>JAVTLE010000007.1:833841-2251299 GCA_033439295.1 Deuterostichococcus epilithicus
ACGGCGGCGGGGCCGAGGGCTCGGCCGAGCCGGAGGGCGAGGCAGCAGCTGCGCTGCGGGCCGGCAGCCGGCAGGCGCGCAAGGCGCGGGCGCGTTTTCAGGAGACGGGCACCATCGGCAGCGACGAGGTGCGCGAAGTGCATTTGAAAGGGAGAACTCACCCTGGCGCTGCAAGCCCGGATTTATTTGTCGTTCGATACAGGTGTCAGGAACAGCAGTGGGAGCGACGGAGCAGCGCAGCAGCTTGGTACGACGACTACCTGACAGGCGCTGCCAAGGACAGACTTGAAAAGTGATGGTCGCAACTGCTGGTCTTGTCACGACAGGACTGGGTGCCGGCGGCGGCGCCGAGGGCGAAGCGACAGCGGCGCCGGCGCGGCAGCCCCAAGGCGGACGCCGATGAGGCCGGCGGCGGCAGCGCGGCAGCCAGTGACGCAGACATGCCGACGCCTGCGGCGCCAAAGGCGGCGGCAGCAGCTCAGGCGGCGCCGTCGGCGGCAGTGGCGGCGGGTGCCCCGGCGCCGGCGCCGGCGGTGCCAGGGGCAGTGCCGGCAGAAGCCCAGCCAGCCATCAGCGAGGCACAGATGGCGATGACGGCCGCGCAGCTGGCCGCGATCGAGTCTGCGGAGGACCGACCGGCGCCAGGCTCGATGCTGCTGACGCGCGACCCGGCAGATCCTGCCAAGTGCGCCTTGCAGCGTACATGCGCAGTGCAACTGAGGTCTGCTGCCTCGGTTCGTACACGGCAGCAAGGCACAGTCTTGGGTTGCACATCAGGACTGCACAGTGCCGGGTCAGCGAAGCGTGATTGGCACCGAGCCAGGCGGCAGCCAGGGCTTATGGCCAATCACGTTCTGCTTCGTGGGCAAACTCATAGATCCGGATGACATGCGCGCCTCTGCAGGTTGTGGCCGGTGGTGGTGGCGGCTGCGGCGTCGCTGCCTGTTCGTGTGGTGGGCGGCGGCGCGCAGAGCCACGCCTGCCCGCCGGTGCTGCGGCCGCTGGCTCAGGCGGCGGCGAGCGGCGCCGTGGCGGACGCGCTGCCCGTGGCGCTGCTCGGCAGCTGTGCCATGGGGTGCGCAATTTTTGCAAGTTGAAAACATGCCATTGCAGGTTCTGAGATGCTGGACTGGGTACCATGGCAACACCTGCTCGTGTATCGACGACCATACGCATGCGCAACAGGAAGCCAGGCAGCTGTCGCCGGGATGCGTCTGCACGGGCGGCTGCAGCAACCGACGAGCGCTTGCGGCATTGATCTCACCGTCTTGAACCTTGCAGGTGGGTGGCGCGGGAGTCGTGCCTGCAGTTTTCGGAGGCGGACGCAAAGCCGGCTCCGGGGGAGGTGCCCAGCGCCGACGGCGTGCCGCCGCCCGACGGCGGACTGCACGCGCGCGCGCTCAAGCTGGCCGTGCAGCTGCGGCGCAGCGGCCCCGGCTGGCAGGTAAGCATTACCCTGTTCGATGCGGGCATGTGAGCAATCGAAGGTCGACGCGAATCATGACTCAGCAGCCGCATCGTGCGTGTGCGCCGTCAGGTCGCCTGTGCAGCTGCATTCAACACGCACGCTTCGGCCTGGGGCCACAGTCCGGCACCCGCCACGACAACTGTTGTGCTTCGCCCTTTTTATATCTCTTCAGGATGCGTCAGCGATGCTGACGTCCTCATCGCTGATGCCCTTCCCTCGTGATGTGGTACTGCAGGCGGCGGCGCAGCAGGCGGTGCACGCAGCGGGCACGCGGCAGGTGGCGGCGCGGCTGGCGGCGCTGGAGGGCGCGCTGCCGCTGGGCGCACAGCGCGACGCCTCCTGGGCGCCMTGGGCCGCCTGGCGCTCCGCCCTGGCCGCCGCCGAGTCGCCGTCGCAGCTGGCGCCGCTGGTGCGCGCCCTTCCTCTGCGAACCCAGCATCACGACAGGCGAAGCGCTGCTGGCTTTGCCTCGGAGCGCACGCCGCCCACATGGCTTCTGCTCCTTACTCCTGGCCACCCTTGCCGCGCACTGTGCGGTGCAGTCCCAGCATCGGCGCTCGTTCGTTAACCATCGCCCAGACCCCACGCACCATGTTGCTCATGCTGTGATTGCCGACTTAGAAAGCCAAAAAGCCTAGCGCTCGGTGTGTGTCCTGTCGTCGGCGCAGGTGCTGGCGATGGCGGAGGGCGTACATCCAGGCGCCCTGGTGCCAGGCGCCGGCGGCCTGGCGCAGCAGCTGCGGCAGCACATACAGCCGGAGCCTGGCAGGTGCGCCGCAGCGCTGCCGCAAAGCAGGGCACCGATGCCATCAGAACCTGCTGTGGTTGTGCTGCCGTGAAGCTGGGCATCGGTGCCGTCAGGACCCGCTGTGTGTCCTTCCAGTGGATGCGATGGCTGCCTGAAACTGGTCCACAAAGACAAACGGCATGCAGCAAGTCGTTTTGCCATGACCGCTCCATCCGCAGGTTCAACCTGTCTGATATACTTGGACTCTTTCGCACCATCTGACATACCACCTGAGCGATGCCTGGTCCTGGCCCCCTTTGCAGGGAGCCGCCGGTTTTCCGGCTCGACCAGGCGGCCCGCGCCATCTGGGAGGCCGTCAGCTGGCGCGCATTTCATGCGGCGGCCGCCGGCTCCCCCACGGCAGCGGCTGCGGCGGCGGCAGCAGCGGCTTCAGCGGCAGTTCCAGTGGCAGGTCCGTCACTGGTCGCACAGGCCCAGTCGCCGGACGCTTGGCCTGCGCCCATGGACGCAGACCAGCGGCAGCAGGACGCGGCAGCGGCGGCCGCGCCTCCGAGACGCCAGCGGCGCTCGCCGCCACGGCACCAGTCGCCACTGCCGCACGAGGCGGCGGAGTTTGGCCGCGGTCGGCGGCACAAAAGCGACGTGGCACACGTCAATCTGGCGGTGCAGGGTGACAAGGTGCTCATCGAGCTGAGAGAACGGCCGGCGCAGATAGAGGTCGGGTAGCGTGCGCCCGCGCCGCCGATGGCACATGCGGCACCAAGCAAGATTCTGTGGAACATGCAAAGGGCGAGGCTCAGCTGCAAAGGCCCACACGCAGGGGTCTCTCGGCTGCTTGGAGCAGCAATGATGCCAGCATCAGTGGCAACATGGCACCCCCAGGATGGTACCAATGATTGGTGGCAGGTGCTGATGCCTCCCAAGCTTCACTTCTCGGATTTGAAGGTGCTGTACATGTTCTACTTTGCTGCCGACCCAACAAAGCTGCGCCGCTGGGTGATGAATAGCGAGTGTCGACGAGTTTTCGCTAGTCTAAAGTCGATTCTGCGTGACAAAGCGTGTTTTGAGACTCTGTGCCGGTTCCGCATGTAATGCTCTGTGTGTGCAGCGGGGACCGCTGCAGGGCTTTCGGGGCACCGGTCAGGCTGGTGTTTCAAGCACGAGCTTCAAGCACAAATGCTTGGCCATGCACCAGATTCTGACAACTCCAAGCACATGGCTTGTTGCACTCGGCTAAACGGCAGGGGAGATCTCAGCCCATCAAACAAGATGGCGCCTTCCAAAAGTATCCAATCAATTCCCCGATTGGCAAATGCAGCATGCGCACATTTCATGAATGCAGCTCAGCCGAGGTTCGCATGAATGAGTATTCTTGACACATCGGCAACAGCACAACTCGTCAAGCCGTCGTCGCGGAGCAGTTGAAGGCTTATATCACTGCAGATCTCAGTTACTTCTGTGCTTCGTCTGGACCTGCAAATTCTGTGAGAGGTGCATGCAGGTGCTTGCAGAGTACATTCATTAACGTCTCAAAGCATCAGGACCTGGGTTTCGGCTCCATCCTGGCAGGGCCAGAGAGCCGCAATCGCAGATCGATGCCCACCGGGCCAAGGTGTACTTCTTGTGCAAGTCGCTCGCCTTCAGCACCCAGACATGCCTTCTACAGAGAACGTGATCTTTCGCACCGGTATGAGCCTGTCATCCTGGACAATGCAGGGGCAGGGTCGGGTATGGGGCGCCAGGCGCTGCGGTGAGCGCTACGAGCCCATTCAATCATGTTTTCATGATCTCAGCTATTCTGAACCATCCACACACGCGGAACTTGCTGGTTAATATCCTGGCCTCGGCCAGCAGCATCACCGCCAGCTCGCGCGCGCCTTCGGATGCTGCTTCTGATGTAAGAAGACCAACATGATGCGCGGCGTGGCGGGTACAGGGGGCGCGCATTGATCCAGAGTCCCTGGAGCAGGAGAACGACCAGGGCATCGACGCGCTGGGCGAGCGAACAAAGCTGCTGCGCCAGGTAGTTTGGGTGGTTTTGGCGTCCATGCTTGGGCCACGGTTGAGGGCTCGCTGCAGGCCTGCTTGGCCTGTACATGCGCTTTGGGCGATGTGTTGCAGGATTCTGATAGGTTGAGCGAGAGCGGTGTCTGGTGCAGATCACGCATGGCATCAAGTCGGAGGTCGACAGCCAGCACAACATGCTTGATGGCATGGTGCGCGACAGGAACTGGACCAATGACATGCAAGGATGCCAGCCACTGCCGCTGCTGTCGTAGTCTGTTGTGCCACTCCTGCATCAGAAATCCAGCATGGAGCGCAAAGGGTTTCGTCTGCGTCCTTTCTGCAGGCGACAGACATGGGCAGCACCCGGCTAGGCCTAGGCAGTGCGGTCGACCGCTTCAAGAAGGTGGGCGGCTGCTGTGGTCGCAAGCTACATCTGATCACCTGCTGCTAAATTGTTGGGCCCTACAATCAGCGGTGGCACACTCTGCTGCTCACAGCGCCACACTGGGTGGCGGATACCTGTCACTGATGCTGAGGATGCTCACACTCAGTTTTTTTCTGCCGCAGGTCATGGAGGAGCCGCAGCAGCGCAAGACATTCTATATGGTCATGGGCACCGTGTTTGTGCTGTTCGTGCTGTACCTGGTGCTGAAGCGGAGGTGACATGCCGCCAGGGAAGCGGCTGCGATCTGCCAAGTGTAGTGCAAATAAGACCGAGAACAGGGCTTGAGGACAAAGAGAGCCATTGGAACATGAAAACCATCAAACATATGAGGTATGCAGTTGGCAACGCCAGCAGCCAAGCGAAGTCCGCAACACTACCAATGAGGCTTCATTCGTCCATCTACCTAAGCTATCAGTGCTGCAGCACCACCCTCTTTGCAATAGCAAATTCCAGTGCGTCATGTGAATGAGCCGTCCTCCTCAAATTCAAAGCCTGTGTTGCGGCCCCTGATGTGCGCTCGCATGCGAAGATCTCCGCAAAGTTCTCCGTTGGGCGCAGGGAGCTCTTCAGGTCGCCACCGGCGCGCAGGAACGCGAACGGGTCGCTTCCCATAGCTCCTTGTACTCGCTGCCTTGACAACCCAGAATCCTGCCGTTGACATGAACCACATCATCGCCAGGAACTTGCTACCCATTTCATTCGGTCGTTCACTTTGGAAAGCCGCATGGCGTGCGCGGCGGCGCCTGAGGGACGTAATCTGTCTGGGAGAGGCATGGTGCAACAAGCTTTCGTGCTGGAGCTGAACCTCCACTTTTGATGCAGCGATCTGCTGACGCACCTCCATATCGCCAACCGGTCTGTTTGCGGCATCTGGGGCACGGCCTGGTACAGGAATGCCGAGTACGCCGGCGCAGCCCTGATGCTGCAGGCTGAGGCCGAGCTGCGGCTGCTACCGGCGTCTGAGGCGCCATCTGCGCATACAGCCAGACACCGAAGCACTCCCATCGGCTTGTGTGCTGCAGTTCAGAGCCACTTGACCGTGCTTCAGGGGCCGCCAGGGTGAACGTACATCACGACTCTTTACCTGTTCGATCGCTGCGGGAGGACACCGCTC
This sequence comes from Deuterostichococcus epilithicus, assembly GCA_033439295.1. Lineage (NCBI taxonomy): Eukaryota > Viridiplantae > Chlorophyta > Trebouxiophyceae > Prasiolales > Stichococcaceae > Deuterostichococcus > Deuterostichococcus epilithicus. Next base: position 839,624 of record JAVTLE010000007.1, read on the forward strand.
TGCTGAGCCGCCGCACATGCCTGCCGGCCAGGGTGCTGCTGTACGTCGAGTCACAGTACCAAGACTCGGCGTCATCCTCGCGCACGCACTGCAGTGAGCTGGCTTTCGACGCTGTCGACCGCCTGATGCACACACGGTGACATACTGGTATGAGAAAAGCGGAATGGAGGTGCGAGAAACCATAAATTATGCGTCTGCTGCGGTTCAACCCTGGGATTCAACGTGGTTGGTTCAACACGTGATGAATTCGTTGATGAGAAATCTGCCTGCTGGTCGAGGGATGCGAGGAGTGTTTCCGCTGCTCTCCATCATATGCCGAACCCTGCACACGCCATATACACAGCATCAGCTGATCCCCGGGGATATACGAATGGCCTGCATTTAGTTCATCTGTGTTCTTGTAGGCCGTATGGAATTCAGACATCGCATGCCTGATCAGTGTCACTGCTGCTGGACGCATCACTGCGCTCGCCGCCGCTGCGCCGCAATGATGCTGATGCTGCGCTGGCAGACGTTTGGTTGTCGTACGAATATTCTTTGCCGGACGATCCGTTTTAAGCTTTGCACATTTATATCTGGGCCATAGACAAGGTTCCGATGTGAGGGAATGCCGCGCAAGGCAAGGCTCGACAAGGACCGCCGTAGGGTAAAGGCCTCCGGCCGCTGCCTGACCGGCGGGGCTGCCGTGCCAGGCCGTGATGCCCTGGTGATCAGCTGGCCGGTATCCTTACCCTGCAGCATCCCCACCAGCTGCACTTCATCGACATCGTGCCCAAGAGCACGAAGGATGGCCTGCACTGCTGACAGATCAGCCCCATCCAAGGATGCGCTGCGAGACGCTCGGTGTAACATGGCGCTATGAAGCTCAGTGTTGCCCTACAGCTGCGAGTGGCCAATTTCACCTGGTCTGTGCTGCCGTTTGCCGGCAGCTTGCGGCGCGCGTCATGTCGGCACTTGCCCGCGCGCTTTTGCATCCACCTGGACGCTGGAAGGAGCACATGAAAGAGGTGCGGGGAACTGAGTCTTCGTGTTATCATGCGGAGGAATTGCAAGTGGGTGGGAGAGCAGGATCGATGCTCATCGAGGGCTGTATAGAGTCGTATGAATACACGCCATGCCACTGCTGCTGCTTCAAACCGACGGCGGCTTGAGCAGCGGGCAAGAACAACGTAGCTCGACTGGCGAGTTCGAGTTCTCATCACCTGTCATGAGCTTCATATGAAAGGCTGATCGCTCGCTCCATCACTGAGTGCTCTTGCCCATTATATCGCAAGTGTCGTTCGAACTGTCTCGGCCATGATGCTTGCATGGGCCAGCGCTCTGCTGTCGAAATGCACGACACTACAGCTGCTGAACACCTGCAAGCCTGCGTGTGTACCGATTACTGCAGGTCAGCAAGATTCAGTATAATGCCGTCGTGCATATCGTCCATCAGAGTGCGGGGTTTCAAATCTGTGGGCGACCGCGAGCTGCATGTTGACGTGCCGCGCGGACTGCTTGCCGTGATTGGCAGGTGTGCCGCAACAATGTCAAACCCAGCCATCTGCCTGCGTGCCGCACTCACTGCACGAGTGTGCAGAGCATCGCTAGCTTGCAGGTGCACGTGATGATGGGAAGCGCCCCCAACCGTCACATCTTCTGAGAGTCTCCATGACTGATGTGCCGCGGCATTGCCACCGTCTGATGCTGAGATGCTATCAGAGGCCGCTCACCCCAGTCCTTTGGTGCGTGCGCGCTCAGCAATGGCGCAGGCAAGTCCAATGTAATGGTGGACGCCGTGGCGTTCGCCTGCGGCTGCCCGCCGGCGGCGCTGCGGGTGTCACGCCTGGGGGATGTGCAGTCCAGTGAGACACGCCACCTGGCAGAGGTGAGCTCGTCTGCAGGACTGCCTGTGTTCGCTTGTGTCCAGGTTGTCCGCTCGATGTGAGCCCGATCAACAAACATGACCATGTTATATGTACCTCTCGTGCTCGCAGGTGCACTTGTCGCTGTCGTGCCTGCGCCGCCGCCGCCCGGACTCCGTGGTCAGTTGCAGTCTGACGGGCGACGGCGCACGGGCATACAAGCTCGACGGCAGAAACCGTACCGCTCGCGATGTCAAGGTGGCGATCATGACGCTATGCTGTGATATGACACGCTGCAGTAGTCGCAAACGGCGGGGAACCCATCACCGTCCAAATTGATGCCTTTACAGTGGCTCTCAAACTGTAAAACTGTAATGCTGAACTTCTCCGCAGGAGTTCCTGCGCAGCGAGGGTGTCAGCCTGGACCGCGCCGGCTGCCTCATCAAGCAGGCCGACGTGACCAAGCTGGCAGACACCCAAGGCGCGCCTGAAACTCCTCGTTCAATGACAGTCACGTGAGAATCACCGTGGCTCGCGGCGAGCTGCTCGCCCACTTGTTGACAGGACGCTCCTCACAACCGCTCACCGCTATCCATTCCCTATTTCAGTGCTTGTTGCCGCCCGACATGGACAGTAGAGCTGGATGTTCATAGCTAGCATGCAGACGCGGCGCCATTGGTGTTACTGCTTCTCCGCATCTTCATCTGATCGTTAATCTGACCGTCAGATGCGCGGCTGCTGGCGTCGGTGGTGGCAGCGGCCAGCGGCCTGGGCTACTTTGAGGAGGAGGCGGCGGCCGCTGACGCCGAGCTGCGCAAGATGCGGGAAGCCCGCGCATCCATCCTGTCCAACATGCGCCAGCTGGTGCGCAGCTGCATCAGTGCTTGGGGGAGCAGCGGTTGCAAAAACATCTGGCCGTCGCAGAAATGCAGACGGGTGCCCGAACACTGCCGCAACATGGGCGCAGGATGCGATGCTGCAGAACGAGCGGGCGGCGTGCGAGGCTCGGGCTCGCGCCCGAGCCATAAACAGGGAGCTGCTGCAGGTGTGTCTCATCTGCTACTCTACTTTTGCAGCATCAAGGCTGCTGCTTTCGCTGGACTATTTAAGGTGCCGCTGTGGCGAGTGCTGCAGAGTGAGCGCTGCTGGTCTTTGGGTGTGCGTCCTCACTTGGAAGGTGCACACAAGGCTCCAGATGGCGGCCTCCTATCTCTTCTCCAACAAAAAGCAACACACAACAAGCTCCGTGTCAGGGTCCTTCTGCCGAAGTCTTGGGCGTTGTCTGAGGAAGCAAGCTCCTGTAGGTGGCGCGGCGCACGGCAGTGAGGCTGCGGTGGGACATCGGCTGCCTGGACGCTGAACTCAAGTCGTCCGATGCCCAGGCCGCGCAGCACGCGGTGCGGCAGTTCAGCAGAGCCAGGCTCTTTCTTCCTCTTGGCTCGTTTGGGCCTCTTGGGTTTTTTGTCATCCTTGCAACTCGTGAACTGCAGGTCACGGACGCTGGAGCAGTCAGAGCAGTACCAGGACAGTGAAGGTCCACCACGTGACTGTTCCAGCGTGGGTGTTGGCGACCAATGATAATAGGTGTGCGTCGACCTGCAGCGGGACGTCCAGCTCTATGACCAGGCGCTGGCGGCCGCGCGCGCCGATGCGGCAGAAGCGGCGGCAGGGCTGGAGGCGGACCGGGAGGGTGCAGAGGCAGACGCCCGGAACTGGGTGCTGCGCCTGCAGGCCGCCCGCATCGACGAGCAGGCGCGACAGCGGGCCGACCCCGCCCAGTTAGGCGCATCTGGGCCAGTAGGGCATGAGGCAGTGCGCCGCTGTTTTGCACTCGGCGTCAACCAGTGCGTGCAGACACACACTGTCTGCATGATGCTCGGCTGCGTTCCAGCCCTGTTACATACTTCAAGACTCGATCAGCACAATTCACAAACTCTGCTCTCTGCTGCAGGTGAAAGTGCTGGAGGGGCGGCTGGCGGCTGCCAAAACCCTGGACGCTGGTGCAGTCGCAGCGCAGGAGGAGGCGGCCGCCCTGACGGCCCGCCTGGCGGCGCAGCGGTCGCGCCTGGCGGCCGTCCAGCAGCAGCGCGCCTTCCTGCAGTCCATCGGCGATGCATCCGGTGACCGCAGCCGGTGGTGTAGGGGTTTGCCTCGAAGACTGTGCCGCTACCTCGTGGGCGTAGCCTGGCAGCATGGCAACCACGGCCTACAACACGGCCATTCCTCGTGGTGCGCCAATGCACATCTGACGCGCACATCAGTCACTCTCGCCCACCGAGTCGCGCTCGTGTACTGCTGCTGCCAGGGCCATCGAGCGTGGGTCTGGTGGCGGAGGCGGCAGAGTCGATACTGCAGCTGCAGGCGGCGGAGGCGGCACAGGCCTCCGCACTCGAGGCGCAGCAGCGGCTGCAGAGCCGGCTGGAGGCCGTGAAAGACGCTGCAGACCGGTGCCGCCCCGTGATCAATGGGTCTGCTGACAGCCAACAGAACACGCTGGTTTCGACAGTATTTTCCTCGCCAGTTGTGGTCAATGGCTCATGTGAGCACAGCAGGCAGCGAGATTAATTTCGCATCCTCTCCATGCCATGACAATGAAAAGCCACGCTGAAATGCTATCTACGCAGGGCAGCGCCCGAGCATGCTCGGAAGCAGCAGGAAGCGCAGGAAGCAAGTGAGGCGGTCCCGGCAGCTCGAGCCCAGGTGCCTTCACTGTTGCCTTGCACAGACCCTGTCGATGTTATGTGGCAACTGCAGGATACGTTTGGCTAAGTGGCCTGTCATTCTTTCTGTCCTGCATGTCAGCTGCACTTGCAGCATCGGCGTTGCAAGGCGCAAACGACTGGTTCTGCAGCGGTCGTAAGTATCTGCTGCACCAGCTCGTCCTTCGGACCCATTCGGCCGCCGCCAGTTTTGCCAATGTGTGCAAGCGGCACAATCGAGGTGGTTGGTGCCGCAGGTGCGCAAGGCGTTGTGTGACCAGGAGGCTGCTGCCGCCGTGGCCAGTTGCTCATCGGACAAGCTGGCCGCCCTGGACGCTGCTCTGAATGTGCACCGACCGCTGCCGGCTGCCGCTGGGAGCGGCAGTGGCGCCCAGCCTGCCGTTACCATGCTGCACCAAGCCTTCAACTTCAGGCTGCCGGCCGCCAGCGGTGTGGCATGACTGACTTGCCCTGTTATTTAATCCCCACTGGCGGCATGCCGCGCATGAAAGGTGGGATTGATTATTGCTGTCATAGGGACCTTCGCATTAGTGTTGTGTTACACTGATTCGGGCTGCTATGGCCCGCCCCGCTGGCTGAAATTGAACTGCATGGGACGACTTTGGACACAACGTCATGCAGTGCAAGACGACTGCGCAGGCGCTTCCTCAGCAGGCACTGGCGCAGCTGCTCTGGAGCTACAGAGGCTGCTGCCCGCTTTGGATGCCATCCTTGGTGCGCCGCGTATTAGGACATGTGTGAGTCATTTGCGACCCGGCAGCATATGCAGTGAGCTTTGACTGCGGCCAGCACCCTGCTAGCTGCTGCCTTGGCACGATGCCTCGGGACTCCAGTTGTATTGCTGCGATGCGATGTGCTGTGCTGTGCTTTGTCTGTGCTTTTCCGATTGTTGGCACTCCCATACAGGCGCCCGTCTCACCACGGTGGCCATCGTGGGCGATGTTACAGAAACGGAGCCGATACTGGCAGCGGCGGCGGCAAGCGGTAGGCAGCAGCGCGGCTCCTCGCCCTTGCGCCTGTGGCCGCTGGCGCAGCTGCGGCCGGCCGCTGCGCCCCCAACGCAGCAGCAGCTGCAGGAGGCGGGCTGCCAGGACGGTTTGTATAGCGTCGCTGCCGACTTCAACTGTCCTCAAGGGCATTTCGCCGTGCTTGCAGTCACTTTGGCGCTGTCCCCTCCTCCCACTTCCTAGGGGGCGCATGGAGAAGTGGAAGCTGTTGCACGAGCCGGATAGCCAGGGCAGCCAGGGGAACACCACTGCTGCCTGCTTCAACAGCTGCTGTGCCACGCAAAATCGGGTGTGTCAATCATGACAAGGGGAACTGTTGGCCTATCCCGATCGACCTGGCTTTTGATCTTCACCAGCCAGTGATGACTTGAAGATAGCAATACTTGCGTAACCTCTGCAGGGGAGGCGCTGCTGCCGCTGGAGCTGCTGCAATACCCACCGGAGCTTGAGAAAGCGGTGCAGCGTGCCTTTGGGGCGACGGTCATCGCGCTGTCGGATGCTGCGGCACGTTCTCCACTTTCAGGCCTTCAGATCTATACGGTTGACCAGTAGCAGACCTTGAGGGCTCAGACGGCCCTTGACAAGGAGTCAGGATGTCTGAGCTGCCTCACTTGCTGCATCGTCGCTTACTGCACCCGTAGCTGGAAATTTGAACACTCCGATTGTCGACATGCTGCAGGTGTCAAAGCTGGTGGCGGCAGGCATATCCTGCGCCACACTCGAGGGCAGCATGGCACATCCCGGCAGCCTCGAGGTGGTGCACCTGTCCTGGCACTCAGGAGCAATTGGAACAGTGATCATCAGCGTGACCTCTGGTTCTGTCTACTTTCTGAGTGCCAACCCGCAGCTCCACTTACTGGACTTCTCTCAACATCAAACTATAAACTTCTGGCGTCGAGCAGGGCGGCTGGCGGAGCGACCAGGCAGCGCGTAGCAGCCTCACGGGCAAGCTGTTCGCTCCCACGTGCCACTACCTGGGATGCACCAGTGTGTGTCGCGGCCAGAACGAGCGCATGAGCAACATGAGTGCATGCATGGCACCCTGCAGCTCACAATGAGTACTCATGAGCAGTTGTCATGAAAAGCTCACAACGACTGCATGCATATGCATGATACCCTGCAGTGCAGCAGCGAGAGTGCCTCGTCTGCAAGGCTGCATGCATTTTTACACATCTACTATTGGGAAACAGCACTGCTGCTGCGCATCTGGTCTCATCAGTTGCCGGGAGCTCGGCCTGGTCTGGCGCAGGCAAGAAGCTGCAGCGGGATCAGGCGGCGGCGGAGCTGGACGCGGCACACACCAGACAGCAGGAAGTGGCGACGCGTCTGGACGCGGCGCAGCAGGCCTTCGCCGCGCTGCAGGCGCGGATCAATGCCGGCTCGGCGGCAGCAGAGGCCGTACAGCAGATGCAAGAGGTGCGAGTCTCGTTGGGCAGAGCGCTTGCGGAGAAACTCTTCTGCAGCACGCTTCAGTGGAGGCTGCACCGCTGTATGCCTCCATGTGCCAGGGCGGCGCTCCGCACGGCATGGCGCTGTGGCGGTGGGTGGCTGCAAAGCGATCTCGGGCAAGCTCGCACCAGCGTTCGTGGCTGACCCACCCTTCCGGTGCACGCAGGAGTACAGAGGACTGGACGCGCAGGCTGCGTGTGCGTCAGAGGAGGCGCTGCTGCGGCAGCAGGCTGTCGACAGTGCGCAGGCGCAGACGGCGTTTCTGCATGGGCTAGCCACCGGCAGCGGCGGCGGCACCGCCTCCGTCGAGGACGGCCTCGAGCGCTGCAGGTGCAGGTTTTCGGCGTCTAGTCGTGCACAGCACCGCGGCTGGCTGCGAAGCACCTGGGATGTGGGACAGATCAGGTCTTCATCATGAACATCGTTGGACGACAGCAGGTATGCACATAGATGAGATGCCGGCTCTATTTTTATTTTTTTGTTACATACCAGTCGGCCTGCCACCAGAGTGCGGCTTGCTGCTCCCGACGCCACCGCTGACGACTCCTGCTGCATGCTTGAAGGGTCTGCACTGTGCAGCAGTCTTCCAACCGATGTCCTGCGCATCAGGGGCGAGGAGGCGGCCCTGCAGCAGGCGGTGAGCGACCTGACGAACCAGCTGGGGCGGTCTGCGCAGCTGGCTCAGGACCTGCAGGTGCACACCTTTTACTGTCATGCGACGCAAGCGAGCGCACTATGACTTCAGCTTCCCACCGCCTGCAGCAGTAGAGCATCATTGCTCTGAGCCTCCGCGGCAGACGCCATCATTTTGGCGGTGCTCACGAATATCTATGCGTTGGCGCCGCGGCAGGAGTTGGCGCTTATCAAGGTAATGCGCCTGCTGGGCGGCAGGAAGCAGATGTTCACGTGTGGGTCCGCAGGCAGAGTCGGAGGCTGCTGCAGAGTTGGAAGACCTTGCCGCATCCCTCCAGAAGCTCAAGGCACAGCAGGTACGAAATTCGCCAGGAGCCTTCCTGGCTTGCAAAGCATGCACGCTTCTTGCGGCTGATTTCGCCTTGAGTCATCATTTGTAAACATGCAGCAGGCTGAACACTCCCTGGCGGCTGGGCCTTAACCTTGAAATTCCAGCATGGGCGGACTTGCTGCTGCAGCGCTTTGGGGGCAGGAATCAGGCTGCTGCATTGCAGTTCCAGAGATTGACACGAGGACGATGCAAACCAGATGTACCAACAGTAGTTGACATGCAGGGAATGCTGCAGCAGACGCCGGCAGAGGCGGTGGCCACGCCCTGCTGCACCATTGCACACATCACAGCCGAAACCTCATACGAACAGAGTTCGTGTTGTGTTTTGTTGTCAAGTATCATGAGGGGGGGATGGCAGCAAGCGCTGGCGGTGACGGCGGCCGCGGCGCTGACGTGTTGAAGGCTTCAGGCCTGTTGTAAACACTGTCAGACGACACAAAGTCAACAGCCTCTGGGCTGTTGCTGCCAAGCAGGAGGAAAGGCAGCAGGGGCTGGCGGAGGCGGCCGCCGCGGCGCTGGCGGGGGAGGAACAACGCCGTGCCTTGGCCGCCCGACTGCGCGCCTCCGAGCGACGTGCATCCGAGCTCGAGGCGATGTCTAACCCTGCGACACAAGCCTCCCTCAACAACAATTTCCTGCTGCGAGTCGCCACCAGCGCCTGCACCATTATTCTGCGTGCCACAGTCCTCTTCTGACTCACGCACCACTGGCTGTGCAGTCACAGTTCAGACATCTGTGAGGTGATGCCGCCGTCATGTCTGACTGACTGTTGGTATGTGTTGCAGGCGCTCAAGCGTGACGTCGCACAGGCGTCGGCACGGCTGCAGGCCGGTGCTGCTGACGCCAAGGACCGACAGGAATCCCTGCAGTGGCAGCTGGTCGAGGTGACGCGGCGGCTGCCACGGCCAGGCGCCGGTGACGGCTCGGGTGACAGTGAAGGTGGCAGTGGCGAGGACGGGCCGGCAGTGGATGCTGCCGACGAGGCCGGCAGTGGGACAGATTACGAGACCAGCAGCCTGCAGGAGCTGGCTGCATCGCGTGAGGCGCTGCTGGTGCGAGTTTGCGGGGAGTGTCTGCCACATCTGGCATGTTGCACAGCCCGACACGACAAGGTGTGACGTCCGCGGCGAGCCATCAATTCCGCTCAAGGTGTTGGCTTCCAGATAGTGAGTGGAAAACCCTCCCATCTGCATCTGCATGTGATGCAGAAGGAGCTCAAGCAGCTGGAGCGGCGCTTTGGCGTGAGCGATCGCCCAGATGCCGATGAGGCGAGATGCACTCTGATATCTCTTCAACAGGGCGACAGCGTGCATTTGCGGAAGCCAAAGAGCTGAAAGCGCTATGTCTCCGGTGGGAAAGTTGCAGATGATCCAGAGTGCTGTGCTGGTCCAGCCGAAGGAAGTGGCTGAAGGAACTGAGGCACGAAGGCTCCTGCCGCAGGACGAGGTCGAACAGCGCCTGCAGACCCTGCAGCTGTGCCAGGTGTGCCACGGCGATGCAATGCGAAGATGCGGCCGCCTGCCGCCGCTCCCTGAGCCTCACGCTCTCTACAGATCCCACGTCTGCAGCTGCAGCTGCAGCCGAATGTTCTGCTCGGTGATGTGTCTCTCCTGACCCTAAAACCTAAACCCCTGCAGGACAAAGCCGGGGCGCTAGAGGGCGCGGCCCAAATGCTGGAGCAGGGCCTGCAGCAGTCCCGGCGCCAGGTGGGAGCAAACATTGCGAATCATTCGAAGTACGATAGTGTTCGCACATTTAGCATTTGTGAGTGCTGTTGTTCCTCGACATGTTCCCCGGCATGAAGCAGGGCCTGCAACAGTCGCAGCGGCGGCGCCGGACGTGAGCTCCGCAAACTGTCTCTCAGCCTCCAGCAGTCCCGCACGCTGCGACATCTTGACCACTAGGCTGCTGCGCACCTAGATGCTCGCTCTTCGATAACCTCAGGCACGGGACTTGCTGCAAGAGCTTCAGTGCAGGCTCCACAGGTTTTCTCTCAGCAGCCAGTGGTACTTACGGATGCGGCCGCAGGTGATCGCCAGCAACGACAGGGTGTTCGAGCGGGTGCGGGAGGTGTTTCGGGACCTGACGGCCTCGCTGCTGCCCGGGCATGAGTGCACGCTGCGCGCCGCCTCCGCTGGGGCCCACGCCGTGCGCCTCTTCTTTCCACAGTGACGCTGCTTCGCCCAGTATGCGACCATCTGATGCATGCTTGTATGGCCAGCGACCGACGACACCTGCCACCTCAAACGAAGGTTCTTTCCTCGGATCCAGCCGAACCGTGCGCGTGGCCAGGCGCTTCCTGGTGCAAGGCTGCAGACCGTCGCACCGGCAGATCTCTGCGCACCCTTTGTAGGCCCCGCCAAGCCACAGCTGCCCGGCTTCACAGACGCCCGGCTTCAGACTACGGCGCCTCCAGGTGTGCTGCACACTCCAACGTCGCACAATCACGCAGGGCATCACGATGGAGCACCGCCGAGGGTCCGCCGGCGCGGAGGCCGCGGTTGCCGCGGGCGGCATGGCGCAGTTGTCGGGCGGGCAGCGCACGCTGCTGTCCCTGGCCCTCATCCTTGCGGTGAGGACACACAAGCAGACTGCACCGCTGCACCGCTCGAGGGCCCCGCTGGCTCAGTAATCGTTCGTGCAGCTCTCGCATCGGTGCGGCTGCAGATAGGGTGTACGATTTTCCAGGGTTCAGTCTCTCGCAGAAGGAGTCACAAATAAGCAGCCGGGGTTCATGCCGCCAAAGTGAGCACTGCTGATCCTGGACAGACAAGACGTGTGGCCCCACCCCTCACGTCGCAATTGCTCGTGATCGAGTCCATGCTGTGCTTCAGGCGGGCCAGGCGGTGGCCCCGCCAGCGCTGCTGATACTGGACGAAGTGGACGCCGCTCTGGACGAGACCAACCAGCGCCTTGTCGCGTGCCTGCTGAAGGTGGGCCTGTGCTGCAGGGAATGATTGCCGTCACACTGCCGCGCTGCCGCGACACCACGCCATGGCACACGGGAAGCGCCAGAGGGCCGGAGGCGGCAGCGGCGGCTTGGCATCATGGGTTGCCAGTAATGCTTCGCTTGTGTCACGGACCCAGCGGCAGCGCGGTTGAAATAGAGACGGAGGCCGATAGAAAGGGACTCTTGCGCAAAGTGCCAGCAGGTGTAGGGTTTAGGGCGTGACATCTGCATCTTGGAGTGACGCGTGCTGTAAGAGGTCTGCATGGGTTGTTTCTCTCGGGTTGTTTTCCGAAATATCTCAACTCCCCTACTGTTGCCACAGGTGCTGACGGGGCCACCGCGATTGGACAAGTGCCAGGTCATCTGCATCACGCACCACGCTGAGTTCGAGGGCATGTGCGGTGACACCGTCGAGGTATGTATCTGCAGGCAGCCAGAGAGGGGCCTTCCCTGTCATACTAGCCGTGATATTGTTGTCGCTATTGCGCGACAAGTCATTCTCCTGGCAGCATCATTCCGAGGCGGGGCAAGCGCTGCTGAGTGCTGGTGCTCGCCTGCCACGCCTGCCCACGCGATGCTTCTGCTCGCAGCTAGTGTTGAAATGATGCACTGTCGCGGGTGAGCCTTTGCTATAAAGTCGACGATTCGGTTTACATGCCGTAGATTGGGAAGGATGAAGGAGGCACGTTTTGTGCGAGCAATCGACGACGCGCCCATCACAAAGCAGATGAGCAGCCGGCATCCAAGATCTGTGTGCAGCGGAGTGGAAGAGTGTGAGTCGTGATGCCAGCCGCGCTGCGCGTAGCTACAGTCAGAGTTTGACTGTTTAAATCCTTCACAATATTGTGAAGCTGTGTTTTATGCTCTGTACGTGGCAGGCATGCATGGTGCAAGTACGGCGGCGCGTGGCTGAGATGTAGAGCTGTACATGCCCATCCGATACCAATTGAAGGTCGTCCTCTGCAAAAATACACAGAAATAGAATGGACAGTATGACCCTCCTGCTGCTGGCATTGACGTTGCACGAGCTCCTTGCCGTTTTTTATGTGCCGCTGCGACGGCAGTGCAGCGCTTGAACTGCGCAACAAGGAGCGGGAATTTGTCACCATGGCCCGGTGCCGGCAGTTGGGCTTGTGGCTCACGACCAGCAGGTGCAGCTCACCTGATGCGGCAAAGTCGACCTGACTACTTCTGCTTGGTGTCCCCACCGAACCGAAAGATATTGCGCCTCCAGCGGCTCATCACCAAATCGGCCGCCATGGCTCCGCTTCTGGACTCCCCAGCCAGCTCGTCGCAAGCCTGCTGAAAGGATGCCACTGCCAGCACGCCTCCCAGCATCATGCCGAGCACGAAACCCGAGCTCAACAGCAAGGCGCCCTCGATTGCACCCATTGCAGGGTGGTGCGGCGCGGGCGGCGCCTGTCAAGAGGTCAAACGTTTCGATATCCCCTGTTACAGCTGATGATGTGGCTTGCTGGTTTGTGAGCCAGCATGAAGAAGGGCGGCACCCGAGGCAAATCATCCTTGGAAACATCGAGCACGTGACCTCGGGCACGTGAACCGTCAGCAGCATGCGGCCAGTGCGCTGTGCCGCTGCTGCTAGTGTCTGCAACATACATTTTTGAATAGAAACCTTATTTAACCGCAACTGGAAACGCTGCTGGCGTGCAGCTGGTGTGCCAGGATATTGACCTGCTTGAAACGCTCGAAATCGAGTGCAGGAACATCTGCTGGAGAGGCGAGAGTGCCAGACTTGCTCTACTGGGTCATTGAATCGATCATTGACGTGTTTAACCGTCATGGCCAAGCTCTGGTGGACCGTGCAACCCTAAGGCTGACATCCAAGCAGGCGTGCGCCATCATGGACCGCAACCGAGCGTTTGCGGGATTGCGCGATGCAATGTGCGACCACCAGGAGCTCATCACCTATCGTGGAAAGTGCACAGGTAGGCAGGAGCTCTGACTCGCCTGCGTGGCCACTCTGAGCAAAGCACCCACCGCATCACGACCTGCTGGCCGCATCACTCACCATGCGGGCTTTGCCAGTGCACCACGACCGTATGAGGATCTGTGCGTGCCGGCTACAATTGTCAAGGTTGCGGTGCCTGGACCTTGGCACAGACTGTTCGAGGAGCCGACATGTGTTGGGCACACTGGCTGCTGGTGTCCTACCCAATCTTCGAGAGCGTGACCTTCAGGTGGATGCCCTCGCTACAGCCGCGTGTAACCTTGAACGGAACGTGGGACAGGTCTGCATGGTTGGCGAGTTTCCGGCAAATTCGACTTGGCCTGCTCTAAACGGCTAACTTGTGCAGGCTGCAGCCCCAAGAGTGGCATGGATGCCGCCGACCTGCGCTCACTAAAGACGCTCACAAGCCTGGTGGTTGTTAGAAGCTCTCGGATCAAGACTGCTCAAGGCACCATGTTCTGGACTGCGGTCGCATCTATGTTAGGCCTCCGCACGCCCGACATCGGCAGCGTTACAGGTGACAAGGGTGCCGCATTGCGACTCCAGCTCCACCTCTGGACAGTGACAGTTGGGCATTATGTCATCTCATCACAAAGAGCATACGCAGTGATGTGCTGACACATGCAGCGCCAATGGGGTGATATCCGCCGTCTGCAGTGGCGCGGCCGGAAGGAGGTGCCGGACTGATCCGTCCAGAGACGCTGGCGAGCCTAGAGCAACTGCTGGCCCGCTTGCGTCAGTTGGACCTGTGCCACCAGTGTCGCGGACAACAGGATCCAGCAGCTTGCCGGCACCCTAATGCTGCCATTCATCGAGGTGCATCTTCGCTTTTGATTGCTGTCTAGGGCCATGTTTTTGTGGATGTGCTCAGGCAGGCATGCATGGCGGTACTTGAAGGCGCAGGGGTGTTGTGTGTGGCAAGCCATGTCAGCAGGCTTGCAGTCTGGCCGAATTCGATCGACATATTTAGAGATGTTGCCAAAGAGCATGGGGTTCATAAGGTTATTGGAAACTGCTTACAATTGCTCACACGGTCACTCCCTCACATCAACACATGCACTCACACGTCTGCAGAATTTCTTGGTTGCAACTGTACATACAGCAGCGTCTCAGTGATGTACATTTACTCGACCCTCATACCAAGAAGCAAGTTCGCCACCCCATTAAGCTCCCTCCTGACAGCTTGATCAACTCCTCACATTCACCACCAGAGCCTCTCGTATGCCAACGATATACACACACCATCTCGTACCCAGGCCCCTTGCTAAACTGCAGTGCTCTCCGTGTTCCTTACTATGCCTGCCCTCGTTTGTGCCACACACGCTCCAGGAGCCACGGCGGCAGCCAGTGCCGCCAGCAGCGGGCTGTAATTGCTGCTGTCGCCCACTAGCAGGATCCGCGCAGCTGCTCTCTGTCGTCACCCCGCAAATCTGATGCCCTCATTCGCTGCGGCCGACACGGTCTTGTTTGCCTCTGCTCACCTGCCACAGCTGCGTTGCCTTGGTACTACAGCAACAACTCCATTTCTCCGCCCCCCAGCCGCGCCACTCGCATCCATCCTCAGTTTCCAATTTGTCCGAACACAACACCCTCCAGAAAGTGACACACACGCTTCCCTCACCGCGGCACGCCGGCGCCGAAGGAGCTGCTAATGATGCTCAGCAGGCCGGCTGGGTTGTCGGAGTGCACCCAGTGCCCGGCGTCGGGTAGGTGCGCCACGGTGTGGCCCAGCCGCAGGATCTCCGCCTCGTCACCGCCGCCCCTGTGCGTTCAGACACGTGCGAAAGTCGTATCAGGCGGTCACTGCTCGGCAAGGACACAACATCCGCAGCAGGATCATTTGACTGCGCAACCTCCCAAACAGGTTTGGTTGAGAGTGATCCAATCCAGCTTGTGGCGTTTCCGCCTGCGGCAGCCGCGCGAGGGGCGGCAGCTGGCCGCCTGGAGCAGTTCGTGAGCCTTTGTGCATACGAGGGCAGGCAGTCGCACAGCGGTGCTCCACTTTTGCTGACAAGCGCTCACTCGCAAAACACGGAGCGCTCAGGGCGGACGACGGACACAGTTGTGCCGTCTTGCGGCTGGCGCGCTTCCTCACACCCAACTGGACGGTTCAACACTATCATCCGTCTGTTCCTGGAGCAATATGAGGGACTTCATTCCTGAGAGTATTGCCCACCAGCGGAAGGCGGAGCGCTCGGCTCGGACAAAGGACACGGAGATGCCGTCCTGCGGCTGCTGCAGGAAGGGCCACAGGCTGCTGGCCTCGTAGGAGTCGTACAGCGCCGCGATGCCGTCCAGGTCGAAGGACCACACCAGGCTGCCCTGTGGGGGATGATCGAAACGCCAGGAGCGTCAGGCGCGGCGGCGCGGGAACGAGCGCCGGAAGGCTCTCGAGCGGGGCGATGCCACACAAACACGCGACGAAGCACCTTTGCGGAACCGAGGCATGGCACTTCGTGCCAGACCGCTCCCGTCTTCACGCCTGTGGACGCGGTCACAGCCGCAGGCAGCTGTGGCATGCTGCCTTCCAGTCCCATCTCATTACAACATGATGAAACTGTGCTGCTGCGAAGGCGAGCACAGGACGCAAGCACACGAGCAGCAGGGAATGCGGCAGCAGAAAGCCGGCGTTTGTGGCGTGCCTGCTGGTCGCTCAGCGGTCGCAGGTTTGTGGAGACCCAGCTGGCGATGTGGCGGGAGAAGCCCTCCTGCTGCAGGGTGTCCAGCAGCGCGCCGCGGCCCGCAATTGGCAGCGCCAGCTGCCGCAGCGTGGCGATCAGGTCCGCCGGGTGGTCCTTGCGGCCGGCCTCCCCCGCGCGCACCTGCCCTGGCAGCGTGTCCAGCACCCACACCTGCAAAGGCGGGGTGATCATATCGTCTGAGACAGTCCAGGATGGTTTCGGCTGCAGCAGGGAGGAGCCTGCAGCATCACTGCACCCGGACGCCCCGGCAGCGTGTCCAGCACCCACGCCGCGAAGATGGTGGCTCACGTCTTGAAGGATCCAAGGGGAAAGGCTGTGATCCTTGCCTCAGATGCTCTGGCCCTGTGGCGATGTCATTTAGCGAGCCAATGGGGCAGAAGCCCACTGCAATCGATCCACTCGGAATGCATCCTGTATTGACGAAGATAGGAGGCAAGGCAAGTCGGTGAGCCTTGGGAGTGTCAAGTGGAGGGGTGGCAGCGAGGCACCTTGACGGGCCGCGGCAGCCGGCTGCCAAGGCGCTTGCCGAACTGCTCCGCCATGCTCATCACGACCTGCGGCATGGTGAGGACGGCTTTGAGGCCGCACAAGGTTGCACAACATCACGCTCTTAGCTGTGCGCCAGCTTCTGCCCGCTGGAACACCCTGCGGCGCATGTTGTCCATAGCTGCAGGGGAAGCCACATACCGGAGCTCGGCATCAGATCAGACCAAGGCTCGCCAGCATCACAGACCGGCAAGCGCATGTTCCCTCTCACCTTGCCGCCAAAGGAGTGCCCGATGAGGACTTCGGGGAACAGCTTCAGGCGGCCCAGGAGGCGCAGGATGTCGCCGGCGGAAGTCTCCAGCGTGTGGGGACCGTCCGGCCGCGCCGGCAGCCGCGCCGAGTCACCGTGGCAGCGCAGGTCCACCAGCAGCAGCTGCCAGGAGGGGAACGCCTGCGGGCAGGTGCGGCTTCCTTGATGCCAGCGCCCAGAGGCGCGAGCGACCCAGCACAGGTGTGAAATCGGCACACAATACGAGATGCCAGCACTGACAGCTCTGACAAAGACATGAAATGTGTATGCGTGCAATGCACTGCTTGCTGCTGACTAGCTGCGGAAGTCCACCCTCTGAACCATTTGGACAGAAGGCGAGACGACCGGCGCAGGCACGTATGAGCCCGTCTTGGCAAACGATGCCATAACAAACGCACCTCGACGATGCGGTGTGCGAAGGACACCATATTGCGGCGGCTGCCTAGGATGCCATGCACCAGCACTGCCGTCGGCGGTGGCCGGCTGTCGGGGCTGTGCCGCGTCCACCGCACAAGCGCGCCCTGCACCAGCTCATACCCCTGCAGGGGGAGCATTGGCTGCATTGGCTGTGGTAGCGACAAACAGCAGGCAGGCGGGGTTCTAATAAACCTTCAAAAGCTGGTAAGGCAAGCATCATTACGGCGTTTGTATGGTGCCCTGCCCTTGAACCGCAGTGCACGGCTGAGGCTGGTGATGACCTTCGCAACGGTCTTCGCTAAAAGACTCAGGGCAACTACACGCTCACAATCTCCGAGTCCCGGATCTCAGCAGCGAGCGTTCGGATGCCGGAAGGCCGCTGCTGCACCGCAGGCCGCTCCAAGCTGGCCACTCGCGCCGACACATCCCGTGCCTGCATTGCGTTTCGAGACGTTGATACGAACGGAAGTGTAGACGGACGGCGTTCGAACATCTTTCTAGCTATGGGTCCTGCCATGCATGCTGAGGCATGGTGGACGCATGCGCGGTTGCGGCGCTATAAACTTTGTTGACAGATGTCTCCACACACCTGCTTGGTAGGTGCGCGGTGCGGCCACGACGGGGATGTAGGGTGGCTGTGGCACTGCACGGCCGGCGGTTGCCGGCGCGGCGTGGCGTGCAGGCGGGTCGCTGTCAGCAATCGCTGCTGCGACAGGCCCTGCTGCAGTCGTCGCCCCTGCAGCATGCCTGCCCGCATGCTGGCTGGCTTGTGGTAGCACTTGAAGGTTGGTGAAGCCGTACAGAAGTGACTCGGCCCGCGACGGCCTCAAAGCTGGACAGAGATCGTACTCAAGAAGTTGCCGAGATACAGCTCGACCGCCCGTCAAGGTACAGCCGTTATCGGGGAGCTGCGCTGATGCAGGCTGTCCAGCCAAACTCTTCTAACTAACACGCACACTCGTAGCTTGTCGGGTCGCTCACCGCGCATAAATCTTCTCCCGAGCGAGTCGATGGTTGAGAGCTCGTCGTGCAGGGACTGGAGCTCGTGTCGAGTCCCAAGCGCACCTAATCGCACCGAATCTCACAGTGAATGTGAGGCAAGGTGCCGGGCTGGGCCACTGCTAGCGTCAGCCCCAGCTTGCAGTTCTTGCATACTTATAGGAATGTCTCGAAGCTTGGGCGCATGTGCAGCCAGCATCGTCCTCTTACATTCCGCAAGTCTATAACATCGCTTCTTAGCCGGCACCTCAACTGCTTCCAGCAAAAAGGCCTGTTGGCATGTGCTTGCAGGCATAGTTTCCAAGAAAAGGATCCAAAGCGGAGCCGCTGAAACCCATGCCGGATTCCTCGTAAGGCTGCGGTCTGCAGGGCTGCGCCTTCACTGTCCTCCGCGCGGCAATGCCGAAGGCTGGATGGCGTGTCCGGAAGCTTTTGCGTACAAAGCAATAGCGGGCACACGCGCGGTCGCACCTGCAGCAGCAGCAGGCGGCCCCCTCGCCGCTGCAGTATACGTCAGTCGTACTGCTGCAGCTGACAGCAGCATTGCCGCGGATGGACTGGCAGCGCAGCGAGGTCCGCGACCCGCCATCGCACCTGCCGCAGTACCTGCTGGAATCCGACCTGCCACTGCCCTTCTATCCAGCAGGTGTCCCTTGTTTGCATGCAGTGCTGCACCGATGCCCTCATTATAAGCTGTCGTCTGCGGACAAGTGCCCTGAAAAGCAATCATGCACTCACGCCAGCACATCGTGAACCGTACTGCAGTCTGGCAGCAGTGCGCAAAGCAAATTGCGAGCAACACTAACTGCTGGAGCCCGTGCGCTGGCCTGCAGTGCCGCTGTTTGACGGCCAGCCGGCATCCGAGGCCTTCATTCAGGACGCGCCGCGCAGCGCACCGGCCGCGGTGCAGCCGCTGCGGTGGCCCGTGGCAAGGTCTGGGCCCGCGGCAGCCGCGGCGTTGCCACCGCGCCACGCGCCAGACCCAGACCTCATCATCACCTTTGATGACGACGACGACATCTTTGACGACAGCCCGCAAGACGTGCCCGCATCGGCACCTATGGCGGCTGCGCCTGCTGCCGCTGAGGCCGCCGTGCACGCAGCCGCCTTGCCGGCCAGGGCGGCGGCGGGGCGACCCAGGAGCAAACGGTCAGCCGCTGGCAGCCGCGGCGGCAGGGAGCCAGCGTCAGAAGCGCCAGAGAAGAAGGCCAGCACGCCATCTCGCAGGCCGAGCGCGCACCGCGCCGGCAAGCCCCTGACGCCGACGGACGCCGAGACGCTGCGGCGTCACATTCAGGCGCTGGAGGCCAAGATACAGGCGGCCAAGCGACAACAGGCCACGGGTAGCGGCTCCGCCATTGGCCAAGCGGCGGCGGCGGCACCGGCGGCGGCGGGCAGCGATGCCTCAGAGCCAGCGGCGGATGTGTCGGCGCTTGTGGACCAGTTCCTGTCCTCGTTTCACGACGAGATGATGGCTGCCGGGGCGGACACCGCTGCCCGCAACTCCGACAGCGGCGGCGGCAGCCGAGGCGGCGGCGCAGCCAGCCCTGCTGCGGTGCCTGGCCGTGACAGCAGCAGCAGCAGCGGCGGCGGCGGCAGTGGCAGCAGCAGCAGCAGCAGGGGCTCTGGCGCCAGCGGTAGCAGCTACAGTACTGGCAGCTCCTCATCGGACAGCAGGTCGGATGATGGGTCGGGCTTAAAGCCTGTGGTCCCCGGCGGCGGCTTGGCAGCGGGAGGCCGGCCCGCACATGCCCACGAGCACGCCTCATCTGCACAGTCAGGTCCGACCTGTCCCTTGCACATTCAGGGCTTGCTTGATGCTTGCTTGCCTGATGTAGCACTTGGCCATACAAGGCCGCATCCTGCAGCTGGCCAGTGGTGTAAGTCACACGTGCGGCATGTGCCTACTGAAGAAGAATCTCGCCAGCCACAGGCCTTGCTCCTGTCGAGAATCACATTGTCGTGCCACATTTTATCTGTGTCATGTATTTGTGTCGAACTGTCATTGACACATGCAATGCCATCTTACTGCAGGCGATGCAGCGGCGCAGCCAGGTGGCAGCGCATCGCCCGCAGACCCGGCAGGCCACACCGTTAGTGACGCCGAGGACGCTGCCGCGGAAGAAGCGCTATACGAGCAGCAGGTGGCCGAAGAAGCGCGCCTGCGGCGGCAGCTGCTGCTGCGGGCGCGCATCGATGCGGCGGAGCGAGATGTGGCAGCCACCCTGCAGCGGCGCGGCCTGCCGCTGCCGCCCCTGCCGCGGACGATGCGGCCGCCCGCATCGCTACCGCCGCCTGCATCGCTGCCGTCGCCTCTGGTGCTGCAGGATGGTGGCGACGAAGGCGCAGGCTCTGTGCCGGATGTCGCCGCGCATGCTACGGCAAGATCTAGGCCGCAGCAGCCTGCGAAGCCTGGGCCAGCGGCTGCGGCCGCCATCCCTGCAGCCTCTGGCGTACTGGCGACTGCTGGCATCGACGGTCAGCCTCGCGACCCAGAGGCTGAGGGTCAGCCGGCGGGAGGCAAAGTCCTGACAGCAGACGCCGCGTCGCCTGTGGCAACCGCCCAGCCTCAATCGAAGCAGCCGCTAGCGGCGCCACGGGCTCCGGTCGCGCCAAGCGTTTGGCAGAATCTCCCAGCTGACGCCAGCAGCATGCAGCAGCCGCAGCTTCGGCAGCTGGCGGACCAGCAGAGTAGCCTGCAGGTGCCAAGAGACGGCGGCGCGGCTGCAACAGCCCGATCAGCCAGACCAGGCGACGCGGTGGACAACCCGGCAGCTCGTGCCGCTGTTGCTGCACAGCCAGGCAAGGTCACGCAGCCCGGCAGGTTGGGGGCCTCGCCGCGGGCTCGCAGCCGGCGGGCGACGCCGCAGCCGAGCAGTCGGCCGGGGACCCCCAAGCCCCGCAGCCGCCGAGCCTCACCGCAGCCGCAGACTCGCAAACCCTCGCCCGCCAGCGAGCTGCCCGCGCGCGGAAAGCCACCTGCGCCTGCCAAGAGGCGGTCTGCAACGCCGCCCATGCGCCGCCGCCAGCGGTCGCAGAGCCCTCAGCAGCAGTCGCCACCCTCCCCATCGGCGCGCCGGCGGCAGCAGTCACCGTTGCGCAAGCGCCGGCAGGAGCGCAGCCGCAGCCGCAGCTTGGCGCGCAACCGCAGCCGCAGCCGGCAGCGGGAGCGTGGCGACGGGCGGCGCGGCGGCACAGCTATGCGCAGCGGGAGCCGTGGCCGGGACCGCCGCAGCCGCAGCCGCAGTCCTGGCAGGCAGCGGCGCAGCAGCCCTGTCCGGCGCAGCAGGGGGCGAAGCGCCAGCAGGGAGCACGGCGACAGACGGCAGCCTGGCGGGATGAAACGGTCTCCCCAGTCGCAGCAGGTCGCAACCTCGGCCACGACAGAGCGGCGGCGCACTGATGGCCGGCGCGCCAAGGATGCCAGCCAAGTGCCAGCGCCGGCTGCTGCAAGGGGGCAGCAACAGCACGAAGACACAAAGCAGGCCGCGCCCTTGGCAGCAGCCGAGCCAGCAGCCCAAAGCGGCGTCGGCACGAACAGTGCCACAGCCGCTGTGGCCTCGGTCGTGGCAGCCGGGTCGTCGKCAGCAGCCGGCCGSTCCGCCGACTGCGTCCCAGCCGCGAGGGCCCAGCCGGCAGCGGCGCCGTCGTCCGGCGCTCTGCCCGCAGCTGCGCGGCCGGTGACCCCCGCGGACGCGGGCTCCGGCGCGAGCGAAGCGTTCCCCGACATGAGGCCGCTGCGGCGGGCGCCTGCAAAGGCGGCGCCGCAGCCGCGGAAACATCTGGGCGGCCCACTCGTGCAGCAGCTGAGCCTCTCTGTGCCGCTCAGCCTGGTCGCCGCCTCGCAGGTGTGTTCAACAAGTCGTGCCTGGATTAGGGTTTAGGGTTTCAGTGAGAGCTGTAGCAAGACAGGGTGAATGCAGTGACGAGTTGCAGACGCTGCGGCACCTCGTGGCTGTGTGACGGTCTGTGTGCGTGGCCGTGTGAACTACCTGCAACGCAGTCGACATGCATCCTGCGCTGCTCTGCTCTACAAAGGGAATGGTTAGTGGCATGTCGAGCAGCCCCTGCTTCTCACATTTGGCTGCGGGGTTCTCACAGGAGCATTCATGCGTTCATGTTTGAAGGTCATGTGTGTGCAGGCGGCAGTCAGCCCGGCGACGGCGCCCAGCCTCTTCGGCGAACTGCTGCGGCGGCCGCCGGGGGAGCGCGCCCACCTGCAGGAGGCGCTGCTGGCTCGGGCGCCGCCACCTCTCCCAGCTGCGGCGGCAGCCGGCAGGAACGGCACCTATGCCAGCCCACTGCTCAGCTTCAGGTCCTACAGGTGCCAGCCATCTGCCAATGTGTACCGCATCGGCATGGGCTCGCGTCCATGCTGACACCTGCACTTGAATGCGATTACAATTGCGGCGTCATCCTGGAGGCACCTGGTGCGTCCAGCTGCGGCCTGCCTCCAGGGCGTGCATGCTGCCTTGCAACTGTCCGGTTCACACTCGAGAATGGTGTTTTGCACGGAGCCTCCCGAGGAGATGCCAGCACGATCCATCCACACCCGCGCAGGCTGTGCCCGTCGTACAAGACAGTCGCGCGGCTGCCGCTGCTGTCGCCCGCCTTTGCGCACGCGCTTGACCCGCTGTGGCCGCTGTGCCCCTTCGAGACGGCGGTGCGAGGCGCCTGTCGCGCTGCCGCATGCGCATACCAGATGCGGGCGGACTACGCGCTGCCGCCCGCCGCCGTGCTGCAGGACGTCTACAACCTCGTGGACAGGTGAGCCGGGTCTGGGCCTGAGGTGATCACCCTGCCTACCGGCGCGCACGCGGACCATGCGCCGCCGCCGGCAGCCGTGCTGCAGGGCGCCTTCAACGTTGTCGACAGATGGCAGCGGCATCCAAACCTTGATAGCACCTGTTCCTGTCGATGGGCCACATCACGCGCTGCCGCCCGCCGTGCTGCAGGAGATCTGTCAACTCGTCAGCAAGAATCAAAGCAACAAGCCTCCTGTTACTGAGCGCCCGTCAATCTTGCGCTGACGCCATTCATGCGGCAGGACGTCTGCAACTGTGTAGGGAGGTGCCTGGATTTGAGGCTGTCCAACCACAGAATGATCTTTGACGCCTGACGCATTCTCGACAAGTGCTGCAGCCTGCAGTGCTGCAGCGGCAGACACCTGGAGTTCCACAGAAGGTGCAGGGTGACTGTGTTGTGGGATATGAGACCCTCGCAACAGAGGGTCACCAGGAGCGCCTTCGTATTCCACGTGAACAGGGCGGGCGGCAAGCCGGGCAAGTCCGCGCTGGCGGCCAAGGCGGCAGAGATGGACGCCCTGGCTCGCCGCGCGGTGCGCACGGTTCCCTCGCGGCGGCCGCTGCCGGGCGGCGGTGCCGGTGATGGCGCGCCGCCCGCCAAGTGGCGCCGCCTCGTGCAGCCGGAGCATCGGGAGCTGGTGCGTGCCTGCTGGTCGCTTTGACGTGCCATGAAGTGTGTTCTGAAGCGTTCCACTGTCAGCTCGCTTCTGCTTCGGTATGGGCATAGCAACAGCTCGTGCTGCAGCTCGATCTGCGCACAAGAGGCTGCGATCACAGCGTGTGCTGTTGGTGCCTGTGCTACTGTTACAGGGATGCATGCATTGCATTGGCGAAACGGCCGACGTCAGCACTGCGCCTCGGCACTCGGTCCACTCTCTCGTGGCCTGTGCGTTCACAGGTGATTGATGCGCCTGTGCCGCTGTACAACCCTCTTCCGGGCGCTTCCCTGGGGCAGGCCGCGCTTCATCGCGCCGCTCCCACGTTCGATGCAGCCGCCCTGACGGCTGCCGGGCCTGTGCCGCCCTCGCCGCTCGAGCAGCTGATGCCAGACCCGGGCCGACAAGGTGATGCCTGTTTTCGTGCTTTTTGCATATAATTTGCATGTCTGTGCTCAGCAAATGCATGTTCAGAGCCTGATCTCCGCATGTCATTACACAGCAGGCGGTGACGGCAGGGACCGGGGGCACAGGGTCGACAGCGCCCGCACCGGGCGCTACTTCTCGGAAGCGCCTGCAGCGCACCCCCGTGGCCAGGCGGGCCTGCCGGCGGGCCCCGCAGCWGCGCAGCCGGCCGGGGACGCCGCCGGCACGGTCGAAACMGGCCCCGKCCCAGCGTCCAGCCCGGCAGAGCTGGCCTGCCTTGCCGCCATCGCGCACCTGCGGCCGCTCAACAGCGGCGGCGACGCCGGCGGCGGCCTGACCGCGGCCGTGGCTCATGTGCAGCAGGCGCTCGCGGCGATGCCGGGAGTATCCTCTGGCGCACCCGGCGCAGCCGAAGCGTCTGCTGCTGAGCCGCTGCACTTGCTGCACCTGCGGCTGCTGCAGGCGGCGGTGGCAGCACCGCAGCCTGCTGACCCTGCCGGCCAGCGGGCCACCCCGCAGCAAGGGCGGCAGGGCAGCGGCGCAGGCGCTGATGGGGCTGCCGTCGCCGCCGCAACAGCGGTGGCGCCGGCGGAGCWGCTGCGGCGGGCGACTGCAGCCGCAGTCGCGGCGGCGCCTGGCAGCTACGCGGTGTGCTGTGCCGCGGCGGACGCGGTGGCGCGGCCACAGGATGCTGTGGCCACCCTGCAGCGCGGCATCACGGCTATCAGCAGCAGCACCAGCTTCCCAGGTACGCCTCCTCCTGTGCAACCGTCCGACAGAACGCGTGTTGCCAGTGGCTGCACCTCGTCACATCATGGATGGACACATCGGACGAAGTGCACCTACAGGGATGAGTATTGTTCGACCACAGTTGCTCAAACCCTTCAGGCCCAGCCCCCCCGCTTTGCGCAACACGCACTGCAGGCGAGCGTGCGGGCTGCCTGCTGGACCTGGCGCTCCGGCTGCTGGCCACCTGGTCGGCCGCGGGGCAGGCGGGCGCGGCCGGCGCCTGGCTCGCCGGTCTGCTGCATGACGCGGCGTCTCTGCCGCCCGGCGCTGCCGACGCCCGGCCGGCAGGTGACTCAAACTGCGGGCTCCCAGTCCTCCGTATGTTTTCTTTGACAGATGCTTCACAGCATGTGTTTCTGTGTGCCTCTTGATGGAGTCACGGGCAGGACGGCGGCACAAGCCGCCTACACACGGAACTCAGCCACTTGTGCCATGGCGCCTGTCCGTCAGCTGATGCCGCAGCAGGCTGCCAGCTGCACCCGCGCTTGCTCTTGCTCAGTTGTTCCACCATCAACGAGGCCAGAATATTTTCCAACACTGCAAGTTTTGAACCAGTCTGAACCACCCTCATGTTTCCCGCTGCGCAGCGGCGGTGCCGGATGCACAGCCGGGCGAAAGCTCCCGCCGCGCGCTGCTGCTGGGACTGCGCGGGCAACGGGAGTCGCTGGCGGTGCTGTGGCTTGCCTCTGCGCACCTCACAGCCACTGGCGAGCTGCCGGCGACAGTGCTGCGAAGGTGAATGCTGACTGGCTCCTGCTCTTCTGGGCTCTCAGCTCGGCATGTGCGAGGGCTGCTGAGCACCTGCAAGGCACGCTGCACGCAGTGCACTGACTCACTGCATCTATGGCAAGGCCCTGTGAGACCACCCCTGATCCTGGCAGACGTCGCCATGTGATGCCGGCTCCTTGCCGAGGAGTTGACACAGCCGCTACATCAGCACTTTCCTCACCCGACTTCCTGCCATAATGGGCAGCCGCCTCAGGATCTTGTTGATGCAGGCCGAAAGCCAGGCTCTGATGAGCATGCCTGACGGAGATGGCACCGTTGCACGCAGGCTGGGGCTGCCGCAGCGGGCGGAGGCGGTGGCATGGACGGCCCCACCGCCCGCTAGCTGCCAGTCGCGTGTGAATCAGATCCTGCGGCTGGCCGTCGGCGGTGGCATTGCCGGCCTGGATCTGCTGTCTCCGCTGGAGGTGTCCTTTTTCCTGAGACAACGCTGATCAATCCGCACTTCGAACCTGGTTGCTGCGGTGCTTTGGCACACAGGTGGCGGCATCCTGTGATGGTCTTGTTCAAGGTCTGGGGTACGGACACATACGCTCGATGTGCACCCGCATCTTATCATGTCGCATCGTCATCCTACCCTGATGATGTTTGCTTGCACCTGCGACCAGTGTGTTTCACACATCCAGTCGTATTGACCTGTCCCCCCTTCCCTTCACATGGCGCAGGTCTGCAGTGCCGCGGACGCAGCTGCGGCGCCGGGTGCAGCCCGCGCGGCGCASGCCCTGKCGCTGACGCTGCTGAGCTGGGCGGCCGCCACGGGGCAGTCGCCGCTGTTGTCGGCGCACCAGCTGCTGCCGCTGGCGCCCGCGGCCGCCGGCGGGGATGGCGCCGCTGCCCGGCCACGCCGCCAGACATCAGCAGCGGGGCTGGCGTCTCAGTATGCAGACGGGCTGCAGCCCGCGACGCCGCTGTCGCCAGCGGCGGCATGCGCATACGCCGCCAGCCTGGCTACCTCCWAAGCGGCTGTGCGGCTGCTGGGTGTCGTCWCGAGCCACGGTCCCGCCCCGCGACCCGCGCCGCAGCTCGATCGCGGCGGCGCAGCCGGCAGCGCCGGTGGCGGCGGCGGCCTGTCGGCAGCGGACCTGCGAGCCTGGGCGGCGCTGCCGTGGCCGCAGGGCTGCACAGAGCTGGGGCTCGTTGCGGTGCGCGAGGCGGTGACGATGGCGCTGCCGCAGTGCATCGCCGAGGCCGCCACCGCCGCCGAGGGCGGCGCTGGCGACAGCGGGGGCACAGCGTTCAGTCCCGAGCAGGCATGGCGCGCCGCATGGCAGGCTGCAAAGCGCCTGGTGGGCTCTGTCGAGGCGGCACTGGACGCCACCACGGGCATCACGGCGGCGGCTGCGACGGCCGCCTCCTGCCAGCTGTCGCAGGCGGCGTACTGCGTGCTGGCGGCGGAGGCACTGTGGGCCGAGGGCGGCGGTCCGGCGCTGGCGGCGGCGGTACTGGCGGCCGCCGCCTGCGACAACGGCCTGCCGCACGGGCGCGAGCGGTGGCGCTGGCGCTGGCGGCCGGCGCGGCGCTGGCCAGAGCGGTCGTACCGCGGCCGTCGCCGAGCCGCAGCAGCCGCGGCAGCAGCAGCAGCAGCGGCAGCCGCGGTGGCGACCGGCGCAGCAGGAGCTTCAGCAGCCGCTGCAGCCGCAGCAGCCGCAGCGATGGCGACAGCTCCCGCAGCCGCAGCCGCAGCCAAAGCCACAGCCGCACGCCTGCCGGCCGCGGCGGCTCGCCCGGCGGCCGCGGCGGCTCGCCACCCAGCAGCATCCGCATCCGCATCCGGCTTCACAGCAGATCGCCGGCCCGGTCCTCCTCGTGGACATCGCGCTCCTCGTCTCGAAGCGCCACTTCTCGCAGCCAGAGCCGGAGCCTCAGCCTCAGCCTCAGCCACAGCCGCACACCGGGCCTGCCGGGTGTCAGCGCCGCGCACGCAGCAGCAGCGGATGAGGAGCCTGAGGCCGGCGAAATTGCGGGCGAGACGCTGCCCGTCACCAGCCCGGGCGCCGCATCAGCCCGCAACCGGGCAGCCCAGCGGCCGCGCTCGCCAGGAAGATCGCTCTCCCGGCGCCGGCGTCGCTCGGCGTCGTCTGACGGCGGCGACCGCAGCAGCGGCAGCTCCAGCGGCTCCGCGGAGGCCTCTTTCGAGTCAGCTGACGGCGGCGAGTCATCCTTTGACGGCGGCGAGGCGCCCGACGCCGCAACGGTTGCGAGCCTGCTGTGGCGCCTGGCACAGCCGCCAGCAGAGGACACTGGGTGAGCCGCTGACAGTGCCCCACCAGGCATGCAATGTCTTGAACCTACGCCTGCCGAGGGTGTGCGAGGTTGTTACCATGCGCGGCTTCCTCCGCGTGCTCATGATCAGGTGTGGCGGCGGCGTGCCACCGCCAGAAGGCACTGCTCTGCCCCTCCTTTGAGTGCTCCCCATCTGGGGTCTCAAACGTCGTCCGTCACCAGCTGCGCTTCTTGAGTCGCCAGACGCGCTGGCCGACAGCACCCACCGAGGCATGACGCTGACGCGTGGCAGCGGACCCTAAACCATAAACCCTGTGCAGGCCCGTCGATAGCTTGCCGGCGGCGTCTCTGGACGAGGGCGAGGTGCGCCACGGCGCTGGCTGGGACTTCGGCGGCGCTGGCCCGGAGGCTTCGGAGCGCGTGCATGCGGCGCTCAACCTGGCGGCGTACCAGGCGCTGGCCGGCGACGGCGCGGCAGCGTTTGCCGMCGCCGAGCACGCCGTCGTCGCGGCCGAGGGTGAGGCGCAGCTGCTGGGCTTTGGGATCGGACTTGGAGTGCACGCATCTCCTGGGCGCGCTGTCATGCTGCAAGCGGGCTGGCACAATGGCTGGTGGCAGTGCCGGACTTTTCAATGTCGGCTGTGCAGTCGACAGAGTTTGCTCCAGAACCTCAAGTTTGCAGAAGTTCGAGACTGATTCCGGGTTGCGTGTGCAGGCTGTGACGCGGACCTGCAGCGGCACGTGTGGCAGGAGGCCCTCGCTCTGGCCGCAGCGGCGCTGACGTCAGAGGCGCCGATCGTTGACTGTCAGCAGCCTGCGCCAGCCGCAGTCCAGGTGCGCTGCTCGAGGCCACATCTGCGACCCCTGTCCTTCCATCTTGAGCATCGCAATGGCATTCATCAATCTGACTGTTGCCTCACAGCCTCTGTGTCTGGGTCTAGCAGCAGTCTGCGGCTGTTCGTACGAGTTGACAGGTATTGCTTTTGGGAAAGCGCCCAGAACCACGGCGTCACGGTTGCCACCCTTGCAGGCCGAGGCGAAGGCGGGCAGCAGGGCCGGCTGGGGCGGCTGGGACATCGCCAGCAGCTTCGCCGCCACCGCCGCCGCCGCACCCTCSCATGGCAACACCGCAKCCGCCGGCGCGCCCCCGCAGGGCGCGGCTCCCAGCCCGCCGCAGGGCGCTGCTCCTGCCGGTGACGGCGGCACGGCCGTGTCCGCGSAGGCCGCCGCCGCAGCGCGAGAGGCGCGGCGGCAGCGCTTTGGCGGCTTCATGGCGATCGTGCGCCGGCTGCTTGTGGCCTGCCGCGCGCGCCGTGTGCCAACGCTGGCCGCGGCCCTGCTGCCCGTGGAGGTGTGCTTCCTACCTCTAGAAACAGAGGCAGCCAGCGAACACACCCGAACACATTTCACATTTCGCAGAACCGGGCACAGCAGGAACCTGCTGTGATGCGGCCAGTGCCAGTCATCAGTACCGCAACTGCAGGTCTTGCCCGACTGTCGTCGTCATTGCACAGGACATGCGGCTGAGAGAGACGCTGGCAGGGGCGCCGGTGCGTGACGACGATGCCGCCGCGGCCGCGCTGGCGCCGCTGCTGCCGGCGCTGCTGCCGGAGGAGGCAGCGGAAGTCGCAGAAGCGGTCGGGGCCGCGCAGCCGCCATCGCCCGAAGTCGTCGACTTCCTGCTGTCTGTGGCCCCAAGGTGCTCGGCATGTTCCAGACAGCATGGTTCAAAGCGATTACGCGATTAACCGCCACGTGCTGTGCTGTGCTAAGCTGGGCTTCTGTCTTGCACCTGCTAAAGCTGGACTGCCCAGAAGGAACAGCGTGTGGGCTGGGCTGACCATGCGCAGGCGGCCGCGGGACGCGCAGTGGGCGGCGTGGGCGCTGCCGCTCGCGGCGGGCGCGCTGGCGCGGAGCCGCCCCGCCGCGCCGCCCGCCGCCTGGCAGCAGACCCTGCTGCTGGCGGCGCAGGTTTGCGTCTCTGCAACAGTGCCTCCATCATATGTGTCCTGTCTGAGCGTGCTGCTGGTGCGCCATATCCCCTCCTGCTCTGCGTTAAATTGCCTACTTTGATCTGGGACTGTCGCATGTTGCACGGGGCACAGCGTGGCAAGAGCATCATGTCTGGAGGTCTTGTCCCGGAGGGAAGCGACTGGAGTCACAGCCAGTCCAGCCTTGAGTTGAGTACCGGCAAGTCTCAGCCTCAATCATGACTGGAAGTACGCGCCCTAGTCGAGGGTAGTAGACGTTGCTCACAGGGCCTGCAACGGCGCAGCGACCTTCGTGCATACATGTAGCACAGGGGGTCTAGCAGCAAAAGCGACTCAACGCTCCCCCACCCGCCGACCCTCTCGGGCCCCTCAGCGGGCACACTGCACCACAGGCGGGCCTGTTGGCGCCGCGGCGACCGCCGCGCACACTGCCCGCACAGGTGTCGAAGGCGGCTGAGCGGGAGCTGGCGGCTGCGGCGGTGGCGGCGCATCCGCGCAGCCTGGCGCTGTGGCGCAAGCACGCCGCGCTGCAGGCGGCCCTGGGTCCGGCCTGTCGACAATCATGCACCTCCGCACATCCCTGCACTCTAGGCCCCACACATCACCATGAAACCCTCTGCCCTGGCCTGCTGCAGCCTTCTACGTCCTGGAATCGCTGCACATGAGCAGGCCTCTTGCGTGTGTTCATCGTTGATCCGACGACGAAGCGCTTTGCAGGGCCTAGCAACTCTTTGAACATGTGTAGAACTAGCCTGTTTTGGCTGGCGACGCAGCGCCCTGCTGCTGCTGATTGCTGTCCCGCGCTGTGCTGTGCTGCCACAGGCGCAGAGGCAACGCGGGCGGCTGCGGCGGCAAAGGACGCTGCAGGGTTTCACCACCACCCCAGCACCTGAGGAGCGGCCTGTGGATGAGAGGTTTGAGGACCTGCTGTGCATCATTCTGAGCACCTGGCAGTCGACTCTGCCCAGAGCCTGCGCAGTGGGCCTGGCGTGTCACCTGTCTCTCCCTGTGGTGTGCATCGCGTGAGTGTGAATGGCACTACATGGCCCACCATCCTTGGTGTGCCGCCCCGACGTAACCGAGGCGGCGCTGTAAGCACTCACCTCCTGGCGCCAGGTATGCCATATTGCCCGCAGTCTGCCTCACTGATGGCAGAATGCAGAGCTTGGAGCCGGTCCGGCGTGCAGTGGCACACAGTGGCTCATGCCGCCGCTGCTGCTGCCCTCACTGGCCAATGCCACGATGGCAAGCCATGTCGGTGTGCTCAGGACGCCTGGCATGCAAGCCAGCGATTGACTCCCAATCAGACGCGTTGCTGCCCGCAGGACGGTGACTAGGAATCGTTTCGGGGACGATGGTGGTGAGTTCGATCGACCCTGCCCCAAGCAGCCGGCACAGCCGCAAACTTCGCGACCTGAAAGCATGTCCAAGTACAGGGGCGCAGCCTGGCATGCGTCAGCCTTGCTGCAGCTGCCGGCAAGTCTTGCCTGTGTGGCGTGAACGTGTCGAGTCTCGGAGGGTGTCGCTTGCCGCACGTGCCGCTGTTTCGTGATGCGCAGGTGGAGGGACTCGTGGTGACACCGCCCTGCCGGGAATGTCCTACCGAGCTGTTGGCTTCAGTTGTTGTCACATTGCTGATGCGGCCTCTGGGCAGATGCTGCGCTCATTGGGATGCAAGCGCCACGGCCCATCGTCAGGGCTGCTAGCCTTGCCGCAGACTGCTCTGGAGGGCATGCAAGCGCAGCCAACGTGGGGCACCACTCAGCAGGAAGAAGCAGACGGTCTGACTGGAGCCGCTTTTGACATGGACGAATGCCGCTGCGCTGGCAGCGCCACAGCAGGCTGGTTGCAGCGCAAGCAGCTCCCTCACCAGGCAGAAGACGGCAGGGGGGCCTCGCAGCAGCTGGCGGCATGGTGCAGCTGGAAGACGCCGAATAGGAAAAGGGGACCCCGGGTCTGGCACAGCGGCAGCGGCATTGCCGTCATGCGGCTAAGCCATGCCGCTGCTGCAAGGTGTACCACATGCTGCCGGCGAGGCAGCGTCGTGGCGGCAAGCCTGGCACTTTGCGATACCGCTGCTGGTGTCATGCTGGCTTTGACAGCAGATGATTTTGGGGTCAGACGGCAGTGAGCATGCTAGTGATAGTGCAGCGGATCATGGCTCGTGCTGTGTCACAGCCGTTCGGGAGGGGGCAAAGGGACAACTAGCCGCCCGTAGTTTGCGCTGCTAATGTGTGCTGAAAACGATGGACCCTCCTCAAGGGATCGGTGTCTGCAAAGAGGTAGAAATTCGGGGGTTTGATGAGACTTGGTTATTTTGCAACACACGACGTTTGGTCGTTCTACTTAACGAATTATTACACTTGGGCACAGCAGCTGCTGGAGGTTTGTTTCCTGCATGCAATTTCGTGCCACAGGCTGCTGCCTGACGGCGCGCAGGTGCCAAGGTGTAAGACGAAAGACAGCACTCGCACACCACCGGTTTCAAGTCGAATCACAACCTTGTCAACACCATTCTTCGCTGGCTTCTCTATCCATCCGACAGTTGCGAGTCAGTACGCTGGAATGCGGCAGCCCTTGGCAGCAATGCCGAATCCGAGCGGCCCTACGTCCAGCCCCTCCGACTTGGCCGTCCGCAGCATGCTGGTCTGCAGATCGCGTTGGTCGTTGGTCGTTGGTCTAAAGTGGGCCGAATGCTCACGCGTCACACCAGGTGAAGGTACTGCCACTGCAAATCGCAGGACCTTCGAGTCTCCCGTACCAGTAAGCCGTGCGGCCAATCGTGCAG
Organism: Deuterostichococcus epilithicus; assembly: GCA_033439295.1. Lineage (NCBI taxonomy): Eukaryota > Viridiplantae > Chlorophyta > Trebouxiophyceae > Prasiolales > Stichococcaceae > Deuterostichococcus > Deuterostichococcus epilithicus. Next base: position 871,965 of record JAVTLE010000007.1, read on the forward strand.
CAGCCGGTCCTCTGCCGCATGGTGCGAGCCGATCAGAGTGCTGGTGTCAGGCCACGCCCGCACGAAGCCGTTCAGCCGCCGCCCGTGCCGCTGCTCTGCGGCGCCATGGCCCGCCTCGAAGTCGGCGCGCGCCGCGTGCCGCCCGTCATGGTCGATCGTGGCCGGCGCGTGTTCCATGTCCAGGCTGGTAGCGGCAAGCATGCCTATGTGATAGTTGTGATTTGTGATTGGGGAAACTGGTCAGCGTTTGCTACTAACTACATCACTGCAGATCTCAAGCAAGTCATTGAGCATTCAAACGAGTCAGACAGCTTCTTGAAAGGAGTCAGACAGCATTTTCGTCTGGCTGATGCGCAGAAGCACAGCTTCTAGTGGCAGCCGGTGCGTCATGTTTTTTATGTGCATCTGGTGCTCCAAGTGGCTGCAGTGCTCCTTTGCGGGCTGCAGAGGGTTGCAGTGCGCCTTTGTGGGCTGCAGTGTGCCTCTGTACAACCATGCTCACCTGCAGGGGCATACAGGCCGCCTGTCGCGGGGAGCTCATACGGCGCCTCTCGCATGGGGCTGCTGGGCGCTGTCGTCGGGCGCTGATGCTCCCGCCAGGGGTGCCGCAGCGGACTGTCTGGCGACTCTCCACGCGCCCGTGACGCCCGCTTGCTGTGCTGGCAGCGCAGAATGCTGCGCGCCTGAGCATGCCACAACAAAGGCAGGTTCGTCCAGCAGGCAGGTTTGTGCATGCGTGGCTTGCTCGATCAGAGCCATGCCGCCGAAGGCGATCCGTGCTTTCGACATGCGCTTGACGGCGGGTGCGCTGGCCTCATCAGCAGCGTCCGGTGCTGGCGCAAGCCGGTCATACATGGGTCCATGCCTCGGACTTTTGTATTTGCACAGAGAAGTGATTGTGTTCGTTCCAGCGGCACTTCCAGCTGTGCCCTTCAGCATGGCACAAAACTGCACCAGCTCACCGCGGCTTTCTCACAGCTGCGGTCACCGCGGGACTCTGCGTCCATGTGCAACAGATAGTCCCGCTGGGTATTGTGACGCCGGCCGCTGGGCTTGGCCGGCGCAATGTCCTCCTGGCGAACATTCTCCTGCGCCGCTCTCTGCTCGAATTCCGTCCTACGTCGGCAGGCGCAGCACGGCGGAATGGAACCCTCACGCACATGGAAGTGGGACTGGTAATGTCGAGCTGGGATTGCTAAACAATAAGCTTGGAGCTCCAAATTCCGAAGAATGTTACGTGAACAAACCTTAGCACTCTGAGGCATGGCTTCGTCTTCAAGCCATAAATGCAAACGCCTGCGCGGAACCCCGCCCGCAGCCTTCAGCCTCATAATCGTTGAGCACATGTAGGCGAGGCACTGAACTAGTCCGAATATGTTATTTCAGGCATACTACAGCCATGTGTCGTGACTACCTCACGACCGTTCCGACCTCATCAGCTTCGCGACATGTATGATGTGGCAACCCACACACAGCAGAGAGTCCTCACCGGATGAGCTGAACTGTATGCTGGCTTTCGGCGCTTCAAATCGATTCTGCAAGTTTCCGGCGAAGCCAAATTTGTCGTGATTATCCGCGTTGCCTCTTTGGTACAGCGACATGATCAAGATCGACAGTCTGACGCACAAGACGGTGCGCGCGACTTTGGTTGCACACCAGAAATTATTTCAACATGCTTGAATCCGTTTGCAATGCCAGCGCGCGGTCGCTGGCTGCCCTGACCAGCGAGCGACCTGGAAACCGTCGAATTACGGGACTACCTGCACGGATCTGAAAAGTCCTCAAGGATCCTGCGCTCCCGCCAGTTCCCAGCTTCGAATTTTGAAGCGCGTTTGCCAGCTCATGGACACCAGGCTGGCCCTTGCAGCGGCTCAGGGCGTCAGGAGTGACTGCGGCATCTGATCGTTTGGTCAGCTCTGATAAAACTCATCGCTGTCGACAGCAGTCGCACAGTCTTGAAGACACCTTCTCGTTGAGTGTCGGAAGTGATTTTGCGACTGGTCGTGCAGGTGCCCTTCTCGGGAAGCGTGCAAGTAGCGTGTCACATGCCACTGACCGACTCATGATTTCTAGGATGCTGCATGTGCGCCAAAGGTGACGGCTTGACTTTGATGCACCATCGACAGCTTGGGCACAATGGCCAGGATGAAGTACAGCAAGCCATTGGGGACGTCAGGCACGCCTCATAGCAGCCGAAATGGTGCAGACGCGCGCCGAAAGCCGCAGACGCCCGGCGGTCATCCGTCAGCGGCCGCAGAGACACGGCAGCTGGCGCCGCACGGCATCCTGCAGGATGTGTCGAACGCTCAGTCGCCAGACGTGCAGCAGCCATACGGCAGCACGTCCGGCTCAGCCGTTGTGCAAGCAGCCTGCTCGAGGCCGGCTGCACAGCAGGTGGCCGCCCGCGCTGCGCCATCAGCGGCCGGCGGAGTTGGCTGGGCCCAGCTGCATGCTGGTGCCGGCTGCAGCCGCAGCAGTGGCGGCTTTGACGGCATTGCCCGGCAAGGCCCTTTGGGACACGCGGTGTCGAGAGCAGCACTGCAATCGCAGCAGCCCGCGCAGCATCAGTCCGTGCCACGGCAGTCCCCTTCTGCGGGAACAGCGCATGCACCTCCTGGCTGCTCAGTCAGCATGCCTGCGCCTAGCGCCAGCGGCCAGCAGCCGAACAGCCAGGTAGAGGCGGACACCCGTGCGACACAGCCGCTGCCGCCGGCGCTGTGGAGGCAGCCGCAGCCGCAGCCGCTGCCCTGGAGGCACGAGGCGCCGTCAAACCCAGCCCAGCAGCCGCCTGCGCAGCCGCTCCAGGCACGTCAGCGTCAGCAGGTTGCGGACCAGCCAGGTCCTGCGGCCATGGAGATGCAACAGCCGGCGCAGCAGCAGGCACAGCAGCCGGCGCAGCAGCATGACACCGCAAACCTGCGGCCTGCAGCGCTGGCGAGGCCGCTGCCCGAGGCGGCAGCTCAGGTCCTCGTGCAGCAGCTGGCGACAGTTCGCCCGCCGCAGGAGCTGCAGCGGCAGGGTTCCGAGCCACCGCAGACGCAGGCGCATCAGGAGTGGGACGAGCCCTGCCTGACGCAGCTGGCAGGCGGCGCTGGCACCTGCACCGCACAGGTGCCGCTGCATTCCAGCTGCCCTGGCCCGCGACAGCCACTCTGATTGGCGTGTGAAGTTCCGCTGCCTGCCTGCGATGGACGGCGCAAATGTTGCACATGCATCAGACCTGCATGTGCTGTCAGTGCCCGATCGGTCAGGTGGTCGGACCGCACAGCATCTGCATGCCAAGGGGGATGCAAGGATCGTGAGCAGCGTCGCCGTGCTCCCGCGCACAGGCCTTCTGCCCGGCCTGCGGCGACTACCTGTACGATGTGGCGCCGGACGCCGCGGGCCGCGTCGCGCACGTGCGGTCCTGCGGCAGGCCCGCCGCCMATGGCTGCAAGGGCGGCGGCAGCGGCGGCGGTGGCCGAGGAGGGKCGGCCGCGGCCGCGCGTCATGGCGGCGAGCCGGAGTGCATCTGCCTGTCGGATGGCGCGGACGAGGAGGAGGGGGAGGACGGCATTAACGAGGGATCGCACGGCAGCGGCGGTGCGAGACTTGCGCCGGCTGCCCTCCAATCCTGCATGCACACCGTGTCTGTCGCGCATGTCGAAGACGTCCGCATCTTCGCTCTCGTGGGTCAATCAGGCTGTGAGTGGTGCTAGGCTGGCGGCTGTTGAAGCCGGTGGCGCAAGGCGATGTGGCAGAGCTTCTAGCAAGCAGGTGAGCAGCCTCTCACGCTGTGCTGCAGGCTCAGCGACGGGCGGCGTCAGTGGGCGGCCGCAGCAGCAGCAGCAGCGGTGCAAGCGCAGCGGGCAGCAGGCGGGCTCGCGGGACCCTGCGGTGCGGCAGTGGCTGCACGGGCTGTCGCTGGACAACTGCTGCGACGCGTTTGCACTGGTGGGATCCATCCGGGGGTTTCTCGCCCCAGAACGCTAGAACCTGCGCCCATGCAGGTGCTCCCAGCCCAGTATCTTGGCGGTGGATGCAGTTGTTGCATGACTGTCTGCTCGAGCAGTCAGAGCAACACATCCTGCAGGCATGCGGCCTGGACCTCGGACACCAAGACACCTACGGCCAGTCTTCCTGCAACAAAACGACTTGTTGTTTCGCGGGCCTGCTCTACTGACCTGCAGCAGCTCTCGGATGGCGATGCGCACAGGCAGGGCATTGAACAAGTTTACACCTGTGGCCTTGCAGGCGGACGAGTGCGTCACAAACCTGTCGCGGGTGAGCGCCGGCGACCTGAAGGCGGCGGCATCGGCGCATTCACGCCTTTCATGCAACGATGTCTCCTGCACCTGGCGTCTCACAGGATGTGCCCTGCCTCACAGGCGGGCGTGTGCTATGCGGATCTGCCGCGTCTGTCGGACTCCGACCTGCAGGCGATGGGCGTGCGCGCTCTGGGCCGCCGCCGCAAGATTATGGCCGCCGCCGCCGAGCTGGCGCCGGAAATGGAGCCCGCCGTCGAGTCGGCGCCGCCCGCAGGTTCGTAGCATGATCTTGTCAAACTTGAGCACACAAGACTGGCAAATGCGTTGGGCTTGGCCGCCGCAAGCTCATGGCAGCCGTCGCTAAGGTGGCGCCTGAGCCCGAGCCGGAGCCTGATGGCGCGGAAGTGCGCCGCAAGGCAGTTCAGCCCGGGCAGTCGCCGAGTACAGTGCCATAGGGACTTTGCACGCATGTGTCGACGTTTCATAGTGCTCGTTTAGAGTTGACTCTCTTCGCATCAGGATGATGCTTTCATGAAAACAAGCTCAAGCCGTTTCTGGTTGGTGCCTGTTTGTGCCCCGTCTGTACAGCAGAGTGCTGAAACCACATGCTTGGATCTTCAGCGGCTGCGGAAGGCCCATCTGCCGGCATCGCCAGGCTGCCGGCAGGAGGCGACTTCGGTCCGAGGCGCATCACATACTTCTTTGCGCCGCCGGGCGGCCGGCCGCCGCCCCCGCCCTTCCAGCAGCCTCTCGAGGTGGGCACGTGTCTAATTAAAATTTAAAAAAATGCATTTAGACACGCATCGAGCTTGCATCCAGACACGCATCGTGGCGGCATGACATCAAGATCTGCTGTATGTTTCTGGCTGATGTGGGTCAAGAACGATTGAAACCACAGTGTTCTGCGAACAGCCCACTGGTTGCTGTCCCCGCGCCGCAGGGTGGCCTCACGGCTGTGCCAAAGCCGCGCGAAACCATCGAGCGCTTCTTCCAACGCAGCGACGCCGGCGACGGCGCGGAACCTCCAGCAGACGTCGAGCCGCGGCTGCTGCCGGCGGCACAGGCCTCCGACCGCGCCGGCCCCTCCGCATCGGGTGCGGGTTTAGGGCACAAGTTGTAGTATCTGTGCCAAGCAATGCTGCCGCCGGCCACCAGAGCATTCATCTAGTGAGCCAAATACACCCTTCGATCGCCTCCCGCGTGCCGTTGGACGCTGGTGTGGCGCCTGCTGCTGCGGGCTGTGGCTTGCAGTGCAAGACGTGAGATCATGATGGAATGAAACCATGGCACAGGCGGCGCGGGCTGGCTGCCGGAGTGGCAGCTGCTGCCGGGCATCCGGCTGGTGGTGGACAAGTTCGGACCCAAGACGCGCGGCGTGCCCGCCACCGCCTGGTTCCTCACCCACTTCCATGCGGACCACTACGGCGGTACGTCCAGTTCTGCAACCTTATTGCGTCGAGGACTGGGATGCCCAATGCTTGTGCACGCACTGTCCTGCGTATGGCACTACGATTCCTGAGCACTGCGGGCCGGCAGGCATGGCTTTCATTGGGGGCTTGAATCTTGGCGTCTGAAACCGTCTTAGTGTGGGACAATTCATCACCAGAAACGTGCCGCAGGGCTGAGCCGACGGTGGTGCAGCACCAACAAGGGCCCCATCTACTGCACCACGCCCACCGCCAAGCTGGCCAGCGACCGCCTCAAGGTGCGCTGCCTTTCATTGGAATTCGAGAAACCCCTCTCCGCCTTCGTGCTCGGCCAGCAGCTGCACCGAATGCTTGCAAATTCAGGCAGTGGAAGCAGGACACCTGCTGCACGCCTGCCAGGTGCCGTGGGGGCGGCAGCTGTGTGTGCCACAATCATTGAGCGCAGCGCCTGCGAGCTCGTTTGATGCTGAAAGGAGTTGTCAACGTAGCACTCGTTGTGCCCGCCAGGTGCCGTGGGGGCGGCTGCGGTGCATGCCGGTGGGGGAGTCCTTTGCGGTGGAGACGCTGGTGGCAGACGGCGCCGGCGGCTGGCGGCCTGCCGTGGTGCGATGCACCTTCCTGGACGCCAACCACTGTCCCGGCGCCGTCATGGTGGGTCTCCTCTAGTCCGCGCCATGACGATCGCAGTCTCGACACCTGCTGGCCGGCATGGAAACGAAGCGGCAGCCCCGCGTCTGTGCGGTGCACGTTCCTGGACGCCGGCCACTGCCCTGGAGACGTCATGTTTGGCGCCTCTTGTACTATCGACTCTGTTGGCTGGCAAAAAGCGAAGTGAAGCCGAAAGTTGGAACTGATGCGCGTCATCTTCCTGGAATTTGGCCGCTGCTTTGGCGGCATAATAGTGGGTCCGGGATTGAACCCTTTCGATACACTGTCGAAAGATGTTCGACTGCTGTCGAATCCAGGTGGCAGCCCTGCTGCCGTTCGGTGTCTCCACTCAAACACCAGCCGCTGTCCAGGCGCTCGCAGTGGGCACCTCGCAGACTGGGTGCCCTGGCGGCGGGCATTGGCAACCCTGTTGCTCGATCTCTCAGCGCCTAGTGCGCCTCCAACATGCGCCTTTGTGCAGGCGCCACTCCTACATCATGGTGGCATAGCTGCATGCTGGAACGTTCCACTCTCGCCACCTGCCTGCCCAGATCTATGTGTGAACCCTAAACAGATCCTGTTCGAGGCGCCGGGGCGGGCGCCCATCCTGCACTCGGGCGACTGCCGCTGGGCGCGCGGAGAGGCCGCCGCGGCCACCCTGGAGCGGGTGCGCGGCCGCTGCCAGCTGGTGCTGGACACCACCTACTGCCAGCCGCAGTACACCTTCCCGCCACAGGTGCGTGTGCGCACCGCTTTGGCAATGCGAGTATGACTCGAGGGCATATGCTTGCGCTGATGGCGCCAAGAGCCCTACAGACACGATGAGTGCGACTAGCAAGAGCAGAACCGCAACACCATTCCGCCCTCAGCGCGGCTGTGTGCTGGCGAAAGGGGCGGGGGCGAACTGGTGTGCACACGGTGCACAGCCATTCGAACAGTCAACTTCGTCCCCATGACGTTGCATTGCTGTCGAGTCCTGCTGCGCTGTCACACCCCGCCCACAACTTTGCATCTGAATCATCCACCGGCACCGCATCGCCGGCTGTTGCCCCCAGGTGGAGGTCATCCGTTTCGCGGTGGACGCGGTGCGGGCGGAGGCCTTCAACCCGCGCACGCTGTTCCTGTTCGGCAGCTACACCATCGGCAAGGAGCGCCTCTTCCTGGAGGTCGCCCGCCAGCTGCGCCTCAAGGCGCGGCCCTGGGAGAAGGAAGAAGCCTGGGAAGAAGAAGCATTTCGTCTGGAAACGTTTCGTCTGGAAACACTTGATTTGGACCTGAAATAAGCGCACGAGTGAAGCAGTCCAGGGCCTCGACAAGCCGAAAACAGTGATGGAGGTCGCCTGTCGGCTGGGCCTCGAAACGCGGCACGATACTGCCCGGGTGTCTGACAGCTGGGAGCCTGGTTCGGTTGGAGGCTGTTTGGAGCCTCGAGGAGCTGAAACTGCCCTGGGTGTCGCCCGCCAGCTGCGCCGCGAGGTGCGGCGGCGTCAGCCCGCGGCGGGTGATGTTCGGAGCTGTCCTGACGTTCCGAAGATGGAATGCTGAAGGATCAACCCGTCCTGTGCACGGTTGCAGCATGTGATGCCTCGTGTCCGACAGGTCCATGGACGGCCTTGCAAACACAGTCGTGCAGTGGCGGGCAACGTGCCGAACGAGCCCCGGACCTCCGGTTCGTCATAAAGGATGCTGAAGAGAGGTCTGCCGCCGCAGGTGTATGTGGGCGTCGCAAAGCGCAAAACCCTGGCGGCGCTGGACCTGCGCCACGAGTACGCCCAGTGGCTCACCACCGACGAGGGCGAGGCGCGCATCCAGGTGCAGGAGACTTCCCAGATATTCCCCCTGTTTCCGGGGAAAGGTGTCAGCCCTGTCGCTGGGCCGTGTTGCATGCGCGCCTGCTCACGCAGCTGGTGCAGCGAGTGCGCTCCTGCTCGGAGGTGCGAGTGGCGACCGCGATTGCCGCAGTCGTCCACAGTCTACGCTGTCAAGCAGTCGTCACGCCTTGTGGCCATCGCGGCGACGGGGGGTCATCCACCAGGGGACGGTTCAGCCTGAAGTGCGGCGCCGCTCGGACCGCGCAAGGCCAGTCGCACTGATGGCTGCTGTGTGCGTAGCCTTCTAGTAACACCTCCTCGTGTGTCATTACAGGCAGTGCCGCTGGGCATGACGACCCTGGCGTCGATGGCACGCATCGCCCGCCACTACAAGGGCCGCTTCAACACCATCGTGAGGCCCTTCGCGGCGCTCCCTTGGGCGCTGCATCTTGACGTGCATGCAGCGGCACGGCAGAACCGCAGACAGTCAAGCGCTTGTATATGGCAACGCACTGTATCAGGTTCCAGGGCGTCAGGGCGGCCGCTAATCGTCCAGAAGCATGACGGCCACCGCTTCTGGCCGTGCGGCAGGTGTCGTTCCGGCCAACAGGGTGGACTGCAGCGGGCGCGACGCGTGGCCGCTCCTCGCGGGGGCGCCGCCACCAGAAGGGCACCCTCATCCAGTACCAGGTTTTGAAGACTCGAATCAATTGAATCGCCTTTCACTTGCACTCGCATGAGCCGGGCAGCTGATAGGGCTTGTCGACCAGCTTAAAATCTGAGCGATCGACCGCAGTTCTGTGCAACTCAACTGGTAGTCGTCCCGAGTCCGCAGCAGCTGTGCCGCTGCCACCCAGAGCAGCCTGTGTTGAGCTGCTCGAGCCGGGCACGGCATCTTTCACACAGGTGCCCTACTCGGAGCACTCCAGCTTCGACGAGCTGCGCGACATGGTGGCCTTCCTGCGGCCCCAGCGCATCATCCCCAGGTAAGAACTGCCAGGGATGCTAGAAGCCAAGGGTGCTAGAAGCCAAGGATGCAAAAAGCTAAACAGGATCTGCGATGGTGTGCCTGCACACGTTCCCTCCTCGCATCATGCCAGTTCTTGGCACTGACTTGTCTGGTCATGGCCGCAGCGTATCAAACGATCGGGGCCCAAAGGCAGCGCGCATGGTGAAGTTGCTGCGGGACGGCCCAGACTGAGCATAGACAGAGCTTTTGCACCGGCAAAGACCCGAAACAGAAGCCACTGAGGAGTTTCAAGTGCCTCATGTACGTACCAAATCAGGCATCACGCTGCAGGAAGCATTTGAGATGAGTTCAGGCAGGACAATTTTGCGAACAGACGACGTTTACATGCGCTGGACGAGTGTAGTATCAGGATGTGCACATTGTACCTATAGTTGTAATGAAGGCGCATCGGCTGCTGTGCAAAATGCGCTATGACTGTGAAGCAGAAACTGCTTGAAACCACATGGGACTGAAGTCTGAAGCAGGCACACTGCAGGCTGCACCCACCCAGCGAAATGAATGTCTAGAGCACAGTCGATGTCCATCACCATTGGCTCTTACTTTGCACACCAGCTGCTGCAGATTGCGCACCAGCCGGCATCCATAGCACGGGCATCGTCAGCTCTCAGCTGCGCTGTCCTGCTCCAGGTTCCGCAGCAGTTGCATCGCCTGCGCCTTCCTCGGGACAATGTCTGCGCTCAGCAAACACAGCAAGGCTGATTTACTGGTACGCCTTTTACTGTGTCTGCACGGCATATTTAGAGCCTGCATAGATTTTGAACGCAGAAGAAGATGAGATGTCGTTGTGGTCGCGCGTGCTCACCGTCCAGGAAGGTGTACTGGCTCGACTCATGGACCGTCTCCGCTGCGACGGGAAGCAGGCGAATTTGGTCAGCTGCTAATGCCGCGATGACTGCGCATATATCCACCAGCAAATTGATTGCCTCGATATTGATGCCTTAAAAGCTAGCGTGTGTGATCGTTGAGTTGTTGTCTGACACGAGCAAGCAAATGGGAGCGCCAGGCGGCAGATCTCGCACCGACATCGGTGTATGCTAACAGGATGCGGTCGTCCCGCAGCGTCCTCTGCGCCGCCGCCTCGACCAGCTTGTCTAGCAGCATCTCCTGCAATTCAATTGTGATATAGCTGATCGAATATCAGGGTCCTGCACTAGACCTCGATGTGGGCCGGCACTGCTGCAGGGGTTCCTCAGGCAATCGTGGTGTCAATTGCAAGGTCGCGGTACCGCGGCTTTGGCGATGACGTAGTTGGCGTCGTTTGAGATGGCCTTCACCTCGCCGTCCTGCTTGATGATCTTCTTCACCCGCGTGATGGGCAGCGTCTGCACAAGTCCAGCAGTGAGGCTCTGGCAGAACATTTGCCATTGCGGCATGCGCATGCTTTGATGCAGCATGCTGGTGTGCTGTAAAGCATCCCATGCCGTGAAGCAGCCGGCAAGGCGCCAGTTACCATGCTCACCAGCTCGTGCGGCAGCTTGCAAGCGGCGTGCGGCTCCTCAGCTTCATCATGCGGCTGCGTAGCGCCCACGGCAGGAGGGTCATCCATTCGAGGTCACATGCATGCAGCAGCTGCGGATGGAGCAATTGGGTGTGCTTGTCGCTCAGTTGCGCAACGAAGGCTTGGCAACTGACTGGCAGGGCTTTTCTCACAGCCCTTTCAGACGAAACGCGCAGCGCAGAGATTGGTAAAAATGTTGGCTCAGTGGCGCGCCGACAGAGACTTCCTCAGCCTGAAGAACAGTTCGGTGGCAGTGTGAGCAGCATAAAGGCGTAAAATGGCGCCGAAGGCAGGAGCGTTCGCCCTCTGATGCCGCATGTTTCCCCGTGTGGTTTCGCATCCTGTGCAGCTCGTGCACAGCGCTCGCCAGCTGCGGGTGGCAGCCCAGATGTCAGATCACCGTTCGATCCCAGAACACTTTTTTCTGAAGCTTTGGATCCGAGCGATACACCTGATCCTCTGCAATCGGCCGACTGCAAGACACCTATCTTGAAATCCCCGCAGGTCGTTTGGACCATCGGGTGTCGGCATTGCAGCCGGCTCATCAGCCGCTGCAACACCTCGAGAGGTGTCATAGTGGCTGCTGGCATCGGCAAAACTTGCCGTCCTGGCGCCATGCTACGAGTTTGAATCTGTCACCGCGCGCTGAGACTTGCAACATGCAGCCCAAAGCCCCTAGCAGCATAGCTCGCAGGATGTGAGCTGCGGTGCTCTCTGCATCAGAGAGCACAGCGCTGCGAGCAATACGCCCCAGCCGAACGGCGGCAGCGCTGCGGCGCGCGCAGCTGGCGCTGCAGCGCTGACGGCGGCCCAGCGTAAGGATGGCGATGCCGCGCAGCTCGTCAGGCGCCGGCAACGGCATTCTGGCGGCCTCGCGCCGGCTGACGCCTGCCGCACGGCTGCTTCTCGGCGGCGCACTGGCTCTTCTGCTTTTCCAGGTGAGGAGTATGGCGCAAACATGTCTTCCAGTCCTCTAGCACGGTGCCATAAGCAACTCCCACCTCGGCTCGCTCTCGACGAGTAGGTGCCTACAGCGCCGTGACCGCTGGCCCTAACATGTGCGGCTGGCGCCTGAGGCTGGCCAGCCGTGCGGGATGCATCTAGTGCCGGCGTCGCACCGATCAGCCCCACGATAAGCCAGCTGCTCGAGCGAATGCCGTCGCAGCGCTCCAGCGCCGGCCGCTGACGCCGATGCAAATGTGCCACTGACGCCAGTGCTGATGCACTGCGCAGGTGCTGGCGTTCAGCGGCTTTCACGGCCGCTCCGCCGAGACGGCGGTGCGGCTGACGCGCGAGACCGCCCTGGAGCAGCAGCTGCGGGCGGTCATGGACGATAACGCACAGCTGCGAAACATGTACAAGCACCTGGAGACGCAGCTCACCGTCGCATCCGCCGAACTCAGCTGTGAGGACCTGATCCCATCTTTGCATGGCTGCGTGGCAGGCTGCTGAGCATGACTCTCCGGCTGGCATGAGGTTCTGATACTCATGGACGGCACCGGCCTCATAGCACTCCGAGAGAATTGCATATTTCGATTGGCCCAGGACACGCTGAGCATTTGCTGTCGCCTGTGTGCAGCGCGGGGCCTCATCTCCAACAGGGTGCGCCGCGAGATGCAGCAGCAGGGTGCGTGCTCCATCCCAGACGTCGTTCTTTCATCATCCGCAAGGTTGCAAGTCGGCCCGGGCAGCGCGCTCTGCATCTGAGCCACCGCGCTCTTGGATCGAGCACAGCCGCCGTGCCGTTCTCCTGCAGTCACCCCGGGACACGAACCTCACAGCCTGAGTCATTTGGGAATCTACCTCACTTTATGTCTTGCAGTCATACCGGAGCCAAAGGGCGGGGCCATCTTCCCTGCGGGCAACGAGCACCGCGGCTGTATCGCTCGGCCCGCTGACACGTCCGGCGTCGTGGCAGCGGTGGTCATGGTCACCTTTAACCGGCCGTCCTATCTGCAGAAGGCCACCGGCTCGCTGCTCAGCGTGCACCGGCGGGACCCCTCCTATGCGTGAGTCTGCTGACTTTAACCTGGAAATATTCGCAGCAAATTATTTCAAGATGTTGTGTCCACTGGCCTTGAGACCCATGAAAACGCCAGCTAGTTGGGAGACCCTTTAAGGTTTGACCAGGCGTCCTGCGCATGTGGGGAGGGACACTGCGGCCTGCAAAGGCAGGTGGTCTTGGTCAGAAATCTGCTGCACTCATGTCGAGGCACATGCGACTGTCGCACCGAGCTACCGCCACACCAGGCGAGGACCGCAGACCAGGAGCCTGTTCAAGTGCCGCACCCTGAAACCCTCAGCCAGACGCCCTGTCCGCGCCCGGCGAGATGAAAGCGATCTGCTGTAGTTCAGCCAGGGTGGGTGGCACAGTGTAGTTAAGTTGGTGCATGCGTGTACGAAATCCTCCAGACAGTCAGTTTGGGTGCATGCTGCAGGACCAAGTTCCCGCTGTACATCAGCCAGGACGGGGGCCACCGCGGCGTGCGGGAGCTTGCGCTCAGCCTGGCGCCCCGCGTCAAGTACCTGCAGCACATCGAGGACGCGCCGCCCAAGCTCAAAAACAGGCGAGCAGCTTCGTTGTGCCGAGCGGCAAGCGTTCAGTCAATCCGCTCCGATCCAGACTGGCTGCCTGCTGAGCACTCCGTCTGGCGCATCGCATCAATTGCCTGCAGCATGTCGGCGACGCGCCGCCGAAACTCAAGCGCAGGCGGGCACATGTTCACGTTGAGTTGCATGCAGCTCACGGTTCGGACCACGCTGATCTCCATGCGCAATCAGATGCGCCTATGCTGATCAGCCGCGCGCGATTAGTGTCAGCGCGCCAGGTGCCTGCACCACATCGAGGACGCGCTGCCGAACTGGATGCACAGGCGAACCGCTGTGCTTGGGGCTCCTGCATGCATAACCTGGGACCGTTTCGGGCCACCTGGCCGCATGCGTGCCCCGCATGCATTCAGGCAGTGGCGACGGCGCAGACAGTGCGTGCTGCACTCCTAGGAGACACCACCACAGCTGGACAGGCAGCCTTGGCTCGCGCCTGAAAACTGGCAGCGGCAGCTCGTGACCAAGCAAAGCGTTTGGACGATGTCTCATTTTCTGAGGGCAACATCACAACATGTCCAGGACCTCGGTTCTGAATGCCCCGTCTGCGCTGCAGCAAGGGGCAGGCGGTGCACCACCGCATCGCAAACCATCAAACCACATATGGGTTGAAAAGATTTTCTATCCCACTTGACTATAGAGGCGTGCTGACCACATCCGTTTATGCTTCCGCTGCAGCAGGGAGCAGGCGGTGTACTACCGCATCGCCAACCACTACAAGTTCATTATGCAGCAGCTGTTCGACTGCCGCCGCTATGAGCGCGTCATTTTCGTGGAGGACGACATGCTCTTCGCACCAGACTTCTTCTCCTTCTTCGAGGCCACGTCCAAGATCCTGGACCAGGTGCCGCCACTTTTGTTAATGTTTCAGTCTCCAAAGCTCAAAAGTGGGCGGCGTGATGTTTGTGCCCGACTTCTCACCCTCCTCGAGGCCAAAGCTCAGATCGTGGACCAGGTGCCTGGTCCCTCCGCCAATTGCTGGCGAAGTGTCCGAAACATTCCATAGCTGTGCGGCGTGCCCTTTGCGCCCGGCTTGTTCCCCATCTTTGTGGCCACCTCCAGGTGTTTGACCTATGTGCCGCTGGTCTTGCTGCAACTGTCCATCGGTGGTTGTACCGATCTTTCCTGGCCAGCTGCCACCGCTTTCATCGGGTTTCGATCACACTTTTCTCGTGCAGCAGTCTGGGCTGCATGCTGGGTCTGCCTGCGATGGTGCAAGGCTGCTGCAGCAGGCGACCCCAGTTCCTCCTGGTAAGAACCGTTTCGTGGCAGCCGGGTAGCGGCTGCGAGCTTTGGGCAAACGAGTCCTAGACGCGCATGATGATATCTCCTCTCAACAAGGTTTTTTGCCACCCCTGCACAAACTTGCTGCTGCGCCCCGGGTGTGCTCAGGCAGCCGTGCCTCCCCGAACCCTTTCACGCCCAGGCAAGCCGACACCCTGTCCAATACCCGGCTCCCAACCCTGTGCGCAGGACCCGACGCTGCTGTGCGTGTCCAGCTGGAACGACCACGGGCAGAAGCCCTTCGTGTCGGACCCGGAACGCATCGTGCGCTCCGACTTCTTCCCCGGCCTCGGCTGGATGCTGCGGCGGAAGACGTGGACCGGCTTCGCGGCGCAGTGGTGCGCTTTGCGTCGGTTGCGCTTCGTTGCTGTGTCATCGGCTGCTGCGGGCGCCGTGTGCACAGCACGCAGCCGGACTGCCCGGGCGGACTGTGTGCGGCTCGTTGCTGCACAGCATAGATGCGCCGTGAGTGGCATTGGAATGTGAGCCGCACAGCAGCTGCGGGATTGCAACGCTCTGAACCGTGTTCACGAGCACAGCAACACGAGCGTTGAGCAAATAATTGTATATCTGCAATGGTCCCTCGCTTTGGCACCGCCCGTGCCCCACGACGGCAGAGTGCTGGCAATTTCTGACTCTCTGTATCCCTACAACCCTGCAAGCCGGCAGCGCACTGGGAGGGCTGGATGCTCACGGAGGAGGTGCAGCGCGAGCGGTGTAGTTCTGGAAGCTACAGACCCTGACTCACTCCCCAACATTTGGAAACTCTCCGGACATTCGATATGCCCTGCAGGCCCGCGGCCTACTGGGACGACTGGATGCGCATGGAGGAGGTGCGGCGGGGGCGGCAGTGCCTGCGCCCGGAGGTCTGCCGCACCTACAACTTTGGCGAGCGCGGCAGCAGCCGGGGGCAGTTCTACTACCGCTACCTGGTGCCCATCAAGCTCAACACCGCCGACGTGCCGTGGGCCCAGATGGTGGGTGCTTACCTACTCTAAACCCTAAGTCCTGACTGCGGGCACCGCTGCAGCCATTTGCTTCTTTGCTGCCGTGAAGCGACGCCCGCCGGGATCCGTGCCTCAGGCTTGGGGCAGGGGCCCCGGATCGCGTCGTGATGGCCATGTTGGAGTGGACCTGGATGCAGCGTGCTGGGTGCCGTGAGCCAGGTCCCTGTAGCATTTGGCACGCTGCCGACGCTGCCAGCGCTATGGTGTAGACTCGGGCATCTGGCCAGCCGCGGTTTGCAGAAGCCTGCAGGGTAACTGCTCCCGTGGATGCATTCTGCTGCAGCATATCTCACTGATGGCCCACACCCGGCCAAATCAACGCTTACCTACCTGCTGTCCTGTCTTCATTTCGACTCCTCGCCTGCTGCGCGCAGGACCTGAGCCACCTGAAATTCGAGGCGTACGACGCGGACTTCAACCGCACCCTGGCGGCCGCCAAAACGCTCAACAGCCTGGACGAGGTGTGCGCCCTTGCTTCGGGGACCCTGCCCGTCCGCCCTGCGGAGCTAGCCGCGCAGCAACCGGACATGTAATACTGCCCGCGACCCTCTGCCCTTTCCTCTGATGGCATGCAGCTCGCCGGCTGCACTGAATGCCGCTGCTGGCGGCAGCCGCAAGAGGCAACACGCGCGGTGAAGGCACACTCCGTGCCTCTCAAGCACGACCAATGGCAGGTATGTTCATAACCGAGCTCCTGGGCTCTTGGGTGCGGCAGGTGAACGAGGCGACGGGCGACGTGAAGGTGCTGTACAGCTCGCAGCGCCAGTACGAGCAGATCACGGGGCGCTTGCACATGCTGCGCGAGTGGAAGGTGCGCGCGTGCACCTGCTCCATGCTCTCCTGCCGCGCTGCCGCGCCGCGGCGCCGCTCGGCGCGCAGCGCAGTGGCGCACGGTGTTCAGCGCAGGAGGCAGCGGCTGACTGCAGCCGCACCTCGAGCGCCCTCGACGCTGGTGCTCGTCTTTTCACCCTTTCGTGCCTCTGGCGCAGGACGGAGTGCCGCGGGGTGCCTACCGCGGCACGGTGCAGCTGTCGTGGCGCAAGGGCAGGGTGCGGCTGTTCATCGCGCCGGCGCCGGGCTTCAGGTGGCAGAAGCCCAGCGGCGAGGTGCTGCTGGACGCCAGCGGCGCCGTGCGGAAGGTGCGTGGAAAATGCAGCCCGTCGCAAGCCCTGACAGCTGAGTGGACAGGAGGGCACGCTGCTCAGAGCAGTGGTGGCGGGTGTTGCATGGTGCGAGGGCCGCCTCCCAAAGGCGGGGAGCCTGTCCGGCTGTGCTTCTGCGACTGACTGGCGATGCGCGCATGCCAGGCACGATGATTGTTTATGTGGTTTAAGCTCATGCACGCGTGTTGCGCTGTGCCATTGGCCGAACTGGGTCTACGTTTGAGCATGACACGAATGAATCAGGGAACTGCGTCCTTCTTGCGACATCCAGGGTTTTGCGGCCCAAACTCGTTCGGCAACGTGACTGGCATTCACTTGATGGGACACTGAGCGCATGCGCACGCTGCTGCGCAGATCATCCACCGACGGCCGCCGCCGCCGCGAAAGACTTCACAGCGCAACAGCGGCGGCAGCTGGTGGCCATGGCGGCGGTCGGCCGGCCGCGTGCCGCCGCCGCCCCGCAGCCACGGCAGCCACTACAGCTACGGCAGCGCAAGCACCTACAGCGGCAGCAGCAGCGGCAGCGGGAAATCGTTCGATGACATGTGGGAAGAATTTGAGCGGCAGGAGGGTCGGTCATCTCAGGACTTCGAGGACTACTCCTGAGAGCATCGCCCAGGCTTGAAAGAGGCTTGAGAAATCTGAGAAAACACTGTGCATTGTTTCGTTTGGCACATGTACACATTCAGCTGAAGATGGTTTCACTCCAGCCCGTGTTGTTCGATCAGGTAAACGCTAAAGCGATCCTACGACTACCTACCTAGGCACGGTCATTGCCAAGGACAATTGTAAAGCTTGACCTCGTCTGCAGAAGGCTATTGACCCGATGGTGGGTCTGCACATTTTGCTGAGGCTGCCCGGGACGGCTGCAATTTTGGGAAGAGACGCCTGCTTGGCCTGCGCAAAGGCTTGCCACCCGCCCAGCCTTGCAGTCATCTCACGGCACCCAGCGGTTTTGGAGCCGCGCCGCAGTATGGCACCTCATGCAGGACCGCCACTCGAACCAGCCCTGCAGCAGATGCCCCTTACCACTGCCAAACTGCCGCCGCTACCGCTTCACCCTGAAGCGCCACTCCAGGTTCATGACGCTGACGGAGTCGCCAGCCTTTTCGTCAAAGTCTGCCCAGTCGTCTGACAGGTCCACGTCCTCGAAGCGGTGGCCACTGACAGTCTCCACGATGAAGGTGTCCTGTTCGACGAGGAGAAACGGCGCAGGCGTCAGTGGCCAGGTGCATGTGCCCCTGAACAGGTCGGAGTGCAGCGTCGAGGGTCAGAGTAACCGAGGGTCAAGCGGGCGGTGCGGCCTCTGCTGGCTGGATGCCGTTTGATGCTGTGAGCTTTTCGATGCCGTGAGGAGCGCGAGCGGACAGAGCATCATGTGCGGGAGCAGCAGTCATGCACGCAAACAGCAGAGTGGTAAGCAGCACCGTGGGCTGGAAGCCGGTGGGCTCCAAGCCGCGGCACTCAAAGCCCACGATCGGCGCGTAGTCGTGGCCGTGCTCGGCTGCGGTGCAACATGCGAATCGAAAAATCAGCGCATCGTCTGTCGGTCCAGGCTGCCTTTCCAGACCCAGCATGCCAGTTTGAAGTGCAACTGCGCAGCGGGCCCATTCTCAGTTCTTCAGTTCGGGTCGGCAGGCTAACACCCCGATGATACCTGTGTACTAGAACGCGGCTGGCGTCGCGACGATAAGCTTGCGGATTTCCTTTGTCAGATGAGCATTTTCAGGCATTAACCCACAGAGCACACCTGTGTGCTGGGGCCGCGTGGCTTCGATGTCCTCAATCACGGTCAGGTTGGCCTCGCTGCCCGAGGCGCTGGCGAACAAATTAATTTTACATTGCAACTTCATCAGGCGTTACTCTGCGGAGAGCACCTGTGTACTGGAGCGGTGTGCCTTTGATGTCCTCGACCACATTCAAGTTGGCCTGGCTGCGCGCGTCGCGCACCCACTTGATGGCGAAGTGCGCGGTGCCGCGGCTGCCTGCGAGGTCCACCTCCTCGGTGGAGGATACAGTCACATTTTCCCGCGTGTCCTCGCCTGAGCTGTTCTTCACCTGCGGCACGCCTGAGGACACAAGTCTGCGGTGCTCGTATGTGCCCGGTTGGGGGTCAGCAAAGAGGATGCGGCTCGGAATGTTGCCGCTGGCTGCGTCGCCGAGCGCAAATTCGCCATGTGGGGGATCATGCTTCGGAAGCTCACCGTCAGGGTGAATGTCGCGCCCTGCGGCACCTTGATGCTTTGAACGTTCTCAAGCTCCGCCTTGATCTCCAGCAGGAACAGCTACGAGTGTGCAAGAGCACCGACATCACACCCATGCGCCTGCACGGCTGCGCTGGACATGCATGCATGACAGCGCATCATGCGGCAACTCACCACCATGTCTGCTGGTTGTGGCGAGATGCTGAGCGATGCTCGAGCTGCAGCTGACTGATCAGAGCTCCTCAACGAATACTCTGTTTTGTGAACTTAAGTGGTGAGATTCCGTCACTCAGTGGAATTGAACTCCGCAATGCTAGAGTGCCAGGACTCAGTGCGATGATCCAACAGCACACACAGCTGGTGCCAGTGGTGGGCTCGCGGAGTGAGGGTGCCTTGTGGGCTGTAGTCTGCAGTCGCACAGCGCTTGCTGGCGCTATCGGCATGTAGCTGCTTGCAGCACTAATGAACTTGTCGCACCGCTAAATCGCTGAATGGGGAATGAACAAGCCAGAGAAAGCGGGGGTGCCACCAGATGCACTTCCCTTCTTACGTCATCCAGCTACTGCGCTGTGTCCCTGCGAGCAACCCTGCGACTGCCCTGCGAGCTGCCTGCGAGCCTCAATCAGGAAATAATCGCGTTGGCGCAATACAAGTCTGTGACTTGCGCACAGCTCTCCTCCTATTGCCGCTTCGAACACACACACCCGAGCTCATGTTCGTGAAATTTGACAACCTGGCAGCGCTGTGCTGCACCCATTCTGCGGCCAAAGCCTGCATGCTGGCTGGTCGCAGATCAACCTGTCTCAATGCCAGATGCACCAAGCCTGCAGCTGCAGCGACAAGGCTTCTGCGTCGGGTGAGTCTATTGCCTTGGCGATGCGTCGAGGCATTTTGTATGTTTCTAGCCGCGGCAGCAGTCAAGTGCAATTTGCTGAGTTGAAGTGGGTATTCATACACTGCCGTGCGTATTGGTCGCTCCTTGTCCCAACCGCGGTGGTTCTAACCTTGCACGTGTATCTCGTCGTTGCTTCCAGAGCAGTATCAGGTCGACGTGCCGCACAGCAGTGGCATCTGCAGGGTCTTCGGCATTTGCTCGGGCTGCCCAGGACACATGTATGAACACAGCGGCTCACAAGATCTTGCTCAAGCTGTAGTGTTCCTTCCAAAGGCAAGAGATGTCGGTGGAGGTGGCGCCGTAAATGGCTACGAATTGTCAGGCGGCATGTTCATCGTCACATGTGCGCGCAAACATCAGCACGCATGCATACCTCACTGGCCACACTCAAAGGAAGGGTCCGATTTGTCATGGTGCCTTGCAGGACCACTCTCAGTTTCGAGGCTGCCTTGTCTTCTTGCACGGTTTGGTACAAAGGCCGCAAGAGTACTCGACGGAGCTTCAGACTTTGGCGGATGTCGGTTTCCTTATTGTTGCGCCCCGAGCGTTCCTCAAGGAGGCCTTAGACAGGGCCAAAGCCGAGGAGAACACCAGCTCCGTAACTGCGTCACATTCTTCTCCAGAGCATCTGAACATCAGAAAGCAGCTCCTGGAGGTTGCGCAACAGGTGCTTTCCAATTTTAATCATCCGCTGCTGCTACTGCTGTCAATTCGTGTGTGACAGTGTTCCGTAGTTACTTATTGCAGCTTTTGACTCACGTTCTGCCTGTGTTCGACAGACACTGCTGCTGGAACGGGGCCGGCAGGCGGTCAGAGCCGTCACAGACGTCACAACCTGGCAGAGCATTTTTGCCGGCACTCCATTAGCGGCAGTGCTACCCTCGTCCAACCTGCCGCTTGGTGTCTGTGGTCATTCCATGGGCGAGGGCCTCTGCTTTGCACTTGCAAAGGAAGAGCTCGCCGTGAGGGCCGTCTTTGCCATAGCACCACAGCCTGAGCTCCAGGGTGATCTCAATCCGCTGGATTTTGCATGCGACTCCACACGCTGGCAGGGACTTCCGATCCATGTGATCAGGGGTAATTTTACTTCTCTTACCTCTGTGCCTCTCAAAACCTTGTGAAGGTGAAGCGCGTTTTGCGATTCATGACGAAAGAAGCGAGAAGACGGCATGTAACGTAAAACATAGTTTTCATTGGATTTGTGGTCTTCGTGCTGTGGTGCAGGCGAATTTGATGGCCTTTCCCCACTGCATCCGACCATACAATTACTGCAATTGTTGCAAGGAGCATCTGCTGTCGTCACATTTGACGAGATCCCAAACAATGGTCACTTGCTCTTTCAGAGCTCCATAGGTGTTGAATACACATCAATCAGGTGAGCATGATTCGCAATTGATAACCTCTCGTAGCTCGGCGCTCGATGCCCTGCAAATTCATGCTTTTGTCCTTTCGCGCAGGGGCGCCGTATTCAGCACGATCCTCCTTGTGGTGGCCCCGGCCCTGAGCCATGGACTCGCTCTGCTCTTGGAGTTCTTCCTCATGCTTGTCCTCCTGCCTTTGGGCAGCGGGTGGTGGCATGATCCTATCAGCATCACTTGGGGACTAGCGCTGCGCGGCTACCTCCTCATCACTATCTTCACTTCACGACCACTCTTTACCGGTGCTGCAGCTTGTTCAACGGTGAGAGCGCTCTCTCGCTATCGCCCTGCTGCCAGCGGAACGTGTCCATTCATGAGTTGACATATCGCGTTGCTACTAGATTGTTTCAGTTCATTTACACTCCAACATGACAGCTTGTTACTCGACATCTCTTGAACAGGACCGCGCAAGCCAATTCTTTGCAGGCGCGTTGCTGGGGGAAGAAAGGAGTTTGAAATTGACGCGGTGTGAATACGTATGTAGGGGCGACCTCAAGAGTCACTACACTATCCAGCTGTCATCAGCGCCTTTGCTTGTTGCAATGCGATATTGGGCGTGGGCCTCGCTGCTTGCTTTTGCATATTTGTTGATCTGCGTCACGTGGCTGCTTCTTTTGCCTTTCTCAGCATTCGGAGTGTCGATTGCTTTTCCTTGGCCAGGGATGTATGGCTCGAGAGGAGGCGACTTGACTGCCCTGGAAGTGGGATATGTCATTGTGTTCCTGCTTATGGCCGCTGCAATTGCATTTATTGTGGGGACCTGGTTCCTGACCGTTTGAGTTGTTATTGAAGCAATTTGCCTTCTGTTTCAGCATTCGTTCGAGAGCTGTCGGTGACCGCGCGGGTCACCGTGACCCTCTCAGAGCTAGGGTTTAGTCCTTAGAAATACCATCTGAGTTGCTGCGCATAGGTCCTCCGTTTGTCGTCAAGTGCCTTGCGACACGTTGCTTCTTGCTTGCAGCATGTGATCGTCTCACATCATAATCGAGCACCTTGATGCAACTCAACTTAAACCAAACCCAATTCAACAGTGAGGTTTAGATCAAACCAAACTCGGGAGGCAATGGCAACTCACTCTATCTGGCACCTAGTCTTCAGCCAATCCAATAAAGCTTGTGTACGAATGCATGGCCGAGCCGCAAGAACTTGTCAGCCCGACAAGGGTCTGACTTCTGCACATAAAATCCTGTTTGCTTATGTGAAAGCCATCAATTGAAACATTGATCTTCTGCATCAAACGGTTTGCACGCAGAAAAAGGGAAGAAAGGAAGCAAGGATGCAAGATCCGGATGGATGGCGGACGAGCCTTCATCACCATCAAGATCTCGCCGCACATTTTGGTTGACCTTCGACCCACATTGCCGCTGCTTTATCGATGTGCGCCATGAGCGTGTCAGGCTTTGGAACGTAGTTGAACGCATGACTCCACATGTTGAAGTCTGCACAAAACGGGTGCGCTGGGGGGCAGTGCTGCGCCCAGAAGAGTGCCACCTTGTCCTGCACGTAATCATCGCTGACAGAATGAGTAATCCCAACACTAATTGGACTGGTGGCCCCAGACGCAAGTTAACACCTCACCTCGTCGCTCCAGTTTGCAAAGTCCGTTTGCTCTCTCAGCGCCCCCAGATTTATGCCTACCTCCTCCGGCCTAGAAACCTCAACCTGCATCGGTAATAGGGATATGCAATACTGAGCTCGTGCCTCGCACATCAACAAAAACAAGCGTGCACCTCAACCACGGTTTGTGGTACAATGAATGAGGTCATCGAGAGACGCGCGCAGCACGCACCGACACGGTCTTCAAGTTGAGGGGAGTGAGCGTCTTTGCAGCATGTATGTTCATCCAGCGGTGCGGCGCTGCGTTTGTGACATCAATCACCACCGAGCAGGCCGGAAGGAACGGATACGAGGCAATGACGGCGCCGTGCCCGGTCACCAAGATGTCGGTTTGGTCTAGCAAACGAGCCTGCAATCAGCGGCAGTTCAGAAGGTGGCAAAACCACCCGCTTTGCAGCAGCTAGCCATGATGCGGCATACAATGCAACACAACACACCTGCTCGTGGAAACTCCTGCCTTCCATGTATGTTAGCTGCACGTTTGAAGTTGTGGGCTCAGCTCGTCCCCTCAACTTGTCTAGGGCCTCTGCTGCCGTGACGATGCTCCGCCCCGCCTTGTGCGCACGGTTGACAATGGAGATGCGCGGCACAGAAGCATCCGGCGGCGCAGGACTTGCTGCGTCCAGCCCGGCACACTGCCGCATGTAGCGAATCCACTGTGTCTTCTCTCCATTGCGCAAATCACGCATGCCAGCCTGCCCTCGGTTGGCGGGATCCCCATTTGCCCTGCATTGTGAAACATCCTTTTTCAGCCGACCTCAAAACGGCGCGAATGGCTGGGCAAACACATCATGTGACACACGGACAGGCATAACAACACTGCACACAGCAATGGAATAGTACGCATGCGCTCACGAGTTGCAGTCCCGTGCTTTACATATAGGGCCGGCGCCAATGACGACCTCCAAGATGACAACGGCCGCATCAGCGGGCGCGTCCACCACCTTGAGCTGCCGCCGTGCAAAGCACTCCCAAAGCGTCTTGACTGCCGGCAGCTGGTCCAAGTCTGCACGAAACACGAATGCTGCTGCTACTGTGACCTTTGCACGGACGACGTCTCAACAATGCAGCTCGGAATGCTGCTCGGCACTTTGCCTCCGAGGGTGCGAAGAAAGGCCAGGATGCTACGCCTCTGAGGAGGAGTTCGCACCGCTCTGAGAGTCACTCCACAGCAGCATTAACTCGTCTCGCTTGGATGCGTGCTCGTCAAAATCGCAAATGCTCAAATACCTGCGGTACCACACAAGGTTGTGTGCACTCTGCGCGCGGCATCTTTGTAAATGTGGACACAACTCAATTTGTGGTATAGAACACGAACCCATGCCGAAGAACGTGGTCGCACGATGCTGACGCATGCATGCCAACGCCAGCATAAATTCCTACCGGCATGCGCGCACAAACATGTCGGCGCCGTCCTCCCCCATTGAATGCCACCAGTTGGCGACATGGCTGCGATGAAAGACTAGGGCCCGCGGCACCGTGCTGACAGCGACGTCGGCAGGAATCGGTGCTGCTTCCGCTGAAACTGTGAAGCTGGTAATGCTGTGTTCGTTGTCGCTTGGTGGAAGCCGTTCGTCCCGGTCCCGAAAATACAGCCGCGCATCCGGCACGCTGTGCCGCTGGCCATCTGCGGAGCAGGATGTTACCAGAGGATACTCAGCTGACCGCCTGGTCTCAAACCTGGCACGCAGTCTCTCGGCATGCTGCGCTCCTGCGGCTCTAATGTTGCAGGCTGCATACAGGGTTGTCACGCGACGTTGTCAGCACAGGGAGTGCGCGAAAGCGGGTGCGTTTACCTTCGGAGAACAGGTAGAGCTTGCCATTCCATAGAGTGACGTTGCGCAGGCGGCAGACTTGCAGCCGAGGCTCGTCTTCTGTGCACTGCATTTTCAAGACCGCATGCACCCCTGAGCACTGCTGCTCGATGCCCATCACATGCATGCATCGTTCATTGACTGTATCAGCGGTTGTTGATCGCCTTGCGATTGTTGGGCTGGTACCAGCCTGAGCTTGCGGATAGAGCCGATACCTGAACTGACGACACGGGCCAGATCGGCCCGGGCTGGTCTCCCTCATCCCCACGCACACTCGAACCCAGTCTCGGGAGGTTTGAAGGCTGCGGCCCCTCGCTATCTGCCGGCTTTGGGTCGACCAACACCCACTTGGTGCGTGCAGACACTTCGCCGACGCCCGATGACAACAACAGCAATAGCGCGGTCAGGCTACGGCCCCCTGCGCAACGCCTTAGTGCCATAGCAGGCGCACAGACACGAGATCCAGCATACTAGCCTGGCATGTTTGCGCATTGATGTGATTTGATTGTTGTCGTTGGTATTTATGGGTAGTTGTTATATGGGTGGTTGTTGGTATTTTCCGACCCCCGGCAATCCGCTCGCGATACAGAGAACTAGGTCTTAGCGACAATGGTAGCCTAACTGAAGTATTACGTGTCTCCGCAGCGATGGCAACTGAACTCTGGAGGTGAAAGAGTGCACCTCAGACGGGATTCGGCCCGGCGCTAGCAGTGTCAATACATTTACCAGGTTTTTATTGTGTCTTTCCCTTTCACTTCTCTCTGATAGCTACCCAGGCATGGCACATCAGAGCAATGAGGCGCCCCTTTGTGAACACACTACTCGACTTATGCGTTACGATGTTCACAATCTGTTACTGACCATGCCATATGCGCCAGGCGCTGAGAAATGCGAAAGAGAACCGCATATCTGCGAACCGATCAGCTCAGGTAATGGCTAGACTGGCATGATTAGCCTACTGCACCAGTGAAACCATACACAATTTCATGACGGAATAGCCTGGCCTGTTTTGCTTGCTGCCTTCTTCGTGGACGGCTTCTTCGTCGTGGGCCTCTTCTTCGTCGGCTTCCTGGTAGGCTTTTTGGAAGGCCTTTTGGTTGGTCGCTGTGTTGGCCGCATCGTGGGTGCCGCGGTGGCGCCAAAACGGTACAAATTGTTCTGGATAATGATATCGGCGAGCTGACCCGGGGTAAACGTTGTAAGGCAAAGGTCGTCCCAGTAATCCATGAAATTTCCAACCTGCAGGATCAGAAAAAGAATGAGGATTATGAAGAAGTGAATATAACACAGAATGACTACACATCAGCACGAAATTGAGTGGCGACGTGCTAGTGCACTAGATGCCGGCCAAAAGCAAGAACAAACGGCAGGGTTTACACACGAGGGAAAGCTGCTAAGGAGGTCTAGTATGCGCACTGCGTCTTTGCCGGGGCGCCCAGGACAGCTGTCTAATATAACGCCACTTTCGGGGCAGCCCTGCGCCACACCAGGGACGACAGTCGCTTGCCTGGGGCTATTGTCTGATCAAGAATGGGTAGATGGTAATAACTGATATGATACTCACGTAGTTTGGTGCAGCTTGCGCAGGGGTGTCGTCAATGAAGTCGCCATCGGGGTCATTGCACCCGCCCATGAATGTGTGAAAGAGTCCCAGCCAATGGCCCACCTGAAACTCAAATGACACTTTAGAAAGCCCCAACAAGTCGGAAATGTTGGAACATTATTCTAGAATGTCATTGTGCGCACCTCATGGACAGCTGTTCCACCTGAATATGTGTTGCCGAGCTGATCTACGCCGTTTGGCAGGGTGTAGGTGGCGAGCACCACACCATCAAGAGTCGGATACTTTCTGTACTGCCATGGGAAACTGGCATACCTGGGTGAACATAGCAAAATGAATCGTGAGGCAGGTTGCACAACAAATAACAAATGTCATTTGTGGGAGCCAGATGGTGCATGCTCAACCAACGGTGTGCAAAGATCACAACAGTAGATGGTGTTAGAAAGTGGCATCGGGCAGCATCTTGTGCCTACCCCAAAATTGACCCTGGTGTTGCAGGGTCTGGAATGAAATCCGTGATGTAAATGTTGAGCACGGACGCATTGCCCTTGCGCAATCTTGCTTGGGCAGCAGCAATTGCCTGCGCGCAGTCAACAACAATGTCGACTGACAGTGATGTCCGACTTGACCTGCCGCGACGCAGACTGCAACTCGGAGTACTGGCCGGCTTTCCTAGAAGGCAAGGCGTGAGGTGGTAGCTTGAAGAGGGAATCTCACTTCGCCATGAGGATCCACGTACGTCCACAAAACATTGTCTATGCGCGAAACGCCGCGCAAAGCGAATTGGATGTATCCATGCTTGGCGTAAGCGTTGTTCAAGACCTGAGGGAAAGGGCAAATTTGAATGTCAAGAATGTGCTCCACCGTTGAATTGAATCCGCAGGTACACCATCCAAGGTTATCAGGAACATACATTAGTGCGATCTGCTACAGGTCCGCTACCTCCCACAAGGTGTCTTTGTCCCCACCTTCACTTGTGCTGCGATGTCCGAGTCGGATATGTCACCAACATACTGGCCCTCGTAGGTAAAACCGAGCACATTGACCCAGACATCGACTGTGCGCACAGCTGCACCGCCGGCGAGTCGCTGCGAGGCCATGTACATCTTGGCTGCCGCCCGCCGATCATTCGTGCCGGTCATGGCTGTCACGTGCGCATTGATTTGCGCTTGGACGGCGTGAGCGGCCAATGGCGAGGGGTCATCTGTAAAACACCCGCGATGGGCGTGTGCGGGCGGCGTCGTCGCAACCATGACCAGCAGGTAGAAGCCCATCAATGCCAGAAGCATGGGGGGCCTGCGGCCAAACGCCAGTTTGGCCTTGTGTGACTCCATCTGCGGTGAATTCAGTGTTCATTCCGTTCAGTTTATGGCTCATTCCGTTCAGTTGAGATCCTGAAAACCTTCCAAATCGGCAGCGGTGTTCCCGCTCAGCGTACGCTGGTTGAACTGACGTGATATGTTGGGTTTCTCGGCAGACTGTTTGCCAGCACTAGGGGAAGATCACATTAGGGGGGAGAACACGCGTGTCACTTGAGATTCTTTACCACAATAGTGAACCCTGTTACCCATGCACCCATAAATACTTTGCGGGAGCAGCTCGGCTCAGTTACGTCATCCCGCAGCAAAACGCAGCGTCGTCATCAATGTCATCATTGTGTGCACCCGATGACTCGGCTGACGGCAGCGCCTTCCGGCCTTCGGGTTGTCAGGCGCTGCAAAAGCCGGCAGTGAGCGTGCGCGGGGCAGCCAGAGTCACTGGGGCTAATGCTGAGGAGGCTCAGACCCAACGCGTAACCATCTAGTCTGATGACCGCCCCGAGACCGCTACTGCCCTGGGCTTTGTCATGCCCCGATGATCTTCAGCTCATTCGATCGTCTTCGCTTCTTCAAGCTCCAACAGCTGTGCTCGAGCGTGTCTGAGCCTCCAATGCGAAAGCAAAGCTTTCCTTCTCTGAGCAACTTCGCAACTCTCTAAACAGCTGCATCTGCGGGCTGGCAACGCGCGTCTTCAAAGCTCACAGGCAGGATTATTGATTTCAAAACTGTGAAAACCTGCTAGCAGGCATGAAGCCGGTGCCGAGTGCAGCAGCATATTCATAGTCAGGAGTGACTCGCTGAGACGCCCAAAGCTACGCCCTGGCCACTAGCTACCTGCCCTCCGCGCTGTACGAGGTGAGGAGAGGAAACACGCACCTGAAGGCCGCCGGGAGCTAGATATGAAACATGGTGGGCGTGGGCGTCAGTGCGTCCCGGGGCGTCCGCACCGGTGCATCCGCACTCACAATGTCGCGGACGACGCAAATGGGTGTGCCGCCCAAGAAACTTATCAGGAGAAGGGCAGGACTGCTGGGAGATAGGATGACATCGCTCCGCAGAAGTCGACTTGGTGTGTTGTCCGACGGCACTTTGTGGAGTTTCGTCGTGGGACTGTCGAACGAGTCCCGGCAGTACAGACGGCGGTACACGGCAGAATTAGCTGCTATTCTACCCCGCAGCTAATGAAGCGAGAACCAAAGTGCGAGCGGGTGGAATGCACTCAGGTGGGGTCGGCCAAGCAGCATGCACACGACAGAACAGGCACCTGGCTCGAGGGTCAGGCTGACAGGAAGTCTCCCAGGTTCGTTAGACAGTGGCTGTAGGGACCAGTGTCAATGAGCGAGGGCTATCGCAAAATGTGTTGATCAATGCGGTGTGCTATGCACCTAACGGCCCCCTGAAAAGTATATTTGCAGAATAAGCTGCAGAGGACCCTCGTCGCTTAGGCTCTGATGTCAGTCGACCAACCACCTTCATGATGGCAACGGCGCGGCAGCGCAGAGATACTTGAGTTGCCTCCATGTGACGTCAGGCTTCTTCTCGAGTTGACGTCAGGCTGCTTGACCGCCCACCGGCACGCTGCAGCAGGCCGGCAGCACCTGCGATGTCGCGGCGACACAAAGGCTGCAACACTGACTCTGCTCGCCCTGCCTCAGTAGCTGGGAAGGCAGCAAGTTCCCACTCTTCCCAAAGGAAACGTGCGTGTGAGCACAGCAGCCGGAAGAGACGCTCCTCTGGACTTCTGGAGCAGATCCAAACCTGCCCTTCATGGCGGCGGGCCCACCTGCCGTGACGTCCTTCGTAATGGTATGTGTGATTGCAAGGGCCCTTCACAGGATCACAGGATGAAAACGGGACAGATTGCTGTCCATGACAGTTGTTGTGTGCTGGCTTCAGCATACATGTTGACCTGCCACAAACAATGTGCTGCAGCTGCACAGGCTTTCTTGCCGATATCCCTTCCAGCCACCAGCCTCAGCTGCCGGATGCGGCTCGGCCGGCAGTTGCAACTCTTGGCAGGCTTGCGTCACTGGCGGCTGTGGCGCAGGCGTTGGCTTCTCTCACTGCGGCTGGAAGAACACCTTGTCCTTGCGAGCAGCGCTGTGATCTCGTCAGGTGCAGCGGGCGTGCACAGCCGCCAGTCCCACGAAGAGAAACTCACACCAGGTCGCATGCGGCGGTCCAGATGCGCATGGTCAGCTTCGATCATGCTTATGCCAAAGGACGTTGCAGCCAACCTTGCATGAAATCATCCTTTTCAGCTGGATGTGGTTCACAGCAGAAGTCTGGCCAACGCCGTTGCAAGCAGAGGTGCCTGTCGCATGCAACCGGGACCTGGGATCGCGCGCAAGTACTAGCTCGATGCTCAGCAGGGTTGTCAGGGCACACACCGCACATATGGAACCGACAGTGCAGATGCTCAGCCGTTCAGCTTGTGTTCCCTGAAATAGATGAATCTGATATTGCTGATAGCACGTGGTCGGTGGCCGGCGCCTCGAGGTGCACAAGCTGCATCCGACCCGAAGTCAGGCAGTGCCACTCCCACCGCCTCCTCGCATCAGCAAAGAGCTCGTCCATGCGCAGTGCATTTCGCTGCTTGCGCCACTTCCAATTACGAGCACCTCGAATACATGGGCTGCACCAATCGCAGTTTGTGCAGTAGTATCACTCGAGGCTGTGTGGCGTGCTTGACAGCTAGGCGAGCCTAAGCCTGTCAGGGAATCTTCGGCTTCAACTGGAGTCAGGTGCGGCTGTGACCAGCAGCTGCTGACGGCTTGTGCTTTCGAGGTGTGAGGTAAGCAACGCTGGCTTCCCAGCTGGCCAGCGTTCTGCGCCGCGATAAGACAAACAGCACCGCTGATGCACGTCTTCGCACGCATGCAATCGCGCGCCACACCTTCTGTTTCCCGAACCCCAGACTGTGTGCTGCAGAGGACGGCCCGCTGGAGGTGAAGCACCCTTGCAATCGCACGGTCCTTGGAAGCCTGGTACCGTCTGAGGCGAAGGCACACCTGCCCTCCGGGACTCGCACACACCGGACACGCCGCACTATGCCGCGGGCGCGGCAAAAGCCGCCAGCAGCTGCCGGCAGCCTCAGCGGCGGCACCACCCTGCGCGAGATCAGCCAGCTTCTCGCAGGGGCGGGCGGCCCCCTCGTCAGCGCACTCAACGATGCCTATGCCGGGGTGGCGGACGCAGACATTGGTTTACTGCCGCCAGAGCGGCCGCTGGCGCCCCCGCGAGGGGAGGGCTTTGCGGACGGCCATGCGTGCGCGTGCGCACGGTGTCGCCGCAAGGCACCCGCACGTATCGACGACCCCAGGCAAGCTCCACCTTTGAGCGCTCTCAGGTTCACAGTGCGGTGAGACGACCACCTGCAGGTATTATCCCACTCTGCATCCCAATGGTGCTAGTTACAAGCCAGCACGTGTCGAATGCATGCCTCTTCATCTGCGCAGCGACCTCATCCAGGATATGACGGATTGGCTCGAGGACGCCGGCTGGCCAGCCGAAGAGACGATGCCTGCTGCGGAGCTCGCAGACATGCTCGTACGGTGCACACAGGTGGTGGCCTCACCCTCTGCATGCGACTTTCCGTTCCGCTTGCCGTGCTGGTGCTACGAGCTTTGGCAAACGAGATGCCACTCGACAGCTGCCTCCATGCTCGTTCACACCGCCACAACAGACTCAGCAAGGTGTCCTCAACCTGATCCAGCGCCCTGGCGCCCTTCTCACAATGCGGCCGCCACGTGCAGCGCGGGGAGGAGGAGCGTCTTGCAGCGGCGCTTGACGCGGTGCAGGAGTCGTGGCCGCACGCACCCGACTTGGCGTCTAAGCTGGTGCTGCCCGCAGCGCAGTGCGGCCTCGCCGACATCATCCGCCTGCTGGACGAGTGAGTGTCTCGTGCGCCCAGTCCTTGCCACGGCAGCACTGGCGCCGCGGCGATCGATCTCAGCAACTCGGGCAGGGCTGCCGGTGCTGCATGATGTCTGGCACCGGGACGATGAGCGCAGCGGAGTATGGCCACACGTGATGCACAGCGGCAGCTTGTTTGGCGGTGCTGCTGTATATTATTCTTAGTGGGAGCCAGCCCCACACCTGCAGCACACGCCCTGTGGTGTTGCATCATTTGCGACGCATCCCTGCAGGTATGATGCAGACCCGGACGCGGAGCAGGACATCGACAAGGGCGGCTCGCCGCTCATGCACGCCGCCAATGGCGGCCACGCGGCGGCGGTGACGGCGCTCCTCGAGGTGCAGTGCGGCTTTGAGAGATGTAGATAACACTAGCACGCTGTCGAGCTGGAGCACAACGCACGCAGCCGGTGTCTGCCCTTGATCCCTGGGTCACAGCATGCCCCATTGGCGAGCGCCGTGCCGATGAAACACATGGAGCTTTCGGCCCGGAGGGCAGTCACAGACGCAAAACGGTGGCTATGCGCAGTGTGGCGCGGATGTGGACGCTGTCGACTACAATGGGCAGACGGCGCTGATGGTCGCCATCTTTTCAGGCGAGAGGCGTGCCAGCTTATGGGCATGCCGCAACCCTGTGTCGCCCTTTCTAATGCACACACATCCATGTCACAGGTTTGCCACCTGATGGCAGCGATCGAGCTGCTTGCTGGACTCCTTTTTCCAATGGCGCGAGCCTGCGCCTGGCTGCAGACCGGGGTGCGGTGGCGGAGGCGCTGATCCAGGGCGGCGCCCACATCGACAAGACCGATGACAGGTCAGTGGAAACCCTTGCATGCACTTTGAATGGGATCTTTGGGAGGGTGGGGGAGGGGGGGGGGGGCTCTGAAGCTCACGGGTCCTGTCAGAGCTCAGATGAGCATATGCGGCCTCATCTGCATCCGCATGCGATCCCTGCACCTTGGTGCGCTGCAGGAACCGGACGGCACTGAGCATCGCGGCACGCTACGGCGCGCTGGACTGCATCAACGTGCTGAATGAGCACGGCGCCAACAGCTGGCACCGCGACGACGAGGGGCTCACCGCGCTGGAGGCGGCCGAGCGCGGCAGCCGGCAGGAGGCCGCCGCCCTGCTGCGCCGCATGCAGCAGGTGCGACACGAATGACGCTGTTCTCTGTTTGCAAGCCCATCCTGGGGCAGTTGGCCATCAGGCGGGGGAGGGCCTCTGCACGCATGCGGGCATGCTGGAAACACTGCCTGCACATATCCATTTTGCCCTGCTGGCTTGTCGCCTGCGCCAAGGTTGGGCCACGAGCCTGGGTGATGCTGCAGGAGGCTGACGAGGGGATCTCAGCCGGACTGGCGATTTCGGATGATCGGACAGCACTGCCATTGCCGAGAAATCCTGCCTGTTGATGCCTGCAGCGGCAGCGGCTGCGGGAGAAGCGCAATGAGAAGCTGGAGCGCTCGGCGACGGACGCCGCGGCTCGGATGCTGAGCAGAGAGGAGCGGCGGGCGCGTGACCAGGCAGCCGCCGCTGCCGCAGACGCGCTGCTGAAGGAGCTGGACTCGGAGGCCGCCGCCGCAGACGCCAAGCGCAAGGCGAAAGCCAAGAAGAAGGGTGTGTAGTCTCGCCGCCGATGTGGAAGTCGTTATGTAAATGTTTTTGTCATGGTGGCCTGGGGATGCGCTGCTGCCCTGCGCTGTGACACACCTCCTCAGCAGGAGCGTTTGACAGAGCACAGCCCTGAAGCGCTGGTCAAGCAGCATCGGTCCATTCGTTAATCTTTGCTCTCCACAAAGCTGGTAGATGCCCCGTTCTTACAGCCTAGGCTGACTCCCTTTGTGACAAGCAGGCAAGGCGAAGGCAGCCGTCGCCGCTCTGCAAGCCAACGACGCTCCAAGCGCTGCCAGCGGGGCATCACCCAGCCCGGCCATGGCACAGCCGTCCGGCCGGGGCGCAGCCGATGGTGCGACGAAGTCCGCAGCCAACGGTCATACGCCGCCGGATGTGCACGCAAACGGTGGGGTGGCGGCCGGCCGCAGCGGCCAGCGCGACGGCGCGGGCGGGGGCCCTGGGGTCGCGGGGCGCCAGCCTGCGTCAGATGCAGCACTGCGGCGGGCACAGCGGCAGCAGGAGGGTTACAGGCCCCCGGGTGTGCCGCAGTCGCCGGGGCAAAGCGCCGCCCAGAAGCGGGTGCGGGACCTCGAGGGCAGCATGGGCCGGGCATCGCTGAACGGCAGCCAGGCGTCGCTCGACAGCGGCGGCGGCGGCGGCAGGGCCGAGCGCCCGGGCAGCCCCGGGGACGCATCGGGGGGCGACGGCGCAAGGCGGCAGCCCGCCGAGGAGCCACCGCCCGAGCCCTCGCCGGAGGAGGCTGCCGCTGCCAGGGGGGCGGCCGCAAAACAGGTGCTGAGCTCTGCATTTTCAAGGAATGCATGAGAGGCAATCGAGATGACCACTCTGCATACGCGCCCTCTGTTCAGGACATCATGACAAGAAGGTTGCACTTAATGCCTGAATCGGTGCGCACAAGGAGCTGCGGGACCAGTGGGACGCGCTGCTGGCAGAGGCGGCGCAGTGCTGCGACCCTGCGAGGCAGCACTCGCTGGAGGCGCAGATACAGGCGCTCAGCCCCACGGTCGGCGCCGCCGGCATCAGCCTCAAGTACAGCAAGAAGGTTGCTCTTCACCCCGTCAAGTGCAGCCGCAAACGTGCCCCATGCTGAGCGTCGTACACCTTTAGATCTGCTGGGCCACTGCCGGTTATGGTCTTGGCAAACAATCTCGGCGATATGATTCTGGCCACGTGTCTCGGGAACTTGACTGTGACTTGTGCATGGATCAGCTGCGTCAGCGTTACCATAACCAGGCAATTGGAGCACAACCATCCCTGCAACACACTGGGCGACTTGTCGCAGGTGGTGGCGAAGCTGCAAAAGGTTGCGCATGCGCGCGCACAGCTGCAGGCGGCGCTGGCGCAGCGGCCGTGCGACAAGGCCATCGTCATGGCCGCCCTGGATGCCGCACGGCCGCTGCGCAGCCTCATGCCGCCGCAGCTGCTGCCGGAGGCTGAGGCGGCCGTGGACGCCGCGGAGCAGTCGCAGTGGGATGGCCTGTTCTCGCAGTTGCGCGGCTTTGGCAGCGGCGGCGACGGCGCAGATGCGACCGACCAGAGCCACAGCCTCTTCTCTGGCGCCGGCGCCAGCAGCAGTAACGCTGCTGCAGCGGCAGATCGGAGCCACAGCCTCTTTTCCGGCGGCGGCATCGGCGGCGGCGCGCCCGCGATGCCGCCCCAGCAGCCGCAGCAGCAGCAGCAGCCGCAGCTGGAGTACCAGCCCTTCTCTGGGGGCTTCGGGCCTAGCAGCAGCGCCGAATATGGGCGCCGCTCCCCAAACGGCCATGCAGCCTTCCAGGCGGCGCCGCCGCTGCTGGCGCCCTTCGCCTCGGAGCACAATATGTGGTCTGCCATGCCCCTGGTGCCGACGCCGGTGCAGCAGTACGCGTCGACGCAGCAACACATCCCACAGCAGCAGCAGACGCCGCCGCCACAGCACATGCTGCCGCAGCAGCATATGCCGCAGCAGCAGGCTCTGCCGCAGCAGATGGCACGGCAGCCGAGTGCCAGAGAAGACGATCGAGACATGGAGTGCGTGGTGTGCTGGGCGGCGCAGAAGGAGGCCGTAGTTGTGCCCTGCGGCCACGCATGCTTGTGCCGCACATGCGCCGCAAGGCTAATGGCCGCCAGTGCTGCGCCGTCCTGCCCAATCTGCCGCGGCGAGATATGCCAGATTTTGAACATAGCTGGGCCCTAGAAGGGCGTGGCCGCCCGTGTTGCAGGTGCTGCTGAGACGCTCTGGTGTCCATTTGGTATGGTGATTCGCAGCGGCATTGCAGTCCTCTATGCGGTACATGCACCTGCGTTCTTTCAGATGGCGGTGTGGCGCTTATTATTGAGTCTCAGTGGCTCCTCACTTAGCCACTGCCTAGGTATTCCGTCCGCTGCTCTTGCGGATGCACAAACATGTTGGGTGCAATTGTAGGCAATCTCAGTACTGCGTTGACCACATTGAAATGCTCCCGAGTCCTGCGTTTTGAGCTTTTGACCGAGTCCGAACCAAAGGGGAAGTGTTTCCTGCCCCCAATCTGGTGAGCGACACTTTGCATTTTGCACGCCGCACCGTGCTTGCTCGACAAAACAGTTGCAGGACGCCGAGTCTTAGCCGACTGTGCTGTTTTCCAAGCCGCGTGCATGCAGAGCACGGTCTAGGTCGCAGCCAGCAACCGAGATGCCACCCAGAGCGGAGGTAGCTGCTGCTGGGGATGGGGCGCAGAACCAAGCCCGCCCTGCAGCCGGCAGCAGCTTCCTATCCAACGCTTTCAGAAGTGAGAAGCATGATCAGCCGGGACACGCTCTACACATCAGCTGTTCATGGTCTTGTTTGCACATGCCAATTTTCCGTGAGGCTTGTTCCTTGGTGCTGTGCTCCTGCAAAGTCACAACTCGCAGCAACATGTTGATCCTAACATCCTTGATCGACTGAGCACTGCATTCGAGCTTGCTGCACTCCTGTCGACACCTGGATCATCGCATGCAAGGTCATGTTCAGCTCGTGGACCAGCCTGCTGCCGAAGACAGCGCGTTGATGCTGGAGCAGATGCTATTACGCTGCCTGTATCTGCGGTGATGCCTGCTGACAACACTGACGTGCATGGACCCGCCGCAAAGGCACCGCCGCAGACACCAACCCCAAACGGCAACTGGACATGTTTTGAGAGAAACCTCGTGCCTTGCAGTGTTCCTCTTCTACATGCTGGCGCGCAACCTGTTCGGCGGCGGCGCAAAGGCGCCGCCCCCGGGCTTTGGCTTCCGCCCGGCGGTGACGCACGGAGACCCGCTGTCGATGCGTGTGTTCATCACCGAGCAGCCGGACATAGACCTTGACAGCGTCTCCACGGCGCCTGCGTGGCAGGAGCTCGATTTCACGCTGCCACTGGCGGCCGAACGGAGCCACTCCCTGACCTACCGCCCCTCCAAGGTGCCGCGCCTCCCGATACGCAACCACAACAACAGCAGCCTCTGAGCATGGGATGCTGCTGAATGCACACACCATGTCGAACACAGGAACCTTTTGATGGACACAGTGCATGTTGCACTCTCCCAAGAAGAAGCACTGCACACCTGGGTCGGTCCGCACGACAGCCTCACCGGAATCCTTGAGAGACATCTCGAATTGTGCGAGCCTGCTGCCCTGTTGCTCACCACAGGCGGTGCAGAACAATGGAACGCTGTATCTGCACGCGGCGTTCGAGGCGTCGGTCATCGAGAAATCGGAGGAGGACCCGCTCGGCACACCGCGCACCTTGGAGTGGACCCGCACCTGGCGTGAGCACTCTCTCAAAATCTGCTAGCCACCACCCGATTCCTGCAGCTGGGAGCCGCTGGGCCATATGTCTCACCGTCGCCGCAAGGCACCCACTGGTGGCTCCTGGTTCGGTGCACACGACGCTTCGCTACCCTGCCGCTGGCGCCGCCGCAAGGATGTGCGGATCCATCGCCAGCGCCGCAATGCAGGAGTACAGAGCGACCGTCTTGTGCTGCCTTGCAGCCATCAACGCGTACTTCCCGCGGCCCAAGGCGACGGAGGGCGTTAACCTGCTGTCCGGCAAGGACGAGACGGGGAAGGACACAACGCACGCGGCGCAGAAGGCGGAGGCGGCGGCGCCCCGTGAGATCATCTCCTACATCAAACCCAACTTGACCATCTCCCTCATCGACGACCAGACCGTGCTGACGCCAGCCCAGATCCAGCCGCAGGTGCCGACACTTGCTCCGCATGCGTGCAGCTGCTCGCCTGCACGTACCCGCTGCTTCGCATCTTGCCTTTGTGCCAGATGTGCAGGGTGCCGCCGCCAGCACTGCGGACTCCTCCGCAACCAGGCTAAATTTGTCTGCATGGTGTGCTGCTGCCTTGTGTGTCAGCGCCTACCACCCCGCTGCGGATGTTTACCCTGCTGCGCGTGCTCGACTCACAGATGCCCACCCCGATTGCCACGCAGCAACAAGAGTGGATCCACTTGGACAACGACACCAAGACCTACCTGCCGACGGTGTTCTTCAACGATTTCTGGACTCTGCGCGACCACATGGTGCCCGTCAACAGCAGCGTGACCGAGATCGAGCTGCACTTGACGCTCAATGCCATCGGCCAGTGGAAGTGGATGCTGTACCTGCAGATGGACCAGTCCTTCAGCATGCAGGTGCGCCCCTCCCGTGGGGCTGTGTACCGTGTCTTGAGCGTCCGGACGCATGCCTGTCAGCCTTTCTGTTGACCTCAATTCGCACTGGCAGGTTGAGAGGGGTTGGACAGCTGATTGTCTGGCGGCGCCTCGCACGTGTGTGCATCACAGCTGTTCGTGAGGCTTCCTGCCCCAAGGGTTGCAAGCTGCTGATGTTGCCGACACAAGCCTCTGAGGACCGCCCCGGCCCTTGGCCGCAGCCCCTGCAGAAGAGCGTGCGCGCGGTGGCGGAGGGCGACACCGACCAGTTCAAGCGCGACCTGCTTGCACTGCTGGACTAGAGTCAACAGTGCAACTTGCGTCCGCCTGCAGAAGAGCATGGGCGCAATGGTGGAGGGCAATTTACGGACGATTTTCACCTCCAGCGTCAGAAAACAGTTCCTGTTCCCGTGATGCCCCCGCAGAAGAGCATGGGCGCGATGGCGGAGGGTGACACCGACGAGTTCAAGCGTGTCCTGCTGGAGGGCAACCCCTACTTCCTGGGCCTCACCTTTGCCGTCAGCATGCTGCACTCCGTGTTCGACATGCTGGCCTTCAAAAACGACATCGGCTTCTGGAAGGACAAAAAGACGGTGGAGGGGCTGTCCGTGAAGACCATCTTCATCAACTGCGTGTGCCAGGTGACGCCCGTCCAGCCTTCTGCGCCCTGTCTTGATCTCCAGCAGTGCGAGTGTGCAGACCAGTTCCCAACTGCGCATGCCAGGTGGTGTTTCTGCCTGATGCGTGCCTCATGCCGGCCGTCACTGCCCCCGACCGCGCGGCCCGCGTCCTGCGCACGCCCTCTGTGCCAACACCCTTTCATACACCTTTACCATCGCTGTGCACCCTAAAGCTCGCCTGACTTCGGACACAGCTGCAGTCAGACACACAATGTCACCGGGCGGAAGCATGAGCGGGGTATTGCTTGCTGATGCTGGTGGGCAGCTGGCGACATGACTCGTGCGTTCCGCAGGTCATCATCTTCCTGTACCTGCTGGACAACGAGACCAGCTTCGTCATCCTAGCCAGCACCTTTGTGGGCATCCTGATCGAGTTTTGGAAGGTGTGCTCATGCCTCAAATCCTGAACACGGTGTTGCGCTGCGACAGATGCCGTGGTTGTGTCCTGCACTGGAGCACGGGAACTACTGGAGGCGAGCTGCTGCACAACGCGGTGGCGCCAGATGTCGTGTAACATGTCTGCATTCATATCCTGAGGCAGGCGATTCCGCTGCGACAGTGCGTGCGTAAGGGTTTTCGCAAGCCATCTGGGTCCTCTGCGCCCCCAGATCACGAAGGCCATGGATGTCAGCATTGACCGCTCGGGCGCCGTCCCGATGCTGCGCTTCAAGAACCGCGACTCCTACAACTCCAGCGGCACGAAGGAGTACGACGACCAGGCGATGCGCTACCTGTCCTACATTCTGTACCCGCTGGTGCGCTCTAGGATGTAGGGTCTAGGGTGCTCGCCCACATGCTTGTGACCCCTTCCCTGCCTGCCGAGCCCTGCTTGAATGGCGCAGACCACACCGGTTCAATCTGACGCTGCCGCGCAGGTCATTGGTTACGCCATCTACTCGCTGGTGTACAAGCCGCACAAGAGCTGGTACTCGTGGGTGCTGAACGTGCTGGTGCAGTGCGTCTACCTCTTCGGCTTCATCCTCATGTGCCCCCAGGTGGGCGTCCCCTCACCCTTTCAAAGTTTCCCAACTTCATCCGCAGGCAGCTTCAGGCAGTGGTGATTGATGCGGAGGGCGTTCACCCTTGATGACTGGCTTCAAGACCTGTCTGCCTGATGCCGCATCGTTTTCAGGGGTTCGAGTGCTGCCGTGATCTGACCTTGGCGCCATGATGAAAATCTTCCCCCGCGCAGCTGTACCTCAACTACAAGCTGAAGAGTGTGGCGCACCTCCCCTGGCGCCAGATGTCATACAAGTGCGCCGCTGATCTGCTTCCTGGTTCCGAATGCTGGCCACCTGCCGTGGCCAACATCAAAAGGGCTCGCAGCTTCAGACCTCTGCCCGCCTCCCCAAAATGACATGTTCACAATTCTACAGGACCTGTACCCTGCTCCTGAAAGAGCCTCGTTCTTGCTGCC
Source organism: Deuterostichococcus epilithicus (assembly GCA_033439295.1). NCBI lineage: Eukaryota > Viridiplantae > Chlorophyta > Trebouxiophyceae > Prasiolales > Stichococcaceae > Deuterostichococcus > Deuterostichococcus epilithicus. Next base: position 911,800 of record JAVTLE010000007.1, read on the forward strand.
CAGGTTCCTCAACACCATCATCGACGACCTGTTTGCGTTCGTCATCAAGATGCCGACGCTGCACCGGCTGTCGGTGTTCCGAGACGACCTCGTCTTCCTTGTCTACCTGTACCAGCGGTGGATCTACCCTGTTGACAAGAAGCGCGCCAATGAGTTTGGGTGCGCCGCCCCGCCCGGCTGCTGCAGTCACACGTCTTGGTGCCCCAGGTGTCACCTCTGTGTGGCACCATCATATCTGCGGCCTTCTGTGACAGGTGTCATGTGCAAGCGGTGCTGCCCATGCCAGGGCGTACAGTGCACCGGCGCCTATCAGTCCACTAGCGGGGCACTTCAGCGTGACGCATGACGTGAATTGCTGACTTGTGACTGGTTCCTCTGTGTGCAGCTATGCGGAGGAGGCGCCGCCGGACGCGGCGGAGCTGGAGCCTGCGGCGGCAGGCGCGGCCGCCGCGCCGCAGCTGCCGCCAGCACCTGCCTCGGTCGCCTCAGACTCCTCAGGCATGGCCCCGCTTCCCTTCCTGCCCTGCGGCGCCCCCCCACGCTGGCCCGTCTGGCAGAATGTCTCCATCATGCAGACGCCATGTCCGCCAAGTCCGAGGGGCTACAACCGCTTGATGCCCACCTCATCTCAGCACGCTCCGTGCTCAATCGCAGACGACTTTGAGGACCTGGGCAAGGATGCAGAGACGCTGCAGCAGCTGCGCCAGCGGCGCGCCGCCACCGAGGCGGCACAGCCTAGCGAGCCCGCGGCCGCGGCAGGCGATGCAAAGAAGGGCCGCTGAAGGCTTCGTGACACGGCTAGCAGGCCCCTCTACCTCCTAGAACCTGTCGAGTGGCCCGATCCTCTGCACCTTCGCCGGTCACGGACCAGGCTGCTGCATGGTCTGCGCAGCAGGGCCGGCAGCGGCAGGAGCCGTCGCTTCCTGAATGGTGTGGCTGGTGTTGTATATTACGTGTAACTGTTTTCGGATCTCGCTTGGGGTTGAAGCAGCTCACAGCCGCACCTAGTCATGGGCCATGTCATTGGTTCTGCGTCTTGCCTTGGAGTGGCGCTTGTAATAAAGACTTCACTCAAACCAAACCAAGCAGAATCACAACAACGTATTTGATATGACGACAAGCAGTCGGTGATCATTCTCGGATCAGGAGGACGCAAGGCATCAGCGACTCCAGGCTGATGGCAAGCTGCTGCGGCGTCAGCACGGAAATGCAAGCCTGACAGTGCTTACGCGCTTTGTCTTGCGCCAGCAGTCCGTCAGAGATCTCCCTCCTCAAAGCCAGAGCTATGGTGTCTCGGCTGCACATCATGTCTCAAGGCTCGTGAATCAGAGCGACACATGTTCGACACAGCGGCCACGACTGGCCAGTATGCGACGCCATTGCAATGCGGTGGCGACACAACACACAGCATCACTTCCGCCGAGCGGCCCCATCAACGAGCGTCTGGTACGAGGCCTGCTCGCCCGCAGCCGGCCGGCCACCTGCCGCAGCCGCCGCCGTTCGTCCCGATGCGTGCCTTCTGGCAGCCGCCATTGCCGCTGCCGGCGGCTGCAAACCGAGCAGCGGGTACAGCCGCTGCCTCGCAGCCCTGGCGTCGCCCACGTTGCCGTCCCAGCTACAGCCCGCCAGCAGATGCAGGGCCTCTGGCGGCGCAGCGCCCGGCGCCTCTGACTCCGCCACCAGCTGTACATACAGTTGCTCCGCGGCATGCCAACGCACCTGCGCCCCAGCGGCAGCCGTACGAGCTTCGCCTTTCAAGGTGCTGCGTCAACATCACAGCGCGCACCACAGCGGTTGCTGCCCGCAGGTTCCAAGCGCTGCAACGGCCTTCCTGCGGCGACATCACAGCAGCCACAGCGACGAGTCCACCCTGCCAAATGGGCCGGGTGTGCAATGTTGCATGTTGGTGCGTACTGTTCAATGCCTGCAGGAAAGCGCACTTTCTCTCAACCACCGTTGGTTTTTGTAGGAACGAAGCGCACCCGCGGCATCCGGCTGACGAGCAGGGTCAGCACGCCGGAAAGAGCGCCGTCGCGGACCGGCGGCCCGCAGGCCGCCAGGTGGCACAGCGCCTCAGCTACCAGGCACATGCGACCAACGTCGCCGCAGCCGCGCCCCTCGCCCTTGACCGCCTCCATCAGCGCCTGTGTGATGAAAAGTTTAACACCCATTCGGGCTTACTACCAGGAGAAGGGTGTGTCCACAGCGCGGAAGCAAGCCAGGGGGCAGGGCGCAGCTGCCAGGCAGCAACGGCGAGCCTGAATCAGTGTGACGCGGCGACGACCCATCATCGTGGCGTCCTTCCAGCCTGGGAACCACCAGATTGACGAGCTGGTGAGACCGCACGGCCGGCACAGCCGCACTACTGTTTTGCTGTGAGCCTTGGCGCCGCCCCTTCCCCCCAGCAGGAGCTCAGTGCTCAGATGCGGAATATCTGTCCGTAGGGCACACGCGGTGGGTGAAGGATATTTCCCTGCGATGCACCTGCAGCCGCTGGCAGTCTGCGGAGTCGGGCTGCAGGCCAGCGGGTGCCAGGTGGTGCGGCCAGAGGCGGGGCGCTCCGCACTGCGTCAGCAGCAGGCCCGCCAGCCGCAGCAGCGGCGACGCCATGCGGCTCGACCTGCGGCAGTGAGACCCTCGAGTCTGAGGTCCTCCAAAACGAGCAGGGCTGGACAGCCCAGCAGCCTGCAGCGTCATCAGCAGCGCATACATGCGCTGCGGCAGTTGATAATGCCAGCGGCCAAGCAACTGTGCGGGGCTCAGCTATCCGCTGAATCATCGGCCAATTGCAGCGCAGAACCACCCATGTTGCACCATCTAGAACGTCTGGCTGCGCATTGGATCGGCAGCAGCCCCGACACGTGCCGCAGGCCAACCAACCTGGCGTGCCGCCGCCAGAGCTCCTGCAGGTCGTCCAGAACAGCCCGCAGCAGCTCGGCCTGGTCATGTTCCTGCGGACCTCCCCCTGCCGCCGCCGCCGTCGCGCCGCTGCCCGCCCGACAGCCCAGCTGCCGCGTGAGCGCGCCGGCAGCAGAGGACGCGAGGCGGGCGTCGAGGCCGCCCAGGCCAGCGGTCAGACCCTCCAGCAGCGCCGGCCGCAGCTGTGAGTCTGGCAGCAGCGCCGCCAGCTGCGGCAGCGCCTGCACCGCGGCACGTCACAGGGGTACAGCACCAGCGCCTTGCGTGTCGGCGCCTTTTTGACGAGTGCAACCCCAGCGGACTGCTGATTCTGGCTTTGCAGTCGACCAGGGGCCACAGACATGCAAGTCACAGCGCCGAGTTGCAGGATGGCCCTGCACGCCGGCTGCGCTGCGGTGACCAGAGCACCAACAGTGTTTTGGGGAGCGCACGTGGCTCCCACGAGCGCCAAGCGTATGCATGCAAGGTTAAAGGTGTCAGTTGTCGGCACCTGCAGGCTGGCGCAGCCGTCGGGCCCGAGCCGGGACAGTGCTGTGGCCAGCGCAGTCCGCTGGTGCAGGCCCGGTAGAGGCGGCTGCGCCCCTAGCAACGACAGCAGCTGCCTGCCCGCCGCCTGCAGCACAGATTTGGTCCTGACTCAGGTGGGCAGATGCGCAGCTTGGGGAGTAGTGCTACAGCCTCCGTCCACGGATATACATTTTCATGTTGAAAGAGGTAGCTTGTCGGCAACAGAGGGAAGGGGCTAGCGGGAGAGGATTCCACAATTGCAATCATGCAATCACGCCGTCGATTGCCGCCACCGAGCAACGAGCTGAAACTGGACGCACTTGCCGCACGCGCGCTATGCGCTCGACAGCCTGCTTGACGAGCGCAGCCGTGGCGCAGGCGGTGGCTGCGGCTGCCACGTCAGGCGGCGATGCCGCCACAAAAAGCGGCAGCACCTGCACCAGGCCTGCCATGGCTGCTTCCCGCGTCCAGCTGCCCACGTCCCCCCTGCATCAGCCACCAAGAAGATGGCCTTGCGGGGCGCAAAAGCGCTGTAGCAGAATACTGAGTCTGTGATTTGAGCTTCACAGAGGCTGGGCAATATCGAGTGCACCTGCAAGACGCTTCTGCTGAAACCCCCCTGTCGGCGAAAGGACTGGCCCCTCAGCTGTGCCCATTTCCCTAGTCTCAAGCCTGGCAACCAGGTTCTGTCATCATGCCTTTCGTCCACGCCCCACCTGTTGTCGGTGGTGTAGTCGTCCATCGCTGCCAACAGCGCCTCGGCGACGACGGCTCCGTCGGCCCCCGACTCCAAGGACATGCGCGCGCGGGAAGCGGCCAGCTCCGCAACGACGGCGGCAAGGGCCCGCACAGCAGCTACGCGCGTTTCGACGCCCTGCGCCGCCTCCTCTGGCGCCACGCCCTCCTGTGCGTTTGCATTATGAAGTCGCTTTGATGACGTCGCTGTGACAGATCTGGCCGCCCCGCCCACAAGTAGCATCCCCATCATGCTGAAGCCTGGAGCGCCGACGATCTGGGGAGCCCCAGTGCGTGTACCGGCACGCGGGCGGCGCCGGCGAGGCCGCGCAAAATGACGTCGGCTGCCTGCGCCAGCAGCGGCGCTGGCAGCGCGCCCAGGGCGGCGCAGCAGCCGCGGCCCAGCGGCCCGCCGCCACAGTGCGCCAGCTGCTCCAGGCACCTGGCAGGACAGGCAGCAGCACGACGGTGGTACAGGATGTTGATATAGAGTTGTTGATGGCATGTACAGGTCGCTGTGGCCTTAACGATTGGCAGATGGATGTTCTGAGCGCAGGACAGGCAGTGCTGTATAGGTTGAGCCAGCCAGAGCAGTCGACAAAATAACTCGTAGATGAGATGTCACAGCAGCAAGAGGGGCGGCTGGCGGCGCACCGCAGCACGACATCCTGGCCGGGCACTGCCGCCGCTGCTGCCGCCCCTGCGTGATGCCCAACCGGGGGCGGCGGCGCCGCCGGCAGCAGATACGCTCGCGCGAAGGCATGCAGCGCCGCCGCCGCGGCGGTGTGCACAACTTCGCCGGGGTGGCGCAGCTGCTCCTCGATGACTGCCAGCAGCGCGGAGATGGGCTCCTTGTTCAACGGCAGCCGCGCCAGCGACAGGCACTCGATGTACCTGGCGGCATCGTGAAATTTGTGGCGCTGGCAACCTGCAGGTCGCTGCTTGGGCCAAGCCACACCTGCTGGCCAGTACCATGTGACGTCATGATGCAGATGCCGCATCCGGGTTCAGTGCACCATGGTCCTGCAGCTCCATCAAGCTGCGTGCTCCTGCATGTCATCAAGACGGCAGCTGGTTGCCGCAGAAGGCCGAAACCTACACCCCAAACCCACCGGCACACAGTGGCGCGCATGAGCTCGCCGCCGCGCCCGCGCAGCAGCCGCGCCGCTTCGATGCGGGGGACCAGCCCTGCCAGCGCGGCCTGCTCCGGCACCGGCAGCGGCACGGACGCCGCCGAGAGCGCTGGAAGCAGCTCCGCCAGGCCCTGCAGCGCGCCCTGCCGCACCTGTGGTTGTATTCAACAAATCAACAATTTAACAGCTGCCAGCTTCACAGCTTCTCAGCGGAGCTCGCCTGGGGCACTGGCGTTGGGCCTGCCGCGCACAGTGCTTTCCTGCGTCGTGCATCCCCAGAAGCACACTGCAGCGTCTTGGCCCACACGGCAGCACCGCCGTCGTCGCTGCACCATGCGCCAGCAATTTTTAACGAGTGACCGTTCTGTTACAGAATGCCATGGCCGCACAGAGCAGCCAGCACCCACCTCTAGCACGGTGCTGACGGCGGCGGCCCGCAGCTCCGGCAGCGCAGTTTCGACGATGAAACGCGGATCCAGCGGCACCAGTGCCGCCAGCGCGCGGGCGGCCAGGCCCCGCAGCTGGCCGTCCCAGTGCCGCAGCTTGACCCGCAGCAGGGCCTCTGCGACCGGGCGGCGGTAGGCGGCGAAGGCCGCGATTTGCGGCGCCACCACCGTGTACGCCTGAACAGACAGTTCTCGCGGCTGTCAGAGGCATTCAGTCAAAATGACGTGTGGCACGAATAGTTGTTGGACATCAAGGCAGGCGAGCTTATGATACCGGGAAACACTGCCGCATTCCAGCACGGAGGCACATCGAGTGCTTGCGCATACTGCAAGCCACAGACCACTGCCAGGACAGGCGCAGCAGCGGCCCTGGCCCCAATATTTGCCCACCTGCGACCGGGAGCTGAGCGTGAAGTAGTCGGCCGCCGTCAGCAGCGCGATGCCATCGGGAAACGCGCCCAGCCGCCCCACGGCCTCCTGAAAGGCGGCGGCTGCTGCGCGCCGGCATGCCACCTGCGGCCAGAAACCCGACGATTGCACATTTCAGGCCTCCAGGGACACATCACGTGGGCTTGCAAGCGAGAACAGCGGTGTTGGTGACGGCCCGAAAATGGAGGCTTGGTGTAGCTGTAGGGTGCAGGAGGTGTGGAGCAAAGCATGATCGGCACCGCAGCTGACACTGTGCGGATCAGTGTGAAGCTGGATCAGACTGTTCAGCCACGACGGCGCCTGCGACGGCGTTTGGCCCTCCCTGGCGGGGGCAACGAAGACTCGTACATTTCATGCATCTTGGTCGCCCACCTCACGGTCCAGCACGGCGGCCGTCAGCAGCGGCGGCGCCAGCGCCGCAATGGTTGGCGCCACCTCGGCCGGCGTGTAGGCGCGCGAGATGGCCCAGCACACGTATGCTGCCGCGTCCCGCACCGATGCCCCCAGGCTGGGGGCGACGCAGACTTTGTGAATGGCACCAACGGTGTTGGAAACCCACAGGAAGACAAGAGCTGGATGCGTCGCAGGAGGTGGCCTGTGGGCGGCCGCCTGTGGTGCGCGCTTCAGCAGGAGGTACATGCCATCACATGCTTTAGGAAGTCCTGAACCCTAGCATGCACACATCGGTGAGAGGGGCACGATCACCATGGCGACCATAGCAGCAGCAGCAGCAGCAGCCGGGCTCAGCAGGGCGGCCGTCACAGGCAGGGCACTATCTAGGGATTCGGGTTTCTTCAGCACCTGTGGGCGCCGCGGCGGACGTCGTAGTGCAGCGCGGCGGCGACATGCGGCACCACCTCCGGCAGGCGGTCCGGCAGCAGCAGGCCGCGCCGCGCGAGCTCCGCCAGCGCGAGGCAGCAGCCGTGCCGCGTGGCCTCGTCCAGGGGCCGCGCATCCGCCAGCTCCTGTGTTCGAAGTTGTGTTGTTGACGGTGGCACGCCTCGTGCACAAGTGGCCGGTATTGATTGTGAACACACGAGGCTGCATTCGAGCATCATGGCCAGGCGACAGGACAGCCACAGCTGAAATTCCACAAAAGCAAATCCTGCACGAGTCCGCTACCGACGTGAGTGGGGCGTGCCTGCAAGATGCTGGCGAGCACCTCGCTGCCAGCCTCGGCTGGCAGGCGCCCCGTCACACGCCCCAGCCCCTTGGCGGCCGCCCACCTGCGGCGTGTCACAGCCAGGAGAATCAGCCATGCTGCCGGGAGCAGCATAACAGCACGGCAGAGAGCACAGCATCCCGCCGCCGGCGCAGTCACGATGGCGGGTCTCCGCATTTGCCGAGCTGCCTTCGGCAACCGGGACTCCACGGAAGACTACAGATCGCAGCAGGACTCGCCATGTCGCCTGTGCATCTCTCTGCGCCTGTGCCATCAGGCGGGGACTCTCGCACCTGACGACAGTGTCCGGATCCCGCAGCGCCTGCAGCAGCGCGCCAACGATATCCTCCACCTCCTCGGAGATGTCCACCGCCGCATCCCCGCCATCTACGTCCAGATTTGCTGCCTGGGAGGCCGTCGCAGAGGCCGGCTCTCCACCGCAAGCCTCTTGGCTGTTGGCCGCAGTCGTTCCGGCGCCGCCGCCACCGGGTGGCGCAGCCACTGGTGCAGGGCCGCCAGGCGCCGCGGGTCGCTGCAGGGTGGCGTGCAGCGAGGCTTTGCGGTGGCGGTACCGCCAGGCGGCGGGCCGCGGCGGCAGCAGCGCCAGTGCCATGTGCATCGCCAGCTTGGTCAGCAGCCTGCGCGCCTGTATGAGCGGTGCAAAACGAGCAAGACCTTGAGGAGGCCTGCAACGAAGCCAGAAGCCAGATCTTGAGCCAGCTGAAGCAGTTCAGCTGAGGCTGGCGTCACTGTCCCGCCGAAAGGCAGTCAATGAATGCCACAGCGCATCCCGCCTACAGGCGGTTGCGGCAGGGTGTGCCGCCAAGCGCACCAGGCTGCTGGAGGCAGCCGCCGGAAGCTCCCCCAGGCCCAGCACGGTGCGTGCGAGTTTCGCAGCCAGTGGCGCCATCTGCCCTGGTTGTCCCGCCTTAAACACCTCTGCCAGGGCCGCCGCCACACCTGGGACAGGATCGCCAACATGGTAAAACATGAAAGGAATGCAGAAAGCATGTTCGAGAGACGTCGCAGCCCAGTTGTCCTGTGTGCGGCCAGCACTATCTCCTAACAGCGTGCCGGGCGCTGTGCCATGGGACAGTCAGCTGGCGGCGACTGCCTGTGGGCATGGTTTGAATGACGCTGAACTACCGTCCCCGCACCCAGGATAAGCAGGTGGCACTGGGAACGAGACGAGGAATAGCGGATAGCAGCCTGCCCAGCTTCACAGGACAGGCGGCAACGATGTGTAATGCCAGTGCCACACACCTGGAAGCAGGAAGGCGGCTTCTGGGCCGTCCCTGCCCGCCGCCGTGGGCGCCCACGCGAGGAAATCCGCGAGCACCGGGCCCGCATCGCGCCGCGTTAGCAGCCGGCCGAGCACCAGGGCGGCCACCTCCCTTTCCGGTCCGGGCGACTGCAGGTGGCCCCGGCACAGGCCCGCCACCCGCTGTACCAGCGACGGCGCCGACTCGCTGATTCTGCAGGGCGTGCACGCAGCAGTGTGCTGCGGGTGCCGACATTGATGTCTTCCAGATGGACGTCTCGAGCAAGGGCGTTGCCGGCGCTCACAGTGCCACAAGGACCCTGAAACCCCGCTTGATGTGGGCTGCCTACACAGCGACATGCCCGGCCCAATGCCGGCACAGCTACAAGCCCACCTGGAGTCGATGGTTGCGAGGTCGAAGGGGATGAGCACCAGGATGGCAAGCCACAGCAGCAGCACGCATCGCGCCTCCCATGCGCCGTCGCCTTCCTCTGCGTCAGCTCCGCCCAAGCCGCTCACCTGGCTCGCAACCGGCTTCTGTGGTCAGACCTCGCCGTAGCGCACCCCCATGTGCGGGCAGGGCATGTCGAAGCAAAGGTGTTGCACTGAGCTGCCTGCGTCCAGTGCGCGGCATTATGCATTGGGGAACTTCCAGAACCACATTCCCATGGAAAGGGGATCACCTCGGAGCGCTCGAGCAGGGCCAGCACTGGCTCCATGTCGGCGGCCTGATTGGGAAAGAATCGCATGACCGTCTTCCGGCCTCTGTGGCACAGGCGAGCCCGGCTTTATTCACATGCTTGTCACTGGGGAGGAGAGCAGAGGAGCAGGTGCCTCCCTCGAGTCCTTGGATCTTCAACGCCCCAGGGTGAGCGTGCCCAGTCAATGGGTAGCTGTCGCGGTCTCTTGTTCAAATGCAATTTCCTTCAGCAAGCCTAACTGTGTCAATGTGCACATCAATGCACGGCTGGCAGCGCAGCAATTAGTCACCTCGTTGAAGCCAGCGCCCAAAGCAAGCGGCTGACGCCGCGCATTCCACGCAAGTCGCCCCCTGCCGGCGACTCCACGGCGGTGGCGCGCAGCACGGCGGTGAGCGGCGGCACCAGGCCCTCCAGCAGCGGGTCCAGCAGCTCGCTCTGCTCTCGGTACTCGTCCAGCTGCGAGTGCATCGACGATGGCATTTCTTGAATGATGCACGCGGCTGGCCAGTGAGCTGGGCGAAGCGATGCATAAGCCAGGATGGTGATCTGTCGTACGCCTGGCCGCTGGGTGAGTCGCGGTTGCACAGTACACGGACGGCGCCTTGTGCTGCAGACAGAAGCAGGACCGACAGCACCATGCGCGGACGCACAATGACATTGACGCGCTGGAAGGCGCCATGCGCCTCGTGCCCGCCATCTCGCGCCGCCGCCGCCACCAGCAGGGTCAGCTCCTTCTTGTCGATTCCCATGACCGCGGGACCGTCGTCTTCATTCGGCAGATGCTGATCCATATTTTCCCTCTCAAGTCTGGCGCGGCTCAGGCAGGGCAGCTGCGCTTGGTCGGAGTGCAGGCACGAAACGGCATTGCGAAAGCGCGCTTGTGCTCGGTAGGACGCTGCAATGATCACATCTCCTGCATGATGTATAATGCATGATGCATCGTATTGAGGTGACTCTTTTGGACATCCTCAAAAGTCAGTCTGCACTGAGCCACGGCACAGCTGGTTGCAAGCTCGCTTAAAACTGGCGACCACATCATTCTGTGGGAAGCCAGAATGAGCACTGGTGCATTGAGAAACAAAGGTAGCCCTGGCTGTCGGTCACCGTTTGGAGACCCTCGGAATAGAAAGTACGCATGATATACGCAGAAATACGCCATATCTCAGAGACTGCCAGCATGTTTGACACGATCTAGGATCTCACCGTTCTCAAAATTTGAAGTCGCAGCCTCGAATGGCTTCGATGTTCAAACCTACTGCCGCCGCTTGAGTGTGAGCGTTGCACGGCGTGGGGCATGCAGTCGCGATCCTAGAGCGTCTGGTGCACCCCGCCGCTGTTGCAACCTGCAAGGATCCTACATCCTGGGTTCGGCGGGCATGTTTCCGACACCTTGCGGGGGCTTGAGCACGCGCAGCCAGCCTTGCCGCACCAGGTGATAGGTCTATGAGGTGCTGATAAGCGAGGGTCCTTGTCGTACTGGTCCTTCAGACCACGGCTATTGAAGGGCCGAAGGCCGATTCACATCGAGGAAGGTCCGGCTCCGCAGTTTCGGTCGGTCGCGTCGCTTGCCATGCGTGGCCACCGCTTCGCCACCAGACGATCTGACATGTTCACCTCGCTGGCGTCGAGAGAGCTGTCGGGACGCAGAGGTGGGCATCCCAGGATGTTGCTGTTATACGCAGGCATGCCGGAAGCCTGACAAACCTGCACGGAGCCCGCATGCAAGATGCTGAGATAGGATTCCTGCCCCTGGTACTCGCAGTGTTGGCGCGGCCATTCCTGCAGGACCTCTCGTGCACGGCTCCAGGCGCGGGCGTCATGGCCTGCGCGCCCGACCCGGCTGCACAGCCAACGCCACCGTATGCTGTCGCCTACAGCCAGGTAACCATTTGAAGTTTTCGAACCGCCTCATAGAGTCAGCTGCATAATGACGCCTGCCCCTGCTTGCGCCGATGGACAGCGCAGCGCAGCCATGGTCTGGCGCCAGCGACACCTCCGACTACCTCTGATATGTTGTGTCGACCGCTCGACTTGCGAGTAGCCTGCATCAGCTGCCCGCATGCCGCCGGACGTCTGGCAGCTATCTATTCAACACCTACACTCCTGCATGCATCGCGGCACAGACCCTGCACAAGTGCAGGTCTGAAAGTGTTCCAACCGACCACATCACCACGACCTGAGTGCACTCAAGCCACTCGCCCGTGCGCTCCTCCTGCAGCGCATCAGCAACAATCGCATGCTGGCGGTCGCGGACGAGGACGGCTTTGTGTCGTGCGTCAACACCGACCGGCCGCTGCCGCACACGCTGCACGCGCCGCTGGCGGACCACCCGCTGCGTGCGCAGTGGCTGGCGCACGACAACGCCATCTTCGACCTGTGCTGGACCCAGGCAAGGCCGTTCCTCCCCCGTTCCACACGACCTGAGCTCGTGAGTCGCCTTTCGCAGCACGAGCATGCCTGCCCGCGGGCTTTGCGCCCCTCTCCTTCGAGTCGCCCAGGACCCGACAACACGGCGCCAAGCAATGCAAGCAGCCATGCAAGAGCTGCGAATGGAGCCACAGCCGCTGCGGTGTCGCTGTAAGCACAACACTTCACAAGCACGCACCTGCTGACCCTCAGGACGACACGCGGCTGGTGACGGCCAGCGGCGACAAGACGGTGGCCATGTTCGACACCATCGTGGGGGCGCGCACAGCGGTCTTCCGGGGCCACCGCGGCAGCGTCAAGAGCTGCCGCCCCTGGGGCGCCTGCCCGGGGGTGCTCGCCTCCGGCGCACGCGACGGCTGCGTCCAGGTGCACCTTCAGTTCCGAGGGTATGGGATGTGTGTCCGCTGGAACGACCATAGTGAGGGCAGCGTGTGGCCGCCTGCCGCGACCCGGCGTGGCTGTTGCATCTGCCTGCATCTGCAGAGCTGGCGTCTGCCATGCTGACGGCCTCTCGTGGTTATGGGTGATATCCACGGCTTCAGGTGTGGGACGCCCGGCAGAACACAGCGCAAGGCACCAGCGTCGACGGGCGCCAGCTGGTACCGGTGCTCACCATCAAGGCATGCGCCTGCCGCTGTGCTCTGGGCCCTGCACTACAACCTAAGTTATTCATGCACGTCGCATTGACACTGCCCCGGCTGCAAGCCACATTGATTGAGCAGTACAGTGGGGTAGATCATCGAGGTGCAGGAGTCGGCTGCAGCATCAGTAAAGCATCAAGTGGTCTGAGGTCCGTCAAGTTCAGAGGATGCTCGGCAGCACTCCGTGTCAATTACGACAGCTGTCGTTGCAAAGCACAGGACGCGCACAGGATGCCGCCAGAAGAGGGCTATCGGCGGCGGCGGTCGCTGCCGGACATGGAACCGCTGCACGGCGTGACAGCGGTGCTGTTCCTCAACGATGGTGTCACCCTCGCCACTGCGGGTGCGCCTGCATGCGTCCCTCGGAGCCTGTCACCTTTGGAGCTGCTGTGGCATTCTATCGACCGACCCGCCTGCCTCAGGTCGCAGTCGCAGGACAGTTGTTGCTTCTGAAAAGAAAACCGGCAGCCACCCAGGACCTGCAGCCGGCACGTCACTGCCTTTCCGGTGTCCGTCTTGGCATCGGGCCATGGCGGCAGCTTCTGCTGCGGACCATTTACATTGAGAGCAGATTCAGGTTGAGTGGGCACACTCGAGTTGAGGCGTCGCCGTGCCACCGTGCGGTCGCAGGCGCCACCGACGGCTGCGTGAAGCTGTGGGACATGCGGCTGACGGCGCGGCCGCGCGACGAGGCCGTCTACGGACCGGGCGGCGCCACCATCGCTCACCCTGCCATCACGCGCAAGACGCCGCGCGGGCAGGCGGACACGGCGGCGCTCACCAGCGGCGTCCGCCGCTCCGGCATCACCTGTCTGCAGCAGCCCTCCCGGGGTGAATTTCTGATCCCCGCCGAAACCTGGCGATGGCCCGGGCTCTGCCATCGAGGAGTGCAGTTGGCCGCCAAGCCAAGTTGCCAAAGGCGGGGCAGCGGGCCTACCTGCCGCTCGGATCGGCGCTCTGCAGACCCCGGATCCTGAGCCGCCCTCGTCAGCAATTTCGACACGTAACAAATGCGCACCCTGGTGCAGGCTCACGACTGCTGGTGTCGGTCAACGACGGCGGGCACTACCTGATCGACTCTGGCGCGCCTTCAGCGCCGCCGGCCGCCGTGTTCCGTGGCCACGTCTCCCGCAACTTCTTCGTGAAGGCCTCCTTCAGCCCCGACGACACGCACCTGCTGTCCGGCTCCGCCGACTGCTGCGCCTACATCTGGCAGGTGCTGGGCACGGCATGAGACGCAACTGCTTCTGACCTGCTGGGATGGTGAAGTCACCGCCACAGTCAGTGCGGCCGCCAGCTGGCGATGCGACGGATGTGCAGCTGTCGTCAACGTGCCGCTGACTTCTCAGACTTGCAGGGTCAAAGCGAGGGGTGGCAGGAACTGTTTGTGGCCTTGCTCGTGGCTGCTGACCTGGCGCCGTCCGATTCTGCGAAAATTTATAATTAATTATACTCAATGACAGCTCACAATCCCTACCCGCAGGTGGACCGGCCAACGGCGGCGCCGTATGTGCTGCAGGGCCACGAGGGCGAGGTCACTGGCGTCGCCTGGTGCCCCTCCGACTTTGGGCAGGCACGCTGCCGCACTGCGCCTCAAGACATGCATCCTCGCATGCACTGCTGTCGCATCTGGTGCCGGCACCAGGGTGTCCTCCTGGGCAATGTGTCGACTCAAGATTGGACCTGACCGCACACGATCTGCGGCATCAGCGACTGGGGATGCGGATATACGCAGGTGGCCACCTGTGGCGATGATGCGACGCTGCGGGTGTGGAAGCTCGACCGGCGAGGCCCGCCTCGTGCGCGACCCTCAGCGCAGGTGCGCACCCTCAGCCCCAAAGGCGCACCTCGTCTCAATGGCTCGCATGCCAGGCTTGCTCGAGCCCCGAAGAGAAAAGCAGCGAGATAACGGACGCGACTCAACAGGAAAGCCTCGTCAGCAGCAAGTGGGCCTGTGCTGCTTTCGTGACTCGAAATTTGGGCGCTTGAGGCTGGGAGGAATGAGAGTGTCGTCCTGAGGCTGGATGGTCTATGCGTATCACCACTTCGCTTTCCCTACCTCAGCAGGCGGCTGCGGGACAGGCTCAGGAGGACGTGGCGCCACCACGCACGCCGCACCTGCGCACGCCTGCCGCTGCCGCGAGCCGCCGCCTGGCGTCGCCGCTGACAGGGCCGCCGACAGCGCMGCACCCGGTGCCGCCGGCCACCCCCGCTTCGGCTGCGGCGGGAGCGGGCGGCGCGGAGGCTGCGCCACCAACCGGCCCCAGGGTGCAGCGCCTCATCACCGCATTCCTGAGGCCGCCGCCGCTGCCGTCCGTGGAGGCCCCCTCGGCCAAGCGGCAGCGCACCGACGTAGGCGAGGCGCCTGCGGCGACAGCTGCAGCTGCGCAGCCAACGCCGCCCGGCGCAGCCGTCTCCTGCAGCAGCGGCCCCGGCATGACGGCTGCCAGCGGCGCAGAGCGCCGGCCGGCCATCGGCGTGACCGCCGCGGTGCGCCGCATGTCCGCGCGAGCCACAGCCGCCGCGGCGGCTGCACGACAGCAAGGCCGGCGGCAGGCGCGCGTCGTGGCAGGCGTTAGTGAAGGCCGGCAAGCCAGCAGGTCGGAGGATCCCATCGAAGCGACGCCGCCGGAGGTGTCAGACCCGATCGAGGAGGCGTCGCTGCCCGCCGCCGCGCCCCAGGGCTCCGGCGGCGCCGCTGCCGTCGGCGGTGCCATGGAGGTGGACAGTGGCGGCGCGGGCGCCGGCCAGGCGGCGGGCAGCGGGCGGGCGGCAGCGCCGTTCCCGCCACCCAGCCGCCGGCTGCACGTGCGGAGGCGGGCGCCGCCGCCGCTCCTGCCGATGGAGATGTGGTCAGGTGCACCCAGCAGATGGGCCTCGAGTGCGGCGAGGACAGCCTGGACTCAGCGCGCCTGCCGCACCCGAGGCCGCGGCAGCTGGACACGCGTTGCAGCTGCGCCCCGCCGCCAAGCGCCGCCGCCCGGGCGTTCAACGCGCTGCAGGCGCATGCGCAGCGCCGGGCGGCCGCCCGGCAGCCGGCGGCGGCCGCCGCGACAGCGGCGGCCCGGCCGGAGACGCAGCCGCGCGCCTCAAAGGCGGTACCGGTGCCGGCGCAGCCGCCGGGGAGGCAGCCGCGGCAGCGCCGGCCGCCGGCGGCGTGCTGGGCGCGGGGGAAGCTGCGGCGGTGGTCGCTTTGCAGGCCACAGACTGGCGGCCGCCCGCAGACGAGAGCATGGGTGACTTCAATCCAGCAGCACGAAGCCGCCTCGTGTCAGCAGCCGGCGCAGTCGCCACCGCCGCCCCCGCCGCGGCGGCGCCCGCGCAGTTCACCATGCCGGCAGCGCTGCGCACCTTCGGCTCGCAGCTGTCGCAGCGGCCGCCGGAAGCCCCTGTGACCCAGTCGCAGCCGCTGCCGCAGCAGCAGCAGCAGCAGCAGCAGCAGCAGCAGCAGCAGCAGCAGCAGCAGCAGCAGCCGCATAGCAGCGCGTCTCACCCCGAGGTGGGCGCAGAGGCGGTCACGAGCAGCGACTTTGCCAGCGGCAAGGAGAACGTAATGATGCTGCAGGGTGGGCTGCCCCAGAGCAGCCCGGGGCGGCTGCCGCATCGTCGCCCAGCTGAGCGCTGCTTCGATGGCTTGTCGCTGTCCATAGACAGCCCCAGCCGCAGCTCGCCACCCGCGGTGCAGCTGTGAGCAGTACCGTTGGTGTGGTCTCGAACAACTTGCTGATGAAGCCCGCCCGGGGCGGCAGATTGATGCACCGAGAAGGGGGTGCTTGTGCTTGGAGCCAGACATGGAAGCAGCATTCAGAGAGGGATCAGGGGAAATGAGTGTACATTGTATGGACGCAAGGGGCTTGTGTGCTCAAGTATGCGGGCAGCAACATTAGATCGGTCGGTAATTGTAGACTTCAAAATGGCGGAACTAGGTTTCTGCCAACCTTGAAACCAGTCCGGAATTGCTATTCTGAAACTTGAAGAGTTGCCCAACGGCTTGGCATCACTGGTTCGGTCAGGACAGCGGCCGCATCCCAGGCAGGCGTCCTGGCTCGTGAGTGCTCTCAACGTATTGTTCTGGCGGTTCGCACAGCTGGCCGGGGTTTGTTGATGGCCGCAGCGTCAGTCAGCGTCAAATGTACAAGCTTGCGGCAAACATGATGTCGCGTCTGATGGTCTGCACGCTGTCCTCGAACTTCTTGGCCAGCTGCTCGTCGCCAATGACCTTAGCAGCGAGCTGCGCAAGCAGGCAGAGACAGGCCGTCAGTCACCTCCGCCTGAGCATGCCTAGTCGCAGGGCACGCCCCAGCCGCAGCAGTGCGGCTGAATCTCTGCGAGCGGCACGTGCAGAGCGTGTGCATGAAAAAGTATTCATGCTTCACGCGGCAAATGAGGAGCTGAACTGTGCGCCTGTGCAAGGAGAGGAGCTGCCAGCGCCACCCAACCAAGAATGCGCAGGCACCCTGCAAGCCTGCAGGCGCGGGGCACACCTGCAGCTGGCTCATGAGCTCGTCCAGGCGGCGCGTCGCGCGGATGATGGAGCCCTCAAAGGCGTCTGTCAGCGCACAGATCTCCGCAAAGGAGGCGCCCTGACAGCACACAGGTTTTCCGGTGAGCAGGGCGCTGACTCTTATTTTATAAAAGCCTTGAAGACGCCTGGTGGTACATGCTCTTGACCGTTACTCGAGCTTGAGATATGGCGGCAGTGGCGGGAGGCCAGTAGCGACCACTTGCAGGTGCGCACCTGCCGTCCTGGCAACTCGCCCAGCAGATGTATTCATTCGGGTGGTGATAGCCACAAATGACACGCCTCGGCGAGGCTCAACTGGCCGGCGGCCGTTGGCCATCCGGCTTCATCCCTGTCGCCGGGCCCGGAAGCGCGGCAGGGCGTACGAAAACCCACCCTGGACCAGTGGTAGATGACGTCCATGAGGTAGGGCTTGAAGGACTCCTGGAAGGCTTCCGCGTCAACGGGCAGCCCCGCCTCCGCCTGCTTTTGCCCTATGTCCAGCGCCGTGTTCTGCAGCGCCTCCAGCGGGCCCGCCAGCGCGCGCACCAGCCGCACCTCCGCCTGCGATGCAGGATTTGGGGTTCGGGGTTCACATGTGCAGGCACACGGTGTGATATAGTTGCGTGCCTGTTGTGGAGAGGTGAAGGGGCTTCGAGCCCCCTTCACTTTTGCGGCTGCCAGATGTCACAGGCGCAGGATCTTGCAGCTGGTCCCAGGTGCTGCAGAACGCACATGCAACAGGGTCGGACCCTGGGATGCATCTGATACTGGGGACGCGATTGCCATCTGCAGTGCGCAGTCGGTGGCATGGCAACATCTACACATCACATCGCGTTCTCGCTCCGTCAAAAGGCAGGAGGCACAGGTGACACAGGGCGTGGGCCGCGTCTCCATCAAGCTGTGTGGCGCAACATGCACCGTGTACGCAGGAGTCCAAACTTCGTGTCGGCTGGCACACCTGCGACTTGTCCGAGGGCACGAGGCAGGACACCAGCGCCACCAGCTGGTGGGTATCCATGGAGTTGTACACGCCGTTGAACATCAGCTCCGTCGTCAGCAGCTCGTCCGCCGTGTCGATCTGCGCCGGGGCGGGCCACCCGCCTTTCAGTGCGGGGGCAGTGCCGCAGTGAGTTGCAAGGCGCTGGCTTGCAGGCCGGACAGTCCCTCGGCTGGGCGCTGACACGCGCGAGTCAGGGACAGCGCGCTCCCAGGCGCCGGTTGCGACGTGCAGCGCAACGCATGCTGCGCTGCTTGACATGGCGGGAACATGGCTGCCTGCTCGACGAAAGAGGTGCATCAGGGAGGTGAACGTGCACCTCGCATGCGGCGCGCCCCTTCAGCAGCACCAGGCCATCTGCGTCGATGTGGCCCAGCTTCTTCAGAATGGACGTCCTGTGCAGCAAAGGAATAAAGAAGTGCACATCAGCAACCATTCGCTGGGTTCGACTCCTAACGCAACGTGGCTTCGCCCTCCTGCAGTGGCGCGTGCACTGGACAGCGGGCAAGGCTTGCGCACGGGCGATCAGTATTCCGTCAAAAGGCAGCAATAAAGCCAGACACTCGTCCAGCATGGCGCACAGGAGCTCGGCCGGGCCACATCTGGTTGATAAGGCCCGGCACAGGGTCCGGCTGCATGGCCAGCAGCACGGCAGCTGGCGGGCGCACCGCTGCTTGACCTCCTCCCGGAAGCCGGCGAGGTGGGACTCGCGCATGCGCGCCCGCAGCGCCTCCGCCCGCGCCTTCAGTTCCGCCTTCTTCTCGAACGCTGCGTGCCTGCGGCGCAGGCGGCAAGCCATCAGTCCTCCGGGGACCAGTCGCTCGGTCATGCACCCTTTGCAGGCGCCAGTGCCCCTCCGCCCCACCTTCAGCTCCGCCTGCCTCCTGCACGCCGCATGCCGGCGGCACGGCGGCAAAGTTGTTGTCAGACCTGATCGATGCACGCGCTGCTACAGGAATGCCTGCACCTCCGCCGCCGCTAACGGCGACTTAGAGCAAGTTGGTGGCCTCCTTGACATCCCTCTCTGAGAGCTTCTCTAGTTCTGGCGATGGCTGTAGAGTGCCAAGCTGTGGCGCATGACAACCGGCATAAAGACGATGCCAAGCTTTCAGAACACCGGCTGTCGAACATCCCGGGCGCGTGGGTTGCGCACTTCTTGTCGCTGTCCGTTGTCGACGCATGCAGCGCGTTGGCCGCCAGCTGCTGCTCGAGGGTGGCTATGCGCTGCGCGGCGGCCACCAGCCCAGGGTCCTCGATGCCGACATCCTCCACAGGGTCCAGCCGCGGCAGCCCGTCCGGGTGCTTGCCCTCCAGCTCCTGCGACCCGCATTGGTTCGCATCGAGTGGATCTGATCAAGATCAATTTAGTGTGTGTGTGCTCCAGCATAGCGGCAATAGCTGGAATGCGCAGGATGCGAACAGGCTCCCGGCCGCGGCAGCATGGAGTCTTGGCGGGTCGCACGGCAAGCAGCGCGGCGCACAGCTGCTGCAGCACGCCTCCCAGTACGGTCTGCCTCAGGCCGCGACGGCCCCGTCGGACGCCCCGGGCTCTGGCCTTGAACCATGATGGGAGGCGCAACACGCCGACAGGAAGGCATTGTGCGGCGGCATCGGCAGCTCCTTGGGGCTCGGCGCGCACCCGCAGCATGAGCAGCATGGCGTGGCGGGCGTCGGCTCCGCGCAGGTCCGGCGGCACCGTGACCCGCATGCTGCCCACCGCCGTCAGCAGCGTCAGCGGCACCGGGATGACGTGCATCTCCGCGCCCGCCCCCGCGCCCGGCGCCGGCCGCCCGCCTGCCGCACACCGGGCAATGAGGGGGCGTCCAGCAGCAGCCCCATCCGGAGGACTGTGTGCATGGGATGCGCTTGCAGGGCAGGTGGGTGAGGCCGTGCGCTGTCGGCGGGTCAGAGCGCAACATGGTGGCCGCGGCTGCAGCCACGCGGCAGGTCGGGGCTCGACCGGTTCGTTGAAGGCAGCGACCCCCGGCAAGCCGGACGCTTGCTGATGCTGATGCTGACGGTGCAAGGCAATCACCGCTGCACAGGCGTACGCTGCAGACATGCATCTAGGACAGCAAGGCGCACTGGCGACGGAGCCGGGCGCGCAGGGTAGCAAGGTGTCCAGCATGTACTGCTCAGCCGCGCCAGGCGGGCCCGCCGCTGCATGCCCATTGGCACCACCGCTGCCGGGCTGCGCTCCCCGCCGCGTGACGCACACCACGATGCCCCAGCCCCATTCGGTGTCGCCTTCCCGAACCCGCACCTGCGAGCGGCGCATAGATTGTGAACACCTGACTTCACCCCAAAGCGCAGCCACAGACAGGCACGCAGACTGCCTCGGCAGGCACCTCAGGGCGATGCTCGCTCGCGATCGGCTCGAGTTGACTGGGCAAGCTCACCCGCCTCACAGCTGGGAGAGCCCAGAATCTCGGCCGACTGGACAGGTGCCGTGAATTGCTCGTGGGCCGCGCAAACATGGTTCAGGGTTGAGGGCTTGAGGTTTTTAGGGCGTGCGCACCAGGCGGCCAGGGCGCAGGAAGTGCAGCAGCTTCTCGGGCCGCAGCATCGCTTTCAGCACCACCGCTTCCTGCTCCCGGATGTCCTGCGCTACGCACAGCACGCTTTGTCTCGGCCAACAACCCTGCCGCTGCTCCTGGCCCGCCAGCGCACGTGCAAATGGCTGCAGCGTTCCGGACGCCGGTTGCCAGTTGCCTGCTGCTGGCAGCATACGTGCAGGCGTGGGCAATATACGCTGCTTCTGAGCAGTGCGCCTCATAAATGGGCACCACGTGTGGCGGCAGCACTGCTGTCGCACCTGCCGCAGCTGGTGGTACTGCGCGACTGCCTCCTCGCTGACCTCGCTGATCTCAGCCGCCTGCGCCTCCAGCTCGTCCACCTGCCGCTGCGTCTGCGCTTGTGGTGAAACCCAAAAGCTCTTTGTCAAGACGGATCACTGTTGCGACCAGAGGGCCTCCAGCTCGTCCACATGCTGCTGCGTCTATGTTCGCGAACAGCAGCACGGCCTCGAGCTCCGAGGGAGGCGCAGTCCCGGTCGCAGCTCAAGGTGATAGCGCACGGCTCGTGCGGCAGTTCTGGTGCCGCAGGGGAGCTGTGAGCGGACAGCACTTGGGCAGCAGGCCCTCGGCGTTGGGGAAGAGGTTGCGGAAAACAGCTGCGGACCTCTCCCCAATCAGGCCCGCGGCTTCGGAATGTGCACGCAGATGTCTGCACACCTCCGGCAGCGAGCGCTCGAACTGGAACTGCTGGAAGGAGTTGGCGATGACGTACTCCATGTCGTGCTCGGAGCCCTCGATGCGGCGGAGCAGGTTGAGCAGCGTGTAGTACGACAGCTTGAAGCTGGACAGCAGCGGGCTCGGCTTGCCCTGCACTATCGACCTGCGCGCGAACATCTGGGTCAGCAAAGCACCGTTCGCCGGTTCATGAGGGGTTTTCCGGATGGGGGGTGTCAAGGTGGGAAGGTGCAACTGCTGGCTACGCCTCGGCTCCTCCTGGAGGCGGCTTGAGGCACTTGCGCAAATCAACCTCGTCTCTCAATCGATCTTCCGCAGGACCTGTAACCCCCACAACAGGCCGCGCCCGGCTTGCTGGCAGGAGAGAAGCAGGACGGTCAGATCGTCGTGTCGTGGCGCCGCACCGGCACGCCGCTGTGTCCATTTTCTCGTCGATCATCTGGATGACGACGCCAAAGTCGTCTTTTCCGCGCCGCCCTGCCCGCCCGCTCATCTGGATGTACTCGCCGCTGCTGACCCACCGCCTCTGCGTGCCCAGGCATGACCGACGGCTGTATTCCCCTTTGGGGTTGTACATGTTGCGCAGACTGCGGCAGGACCCGGGGGCTATTCTGGTTCGGTGCTGCTCCATGTGATCCAGCGAGACAGCGCGGTGCTGGCCTCACCCTGCCACATGACTGCGGAGCGCAGCGGAGGAGCAGCACAAAGAATGGCAGCGGGATGGCATCTGCAGCTCACCTGCGTGCCATCCCACTTGCTCATGGCGGTAAAGATGACTGTCTTCGCCGGCATGTTGAGCCCCATGGCAAACGTCTCCGTCGCAAACAGGCACTGCACCGCATGGCAACCGCACTCGTCTGGCGGGATCCTGGGGCAACAGCATCATCTGCATGCAGATCAGTGCGTTCTCGCATAGCAGCTGTTGGGATGCATGACTCTGCTAGCAGCAGCCAGGTCCGCTGGATCGACAATGTCCACCAGGCAAGGAACTGCACCTTGATGAGCTGCTCCTGGAAGAGGATCTCCACCAGCTCCTTCAAGATGGGCAGCAGCCCCGAGTGGTGCACCCCGATACCCTGCAGGGTGGGCAGAGCTCGTCAGGACAAGCAGCAGGCAGGGTCGCCCGCCAACGTTGATGCCAATTTGTGAACGACCCCCGCTATCTACTCGGCACTTGCGGCAAGCAGGTTGACGCCTTGGCCGCAGACGCGGCGCGCACCCACCTGGGTCGAGCAGGGGCAGCAATGCAGGTGACGAGGCAAGCGCCCTCGACAGGCAGTGCTGAACCCGTTCGGCGTTCGAACCCCTTCAGCATCCCCACGTCAGGCACATCAGCACCTGGGCCCAGCGCCGCGGCCCGCACCCTTGCCTCCAGCGTCTCACCTTCTTCAGCATGGGCAGCATGCGTGCAACGGGTCCCAGGCTACGGTCCTCCTCGCTGAGGCACTGGATGGCGTTGTTGAAGACCGTCTCCACCTCCGCCGCCTCCTCTGGCGTGTTGAAGTCCAGCTTGTTGCTGACTGCCATGCCGTACTGCTCGCACTCCCTGGGGATGGGGAACAAAACCTTGAACCTCGAACGCGCCTCAGACCGAGCGGCAGGCGGTGAACACAAGTGTTCGGCCAAGTCCGAACGGCAGGCGCTTTGCCTCAAGACAGAGTGATTTTCAAGCTTCCTGTAGGTCTCGGTCTTTGCTTGCACTTCCTGGGTCATGCACCTCAGCCATGGCTCATTGACGAGCGCTCACGTCACACGAGGGGCACTGTGGAGCTCCGTACCTCACGACTGGTCTGGCTCGTCCAAAGGCTTGCAAGCCATCCAAAACTTGTGGCTGGACGAACATCCAATACGTGGTGACAGCTACAGTGCCGGCAGCGCGCGGTGGCACCCACTTGCGGCTGAAGCTGAAGACGATGACAGGCTCGAAGCGCTTGTCCTTGACCAGGCGCAGGATCTTGTAGATGTCCGTTCCCAGGTCGCCGTCGCCCTTGCCGCCGCCGCGGCCGCCATCGCGCCCTCCACCGCGGCCACGGCCGCCGCGCCCGCCCCGGCCACCTGCACGGCGCAGGTTGGCTGCCTTCACCGAGAATGTGCACCGGTCACCCAAACCTGTACCACACTCTGCAGCCGGCACAGACATTCGATCCCAGCGATGACAGTGATCTGCTTCGCCTTGTGATCTGCTTTCTCTTCGTGGTCTGCCCCTTCTTCGCTGATCAGCAATGACTAATATCATGTAACTGCTGCCCAGCATTGCCGCCCGACGCCGCACCTCGGCTGCCGCGGCCGCCACCGTCCCGGCCGCCGCCGCCGCCGTCGGGCGTGCCATTGGAGGCGAGCCCTGACTCGTTGCGACCCGCAGGCGGTGCGGCCTCGCCGTCTGTCAGGCCGAAGGCCTTGAAGCGCAGGTCCGCAAAGTTGGCTTCCTTGAAGCGGCCCTGCTCGTCCAGCACCTATGCCGGGAAGGGCAAGATGTGTCGCACAGGTGGTTTGCACAGGACCCTTCTGAGGGGACAGGAGCTGTGACCACAGACAGCAGACCACAGCCGTTCGCAAGGCAACCTTTCCACGATCAACAGATCTGAGCACTGCAGCTGCAGCTCCCCTCTAGACTGCAGCGCCCCAAGCTGCAGACCAGGCAGTGCTCGAAGGGCATGCTGCCATCGAGCCGGTTCATGAGCACGGGCGAGCAAGGCGCACCGCGTACAGGCCGTTGCCGCCAATGGGAAAGGCGTAGTGCTGCAGCGGTGTGGGGCGATAGTCGGTGTACACCACGTGGCATGGCTGCCGGTGGAGCGACGCCACCCAGGCGGCAAACTCTGTCGCGTTCGCCAGCGTTGCTGAGAGAAACACCTGGCACGATGGGGTATTTGGCAGATATCAGAAGCGCGTGGTGATGCGGATGCCATGAGCCCTGCCACATGGTGACGCGCTCACATCTGCATGCATGCCGTCGACCGCTGATACCCAGTGCACAGCGCTTGATGTGGACGTCCTGGGGCAGGAAGATATAGACTGACCTAACTGCCAGCTTTGGAAAAATTTCCAGCAGTAAGCTGAGCCAGAAGGAGGAAGGAGGGCACAGTAGGAGCGTACCATGTGGATGTCTTCGAGCAGGAGATGACGAACTGCCTTGCACACAGACGGCAAACGACGAACAAAGAAACGCCTGTGGCGGCGGCACCAGCGCCCCCGAACGGCAAACGCGGGACACGCACCATGTGGATGTCCTTGGGCAGGAAGATGATGGACTCCTCCCACACAACGCCGCGCTCCCGGTCCTGCATGTAGTGCACCTCATCGAAGATCACCCATGCCACCTCCCGCAGCAGCTCGCTGCCCCTGGATCGGGTTGCCAAAATGACCAATCAGTTTCTGGTTTGCAGCCAATTCTGGTGTCGGGCGCGAGGCGGAGGCCATTGGAGCATCCCATGCCACCACCTCCAGCAGCAGCTCGTTGCCCCTGCAGTGGTTGCCAGAGGCACGCGCAACCTGAACTCTGTCGGTTCAACGCTTCGTTCAACGCTTAAATTGTGGTGTTGAGGGCACGCTGGATGGTGCGCTCAAAGTCCTGTTGTCTGAGGCACTGCGGGGGATGCGGCGTGTCCTGCTGCCACTTCAACCCCGCTGGTCCGAGATGCCCACAAACAGCTACGCGACAAACTGGCAGAGTGTGCTTGCGATGCAGCCTTCCACACATACCTCCGGCATACCCTGGCAGAGCCCTGCAGAAGGGAGGTGCTCCTGCTGGACGGGGGAAAACGAGAAGGAAGTCGCACCGGTACAGCATGGAACGCAGGATCTCGGTCGTCATGACGACGCACGCGGCGTTGGGGTTAATGGAGACATCGCCTGTCATCAGCCCCACGTCATGAAACTCCTCGCTGAGCTCACGGAACTTCTGGTTGCTCAGTGCCTGTGCGCATGGAACGCAGACGTGGCGTGTTGGAGCGCCACAGCCTTTGGTCGCACTTGCGGGCGGCCCCTGGCCGCTGGCGCTGGCGCCCCTAAAACTGCCATCACTCAGGACGCAGGGCGCCTGATTGAACACGCCACATTCATGTGGTGAAGCAATGCGATGGACAGCGCTCATGCCGGAGAATCTTCGCCAACCTTGCCGCCCCGTTCCCCCAGCTGACCTTGAGCGGCGAGGTGTAGATGACGCGCTGCTTGTCGCGCCACGCCATGGCGATCGCATACTCAGCGACCGCAGTCTTGCCCGCTGACGTGTGCGCCGACACCAGCACCGACTCCTGCCGCTCCTTTGGGCAGGAAGCAGCCCCGGCAGAGATCAGTGCCCTCCGCCGCAGCTCACACGCATCAGGCCAAGCTGCTGCATTGCGTGCAGGGCGGATCAAGACGCTTCATTGCAATACGGCTGGCGTCCGGACCCCGGGCCGTGCACAGAGCTCTTGCGCACCAGGCAAGCCACGGCCGTGCTCTGGAAGGGGTCCAGCTTGAATGGGTACTCCTTTGCCATGGTGCCGTGCCATGCCGGCTCCTGCAGTGTGCCTGCGTGCGGCATGCGTGTTGTGTAGGAATGTGACAATTGCAGTGTCGGAGGCGACATTCATGATCGACGTGAGTTTGCTTATTGCTCGTATTGCTGTGTGCAGCGCAGCGCCCACACCGTGCAGCGCAGGGTCGAGACTCCTGGTGGCCTCATCGAACTCCGGTGGCACCTCCACTTCGTGCTTCAGCACCGGAATCGGCCGGGTCCGCTTGGGCTTGGGTGCTGAGGCGCTTGCGTCTTCGTCATGCTGCTCCCTCTTGCGTTTGGCGGCCTCACGTGTGGCAGCAGCAACCTTCAGACCATCCTCTGTGGCTTCCATCGCAGCGGACAATCAAGTCACCGCCGTTGCATCATTAATACGACATCACGGTGCACGTCACGCGGCCAACGATGTCGATCTGCGCACCTGCACTTGCGATCTGTGTGTGTCGGCAATCTGCTGCAGGGCGGGCCGTGAATCGACCACTGCGACTGCGATTTGGCGCGAGTCATTTCGATTTTGAAGCTTTGATCGTCGCTTCAGTTCAGGCTTCACAAGACAAAGTCGCCCTGCGCACATGCCCCATAGGCAAGCGTTCTGCACAATGACAGACAGGGTTGATCCCGCGGTCGCAGACGGCGCGGCACAAGCACCTGACGCCAAGACTCCTGCCGACGAGCTGCTGTCAGAGGACGATGCAACAGCCCAGGCCAGATGGGAGCAGCTCAACGAGGAGGAGCTGCAGCAGGAGATCGCGCGGTATCGCACATCGCTGCAGGGCTTGGCCACAGACCTGGCCTCCGCTGGGTTCGGCGCCGATCTCCAGCACGGCGATCGCTCAGGTGCAATGCATTACCACGTGCAAGCAGCCCTTGATGCATGCGCGACTTGTGGTGTTAGTACAGGTATCGATAATTTTGTTAGGCGACGGATCCTGGCGACATAATCAGGCAATGGCGCTGGGGGCGCGGCGACCGACAGCGGGCTCGGCCTTGGTCAAGAGGGGTTGGACTATCAGCTCGGGTCGGTCGACGATCTGGAGCCTTCCGAGTGGCAGGTGCGCAATTGGATCTGGTGGACCGTGGGGCCATGGTCATCTGCTGTTATCAAGAGGCATGCACACACATCGCGGCTTGCTGCGGGATGATCCAACTCGGCATGTGTGCCGGCAACAGCAGCCTGCTGACAGGACAGTGCTGCACGTGTTTTGTCATGCCTTCTTGTCATGGTGGACTGAATGCGCCCCTGGCATATGGCAGGTGCCGCCGCACTGCATTCCTATCCACGCAAACGTGATGTCCTACGACTGGAGCCAGCTGGCGGCCACGACGCAGTTCGACGTCATCATGATGGACCCGCCATGGGCGCTGGCGACTGCAAACCCCACCCGAGGTCAATGTGCTGATCGCCCACTGCGGCTGTTGCAGACATACTCTTAGTGTCGCCTGCACATGGCGGTCATGAGGCTTGAGGGGTGCACCCTCAGGTCACACGTTTGAAAACTCAAGGCGATTGACTCAACACGTGGGAAGGCAGACGCACATCTAACATTGCAGTCTATAAAATAGATGGATTTGTGGCTCCAGGCGTGGCGCTGGGGTACAGCCAGCTTACGGACGCGGACATTGTCAACCTGCCAATCCCGCGATTGCAGACCGCTGGCTTCCTGTTCGTGTGGGTCATCAACGCCAAGTACAAGTTCACGCTGGACCTATTCGAGCGCTGGGGTTACACGTACGACTTTGGCACCGGCTGCTGCGAATGCCGCTGTGCCACTTTCAAGAGACTGTTGCAGCACTGCCTGGGTCTGCGATTGTGCATCTCGTGCTGCTCTGCGTGCATCTCAAGCCCGCTCATCTGTGCGGCTTGGAACTGGACATTGGAAGGGTGCGCTGCACCGCTCATACGTCGATTCCAATTCCGCACCGTGCAGGGTGGTGGACGAGATCGTTTGGGTGAAGATGACTGTCAACCGGCGCCTGGCGAAAAGCCATGGCTACTACCTGCAGCACGCCAAGGAGGCGTGCCACCGATTGGATGCCCCCGAATGCCTGCTTTCTTGTCTTCTGTGGCTTTTGCACCACGAGCCGGCGTCCGTCATGTGCAGGTGCCTTGAGCTGATCGCCTGTCTAGACTTATGGCACGGCAGGCCGAGTTGCTGCTCTGCCATATGGCAGCGCACGGCCAGTCCTATGTGAAGCTCTGGACCGAGACCTGAATCACAGTCTCAATGAAATAATGTGTGGAACTTGAACCTCCAGGTATGCCTGGTGGGGCGGAAGGGAGACGACCCGCCGGGGATGCGGCGCGGCGCCGGCAACGACGTCATCTACAGCGAGCGCCGGGGGCAGAGCCAGAAGCCGGAGGAGATCTACCAGCTCATCGAGGAGCTGGTGCCCAACGGTGCGCTCGCCCTGAGAAGTCTGAAGGCCATGCTTTTGATTCTGAATATTTATGGACCTGGTGCCCATTGGTAGCGCTTGTCCTAACGTCATCTACAGAGATGCCGCTGATTGTCATCTGGTTCTGCTGCTTCTGGGCTCGATGGCACGGCACATCTTTGCCGACTGATGCACTGACGCCGAATGATGCACGGGTGCGCACTGGCCAGGCAGGTAGAGGGCAATTGTTCCACTGGTTGCTGCTGACATCTGGTGATGCGTCCCAAAGAGAACAATCCCTATACTGATGCGCTTTGATTCGTTGATGTGCAGGCAAGTACCTGGAGATATTTGGCAGAAAGAACAACTTGCGCAACTACTGGGTGACGCTCGGCAACGAGGTCACCGGCACAGGGCTGCCGCCAGAGGACCGCACTGTGCTTGCCGGCGCCTTGGGCGTACCAGGCGCCGTGTATGGCCGCAGGAACGAGCAGCAAGCAGCTTCGCCCATGACAACTTGACATGCCCGTGTTCGTGATTTGTGAAATAGTAGGTAGTAGGTTGCAACATACAAACCAGCAGCTCCAAAATCCGCATGAACAACAAGAATTGTAACAAGGCCGCACACACTAGGTTTAATGTACACATGGCGATTCGCCAGCAGCCCCGAACACCCTGCGACTCGCGAAGCAAGGCCGAGCCAGGTTCCGTTTGAATCTGCCTAGTCAGGAAAACAGCCCTCTGGTCTGGCGTCGTCGCCGGCCGTACCACCACCCCGCGGCGGCGACTGCGCCAACGGCCACGACAGCCACCGCCAGCTGCAGAACGAAGGTAGCATGTCAAGGCTGCAGGTGAGCTCGCATCAGGCCATGGCCCAAAGCATCGCGCCATGGCCCAACCATCAAGTAATGCACTGACTGCCCAGAGTTCAGCGCCTCGTTGACACAAGGCATGCACACACTCGACCAACATCCACACGCTCATGCCGCCGCACCTGTGCTGATGTCATTGTGTCTTGAATGGAGGGCGCCTGCGCGCGAGGCAGCGTCAGCCCCAGCTCCGACGCCCGCTGCCACGCCGCTGCATAGTCCTACATGGGGCGGCACCGGCGCTCGTCAGTGACTGGAACGTCACCAACCATGGCCTATGCTGCATGTGTCCGCGACTGGTTTCGCAATAGCTGCAAACAGCCTCTGCCGCCACGCTGCTGGGCCCCGCCGCTGGCCACGGCGTGGGAAGTCACCATACATGTACGAGTCAGCTTTCGCAAGGTGGCCTCAAGAGACCAGAAGCAACAACAGAAGGCAGACGGCATTTGCAGAAGGCTGGGCAGTGTGCACCTCCGTGTACAAGTCAGCATTGTCGGCCCACTTCTGCGCCTGATGCCGCAGGGCGGGCTCTTGAAGCAGGCCCGCCTCCGCGCCGGACGGCGACGACTCCAGCAGGTGCCTGTGCCGGGTGTGATGTCGGCATGTCTGAGCTCCTGGACACCGTCGGCCTGTGAGGGTGCCGGTGCACCAAGTGCCACCGTCGCAAGGCACTCTGCATTGGTCGCCTGCCTGAAGAGCATCCCCGGCAGGGCGCCCGAGGGAATGTCATCGTTGCCTCGGGCGCCCTCATCCAGCCAATTGTCATCGTCTCGGGCGCCCTCATCCAGCCCATCGTCCAGCCTTCATCCACCATCAGGCAGGGCTGGCCCAACATTGGCAGCACACTGCGTGTTATGGGCCATTACCAAGAACACTTCCATTGACGCCTGCGGAACACGGCAGGTCCCGGCTGTAATCGTCGAGCTGCGGAGCCTACCGCCCACCTGTAGAAGGCGTTGCCAAAGCGCGGCGGCGCGGCGGCATTGCCGGCCTCTGCGACCGTCGGGTCTGCCCAGCTGCGCGCAAAAGGGTGGAACCCCAGCAGCGCCAGAGCGTCCCTATCGGCCAGCCCCGTGCGCCTGAAGCTGCGCCACAGCTGCTGCGCATCCTCCTGGTCTGCAGAGTGCACGCAGAGCCGCTCCGTCACATATTCACGACACGACCGCAGCGGCGAACATGCTCCCAAGTCGCCCTGTAAACCATGGGGAAATGAGTGCTTCCTCGCTTGATCAATGGTGCTGACTAAGAGCTGAGCTTCCCTGCCCACACTCCGGCAGATGCAGGGCTGTGTGTCCCTCAGCGTGGAAGGTGTCTCACTCTTGTCGAATGCAGGCAGGCGGCCTTCTGGCGGGTGGATGCGTGAGTCCCGCCGGCCGGCAGTGAATGGCACGGCTGGACCGCCAAGCGCCTCCAGGCTCAGTGCACCGGCCAGCTGCAGGATGTCTGCACCACAACAAATGCTGTGCTTGGCATCCGAGGTGCCAACGTCACAGAAACCATCTGCTGCTGAGGCACAGTGCAAGATGTGTATCGTTTGGCCGCAGTGCACTGCATACAAGACGCACAATAGGCATGTCTAAAGGTCACATTTGGTCCGCACATCGGTCAAACGAGAGTTGAAGACTCAGCGGACGCAACCTGCAAAGCTGAAGCCCGGCACCCGCTGCTTCACGAGCCCCAGGTCATCCACCGCCGCCTGCAGTCCCTCGTTGCCGCGGTGCTGCAGCTCGGCGGACGTCCTGATGGAGCCGTTGGCGCCGCCAGTGCGCGTGGCGGCGTCCCAAGTCAGGGCGTCATGCAGCGCCAGCCGCAAGAACGCGGGGGCGCGGCCGTGCGACTCGATATGCCTACTTATCAGTGTCCTGGCCTCCTTCTGGACGGCCCTGCTGGCCTCTGCAGATTGAACTCCCGCCATGTCCACTTTGTTCACTGGATTCAGAAAAGTGCTCGAAACGGGATGAACTGAGAGGGAGTTGAAAGCTCTTGTGTGCTGCAGCAATCAGGAGTGATGAGAAGGAAGGAGGTTTTCCGGGAAGAATTTGCTCCGGAATGCAGAGGAAGGCCTTGCGAGAGTTGCCATCTGCTTCCACCTTGCCATCCCAGTACACATCGATGCGGCGGCAAACCACTTTGATCCAAACCTCAGCGTGTTGCAGAGTCATTCAGAGAAACCTGGCGGAGGTCGTGAGGCGTGCCGATCGATGCCCTAGATGGCAGAACGAGCCGCACTGGCCACCAAACGTGGCAGCCGCAACGGTCTACAGCATGATTCATCCTGATGTCAAACTGGCACAGCGTAAACGTCCCCCTGTCTTCAAAAGGATCGGACCAGTGTCGACTGCGGCCACCGAGCCTCGCTGCAGGCCCAGTCCTGCCATGACGGCCTGCGCCCGCTCGCTGCTGCCTCCCTGCGGCGGCACAATGTTCCGTTTCAGGGGTGCAACGATCGGTCCTTGTCCCACACACAGGGGCAGCCGAACAAGCAGGAGTGCAACGGGCTGGACACGGCTCAAGTCCCGGGTCAGCTTGCGCAAGCGGGATACATCGCAGATTTAAATGATATTGCAATGGCTGATGTGTGTGGAGATTTGGAACTGTGGCAGGGTGAGGCGCGCACCCACAAAGCCTCGCAGTCAAATTCGATGCGCACGTCGTGCAGTGGCCCCATGCGCATCAGCAGCGCCGCCACGTGTTCCTCTGCGCCGTGCTCCGCCGGGGGCGCCCGCAGCCTGTCACAGGAGGCAGAAGATCCATCCGGCAGGGCCTTGCACTAAACAGTGAGCACCCATTTCGACGTTGGAGCCTGCTGAATGACATTATATTCTTCATACCCTGGCAGCGACCTATGGAGCAGCCAGAAGAGTACGGACCCTGAAGTTTCAATCGCAACTCAATCTGCAGCATCATGCCAACCATGGAGTCCCTTTCACTGAGAGGTGCTTCGCCTGTGGATCTGACTACGCCCTGACCGCATCTGCAAGGCCCCAACTTCTTGAAGCAGGCATGTAAGCCTGCTCGCCGCTGAGCCGTGCTACAAAGCGGAACCCAAAGCACCGGCGCAACTGCCCACCTGATCGCGTCCTCGCCGGTGCGCTCGGTCAGCACAGTGAATGGGGCGCTGCCGCCGGCCACGCAGATGCGCAGCAGGTGCAGGCTCCAGTCGTCGTCGCGCGTGCACTCCTGCCGCTGCAGCACGACCTCGCTGGTGAACTCCGCCGCCACCGCTCCGTGGCTGTCCCGGATGTGTCCTGCAGGGCAGCAGATTGCAGCGTGAAGCTCAAAGCTCCTGCAGCGCGGCCCGCGATGCCCTGCTTGAAGCGCATTTCCGACCGGCGCTGCTGCGGCCAGATCGCATGCTGTTGTGCATTTCGCTCCGGCCGGGTCATGGCCGCAGTGACGCAGAGCATCGCTGGGTGCTCATCGTGACAGGCGTGGTGTGTACTTTCGCACATGTACAGTGCAGAGTAGATTCGCCTTTACGCAGACCAGCTTGCCTGTGAGGCCTGCGGCGGCTGACTTCATGACAACGATGTCCGCAAAGCCGCTGATGCTGATGTCTGGAGTGGTCTGAGGCGCCGCATCACCGCCGAAGCGGTCCAGCTCCGAGTCGTAGCCGTTGCATTCAGCTGTAAAATGGTCTAGACTCCCCAGAGGCGCAGTATGCTGCTGGGCTGGCTGTCCAGACACACTCTGTTCCGCCTCCGCCTCGGCCGCAGAAGTGTGCGCATCGCTGCTTGTGAAAGTGCTTGGCTCAGCGAGCGCACTTCCCTGTAAGATTGAAGGCAAATGAGCCTGTCGTGCACCCGACTAGGAGCAAAGCTAGGAGAGCCGGTCAGTCGTCGAGATCGTGCACTTCGGTCAATGCGGCGGAAAGCGCAGACACATGCATGCTGCAGGAGAGAAGCCCACCAGCGGCACAAAGACTTCGGAGTAGAGTGCAGGCTCGTCCCGTGCAATTCGTGACCGCTTCTTGCTCTGCCAAGGAGTCACGGAGAAGTGCTCCTTGCCTATTGTTCGCACTCTGGGCATCGATTGCAAACACTGAAATCTGCCGGTTTCTATATTCGAGGACGGCGCTCTTCTTGATCTTCACGCTTGCACTCCTTCGGCGATGCAGGTCCAGCCTCTGTATGAAAACGGTGTGTGGTGGCAAACATGCATACTTGGCCAAAGTCCTGCTGTGCGTGCTGCGGGAAGTAAATAGGCAGCAGGCGAGGACTTGGCTCGGCATCAAATGCAGTCTGCTCGAGCTGACATCGATCAAGCTTTGCTTTCAAAAGTCCCAACCTCAGATCAAACCAAAGCAGTTGATAAAAGGCTGCACCAAAATCAAAAGCACATGCCGGCAGGCGTGTTCCATTGCAGTATAGGGTCGGTCATTCTGCGCGAAACGCTTTGTCTAGAAGCCAAACTGCCTGTGAACGTCTGCTATACAAAGCTTCAGCCACGGCACTACATATCCACACACAAAAAACGGTTTTTGAGGCGTCCGATCGAGATGACGCCGAATTCCACCTTCCCCTCATCCTGCCTCTCAATGCTGTGACGCCGTCATGGGTGATGACACGCCGCGGCCGGCAAGCGACCAGCAGTTCATGGTATGCTTGTTGTCATACACGAAGCCGGCTTGCAGCCTACAGGTCGACGTTGGCGGCGCGGAAGAACGCCATGCACAGTGGGCGGCTGGCCTTGGCGATGCCGAGGATGCCCAACTGCAGCACCACATGCAAACCAGCATTGAGCCGGCCGGGTAGCCAGGGCAAACTAAGGCAAGACACCGAGCCAGGCAAGACTCCAGAAATCGAGGCACAAGACGACGTGCAAGTGTGGACACCAGCATGGTGGAAGACGAGTACAACATCGGCAAACAAGCGCAAGACGCACCGGCAGCTGCCAGAGGCCGTCGCCAACCATAAGGCCAGCGCCTGCGGGAATGCCCAACAGCGCGGCGTGGACCGGGCTGACCATGCGCCTGTTGCAAAAGGGGCAGAAAACACGTGAAGAAATGTTGCTGAAAGCCTGGCATCATGCTCTGCTGCTTGCCAACCTGAACACATGATACAGGTGCAGCTCGCACAAGCACACGAGAGCTGCCGTTTGATTGCAAAACAGTCTGCAGAGGCCACCGCCCATACGGACGTGCAAAGCAGCAGCCAGGCCGCGGTGACATGAGATGCAGCACACTCACCACAGGCAGGGGGCGACCACGATTTTCAAGCTGTGCAGGGTGCAAGAGACAGCTGCGTGTGGGAATGTTTTCAAGACGCACCAGATGAGCATGATGGCGCCGCCCATGCAGAAGTCGATGGCGATGGGCGCGCCCACAAAGAAAGGGATGGACACCGCGGACGGGATAGGCACGAACTTTTTGTACGTGCCGGGAACTATAAAGTCCTTGATAAGGTTGACTGCGATTGCAGCGCCCACCAGACCGGCTGCAGGAAGCAGCAACAGGGAACCCGTCAAGCCCCTGCTGGCAGGGGTAGTTTGCAGGTGACTCCGCACGGCAGAGTCCTGATCAGAGGGTTTGCGACCCGCGGAGTTCACAACACCACCTGACAAACTGCTGACGGGGCCCGCCGGGGAGCTGTGCGCAGGGCGCAGCAGGGCTCGAGGCTGAGTGTAACTGCAACTCTTCACCCAAGTCGAGACCCGGGCAGATCGCTGAAGTTGATGGCAGAACGACGACCGTGTGGCAGCGAGACCACACGACATCATGGCACTCGCATGACAGGGGGAAAAAGCATGGCTGCCACACCTGCGATAGAGAGGCAGTGGTCCGGCAGGTCGTTGAAGCCGTTGGCGGACACGACGGCCATGAGGCGGTACACGGTCGCAAAGGGCACCGAGTACTGGGTGCCGGGCACGCCGATCGGGAAGGAGGCGGTGTAGAACTTGTAGATGGCCGGCGCAAAAAGGACACCGACAAAGGAGCCGGCCAGCTGCGCTACGAACAGCGCCTTGGGCGACGCCAGCGTGTAGTAGCTGCGCAGGGAGGCATTGCAAAGGTGATCAAGACTGGTGCTGGCAGCATGTGACAGGATCGCATCCGCATTGCTAGCACCACAGGTGCCCCTCAGTTCGAGCCAAGCCCGCAAATCGACCTTGCGTCAATGAAAGAGACGCAGAGTGCTGATTGTGTTTGACGCCTGCCGGAGGCTGAAAAGGTAGAGCTGCCACATCATGTGGTGGTGTCTGCTTGTCTGGCGGTGCAGCAAAGCAGCGATGACACGACAGGCCAACAGCCAGCGCGACCGAATTTGCAGGGAGGCAGCTGACGAAAATCTCGAGAGCTGCGAACGTTGTGTACCACTCCCGCAACATCACCACGGCACCAGCGATGCCGCGGATGTCGTGAGAATACTTGCGTGGACTGTTGCAGTGCAAGGGCGCGAGCAATACGCAATGGGGGGGCATCATCGGGGGCCTCACCCGGTCCGGAAGTCCTGCATCAGCACCGCGGCCTGCGACACAGCGGCGACCACGACGCCGCAGATGGCAAGACCCGCAATGACGCCGCCATTGCCGACACCAGCCCACGCCGCGAAGATGAAAATCGCGAACTGGCCGTACACGCTGTAAGAGAGGAGGATGTGCCGGCGAGTCAGCCACTGAGCTTGACAGGTCACCACCATCCACCATTCGCCCACTGTGTTGTGGATGCAGCAGCTGTGCAGCAGGCCAGCGAAACGGCACATGCCACACACCAAAGCTCGCATACGTTTGCCCACATGATGGTTGTATGGCTGATAGTTCAAAGGGACAGGAAACCGCACGAACCTGTAGTTATCCTGATCCGTCAGGCCCGCGGCGTAGGCATTGGCTAGTGCAAAGAACGGCACGAACAGGAATGCAACGATGAGGTAGTACCTGCAAGCGCACAGGGGCATGGATCAGAAAGGTCCACCGTTTCTTGTCCGACATGGCGTGTGCTGGCAGGCAGTGCCCCATCACACGGCATAGCGCATGAAGCAAGGCAGCGCTCACTTCAACTCATGTCGTGCCAGTCATGTGCAGGAGCCCACCACTTGACGGGCGGGTAGATGTGGGGGATGGCGATGCAGCCGATGACCATGCAGGTCAAGTAGCCGCCCAGGGAGACGCCCCTGCATGCATTTGTGTCACCTTTGAACACTGGAAACGATCGTACAACATGCACATGCCACCTGGTCCGTCACGTCCGGCGTCAGCATGCCAGCGACAACACCAGCAGGGCAACCTCAAGAAGCGCAACACCATGCCATGACTGGTGTCTGATGGCGCACCAGTGGATGTCGTCCTTGAGGAAGACGCGCTTGCGCAGGCGGCGCTCCTCCGGCGTCTCGCGCGTCGTCAGGCCCACGTGCAGCGGGTCGTCGACCACCTGCACAGCACCGAGACAGGTATGACGAGAGAGTGCGAAAAACGACCTGCTGTAAGGACTGCAGCAGGCAGGCACGTCGCAGCAGGCTGCCAGCCCTCCGGCGCCCGCTGCAGGCGCGCTTGAGTGGAGCTCTTCGGGCTGGGCTGCGCACAGAACTGCGGACTGGCGGCTCTGCTGTCACGTGTCGGCCTGAGGAATGCCGGATCTGGCCACTAGGACCCCCAATGAGATGAGCTGCGATGAGATGCAGCAAGCTGAATGCAGCAGTGGAAACTCCCTATTCTGTGAGTTTGCGTGCCGAGGTCAAATTCACCTTCTCGTCCTCTGCAGGCTCGCCGATGTTGGCGCCGCGCCGCTGCATGAGCCAGTGTGTGTATGAGATGACCGCCATCTTGACGATCTGGTAGCCTCCATCTCCCAGAAAGAGAGCGATAGCCCAGAACACCTGCAGTCGGCCACATAGGACATTGCCGAGCGCAGCGCCTCTGATCCACGACAACACCAGACCCTGCAGGCGCGCCTGAACAAAGGCTAACATCAGAATGATCGCAAAGCAGCGGAATACCTCCTAGCAGAAAGAAAGCTGCAAGCCAACGAGAAAAGGGCGCACATGGTAGGCAAAGGCGCCCTGGAAGTTGTTAGCAGGGTTGGTCAAGTTTGCGGGGTACCAGTCGCCGGCGCGGTTGTTGATCAACGGCCAGGCGATGCCCCACGACAGGATGGCGCCCACCATCATGGAGTAGTTCACCTGCGGCGTGTCAAAGGTGAGACATGTCAGAGGTAGACAGCAGCACCAGAAATCCAATGGTTCAACAACATAATTTTAGCAGCAATGCATCAAGATGTGGAACTCACAGGGTTCCTGTCGACTTATGTTTGCGACTTCCTGTCGTCAGGCTGGGACGCCTTCAGAGGTTCGCAGCTGTGGTCTTGGCCAGAGAAAAAGCGCTCACGGAGATAGGGGTGATGAAGCCAGCGCCGACATATGCCCAATTGAAGTCGAAGTACCAGCCGGCTGCAAACGCCTTGGCGCCCAGGTTGGGCCTGCGGGCAGTGCATGTGCGGCGGTCAGCACGGTGAGAGGCTTTCAGTCCTACACCAGCGCGAACCTGCGTGCAGCAAATGAGATTGCCGTGCTCGGAGGGGCCTTGAAGAAACAGCAGCACAGGGGCGGCGGCAGAAGGGGCTCACATGGCGGTCCACTTGGAGGAGACGAAGCCGGCGGCGGCGTTGACGGAGGGCGTGCACACACCATCGGTGAACCAGGTCCAGAAGCCCCAGGTGAAGGAGGCGAGGCCGGTCTTGGCCATCATGAGCGCCTGCCGGCGCGCCGTGGCGCCGTCCGTGAAGAAGGAGCGGATCATGGTGCCGACCGCCGTGCCGGTGGGGTACGGCAGGTTGTAGGTGATGACCAGCGGCTGCGGGCAGAGGGAAGCGCAACAGTCTGAGTGCGCATGAGTCTGATTGCACAAGCCTGAGACAATGTGCAGGACGCATGACGACGCCGGGCTCGCTAGGGACCCAGGTGGGGATGGTGTGCAGCGCCGAGAGGCCACACGCAGACTTGCATGCAGGCTGCAATGCAGCCTGCGGAGCCGCACCTTGCGGACTGTCAGGTTGACGAACACGCCAATGAACACGATGCACATTCCGTACGCAAAGATGCGCCATGTGAACCTGCACGGGCAGAGCAGAGCTGCCGTCAGCAGCTGCACTCGACGACCCAGCCCCAGCGTAGGTTTCATATTAGAGGCTGAAGCATTGACAAAGAGCTGCGGGCCTAGGTCGATTGCAGCAGCAGGCAGAGGTGGCCTGCGATGCAAAGTATTCGCAAGGCGACAGGTGAACAGCATGCGGACTTGCAGCATAATAACGTTGCGGAAGACCTCCGACAGCAAGGATGTGTTCATGCCAAACACGCACGGGTTCAGTGTGTCCTGCGGGAAGTTGCCGGGCGTGGACAGGCCGCCGGCATTGAGGTAGCTCTGGTAGTCCATGGCCTGGAGGTAGGATCCGAAGCCCAGGATCCACAGAGAGGTGACCATGGCCATGGCGAAGGTCTGCACCACCGTGTTCTCCTGCGCCGTGAAGGGCTGGCGGGACCAGCCCATGCGCAGCAGCCAGGCCGTGACCGGCTTCAGGATGAGGAAGGCAGTGAGGCCCTGCGTTGGGAGCGGGACAGGGGTCGTGGTCAGCAAAGCGCTGCGTGCGGCATGGCAGGCCCTGGAGAGAGGGTGGGGACTGCATGACAATGCTGACAGGGCGAGACTTGGCATGCTGTACAAGCACAGCATCATGGACATCAGCTGACCAGATTGCAAGCAACAGGAATGCACCATCGGCATGTTGAACGTCGGGACGACTCCGAACGGCCCCAGCGCAAAGCGCATCGTGATGAAGCCATAGGCGACACCCAGAACGATGCCGACGCAGATGCTGCGGAAGGTGATCTGCATAGAAGGCCGTCCAGTCACAGATGTGCAAGGCAACCGCCTGCAGACACGCGGACATGAGTCTGCACAGCCGCATCATCGTGGCAGTCGCAGGCACAGACTGCACCTCACCTGTGTGTGCCACGGCGGCAGCGCTGCCACGATTTCATCCTCCGTCAGCCGCATCGGCAGCTCGGCGTCCTGTCGCCAGTAACAGAAACTCGACCATGAGCTGAGAATAGTATTAGCATGGCACATGGTACCCGCGATGCAGCAGAGTGTTGTGACTTCGCGTAGCGCCCAGCACAGAGCAGGCAGCACAACGCCTGCACCTTGAAGTCGTCGCTGCCATCGTCGGAGCCCATGCTCTTGCGCTCAAAGTCGTCCGCCTTGCTGTCGTCAAAGGACATGGAGGTCTTGACGGACATCGGCGCGACCATGCCGGAGGCCGCCATGGTGCCCCGCCGCTCCCGAGGAGCTTTGACGCCGCTGCCGCCTCAAAGCTGGCGCGCCTTGCCGCCACTGCCTGTCCAGCACAAAGGCACCGCCACATCAGTGCTGTAGCCTTGATGCAGCCGCCCTTCCCTCTGTATTGATACATGTGATCAAGGGGTGGCTCCACCGCTGCCGCTGAAGGCAGCGCCTATTGTCACCTCGTCGGACTCCCCACCTGCAAGGCACAGCGCCGCGATCTGACGGACAGCACGCGCGCAGATGGCTCGCCTGTGTCAATGGCGACTCACTGACGTTACAGCAACCCACACATAAGCCGACCTAGACCCATGCACCAGGTCGGATACGAGCGGTCCGCCCAGTTGTCTGGGACACTTTGAGCTCTCAATCCTCAGGCGAGACGGTCCAGACGCTGCTCGAGCCTAGTGGTTCCCAACTATCCGAAGGCCGGGCAAGTGAGGGCGGCGCCTGCACTCGTGCTATCGTGCTCTACCTGTGAGTGGTTGTATGAGGCGGGCCGGCTACCGCGGAGCTGCTGACAGGCGGCCTCAGCCGGACGCGCTGTGCATGCTGACCAGAGATGGAGCAAGGAAAAGCCAGGCAATAACAGTGCATGTAAAGGGGTGCCGTGAAACAGCTTCTGCTTGCGCGGAGGATTTTACTGCAGCCCTGACAACTGGCGTGTCGTCGAGATAGCACGCACGGCGGCCGCGGAGACGGCCGTGGCAGGCCCAGCAGAGAGCAGGAACATGCGCAGCTGTTGTGTACCGCCAGCAGCTGTGGGGCCGCTCATAGAGCCACTGCGCCCGTGCTGACGCAATGCCACTGAAGGGCGGCAGCGCAGTGATGTTTTGGCTGGCATGACGGCCGTCAGCCCGGGGCGCACGCTGACAACCCATCAGCAACGATAAGTGTGTACTGAAAGCATGTTTGGTAACGCCCACCTCACAGCTCACGGGTCTGTCTTGTCCTTCCTCAGAACTTACTTCTTCCAATCCATCAGACAAGTAACGCACCAAATGCAGCTGCGCGACTTACAACGCTGTACACATGCCCCATTGCATCCAGAGATGCTCCATAGAGACCGCGTCAACCCCCCAGGCAGCAAGGAGACGAGGCCGTACCACACAGTAAGAGAGGATGCCCACCTGTGTGCAACTTGCAGCCGCCGCCCTGCCTAGCCTCCGATGAAGTGCCCGACGGTCTCCCTGATCGGCTCAGATGTCGTGCACGTCAAAAACCGGCAGGACCCCCGGCTGTCCCGCTTCAGTCCCGAGCTACAGTCCTCCTGTCTTCGTCCTGCCCGATGGAGCCGCCGCGGCTTGCCGCTATCTGGCGGGCGTGTTCGGGGAGGCCTGATGCGATGTCAGCTGCGCCTGGCACGATCGACGAGCCTGCACAACTTGCAACACTGAGTTTGCTGATTGGTGACCGGGCTGACGCGTCCTGTACATCTTGTGGCATTTACGCAACCGCGCTCATGTACGGCTTAGGGTTTTGGGTAGTGGGTTTTGGCTGGAAGCAGCTTTTGGCGGGAAGGCAGCCAGCTGCAAGCTGCCTCCACGGCGATGTGCAGGCGAGCGGCATTCGTATCAGATCAGTGTAGTTGAGCCTTGAGAGTTCTATTGAAAATTGTTTGTCAAACATCACACAGATGCCATCCGAGCGCTGAACATCCTCCAGCCGGCGTGAATTCTGAAAGATCCTGAGCTTGCGCCGCGGCCCATGAACAGGATTGCCTTAAGAACGCTGTCCCAGATGGCCAACAACAGCAATGCAGGCGTGGCAAATGCTCTGAAGGATGTCATCAAGCGCATGGATGTGGTGAAAGAGCGCGCCAGCATCGCTCGTCAGGTCTGATGCGCACAGCCGCTGACCGGCGACATGCAACCCTGGTGTTGCCTTAACTCACGCCTTGCTTCCTCATTACCCGTGCGATCGTATTTTTTCAATTGACATCACCGTCAACCGCACTGCAGCCTCGCCTAGTGGCCGTCAGCAAGACGAAGCCCGCAAGCCAGCTGCAGGAGGCATATGACGCTGGACAGCGGGTCTTTGGCGAAAACTACGTGCAGGTGAAACTCTGC
This sequence comes from Deuterostichococcus epilithicus, assembly GCA_033439295.1. NCBI lineage: Eukaryota > Viridiplantae > Chlorophyta > Trebouxiophyceae > Prasiolales > Stichococcaceae > Deuterostichococcus > Deuterostichococcus epilithicus. The sequence continues at coordinate 952,991 of JAVTLE010000007.1, forward strand.
TCATAGTACACATCAAGTACGATCAATATCATCGAAATTCTGGACGATCAGTCCTGGGCGAGCCGTACCTAATACATGCGCTTGCACACTCGAAAAGGCTGCGGGTCATGTTGCGGCTGCTTACAGCGCAGCATCTACGCCCGCGCAGGAACTGGTAGACAAGCACACAGAGCTGCCGGACGACATCCAATGGCACTTTATCGGCCACGTGCAGTCCAAAAAAGCCAAGCAGCTCATAGGTAGCGCCCGGCGGCGGGGTCTGCTGCTCACTTGTCACAGTGATTTGTGCGGCTGGAGAGCAAGAGCCAAGCGATGTGCTGCTGTGATCACAGGGGTGCCGAACCTGGTCATGGTGGAGACCGTGGACAGCATCAAGGTAATTATTGAGCTGCTTGTTGTTGTGCGGCCAGTGTGCATGCACCCTGACGCATGGTGCATTGTGATGGTGTCCTGCAGAAGCAGTGCAGCCAGAGGATGGTCTCTGGTCTACTGTTTTCATGCTTGCGTACAGCTGGCGAACAAGCTTGACAACGCAGTGGAGGCAGCGGAGCGGGAGCCGCTTGGCGTCATGGTGCAGGTGTGCATAGGTTGAATGAGTGCCACGTGACTGCCATAATCCTTCGTGACAGGCGCTTCCGATGAGCATGTCGGACGTGCATGTTTTAGAAAAGGAATGTCTCAATCGCACGTGCATCCTGATGCAAAACGCAGGTGAACACCAGCGGCGAGGAGAGCAAGTTTGGTGTGACGCCAGCGGATGCGCCCGAGCTGGCGAAGCATATACACAACGAGTGCAAGCACTTGCGCCTCAGGGGGCTCATGACCATTGGTGAGGGACGACAGCGTGAAGCGTCCAGCGGTGCTGTTCTGAGTGGCAGCTTGCTGAGCCGCAGCCGTGCCTGCGGCGTTGTGGAGCTGACATGGCATGCCAATAGCTCGTTGTGCCTGGCACCTGACCCTGCCTTGCTGCGCTGCGCTGCACTCAGGCATGGCGGACTATTCGTCGCGACCAGAGAACTTCACGGTGAGGAAGCGTCACAATGCAAAACATCGCACACATTGCACACACTGGACTGCCTTCAATATGGTGTCGATGTGTGCTTATGCTGGTGTCCCTAAATTTGGACAGACACTGAGGGAGGTGCGGGCAGAGATATCTAAGCAGCTGGGTCTGTCCGAAGAGGACCTCGAGCTCAGCATGGGCATGTCCGGCGACTTTGAGCAGGCGGTGTGTGATTGGCCATCCTTTGCCCCTGTACAAGTCACTGCATGCTCTTGATTCTGCTTGTTGCCCGAGTTTTGCTTACATCTCCTAAAAAGTGTTTGGACCTTGACGCCATGCAGATCGAGATGGGCAGCACCAATATCCGCGTAGGGTCCACCATTTTTGGCGCAAGGAATTATGACAAGTGACGCTCGGCTGACAGAACTTCTGGTTCCCTCCAGCACCAACGACACAGCCATATCCTATCATTGCTGCCTGAAGCCGACCTTGCACCTGTCGAAAGCATTCGTCAGTGAGCTTGTTTCTAGACTCAAACGCTGTACAGACGCACACCTGTGCTCAGCAGTCCTCACGCTGCTGCTTGCGAACAGCGCAAAATGAGCTTGCCAACAGTCAGCGTTAGGTTGCAAGCATGCCTTACCTGATGCCGACGGCCAGCATCGCTAGGGAGGTCTCTCCTGTATTCCGTGCAATGTGCGGCATGCGGGCTCAGAAGCAGCATTCACAGTCGAACGGGCAGGCCGCTGTGCTGCCGCCCTTTCCAACATTCAACTCTTCCGTCGAGTAGATGGGCACCCCCTCGTCGTACCTGTGGAGAGGAGGCGCTTGCATCAGATAAGCCGACAATTTGACGGCTGGACCGCAGAGCGATGTAGCAATGCCGCTTGCGTTCCACACACACACCTTCGCCCTTTCCCAGGTCCATTATCAAATATATCGTCCTTGTTGCCTTTGACGGCCGGCTTGGTCTGTGCTTTCCGTGCCGCTCCAGAGGCCTGTGCGCAAGCGGCATGATGGCTGTGTGCTCGCCCAAACCAGGAAAGCTGTACATGATGGATCTTGCGCTCTGCTTGTCGCCTGTCCCTCCTTCCACTTGCACTTCGTGCCCACCTTGCCGCTGCGTTTGCTCGGCCCAGGTTGCGCGTCATCTGCATCTGGCGGCTGCTGCTGCAGCTTTGCCGTGACTTTCGCAGGCCGCGCTCCGAAGATGTCCTCGATTACGTCCGCTGCCTTGGCCTGCACTTTCAGCGCTTTGGGTGCAGCGGCATCAGCAGCATGAGACGCTGCCGCCTTCCTCTTCCTCTTGCGCTTGGGCGACAACTCAGCGGTGGCTGTGACACTCCCTGCCTTGACCATCACAGTCGGTGCGATATGGTGTTTTCGCCCTTCTCGCGCTAAAGCAACTGGCGCCTTGACTGGAAAAGAAGCGTTGGCTGTCTGAGCAAGTGGGCGCTCGAATCTGAGGCAGCACAGGTCACAAGTCAATGGGCAATCAACGAGCTTGAATCAGGGTCTGGATTGGGTTGCAATTTGCGACTTGCGTGCAGCGCTGTGCGTAGCGCATGAACCACAAAATCTGGCCAAAAACCAGCCCACCTGGCTGATGACGCAACAACTTTCGCAACAATGACAGTAGTGCACTCTGTCGCTGCAAAGCCGAGACAGACTCCCTACTAGTACTTGCATTCTAGCACCTCATTTCCGATTTGACAAAGCGTAGCGCTCAAGTTCAGCAGCAAATTGCAAATTGGAGTCTGCGCGCATCAGGCAATTATGTTGCAACGTGGCAACATGTTGTACAGGCTTGCATCCGTCGGCACAGCAGCTCAGAGAACATCAAATTCTGCAACACCACTGCACACAACTGCCCGTCCGCTGGCGTGCCAGTGCCTAGCGTCTGCCGCCGCTCCAGGTGCATGACCGCCACACGAAACATGCTCGGATGCTTGCAGCGTTATGGACAATGCAGTAGTCTTTTGAACCTTTGTGCCATGACTCTGCAGCGTCCTCGTTAGAGGAGCTGCCGCCCGAGGAGCAGCGGAGGAAGCTAGTGGGCGCACTGCTGTACCGCAGTAAACAGCGTGGCTTCTTGGAGCTCGACCTTCTAGTGAGGCCTCATGATGCCCGCTAGCTGCGGCAGTTTGTTCAAAGGCGGAGTTCATGTTCCTGTCGAAGCTGGGATCCTGCGCCAGATCGATGATCAATTGTCCGTCATCAGAAGCGCCAGGTTGCTTCTGCTCTCGGCAGGTGGGGCTGTGGGCGCAGAAGCATCTGCCGGGCATGGACCTGCCGGCACTGCGACACTTCAGCGTGGTGCTGGGGGAAGAGAACCCGGACCTTTTCAAGTGGCTTACGGGGCAGGAGGCGCCGTCGGAGCGCATGGCGCAGAACCCGGCTTTCCAGGTATGGTCTTGGCGTGTACTGGTGGGAGCTTCCGCTGCACAGCGTGTGGCACACATCAAGCCGCACTGCAGGTGGTGACAGCTCCCAATTTTGCGCTCCTGCTGAGCTGTCTGCTGTGAGGTTGCCATGCGGCGTCGCTGGCGGTGCCGGGCTAGAGTCCAAGCGCGGCGCCTGCAGATTGCACAAGGGCAGGGAGCTCGAACGACGCTGCATGCTTGTTGCTGTTTGCAAGTCCATTTGTGCACACCGCTTTCCGCCCGGGACGCAAAATGTTCCGGACATTCAATTATTCCATTCGCTTCCAGTACTTGAGACTCTGCGATGCAAAATGTTGGAACATCATGCTCGCTGGGGACGTTCTTAGTGACTGGGCCGAATTTTGTGTGCACAAACGGACTTGCAAACAGCAATATTCAGTACTGGTGTCACAGAACCAGAGACGGCTGTTCAGCCTGCGCTTAATGCCTGGCGTCCGGTGGTAATGTATGTGTGCGATGTGGCCATCTCCAGGCCATGCAGGCGGACATCTCGAAGCAGCTGCAGGAGACGCGGCCGCAGAGCTCAGCAACAGTGCCGGGCAAAACATGGCTGAGGGGGTGGGACGACTGGAAGAAGGAGCAGGCACCGGCCACACCCTGAAGCAAGGCAGACTGGAGTTGCTGGCGCCAAGTTGTCTTCCTCTCAATTCAGGCTTGCCGTGACCTCTTCTACGTGCGGGAACTTACTTGTTCGTCAGGTGCACCCGTGGCCACTCAACCATTTTGAAATCAGCCGTCTCAGTTTCGCCTGCTGTAGCTCGAGCCAGCGCGCGCCACCTCTCGGAAGGCCACGTGCTCCCACGTGCTTGTAAACCCTTCGGACGCAATGCGTGGCTGAGAGTGACGTGCTTCGCTGTGATTGCGTATGTGCGTCATTCACCTGAGCTGTTTGCACAACGTTGCAACGAACCCTCATCGATGCTTCAGAAGATGTCGGAGGTCTCTGCAGCCGGTTTGCCGGTCGCTTTTCCTTAGTTTGGCTGGCGTGACGTGGAAGCACGAGGCAAGAGCAGCCCAGCTTTCAGCCATAGTCCGCGGCTCCGCGCCGCCGTCAGTCGCGTCGTAGCATGTCAGCACAGGTGGTTCCTATTCTGCTGAAAGCCCACTGCTGGGTCATGGCCTTGTGGTCTCCCTGCATGAGGCTCATCCTCGAAGCGATTGCTTTACTTCCTCGAGAAGTCGCCGCTGGCACGAATGCATCCTTTATGAAGCTGCAACTTGCTGTAGGACATGCGGACGCTTGCATCGAGAATCAGTCCCGTACACCATGTTGTGCATGCTGTCCCGCCGCGTCAGGCTGCAGTCCACAGCTTCGTACCGAATTGTCGAAGTGGTTGCACGGCTAAATTGCTTCTCGGACGTCTTGCAGATTGCTATTGGGCCCGTCAGAGAGAGCCACTCGCCGCTCTGTCCGCATCAACGACGCGCATGGCCGGTCCTTCTTGTGCGGCCGCACCGCAGGCGCGCCCTGCAAAGCCCGCGGCGGCAGACTGGCCGCTGCCCGAAGACGGAGCGGCTGCTGATCCTGGACGGCAGTGAAGTACGGCAGCAGAAAGCAGTGGTAAGAGTTTTCCGATCATGGAACTGACCTTGCCATTTCCATTTCTCGTTTCTTTGTGTGCATCTGCTGCACTGATGATGTGTTTCTTGTCGGCGTTGTCATGTGACTTTTCGTACTTGATCCGCTACAGGCCGTGGCCACAGAAGGCAGCCAAGCGTACAAGCACACGCTACCCTGCGGCTTGCACCTCGAGGTTTTGCACCAGCAGCCGGCACCAGGGCATGCGCGGCAGCAGCCGTCAGCTGAGACGGCACGGCAGTCGCTGCCGCCACTCTTGTTTCTCCATGGCGCCATGCACGGCGCCTGGTGCTGGCAGGTGCGGACCACACATCGTATCGTCTGCAGGGTGGTTTTCCCAGACTGATGACGTGGCTGCCACCTGATCCAGCTGCCTTCTGAATATGTTTTGCTTCAGCACCTCGCCTCAAAACGCAACTCAGGACGTCTGCCGCAGGCAATTGATGTGCTACTGTCGTTGTTGCATCTCCAGGAGAACTTCATGCCCTACTTTGCGGAGCGTGGCATAGAGACCTACGCACTCAGCCTGCGGGCACACGGCGGCAGCGACCCCATAGGGGACGCCACTTGTCGCATGGCAGACCAGCTGGGCGATGTGTCGTCCTTCATTTCCAGCCTCGAGCGGCCGCCAGTGCTCGTGGGGCACAGCCTCGGCGGCATCATCGCGCAAAGGTGCGACCTTGAGGCGCTGTGCTGTATGTCAGTGCTCAGTGGCAGATGACCCGCCCGTGGCGCAGGGCTAGGCTTCATTGGCTGTCACGCTGCCTGCAATTCCCCCTGGCATTGTCGAGGCAGGAACATGTGTAGAGCAGGAACCTGTCAAATTTGCAGCAGGAGTCTGACACAACATACACCGCAGCTTGCACCTCGTTACAGGGCTTGATCGCACACACGCTCCTCCCTGCAGGTACATTGCGGGGCTTTCGCACGAGCAGGTGGGTCTGGCGCCAGTCGCGGGCGCCGCATTTTTGGCAAATGCCGGGCCGCGGCAGGCGATGCCGACGCACCGGTGGTTCTCCGAGCAGCGCAGCTGGTGGCACTCGGCTCGCGTGTTCTGGTGGATGCTGCGGCGCCCGGTGCACAATGCGGGGCTCGTGCGGGAGATGTTCTTCTCTGACGACCTCCCAGAGGAACACTTTCAGAGGTGCGCCAGGATCGCTTCCTACCAGGATCCTTCTTGCGGGATGTTGAGGCTGGACAGCTGCCGCTTCTACTGACTTGCAGCTGGGCGCCGGTCCCGCAGTGCCAACGGCTGGATACTGCTGCATTTGGGCCCGACTGGCTGAACCATCTGGCGAAGTTGTTTGTCGGTTGCGCCTGCAGGTACCACAGCCACCTCAGCGCCGCGGCGCAGGTCATGCCCATCACGGGCGCTGACATGCAGGAGACGGTGACGCTGGGGCCGCGGCGCCTGCCGCCAACAATTGCGCTCGGCGGCGCCGCCGATGGCATCGTCATGGAGTATCAGTTGCGGGACGCGGCGGACTTCTTCGGGACGGAGGCGGTCGTGGTGCCAGGCGTCGCCCACGACCTAATGCTGGTGCGGTTTTGTGGGCGGTCTTGTGCCCTGCCTGGGGCTGTGATGGCACCTGTCATTTCATGAGGTTCCGGCCCATTTGGTACAGTTGAGCAGGGACGCTGGAGCCTGATGATGCTGCAGCACTAGGCTCTGCAAGCCGAGCCTGTGGTTTTGCTGAAAGAAACCTCGATTTCATATATTGCGCTGCAGGACACGCACTGGGAACGTGCCGCGTCGGTTTTGTTCGAGTGGTTGGAGAGCTGCGAGTTGGGGAGCAATCAGGCGATCTGAGCGGCGATGCTCCGGGGGGACGTGCCGCACCAGCCGCCGGGGGGGGGGGGGYGGAGGTGTGCATTAATACTCGGGATTGAATTGCAATAGCGGCCACCTACCGCTCTGCCTAGCAGCAGCGGCAGAAGGTCGGCTTTTATGCAGCCAGGCATGGTGCATTGCCAACGGCGTTGCGCTTCAGCATTGATTGTTGCGCAGCGCCGTTCGATTATATAGCCATCTGCGAATTTTTTTCAGCTTTCAGCCGGTGTTTCACCCGTTGACTGTATTTAGTAGTAAACACATCTGTGAGACTGACCATATGGGAAGGTGGCTGAAGCTTCCCACCAGCTTCAACACCACCCTTCAAGCTGGAATGAAGCCCGCCACACAAGCGACACAACCCACCCCACAAATCATTTTACTTATTTACCCCTTTGCAATGGCGTCCCTCCTGGCAACCTCCTCCCCGGCTAGCATGACACCGGCTCGGCTCGGGCGGCCCAGTCGTCCGCAAGCGCGTACGGCGCGCGTTGTGATCCGCGCCGAGGTGCCTGCTCTGCCTTTCTGATCTGTTATGTCTGTGCGATGACCGACGACCCGCCTGCTCGACAGCACTTCTTAGTTGAGTGTACTGCTCGGCTGGGAGGGAGCAATGCAGCCGGGCGTCAABGCTCCCTCCCGCGGACCAGCCTGGCTCCCGAGCTAGGCTCCCTGAGCACGATCAAATGACGCGTACAGGATGAGTGGTTGGCAAATTGTGTTACGCCCATGCATGGCTGGCTGTTATGGCATCTATCCTAGTGCAAGTTGCCGATAGAGAGATGCAATTTGCTCCCCACAGGGCATCACCGACAAAATCAAAGGGGCGGTCAACGACGCTACCAAGAATCTGAAGGTGCCTGCATGTATTGATCGCCGTACGCCTGCTCACCAACATCTGCCCTTGTGCCCTGCTGAGCCCCGCTGCAACGCCCCGGACGCTGCCCAAGTAAAATCCCCCAGATGCCGTGTCATACTATAGTCGTGCTGGTGCGTGTGTGTAAAGGGAGCCGTGGACAACATCGGTGACGCGGCGGGGTCGGCTACCGACTCTGTGAAAGGAGCGGCCAACGACGCCAGCGATGGCTTCAAGTCGGCAACTGACTCTGCGAAGGATGCTGCCGGCGACGCGTGCGTCTTGCTATCGGACAGTCTGAACTCTCGTGCTGCAATGATTTGCAATTGCAATCGCATTGGCCGGCGCTGCCAAACCCACGGCCATCCTGCATTATCACGCATGCAACTTCCTGCCCATCGTGCCATAGATCACGAGGTTCCAAACAAACCCAGCTGCCAACGCACCACGTGGTTGCTTGCTAATCCACCCTTCGTTTTCCAACCGCTGCAGCGAGAGCAGCCTCAAGGACGCGGACAAGAAGTCTAAGAACGCTGCCAAGGACGGTGCGGCTTGCGTCAACCCTGTGTCTGTACTGTCGGTGGCCATGACATGCTGCAGCATGACCACTGGCAGCCGCTGTTAGACCGCCTGTGGAAGTCAGCCGTTCCGGCATGTCGTGGCGTGTTTAATCCCTTTGGACACCTGCTGCTGCCAACTGTTCACGTGTTGCCAGCTAAACATTAATAACTGCTTGCAAGCTGCAGGTGCCGACAAGATATCAGAGGGTGTGGACAGTGCGCGCAAGGAAGTCAAGAGCAACCTTTGATGACCTCTGCTGAGCGCACCGGCAGATAACAAAGGCTTTTCTGCAAGAATGAGAAACATCTGATCAATTTTGATATCAGATCGGTGTTGCAACCTCAGATTCTGAGCACACCTCAGTGGCTTCAGTCAGAGTGATATTCAGAAAAAAGCTGGACGTTCGTGCTTTGATTGAGAAAGCAGCTTAAGTGTTTGATTGCAAACACATCAAATGGTCACATGTACGGAATGTGAAAGCGTGGAGTAGTCAAGCAAAAGCGAGCTCTTGCTGCATGCTGGGCTGCAGCAGCGTCTACAATCAGTTTCACGTAATCCTTACAGTTTTACTTGATGCAACACGACAGCCATCCACTCGGGTAGTTCACCAACAAAACGTCACATGATGGTGCATCTGGATGACGCATTGTCCTGATGCTCCTGCGCTGCCGCCACACGAGGAGCGGGCGCCCCACCAACCATTGAGGGACCCCCCTCTCCCGGCGAAGGCGGAGCGTAGGAAAACTGCGAGGTGTCCAGACCGTACCTGCGCACCAAGACGGGATTTCACCTAGCTGTCCATTCTTCACGTTCACTTCCAACAAGCACGCTTCAAGATCGCTTTCAAAACACACGCAGGTAATGATCGCCAACGGGTGATCATGCAAGGGGCTGGCTGCGCACTTGTCGCGCATTCGCTGGCTCCAGGGGTCATCCTTCTCTGGTGTCGGCACTGTCCCCGACTCAACATCCCTGCAAGGATGACATCCACCAGCACATGTTGCATACCTAGCTTCCAAAGTCTGAAAGAAAGGCGAGATAAGTCGGACCACCCAACAGGGCGGAAGACACGGCAATTGGCGACATGCCAGTGCATCTGCTCACCCTGATGTTGCAGCGGCGCCGCTGGGCGGCAGCAGGGGATGTCGCCGGCCCCACACCTGGCGACACAAAGCCAGCCTCAAGGGTAACCCAACGCATGCCAGCTGCCACAGGGCTGTGTTCAGGAACCACATGCAGCGCTGTGTGCATCCTTCACCGTCCAGGCTGAAAAGATGCGACCCTGGTCCTCAAACTGCTTGTTGACAAGGATGTCTGCTGAGCAGCCACTCCTCCGACAGACACCTGGCACGCAGCTTACACACTACACACCTCCTCGTCTTCCTCGCTGTCGTTCTCGAGCGCCCGCTGCTGCACCGCGCTGAGGGCGCACGCCACAACCACGCTCACGACCTGCAGGCGGTGGCGCACAACCGCTTCACAGTCCACCAACAGCATGCCAATGACCCAGACACAAAATGACGCCACCTCGACACCGCCTCGCTTGCCCTGTCTGCTGCCCACTGTTGGCTGTCCCGAATGCCTTCCAAGTCCGTCTCGAGACTTGTAAGGTTTCGAGTCTCAAGACGGAAACGTTGAGGGAATTTTGCGAGATGGGGAGCCACGCCTGGAGCAGCAGCACGCCGAGACCGACCCATTTGCACACTGCCATGCGCTTCTCGATCCAGCGGTGCAGGCGCTTGGCCTCGCCCGTCTCGTCGTGCGGCAGCCGCTTCTGCCACTCCGCGTCCGCAAAGAACGCCAGCGCCACCGCGGCCTGCAGGCGGGCGGGTGTCAGGGGATCTCCGAAACAAGTCGTCGTGCAGGGAAGCCCTCCGCTGCCTGCGCTACCGCGTGCCCCTTGCGGATGTGCATCGTCATGCGCTGTGACAGGCAGAGTTTCTGAGTCCAGGGCAGTACAGCAGGACTCGCAGACGTTCTGCGCTCCACTTGTTTGGCGCGATGCGGCGACGCCTGTCAAAACATTCTTGCCTGGGCCAGCAGCAGGACGATGGCCAGAAAGGCGTACAGCCCCAGGCACACACGGCTGTTGCGGGCCGCGCCGATGAGGCCCGTCATGGCCGTGACAAACGCAAACAGCCCCATACCGCCAAATGCAACGATGAACCTGTGGCGCCGGCACCAGAACGTATTCTTGCATTGGGTTCGATGCCGCGACTGCAGATGGCAGACCAGAGATGTCGCTGCTGGATAGTTCAAGTATCACGCATCAGCATTTAGCCTTGCGCTGGGCAGCAGCGAACCTTGGCGTGCACAAGGCTCACCAGGGCATCGGCGCATGCTGCAGCAGCTCAGCGCCAAACAAGTAGGCCGGCATAGGGGGTGCCGGGGGCATCGCAGGGCTGGGCGGCGCCGGCGGCGGCAGCGAGGGCGACTGTGGCACGGGTGCCGGCCGCCGGTGTATCTCCCCAAACATGTATGTGGCGTAGATCATAATTGCGAGTCCGCACAGCGCCAGCAGGACGTTGGCGAGCTTCAAAATGAATCTGCGAAGAGTAGACTAGTACCTTCACATGGTCGTGTTGCCTGCAGAGACATGTTCACACAAGGCACCATGCACAGCAAGTGCGCGGGGCGGCATGCTCACTGCATTGACACGAACGTGGCACCCCACCTCAGCACGGCTGCGACGGCGTTGTTACCCGTCGGACGCACGCTCTCCTGGTGCTGCAGCCTGGTCCACATCTTGAGGTTTGGGTATTTTCACGCCTGAAGTTTGCGATCCGAATCGCTCCTCGCCGTGCCAAGTCCCGGCAGGTTACGAGACTGGCAGCCTAGGCCGCCGAAGATGGGGTCATCTCGTGCAGCACGTGTGCGCTACGCATCGTTTGGCGCTTCTGCATGAATTAGCTGTCGGAGCTCCCTGTACAGGCACCTTCTGCGTGACGTCCGCCATGACTGATGGGCCTTGAAAAGTACAAGCTTGTCCGCATCAAGGCGAGGCAAAGCTGTTAGCCTTCTCACGTATCTGAAGCTCTTCTAGCCTGGATGCAGAATGCGTGTCGCCGCCGCCGCCGCTGCTCAAGATTGCTCACCTAGGAAGAACCACGAAGGCCTCGCATTTGCAACAGGCATGCCGCAGGGCGAGTCAGCGACCACGCAGCGAGCTGTGCACGGGTCGTTACTGTTGCAGAGCAGAACATATCATCTCGCAGTCATCCCCAGAACCCTTCTCGGCGCTCCGGGTGCCGCAAAACTCTGCCGCCACAGACTCATTTCTGCACAATGGTCAGCTCGCCGCCGGTGACCTCGGCCTCCGGGATCTTGATGCGCAGCTTGCGTGCCAGCTTCTCCACCACGAAGGCCTCGCCGGGCGTCACCAGCGACACGACCGTGCCCTTCCTGCACACGACACATGCTGTGCGCTTGTGGAGAATGTTTCATGTAGGCTGGGGCAGCCCATGCTCCACCGGCAGGGAGCACAGCAAGCATGCTGACTGAGCAGAGCCTCAGTCGATCAATGAGCTTCAGGATGGAGTTGCAAACACGCAGAGCGAAGTGCCTTAGAGTGCAGCCGCAGCCGCCTAAACCCTGCTCCTGCGCCCTGCTGTCTCGGCGCACTGGACAGGTGTTACAGCAAGCTGCGCGCACCGCCCGATGCGGCCGGTGCGGCCGGCGCGGTGGGCGTAGGAGGACGCGTCGGACGGCAGCTCCAGATTGACGACGACATCGCAGTCCTGGATGTCGAGTCCCCTGGCCGCCACGTCGCTCACGATCTGCGGGTCGGCAGCACACGCTGCACAGTTGAAGGTCGTGTGACAGGCGGCACGCGGCGGCCGTGCTCGCGCGGGTGCTGCGGGCAGGCAGGCAGGCGATGACTCCATGCAAGATGCAGTTCGATGCCGCGGGAATTCCTGCTCAATGCAACTACGCTGAGCGCCAGGGACGTCAAGGGTCTGCCTGCAGAGCAGGCCCTGACCATAAAACCCTTCCATGATGTTGATAATGCACGTGCGCGGCGCAGCGCCGCACCAGGGCACGGTAGTCGCCGGCGCGGAACCTGGCCAGGATGGTCTGCCGCTGCATCTTGTTGAGCTCCCCGTGCAGGCAGGCCGCCTTCATGCCGCTCGCCTCCAGCTTGAACTGCGTGTCCTGCGCGGGAGGCGGCGGACGCAGGTGAAGGGCGGAACAGATACAGAATTTGGTGAAGCAGCGTCGAACCAGGCCTCGAACCAGGATCTGCTGCCTCCAGCAGCACAGGCGGCACTGCCACAGGTGCTGTCTGCCCGGCACCCAAGGCTCTAGCTTGAGGCGCGTCCCGGCGGCGATGGCCAGATGCCAGATGCTGCTGCTGTGCCTGCCCATATCGACGAGGGCCACTCTTTCCAGTGCACGCCTCGAGGCTCTGCTGGAAGTTGATGAAGACCGGGCCGTGGTCAACGCCGCCTGAAAACCGATCCGTTTGGCATGCACCTCACAACAGCTCCCTCCATCACACACTCACCTTGAGTCGCTGCCGGAACTTCAAGAAGACGAGGGGGCACGGCCGGTGCCGCCCAAAACGTGTTTGTTCGTCTCCTGTCCACCGCCCGTCTTGCCGTTGCCCCAGAGCGGGATTTCGTTAGGGCAGCGCTTTGCTGTGTGTAGAAAAGTTCAAGGTTGAATGGTTTTGAGTTGGCTCACCTTGAGGCGCTGCTGGAAGTTCATGAAGACTAGGGCGCGGTCGGCGCTGAGCGCATGGATGCAGCGGCGCAGGGCGTCCACCTTGTGCCGCTGCCCGACCACCAGGCGCACGTGCTCCAGGTGGGGCGGCAGCGCCAGCCCCGCCTCCGCGGCGCCCGCCTGCTGCGCCTCCGCGCCTGTGAGGGTCGTGACGAAAGACTTTTCACAAGACTTCTCCCTGAGAGTAAACGTCTGACGACTGTGCTCCAGGTGGGGTGGCAGCGTTAGGCCCGCCTGCAACGCGCCCGCCGACTGCTGCGCCTCCGCGCCTGATTGGATCATATCCCGAAGTTTCAAATGAGTCCGGGATGTGGGGTCGCTTTGAGAGTCCCAGAGACGAGTTGCGGCAGCGGCGGCAGCGCCAGGCCCGCCTCCGGGGCGCCCGCCTGCAGCGCCGCCGTGCCTGGTAGCCTTGACAGCGGCCACTGGGCATGTGCGCAAGCATCAGCCGTGATGACAGCGGGTAAGGTAACTCATTATCGAAAATTTGAATATGGGGTGAGCATGCCACGGTGGTGACTTGTGGACACACAGGCAGGCAGCATGCTCGCTGAGAGGGTGTCCGTGGTGCAGGGCCAATTCCCTCGAGCATTCACAGCGCCAGCCTTTCATTGTCGTGAAATTGATTCGAAATTGGAAGCGCCGTCGAGGGTCAAGGTGCGCACGCAGCGGCTGGTGGCCGGTGGTGTCCCAGCCCCACTGCGGCGCTGCCGGCGCCGCCGACGCGGCTGTGCTGGACTGCTGCTGGTGCAGCTGCTGAGGGTGCGGCTGCTGCTGCGGCTGGGTGCTGTCCTGCGGCAGAGCCGGGGCGCCGCCCGCCGCCGGGGCGAGCCCCTCCGCCGGCGGTGCGCCGACGACCACCGGCTGCAGCTCGGGGCACCAGGGCGCGCAGGCGGCCAGCACGCTGGGAGTCAGCGTCGCGGACACCAGCACCGTCTGCCGCCCCTCGGCGCACCGCTTGCCTGCACAGGCGGGCCGCAGGTCGTTCAGTCAGCACGCCGGGCCAGACGGTGCTTTGCAGGGCGCAATTGTGGCCATGTAGCTCCAGGTGGGCCCAAGAAGTTCATGACCGTGCACAAGCCGCCACAATCAAAGCTCGGACTTACGCTAGCCATGCAGTGTAACATCCCGAAGCGTAGGGCCGCGCACTCGTCATGAGTGGCGGCCCTGTCATACGAGGCTGCCAGAAGATGCGGCGCATTCTCGGCTGAAAGACAATGCGGTCGCTTCACCCCCAGGCGCACCCACCCATGTGCTCCAGGGGCGCAATAGGTCTTTCCCCCGACTCTTATGCCCACTCCCCGGACATCAGGCATTCCGGACCCGGATCCCGGCCGCACCGGTGTGCTCCAGGAGGCGTGAGAGGTCCTCCCGGAAGTGCGGCGCCAGCAGCTGGTCCGCCTCGTCCAGCACCAACGCTGGGGTGTGGTGCGTCGCCAGCCGCCCATCGCGGCTCAGCTCCGCCAGCCGCCCGGGCGTGCCCACCACCAGCACCGGCCGGTTTTCTTTCAGCGCCTCCGCCTGGTTCGTGCGAGAGTGTTTTAATCGTTGTCAGGCGAGGCAGAGACTGTCCAGTTTGGAGCACATATGGCAGGGAAGGTCGGTTCAGCAAGGAGGGGGAGCAGTGCCGGAACACCACTTCTGGCATAGCACGGCACTTGCAAGAAGGAGGAGCTGTGGTGTGATGCTCTCGTGTTTGGATCGCATAGCGGGTGTCGCCATCGGCGCCTGTTCCTTGGCATGCAACGAACACGGGCGGAGCCAAGCATGCAAACAGACATATTCAGGCACACGGTCTCTGCTGCACCTGACGGTGCGGGTTGGCGCCGCCGATGCACTGCTGCACCGCCGCGCGGCTCCCCTCTGGGAGCAGGCTCTGCGCCACGCGCACTATCTGCATGCCCAGCTCCCGGGAGGGCACCACAACCAGCGCCTGCAGCGTGCCCCACTGCCCACGGCCGCCGGCCTTCTGCGCTGCGACCGCCTCAACCTCGGCGCGTGCGATGGCCGCCGTCAGCACCGGCAGCAGGTATGCCAGCGTCTGCAGGGCCACAGACGTGCATCTTGGTTCAAGGGTGCAGTATTCACTGCGTCTTGCAGGGAGCTGCGGCTTCATCGGTTCCCACATCTCTCGGCTCGCAAGGGCGGCTGCTGAAATTGCAAACGTGCGCTGTTGAGGGGCCAGGCGCAAGCGAACTACCCCCTGATACGGTGCCCATTGGCGCACCTTGCCAGAGCCAGTGTAGCACTGCACAGCGACATTGCCGCCCTGCAGCACCTTGGGAATGGCCGCCGCCTGCACCGCTGTCGGCTCAACGATGTCCTGCCGCCGCAGCTCTGCCTGTGACGGTTCGATTGCAAGATCAAAGCAGTATTTGCGGACGTCTATGTGATGGGTGTGGCTCTGATTCTCGTCAGGTGGCTTCGTTGGCAAGACTTGCTCACCGCAAGGCGGCCGTCAACGCCTAGGCGCTCGAAAAGGTTGCCAGGGGTAGCGACGGCTGCAGACTGCTCTGCTGTGGCTATTGCGGCCGTCGCATGGGACACTCCTCGTCTGGGCAGCGCTGAATGCCTGCTGAAGGACGCTGCAGAGCTGGCGGCGGCGGTACAGCGACCCCGGCCTCGTTGGTGGGGGTGCAGCTGCGGACCTAAGCTGTGCGAGGCTGTCGTGCATGCATTATTATTGCTGAACCTGCTATATCTGCTGCCGCCGAAGCTACTGAGAGACACGAGGCTGCTGTGGCGGAGCGGACGCCGCAGCAGCATGGGCGCCCGGTGGCCCAACATCAGCATCAGGCTCATTCAATCTTTGGATGGCTTGGAGTGTTTTTCGATGCCAATGAGAGCAAGCCAATGCTTCCGCTGGGAAGCTCAATGCAAAACAGCTGACGGCTGCGAATCGGTGTTGACAGCGCTTTGGTCGAGCCGCGGATATTGGCCTGCAGCTGTGTATGCTACGCAGGATGTGTTGGCACAGAAGCCTCGCGCAAGTTGCTCGATGAGTGAGCAGCAGTCGCATCGACCTGTATGCCGGTTCCGGAACACTGTCGGAGTGTTGCTGCGCTCAGACACCATGTCCCTGCAGCACTTGAGTAACGCATTCACAGTTTCTCACAGATTTTATTACACCGCTGCATTGCCGTTGTACCGTCTGCGCCGGCTGCAGTCCCTTTGATGCACGCATCCTACCGCGATCCCTTGCCAAATTCTGCGCGAAGCGCTGACCTTCCTTGCATTCGATCAGCATCCAGTCACCGGCTCCGAGTCGCTTCAAGGCTGGCTGAACAGCGCTCCACCGGACAGCATTGTCGGCAACCCAAGCCCTGTGTTGCACTGCGCCGCCGCACATTTGCACTTCTGACCTTTCCAGCATCGAGCCCAAAGAACCAGCATCGAGCCCAGAGAACAGTTGATTATGAACTCTGGGTGAAGCTGCCAGGACCCGGACCTCGACAGCACAGCTGGGGCAGCACTGTCACCGAGGCAGCGGAATGTGACCGCTCTGGTGCCTCGCCAGGCTGTCGAGCCTGTTGCGTTTAATCCTGACTCGAAATGCAGTCCACCCACACGAAATTCGCGGCGCCTCCGTATCTCGCGCAATGGTACGATGTCGAAGGAAAGATCGGCGAAGGCACGGTGAGTTCAGCGCTGACCCGACGGTGTGTGTACCGACCACCGCTCAGAGTGGAAGAGAAGCAGACGTGAAGTCGAGTATGCCAGCTTCTGAAAATCGTGCTTGCGCTGCACAGTTCGGTGTCGTGTATCTTGCTCGCGCCCGCAACAACCGCTCCAAGCTGTTGGCTATCAAGACCATGAAACCCACAAAGGCAGGTCCCTTTGACAGCCGTCGCTGTGCAAGCTCAAGCCCAATGGTGCACAGCAGCCAATAATATACGGTGAGGCTAGACCTGCCGACTTGATTTGGGCACGTCGCTGCTGCGCAGGAGTCTGACGGCATTTCGCCAACTGCCATCCGGGAGATCATGCTGCTGAAGGAGATCAAGCACGAGCACATTGTGCGGCTGGACAGTGTGCACCTGAACCGCCAGGTACCGGCATGCAGGTCTTCTTTGGGGCTTGGGGATTGCACAACTGGCATAAGGAGCCCACGCTGCATGCCACATGCAAACTGAAGTCACCGACATGCTGCTCTATGGTGCCGCAAACAGGACCCGTGCCTGTCGCTGGCATTTGATTACGCGGACCACGACTTGTACGAAATTATCCGCTTCCACCGCGAGCGGCTGCGCAATGCGTCCATGGCCCTATATACAGTCAAATCCCTGATGTGGCAGCTGCTCAATGGCCTCAGCTTCATGGAACAGGTGAGCGTTGGTAGCCACAAGCAAGCCAACACGAAATCGACTGTTGTGTCAGATGCTTGCTGGTCCAGCGCACATGTATTTTGCCGCAAGCATAGCTCACACTTGTCAACACCTGCTGCAGCACTGGGTCATGCACCGGGACCTGAAACCGAGCAATATCCTCGTGATGGGCGAGGGGCCAGAACAGGTGTGCCTCCCTCCTCATCTCGTCCCTGTGGCCTGTCATTCATACAGTCCTTCAACCTTGCATTCAAATGGTCTGAGCAAGGTTCGGTGCAGCAGTCGGTACCTTGGGTACGGGCAAAATACGCGCTGTTGCCCAAGCGCAGGGTAAGGTCAAGATTGGGGACTTTGGCCTCGCACGCATTGTGAGGGAGCCGCTGCGGCCGCTGTACGACAATGGTGTCGTGGTGAGCTTGTCCTGATTTTGCAAGCCTCAGTTCATTTGGGGGCTGTGCTACATCACCCGTGAGGCTGTGCTGCAAGGAAGCTTTGGCATGAGGCATATTGATGTTTGCCGGCGACTTATCAGGTAGCTAGTATCGAGGAGCCCACTGCTTCCTGCAGGTCACGATCTGGTACAGGGCTCCCGAGCTGCTGCTGGGTGCAAAACACTACACCAGGTGCTGCCGCAGACATCGATTGCCTGTAAGAACTGGCCACCGGCCGCGCTGATACATGCCGGTCTTCAGCCTGCGTCATGTCGCCAAAGATCACATGTTGCAGGCCAGAGCGACAGTGTGCCAAGTCATCTGGCGCGACAGGATTCCCTGAGCTTGCACTGGCTGTATGCAGCGCGGTCGACGCCTGGGCCGCCGGCTGCATCTTTGCGGAGTTATTAACGCTCAAGCCGCTGTTCCAGGTAGTTCCAGACTGGCTACATGGATTTGAACGATCTTCTTGAACATCATTGAAGGCATATAATCGTACAGACTTTCCGATTAAATGCAAGAGAGATTTTAAGCTCGCTAGTCCAGGGCGAGGAGGACAAGCGCCACAACGACTCCTTCCAGCAGGACCAGCTGGACAAGTGCGTCCAGTCTGTGTCGGGATTTTTGGCAAACTCGACTGTCCAACACTTTGACAGCATTCGGAGACGTTTCGATTTAGGACTCGGCATGCTGAAACGACACACCCATCAACCTCGTGCGACCTTGACACCTCGACGCTCGCGGCCTGCAGCATGCTGCGTGAGGTCGATTGACTTTCTCAGAGGGTCAGCAGCACCCCTGCCGCACCGACCGCCAAATACTGAGACTGTGACCGTCGTGGCGTGCAGGATCTTCCGCATCCTCGGGCACCCCAGCCCCAAGGTGTGGCCGTCGCTGGAGCTGCACTTCAACTGGGCGGACAACACAAACAACATCCGCGTGCGCAAGCCGGACGCCGGCAGCACCACCCTTGACGAGGTGCGGGTCGGCAGCTGATGTGACCACGTGGTCCCGGTGTACGGCTGCCGTGGTGTGTCACGCAGAGCGGCGGCAAAGCAATGACAGCACACTCTTGACCGCTGACTCTAACCTGGCCAGCGTCATGCGAGCTGCCCCGCACAGACCCTACCCCTTGTACCTATTGCAATGCAGCTTCCATGCCATGCTGATCGATACATGACTTGGTGCCGGCTCCACAGCCATGCTGCATGTTGTGATGGCGCCGGCCCAGGATGCTTCACCAGCCGCCTGACTGCCCCACGGATTGAAATGTCTCCACTGGGGCGCGGCGCATGCGCCGCACATGCAACATTGCAGGCGGGCCGCAGGTGCTGCCTTCGGGCTGCGCCGCACTGAACCTGCTGTCTCGGCGGTATAATGTAGTCGCCCGACGCGTATGTAATCTGCTGCGGCGCAGCACATGCGCAATGCGGGCGGGTCGCACACGCTACCGCCGGGCTGTGCCGCGCTGGACCTGCTTGCGGGGCTGCTGACTTACGACCCGATGCAGCGGCTCACCGCACAGCGTGCGCTGCAGCACCCCTTCTTTGCTGAGGTGAGAACACAGGCAGGCGGCCTGGGTTGGGTGGCAGTGGCTGTTGAGCTGTATGCCAACCCTCGCTGCGAAACCACCATAGGCGGGCGGCCGGGGTTGAGAGGCGGTGGCTGTTGAGCTGTCTGCACAGTCCTCGCTGCGGAACCACCATAGGCGGGCGGCTGGAGCGGGCGCCAATTGCTCCGGTTGTTGAGCCGTGGGCGCAAGCGGCACGCCGTCCGCTTTGGGTGGAATACCACGGCGGGCGGTGTGGAGGAGACACCCTGTGATTCGGGCCTCCCCATGTGTCACAGGAGCCGCTGCCGGGCCCCAATGCCTTTCGCCAGGGAGGCAGGACGGTCGCACAGTACCCAGCGCGAACTCAGTACCACCCGTCGGTCCCTGAAGGTGACATGGTAGCGTGACAAAACACAAATTTGTTGCAAGGTTGCGGCACTTACCATCGGAAACAAGCGGCAATGGATGTCAACAATGGTCACTTGTGCTGCCAAAGGCGTGAGCTGACCTCTTGTACTTGTGTCTGTGCAGTCGCTGGGTCAATGTGGCAGCGCGGCAGGTAGCCAACCACTGCCAGGAGCTTATCTGCTTACGATATGTTCGTCTGGTCGTGCCTCTACACGGAAACAGCTGCAAACTGCAGGTACATTGAGAACGCTATGGCATCCCCCCGGGCGGCCCCTCCACCCCTCACCCGTGCTTCAATGTGGTTCCCTCACGCCAATGTGGTTGCTTTTTCTACTTTCCAATCGAGTTCATGCCAGGAAGCATGTTTTGTCTGGCACCGCGCAGGTGAGCACGGCTGGAGTGTCGTGGCGATGCTGGCAGGGTTTCCAATTTCCAGCAATTTGTCCTGTTGGGATGAACGCGCCAGCTGGTGTGGCTGCACCGCAGCAGAAGCACCAGGTCTCAGGTGACACTGACAAGATCTGATGGGTGCGCTGCTTAAGCCCTCCGCCGCATCCGGTGGATGCTGCGCCGCTGCGGAGGCAGAGGTTCGCAGCTGAGACCGGATGGGAACGCCACCAAAAGCTTCCGCCGCCTTTCTTGCATATGAGCTTCGATGATACGAATGAATTTTCTATCTGGTAGAGGTGGCAACTCATTCCGGGGATTGGCCCAACTGCAGTAGTGAATTCCAGCTTCCATTCCTGCAGCAGCAGCGTCTGCCCCCAGGCCCTTGGCCAGTCACGGCCAGCGCCGCATGTGCAAACATTGTGTAATACGCGTGCCTTTGCTGACGTGAAAGCACAGTTTACAATATCTCGCCATCATGGAGTGCCCCAAACCCCGCCTGCTGTCGCCGTGCTGCCAAATAATAGCCCGAACTTCGCCTGTCGCCACCCAGGTGTGGACAGCCTGTGATGACGTAGCAGGGGGCCGACGGCGGCCACCAGCTTCGCTTGCGAGGAGAGGAGGCCTGCAACAACTTAGTTTGTGCGCGCGGTAGGGGGAGGACTGCCAGGTCGCCACCATGCTGCAGCGAATGGGCCAGCTTGTAGGCAGGCGCCTCGTCGGGCCGCAAGCAACGCCGGTGTGTTTCGCAGGGGATTGTAAAGCCCAACGTGCATGGCATTCTCATCGCAACATACATGCACATACCAATAGTGGGCTGTATGCATCTATTTGCATCAGTAACAGTGTCTTTCTCTCTACACGCAAGCAATTTGCGGTTTTTAGGCTTGAGTGTTTGTGTCGGTTCTAGAATGCACGCGACACATACGCACGCTCTGTATGCCTGCAGTCCTGGGAACGACTCTCGACACTCGGATGCGATGCGCGATTCCTCAGGTGAGGCACTGCCCTGCATTCGCTGACGGCATCGGTCCCGACGTGTCTGACGGCTGAGATGTGCCTAACCGGAGCCTCGGGTCTCAGCTCAGTTGCAACAGCAGCTTGTTGCTAAGGTCTGGCACAACGAAGGCAATCTGTACCTCATGCAGCACCACCGCGGCTCGGGGTGCATCTGGCAATGAGGTCATTGGCGTCGACCTGGGGACCACCAACTCCTGCGTCGCCGTCATGGAGGGCAAGGTGGGAGGACCATCACTGCGCTCTGCCTGTGACATGAGTCGCGACCGATTATTGAACATACGGTTCAGCTTTAAACTTATGCCGCCGTGCATGGAAAAATGCGTCGAGTTCATGCTCTGCCCCGCGGCCACCAGAAGAACGACATCTGGCACCTGCAGAACCCCCGCGTGCTGGAGAACGCGGAGGGCGCCCGGACCACGCCGTCAGTGGTGGCGTTCACAGAAAAGGGGGAGCGGCTAGTGGGGTTGCCAGCCAAGCGGCAAGCGGTCACAAACCCGCAAAATACGGTGTACGCTGTGAAGCGGCTCATTGGCCGCAAGTTCGACGACCCAGAGGTCCAGCGGGAGGCCAAGGTGGGGGACCGTTCAACGTGTGGAGGCAGCAATCTGCGCCAGATTGCAACGGGTTCCAAGTCGCAGGGGTGATGCATCCTTGGGCTTGCACACGGATTGGCGGGAGGAATAATTCCGGCATTTACCTCTGGCTGACTGGGGCCTGCCTCTGCTGCAGATGGTCTCCTACAAGATCGTCAAGGCGCCAAATGGCGATGCCTGGGTTGAGGTGCGTGGAGTGTGCTGACTTCGAGGGAGTTTGAGAGGCCATGTGCTCTCTGCCGTGCTGCTTGTCTGCACATGCTTCCTTGCACAGCATGAACCGCAGGCGCAGGTTGTACGCAGCGGCCCTCCAGACCGCGCATGTTGATGCAACCCCAGGCGGGCGGCAAGCAGTACTCGCCGAGCCAGATCAGCGCCTTCACGCTGATCAAGATGCGGGAGACAGCAGAGGCGTACCTCGGCGGACCGGTCACCAAGTCGGTCATCACCGTGCCCGCCTACTTCAACGACTCGCAGCGCCAGGTGCCGTCCTTGCAGACCTCACTCACTTGTATCTCAGTATTCCGCCACTTAACCCCCGTGTGCATGCACCAATTGAGGGGAGGGGAGGCGCATGGCACGCGCGGCAGCATCGTGGGCTGGCCCACTTTGCTTGCCCCCCCTCGCGGGGCCCTGCCAGGTGCAGAGCTGCAGCGTCACTTTGAGCACTGCTTATAGACCAGGTCCCTACCCGGCCGTAGGCGTCACACAGAGCCGACAAGGCGGTCACTTGCTGCCCTGTTTGGGCACAGGCGATGACAATGCGGGCAAGATTGCGGGGATGGAGGTGCTGCACATCATCGACCTGAAACACCGCTCATAAACACTTATTCCTGCCTGCAGGCAACGAAGGACGCGGGCAAGATTGCGGGGCTGGAGGTGCTGCGCATCATCAACGAGCCGACGGCGGCGGCGCTGTCATATGGCGCTGACAAGAAGGAGGGCGTCGTGGCGGTGTACGATCTCGGCGGCGGCACCTTCGACATCTCTATCATGGAGATGGCGCAGGGCGTCTTCGAGGTGGGTGTCTTGTCAGCACGTCATCAAGCAGACTTGGACCGTCAGCAAGCAGACTTCTTGAGGAGCAGTCGTGCTGGTGTGGGCTGCATGCTGTAAGGCGGCAGCGGCTGCAGGGGGCCACTGTGGCATGCGGGCGTTCACTCGGTGCTGTGATGCTCTGGCGGTGTGTCCAAGGCAAGGCGGCGGCAGAAGATGAAGAGCGCCCTTGAGGCAGTAGTGCTGGAGCGCTTGCGCGGTGATGGCGCAAATTCCAATTGATCCTGCTGATGCCCGCCGCGCTGTTTTGAAGGTGCAAGTGCTGCAATACATTGTGGACACATGCGAATGCATTGTGAGCGGCGGTTGATGAAGTACGCCCTTGAGGCGACAGTGCCAGAGCGCATGCGCGCGGTGACGGCGCAAATAACCAATTGATCCTGCTGACGCCAGCTCTGCAACTGCACAGTTCCTGCTCCTGCCGGCTCACTTGTTCTCCAATCGGCCCACGTCTTCACCTGATTCCTGGCACATGACCCTTTGCAATGGCCCGTCTGCTGTATGTCGCTCTGGCACCCCTCTGGCACCACTCTGCCAGTCTGTAAGACTAGGACGCCCCCATCCGCTTGGTGCAAGCAGCTATTCCGTGCCCAGGCAGTCCCTTGAGTGAGGGTTGCAGCCCCACCAACATGCTTGCGTGCGCGAGCGACCGCAGGTGAAGGCCACGAACGGCGACACCTTCCTGGGCGGCGAGGACTTCGACAACGTGCTGCTGCAGGTCAGTCCGGTCCCAGCATTGCGCAATTTCACTCATGACCGCTGCAGGTTGCCTCAGCCATGAGCCTGCCCATTTGCCTGCCTGTGCAACCCTGTCGCGCAATGCGCCTGCCTGTCACGCAGTCGCATGCCACTGGTGCTCTGCTAAACAACAACTGCAAAGCTAATGGTCCGGCGCTCGACCCTCCACAACGAGCCTGCATCAGACGCAGGCTTCCATTCACCAACCATCCTGAAACGGTGTCTTACCCACCCTGCAGTACATTGCGGAGGAGTTCAAAAAGGAGCAGGGCATCGATCTGACCAGCGACCGGCTAGCAGTGCAGCGGCTGCGGGAGGCGGCGGAGAAGGCAAAGTGCGAACTTTCCTTCTCCACGCAGACCGACATCAACCTGCCCTTCATCACCGCCGACGCGTCGGGTGCGTGCTGGGCACTTTTTGGTGCAAGCTTGTGAGCAGCACCAACAGCAATTCTGTGTGCAGGACTCATCGTCAGCTGGACAGCTCAGATATAGGTCGCCTTTGCGCCGATCGGTCTGCTGCAGGGCGCTGTCAGTTCATGCCTGGCTCCCGCTTTGTGTCTGCAATCGCTCCGACTGTGTTGGGGGAATTGACCCTGCCGCCGCTTGATGCAGGCGCAAAGCACCTGAGCCTGACGGTGACGCGCTCTAAGTTCGAGCAGCTGGTGGACGGCCTGCTGAATCGCACGCGGCAGCCGTGCAAGGACTGCCTGAAGGATGCGGGCCTGTCGCAGAGCGAGGTCACCGAAGTCCTGCTCGTGGGCGGCATGACACGCATGCCCAAGGTGCGGGTTTTGACGAGCGTTGCGTTGCATCGCACTGCACTTATTTCACTGCGCTGCGTTGCGGTGCGTCGCGCTGCGTTGCGGAGCGTTGCGTCACGTTGCATGGCATGGCATGGTACGAGATGCACAGTTGCATGCTCGTGGCAAACGTGACTAGCTTGCCCAAGCTGCGGGTGGCGCGAATCTGGAAAGGCCGTGCGCACTGCTGCCATAGACATGGCAGGCGTGGCAGCAGACTGCAGTCTCTCCAGGCTGACCACCCGCATCAAAGGTCACGACCACTCGGCACCAGCGGGGCAGCTGCAACATAGCTGCGGCTCAAATGGGCGCCATGCCGCCCACAGGGAAGCGTGGCGTCGCTCCCGCCCTTTGCACCCGTGTGCCGCCCACGGCCAATTTTTCAGTTGTCAGTGCCATCATCGTAATGCCATCATCGTCGACTCCATCACCGGCACTTGTCGTCCAGCTTCAATCTGCCGCCTCTCACGCGCAGGTGGGCAGCATCGTGAAGGAGCTGTTCGGCAAGGAGCCCAGCCGCGGCGTGAACCCCGATGAGGTGGTCGCCATGGGCGCTGCCATCCAGGTGCGGCCGCGTGCCTTCGCTAGCAAGTTTTTCGTCCGCCACGGCCATGCGCGCCTCCCTGTGAATGCAGCTGAACAGAGTCTATGTGCTCATGCTCGCATTGGGTGGTTTTCGGTCATCTGGCAGCAGCCGGCGCCGCAGGTTGGCTTGCTGAGATGCCTGCAACGTGTAGAGGCTCTCTGCAGCTGCAGGGCATGCTGCTGCTGGATGTGCTGCAAAGGCCCTGTCAAAGCATTGAGTCCGGACGGACTTAGTCCGGCTCGCCCCCATGCACGACAGTGTGGATGACATCGCATCCCCTCGCTGGTTCCAGGGTGGCGTGCTGAAGGGCGATGTGCGGGACCTGCTGCTGCTGGACGTGACGCCGCTGTCACTGGGCATTGAGACCCTGGGCGGCGTGTTCACACGCCTCATCAACAGGTACGGGGCTGCCACCTTGCTTGTCAGAACGCTGTCATGTGCTGGTGCGTACCTGTCAGCTGGCACCATCACAGCCTGGCTCTCGGTCGCTGGTCCCTGCCACCTGCCGAAGCAGCCTTCCGCTGCCGCGCCTTGGCGCAAGGTACTCGGTCATGCTTCGTCCCCTGACTGCCCAGCCGCCTCTGCTGTGCAGGAACACGACGATCCCGACGAAGAAGTCGCAGGTGTTCTCCACCGCCGCAGACAACCAGACCCAGGTGCGCGCCAGAGGAGGAGCATGCTGCTTCTATTTGGTTTAGCAGGACCTGCACGCTTGCCACATCCCAAGTGTGCTGCCTGCTCGGCTGGATCTTGGTGCGGACTGTGTTTCAAAAGAGCATGTGCTGCACGACCTCGCTCGTCCACTCTACAGCCAGCTCGTGGCCATTCCTCCTCACACGCTGCCGCCGCCTGCCGCCGCCTCGTCCACCTCTCACGGCAACGCTCGACTTGTTTCCTGTGCTGCCCGCAGGTGGGCATTAAGGTGCTGCAGGGCGAGCGCGAGATGGCGGCCGACAACCAGATGCTGGGCACCTTCGACCTGGTTGGCATCCCGCCCGCGCCGCGCGGCATGCCCCAGATCGAGGTCACCTTCGACATCGACGCCAACGGCATCGTGCATGTCACCGCCAAGGACAAAGTGTGCACCTCCCCTCCCCCCCCTCCCCTCCTCTCCCCCAGCTGCAGCCCAGCTGCTGCCCCGCACGCATGCCGCCGTGCTATATGATCACCCACCACGGTGCGTCGGCTGCGTCGGGGCGCCGGAATCTGCGCATCCGCATCGCTGCGACACTCCGCGCACGGGGGGCCGACTGGACAGCCGCCAGGTCCGCTGCGCCCACACCCGCGGCAAGCGGAGGTTCAGTCCCACCCACCCTGCCGCCTGCATCCCAAGCGCGCATCGCACCACACAGCGTGTCTCTCAACTCACACGACACCTTTCCGTCGCCGTAGGCGACCAACAAGGAGCAGAACATCACCATCAAGTCCTCCGGCGGCCTGTCCGACGACCAGATCCAGCAGATGGTGCGTGACGCGGAGGCCTTTGCCGGCGAGGACAAGAAGCGCAAGGACGCGATCGAGGCCAAGAACGAGGCCGAGACGCTCGTCTACTCTGCCGAGAAGTCGCTCGCCGAGTACAAGGTAAGGTTTCAATCGCGGGCGGCACTTGTGTCGGGCACCTGTCCCGTGCAGGCTCTGCAGGCCGCTGCTGGCTTTGGCGTTGGACTGGTGCGAGCCGCCTCGGCGGCGGTGCGACTCCGCTGGGTGCAGTCTCCTGCGTGCTGCCAGCCCGCTGCGCCCGCGACCCTGCACCGAAGGTGCATACGACGATCCCCCCCGCTCAGCAAACGCTGCCTGCCACAGGACAAGCTGCCGCAGAACGTGATCGACGACATCAGCGGTGCCATCACCAGCACGCGGGAGCTGGCACAGACCAGCGAGGACCCGGAGGCCATCCGCGCCAAGGTGCCCCCGCTTCATACAATCGGAACTGCTGCCTTCCCTGTTCAGCACCTTGCTGAGACAGCCCTGACTCGACGCTGCAGACGCACATGCACACGCCCTCGCACCCTTGCACACACTGTCACATGTTCTGCAGAAGCACGGGGCGCATTGCAGCCAACAATCGTCCACCTGAACTCTCGGCACAAACCAACCCGACCGGCTTCTCCTCGGCAGGTGAACGAGCTGCAGCAGGCCGTGATGAAGATCGGCGAGAACCTCAGCAAGGCTGCCGGCAGCGAGGGCGGCGGCAGCGAGGGAGGCGCGGCCGGCGGCGCCGAGGGCGGCACTACTTACGACGCCGAGGCCAAGGAGGAGCCCAAAAAGTGATGTGGCTCGTCAGCTGTCAGCCGTCATCCGCCAGCCAAATGTGACCGACGGAGCTTCATTGGGGTTGCAGTGTTCACCTACCTAGATCGGCTTGGTTCTATAGTTGCGAGTTGCGCACCTGAGCGACGGACCGAGACCTCTTGTGCGGGTTGGTGGATTTGTGGTCACAAACTTTTGGATCGTTGATGTATGTACAGATAGGGGTGCGCAGGTTTAATGCCAACGCCTGGAAGCATGAGGGTCATCGCAGATTCAACCCAGATGTCCCTCATCCCCGTGTTAAATCGCTTTGTCAGCCTTATCTACAGCACATCTCAGCGGCTTTCGACCAAGGGTTCGATTTCACGCTTTCATCTGCATTCCCCGAATGTTTGCGTTCGCGCAAACGCGGCAACAAAATTGCTCACTGCTGACCTCCGTCCCTAGTACCACTCTCCCCGGACCTTCTTATATCCCAACGACGCGAAAATGTCGCCATTCTTCCCTGCTTTCTTTTTCGATTGCTGCAGCAGTAACTTGCCGCTGCGGCCGATCAGATCGACACGGAGGTTTTCCCTGACCAGGCGCTGTTGCACCCAGTCGACCTCTGTGCAGCCCTTGCACAGCAGGAAGAGC
The DNA here is from genome assembly GCA_033439295.1 of Deuterostichococcus epilithicus. Lineage (NCBI taxonomy): Eukaryota > Viridiplantae > Chlorophyta > Trebouxiophyceae > Prasiolales > Stichococcaceae > Deuterostichococcus > Deuterostichococcus epilithicus. The sequence continues at coordinate 980,771 of JAVTLE010000007.1, forward strand.
TGTGCGCTGCCCGGCGCAAACCTGCAGCTGAAGTCCCCTGGCGCACCGCACGCCTGACAGGCGTGCTTCCTGCGCAGGTTCCAAGTCCTCCTCGAGATGCCGACAAGGCTTCATAGTTCCAAGGTGCGTCGAGTGTAACATAGCCAACGAATTTCACACCTGTATAATGCCCTCCACGGGAATGTTGCTCGCTGAGCCTGCTTGCCCCTGGGCAGGCGAGCTGAGCGCCAGCCATTCCGCAAGCAAAATACCTTTAAGCAACCCTCACATCCATGTGCAAATGCGCGTGACACCTGTGACAAGCGAGTGCTTTCCGTGATGTACGCATTCGAACGACGAAACCATGCCACATATGTACGATGCGCAATGCACCAGTGCCTGGTGCGCCGAACCTGCGACATCCGGAGTTGGTCGGTCTGGCTGAGTCTGGAAAGCACCAGCTGCAATAGCTCTGCGGGCAGTTCGCCGAGCGGGAACGCAGAAACGGGGCATGCCGCTGCCTCCGCTGGCGCGGTCGGAGCGACACAAGCTGACTGCTCAGCAAAGCCGCCAGCTGACCGCCTCGCAGTTGCATCGCTGCTAGCTTGTGGCATTTTGGAGGCTTCATCTGCCTCCAAGGCCTTCGCAGTTTGTCGCCTGACGCGCTTCATGGTTCCGGAAGTTCCGGACTCAGGTTTACCAGCCAAACCAGAGCCGAGAGCGCATGCTTTGCAAGGTAACAAGTGTAGACGGCACGCGTGACTGGCAAGCTGTTGTTGTGGGGTCCTGCAGAGCGCCTCCGGGGCAACAGCCTGGAAGCGGGCACTAGGAGCAGTGCTCAAGTACTGCAGCCCCGCATAAACATGGCACGGTGGTCACCATGTGAAGATGTGATCGAGGCCTGTCGATCAGGCAGGGCTGATCAGAAACCAACAAACGCTCAAACGTGACAAGTTCTGCCTACTCGCGCAACTGCACCGCTCGGTTCACGCCCCCCGCAACCCTTAACGATGGCAAGCAACAGCGGAGCAACCCCCGTGGGCAGCAGCAAGCCCGGTGGCAACCCGGACGCGCCGAGCAAGGACCAGCTGATCGAGTGGGCCAAGGTCAGGACCCCACCAGCCTTGCTGCGGAGGGCCTCGGCCTGCCCGAGCCCCTCACATGACGATTGCACTCTCGCTGTCCCTGCGCCTCTGCCTGCTGCCCTGTCGTGCCAGCTGCGGGCGCCTGACCGAGCAAATCGCGTTCATCCGCTTTCAATTTCTGCTGGCTGGCTTGCCCTTTCTGGAGAATTATCACGTTACGCACTGAGATCAACACCGATCTTGCAGCCCCTATGGGGCCAGCCGCTCTCACTCTGGCCTGTCATGTCTGCTCGTGCAGAAAGCAGCTGTGGCTGCCGCTGCTGTGGCCGTGGTCGTGCTGGGCGTCAAGCAGATCAAGAGGGTGTGTCAAGCCCCCAACTCCTGCTTCTGCAACAGCCAGTCTCTTGATGCCATGCATGCACACTTGCATACACTCCTCGGCAGCCGCTCATGTGTCTGTCGTCCTGCTGTTGAGACGTAGCCTTTCGACCGCCGCTTCCCTTGCTGGGTTTGTCAATGTGCGGCGCACTGAGCGTGAAATCTGCATCTCCAGGTGAAGGAGGAGAACGAGCCGGAGCCACAGGGCGCCGCAAACAAGGTGCCGCAGATCCCTTATATGCCTGCGCGGAATGCAGCTGACGAACTGCAGCCGAAGCATTGCTCCGCCTGCTGACGCAACTTGGTACAAATGCTTCTGAAAGCTCATAACACAGTTGCACTCTGGACCCGCTACTTAAGGTTTCAGCCGCTACTGTGCAGGCCAAGAACAAGGTGGGGCATCCTTACCAACTCAACCGACAGCAGTGTCAAAGCTGCAGGTCCATCTACGGCCTTCGCGCCCCACAACTGCATTGTCATAAACCTTGTCCTGAGTCGCAACTGTGTGCACTGCAGGTCAAGGACATCTTCGGCAAGTGAAGCTGTTGAGGCTTGTCTATAAACATACAGGCGCCATGGCCGAGGGCACCACGTATCAAATTCAGCACTTGACTGTTTCCTTTGCACGCCAATGGGCCCGAGCTGTAAACCATGCTGAATGAGACAACTCGCGCCCCCTTTCCGCCTGATGCTGCAGCAAACGATGCACACACACTGCTCGCGTTGTTCACAGCAACTGTGCCTACACTGCGCGAGAGACACCTACCGATCCGCAAGTACAAGAATGGCATGACGAAGTTACAAGTTTGAGGCCACAGACACGTCTCCAGCTCGGTGATAAACATTTGTGTGGTGGAGCCATCTCCTTCTGCAGGAGCGACGAGGTATGCCAAGTCAAACTAAAACGAGTCGGAGTCGCCTAATGAGAAGCAAGTCAAAAGGTCTGAAGCACACGCGGCGGGCCTGCAAAGGAAGGCCTGTAGCTGCACATGCTGGTTCTCAAAGCAGCCCCAGCCTGAACCTGCCTACGAACCCTCGTACGCCTTGCCATCTCCTGCTGCTTACGCCTTGCCAACTCCAGTCGCGAGTGCGGCGCTCTCTCAGTCAGCACAGCCAGGCCCCGAAGTTGGCGCCCCATGATCCATTTCCATAGGTAAATATACACGAGCCAGCGGTGCGCTGGCCCCAATGCCTGAGGCGGCCCTAGGTCCCGAATGGGAAGCGCGAGGACGGGTCCGCGTCAGGGTCCTCCTCGTCCCACTCCACCTCTGCCAGGCCCTGCAGCATTGCGAGGTCATCGCTCAGCTCTCTACAATAGAGGGCGCACGGCCTGGCAGCCGCAGAAGTGCACAGCTGGAGAGGGGGGGGCTGTGGTGCAGAAGCAAGAGTATAGGCGTACATGGTTCGCAACAGCAGTTGCCAGTTGAAGGCGGTCTTGAGGGACACGCTGCCAGCACAGCGCCTCTGTTCTTCATTGGGCCGGAACTGCAACGCGGGAGAGGGGGGGGCCCCGGCAGCCATGGCATGCCTCCAAGTTCTCCTCGTCCAGGCCGACACACAGGGCGGGCTCGACGCGCTCTGACGAGCATGTTGACAACGGCAACATGGCTCATAATCGAAACCTCAAGCGCCCGGCGGAAGGGACCGAGAGAGGCAGCCGGGGCGCGCCTCCATGTTTTCCTCCAGGCCGACGCGGGCGGTGGGCTTGACGCGCTTGACGGGCAGGTTGACAGAGTAGATGGTGCCCAGGTCGTCGTCCGTGGTGATGCTGACCTCCACCAGCTCCTCGCCCTCCACCTCCACGTAGTTGGACACCGCCGCCACGATGCTGGACCTGCGCGGGGTTTATGATTGTGAAATTGGGAGTCGGTGAGCCGGCCAGAAGAGGACGGCCGTGCAGCGCTGGGATGCGGTGCAGCACTGGGCTCCCATGCAGCCCGGCCTTCTCTGCACAGTGTGCTGTCTGGCCTGAGTGGCTGCGCGACCCAGCGACAATGCAGAACCGCAGTCAATGTGCACGTCGTTCGCATGGGTGCTGAGTGGCAGCACTTGCCATCAGGCGGATCGTAACAGTTCAAATGAAACCTAGAGGCCGTGAACCAAGCGCACTTCATGTCGGTGAGCGAGGAAGGGTTCATTGCGCAGCGGTCCGCGACGAGGATCATGCGCAGCCGATTGCGCCCCTGCTCCTTGGGCGTCAGGTTTCGCTGTTGCACCGGAAAGAAGATGCGGTACGCTGCGGCACACTTGGTCAGGAACTCTGACACGGGGTTGGCCACCCGCTGCTGCTGCTCTCCCGATGGCGTCCTGGTCACCTTACGCCGCGCCGCCGCGACAATGTCCTGAACTTCGTCGTTACCGCCTGGTGACGACCGCATCCTGCTGTCGGTCGGCCGCCCCATGGCCTCCTGCGTCGAGCCGGCGGCGCAGCGCGTGGCTCCGCGAGATGCGGGCCTGCTGCGGGCGCCGGGTAGCTTTCGCCTGACAGGCAGCCGGCAGCCGTGTGCTTGGCGGACCTGCAAGGCGTTGAAAAGACTTTGGACCGTGGCTGTCGGCAAGGACGGCGCCACAACATGACTACAATCAGTTGTGGTTGCAAGAGAGGGCGCACAAGTGATGCAAGGGTTCCTGCCTCACACCGCATCGAGCTGTCAGATCCAACGCCGGCTGCACCGTTCGAGGAATGCAGGAACGCGCACCTGTTGGCACGAGGCGGAGGCCAGGCAGCCTCGAGGCATTGATGTCTGCATCTTTTGGTCAGTTCCAAATGGCCGAACTAGGTTGCTGCAGCGGCCGTGCAAGTAGCAGAGCCACCCGACTGTCGATCTATGCCACCGTCGGACACGCCTAGATATCAGCGCGCCTTTGCGAATCCTCGGACCTCGGAAAAACCCAGGCACATGCAGACGATCTTTGGTCGCAAAGGGAGGTTGCCGGCCAATGGCGCAGGCCGCAGCGATCAGCACTTTCAACGGCGGTTGCAACGACAGCACTGTATCGCAGGCTCTTCAAGCTCTTCTTGCCACCCGTTGCTGGGTGCTGGACTGCTGGCGACAGCTCTGCGCCATGCCCTGATGTAGAAATAAGCACAAAGCATGCTGATCGCCAAGTACTAGTCATAGCTTCCAAGCCAGCTCAGACATTCAATTCACTCCTCGCGCCTTACCAGCACAACTTCGGATTGCAAATTACATCCGATCGGTGGCTTCGTCTACTCTGCTCTGGAAAGCGCTGGCCCGAAGAGCTGCCAGTCTCCCGTTATTTAGACTCGAGCACCCGAGACAATTTCTGACACGAGTTGACAGGGCGCCATGACTCTGCGCGGGCATGCACCGCATGCAGGTCCGCTAGCCTCTTGCGCATTACAGAGGGCGATAGCCAACGCCTTCAAGTCCAGGTGTGGGAGCACACTTGTCCCGCGCTCTTGCCGCCAAGCGACACGCATGGCCCTGTCACCAGGTCACACATGGCCCCGATGGACCTCAGGATGAATTTATTTTGACAGGTCGCCGGCGCGGCGGATGCAGCAGCAGCTGCAGTCCGCATCGTACGGCGTAGACAGCCTGCAGAGTGCTGTGCTGGCGCCGCGGCAACCACTGGCGGCATCTAATGCGGCCATCCGGAGAGGCGTCTCAGCGTCAGCCCAGAACGATCTGACGGGCACCTGGAAAATGGACAAGGTGGGGCATCAGATGCCGCTCTCGATCCGATACCGATGCGAGTGATATTTAGTGCATGACGAGCTTGAACTAGAATGTGTGCGGGGAACCTTGTGGATCTCGCATCGATGCAGCACCGATGCCAGCAAGTAGACAGGCTGGACCGAGCCCCACGTCGCGGGGCTCCTTGCATTTACTCCAAAGCAATGTCCGCACCTGGGTTTTGCTGCCGGCAGGCAGCGAGCGACTCCATGGACGCCGCGTGTGACGCGGTGCAGCTGTCGTGGGTGCTGCGAAAGGGGCTCAAGGTGCTGTCCAAGCTGGAAGTGGAGGACACTCCGGACGGACACTTCGTCACGCGCATCAAAGCTGGCGGCATCATGGACGTCGTTGAGCGGTGCGGACGTTCTGCGCTACCAGAGGGGCTAGTCTGGCATGTGCATGACATCTGAAGACATTCCTGTACATCAAGGCCGGTGGCATGGTGGACATAGTCGGACGGCGCATCGCATGTTTCGCAGCAAGATGATTGATGTCGGCGGGAGCGATTGCGCAGATGGACCCGCTTCCCTATTGCGATGCGTCCGATCCTGGAAGCATGGCGCTGGCGTGCGTGCCAACGATTTGATGTTCCGTGAGAGTGCCGCCGTCAAGCAGTGGAGACCTCCAGCAGTCGTGGCTCTCACAGCAGTCTGCGCGCTTGGCACGAATGGCGAGTGTTTCATTGGCGCTGGCCACGCCTGGCACATCAAGCGGTGCTGCATCGCCGTTGGTTTGCTCAGCAGTCGCTAACTCTGTGCTGCCAGGTACCCCTGGACCGGAGAGGTGGTGCTGCACAACAGGCGTGATAAGCGGCGCGGGCAACACCGCGGATCCGTCTCGCGCACCGAGGCCGGCCCCTGCATCCAGTGCGTCTTCATGCAAACCCGCTGCGCATCCAGACCGCATCCAGGCAACCAGCCGCCCAGCGGCTGCTCTGTGCCCTGCCGCTGCTGGTGTTGTCTGGCTTTAGACACCACCGATGGCCCCCGGTTGGCAGACCATGATCTGCCCAAGCCAGCCTCTGCAAACGCGAAGATCAACCATCGACGACCTCGGCGCTGCAAGGGCGGACGAGAGTTGCATGTGCGACCCTGACGCCGGGCGCCGTGCCCTCCTTTGTGCAGTGTGGAGTGGGACAACCCGCACGGCGGCGTGTGCGACGACATTTTCCAGCTGAGCGAGGACGGTTTGGAGCTCGTACAAGTCACGAATATGATCATCAGGGACACGCAGCAGCACGTCGACTACAAGTGCATTCTTCTCCTGCTCCTTGCTGCTGTTGTGCCCGATAATTCCTGCTGGTTTGGCTGGAACCTTTGCAATTGCCGCTGCTATGCTGTTTGTTGTTCATTGATCCAACGTGTGGTCCTCATACATCGTCTGGTTGTGGTTCAACGTCGATGCAGTTCTCGTGTTGAGACTTTGATGCTTGTTCACCTGCAGAACGGTGTACAGGCGAGCCTGAAGGCCTGCTGACGACACAGTGGTAGACCGCGCATTGCATGGAAAATACTGCCGTCGTCTTGCTGAGTGAGTGCTACTGATTCTACATTACATGTATTTTGACAAGCAGCATGCATTTGCAGAAACAGAATGTCGATGTATAGGTGAAGCAGTTCTAGGAATTATGTTGGGAGGCCGGCATGCTGCCAGATGACCATAATGCTGAGAGTTCAGTCTTGCACATTCATTGCCTGTGCATCGTACACGCAACTGGAACCAGTTGAGCCTCAAAGATACATCCTGCCTAATGGAGACTTGCGTTGTTGAAGACCGCTACCACCAGATCGATGAAGCAAACACAACGATACTGGAAACTGCCTGATGAACGGCACGGCATCCAGAATTCGCTGCCGCGCGGCGAGCACACAGAAAAATCAACATGATGAACTTGCTGTTCAAGCACGTGCTGCCAGGCTCCGGCAACAATTCTCCTTGGCCCTCCCTATTCAGTGGGGCCAAGGAAGGATTGCCTGCCAGTCGCCCAGCTCTGCTTTCAGTCCCTGTTCGGCAGGACGAGTGAGAATATTTTTATCGGTTGCAAAACTCAGCTCCGCTCCGATATTGGTGTGGTGCCGAACCCTTCTCACTTTCCCCTGGGCTCCTCCTCCGGGTCGTCCAGGATCAGCGGCGGCGCAACGTTCCAGTAGTTGAGGTCGCGAAATTCATCCCGGTCATCGGTGTAGTCTTCAGCCGCAGCTGCGGCGTCTGCGGCCGGCGGCAGCCGAAGCGGCGGGAACATCGCGTGCACCAGCTCGTTGACGGACGTCAGGGACCGCCAGGTGGACGTCACGACTGTGGAGGACGCCTTGCGCAGCTCGCCTGAGCGTACACCGGGGGACGACAGCCGTCGGAACACTTCCTCAAAAGGCAAGTAAGCGTCATGCAGGCATCAAAGTCTGGGAGATGGCTTGTGCAGCACCGAAAGTGCGGGTCTGACGAACTGAAAGTGCGAACCAGAAGAAAAGATATATCAAATTTATCAAAACGGCACGGGGCCACGAAGCGGCTTCGAGGACTGTGGCTCGGAGGCCAGCTGCTCATGTATTTTGTGCAAGGCGGTCAAGCGCGCACTGCGGTTGTTGATGATGAATATCTTGGAGGCGGGCACGCCAACGGCCAGGTAGCTGATCTCGTCGGTGTCGCGGTTGCCAAAGCCCGCAAAAAATGGGTTGTAGTCCGCCGGGAACAGCGCCCTGATATCCTCCAGGCACCTGCATTTTTACAAAACTCCGCTGATTGCTCAGCAGGAGCAATGAGGCTAGAACCGCACTCTGCTGCGGATTCCGTCCGAGTCAGCTGGGGGCTACTGTGCGCTGCCAGCGGTCCGCGCTGCAAGCTGCACCGCCTGCTGCCACGCGACCCGTCGCCCGCTGCTGGAGCAGCGCGGACGGGGCATGGGCTGCACGGACGAGAATGCGCAAAGCATGCTTTGTCGGTCAGGATCTCGATGCAAACATGCGCTGCAGCGTACAGCATGGCGCGTGAAGGCTCGGGCAGACGCTTGCCTGATCTTGAACTCGTGTGGGCGGCGCAGAACCAGCTCTCGGTACAGGGATGGCAGCAGACCGTCCGGGGAGATGATGACGGGGCCTGCGGCGGCAAGCTGGGGATTCGGGCGCGAAGTGGCAGTGCAGATGTGCGCCTTGTGCAAGCCAGGATTGCACGCGGCCAGAATGCCTGACATTCATGACCAAGTTTGCTGGCGGTGCTCGATGCAGGTGCCCTGAAGCCTGCTCTGCAGTATGTATGGAAAGCATCCCCTGCAGCATGTGCCGTGCCTGCACGCCTGAAATTTCTCGTCAAGTTTGAGGGCAGGAAGCACCTGACGGCAGCCGATGACCGTTTTGATTTAAACGCTGCAGATAGTCTCGAGTCGTGCTCGCCTGCGCGATCGCGCGGCTGCTGAGGAACATCATCCGGTACCCGTTTTGCTGCACGTCCGCGCAGCACACGAAAGATGTCAGACGGAAGCCTTTCAGCCTGCAACCTCCACAGCAAGGCGTGTGCAGCGCGAGTTCATGATGGCTTCTTGCTGAGCTCCCATAACCGAGATGCGGCGTGCCCGTGCGTTGGATGCAATTTGCGCCAGTCTATTGCGAGCGCACCTGGATGTTGTGAAACAGGTGGGTGATGCCGGAGTGTGCCCAGTCGTAAGACATCATCGGCAGCAGGTGTCCCAGCAGGTCCGACTTGGTGATGGTCCTGCAGAGGCAGCACGCCAGTGTCGGGCGGTGTATGTCACCCTGACACGCAGGCCGCCCTACAGGCGAGAGAGGCTGCTTTTCGGCAGCAGGGGGTCAGATCCAAAGGGTCAGTAGCAAATTGTACACGAGGTCTGCTGCGCGGACGCGCAGCTTGAGCGACCTGCCGGGGTGAGGCAGCACAGAACCCTCCTCCTGTATCGGGAGCGCTTGTTGCAAGACTCGTGGCCCCGCTAGTGGGTTTGAAACTTGTGTCCTTCCGCTGGAGACTGGCGTCCTTCCGCACCCGTCGACGTCGCTGATAACGAGGCGCGCATTCCACGGCAGCAGGTGCACAAAGGCGCGCTCCCGCTCCCGTCCAAAGGCGAACTCGATGGTGTTTTGCCCGTCCTGCAGCGGCAGCGTCGCCAGCTGCTCCAGCGTCGGCACGAACGTGCGGCGGTGCCGCCGCAGCCGCCTGCGTCGTGGCAGGGGGACCTTTCCGCTGGGCGCAGTGTTGAGACTGATAGAGTGCGCTTGGCCCTGAAGGCCGGTGCGCTGGGATCGGCTTCGCGGCTACAGCCGGCAGCCTGGCGGATGGCACATGTCGCGACGCTGCTCCTGCCTGCCGCTCACGGGGCAGCCGGTCACTGCCTAAGGGTCCATAGCGTCAGCATCCCGGCCTGAGAAGCCCTGAACCCACCTCGGGGGCTTCAGCTTGGACCTGCCGAAGGAGGACGTGGATCGCCGCAGGGATTGCTCATCGCCGCGCGGAGAGGCGCCGTTCTGTGACCCCGCCCGCGGGCTGCCACCGCCCGCCTGGCCGCCGCCGGGCTGCTCCTCGCCGGGCTGCTCATCGCCCGCCGCGCCGCCGTCCTGCAAACGCCCGCACGCTCTGGAGTGTTGGTCGTCGCTGAGTGTCGTGCCCGGCTGACCTGCTGCATCGCCTGCAACTGGCTGCTGGCAGTGAAGGGCGGCAATGCGGCCCGCGTAGTTGCGGCTGGGCATGGGGGCACCTAGGGCGAAAGAAGGCCAGCTGCAGATGCATATAACGAAGTGTCTATGAAAAGCGGCGCACCAGCTTGCGGGATGCGGAGGAGGACGTGCGCCACGGCCAGAAGCGCCAGCTGCTGCGCCGCAGCGCCGCCTGTGCCGCACACAAGGCCGGCGGCTCGGGCAGCAGGGCTACGAGGATCATGTGCGCAGGTTTCACACTCGCCGACGGCGATGCTGATGAGAGGGGGGAGTGAGCGTGAGCGGCCAATGCTGAGGTGGACATGTGGCCAATTGAGCTCTAGCAAATCCATGTAACAATAGCCGTGAAAACAGCTCCTTTGTTGTGGCCCAGCAGGTGCACCACTGTGCGGCTACGGTAGCTCTGAATTCCTTTGGCACAAGCGGCAAGTGGGAGAGGAATGCCTTTCCAAGGGGTTTGCAGGTGCGGACCTCCTTGGCGGAGTCGCTGCGGGCGGGTGCCCGGTCGCCAGGCTCGGGAATGCGCAGGCCGCCCGCCAGCGCGCCGTCCCAGCCGCTACCGAACGCCAGCAGGCCCAGCACCTGACCACGGCCGACAGAAACAGATCTGTGGAAGGCGCAGTTCTGAACTCTCAACCCATCATCAGGGGAGCAGGCGGGGAGCATCCAGATGAGTCGTCGTGCATGTGCTATCATGACGGAGGGGGCGTTGCGCCTGCAACATGAGGTCAAGGCGCACCGCAGGGGCGGCACTGCTCCAGGGGTGCAGCCGGCCGCCAATGCACACCCACAGGTGCGGCGACGCTGCTATGGCCACCGCATTGGCCGCAAAGACAGTCTGCAGTGCAGGGACGGTCCGCATGTGTGTTCAGTTACAGAAGGCTCGAAGATGGGGGTACCTTGCATGCTTGTCGATTGAGCCTTTGCATAGCACATGTTGAGGCGTGCAACAGCTGCAGGGAGATCTGAAGGACCTGTGGCAGTGCAATTGTAGGAGTCAGCAGGGCCGGCACCTCATCGACTCGTGAAGCCTGAAATGCCTCCCAAGCCTCATGCGGCCTGCACACCGCAAGCAGACAATCAGCGGAACAGGCAACCTTGAATGGTCTGATTGATCTGCAAACATCGAAGTGCCTGTGGGTATGTTGCTCGGGCATGCCACACACACTCACACACACACCCACACACACCCAACGGCTCAATCCACCAGCTTTCACATGCATTTGAGACTCACCCCATGTCCGGCCGCAGGGTGGGGCCGCACATCGACATCTCCAGGCTGCCGAGCACCGGCGGCGGCTTGGAAGCACCGCGCCGCGCGGGGGTGGAGGACACGGACGCCGCAGCGGTGTTGGACGTCTGCCGCCCGGCTGCCTGCTCGTCACGGGGGACGCCAAGCGCGTCAGGCCCCTGTGGACTTCGATGAGAGCTGCTGCAGGCTGCCCGCCATGACTTCCCGTTTGAGAATCTGCCACTCGGTCTCAGGCGGCAGGGATGTAACAGTGGGCGGCCAGTCAGCCGCACGAGCGCTTGCCCTAGGTTCCGCGTTCAATCTTTATTGCAGCACCCAGCGAGCCGAGACGCACCTCGAAGTCGCCCATGTAGCCCTCGGGAGGCGATTGCCGCAGCGCGGCGTCGGGCACCCGCAGGCGTGAGGGCGACGCCATGCCGGCCGCCGCCGGCTGCGTTGGGGTCCGCTGTGCCTGTGATACGATACCGACCGTAATATTGCCGCAGCTTGGGCTCTGGCATGATGCTTCCCTGCTCCGTTCGTCGTCAAGGCCAGCACATCATCACATGTGCTGGGTCAAGGTCGACATTGGAAGCTTTGTGAACAACAGCAAGGCGCTCTGAACTGTGCTAGACGCTTGCGTGTGCCTGCTTTCGCTGGCTTTGGCAGTGTAGAGCTCAGTCAGCAGGTGCCGATCCGCAAAATCGACCTGCAAACAGCAGACCTGGGAGAAGGGGGACTCCTGGCCGTCGTAGAAGCTCTGGGACGACTGCGCCGAGCCGGGCTGCCCGGCCAGGGGTTCACCGCTGCTGTCCCCGTGGCCGGCAGTGGGCGTCCGCAAGCCCTGCCTCAGAGGCAACGGCGGCGCGCTGCTGTCCGTGCCGTTGGCTGCTGCATCACCGGATGCTGGACCACCCGCCTGCTCATCAGAGGCTGGCTCGCTCGTCCGACCATCAGAGACCGTGCTGGCCTCCTTTGTGGGTTCGTTGCTCGGCTCCAATGGTGTTTGGAAAATGACCGATGCCTGCCGCTGGCCATGGATTATTAACTCTGAAGCTGGCTCTGCGGCCGGCTCTGCAGGCTTCCTGCCGGCCAGGTCTGCAGCCAGCGCTGCGGCCGGCTCTGCAGTTGCGTCTGCCAGCTGATCATGTGTCGGTGAAGAAGCTGATGCTGCAAGCCTGTCTGCGGCCGGCTCTGAACCCGGCTCTGCTGCCAGGCTGTTGCTGCTGCCAGAATGTTCCAGGACTGCGTCTGCTTCACGGTCGACCTCTGCGCACGGCAGCGCCCGCGCCTGCACGAAGGGGCCGACGCATGTGAGGTCGTGGACATCTGGAAGATGGCCACCTGTGCACAGCCCGAAGTCCGCTGTGGTAACATTTGTTTGGGCGGCCCGCAGCCAGCTGCAAGCACGTGTTGCACATGCTTGCTTGCTGGCACGGCTGTCAGATGGTCCTATGAAGACGACTTTCGTACATGTCCAGCTGGGCGCACCGCATCGGAGGACTCGGCCTCGCTGCCAGAGACCGCACGGCTGGCCTCGCGGACTGCCGCCGGCGCGGCAACCCCGTCTTCCACGAGCGCCTCAATGCCCGCCAGCCGCATGCGGGGGGTCAGCTCGCCGGAGGCCGCATCGGAGGCCGCCTCGCCAGCGGCGCTGCCCGCGGCGGCCGGGATGGCGGTGGCCACGGGGTTGCAGGCTGCGCTCTCGCCTGCGCACCGCACAAGCTGGATAAGTGAAGAGATTGAAGCTGCTGCTCCACTTGACGCTTTTGGTGGCTACCACATGGCCAATGCTGCAGCGAGGCTTGCCTCAAAACTGTCCAGTAGCACCCACCAACAGGAGAGGTTGCGTCTGCCAGGCTGATAGTGGCGGGCGCGGCCTCTGCGGGCACGGGCGCCGTCAGTGGCGCCGGATTGGCCAGGCTCCAGGGGTGCAGCAGGTCGCCTTCCGCATTGGTGTTTGGGTGCGCAGCTGTGCCGGTCCCTGCTGCCTCTGCGCCTCCACCACTGCCGCTTCGCGCGCTGGCCGCTGCAACAGGCTCCCCTGCGGGGGCGGCGCCTTCGGCGTGCGCCTCTGCTGCGCGCGCTGCTGCAGCAGCATGCGGGCCGGCTGCACTGAGGTCGGCGCCATTCGTCTGCCGCCGTCGGGCTGGCTGCCTGCGCTGCGGCACCGCCGGCCCCGCTTTGCGGTGCAGCAGCCGCCTGCTGCGGGGACGCTTCGCCGCTGTCAGCAGCAGGCGCATCTGCCGCCTGCAGCACGGCCGATGACGCTGCATGCTGGGGGCCACCAGCCTCGCCGCTGCAGCTCTGCGGCGTCCTGGCCTCGGAGCCGCCGCCTGCCTCGGCGGCGGCGTCCGCATCCGCGGCGTCGACGGCGGCCGMACCCGCCTCGGCGAAGGACTGGTTTCTGAGGCGGCTGGCGCTGTAGGGCGTTGCCCCGCCGCCGCACGCCCCGCCGCCGCCTGGACCAGTGCTGCCGCCTTCCGGCAGCGGCGCCACCGCGTCCTCCTCGATCCGCGGGAACTCCATGGAGTGCGCACGGCTGCCGGCGGGCGTGTGGAACACGTCCGACTGCGTGCGGCTGAAGCTGCCGGGCGTCAGCAGCGTTGGGTCCACAGGGGAGCCTGCGACCGTCGGCGTCGCCGGCGGCGATCGCTCGTAGCCGTCCTGCGGGCACCAGATGCGAATGCTATTCAGACGCGCCTTGGCTGGCCCAGCATCCCCTGCTCTGTACAAGATGGATGTAGGGCACGAGTCCCAAAGCAGGCCCGCAGGCGGGGGCAGCCTCCCGTGTTGGGCCGGGCAGCCTTGCGGTCGCAGCCAGACAGCCAACATGGACCAATTGCGCCTACAACCGTCCCCCCTGCGCCTTCATAGTTTACGCGCCCCCACCTCGTACAGCATGATGGGCCCTTCAACCGTGCGGCGGCCGCCAGCCAATCAGGCACGAAAGCTGTCGCACGCCACAGACCCCCGTCTCCCAGGTGCCCTCAAAAAACACTATCAGCTGCCCACACCTCGTGCAGGATGAGGCCCTCCTGCCGCGCGGCGGCTGCTAGCGCCTCCGAGTCCACATGGCAGCGCAGGTCCTCCACTGCGTCGTCCGCCGCATGCTTCAGCTGCTCCACTTCCGCGGGCGCCGCCCGCCCCGACGCCACCGCCGACTCGAGCCGTGCGATGTCCTCCATTGCCTCCCGGATGGCCACCACCTGTGCCGGGGCTTGCCGGAGGTGATGGGCTGGCATCGGCGGCGGCGTCAGCCAGTGAGCACATGCAAAACGCAGCCTGCTGAGTGGCGCACTGGTGGCCATTGCTGTGGGTCTCACTGGCTGCCACACTGTGCTCTGGTGCCTCTTGGGTGTGTATGGATCGGCAAGTGTGCCAGTCCCATGCTGTGCCATGTGTTCTTGAGTGGAGACAAGCCACCTCTGCAGGCGTGTCGTGCCATAGTGCAACGACACTTTGGCGGATGTGACTGACTTGGCGACGCGTCGGCGCCGCAACCTTCGGCTGGTGCAAGCAACAACTAGGCACAGCACCTGCTCGGCAGTTGCGTAAGGCGGGCGGTCGTCACCGGAAGAGTAGCCGCTGGGCGGCGACATCATGCCGCTCAGCTGCTCCTCCGTCAGCTCTATGTCGCCTGCGCCAATGACATGCAAGCCTCTTGAATAGCACCATTCCATCATCCCGGCGCCGCCTATACGTGAGCAGCCGCCTAGTTGCAGCAGACAGCAGTGCGGTTCCACATGCAGGTATCTCCATGCATGGCAATCATCAAGCGACTGCTGACTGCAATCTGGTTTTGCAGCCGGCCTCCCAGCCAAGTACTCCGAAGCCGGACAGCTGCATCGACCAGCCACATGCGGCAGGCATGCTGGCGGACGCACCGCTGCCATCGTGGACTTCCTCGCCCAGGAAGTACGCCTCGCCCGTGCGTCCCAGGTGCATCGTGAAGCTTGCCTCCACGTCTGCAACCGTCAGCAGGCTTGTAGTGTTTGGCTGGCCCGTGTCAGGCTGGGCCTTTCACCGCACCCTTTGGTTGGCCATCTGGGTGCTGCCTCGCTGCTTCAAATGCTCAGTGCAGGCAATGGATGACGCTACTAGCTCACCATTGACGATGATCTTGACAGCCCGGTCAGTGGTGCGAGACCCAGTGTACTTGCCAAAGCGCACTGCGATCAAATCAGCCACAGCACGTCAGGCCATGGATGCTCGAAGTGCTGCAACGCGGCGCTCTGCACTGCATGACAAGGACATGCAACCTGGCACAGCAAGCCGTGGCACGGCAAGCTACCCACCGTAAAAGGGGGACGTCTTGATGCTGCCATCGGGCTGGCGGACCGCCATGATGTCGATGGCTCCGTTCAGGTGCGGCGTCACATACGCCAGAGTGCTTCCCACGGCCATGCCCGCCGCGAACGTGCCGCTCTGCACGTGGAGTTCGAAGGGCGGTACGAGGCAAGTCTGGTGCGGAGCTGACGGGGGTGGTGGTGCCTGGTGAAGGGTGACATGCACGCTGTACTACTTCACTGTGCGTGGCAAGGTTTGTGTTTGAAGACGACGAGTGACGCTTCCTTCGCCGACCTTGATAGCGCTGGCAGCCCTCCCGGCTCTTCCTGCCATAGTGGCACTGTCGGCGCTCTGCTGCCGCACAGGCACAGCGGCTTCTGCCTCCGCCATGGCAGTGCGTCGGGACGGCAGTCTGGTGCTAGAAACGGGACGAATAAGCCATAAAATTTTGCAACGTCCCTCTTCACGCGGACCGCTAACTTACACGACTAGACAGGCGTTGTTCCTTGTGAGGTGATCTGTCGTCATCGTGCGAAAAAGATGTGCGCCATGTGCATGTCGTTCTGTGCCATCACGCAAGAGATGCGACCCTGCATCTTCAGCTTTGTATTTTCGATTCGGACGAATCAGGGCGTGAACTGCCATATGGGCGTGAACTCCAAGGCATCTGTGGGTGGTGACTGTGCCTGAAGACACACCAACTGCTGAGTCACCTGCCGTAACCTTAGAAACCCTGATGGCGCTCAGCGGTGGGCGATGGCTCCATACCGGTGAGCGAATGTGCACCGATCCTGCAGAAGTACATCGCACAGTCTTCGCGCACCACATCACAGCGCACCTCAGACCGACCAGATCGCTGTGACTGGGGGCCGAGCGTCAAGCAGCGGCGCTGAGCAGGCCTGTAGCAGCGTCAGATCGCGTAGCAATATGCAATGCTCTGGCTTATGCCATCCTGACACAGCCATGATGCAGGGTCTGCGGCGCGCGGGGAGTGGCCTGAGAGGCAGCAACTCCCTCAGACAGCTGCAGCGGGGTGGTCTAGCGGCCGTTCGTGGGCGCAGAGGTGCACTGCTGGTCTGGGCCAGAATGCACATAGATGATGCATTTCCACTGTGGAGCCCGCTGTTCAGCAAGCAACTGATCCTGCATCCGATGCTGTAGTACTGTACAGCCTGATGCAGCGAAAGCGAAGCATCCGACAATGACCAGGTCGTGTCTGCACCCCTGCATGCAGAGACACTCAATGTTCTCACTGCAACGCAGGCGCACTCACATGCCAGGCAGCGGCAGCAGTCAGCAACCCCAGCCAGCGGGTGGTCATCACGGGGCAGGGCATTGCATCGTGCTTTGGCAACGACGTCGACACCTTTTATGAGAAGTGCGCTCATGTGGAAACCACAGAGATGCCCTGTGTCCTGCCAAACAGGCTGCGTTCTTTCTGCAATTCAAGTCGGACAATCCGATGAATACCTGAGACCGGATTGATTCAAATCTGCATCCTTGCAGGCTGCTCTCCGGCACCAGCGGCGTGGGTCTCATTGACCGCTTTGACGCATCAAGCTTCCCCACGAAGTTTGCGGCGCAGATCAGGAACTTTGACAGCGAGGGGTGAGCACCTGGTGCCCGGCTGGTCATTGGCACCTGCACCTTTTGCAGTTTGTAACGTCATTGCACCTCTCTGAGCGCCGGCTGCATGCGTGCGCCTCAGTAGCCGGAGCCTGTGCGCTGCTGCGCTGCAGGCTTGTCGACAAGAAGAACTTGCGGCGATATGACAATTGTCTCACCTACACGCTGGTCAGCTCAAAGAAGGCGCTGAAGGAGGCAGGCCTCGACAAGGAGGTGGGCAGCTGCACTCAGTTTCTTCCACATTTGCTGGCCTCATCTGCATACCGACAATCGGGGGGACAATCCGATGCGCCAGCTCAAACTGAGTGGCATCTGCGCCTGCGGAGAGGACAGACAACATCATGCGAATTGCTCCTTCTCCGCTTGCCAGGCGCCTGGCAGCATGGCAGGGCCCTGGCCAATTGTTGCTGAATCCGGATCTGAATCGCGTGCCCCGTAAATTGTGACAGTGACAAATTCGAGCGGCGCTCCTGCTGCGAACCCCTGCATGACAGGGCTAATGAGGAACGACTGTCGCTCTTGAGGTTCTGCAAAACCCTGAACACGCGGTGCTCCTTGTTTTGAACCCCGCTTTCCATTCCGCGACGAAGCGGGACAGCCCGGAGGCGCACGAGGGGCTGGACAAGGCGCGGTCAAAGTCCTGCAAAGTCCTCAACACACAGCGCTCCTTCTCTGGTCCCTGCATGACGCCAGATTCCGCCCTCAAACCCTGCAGGACAGCCCGGAGGCGTACGAGGCGCTGGACAAGGCGCGGGTGGGCGTGCTGGTGGGCACCGGCATGGGCGGGCTGCAGGTGTTCCAAGACGGCGTGCAGAACCTGGTGGAGAAGGGGCACCGCAAAATCAGCCCCTTCTTCATCCCCTACGCCATCACCAACATGTGCGTGCCTCCGAAGTTCTCGGTGCAGCGATGGAGATGGATGCATGCAGCTGTTCAGGTGCCCAGAGATAGGCACCTGCCGCAGGGTCAGTGGGGTTGACGGAACATGCAGAACATGCACCCGTGCCTCCTCTGCAGCGGACCCTCCCAACTGCTTCCAGGGACGGGTGCACTCGCGGGGTTGGGTGGGTCTCCGGCACCAAGCCGCTCATCGTTGCAAGCCCTGAACTGGGCCCGGCACCCTAGGCTGGAAAACCCTTATGGCGAACCCCTCGTTGCTGAAGGGGCGGCGCGCTGGTGGGCATGGAGTATGGCTTCATGGGGCCCAACTATTCCATCTCCACGGCCTGCGCGACGGCCAACTACTGCTTCGTGACGGCGGCAAATCACATCCGGCGGGGCGACGCAGACGTCATCCTCGCCGGCGGCAGCGAGGCGCCCATCATCCCCGTTGGCCTCGGCGGCTTCGTCGCCTGCAGGTGCGGCCGAGGAGTCTTGAGTCTTGTGCCGCCGCTGAAACCGACCTTCGGGGATGGGGGGAGGGGAGGACAGGGCGAGGGCGCAGGGCAATGGGAAGTGTGATGCGCTGCCCCCTCCTGCAGCGTTGCCGCCCTGCTGGCCGGCCAAGGCAACTCTGCAGCATTATCGCACCTCAGCACCCATTTGCGATGGACCCGAGCCCTGCGCCTCCCTCCGTGCAGGGCGCTGTCCTCGCGCAATGACGAGCCGGAGAAGGCGTCGCGGCCGTGGGACAAGAACCGCGACGGTTTCGTGATGGGCGAGGGCGCCGGCGTGCTGTGCATGGAGTCGCTGGAGCACGCGCAGGCGCGCGGCGCCAACATCCTGTGCGAGTACCTGGGCGGCGCCACCAATTGCGACGCCTACCACATGACGGTGCGGAAGCTGTTTGCTTGAGCAGCACTCGGCTGCCGCTCGCAGTGGGCATGCCAGCGCGCCCCAGGCATCCTGGCTTGGACGTCGCATCGCGGCGGCCTCTCTGGCTGGCGCAGACTCGCCGTGGGGGGGTGSATGCGCGTGACTGTCGTTGCCTGCCTGCGTCTGCAACCACCTTGTCGTCCAGAGGCTGTGCGGCCAGCTGCTGACCTGGCAAAACGCATCGCCTGCTGCAGGACCCGCGCGCTGACGGCCTGGGTGTGTCCGGCTGCATCGAGCTGGCGCTGAAGGACGCGAAGATTGACCGCGACCAGGTGTGGCTGCTGCTGCTGCTTCCCACATGTTCTTCATTCTGCTCTGCCCTGTCATTGAATTGAGCCATTCGTCTTCTGTGATGGCACTGGCATACGCAGGCCGATCTCAGCACACGCAGGGGCTTCGGCATGCCGTAGCGCTCTTTAAGCAGCCGCTTACAGCTGGACAAGCGTGCCACTGGACGCCCCTGACTGGGCACGCACGCTGAGGTTCATGCCTGCCCCGCGGCGCAGGTCAACTACATCAACGCGCACGCAACGAGCACGCTGGTGGGCGACGTGGCGGAGGTCAAGGCCGTGAAGCAGGTGTTCTCCGACTGGAGCAACATCAAGATGAACGGCACTAAGTCCATGATCGGGCACTGCCTCGGCGCCGCCGGCGGCCTGGAGGCCGTCGCCACCATCCAGGCTATCCGCACTGGCTGGGTGCACCCCACCATCAACCAGGCGCGTCTTGTTGCTGCACTGGCACGGAGCATTTGCCCTCTTGAACATGCTAAAAATGTTCAGGGCGGGGTGCAGCAGCAGCTGACAGGGGGGGGAGTCCAACTCGGCCAACCTTTAGTGCAGAGGACGTTGCGACCATGAATCGACGCACGGAACCCTTTGCATCCTGCTGCAAGTCAGCTCTTCAGGGGCCTTACTTGAGTTTGACATCCGCTGCAGGGCGACCTGGTGGACGAGGTGGCGGACATCGACACGGTGCCCAACGAGAAGAAGCAGCACGACATCACAGCCGCCATCTCGAACTCCTTCGGCTTTGGCGGCCACAACTCCAGCGTCGTCTTTGCGCCCTTCAAGGAGTGAAGCCTGCCGCCGCTCGAATGCTTGCTGAGCGCACTCTGCAGAGATCGTCACGGCAGGGATGTGAGACTAGTAGCAGGGGGATGAACGAGATGGGCCTGGCCAAGCCCGTGTTGACCTACCTAATGACAGGGAGCTGGCAGCAGCTCGGACGGTTACTTGTACTATGGAAATGTCCTGCCCAGCTCTGCCAACGGATTGGGCCTTGCGGAAGAGCAGTGACATAGAGGCGGGCAGCGAGTGTGTTGCAATATGAATTGTGTGCGAGCCGAGAGAGCATTTCGATTTGGAGTGGCCGCAGAACTGACCAGAACTGTCAAACGAGTAGTCAGCCAGCACACCCGTCGTTACAAGGCACCTCATGAACATGCAGGCTCAAGCAGGGGCCGCATCAGATCGATGTCTCACGCTGAGGGGAGACACAATCATGTGCCGGCAGTGGCAAATCCATTGCGGGGCACCCAGAACTGTGCCCGCTGGTCTTCGTAGCCCTGTGGATGTGAAAAATATGCTTTGAACAGCAGCAAGCGAGCTCGAACATAAGCTTCCCACCAATGACACAATTTGTAGAGGCGGGACCTTCAAAAGTCACGCCCGCACCGGTTTCCTGAGGGTGACGGTGTGCACGTCCTGGGGGTCCACAGGCGCCGGCGCCCTCGCACGCTGCTTCATGTCGTCGAACAGCTTCGCATACTGCATGCAGTGTGGATCATGTCAACAGACCAGGGCTGCCATGCAGCCGCAGGATATGGCGAAGTCAAGAGGATGCTCGCCGCTGTCTACCATACAGCTGGAGCTCACAAGGCATCCGCAATGTCACCTTCTCATCAAACTCCATGGGCACGAAGAGGGGATCGCGCCGCTTGCAGCAGTCCAGCAGGGCGTCGATGCCGATGTACCGCAGCGCTGACACCTCGCTGGCCTGCACTGCCATGACAAGCATTGACTGGCAGAAACAGGGGCGTGTTGTGATGTAGTTCGAGCACAGGCAGTGCCTCGTCGATCCTTCACCTGACATGTGCGTGCTTTTCGAGCAGAATGTGGTCTTGCCTGTAGCTCGAAGGCGTCAAGGGAGACGCGGTCCAGCAGCGTGACCAGGTAGACGTTGATGTGCTCATTGTTCACAAACGTGCCGTCGTTGATGACTGATTGGTGGACGGTGTCAAATGCATGCTCAAAGGCCTGCATGCCAACACACTTCTGTCAATATTCGGTGCTCTCACGGCAAAGGCCGGTCAGCACCCTAGAGGTGCAGAGCACCAACAGCTTCTTAGAAGTTTGCAGGTACCTCCGCGGGCAGCATCAGCCCAATCTCCTCTGCTGTTTCCCGGACTGCTGTGGGCAGCGGCTCGTCTCCGGCAGACACGTGACCCGCACATGAAATGTCAAACAAACCGGCCCAGCTGTCCTTATTCGCCGCTCGTTTCTGCATCGACATTGAGTCCTACAGTGAGTCCTACATTCAGTGCCGCGAGCTTGATTGCACAACCAGCGTGCGGCCCTGTGCATGAACACTTCACAGGACACCAATCAGGCGACATCGGCGCTACATGCGACCTGCCTGCAGGATCAGCTCCGCCGTCGGCTGGCAGAAGACCCACACGTGTACCGCGCGGTGCCTGTAGGAACTTGAAGCCGTCTCTCGCACGATGTCTGAAATGCAGTACCATTCCAAGCTGGTTCTTGCAGCAGCACGCACCAGTCGCCGTCGCGGTGGACCGCGCTGCGCGGCTTGGAACGACCTGCGCATGCATCAGCAACCGTCACGATTTTCCCCATCATGATCACGTATACCACTCAGTGAGACAGTAGGCAGCATGGCGGAGGCGCATGCAGCGTGTTGGGATACTGAAACGTGAATATCACAACATCGGCCGTCCACCTGTCTTCTCGCCGTCAGGGTGCAGCACGTCAAACAGCTCCTCTTGTGCCCGTGCTGTGCCGTTTTCAAGCTCAATCTTCTGCACGGGCTCGGCCATGCATACCCCGATAGATTCAAGCCGATCAGCAGCCTTTCCAGCGCGAGTGTCGCAGTGGGTCTCAAGCAAGCTGACGAAGGTAGCCTCGCATCCGCAGGCGTGCAAATGAAATGCTGCACCTGCAACGCACCTTGTTGGGAGATCCGCACCCCCTGATGAAGGATGCGGGGGTGCGTAACACTGAACTCTGGAGTTCCAAGGCGCTCCTGGGACGGCCGCTGTCCCACTGTTCGGATTCGAACGGCGCTTAATCTGCAAGTGAGACACCATCGAAGTTCCTGGTGCGTTCGACGAGAGCCGCCCGGTGGTCTGTGCGTGTCGGATCGCACGGCAGTACCGGCGTTGGCGACGTTTGCGACAGGTGGGTCACCGGTCAATCGCTGCGCTTCTCCGGAAGAATTTTTCCCACTGTTTTCCTGTCGCAATTTGCAGGTTCAACACTCAGGATCGCATCCCGCTGACCAAGCAATACGTTCCTGCAGTGTCGTCGGCCAAACAATCACAGTCGCTTGCACCAGATTATGTTCAAAACGATAATCTATCCTTCAACCTCGCAGGCTGCAATCCTACGGTTTTGGCTCAGAGCCAGATATTCGGCCGCTCCAGCTTTGCCGCGGGCAGTCTTCACTTTGGCCCGCAGTGCCGCAATGTGCGACGCCTGCGGCCAACCATCACCTGCCGCTCGTCCGACTACGAAGTGACAAAGAAGCTGCATGAAATGGTCAGCAGCGTCGACTCGGAGGCCGAAGCTGCGGCGCCTCGCTTTGTCGTCGTTGACAAGCTCGGCAATGCCCCGCCACCGGCCGCGGCGGCCAAGGGCGGACAGCAGAGCGCGCCTGCTGCCGGAGGACGTGAAGGCGACGAGCACGCCAGCTTGAGGGAGCAGGCGGATGGCAAGAATCCAAATGCTGCCAAGCCTGCGCAACAGCGAATGCCTGCAATGATGTGGCGGCGGGCTGCCGCCAGGATCTGCATGGCAACAATGTACCTCATCACCGCCATGTGGGGCGTGCTCGCCCTTGAGGCGGCAAGCTGGCCTGCGCTGGGCCAGCTTGCCATGCAAGCCTTCAGACGTGTGGCTCTGCACGGCGGCGGCTTCATCTGGGGTTTCATCGCTGGCGCCTGGCTGCTGCACTTCCGCCACACCCTGCTGCGATGAGGGCAGGCCGATGGGAGGCTGTGTATCTCCAGGTTTCTGTGGCACTTTGGCGCTGAATCATGCGCCTGCTTTGCATTTGGAGCGCTGCTTTGATTAAAGATTATTGCCTACTGTCAGGCGATGGTTTGACGACTTGTCGTGTCTTGTTCGGTATGTATAATGACGAGCTTTGACTTCTGCAACTGTCCCGCCGCACTTTTCGATGGCTGCTCATCTGTCTACACCTTCCTGAAGACTTAGTCAATTTTGAAGCCGACGACAGGTCAAGCTTCAAATGGCAGAAACTCAGCATCAGAACTCATCCACCGACGACTGTCGAGTTGCTGTTAGTTCGAACTCTACAGCAGTGTTCCCAAGTTCCCTGCTGTCAGCTAGGCAGCGCACACCTGCGAAATCGGAACTGGTGTTGACAGCTGTGGGACATCCGCATCCGTTTTGCGGCATCAATGCTTGGTCAAACTACAGGACGTGCTGCGTTCTGAGTGGTCGACTCAGTCATGGCTGAAGAAGTCGTATGCACGCCTAGCGGGCTCACGTACGCGGACAGCGATGAGTTCAGCCTGGCAGACAGCATCGGACCGACACAGTCGACGGGTGAGGCTGCTGGCCGTGCACATCGACTTTGCGCACGTCTTCAGACGGAAGCAACACTCTGACAAGGCTGACTCTTGGACAGGGACCGCGCTGAGCCCGCGGAGGCGGCTGTTTCCAGTGGACAACACTATTGCTGCGCGGCCAGGCAGTCAAGGAGACAGAGGCGACCAGCGGTGAGGCATGCTTGGACGCTGAGATGAGGTGCTGCCCCCAGGCATGCATGCGCGAGCTGAACCTGATTGCTGATGCGATGTGCACTTGCCGCCGCAGCGACCGCAAAGCCGCCCCGGCGGCATTGGTCCACCCCAGCCGAGGCGGCCCGCAGCAAGCTGTCAGGTGCGTGTGCATACACGAGGCTGCCTGCGTACGGGATCAGAGGGTCCAACAAGTCGCGTTGTGGCCGTTTGCAAGCCATCTGATTGAGACCTTTGCCATCCGCCGCACTTGTGGCTCGACACCTCTTCACACCCTGCGCCGCAGGCCGGCCTGGGACGTGAACACCTCCAAGGCGGCGATGGCGGCGCTGCGGAAGGAGCAGGCGCGCAAAGCGGACCTGCTGAGCCTGGACGCCCTGGAGCAGCACTCCTGCGCTGCAATGGAGTGCGCCCCCTGCCCGCTGCCGCATCACGCTCACATCACGGTTGCTGCAGGAGGAACGCTGCCGCGCTTTTCGAAGCTTTCACGCCACACTGACATGGGTTCGTCCAGAGGGAAATGGCTGAATGCTCACGAGCTGGCAGGGCTGTGCCAGCTCACTCTCAGCCTGTTCACCCTGTAGGAAGACTCATCCTGGCTCCTGACATGCATGCAGAGCACTCGCCCTGAATGGTGAGGCGGCCGCCAAGAAGGTGGTCGCGCCCTACCGGCGGCCGCGCCGCAGCTCTGGCGACTCGTATACCAGCCGCCTGATCCAGGTGACCGCTTCCGACGAGTGCTGGCTGTGAATTTTAGACCGGTGACACAACGTTGGCATGCAGTATCACTTGCAGAGCAGGATAGGTGGCCGCATTGACGAAATGGCAAACTGAAAGCTGACAGGTTTGCAACGACGCTTCGCAGCGACAGGATTTTGTGCAGCAGCCGGGTGCGCCCCGCGGACCCAGCAGCTCGTCTGCCACGGCAGACTCGGCGCAAGCTGCCGCATCAACCGTGCCAGCACACAGCAAACCTGCTGCCAGCTTGGCAGCTGCCGACTCGGCCACGCTGGAGCTCCTGGAAGAGTCCGTGCAGGTGAGGAAGCAGAAACCGTAATGCAGCCTTGCAATGAGCAGCTCACCATCAACTCGTGACGTGCTGGAGACGGCGGCTGTGGGAGGCGAGCAGGAGACATCCTGCAGTCGTCAAATGTCGTCATGTTCTCATCCTCCGCAGGTGAAACATGATCCTCATCATGCTTCCAGCGCTGTTAAGAGTGCCTTTGTACGTGCAAACAGGGCAGTGAGGCGCTGTCGGACATTGACGTGGACGAGGACGTGACGGTGCTGCAGTCCGCGGCCAGCCTGGAGACGCGAATGGAGACCGGCGCCGGGTCGCCGGGTGCGAGCAGCGCCGCCAGCTGGAACCCCGCGCTGCACCCCGCGCTGCGGACCACCGCCCAGTCCTGCCTGCACCCGGAGGTGATTTCGTCGTCGTCCTGGTGAATGCATCATGGCAGCGTACATATGTGTTATGCTGCTCGTCCTGCTCAGTAAGAGGCGGGCGCGACTTAGTGCCTGTGCCGCCAGCACCTCCATCAGATCACAACGTGCTGCCAGGTGCGCGAAAGGTCGGAAGTCACCAATCTGTCATTCACCATCAGTCCATATTCACCTGCCTGCAGGAAGACTTTGACGCGGAGGCCGCCGGGTACTGCTCTGCCGCGCAACTGCTGGCGGAGCGTGACGTGGGGCGCGATGCGTCCAGCGGTGCTGTCGGCTCCAGGCATTCAGCACAGGTGTGCAGCAAGGAGGTTCCTCCAAGTCGCAATTCACCGGTTGTCGTGGTCAGTGGTGGCAGCTGCGGGTGGGTTGCCGCTGGATACGCAAGGAAAGCGGTGATGGAAGCTTCGGTTGCCGGGTGTTGTTCTGGTTCTCAAGCCCGCACGGAGGCTCCTCTGCACCAGATCCTCAACACTGTCGTGCTGGCCCCTGCAGTCGTCACTGCAGTCGTCTGGCATTGCGGGCCCCGCCGCCAGGGTGCAAGGGGCAGAGGAGTCTGAAGGCTCGTGCGGCCAGCCCTGCCGCTCGGCGCCGCAGCCCGCCCTGCCGCGACCGCAGCCTGCGAGGTAAGGGCTTCGGGCAACTTCCATGGTGTACGACGCATGGCTAACGAAACCTCCCATTTGTCCTGGCAATTGCGTGCTGGCATGGTGATATACCATGTGTCACGAGCTGTCGTGGCCTCTGTCCTGCAGGCGGTCTGTCCAGTTTCCCACGCCGGCCCTTTCAGCCCAGTCCTGGCAAGGCGGTGACAACATCATCTGGCCGGATGGCGTCACAGGTGCCCATGCCTTCCTGACTGGCCGCCGCACATCAGGTGTTTGCAGGAGCTTGCAGTTTAATCAAAATTACGTCTGCAGCTGTGCACGAGGGGAGCTGAGCTGCTGTGCCATGCTCACAGCTCCGCCGCGCAGCAGCCGTGCCCTGGCGGTGCGACCTGAGCACCTCGGCATGCGCGCCATCCCCGGCCTCAAGCCCACCGCGCCAAAGCCGGCGCCCACTGCGCGCCCAGCCGTCAAGACAGGTCCATCCTTGCATGAGCCTGGCGTCGCACTGCTGCCAATGCACGCATGCCTCACTGCCCCCTGCACTGCATGCTGGATGGCGACATGCAGACCCATGTTCGGACACACACCATGCTTGCTTTTGCTGCTGCAGGAGCCAAGGCAGGGCCGCGGCGGGGGGGCGGCACTGTGAATCGCGGCAGGCGGCCCGCCGGCCTTCCGGGGCAGCAGGAGGAGGACCCGCTGGCGGAGCTGCAGCAGGCAGTCACCTCAGTGCAGCGGCTGCAACACGCCACACTGGGCCTCAAGTGCGCATGTGACTGCTTTTGCTGCAGACAGAGGATGGTCTGCCGAACCTTTCTGAGAGGCTGGAACGATGCCGGCAGGACGTGATAGCGCAGCCTAGGAATCCGTTCCGCAGACAGCATGCGCAGGCGTTCACCATGAGCTTCTGTGAGGTGCGAGTCTTCCTTGCCGCGCAGGCAGCGCGCGGAGCAGGAGCCGCTGCCGCTGGCGCCGTCGCCCGCCTCGGTCGCGGAGGCAAGTCCGGCAGCGCGGCCGGCGCGGCATACGGCACCCCGCTGGGCCCGTGTATGCGCGTGGCTGCGGCCGGCGGCGGGGCCCGCGTTTCTGAGTGCAGAGGGCGGCAGCCGCGTGCTGCGCGCGCGCCTCGGCCCGCACGTCGCCGACTGCCGCGAGTTCGCATTCGACGAGGTGCAGGCCCCATCTTGACTTGGCCAAAGCGACGGTGCGGAAGTCTTGCAAGACGCCGCTGACATGTCCATCAGCATCTGCAGAAGCGTCGTGTCAGGGCGCTGCTTGGCGGTGCTCAGAATGCGGAAGAGCTCTGCAGCCCATCACGCTCTGGCATCGTGCTCTGGCCGCAGCGCTCGGCTCATCCCACGGCGCTCGCCTCCTCTGCTCCAACTGTGTGGTTGTGCTGTCCGCACCCTACCGTCTCCCACGATCTGTAACGGCTCCCTTCACACTCAGGTGCTGGCGCCCGGCAATGAGGGGCTGCAGCAGGAGGCGTCACGGCTGGCGGCAGCGGCAGCGGATGGACGCAACGCCTCCGCATTCGTCATGGGCCGAGGCGATGCCGGCACCGAGATCGTCCTGCATGGCGGCGCTGGCAGCGCTGGTGGGGTGGCGAGCTCAGCTGCATCGTGTCTCGAACTGCACGTGTCAGTTCGGGTTGGACCACGTTGATGTCAGCGACAGCATCCTAGGGACCATAGTTGTGCAGGGAGGGCCAAGCCAGCTGCGGCCCCAGGAGCGACTCACCGCATTTTTCCGCATCCAGATCCTGCTCCACATTGCACCTGGCGCATGTTGCCAATGCACGGAATCGGCGAGCAATTCCCAAACAGTTCCCTGGGCTGAGCGCAATAAGCAATAACCGGCCTGTCATGTTCCACCAGAGGCAGCGCTGACAGGTTGACCAAACTGACGCAGGCCTCATGGACCTTGCGGTGCGGCAGCTGCTGGAGCGGCCAGAGACCGGCGGCGACGGCGGCAGTGACGGCGGTGCCGCCGATGGCGGGGAGGCGCATGCCATGCAGCTGCACGTGGCGGCCTTCCGGCTGGCCGGCGACCGCATCACCGACCTCCTGTGCACGACCGGCGCCTCCTCCGGTGCGACTCGACACACCTGCAGTTTCGTTGCCTCGTCAGTGGTGTCTCCTGCAGCTTGTCTTCTGGTTGCCTGCCATACGCGTGGCTACTGCGGCGTCAACACCCAACTGCTGCCAGCAGACCGTGCTCGTCGCACTGCCTTGCACCAGGAGTGGCTCAAAGTTCAGATCGAGGTGCAGGTCCGCTGTGGTACACACTCAGTAGGCTGTCTCGTTGGCGGCTCGCAGGCGGCCAAGACGTGGTGCATGATGCCGCCACCGGCCGCGCGTGGGTCAGCGGCCTGGCGACGCTGGCGGTGCGCGATGTTGCAGACCTGGCCGCCGTGCAGGCGGTGCTGTCGGACGCCCGTGCTGCGCAGTCTGCGAGCATTGTCGGCGGCGACGGCGGCGGCAGCCCCGCGGCGGACTCCACGATTGTCGCGACCGTGTTCGTGACGTCCGGCAGGCCGGCCGCGGTGGCAGCGGCCTCTGCGGCTTTCGCCGCCCAGGCGGCGGTGGCGCCCGGCGGTCCCCACGGCAGGGCGGCGCGGCCGCCACCATACGCTGCGCCGCCCCACGGCGCGTGGGTCTCCAAGCTTACCTTCGTGGAGCTGCCGGCGGCGGAAGCTGGAAGCGGCAGCCATGCGGGGCGCACTGGCCTGCTGGGCCTGTCGCGCCAGCTGGCGGCGGCGCCTCCCGGGCGCGGACCCTCGCTGCCTCGAGGTAGGCGGCAAGACTGCCTGGTGATCCGCATGTGGATTTGCCCACCAGTCTCGTCAATACCTGCGATGGTCTGCAGCCCGCAGCACAGACGGACTTGCTGCTTCAAGAAGTCGGCAACAGTTGGAGGCAGTGTCATAGTGGCTCTGCCCAGGAAGGGGCCTGTGAACGCAAAGTTGCACAGACCGCCAGTTTCAGGTGCAGCGGCGCCAACAATGTGCATCAGCACACCAAGCCCGCGGCGACCTTGCCAGTCACCACGAGCCGCGCTGCGCGCAGCGGGACATTCTCGGGGCAGTGCGCGCGGCACGCGATCAAGACGCTGTGCTGAACCCGTGGCTGGTCGATGGTGCAGGCGCGGCGCAGGCATCGGTGCCCAAGCGCGGCGGCGGCGGCGCGGCTGACAACGTGCAGTGGGCGGTGTCGGAGGTGGTGTGGGCGGCGGCGCGCGGGCACGGGGTGCCGGTGCCCTGGCGTCTCAGCCGGCTCACGCGCTACCTGCAGGACGCGCTGACACCGTCAGGTACATCCCTGTGGAAGCGCTTTTCCAGCAGCCAACTGTGGGTGTGCTGTCGCGACATCCGTAGAGCAGATCGTCATGCTGTCTACCAAAGAAGGGGTCAGAGACTGAGCGCATGATGCATCGGGCATAATGCACATGCTACACCCTTGTGATGGCAGGGATGGCAGAGCAGTTGACTGTCTCGCGGGCTGGACACGATGCACGCGCTGAAATGCAACTTGTCGAGATGCAGCCTGTGGCGCCGCAGGCTGCGCGTTGGTGGTGGCGTGCGTGGACCCCAGTGAGGCGGCGCAGCCCGCCAGCTTGGCGACGCTGGCCACGGTGGCCCGCCTGCTGCGTCCCAAGCCGACCGCGCGCGCCTGACCTTGGCCCCTTGCGCCTGCGGCTTTGCGACGCCGGAGCAATGCGGCGCCAGCGGCGGCTACGCTGGGATGGCTGGACGGCTTGCCACGGCGGGCTGTGAACAAGGACGACGCAACCTAGTCGATCGTCAGACGCTGAGAGGATGGGAGGAGATGCATGTCCTGGGATCGGACAGGGTCGGGTGCATCAATGTCATACCAAAAGATGATGCCGCGCGTCCAATTGGCAGATGAGTAACACATGCAACGTAATAACTCTGACTCGCTGAGGACATGTGACACGGCGCTGTTCGTTGTGTTGACGATGTTGTTGCTGCCCTGCTGTGTGCAGTTCTTAGCCGTGCTTCTGTCTGCAATTTGATCCGGCGACAGCATTTTCCAATTCACTGGGGCACTGCATATTCTGGATATACTATCACTCAATTCACACGGAATGGACATTCGCTACTTGAGCAGCTGAAATTGTCTCGAAGCACACTTGCGCAGTCTTCAATCACAATACATTTACAAGGGTGGGACAAGGCTTCTCAAAGCTTCAGCCGTATCGAGTCACAGCCACAGACCCGGCAACACTGCTGTACCAGTCCAGTGGCATTGCATGCCGAAACATAGCACACTTCGAACGTTAGACATTGTGCTGCAACCGGAAGAATGATGCATAGTTTGAGTCCTCGGCTTTGCAGTCGCCCTTTTCTGCACAAACCTTACGAGCACATGCCGTGTTGCAGAACAGGGCAGCGGTCCGGCCCCACAACTTGCAGCAGCTTGCAAGGCTTTGATGACCTGAAGTTTGGCTGGGAGAGCTACGTGCTGGTTGCGGTCGTTGCTGCTTCCCTGCCGCACCTCTGGGCCGCTGCAGTGTCTCCACTTTTGGTGCGCCGCTGTCGTACATGACGCATCTCCGCTGCCTCTGCGATTTCAGCACCCACAAGCAGAACGACCCCATCGCTCAACTCAAAACCGAGTAACCCAGAGGGTTCATTGTCGCAGAAGCCGATGCGGTGCAAGCAGTGCTTGGGGGCGACCACGGTGCTGTGCTCGGTGTGCATGGCTCGTGGCAAGGTGCGTGGCCACAAGCTTGGGGCTTGCAGCAAGTGCTCTAGCCGAGTGCTTCGGCATGGTAGGCGTCAAGCGTCTCGCCAGCCTTGCAGCACTGAGCGTTGAGGGTGCGTCGCCCGCAGATCGGGGGCGTGTTCACGGGGTACCCCCTGCAATGCTGCGGCACCTGCGCCGGCAGCGGCCGCGTCACCTGCGCCCGCTGCAGGGGCGCTGGCATGGCCAACAGCTGGCTGTGGCGGACGGACATGTCACGGCCGTCCGACACGCCGGGGCTGAAGGGCAGCTTCGACGACAGGATAGAGGAGGTGCTGCGGGGCAGTGAAGGGTTCGACACTTGGGATGGGTACCCCCGGCTCGGGGAGAACAGCGGCGGCGGCCAGAGGAAGACCTTTCGGGACAAAGTGCGGGAGCAGCAGAGCCGGTAACAGTGTTCCTATGGGACGGGACTCAGTTGGGTGTAGGTAGCGTCGCGCGATTTGCATCGTGCGAATTCAACACTGACAACCACAACGGCATCGCCTCCAACCACAGAATACACAGGAACAATTCAAATCGTCAGCCATCGAGCAGGGATTATCACATACTGCAGATGGTTCACTGCTTCCTGGACTGTTCACTGCGCAGCTGCAGCTGCTGCAGCTGCGCCCTCAGGTCGCTGTTGGTGCGCCGCTCGGCCGCCATCACGGCCTGCAGCTGCTGCTGCACCCGCGCGTCCGTCTCCTGCCGCACACCCGCCATCTCGGCCTCGAAGCGGAGCATCAGCCGCGCTGGCTCGAGCCCTGACAGCTCTGCCACCTGAAGTTCCAGATGGTCCACCTGGGCAGCCAGGTCTGCGGCCTTCCTGTCTGCATGTTCCTTGGCGGCGGCCGCCTCAGCTGCCCGCCGCTGCTCCTGCTCGCGTTGTGACCGCGCGCAGCTCACTGCAGCCTCCGCCGCAGTAATGCCTGCCTCGGCTTCTTCTGCCCGCAGCTGCAGAGCTACCACCCGCCGTGCGACGACAGATTCTACACGCGCTGCCTGAGCCACCGACGCCGCCGCTGCGGCGCGCGCAGTCTCTGCTGTGGCTTCCAGCTCGAGAATGCGCCAGGCATGCGCTTGGCGCAACACCATTGCCTATTCAATGCACAAATGGGAAGATGAGCTGAGTGTTTTATTGCCACGTCGGAACTTCAAGCCTTGAGCATTGTGCCTGGTGGTGCAGGGGCCATGTAGGTAATCTTGCCCATCTTTTGGGGCGGTAGCCAATGCGGGATGGCTGGTCTGCAGAGGCAGCTGTGCCCTACTTGAAGACGGCCGGCAGTGTGAAGGAGTTGAAAAAAAACTCCATAATGAGTGCTCAAATCCGTGCTCGTTTGCGTGCACCCCCACACGGCTGCAGATGGCCTCAGCATGCGCTGCATTTGCGCCACGACATTCTACAGCCGCAACAATGGTCACAGATGGCATACATGTACGATGATTGAAAATGCACATTGATCGAGTCCAACATTATCATACGAAGTCCTACAGGCACCCAGCAAATCGAAGCTCTTCGTCGCAGCCCAAAAGCCTCGATCCCACACTTCGCAGCAGGGTTGTTGTAACAAGTTTTACACAGGCAGCGCCAATAGATACAAAAGTTTACCTGGTTCCTCGCTGCTTGCTGATGGGATTCGCAAACGGCAACGCAGCCTGAACGCGCGTGCATTGCGAAGCCCAAATTTGGCGCGCCTAAACTCCGGAAGCCACGTCTTTTAGTTTGCCGGCCCCTTCCATGAGCCGTGAGCGTGGTACATAATGAGCAGCGCTCCCCGTCTCCCAGAACGCGGATGGAATAGAGACAACACTGCAGAAGTTGCGGCACAGTGGAGCCGTGACTACAATGGACTCGACTGGCAACCCACTCACTACCCAGGAAGGAGGCAGCCCCGCAGTCGGTCATCAAACCATAACCGACATGCTAGTAATCTGGATGGAGTCCGAAAGCAAAAGCCACAAGCCATGAGTCATAATTCACAGAGTCTTGTACGAGTTGGCTCCCGGTGCGCCTATATGAACTGGCTACTACCTCACATGCGCTCTCACGCAGATGTGGCGGAGTTTTCAGCGGCACCAGGTCCAAGAGAGCTGCCACTCAGCCAAAATATGGCTCTGCATCGAAGCCGAGAGATTCCACCGTCTCCACCAGGCGCGGGAGCGCATTCTTCGCAGCGTCGAGCTGATCAGTAGCTGCGACGTGCACAGTGGCGATGCCGGAATCGAGGTCGACGGCCACTGACGTCACTCCGTCTGACTCCTGCAGCGGAGGTGGAGGCGAACTGGCGGTTCAGCACAGGCTCGTGAATGTCCTGCAGTCGCGGTTGGCTGCTGGAGCTGGTCTAACGGACGGGGCTTGCTCAGCTGCTGCCGCAAGGCTATGAGGTCTGCATGCTCTTCCCACCTGGAGCGCCTTTTCTACTCGTTCGCTGCACCCGCCACACACCATCCCGCCAACCTTTATGTCCAGTTCAATTGCACCTGCGGACCTCAGCCGCACAAGCTCGGCAGATAGATCTCAGAAACTCAACATGAGGCATAGATGCTCGCATCGCACACATGCGCAGCATTGGTCAGGGTGGTGTATATTTCTTCTGCACCTTCAGCGGGCTCTGCGGAGGCACCCCACATGATGACGTGTTGACGGTGCATTGGTCTTTTCGAGCATTCGACAAGGCTGCGGCTGGCCCCGAAAGGCTGCTTGGCAGGACTTCTGCGGACAGCAAACGTGGTCGCGCAAGCATGGCGGTGCGCCACCGGCACTGGATTGCGGCAGAGGTGCGGCGCCGCGCTCGACGAGAATGGAGTGACAGCGCAAAAGGTAGAGCAGCAAGCAAGCATGATGGGACGAAGCTGTCACGGTCAGGCTCTCGCGGGATCCCAGGCGTTTGGCTGTCGGGATCTGGGCAGCGCACACTCTTCTTCCAAACTGACGGGCAGTGAGCTGGTCTCACGGTCAGCGCAAATTGGAATGAAGAAGCGTATAGGGTCCAGGTGACTCGGTCGCTGCGCAAACGAAGTCTAGCAGTTCATCTGGGGTTTCATCGCAGCATGATGCCCAGATCAGATGCCGTGCATCAGATCGCACTTGCACCTCCGACACATTTTGAATCTCTGGAGCAATGCCTCAGCGAAGCTTCGCTTGTATTTGACGGCGGCTGCGCCTGCAAACTCGTCGTGGATCAGTTTTACAAATTGTGTTGGTCCGATCGTTGAGCCTCTGCCGACCCAGCGAAGCAACAAGTTGCACGGAGAGGGGAGGGGGTTGCTCGAATCCAACTTGAACGGCAGAAGATCGACAGTTTGACGTCAGCAAGACCGGCTGCAACGGCCTGCTGCAACGGCCTGCTGTAATGGACCAGCGTGCGGTCGACGCGACGCGGTCGCATTACGATTCGCACGCCAACCAGTTTCGCAACTCGAAAGAGGTCAGCTGCGCAATCCTCCTTACTGCAGAGTAGCGCGTGCTGATCTGTGCCGCCATACACACGTGCTGACCGCTCACCATTTGCACCTTTGACGCCGCAGGCTGAGCAGGCAAGGCGAGCCGGCGGGGCATTCCAGCTCAAGAGGTTCCACAATGACATCAAGCGGGCTCTGATCAACAGGTGGCACGCAGCACGGGCGTATGCTGTCTGGCGCACTGCCATGTTCAAGTCTACACAGAGCGCTGTGGTGGGCTGGCATGAATCATCGCCTCCTTGCCCTGCGACTGCAGGTTCGCATCCGGGAAGGGGACGCTGCTGGACCTGGCCTGCGGCCGCGGCGGTGACATCCGGAAGTGGAAGGATGCCGGGGTGAGACGCTCACCTGTTGCATGCTTTTGGACGTTCGAGTTGGTATGCGCAAACCTGCAAGGCTCAACCAAGGAATCTGAACCAAATAATCTGATGGCGGATGCAGCTGAAGACGGTCAAGGGCATCGATCTGTCGCCGGGGGAGATTGCCGAGGCGCGCAAGCGCTTTGCGGACCTCCTACAGCAAGATCCAGGTGATGCATTGCCCATTGTGCTGCGTGCTCTGCAGAGCTCCTGCAGCAGGCGCCGGGTGCAGCAAGGTCCGCCGTGCCTGCACAGCAGCATGACGCGGAGCTGCTCAGAGCCTGCATCCCGGAGAGTGGTGTCCGCCGCACCCCAGGACACTGCACGCGCACGGCCGGCGGCGACAACGAGTGATCCTGCGTCGCAGGCACGCAGCTGCGGGCAGAGTTTGTGGACACGTCGGAGCTTGGGCAGTCGGAGTGGAAGGAGCCGCGGCAGTACGACGCTGCCACCTGCATGTTTGCCATCCACTACTTCTTCGTGTCGGAGGCGGCTCTCAAGCAGCTGCTGCACAACGTGTGGATCAACCTGAAGGACGGTGCGGCGCTGTATGGCAGTGATCCTGCCTGACCCTGCAGGCAGAACTGCACGGGCCGCAGCTGCATTTCGACCCGGATGCCGTGGGCGAGCATGAGGACTGAGGTTCAAGGCAGCCTGCGATGCACACGAGACTCGCAGCTCAAGGGCCACCCATGCAACAACAAGTCAGGCGTGTACCTTCATAGCGACTTCCGCATCCAACAGTGCTGCCCGCCAACTCGCAGGCGGCTACTTCTTCGGGACGGTGCCGGACGGCAAGCGGGTGCTGGCGGCGCTGAATCGGCAGCGCCAGCTAGACAGCCCCATGCTTAGCCTGTCAGCGCAGACCTTCTGCGAAGTCTCTGCCTGCGCTCGGCAGCGCGAGCGGCCGACTGAGAAGTGCGCGGCGCACGGCCAGGCCGCGCCGGCGGCCTTTGGCAGCGCATACACGTGCGCCATTGGCGACACCGTGACGGCGGGTGCGCGGGCACAAAAGATTCTCCTGCTGTGCTCCGCGTCCCACAAAGATGTTCTGTGTTGGTTGCAGTGAGCTGAACCGTAAGGGACTTGCCAGGACGCCCGTTCTGGTGGTGAAACATGCTGCCAACACACGCAGCTGCGAGCGCAATGCGGCGGGGCAGGCGCCGCTTCAGCGGCGCTTACTCCTGAACCTCGTGCGCGCAGGCCAGGGCGACAGCCTGGGCTCCTTCGAATACCTAGTGTATGAGAGCGTGCTGAAAGGCATGGCTGCCACTGTCGGCCTGCAGCCCGTCACCGACCTGGGGCCTACGCTGAACCACTTCTTTGACGAGGTACGGGCGCCATAGGCTGGCGCAGCAAGTGCGGCAAGCTGTGCACGGCATGCTGTGCGCGGCAAGTGCCTGCGGATGGCGTCGCAGGCCTGATAAGCGGTCCGGCGCGGCTGGCTGCGCACACCAATGCGCTGTTCATTCAGTGGCACAGAGGGCGAGCTGACGCTGGACATCACGGTCCTTTCTGGGTGCAACTTGCAGATGCTCGTACAGTATTCTCCTGCTGCCCGCAGGCGGACGCGGCGAAGCTGTGCAAGCACTTCCACCCGGCCTTCAGGGACTGCGACCCGTCGCTGGGCACCGCCTCCTCGCTGTTCATGGCGTTTGCATTTCGCAAGCCACCGGCGCCGGAGCCCGCCGCGCCGCTCCCTGCGCCGCGGACCGCCATGGACGAGGGCGCTGCAGCACAGCCCGCGCCCGCCGTTGCCAGCGAGCCAGCTGGCGAGCAGCCACAGCAGCCGCAGCAGCAGCGCGTTGACAAGAAGCGTGCGGCGCCGGCGGCTCCCACCACAAAGCGGCCGGCGATCAGGCGGCGCGGCGGCAAGCCTATCGAGAAGCCGCCAGATGGCGACCAGCCACCGGCAGAGTGACGGAGCAGCCCGGCTTGTGGTCCAAATGAGTGCATGCAAGGAGGCAAGCGGCTAATTGAAGGACGGCAGATAGTGCAGACGTGTCAGATGAATGCGTGTCTGGCAAGTCGGAGTGCTTCAGGACTGAACCCGTGTGTACCGTGCATTGTTCTGGGCTCAGAACCACCGAACAATGTCGTCGGCAAAGCCCCAGTACCATTTGTTTGTCACAGCAGATCACGCGTGAATCCAACCTCGGTCCAAGCTGTCTCGAAATCAATGCGGCAATCAGATCGTCCTTAGCCAACCAAAGTCACCATTTCCTTTGCTTCAATGCCTGCCCACGCCAGCCGGCAGGTCAAGCAGATGAACCCCAGCAATCACGCGCTCCCTCGCAGCTCGGACAGGTATCAGACACGACTTTGAGGTGTCCGGTCGCTTGCGGTCAACTCAGATAGGACTCTGCCGCAGGCCTCCTGCTCCGCAGCTGCCGCAGCGACCCGCTCGCCAAGTACGCCTGCTGGCGGCACCATGCGCGGGCAGTCCACGCCCAGTACTGTGCCCATGTCCATGCGACATGCCACAGCTCCCGGAACATGCGATGCGGGTCCGGGTGCGACTTGCTGCACGTGGCAGGAGGCGAGGCACAGGGTCAGCAGCGTCGCTAGCGGAGGGTGGGGCTGTGGCATTACGATTGCTGGTGGTGCTGTGCACACGATGCGCATGCGCTTCTCGCGTCCCCTGGCCGCATCTCAGCAGACTAGCAGGGATGCAGCAGGAGCACAGGCCGCCAAACACAGGGCATGCAAGCTCTGCTTCGCAGCACGAGAGGAAGGAAGGAGTGGGTGGGGGGGGAGGGGAAGGGGGACGGCGCTCACTCTAGGCCCAACGCCTGTCGGAACATCACGCCTCGTGCCAGCCCGGCGCCGGGCGCCGCCACAGCGGCACTAACCTCCGACTGCGCGCGCCGCAGGCCGCCATGCAGCAGCACCGCCAGCGAGGCGTACAACGACCAGCGCGACAGCGCGCTGAGGCACCGCCCCCACACCATCGCCATGAAGGCGGCCATCCAGGAGAACGCCTGCAGCAGCTGCAGGTTCTGCGGCGGGACAGCACCGCGCTGCTGTCAGACGCGCCTGATTTCACATATCCTGAGGTTTGTGCATACAACTCACTGCAGGCTGTCTGCGGCTCACCAATATCTGCCGCCAAGCCAAGGTCACAGCAGCAGCAGTACCCACGGCAACAGCAGGTCAGGCCGAGCAGGAGGCGGCAGGGAATTACCTCCGGGATCGGCTCGGTGGCCGTCTGCTTGATGCGCAGGTTCAGCAGCGCAGTGGCCCCCAGCACTACGATGCCTACAACCGCCTTTGGGTTCAGGTACCTGCGCACTTGCTAGGGTCAGTACGAAAGTGACCCTAGGGTCAGCAGGGAAACTAGCCTACCGAGCCTGCTGCACAGCTGGTGATGCACGCCCTGCGCCTGTGCATAGCATGCTGCGGAGGCCTCCTAGAAAAACAGAGATCCCTACAAATCTGCCGACGATGTCGCACTGGTTTGGATTTGCTCAAGGCAGGTGCTCGAGCAGTACTCACCCAATGATGCCCAGAATGGTGAGCGCCACACGCGTGTAGTTGCTCTGCGACCGCGCAGCACAGGTCACCATTCACCGGCTATCGGTGTGCAACCTTCCGAGCGCCATTCCAAGACGCCCGTTGCTTGCATTCAAGCCAGGACCGGCACATACAACCAGTGGCGGCAGGCTGTCGTTTTCACGAACAGACTTACAAACGTCTGTACGTCCAGCGTAGCAGCAGACGTCAATATATTTTTATTCCATGACCATTTGCAGCCGCAAGGCCAAAGTGTCGCTGCGGCTTCGTACCAGGAAGAACACGAGGTTCTCGTCCAGGCGGTGCTGCAGCATGTCCATGCTGTCAGGCACATTGTACGCCTCTGCGACCTGTCCGTCGTGCGCAAATCGCTCCCAGTCCCTCGGCGGCGCTCGGAACGCCTCCGGCTGCAGCTCCCAGACGTGCGGGCCTCCATACCTGCAAAAGCCACCCAACGTTGATTTGGGCAGCGCCTCCTTGGGGTCAGGGCATCAGACACAGGTCCAGTTCCGAAGCTGTCATCCGGGCGGGGACGCGGAAGTAAACTCCATGGCAGGTGCTGCAGGCGAGTGCATTGGTGGGCAGACCTGCTGCGGCGCGCATTGCTCGGGGCGGAGGCCTGTGCCCGGGGCGCTTGCCGCTGCGGCGCCTGCAGCCTGGTCTGGCGTTCCAGCTCGCGCAGGCCCGTGACCGTCTGCGTGCCATCCAGCGGCACCGTGGGCAGCAGCGGGCTGCTCCTGAATGCCGATGGGCGCTCGAACAGCGGCATCAGCGCAAGCTTGTCACTACTGCGTCACTGCAGGTCACATCGTTTGATCGTGCAACTT
This sequence comes from Deuterostichococcus epilithicus, assembly GCA_033439295.1. Taxonomy (NCBI): domain Eukaryota; kingdom Viridiplantae; phylum Chlorophyta; class Trebouxiophyceae; order Prasiolales; family Stichococcaceae; genus Deuterostichococcus; species Deuterostichococcus epilithicus. The sequence goes on from JAVTLE010000007.1 coordinate 1,019,496, forward strand.
TTCGATACCCAGAGATCGCAAAAGTCGACGTCAATCCTGAGGCTGCTGAGAAAGCCGTCAAAACGGACAGCAAGCTTGGAGGATTGGAGCAGCCCCGTCAAATCTTCACAACAAACTGGGTGAAAAGCCGAGAGTGGACTGCGTGCGAAGACAAGCTGATAGCGTAGTCTGCCGGTGCAGGTGTAAAGTGTGCTGAAGGGCGCATGTGCAGGAGCCACCAAGCATCTACTCTTGTCAGACACATGATGCAAGAGTCGCACCTCTGTCTGACACATTCACAATTTCACTCATATTGCAGTTTTGGCCAGACAATGTCCTCACAACGACGGAGAGTGTCTCCAACGAAGCAAGCGTGTACAATGCACGCCAGTGGGGTTGATCATTGCAGTTCTGGCCAGAGGGCGTGCAGATATCTAGCAGCTTCCAGACAAACAGAGGCATTCAGGTCATTGAAGGCCAATCCAAATCACATATAACACCTGCAAACGACACCAGGTGCGGCGGCCAGTGCGGCGGCCAATGAAGACGGGGATGGCATACCTAAGCACTTGAACATACTGCCTCAAACTGGATCAAGCACACAGGGTTCGAGCTTGCGGACCAACCTCTAAAGCCGGGAAACCGTGACATTCTCTCAACAACTCTGGTTTGGCCCCTCAGGACTCAAAAGCTCAAGAGCAAGGCGGCAATTGTTATGAATATGATGTCCACAAATCACAGCAGGTGGTGCAGAACAAAGCTGCTCAGTGCGCGGACTGTCGTGGGTCAGGCTTTGGGCGCGAATGAGCTGCCGCATCCACATGAAGCCTCGGCATTGGGGTTCGAGACCACCTGCGACGACAAGAGAGAGAGATCAGGTGAGGAGTATGAAATTGCTGTCACAAGAGTGGTTCAGCTCAACATGGTAGCCAACAGCAGCGCCTGCAACGACCCACCTCGAAAGCTGAGCGAATGAGGTCTGTAGTGTAGTCAATCGTTGAGCCCCGCACAAACTCGTACGACACAGGGTCGCATACCAATGTTGCAGGACCTTGGCTGAAGGTCCTACAAATGGTAGCGTCCACAGAATGATCAGTGTCAAGCTTTAAGTGGCAGCTCGTGCTTTGAGCTTGCATTATGTGCAGCAGTCACTGCGCGCAGCCTAAAAGCATGCGGCACTAACCTGTCGTCTGGCGCTGGTGCTGTGTCCAGGTCGAACAGGTAGGTGAAGCCGGAGCAGCCTCCGCCCTCCACTGTTAGCCGCAGCACGAGCGGTTGGCCCGGTGTGTCTGTGGCTAGCTCGCCCAGCCTCTGCAGCAGTCATCAGGTGCCTGAGCGCTCACTTGAGTGTGATACGAAGAACTTGAGAGGGTCAGCATGATCATGCCATTGCTTCAGAGGGTTGCAGGGGCCGTTGCGGACCTCGACCGCGGCATCCGTAAAGTTGAGGTCCACGCCAGTCTCAGCGTCCGTTGAAGGCGCCGCTTGCGCTGCAAAGGTCCTGGCAGTTGGCCAGCTGCTGGAGCCTGCTGCGAGTGTCGATGCTGCCAGTCGGAGGGCCTGCCCCGCATCGCTGTGTGATGAGGCTGTGCTCATCGCCATGCCCTGGGCTTCGAGGAGCCCGAGGAGGCTCCTGCCGTGTGCCGCCTCGCATTGCCGGGCAGCAGCACTCAACTTTGCATGTAGCCCAAGAACACGCCGCAACGCCATTGAACGTCTGGTTGGTTGTGCAGTTGCTTTTCAGGTTCGGGAATGTAGTATAGTGGGTAATGCTAGTCTGACGCGTACTGCCTTGCAGACTATGAGACTTAGGAGGCAGCCAAGTGTCTCAGAGATGCAAAGGGATCTGCAAGGCGAGCAGTGAGCGCCTGCACCCGCTTTTTTGGGGGCTTCGTCATTGGACCACGTGAATCGCTTCCAGCAGCGTGAGCAAGTCCTTCCAAGGGGAATGACGGAAATGGTGTCGTAGATGAGGCGGCAGAAGAGCGTCACAGGCTCACAGCACAGACGATCGAAGCAGCAAACGCCGTGCTGCTGCGTTGCGTGTGTCAGAAGGCACCAATTTGTGCCAGCAGCACCCGCGGAGGCCTGCCACGATGTCGGCTGGTCTGCTCAAATCCTGCCCAGGCTGCCTGCACAGGCAGCTGCAGGCCAGCCAGCCGCTGCGGCTGCAGCAGAGGCGCCCGATCGCACAGCGGGCACAGCAGCGGCTGATCAGCGCCGAGTCCACCCGCAGCACCGCGACGCTGCCGGTCAGGGACACTCAGGGCGAGGATGTGGGGTCAGCCGAGCTCTCGCTGAAAGTAGCGGGAGACGACACAGCCAAGGGCCTGGTGCACCGCTACCTGGTCATGGCGAGGCAGAACGCCCGAGCGGTGAGCCGGCCATTCGATCAGTCAGCGTGTCCTGAAGCTGGCTAGTCAGCCGCACGCTGCGGGTGTGCGCATGCACACGTTTGTTTGGCCATGTTCGGGGTCCTCTTCAGAACTACGTCTGCGTCGGAATCCTAAATGCTCCCGCAGCTGCAACCCGGTCTAGCTGTGGCTGGCTCCGCGCTGTCCCCAAATCAGCGCGACAAGACAACGGGCACATGCAGCGCCTGAGACTCGACGACTTTCATGGCCATCGCAGGGCACAGCCAGTACGAAGACGCGGGCAGAGGTGCGGGGCGGTGGCAAGAAGCCGTATGCGCAGAAGGGCAGCGGCAATGCACGGCAGGGCAGCAAGCGAACGCCGCTGCGGCCAGGCGGTGGTGTCGTCTTCGGCCCCAAGGTGCACCTCTGCATTCTTCTACTGCCCTTGCAAAAAGCGGAGGTTTCATGCTTTCCAAATGGCAGCAGTCGCTGCCAAAGCCCCAGCCATTGGGATGTGCTGGCTGCTGTGCACAGCATGGTGGCATCGCATGGTTGGTGACTTGTGCACCTGCCATCCCCGTCTGCAGCCGAAGGACTGGGGCATCAAAATGAACAAGAAGGAGCGGCGGTTGGCACTCGCCACGGCGCTGCACAGCGCGGCGCCCAGCATCATCACAGTCCGCGACCTCGCGGTGAGTGCCGGGGACGGACAGCCTGCATGGCACTTGGCAATGCCTGTGCAGTGCTGCACCGTGTGCACCGCACAGTGGTTCTACGTCGAGGCTCGGTGCGACTTCGAGATGCAGGGCCCACCTGGTGAAAACTACTGAATACAGTGTGATGCTCATTGTGTGCCCTGCTGCCCACTCTGCAGAGCCAGTTCACGGCTGGCCCCAAGACGCGGACGCTGGTGGACACGCTGGCCAAGCTGGGCGCCAGCCCCGAGGAGCACACCCTGCTCATCCTCAACGAGCAGGTACTGGCTGGAGACTGGATTGCAGGCATACTGATCTGCACATTAAGTTGGCAGCATACCGCTGCACTTCACCGTGACCTCCTGCACCGAATCGAATGAGAAAGCAGCCACAGTAACCTGTCCGCAGACGTCACAGGGCGATTGCAGGATTTTACAGCCGTTCGATTTGCAACCGCAGGAGGACAATGTGCAGATCTCGGCGCGCAATGTGGAGTTTGTGGAGGTCAACTTTGCGCAGGCGGTGCGCGTGTACGATGTCCTGCGCGCCGACAAGATTGTCGTGGAGGAGGAGGCGCTCAAGTACCTGCAGGTGAACCGGCTGTCTCGCCAGTGCAGTCTGTCTGATCCGGGATCGATTGGAGGTCAACCTCGTTGTGTGCTGGTGGGCACATACAAGGCAAGTTATCACATGCATGCGAGGCAATGCGCGGAAGCCGCTGCGCATGCATGTTTCACATGCTGTGCACGTCCTGACTGCTTTTCTCTGGTCCTTTGCAGGAATTCTACAACTAGTCTGGAGAATCAGCAGCAGTCAGCAGCGCCGCGCAGCCTGAAACAGCCAATGCCATGTCTGCCGCAAGGCATCTGGAGACACTCTGTAGTTTCCGCTTGCTGCCCGGTGTTGCTGCAATGAAGACTGTAAGTAACCAAGTAAACTCGACGCTCGATGCACTCGACAAAGCGCAAAGCACATACCACACTTACTCACATCCTGCAGCGCACACAGCCAAAACTGTGGCCAGTTGCGAGCGGCAGGAAGTCTTAAGTATGATCATGAGGTGGTGTAGCCACCTAAAGACCCCAGTCTAGTATGCGCGCATAGGGTGCTGTCCGGCTCATTAAGCCCTCTTTCAACAAAACATGTAGACTGGGGTCTTTAGGTGGTGTAGCCACCGTTCATCTCCCAGTTACCGTTCCCAGTCGGCTAGCAGAGGCCCCCATCAGCTTGCCAGGCCGACTAGTGCCCTATCGCACAGATGCCTGGTCTCAGGTTCGACTCCCAGAAGGGGCAAGTGACAGAAGGGCAGGCATCTGTGCGATAGGGCACTAGTCGGCCTGGCAAGCTGATGGGGGCCTCTGCTAGCCGACTGGGAACGGTAACTGGGAGATGAACGGTGGCTACACCACCTAAAGACCCCAGTCTACATGTTTTGTTGAAAGAGGGCTTAATGAGCCGGACAGCACCCTATGCGCATACGACTGGCGGAGAATCTGATGACTTGGATTTGCAACTGGAGTCTACCGCAGATTGCGCCTCACCGTTGCGATTAGTTAGTTGCTCCTCACTGTCCGCTGCGGGGTGTAACAGGGGTGTCACCGGGTGTGATCGGGGTGTAATTGGGGTGTCACTAATGCCAGATTACGTGGGACTCGATAGCGTATCACCCCTGTAGTACTCGCAGGACCTGCCCTACTGCGCTGGTGCAGCGCTGCAGTGCAGTACTTTCTGCACTTTGAATATTGCTCGCGTCTTCAACATGGCGCTGCAGAGCATGCGGTCCGGCTGGCGACTCGCCAGCAGGTCTAGCAGGCCTCTCGTGCAGACAGGGTTCAGAGCATTCGCCTCTGCTCCTACAGAACAGCAGGTAAGTTAACCCGAGTCATCAACACTACTTCTTATAGTACTTGCGCAACCTACGCACGAAGCTGCTGGCCCAAACATACCAGCTGCATCCATTTTATCCGACTGGCATCTGGCGACATAAGTCGAGAGGACGCTCACGACACAGTGCGGCAAGCACTGACGCGTCAGTCATGGTTCAAGATTGCATGTAACAGATAGGAGCTTGCCGAGCTGGGGCGAGTAGCCCTTTAAAATTGGCAAACTGGCGCCGCGCCCGGCCAGCGGTTCCGTACCTATACAAATTCGATGATGACTATGTGCGCAGGATGTGGTTGTTGTGGGCGGTGGCCCCGGCGGATACGTCGCGGCCATCAAGGCGGCGCAGCTGGGCCTAAAAACCACCTGCGTGGAGGGCCGCGGGGCACTCGGTGGCACATGCCTCAACGTGGGGTGCATCCCCTCGAAGGCGAGTCTCTGGAAGCTTCGTTTCCGGCTTTTTCTCCACCTTCGGTCAGCAGTGCGGTAGTCACGGGCCGCGTCCCAACGTCTTGGCCAATGCTTGGGACTCGGTGTCATTGCGCCATGTCGTGGTGACACGTGCCTACGGGCCATGCCATTCTGAGCCACAAGTGGACTGTGGAAGTGAGCGCACGCACTGCTGCACGCCAGCCACGTTCTGCTGTGCAAGCAGACCGAGACCATCGCACGGCTTGCTGTGATGCTGGAGAGGACCCACGACCAGGGCGCGACCGAAGCACGGGCGCACTGCATCATGAGGCACCGACGTGCTGCGCGCGCAGGCACTGCTGCACTCCAGCCACATGTACCATGCGGCGAAGAAGGACTTTGCGAACTACGGCGTCATGGTCGGCGAGGTGTCCATGGACCTGAGCAAGATGATGGCGCAGAAGGACAAAGCGGTCACCGGCCTCACCAAGGGCGTGGAGGGCCTGTTCAAGAAGAACAAGGTGCGCGCGCATCTGCAGTCGTGGCCATGAGACGACACCCTGCTCCAAGCACGGACCTGGCTTTCTCATTTACTGAAAGAGGAGAGCGGCACAGGCTGCGGCCACGCACGTGTGCCGCTCTGTGCGCCAGCATCGGGAGCTGAGGGCCGGAGGGCGGCTGCACCTGCGCCGTGCTCCGGCACTGCAGCACTGCAGCTCCGGCCGCTTCCTGGCTGCTGAACAACCCTCTGCTGGTGGCAGGTCTCCTACGTCAAGGGCTATGGCAAGCTGGCGCCCGACGGCAAGGTGGAGGTGAAGCAGGAGGATGGCTCCACGATAACGCTGTCCGCCAAGAGCACCATCATCGCCACCGGCTCGTGCGTGACACCGCTGCCGGGCCTCGAGATTGACGAGGAGCGGTGAGTCCCGAACTCAGAGTCGAGCCTCGTTGAGATGTGCACTCTGCACCGGCGCACCGCATGGCGCGAATGACCTGATAGCGGCCTGCAGCAGCGCTGCAGCGGTCCGCTTCAAATGCAGTTTGCGAGTGCGGTGCGCCAAGCGACCTGCACACTGCTTGCCATCCTTGGTCATTTCGCAAGCTCGCGGCCTGCTTGCCCACCGCTGCCCTGACATGCGCGGGCCGGCAATGCCGGACTCTACCTCCAAATGCACCTGTCGATCAGGAGGGCTCATATCCACCGGCCTCCAGCAACAGGACCATGCTCCTCCCGCAGGATCGTGTCGTCGACGGGGGCGCTGACGCTGAAGGAGGTGCCCAAGAAGATGGTGGTGATCGGCGGCGGCTACATCGGCCTGGAGATGGGCTCCGTGTGGAGCCGCCTCGGCGCGCAGGTCACCGTCGTGGAGTTTCTGGACAAGATCGTGCCCACCATGGTGAGCTGCCTGTTGCTGTATACCTCCCGTATATCTGACCTTTGCTGTTGCGCTGGTCTTTGGCCAGCAGTGTGTGTTGCGTCGTATGTTTGATAGGCTCATTGATGCAGCCGGCCTCCCCAACAGAAGGCTCAGTCGAGTGTGCTGCTGCTGACGGCAGGACTTGCATGTGACGCAAGCAGTCATGCGAGGCAGCGAGGTGCTGACGGTCAGGGCAGGCTCTCAGCAAGCCCTCATGCCTGCAGATGGTGTACGATGGAACTCGTATGCAAATACCCTGAAACCCGGTCGCACTGCGGACATGATGTGCGCAGGACGGCGAGATGCGGAAGAACTTCCAGCGCACGCTGACGAAGCAGGGCTTCAAGTTCAAGCTGGGCATGAAGGTGCTGAGCGGCACGGTGGAGGGATCCACCGTCAAGCTGGAGCTGGAGCCGTCCAAGGGCGGCGACAAGGAGACGCTGGAGGCGGACGTCGTCCTCGTCTCCGCCGGTAAGCGCGCATGTGGTTTCCAGTGCGAATCTGCGCTTGGTTCATGTCTGCGGGCTCCTCGTGCAGCAGAGAGGAGGAGGATGCAGCCGAAGGATGCCCAGCCTGGCGCATCGAACGCGCTTGGCCAGGTGCAGCTGGCGCGGCTGGTGGCAGTGTCGGGGACTTCGCAGCCTTGACAGCCAGCGGAAGCGGGCACAGGGCGCATGCTGCGCATGTCGGGAAGGACGTGTAGAGGCCACCAGCTTAGCACAGCAACATCCGTAGCACCGTTAAGGCGCACTTGGCTGCCACATGTCTAAGCATGCAGGACGCAGCATCTCTGCAATGGGTATGGTGCAGCCTTGTCCCTCATGCCGCGCACGGCGGTGACCTGTCACGCAAGGCAGTACAACAGTCACTCCCCTGGTCGCAATAGGGTCCCAGCCCGAGGTTCTCCGGGCTGGAGGACGTTCAGGACCCGCTGAATGCGGTTGTGCCGAATTGCGCAGGGCGGAAGCCGTTCACGGAGGGCCTGGGGCTGGAGGACGTGGGCGTGAAGACCGACAAGCGTGGCCGCATTGAGGTGGACGACCACTTCAAGACCAGCGTGGAGGTGTGCTGCCCCCCCCCGGACGCTGACGTCCCGCCAGTGTTGCTAATCAGCTGCTTTTGCCAGTTGTTGGCTGCATGCCGGCACAGCTGGCCCCCCAAGCGCTGCTTCGTTTGCTGTGCCCCCCTGCTCCCTAACCTGTGTTTGCCGKCCTCCTACTGCTTCCAAGTGCCACAGGCCCAGTAGCTGGTGTTCCGGATTCCTGGCGGTGGTGTCTCTGCGCAGGCCGAGCATGCTCCTGCCCCGCGCATGCTGCCCCAAGGCAGAGGAGTGCGGCAGCACACACGTATTCCAAGGGTCAATGAGCTTAAGAAGACTTGACCATGGATCCTGCAGGGCGTGTACGCCATTGGTGACGTCATCCCCGGCCCCATGCTGGCGCACAAGGCGGAGGAGGACGGCTTCGCGCTTGCGGAGATGCTGGCCGGCAAGCCGGGTCACGTGGACTACACCACCGTGCCCTCCATCGTGTACACAGACCCGGAGGTGCGCGGGCCGCCTGCCATGAGCAGGGCAAACCCTGCTGGTGAAGTCGCACCGCATGGAAGGCGGACGAGCAGCAGGGGTGGGGCAGGCAGAAGAGACCCCCAAGACGGCGGGGCTCCACATCCTGGTGTCGCCGCCCGCTTGGCGTCTGTTGGCAAGATGGAAAGGGAGTCCGAAATCGAGGCTGTTGACCACACGGCAAGAGCTTCGTGGTGGATTCCGTGTCACCCTAAGCAATACTGCCGCAGGTCGGCAAGACGGAGCCGGAGCCGAAGGCAAAGGGCATGTCTCACGAGCTGGCTGCAACTGAGGGTGTTGTCGTTGTTCAGGTCACCAGCTGGCCTCGGTGGGGGAGACGGAGGCAGAGCCGAAGACAGCGGGCATGGGTTACAAGACGGAGCCAGAAGGGTCCTTGGTGGTGCTGTCTTGTGACGTTGATGCCTTCACTGCCGCAGGTGGCGTCCGTTGGCAAGACGGAGGAAAAGCTGAAAGCGGAGGGCGTGGACAACATGGCGAAAGGTTTCGTGATGGATTGGGTCTCACCTAAGCAATGCTGCCGCGGGTGGCATTGATGGGCAAGACGGAGGCAGAGGGCATGGTTCACGTGATGACAGCAACTGAGGGTATTGTCGCCGTTCATATCCCCAATCCAGGTGGCGTCGGTCGGCAAGACGGAGAAGGAGCCGGAGACGGAGGGCATGCACCACAAGCTGCAAGGGTCCATGGCGGGGATGTCTCGTGATGTTGATGCCTACACCGCCACAGGTGGCGTCCGTCGGCAAGACGGAGGAGGAGCTAAAGGCGGAGGGCGTGGACTACAAGGTGGGCAAGTTCAGCTTCATGGCCAACAGCCGCGCGCGCACCGTGGACACGGCGGAGGGCCTCGTCAAGTTCATCTCCGACGCCAAGTCCGACAAGGTGACCTCGGAATGTTGGCCGAGAAAGTTGCCCTGTCCGCCCGCCCGGGTCTGCAGGCTGTGCCCCCCCTCCCCGCCTGCCCTGAGCGGCGCAGCATGGGCGGCGTCCTCCGCCGGTGAAGCGTGCTCAGCAGGGCCTGGTGTAGCACCATGCGGCGCCGTGCGGCTTGCTAGCAGCGCCGCTGGAAGGGGGTCCTGCCGCTGCGAAGCCTGGCAAGCGAGTGTCGCAACATCAGGCGGCATGGCGTCGTGACAGGAGAGGCGGCAGCGTATGACGGATCCGCACGTGCGAGCAGCTCAGGCGCCTTTGCTGTGAATGTTGGAGGGTGGCCGACGGTCGGCCTGCTCTGCTACTGCAGATCCTTGGCGCGCACATCATGGGCCCCAACGCTGGCGAGCTCATTCCAGGTGCGCCGAATGCTGGCAGCCAAACCTGTATTGCCCAGGTGCTGGCTTGCGACCTTGTACTTCATGCTATCATGCAACGCTCAACATGCTGCATGCTGCATGTGCTCCTGCCTGACCTGACTCATCAGGAGCAGCACATCTTCAGCCCGGAAATCTTCTTCAATTTGCACCAATCCTACTTCAACCGTCCCCGAGGATGCTGACCTGGCTGGCTGCTGCGGCACTCAGAGGTGGTCCTGGCGATGTCCTACGGCGGCAGCACAGAGGACATCGCGCGCACCTGCCACGGCCACCCGACACTCTCGGAGGCCATCAAGGAGGTGTGCATCGCGCAAGATCTGACCGCTTCAGGCACCTTCAGTTTCCTGGAGGCTCGTCAGAGCTGTTTGAGGACAGTCTCGTCTCGAGGCCCCCGACCTGCTCACAAGATGTACGGCTGCGGAAGAGCCACCATCATTGCTGGCTTGCTTTGGCTCGTCAATGCTGGTGTTGGTGCAGTATGGTGAAGTGCGGTTTTCAGCACTGAGGCGCTGCTCCTTCTCGCTGCAGGCGGCACTTGCAACGGCTTTCGGCAAGGCTATCCACGCCTAGAGACCGGTCCATCAGGGAGCTTCAATTGAAATTTAGGAATGCGGGCAGCAAATTGCGTCTGGTTTGGGGTGCGGCAGACACGAATCATGGGGTTTGACTGGCAGCTAGAGCAGGAGAGGTTGTTTGGCCAGTTCTGTAAAAGGTGATTGCGCTGTAGTCTCCTTTTCAAAATATGCATGGTGCGGTGCACGTCCAGCATTCGACGGATGACATGCCTGCACAGCTGCAGCTCGCTAGCAGCAGCGCATGGCACTGCACGTCAGGCGGCTGTCTTTCTGCGTGACATGAATGAGCAGCTTCCACAACAGTTCAATTGACTTGCAGACAAGAAAATCTTGTGCTGCATTCCCCATATAGGTAGATCTAAAAGAGAAATGGTGAAGCAATCTGCTCTATGCTTCGACGAGCTCGAAACTGGCGGGCGGGCGTAACGGCAAGCCAACATTCTGCCTGACGCCCGCCCTTCCCCCTCCGGCGACTGCAGATGCTCGCACCACAGCCTCATTTGTGCGATCGCAGCTCAGCGCCAGCACGACGGGCGTTGCGTTGGGCGCCGGCTCAGAACGCCAAACCGAAAATATGTCTGCCGCAACCCAAGATGACCTTGGCCTCCATGTTGCGCACCGGTCACACACTCCGATGCAAGCAGGTGTTGGCGCACGCAAGCGCGCTTGGTTTCCTGTAATGCTCCATCAGGGCCGTGGCGAGATGCATGCGAGGTGCTGCGCAGCAGAGAGGGCAAGACACTGAAACTTTGAACCTTGTCTAAGCGGACCCGCGGCGGGGGCGTTTCTGGGAGTCGGCGGGCATCTGCTCGAGGACGAAGATGCTGAAGTCCGCACCGCTGCGGGCCAGGCATGCGGCTTTGATGTAGCATGTGCTGCAGATGCGACGCCGATCCCTACATGATGACACGAATAAGCACAGCAAGCCGCTCTGAGCGGCGACGCCGCTGCCAGCTGGCTGCCGGCATCCTGTGCTCCTGGCAGCTGGTCTCAACAGCTGACCTCAGCGGTGGATCCAAGGAGCTCGCCATCTCGGATGCCTTCAGGCAGCAGGGCTTTGCGCCACTGACCATGCTAAGGCGGCTGCACGTCTCAAATTCGGCTGGAGCTTGACAATCGCAGGCATGGCGCCACTGGGCGACTTGACAACGCTCGAGACATTGACGCTCGCATTCTGCAGCGGCATCGTTGGTCAAGGCGTCACAGCGCTGCAGAGCTGCAGCGGCCGGACACGTTTGGACGTTTCGGGCGCCATCGTGGAGCCTGCAATTGTCATCGAGTGGACGGCCGCGCTGGCCAGCCTAGCCAGCCTGTTGCTCATGGGGATGACGCGCCGCAGCCCCAGGCTGCTGTGGCTGCGAGACATGCTGTCGGAGGCCGTGCCGTCAGCGGCGCTGACGCTCGCACCCGACGCTGCAGTGGCCACTCCAGCGTCAACGCAGCCGGGCGCACAGCGCACATGCCTGCGCCGCCTGCACGTCGCGCTCTCCTCGCTCATCGATGATCAGCTAGCGGACGCCCTGTAGTCCATGCCGAACCTGCATTCGCTGCACATCGGGGACTGCGAAGCCATCGGGGACGCCGGCCTGTCGCTCTGCTGACCCGCAACACGCAGCTGCGGCGGCTGTATCTGGTGCATTGCGCCGTCACGGACAAGATGCTGCTTGCCATTGCCCGCAGCCTCGAGCGGCTCAGCAGCCTCACAGTGGGCGAGTGCGATCAAATCTCCGCGATAGGCGCAGCCGTTGTACGGGACATTCTGCAGCCGTCTGTCGATGCGCTGCCATGGCAGCGGGCAGTGGCTGCCGGCAGGCATGTCAAGATAGAGATGGATAAAGGGCTGGGAGAACAGACGGCGCTGCAGCCCTCGCTGACAGTTTGTGTGGGTGCAGGTGGGACGCGACTGCCGCTGTTGTGATGGTGTGCAGCGTTTGCTAAATTGTCGACAGTAGTTGGAACAGACACGATCCCGCGGCGCTGCGGCATGCGACATTATTACCAGCGATGTACGATTGATGGATTCGTTGGTCTGCCCTTGTAGATCATGCTGGCATCAATTCCAAATACGCCTGTCATTAATGCCGTGGGTAAGATTATACACCTATCAATGTGTTTTATAGCAATGCACAACTTCTTTCTATCTACATCAACAGGGTTATGACCTCACATGAACCATCATGTAGCTGTCCCACAGTGCTTCGGATTCGCAATTGTTCCCAATCATGCGATTGACAAAGTAGTATGTGAATCATTGCTGATGATTTGACGGTCACCAGCGAGATGCTTAACCCGAGGCGGAGGACGCGGCAGCGGCGGCGCTGGCCTGGCGGGATGACGAGGCGGCGGATGCGGCGGACGCTGAGGCAGCCCCGGCGCTGCCGGAACTGGCCGCGGATGCGGCAGCAGAAGTCTGGGGGACAGGTAAGGGCTTTCTCATGAGGCTGCACCGGGGCTGCTTGCACCAGGGTTGGACAGTAAATGTCAGTGTGGAGACTGCAGTGGTGTAGAATGGTCAAGAACGGGAAAGAGCCTACAGACGAGGCGGCCGCAGCGGCCGCAGCGGCCGAGGCAGAGGCGCCAGCCGAAGAGGCGGAGGAAGCGGCGGCAGCTGCTGCAGTGCCAGCAGAGGCGGCCGCGGCAGATGCTGCTGCGGCAGAGTCGGTTCCAGTCTGCGACACCCAGGAAGTACATCGGCATCAGACCTCGACCACTGTCATCTGCTGGCGGGAGCCGCAATGCTGTCTCCGAGCAGTACACCGGCGACAACAGACCGACAGTCACTCTCACAGAGCGAGACCGGAGGCTGGAATCCGGTTGAACGAGCACACCGCAGATGAAGCCGCTGCGGCTGCGGCAGACGCTGCAGACGCTGCGGAAGCAGCAGCGGCTGCAGCGGACGCCCGCCTGCAAATTGTTCAGGGCGCTACCATGAAAGCTAGGTCTCTGTCTGGATGCGTAAGGCGTCTATGTCTGGCGACAACCGAGCATGTGACACAGAGCTGACTCGGATGGTCTGCATGATGGAAAAGCCACAAGGGCATTGCCCGCGGGTCCATCTCACCATCTGGGGGAGCCACGCTGCGAAGTCGCAGCAGTAGCAGCCGCGGCTGCGGCACCTGGCAATGTGCGCGGCCGTCTGTCAGCAGTCGGAGCTCACGTCAGCTTCGAGGAGCAAGTCGAAACCCTCAAGTCGACAGTGGGACCCTGAGCGACATGCAAAGGTTTATAGCTGGGCAGCAGATGCAAAAGGTTGTTCTGTTGAAACGAAACCTGAGGCAGAAGCAGCGGCAGCGGACGCCGCAGCCGAATTGCCTGTGCCGAGCCATTGAGTGTTGATACTTGTTCAGCATGCATGCCGCTGCAATAAGAACTGTATGCGCGTTGCCCCCAATTCGTACTTGAACAATGGAAGTGTCATCAAACGATGAAGCCACAAGTTTCTTTGACACAAAGGGCAGCATCAGCATCACCGCTTGTTGCAGCAGCAGCGGCGGCAGCGGCGCCAGCTCCAGCAGCATAGGCAGCGGAGGCAGCAGCGGCGTTTCCTGCCGCTGCAGCGGCGCTGTTGCACGCGGCATGGTGGAGTTTCATTAACACAACAGCGCTATAGAGCATGCTAGACGACAGTGAACACAAACTGCAGGTTTGTGCATTTCTCGCCTTGCGGCAGCCGTGGCCGTCCCGGAAGCTGAGGTAGCGGCAGCTGCGGCGGATGCGGCCCCAGAGGTGCCTGCAAATAGCCAAGATATGGTGGGCCTACTTTGGCAGTTCATCAGTCAGCGCGCCAAGCTCAGCACTGCCTTGCATCGTTGTCAACAGAGATGATCGCAGCACCTGTTGCAGCCACCGCTGCAGCGGTCGCGCTACTTGCGCTGGAAGCAGCAGCCGCAGCCGCAGCAGCGGCAGCCGATTCGCCACCATTGCCTCCGCCAGCTGCCGCTGCTGCTGCGGCCGCAGCAGATGATGATTTTCCGTAACTGGATGCGGCGGAAGCGGCAGAAGAGGCAGCGCCGCCCCGGTTGCCAGATGAGGCTGCCGATGCGACCGAGGAAGCCTGCATGCAGATGCAGATGCTGAGGCTGTCGTGATGCGAGCGGTGTGAGACTTGGAGCGGCGCACGAAAAGCCAGCTGCGATCAATTGACAGGCTGCTCTGCTGCGGAAGAGAGAAACTGGAAGGCATGTTCAGGAGCGCACCGCGCCAGCAGCGCTCGCGGCAGCTGAGGCAGCTGAGCTTGCCCCTGCAGCCGAGGCAGAGGATGCTGCGCTGCTGGAAGCAGCTGAAGCGACAGATGCTGCGGCGGCAGCGGCGGCAGCAGAGGTTGTACCTGTCTGCTCAACAGCAATAAACATGAATCTGACGCCGGAAAATAAGAGGTAGCAGACGAAAGTGCTGCGATATGTTGGCTTTAAATCGACAGGGTCCAGCTTTAACACAGAGGTTACGAATGGCAGATGGCACACGGCAGCGAGGCTCTGCCCGCTGGTAAGATCCTCACTGCGGACGAAGCGGCAGCAGCAGCAGCGGAGGCAGCGCCGGCCGCCGCTGAGGCGGCTGCAGATGCCGCAGCCGCCCTGGGAATAAGGGAGATGAAGGTGTTCGCTACTTATGAACGAATCCAACTATTGTATCATGCCATGAGCTTCACCCGAAAAGGGTGAAAAGCCCAGCCGTTGACTCTCAAGAGCAGCTGCATGACACTTCAATGTTGCCCAGAGTGGTGACGATCAATTGATGAAGAGGGATGGAGAGTAGGCGCGCCTGCCAGGGCTTCCAGCGGATGAAGATGCTGCAGCAGATGCGGCACTTGCTGCACCTGGAAAACAAAGGAAACAAACAATCAATCTGATCTCAGGGGCCGGTGGCATCAGACTGCAAGGTCAACTTGGTGCAACATGGATTGGAGACGCTTGTGCAGGTCCCTGCATGCAGAGCAGGCAAGCAGAATTGCGGCACCTGACGCTGAAGACGCTGCTGCAGATGCGGCAGCGCCATTACCTGCGGCAGCAATGTTGTAACGGTCGGTCGGACGATGTCACAACGTAACAGCAACATCCGACTGTCTTTCAGGCACACGTCGACTACGCATGCGCCACTTCGAGAGATGGATCACTCACCACTCGCAGCTGCCGCCGCCGCCGCTGCAGCGCCTGCCGCCGCGGCACTGGAAAATAGGCGACACACAGTCAGAGCTCCTTCAAATGATGAGTTGCGGAGATCTGAGGAACCAGAACATGACTACCCGCCATCAAGCAGATGGCACCTGATCACAAAGGCATACCTTGCAGCGGAGGCAGCCGCATTGTTTCCCGAGGCAGCAGCAGCACTGCGAGGCGGTAACCCAGCATGAAACTCAATCCAATGCCAATCGTACAGTTATCTAGGGTCGAATCTGTCATGCCAGCGCGGAGTTTCGAAATGAACATGGAGCACAGCAGCTGGCTGTGCTCATCAGTATGGCTGAACAGCCTGCTGGTATCACCTTGCGGCAGCGGTCGCCTGCCCAGCAGCCGAGGCCGCGGCCGCAGCGGCGGAAGCCGCTCCAGAGGTACCTACAGAACATGAAAACAACAGTATTGGCGAAAAAGCGCGGTGGGCGGGGGTAACGGTGTGCACGGCTCATAGATCACATTTGAAATGTGCAGCCGCCCATAATGGGCAACGAGCTGGAATGTGCCATAACCATTGCCTTGCTTGTAACAAATTGCAACGACATGCATATTCAAATCTCAAACGGATCCCATCACACCTGTGGCCGCAGCTGCAGCAGCAGCTGCGTCGCTTGCGGCGCCAGCTGCTGAGGCTGCCGCTGCGGCAGCCGAGCTGCCGCCGCCGCTGTTGCCTGTCTGCTTGCCTTGAGTGTACTGCCGCACGAAGTCCAGCGGGTTGAAGCCGGGGCCGAACTGTTTCAGGCCTCGCTGGTGAACAGTATCACCTGTTTGAGGCCGAAGACACTTCAACTAGTCGCAACGTCCAGCCACAGCAACCGCGCAGGCAGAACGCATCTTTGTTCGCTCAAACACGTGCATCAGCATGCGGCAGGCATGCCCGAAACACGGTGGTGCCGGAGAAACAAGCTAGACTTGGAAATGAATGTTTTACAATGAGCGTAGTCCTGGGACGCCCTCTTGTTGTCATCAGGACGTCTCCGAAGTGGTGTTTGCAGCACAGCAACTATCACTGCCGTATTTCCGCCTCGGACGAGCCAGGCTGAGCTGCAAGCCTCTCTTGGCCCGGCTTTGGGCCGAGCTGCAAGTGTGTATGGTCCGAGAGAACATTCAATTCCCCCAGCCCCCCTCTTTTCACCTTCATCGACGACGCCTGACGGCACCCGTCGCGCGAACGCGGGGGTGCCAAGCAACAGAAGCAGCACCGCCGCCAACTTTGCCGCCTGAAAACCCATGTCGACTTGCTTGCGCACTCAAGACTCAACAGGCATGACCCGCAGGTAGAAGCGGCCTGCTTGTGGCGTGAAGTGGTTCTGAGTCGGCCGCTGTGCGCTGCTAAATACCTGGTGCGCATAACGCACATCATCGTCCCACGAATTGCAAGTCTGGGACGATATGGTGACACACGTGGCGGATATATGGGGATCGTCAGTCAGGCCGTTTTGTTTTTGGGCCATTATTTTGGGTCCTTAGGTATTAAATGGCCCAAAGCTTCGGAACAAGAGCTCTGAGCCACCTTAGCTGACCGTGCTAGGCAACGCGGGCACGACCGTTCCTCTGTACAGTCTATGTCAACTGAGACACTTATGTTCACGACTGCGGGGCCCAGCGGCGCAGGACAGATGAATCTGCTCGACGGAAAGAATTCCCTTTTAGAGCCCGCCCCAGGGCCACAGCTCATTCCATAGGCAAAGAAAACCTACTTCGGGCAGCGTACGACCTTCTGTCGTACAAGAATGGCAACAGGCCAAACAGACTGGTCAAACCACTCAGGTTGGATGTTAACATCGCCGATGGCGTGCTGCTCTCAATCTCACACCATTCTGGACCTTGATCAACACACACGTGCGCGGAATATCCACGGAAGGAGAGCTCTTGTACACAAGGCACCAGATCTGGCGGTTGCGCTGCCGACCAGCTGCTGAACCTGGCTGTCTTGCAGCGCCCACCAACCACATTGGTGCAAAAACCCGCATTCAGGGCAGCATAGTGTACATGCACGGCCATCAGTGGCGTCAAGTTCGGGCGTCCGCATGCTCGATGCGACACCCAATGATGCGTCAGAGTACAGTGTGGTCTTCTGATGGGATCTTCTGGTGTGGTCTTCAGGTGGTGGCCCCTCATGCCGCCGCCGCCTCCAGGATGCCAGCTTCTCGCAGCACGCAAATGGCGCTGCGCGCCGTGTTGTTGGGCAGGAGGTGCTTGTGCGGCAGGGTGGCGTTGGTCTGCAAGATGAAAACGAGTCCAGCATGGATCGATTGGGTGTGGCAGTCCACGAGAAAACGAACCTCTGAGGGTTGTGCGTTCAGAGGACGCCACACAGCTGCTGGCACGGAGGTGCATTCAGACAATCCGGAGCCAGCCTGCTGCGTCTGTTGGTGCCTGGGCACGGATGCCATTAGGAATGGCGCAGGATGCAATCACTCACCATGGGGCTGGTGTCGTGATGCTCGAGCCACTGTGCAATGGCGGTCTTTTCGTAGGTGAAGCCGTCCGCGGCTAGCACAGGATCCTCTGTCACCTCCTGTCGGTCAACGATTCAACGAACTTTGTATTCAAGGCCAATAACTCAAGTTGCTGCGGACGATTTTGTCGTCTGCAGCGACCTGAATATATGTCATGGTTCTGCAAGCCGGCAAGCAACAGAGGAAGGTCACCTGTGTGATGGGGCACAGGTAGGCATCTGCAGTTTCAGCGGCGCAGAAAGTGTTAGCAGCATATTAACCAGCACACAGCTCATCGTCTTCAGTGGTCGAATCGTCTCAACCAGACGGATGCACACAGCATATCCGTACAGCAATCTGTCATATGAAGTCCACAGGCTGACGTAGCCTGACCAAGCGCGCACACCTGCGATGTCCAGGTTCATCGCCTGCCACTGCGCCGCAGAGATGCGGTGGCTGCCGCCGTCCGCCGCCGCAGCCGCAATGCTGGCAGCTGCCTTCTGCTGTGCCTCTGCAGCCTGCATGTGCGTTGCAAGCAAGGGTGTGGCAATCTTTATCACACTGAGCAGTGGAAGAGCGCAGCCAATGCACATCCTGTCGTGGCAGTGCCCAATATGCCAGCGTGACGTCCAGCTTGACGGAAGCCCTTTAGATGTTTGCGCAACGTGGCTAGGTTCCAAGTCCTGCCGCTGCCAGCTTTGCGCATGACAATCGCGCATCGAGGCTACACCTGCAGCAGCGCCGGGTGGCAGTCGGACAGGTCCGAGTCGGCAGGCCAGTCGAAGGCGGCCGTCCACGGCACCACGCCTCTAGCTGGAGCATGAGCCTGCGGCGCAAGCGTCGCCATTGCCGCAGCCGCTGTTGCTGCTGCCTGTTGCTGCTGCTGCTGCGGCGGCGGCTGCAGCGGCGGCGGCGAGTTGGGAGGCGCTGACTGCTGTGCAGGCGGATCGTCAGGCTGCTGCTGCTGCTGCTGCTGCTGCTGCTGCGATGGCGGCGCCAGTGGTGGCGTCCAGGGCCGTGGCTGCTCCTGCGTGTGCTGCCACCAGGGCGGCTGCCGAGCGCCGGGTTCCGATGCCCACCCTGCGGCACCCTCTGCCAGCGGGCCCCTGCCCTCAGGAAAGCTGCCGCCCTCATAGCTGCCGCCGCCCAGACCGGCGTCGCTGCCTGCCTGGCTGTCGTCCCCCGCTAGCAGCCAGGTCTCACTGCCGAGGGGCGGCGCAGCTGCAATAGCGGCTGCGGGATTAGGGATCGGCGAGAGCTGGATCAGGTCTGGCAGGTCGGCGGCGCGGCGGTGGTCTGTGTTGCGTGTGTCGGAGTCCGCAGCGCTTTGCCGCTGGTGGGCGCCATCAGTGGCTCTGCCGTCACTGCCATCTGCGCCTTCAGCGGCGCTGCCGCCGACGCCGCTGCTGCTGTGCGCCTCTGCAGCGTGGCTGCCGGCCACATTGTCAGCAGTATGGTCTCGCTGACGTGCATCAATGTAGCTGCCACCGGCATGCCAGCCGAGGTCTGAGGCCCTGGCGGAACCACCAGAGCTGTCGGCGACGCGGTGGTCGCTGCCGGACGAATAGCTGCGGAACGGCCGGGCGTGGCCGCCGCTGCCAGCCTGCGGCGTGGTGCTGACCGCGCCAAAGAAGCCGTCGGCGTCGACAGGAACAGAGCTGTAGTGTGGCGCTGGGCGGCGCGGCTGCAGCGGCGGCGTCGCCGACGGCGATGGCGCTCCACCCACGGAGGGGAGCTGCTGGCTGCGGCCGGGCGAGGGCGGCGGCCGTGCGCTGGTGCGCACCGGCGGTAGCACGGGATCTGGTGCCGASAGCGGGGCCGGCGGCAGCGTGGCCGGCGGCAGCGGGGCCGGCWGCSGCGGAGCCGGATGAGGGCGTGGCGCCAGCAGCGGCGTGAGGCTGCGCCCGAAGGCGGGCGGCTCGCCGACAGCCTGCGGCGCAAATGCCGGCGCGGTCGCCCGCCGCAGCGAGGCCSCAAAGCGGGGGGCGGCGCCGGCGCCGGCGGCAGCGGTGGCTGCCATGTCGGCTGGGCTGGCGGGAAGGGCGGCGCCGGCGGGCTGCTGGATGGCGGCAGCGGCAGCGGCGGAGGCGCATGAGGGCCGGCGTGATGCGCCAGACCGGCCTCCAGTTCTGCAGCCTGCTCAGCCGCCGCCAGCTCTTCGGAGTAGACGTCCTGGAGTGCCCGTGCAAGCGCCTCGTCTGCGATGACAGTTGGCAACACACAGTGAGACACTCCATCCGAAGCTGTCAGCCCTTACGCAAGATGGTCAGCTGCTTGCCCACGCACAGCAGCCTGCAATGGGAGTGCAAGTGCCCAGCCTTGTTACTGCAAGTGCTCTTCACCGAGCGAGTCGAGAAAGTGCTTCATGAGGCCAGAAGATTTGATGGCCCAAGCCGACTTGCAGCACGATGGTGGTTGCACCTGACAGGGTCTCGGCACGACGGTGGCCAGAGTGAGACCGACTGGCAGAGCGGCACCCACGCTCCCGCTGCCGTGACGATGCCTCCTGCGGCGATATTGCCGCTGCTGCAGCACATTGCGGTGGCAGTGCGGCTTCCGAGAGCGACAGCGCGGTCGCCAGTCGCACCAATTCCTCCTCCTCTCGGCTCGACGACCGCGGCTGTGGAGGCGGCTGCGCGGACGGCCGCGCAGGCGGCTGGTACGAGCCGCTGCCCAGCGGACTGCCGTCGAAACCGCATGCCGACTGCAGGGGAGGCGCGTCGCGATGGGAACATACAAGAGGGTGCGCAATGAGCGACATGAACGTGGGTGTTGTCATATGGTGGAACTGGCAAGAGGATAGCCACCTCGACATGTCTTGGAGCCACAGAGATCTGGGTCACTGTGGATCACCTCTGCTGCACAGGGGCCAAACCGCGACCACCGTGGTGTGTGTGGTGTGTTCGCGCTGGTAGGTGTCGAAGGGCACGTCTTCGACTTCCTCCGCCAGAATGACCGCTTTCCTGGGAAAGCTGACTCAAAGCTAGCCATTATATGTTTCTGCAGATGAGACTAAGCTCGCCAACCGGGCTCAAGCCGCGAATGCAGGCGCATTCCTTGGGCGCCTTCCTCGGACAAATGGACCGCTCAGGATGTCTGCCCTCAGAAGGCCGCTGCGACACGGATGTGTCAGCGAACTGTATCAATTGCGTCAATGCTAGCCTAGATAGATCTGCCGAAGCGCGAGACTGACGTCGCAGCACGCAAATTCGGGATGCTCCGGAACGAGATCACGGCCGGACACGTGGCTGTCGGTCTCACTGTCAGACACCATGGTGCCTAGATCGAAAGCTTGAGGACGGACCAACCGCAGGCAGCGGTTCGTGAGAAAGTCTGTGGATGCAGCATCACCTTGCAGCGAACGTAATAGGCAGTAACGGTCATGGTTTATCAGCAAAACTTTTGTGCTGAAATTCTAGCGACAACAGAGACGCAAACGATGCTACTACCTGGGTAGTGATGATAATCAGTTGCCGCCGTAACACAACATCCTCAGCGGCTGTCTTGCAGACCTGCAGGACCCGGCAGCTGCGCCGCTGGCCTTCGTGCAGTGACCTCTTGACAGCTCTGACGCTGGCACCGCTAGCCACCGCCAAGGCGCTGCCGCCGCTTCCGGCAAGAGCACAGGCGCTGTCGCCATCACGTCGCTGAAATCTACTACAGCAGAGGAGTTGCCGTTGCCGCTGCCAGCTGCAGCCGTTAATACCACCATGATTGATGGCCACCGTATGCCGCTGATTTCCAAACACGCTGCTGCCGCAAATCCAATAGTGATGGCCATCGGCCACTCGCTTGATCATGCCACGCCTGCTGCCGCTCAGGGTGCCGCTCCCGGCGAGCTGCCTCTCTGCTGTTGCAAACAAGCGCATTCACGACTTCTCCCATGAGGCTGGCACGAGCAAAGCATGCAAGTACGCAGGAGAAACAAAAAATACATAAAACTGCACAGAGAGACGAGAAGCAGTTCCCACCTGCCAGTCATAGCAAGAATGCGCCTCTCATCGGCAGGCCCGCCGATCGCGACAGACTCGATCGAGCTGCACTCCTTTTCCATACTTTCGTCGCAGCTGCAGCTGATGCTGCTCCTGCTGCTCCCGCAGCTGCTGCTGCAGCTGCTCAATGCGATCCTGCGCCGCTGCAAGTCTGCGGCCAATGAAACTTCCCAACGCCGATCCGATGACCGCTGCCACCAGGAGTTCTTCCATCACAAGAGATGTTCCGTCGAGCCTGGGCAATGTTACTTATGTCAGAAGCACGAATTGGGAAGGATTGCAAGGCTCACAACAGTCACAACAGCGAGGCTCGCCAAGGGTCGCCTCGGAAACTGCGATCCTCCGTTCCTCCTCGGCTGCATCGAGACGACACGCCACCAGAAATTCGCCCCACCAGAGGTATCAAAACATTCTCATGCAAGCCGTAAAAGTCAGACTTTGAACTTGTGCTGTGGTGCAAGCACTGGCTGGCGTTGTCACGGGCCGATTCACCAATGTCACAGGCAGTTTACGTCTACTTGAATCACGCCAAATTCGAAAAGGACTTCCCTTGGACCGAGCAGCACAGTCTGCAGTATCGCCACAACTCCCAGTGGCCACCAGGTTTCATCAAAAATCTGCCCGGCCCAGGCCTCGCAAGGTCCTGACATCAGCGCCGACGCCTCAGCCCTTCCCATCCGTCAGTCCGCGCCGGCAGACCACTGCGGCCTTGGGATCCGACCGCCAGGCGAAATTGGACTCGGCGGTGCCCCGCCGACGCTGCCGTTGCTGGACGGCACCCGCCGTACGCCCGCCGACACCGGGCTGGCGGTGACTGGCGTGCGCGGCGCCGSCGCGGGMGCCGCCGCAACTGAGGACTGGCCGCTGCCGCTGCCGCCGTCCGGCAGCAGCTCCTCGAACTTGCGCTGCGGCGTCTTCAGCACCACGTTGCTCACCTGCATGTGATAAAACGACACGTTTCAGCCCTAGCATAGGGGCGCAGGTGCGGGGGCACATCTGAGACGGGCGAGCAATGCCATGTTCAACCTGCAATGCAGGTTTGGCAACAGCCCAGACGCAGGACAAGAAAAAAAACTTGTATCTTGCCATATTAGCCGGAAAAGGCTCGCAGCTCTTGAAGGCTTGGTTTGACGCGTGTGTGCAGCGTGAGGCGGCACCTTGGACGCAAAGTTGAGGGAGGAGAAGGTGTCGCCGGCGTGTAGCGCGGCGGGCGCAACATTGCAGAACATGAGCGCCTTGGCGTCGCCGCCCAGCGAGTCTTGCAGCAGCATCGTCAGCTTGGAGTTCCTGCGGGGCGGAGCGGCAACATTCCAGTCAGGCGCCCGTCGCTCACCGCAACAACAAGCGCAGGGGGCTGCACAAGGGTGTTGCCGTAAGGCACCCATCACAATCTGCCCACGGCCATGGCCCTCCTGACCCTGCCGGAACAGGCCGGCAATGCGCAACTGCCCGCAAACGGACAGACGGGACTGCGCACCGGTAGGGCACGTGCGGCGCCGTCTGCATGAGCGCCGAGATGACGTTGCCCAGCTCCAGCAGCGAGCGGTTGATGTTCTGCGCCTCCGTCAGCGTCAGCCCTGCGGCGGCGGGGTCCAGGGCACGCAGTGGGGCTCTGCTGTTCCAGCATGATGCGGGCAGGGTCTCGCGGAGTGTGTCCCCGGCATGCAGACAAGTGCACGCACTGCAAGCCAGGAATGTCAGGCATTGCAGATTCAACCTGGTTGTAAACGATCTAAAAGGCGGAAACACACCCGTGGCGCCAGTCTTGTTGATGCGCTCAGAGCCGGCCAGGTCGCACAGCGTGAGCTTGCCGACGGTGCGCACGCCGTTGCTGATGTTGGTGCCAATGACGCCCACGATGAGGAGGCAGTGCGAGCGGCTGGAGTGCGCGTTGATGTCGTGGCAGCCCACTGCACGGTGCTCGAAGCCCGCCGCCATGATGTCGAAGATCTGGTCCGGCGACGTGACCTCTGCATCAATGATGCATTTGTCCGATGTGATGTGGAAGAGCGCGATGTAGCAAAGAAGCATCAACGCGTGCGAAACGTGCGCGAGCCAAACCTGGTGCTAGGCAGGAGGCGCAGAAGCGTGGCTCGCTGCAAAGCACACGTTTAGAGGCAAGGGTCGCGAGGGAAGCAACAAGGGGGACGAGGAGGGGACAAGGGAAGACAAGGGAAGGCAAGGGAAGGCAGGGGAAGACGCACCAACGGTGGTGAGGCCAGGGATGTCGAAGCCGGTGGCGGTCTTCTGCAGCTCCACCTGCGCCCGCGGCTCCGCCGCCAGCAGGTCGTGCACCACCTGCGGGTCACACCCAGCGGGCTCGTGCAACATGCACTCCTCCGCCTTGACGTTGCCGCTTGATCTCCTTGGTTGCCAACCTCAAGAAACGCAGGCTCAGTTCGCTCCACACAGTCGCTTGGGCAGCTTGGCCGCACGAGGCAGTCGGCGAGCCATGCTTGCGAGCAGCAATAGGAAGGGCACAAGCGCTGTGCATAGAGGAACTCATGGCGGAGCTGCGGGCCACCCGTCATCCGACTGCAAGACAGCCCGTTACAGCCCACGAGAGATGTGACAGGCCATGCTGCATCAGCTGGGGGAGTGTGGGGGCCGCACCTCATTGTAGATCTCCACGATGGAGCAGGTGATCTCGTAGTTGGTGTCCGTAGCCCTGTCCTCCTCGATCGACCTGCGGCGCACAGAAACCCTCCTCAGCGCCAACCCTCTGTATGCCATGTTGATTTGTTGACGATGCCGCGTCGCTGCTGCCACGGGGTCTGACACAGCCCCGGCCCGCGTAGGCCCACCTACTGCTGCGTGTTACCCATCGACAGGAGGTAGTCCTATGTGAACATCTCTGACCAGGTGCCGCACCAGGATATTCCTCATAATGCGGTAGTCAAGCACACAGTGGTCGTGAATGAAGCCGGCTGAGAGACGGCATTCGGATCTGGCACAGAAAGTGAGCCGCACCGGAACAGCTCCTTCATGGTGCGGTAGTTGATGCCCGGGTTGGTGGGCTCGCCCTCCATGGTGTACGTTTTGCCGGCGCCCGTCTGGCCGTACGCAAACACGCAGACGTTGTAGCCGTCCAGGGCGCTGGTGACCAGCTGGCTCACGTCCGCAAAGACCTCCTCCTGCCGCGAGTGCGGCCCGAACACGCGGTCGAAGTCGAACGCCTGTGCGGGGTAGGAGGTCGTTCAGGGCTTAGCGGGTTCTAAACGTCAGGACATGCACCTTCCTGGTGCGTCTTGGTGCTGGAGCACGCAGCTGCTGCAGCGTAGCGGTGCCGCTACTGCCGCCTGAGGCGTGCAGCAGCATGCGACAAGCCCCGCACTGCGACCGTCCCGCATGCGCTTGCCAAGCTGTATTCAGGCGGCCGCAGCTTTGCAAGGACGCAACAGCACCAGCAGTCGAAACGCCAGACAATGCCGCGACACACACCTTGGCGGAGCCCTGGAAGTGGACCGACACCCGGTGGTCGGACTCGCAGCGCACGACGGAGGCGACGCCCGCGGCGACCTCTGCAGTAGGGACACCGAAAGCTCGACAGCGTGCAACGCTTTGGTCACAGGCAGTACGGCGCCCGAGCAGGCTGCAGCAATGGCTGACAGCCGCGCATGGTGCCAGGATTTGTCCTTTGGGGAGAGAGTTTGCGGCCGAGCACACCTGCGGGCGAGTTTGGTTTGACGCGGATGTAGACGCGGATGTTGCCCCGGAGTTCCTGCAACGAAGCGCGACACCAGCTGTTGAGCACGAACACCAAGGCTTTAGCACTTCAGCACCACCATCAACGTCCAGCACCACCGTCAACAATCGATCGGCTGTGAGGGCGGCTGCAAAGCAGGACGGCAAAGCAGGCAGGTGGCCGGTGCGGCACCTGCACCAGGTTGTGCAGCCGCCGCCGCTCCACAGCCTCCCGCTGGTATGCCGCCCGCGACTCCGCCAGCAGGTCCTCCTGTGGGATGAGTGTGTTCCAACAATGACCTTGTGCCAGCATCCGAAACCCAAATCGCAGAGAAGATCACCAGGGCTGGCCCGCGACCCCTTGAAGAGTGTGCCTCCCGAGGGCAGCTAGTTGCAGCCTCTTGAGTGCACGCTGACCGGCTGTGTCCCCTTAACAGCGCATGCCAGGCCCACCGGCAACTTGCTTGGACATGGCCACCA
Source organism: Deuterostichococcus epilithicus (assembly GCA_033439295.1). NCBI lineage: Eukaryota > Viridiplantae > Chlorophyta > Trebouxiophyceae > Prasiolales > Stichococcaceae > Deuterostichococcus > Deuterostichococcus epilithicus. Next base: position 1,045,469 of record JAVTLE010000007.1, read on the forward strand.
CTACTCGGAGCGAAGCGCTGCGGAACTGCAGGCGAACAGGGAGAGCGAGCGCGGCCGCGCCTGCTGCTTGAGGGCATCGGAGATGCCGCTGGCAGCGCCCTGGATGAGCACCGGGATGAAGGCCTCCAGCTGGGCGGCCTCCCCGCGCAGCGCCGCCTGCAGCTCCCGCGCCTGCGCCAGCCCCCGCCGCAGGCCGCCCACCGAGTCCGCCAGCCGCGCCTCCATCTCCTGCCCCGCCAGCGCTCCGATGTCCCTGCGTAAGGACGTTTCAAGGACGGTTTCTCTCCCTTGGATTCTTGAAGTCCGCCATGTCATAGCTGCTGTTGGGACGTGGGGGGGATGCTGCCCTTGCAGATGCTATCTGCAGCCCTCGCGCCCTCACCCACATGCGTAGTGCATGCCTTGACCTGATGGCGCAGTGGCACGCTTGCACAGACTTCAGTTTGCCACACAGACTCAGCCTCTCACACATGCTGGCATGTGGCCCAATCTTGGCAGGACAGACCACCTGTGCAGCAGACAGCACAGGTCCTGCCGCTGCAGGGGCTTCCTTGCCGCCCCGCGGCTGCAGTGCACCCGTGCGAGCTGTATTGGTGCCAGCAGCGCAGGGTCCATCAGGGCAGCAGCAGCAGCAGCAGAGCGCACCGGAAGACGGTGAGAGACATGGGGGAGCCGCGGATGTGGTGGCCGCCCAGCGTGGCCGTGAGCGTGTAGGTGCCCTCTCCCGGGACGCAGTAGTCGACCTTGTAGGTGCCGTCGCCACGGTCGACGACCGCCACCGCGTCTGCAGCGACGCCGCGCACCTCCACGTGGAAGCGGTCGCCGCCGCTCTGCCGCGTGTTGCCGAACTCGTCGCACGCCTGCGGGATGCATCCGGCGATGCTTGGTCGTGATGACTACCGAAGCGACGCGGGTTTTGGCGTGTGACGGCCGGGGCGCATGGCATGCGAGGTCGCGGGGTCCCAGATGTGGGCATATGTTGGCCAGCGGGTGTGGCTGATGTAGACTGATGCCACGAATTGGGAGTCCTCCCAGAGGCGCTGCACATGTGTGAAGCCGCAAAATGAATGTTGCAGGCCAAGGACTGCAGGCGCGCACCTGGATGAGGAAGCCGGCGGTCACGGCGGCGACGGCGCCGGTTTCGGGCCAGAAGCCGGTTGCATAAGACTCGGCCGCCGCGGTGGGCGCCTCCTTGACGACCAGCTCCGCCTCTGCCAGCTTGAGGCTCCTGCGGCGGGTGCACAGCAGGCTCGTTCATTAGCTGACAGGAGGACGCCAAGAGACGGTGGGCGACTTCACGAAGCCGCGGGCTGGCCGAGGCGCAGTCCCTCGAATAGACACGCAGACAGAGCATGCGCTGAGGCCACACCGCCATATCAGACACGAACAACAGGAAAGACATCAAGGAAAAAGGGTCGTTGAAGGGAGAGCTACGCACTGTCCATCGGCCGTCTGCACATAGACGCCCAGGCCCCAGGGCCCGGCGTGCGTCGCCGTGAGCGTCGCCCTCGCCGCGCGGGCGCCGCCGGCGCTGCTCTCGGTGATGGCCACCGCCACTGTGTCCTCCCCCGAGATGAGGCCCGCCAGGAACTTGCCGCCTGCGGGAACGCACAGTACTTTCTTGTTTTTGCTCATGTTTCCAGCTGGAGAGAGTCCGACGCATTGCTGACGTATTGGGTGTCAGGGCGGAGAGGAGGGCAGTCAGCATGCGCAGTGCCACCTGTCTGGCAGCGTGAACAGCGGAGCAGAGACAGCATGCACTGCAGCACGCGCGCGTGCAGCCGAATGCACACCTGCAGCGCCGCGGTTGCCGAACTGGTCAGCGGGCAGGATGGCGAACTCTGCGGGCACGCCTGCCGTGACGGTGGCGGGGATGCCCTGCACCGCCGTGTGCCGTGCGGACAGCGGCCCGGGAACCACCTGCGCATGTCGAAACGTCCTTCATCCAGAAGCGGCCGCAGACAGCTCTTGAGACACACACGCGGAGCCATCTTAGCCTGTCAGAGCTTCCCTTGGCAGACTGTGTACGGCGCTGATAACAGTCAGCCAGGTCAGAGCGCCGCCCGGTCGAGAGATCGCCACCAACAGACCGGGAAGAAAAATCTCCCATGGTCCGTCGCAGGCAGATCCACTGACGAGGCGGCGTCTGGCATCAGCTGATATGCAGCTGACAGGCAACTCCAGCGGCAACGATTTTGGGGTACATCAGCACCACCTCCTGCCGCACAGTCGGTGCCCCAATGCACAATGCTGCTGCAAACTCGACAGCGCCGGTCACATCTGCCAGGCGCGCACATGGCTGCCTCAGCCGGCTGACACACCGTGACAGACTCTGGCGAGCCGCGCGCCGGGATACGTGTGATTGCCCGCGTGCTGGGATCCGTCACCGACACCGCCAGCGAGTAGGGCCCCGCCTGCGTGACGACGGTCGCCAGCCGCAACTGCTTCGCGCTGCCGGCGCCGTTCGTGCTGCTCGCCTGCTGCAGGGTGGCCATGACAGGGATCAGCAGACTCTGCGGCGCACGCCATGCAATTGTCGGATGAAGCCCGAGCTGACAATTCGAAAGCATCTGCAGAGGCTGCATGTGGGCAATACAACATGAAGTATGAAACATAAACTGTCAAAAAACCTGACGACGAGCATGCCAGTCATGAGTCTTGTGACCCCCTGCAATTCAGTCCTCGACTGAAGGCTCAACGTCTGCCAGCTTGGTCCCACAGCCCTCAAGGCATGTCCTACAGGCGCTCTGCCAGGAAGCCGCTGCCAACGGGAGTCGCCGCACCTCTGCCTCAAAGGGCACAGAGCCCTGCGGCCCGGTGGCTGCGGCCTGCAGCGCGCCCGCCGGCAGCGCGGCCAGGTTGCCAAAGGCGTCTCGCGCCGTCACCGCCAGCCGCAGGGGCGCGCCCGCCGCCACCGTCGCGGCGGCGCCGCTGGCGCCCTCGACCGCGTAGCTGCAGGCTGCTGCGTGCACTGGCCCTGCCGCCAGCTCGACCTGTGAACACGATAACATCAACGATGACGAAGGCGGACTGCATGAGCAAGACTCGCATGATTACTCATTGCAGGGACAGTTGACCGGGCTGATGCCCCCTGGCGCCATCGTGTCAAAACCAGGTCTCGTGCTGCCACGGAGCAGCAGCCCTCACGTGCACATGCCGCGCGTTCCTCCACCAACAACTGGAAGACCTGAGAAACCGGCAGCTCCTGTGCATCATTCAGCACCTGCAGCGGGCTGCCGGGCAGCGCCTCCCCACTCGCAGCGTCCGACACCGAGATGTAGTAGGCGCCTGCCACCCGCGCGACGCAGGCCACGTCAGCGCCTCCCGCTGCGTTGGGACTGACGCTGGCCGTGACCGGCCCCGGGCCCTTGCCGCCGGCTACGACCGCCGCGGTGCCGGCACCCGGCGGCAGCAGGTTGCTGTACCTGCGTGCATGACATGTGCTGCCTTCAAACTCAATTTGCCTTTTCCTTCATTCGATCACTGTGTGCCTGAGATATCTGGTTCGTGTACGAATGCGCCCTGAAATGCCACCTTGGGCATCATAAAGGGCGCTGTGATGTGCCAGCAGAACACTATCAAATGGTCGAGGTGTCCACCCCGATCGGCAGCTGCAGCTCCAGGGAAAAGGCACTGCATGCAGGCACGTGAGGCATGCCTGTCGGCGAGCCGGATGTGCAGGCGGCCGGGCCGCCCAGCCGTCCAGCCCCGCAAGCCAGCGCCGTCGACGGAGCAGCGCGCCGGCGCCAGCGGCCCAGGGGCGCAGGCGCCACTGGCGGAGATGACGCTCTCTGCAACGCCCGCGATGCCCGCGCTGAGCTGGTACGGGCCCGCCTGCGGGAAGGCGTGCCGGCGTCATGATATGGTGATGCGCACTGCAACCTTCGTCTATTTGCCAGCATGGGCAGCAAGCCCAAGATGCAGATTTGCTGCGTATTGCCAGCATGGGCAGCGAGCCCAAGATGCAGATTTGCTGCGTAGACATGTGTGGTGGTGTCCGCGGTGAGCAAACCCTCTGAAACTTCAGAGTGGCTCGAGCAGCAGGGAGCGGCCCAGGCATGTCAAGCCTCGGATGCACACCGAGCGCTCGCGACTGCTGCAGGCGGTACGGCTCTGTTGCCCTGCAACGCAAGAAACCAGGGGCAGCCCCGGCACGACTGTGAGTCTGCCATCAAAGGAGGCAAGGAAGCGCTAACCGTGTCTATGTGGAAGGTGAGCTCGTGCAGGCCGCTGCCGCGCTCAGCGACGCGCACCGGTGCCGCTGCCGCCGCGCCCTCCACCAGGCTGTGAACCTCCGCCCGCACCGGGCACCCACCCTGTAGCAGGATATGTGTCTGAAACACGAGGCAAGTGCATGCCACCTGGCCAGAGCCTCCGGTCAATGCAATTGGGCGGCGACACCAGCAATGGGTATAGGCAGTCAGGTTGTCTACCTTCAGGATGAACAATGAAAGGAGACCTGGACAGCCTGCTGGAAAGGAACCACTTGAAGGAAGACCCAAGGAGCGCGAAGCAGGGGTTCACAGCCGGCACGCACGTGCAGGATGCGCTGGCCGGCGGAGTCCCGCGTCTCCACCAGCACCGTGGCGGGTGCGCCCGCCGTGAGTGCCGGCGCGCCGCCGGCCGCCAGCCACGCCAGGCTGCAGCCCCGGCCGCCCACGACCGCAAGCGGCACAGGCTCGGAGCGCACCGCCTCTCCGCGCACCAGCACCTTGAGGCTGCCTGCGGGTGCCGCAAGGACTGCATGAACACGGATGCACTCGCACTCGCAAGGCATCACTGCATAGCTGACAAGCTGCCTCCGGGAGACTGGTTCAGCAGGGTCGATTCCAGGCACGCTTCACCCCAGCACCGACGAGGAGGCGGCGACAGAAAAGGACGACCAGTCGACACAGCAAGGCGGCCAAGGGTGTGAGTGAAGGGAGTGACAGGCGACAGACACTGTGCAAAAAGCTGTTGGCGCAACGAGGGGCAGCACATGTCCCCAGGCCCTTGACATTTAGCAGAGAGCCCCTTCGGCATTCGTAACCTTGGAGACCGAGCGTCCCTGCGCCCCTTGCATGCACGCAAAACGGCACCTTCGCAGGCGACGGTGGCCTTGACGACCACGATCGACGGCGAGCTGTTGGGCGCAACGCTGATGTTTGCCAGCGCGTGCGCCGGGCTGCAGGCCAGGCTGACGTCCTCCGGCGCCAGCGGGCACGCGTTGGCGAAGGCGTCCCGGCCCGCCACCTCAAACGACAGTGACTGCGCCCCGCCTGCGGGCAGAACTCGTGCGATCAGGGGCCAAGAGGTGTGCTGCCCGAAGGTGCACGGAACGATGCCATGGGCCTGGCCGGTGTGCGGGTTGCCTCTTCTCTGCAAGTTGCCGGCAGACGCCAGTCACTCATGGCAGTCCAGGCTGTCTGTGGCATGTTCATTGCCTCTGAGGTTCTGGCAGCAGGTGGGCATGCCGTAGTCTGCAATGACATTGACCGCTCCGTCTTCCGAAGAGTCCAACCCGAGTGCGTCCATCTTGATGTGCCCAGGCCACCAATGGGACACGCACCGGTGGGCGAGCCGTCTGCGGCACGGTGGTCGTCCAGGCCCAGCAGCTGGCAGGCGGGCGGCGACAGCGGCCCCGCGCGCACGTACACCGCAAAGGGGCTGCCGCGAACCGGGGCGCCGTCCAGCGTGACCGCCACCCGCTGAACACCCACCTCCACCCACCGCCACCTCGCCCTGCGCCGGCAAGATGAGTCAATCAAGTGTGTCAACTGGACTTGTGGGCATCCTGGAAGCTGCTGCTGGGATGCTGTCCGGAGAGTTCTAGCCTGAATGACAAACCTGTGCTGCTGTGGGAGAGATGATTGCCGCGGGTGAGTCTGCATTGCAACAGACGGCCAAACAGGCAGACAAGTGACGGTGTGCACCGGAAACGGGTGCCGCCGTCGGCGAGCTCCACGGGCACGGTGGCGGCCGCGCCGGTGGGGCTGACCAGCTGCACGCTGACCGCCTCCTGGCCGCCTACCGCGCGCCCCTCCTCCATCTCCAGCGCCTGTGGTTTCGGGAGTTGAGTCTTGGCGAAGGAAACTTTCCCTATAAGACTGCGCGCTCACCACTCCTGGCCAATCACGGCCTGCCCCTGCTCCATGTCTAGAGCCTGTGTTAAAACTGGTTGTAGCCAATCGCGATAGCGAGGCCTTTGCATTTTTTGGCTACTTGGAGCTACCAACCCCGGACTTATGGTTGCAGCCTGCCCTTCACCTCCGGCGCCTGCGGTGAGTCTGACAGTTGAGTGGATGACATGAGTCCAAGTACTTGAGTGGCTGCGCGCAGACACCTGGCCGCTCGCAATGATGTCAACCTGTCTCGGTGCTCGTGCACCAGCTTTTTGGAAAGTCCCTCTGACCACCTCGACGAAGAGCCCGCACAACCAAGAAGGATGCATGAACAGACTGGCAAGGGGTCCGAGCTACCTCGACGATGAGCTCCTCTGTGGAGCCGCAGGTAGCGGCGATGTGGCCATCCGAGGTTGGCGGCCCGCCTCCGGTTATCACCGCGCGGCACTGCTGGGCGGCCAGCGGCCCGTAGTCCGCCTTGAGCGGGTGCGCCGCGCCTCGCACGGCCTCGCCGCCCACGAGCGCGTGCAGCATGTGGTCGCCCGCCGTAGGTAGCGTGAACCTGTTTCGGCATGGTGCAATGCTCAAGCTCGGTCGTCGCTTTTGTGCAAATTGAAGGCTTTTGTGCAAATTGAAGACATGTGGACTGCATGATCACGCTGCATAGCAGGGCTGGCACCTATGAGTTCAGTGGGCTGCTAAATGTTGGACAATCATCGCTGCACCTCGAATCGTCTCCAGCTGCCCCCGGCTGCTTCCAACTGGACTTCAACTTTGAGCCTTGGCCTCTGCTCGTGCCACGAAGGAGGAGGGTCCAGGCCTTGGACACATCTACAAGGCGCAAGAGCGCACCGCATGGCATAGGTGCCGTTGCCATTGTCCTTGACGCGGGCAGGGTTGCCACGGCGCCCCCCCTTGGGCACGTGGCTGGCTGATACCACCTCGCCGCCCGCGGTGCGTACGTTGCCGTAGGCATCCGCAGTGTGCAGCGTCGCCACTGCTGTGGTGCCGCACACAACGCCCTGCGGGTTTGGCGCACAGGCGGCATCGTCTCACCCCTGACTGTGCAACTGCCATGATTGCGGCATGCCTACGGCGGGTTGGCTCGCTGATGGGGAGGCGTGCTGTCTCTTGCGTCGTACAGCGCTCTCTCGATCCGGGTGCGCTACGCAGACGCCGTGCTGCAGGGGCTGCTGTGGGGCGGCACACGTTTTGGCACGCGACATGCAGGCGGCAACATGCCGGTCCGGGTGGCCACCTGCAGCGGCGGGCCGGTGAGCCAGCACTGGGCGGCATCAGACAGCCCGGCCTCCACGTGCAGCGGCTGCGGCCAGCCCGGCACGTTGTTGCCGCCCACGGTGGCGCGGATGACGTAGCTGCCTGCCCGCGTCGGCACGGCCCTGAACCAGAGGCCATTCCAAAACACCTTGGTTTCTCGTCAGACGTTGGAGGTGCCAGCCCATCTGATGCCATGCGACGAAGAACTTCGGTGTAGACTCCAGTCACAACACCTGTTCACAAACTGACAAGCGACGTGGCATGTGGCATTGGTGCATGTCATGGTGTGTGTCAGCCCGGGAGCAGGTCGTGTAGAGACCGGATACTGGAGTCATAGTGAGCAACAGTCAAGCTTGTCTGTTGTTGTTTACGAGACTCCAATGCACGGATATCGTAACTGTCCTGCTCCCGGACAGCTCACTGCAAGGCTCACAAGGCATGCCACACAGAGCCCAGGCAGCACCGCAGGTGCCACATCGCCGCTGCCCGACATGCTGCGACCGCAGCAGGGCTCCAGCGTGCGCACGAGAAGATGCTGTCGTTGGCGCGCTCCAGCTTGATGTCTATTTCTCAATAGACATCAAGTTCTGTTTGTTGCGCCGCAGCAGGATGCGCACCAGAAAATGCCGTCATTGGCGCGCTCCAGCTTGATGTCGGCGGCGCCGGTGGCCTCTACGGCCAGCGGCGCGTCCGGCGCTGCCAACGCGGGGTTGCCAAACTGGTCGCGCAGCTGCAGCGCCACCGCCACCTCCTCGCCCGCGGTGCAGCGCCCCTCCGCCGCCGCGCCCCTGAGCACCGCCTGCGGGCACGGCAGTGGGGCAGCGCCGCTGATCAGCTGGCTCCAGGCACTGCAGGAGAGCCTGTCCGAGGCCATTGTGGTGTTGTGGTGCACGGCAAAGCGCTGCAGCGTCAGATTGCGGCATTGCTGGATGCAGGCAAAATTCACAAATGTGCTGTCTTTACAGCGTCGTACACGCCGCCTGCACGACTGGGTGCCCCGGGGGCAGGACAGGTGCAGGCAGGGGGCGGCGCACCCGGCAGCGGGACACGGCGACGGGGGCTGGCGCCACACGCACGGGCATGAGGCCGCCGCCCACCAGGGTGTCGTCGCCCGCGCACCGCAGTGCTAGCGAGTACTCGCCCGCCGCCCTGTGCAGTGAGGTCAACCCATTTACATGCGGGCATGCGGACGTGCTAAACCTGCTGGCAGCCACCCTCTGCAGTTTCTACACATCTCCTTCGAGCTGCCTCGCGAGCGTCGCAGCTGACGAGCTGTTCAAGAACTGGGTGACAGCATTACTTAGGGAACCAATCAATGCTGCAGGGCCGCGCGCACTGCCAAGCTTTTTCTTGAGACCGCAGCCTTTTGATCCCCAAGATCTGCACATCAGAACCCAATGCTGCGCGGAAGGCTGTGTTCGCACTTGGCGGTGTAGTAGACGGCGGAGGCGCCGTCGGCGTAGTCCACAACCTGTGTCGCCAGCGTGCCGGGGCCATGCGCGTCCGCGCTCAGTGGCGGCTGCCCCTCGCTGCTGCCGATGCGGTTGCCAAACCTGTCGCAGGCGGGGATCAAGCCCTCGCAGTCTGCTGTGGTTCAGGCAGGCCCTCCCAGCATCGTGCTGCCAGTCGTTGAAGTGCTGACATCATTGCATCGTGAGAGTGGTTCTGCACGGCAACCAGCAGCAGGCATACATATGGCTGCCGGCGCATACCAAATTGCAGTGAGCAGCAATCGCACCTGTCAAAGCGAGTAATGCGCAGGCTGGCGGGCTGCCCCGCGACGATCTCCGTCTCCGCGCCTGACACCACGCACTTTGACGCCGCCGTCGCCGCCGGCGCACACAGCCCATCGTACGTCGTCGCGCCTCCGCTGCCGGCCAGCTCCAGGGAGATGACGAACTTTCCTGCCTTCGTCAGGCGGTAGGCGGCGGCGTACCAGCCATCGCCGCTGTCTGTCACCTCACCCTTCACTTCCTCGCCTGGCACAGGAAAACTTCAGCGGTCAGGCGCACATCGAACACACGACGCGCTCAATGTCCTGCGAGAAGCTGTGGCAGCCCCTGAGAGGGGAAACAGGCAAGCGGCAGCATGCGCCCAGAGCAGAGCAAGTTTTGCAAGTGCATCCACGGAAACCCTGTCACTTCCACAGGAAGCCTGCATCGTCTCTGGCGCACCCTGGCAGGCAACGGTGACAGAGAAGGCGCCGCCGCCGGTCATGATCGGGTTGCCGTTGGCGTCATGTGCCGCAATGCGGAAGGTTGCCACCTGGCCGGCAGTGGCTGCCGCCAGGCCCGCGCCGCTGGCCTGGCAGCACTTGAGCGCCACCTGGCATGGACAGACCAACGGCAGTGATGCTCTGGGGCGGATACATTGGTTGCGAAGAGCAAGCAGCTCTCGATATCGGATCGCCGGTTATCGGATCGCCAGCAGGAATCAGGTCACAGAAGCATCACTCGTCGATGAGCTCAGAAACAATCACCTCAGTGGCCGAGGCACGGATGGCATAGGGGCAGCCCGGCAGCAGCGCGTCGTTCAGCATCGCCGACACCTTGTGGGCGCCCACCTGCGTACTCGCGAACAAGATTTGTAAACTCTGAAATTGAGCTTGGGGCGGGGACCAATGCCAGGGCCGCGCAGCGACTCAGCAGGTGTGTCAATGGCCTCGGCAACCTGAGCTGCACAACTGTTCATGCGACCGATGCACCTGTGCCCTGTCAAGGGTACAGCGAACTGCCAACGAAAAAAGACAGCAGCGACTGCAGCTGTCCTGTGCGAATGGGACCACTGCTCCCTCGACACATCTGACTCATGCAACAGGTGCCAATTCTGAGTCTGAAGGTGCCAGCTGCACAGGGCGGTGGCAATGCCTGTACCCTTGCAGTCCGAACGATGAGTGATCGACTGCTGGCGACATCGAAACACGATGGCGGTGCTGCGCTTTGGAGCGTGGGTCGTAACCTGCCGATCAGGTTTCAGAGTGAAAGGTCTGCTGTTATGGTCAAACAAATTAGCGGCGGCGCACCTCGGAGCAGGTGAGCAGCGCGGAGTAACGGCCAGCGCCGTCCTCGAGCGCCAGCGGCAGCAGGCTCTTGGTGCCGCTGGGCGCCTGCACTGTTACCATCACCGCCTCGTGCCCGCTGACCACGCGCCCGCCTGCCGACCAATAGACGATGGTCAGTAAGCGGCGCGGCTGTATTAGCTGGATGCAGCAGCACACCCATGTTCACGTCTTGCAGGACACCCAGCACAGGCGGAAAACATGATGCCAGCATTTGTGCTGTCAGGAACAATCGGATGCCCTGGCTCCTCGATTGGCAAGGCGAGCTGACATAGAAAAATGCTGACGCACAGGCGTGCCGCTACTGCCACACAGACCCACTGCCGAGTTCTCCCTCCTGCAACAGGAACATGAATAACGTACAACACCTTCGACCACAAGCCAAAGCGCGCGCCTGAGGAGCCCCACAGGGCGGGCTGGATGAACAGGCGGTGCGGGGAGCCGCAGGTGAGGGTGCCCACGTCACCGCCCAGCATCACGCACTCCGCCGCCGTCAGCGGGCCGTACGCTGCCTTGATCTGCGAGCGCACATCAAACGCGGCGTGGGTTATGCAGTTCACGGTGAAGCTCAACCTGGCACATCCTGCCGTGGAACGGCGCCCGTGACGCCGATAGCCGGCCCCTGCAAGGACTCAGGACTGAGGCCTTGTTGGGTCACTAGGGCTGACGCTTTCGGGAAAAGAGATTCTGTGAGGCGCACCTTGACGGCGGCGGCGGCGATGTCGGAGCCGTTGACGTGCGGCGTGAGGCGCCACTCGCCCTGCAGCTCCAGGCGGAAGGCCAGCGAGTAGGCGCCGTTGGTGTTGTCCTTGACGGCGGCGCGGACCGACGTCTTGCCATCTGCGTGCACCAGCACCGCCTCCACCTTGTCGCCGCCCTCGCTCCTGCAAAGGGACACCATGGATGGTTGGCCGCGCCTTTCAATTGGTCTAGCCCGCAAGCAGGTTGCTCGCTCGTCCGCAGGAACCGCCGCCCGCCTCCATCTTGTCGCAGCCGTCGCCGCAGAGGTAAGGTCAAGCACCTGCATTGCAACGCCTCGTCTGGTCAGTTCTGGGAGCAGGATTCTGCACTCCTTCAGACGACTTCGGCCACGAGCTGTGCCTCGGCATCTGCTGCCACACACAACCGGATTCAGGATTCCCATAGGGCCTGCCAGAGCTGTGGGACATCACGCCTCGGATTGCCAAACTGGTCGGCGGTGGTGAGGGTGAGCGTGTAGTCGCGGCCGCACACGGTGCCGTACAGCGCATCGCCCTTGATGGACACCCTCAGCGGCCCCACCCGCGCCGGCACCACCTCCAGCGGCTTTGGCCACCCTGTAATGGCAGTGCTCAGTGATCAGTGGCTGGCACCCCCTCGAATGTGCAACAAGCATTCGCTCGTCTCTCCCCAGCCGTGAATGGCCGGCAACCCCCTTGGCATGAGTCGGCTCTGTGTGGATGCTTGGCCATCACAACATTACTGTGCTTGGGGCAGCACAGAAGACCAGCAGACAGCCATGGCAATCGCCTGTGCGAAGAGCTGCCCGTACCTGAGGCGAGCTTGCCGCCGAAGGTGGCGGTGAGCACGTAGGAGCCGGCGGTCGCCAGCGTGGCGGTGTGGCGGCCGTACCCCGCGTTGACAAACTGCACAGTCTGCGGGCCACTCGCTGTGACCTTGACCTCCGAGCCCTCGCCTGTAGCAGGCACATTGCTGATGTTGTCCGGCGCTGCTGGGATGCTGAGACAGGAGTATGGCAGAGAGAAGTCATGCGCAACTAGTCATGAGCAGCCACATGTGTCCAGGTGTGCCGACTGGAACCCTGGAGAACGCTTGGCTGCCTGCTGTCGCAGGAAGGGTGACTCGTGTAGCACATCGAAACCCAGGGTGCTCTGTCCAAGGTTTGAGGCCTTGCGCTGTACCCAGTGCAGGCCCTCCTGGACTGCCTGTCGCCACTCCTGAAGCCCACCCACTTTCACAGGCACTGCATACACGGCCCTGTCGCCCGGCTCATCAGGCGGTGCGCGTCAGCAAGTCCCTTGGATTGGTCCGTCCTCAAAAGCACACCGACAGTGGTGGTGGGGTTGCCGAAGGCGTCGCGCAGCTGGACGGACACCGTGATCTCCTGGCCCGCCTCCAGGCGCCGCTCGGAGCGCCCTGCCGCCTCCACCATGGCGGTGGACTTTGCTGCGTCCGCCAGCCCAGGGGCAATGCCGATCGCAAAGGGGCTGCCCTTGAGCACCTGCGAGGCAGCACGGACCGGCAATGTGAGAGGTGTGCCTCAGAAGCAACGACCTCTAATGCACAGAGATCGCACCATTGCCAAGATGATCCCCAAGTCGACAAGCTGAAGTTCGGAAGCTGTTCTGGCAGTTCTTTGGGCGTTGGCCTGGGCCACTGACAGCACTGGGACTGGATGAACGCAGAAATTGCTGGTACAGAGCAGCAGAAAAAGAGGCAGCGGCATACAGATGGTGTCGAAATTGCGAGTTCTGTGCGATGCCTGGGTTACTGAGCACTTGATGAGAGCCTCGATGGATTTTACGAGGCGCACCTCGCCGGTGGAGGAGCACCGCACGACGAGGGAGTATCGGCCGGCGACGTCCGCCGAGTAGTGCACCGCCAGCTCGGCGTCGGAGGCGCGCACCACCGCCGCTGTGAGCGTTCCTGGCCCGCTGCCGTCGGCGCCAAAGGCCGCCTGGCTCAGCGGGTTGAGCAGCCGGTTGCCGAATCTGGGGCCAAGAGAGACGCCCGATTGGCCGATGACTTGAGAAGCGTGCGCATGGCACGAGGTTGCAACAGCAGAGGCATCACTTGAAAGCGAGAAATGCAGCACTCTTTGTCGCAGTGCAGGGAGAAACACTGCCCTGTGAAATCTGCTTTCAGTGCAGCCAAACGCAGACGCAGCAGTCGCAACAGTCAGCAGGCGTAGCTGCAGATTGGCAGAAGCTGCGGGCTGCGTTTAGTAATCAGCGGCGCTGCTGACAGCCCCTCCGTACATTGCTATCGAACACAGCTCCGCACTGCATGCAGCTGCTTCCAGCACCGGCCTTCAGAAGCTTTCGCCTATCGATGGGGCTGCGCCCAGCTACTGAATCGTCTCCTCATGTCTCATTTAAAGAAATCAAGGACCGGACCACATGACCCACCTGTCAGCGGTCCAGAAGCGCAGCTGCCCGGCCTGCCCCGCCGCGATCTCCGCCTTAACGTGCTGCACCTCGCAGTGCGCCGGCGACACCGGCCCGGGCGCGCACTCCCCCCGGAACACGCTCTTGGCGGGGTCCCCCGCCAGGCCCACCACCAGCTGGTACTCCCCCGCGCGCGACACCACGTAGCTGGCCTCGTAGCCCCCCTCCCCGTGGTTCACGATGCCGCCTGTGCGCAGTGTCAGTTGGCTGGTACATGGTTGCGTGAGTGCGGGTACGCGTCAGCCGTGCGAACCGCTGGGAGCGATGTGTCACATGGAACCCTGAGCATGCCCGTCGGCAACATGCGCCCATCAGCTTCCTCCTGCCTTTGAACATGATCAGGCAGTGACTGTGCTGTGCAAGGCACGTGTCTCTAGGCACGTCGCACGCATGCACAGAAGACTTGTCAAATGTCTTCCTGCACCCACCTGGGATCTCCTTGCCGTCCACAACGACGGTGAGCGTGAAGTCGGCGGCCGCTGAGGCGACGGTGTACCCGCGCGAGTCGCAGGCGCGCACCCGGAAGCTGGCGGTGCTGCCCGCCACGCACGCCGACAGGCCCTCGCCCTCGAACACGCAGCTCGCCAGGCTGACCTCCTACTCGTGGCCGATGGATGAAGCGCTGACACCATGACGTGAGGTGGCAAGCACAATGCACAGACTAGTGGCCGGAGGCTGTTTCGGCAGGTGGCTTTCAGGTCGGTCATGAAACAGTCACATGTGGGTGCGCTGCCAGGTCTGCCGAACGGGAGCCCATCCGCAGACCAATGGTTTGCAGAGCTGGCGTGCCTGCGTGATGGCGTCGATGGTGAAAGGGGAGCCTGCGACGTGCGCCCCGTGGAGTGTGATGGCGACGCTGTGGCGGCCCACCTCGCTCCAGGGCACCGCCACCTTGTACGCGCCGCCGCCCTCCGCCAGCGCCGCCGGGATGGCGCGCCCACAGCCGCTCGGGCCTGCGCCGGTGCGCGAGCAATGAGGACACCTGGCAGCACTTGCGACCTGCACCTGGGGCTCCACTTAGGCTTGAAATAGCGAACTCCTGTTGGACATGTATACATTTGAAGTTGCTGTAGGCTTGCCGGCATCGCACCCACGCTAGCTGCAAGGCATTGCTCCATGTCAGACACACAAGCATGCCATGCCATCGCATGCCATGCCATCGCAGCAGCTGCACGAGCGGGGCAGCGACCACGTCAGCGCTGCGCACCCGTGATGGTTGCGGAGAGGGCCTCGGGGGCGGACAGGCGCCGCGGTGCCGCCTCGGAGCCCCGGTCGTGCGGCTGCACCAGGAAGTCTGTGCCGGCGCCGCACACGACAGGGCCACTGTCTCCGCCTACGACCTGCGGTCGGTGTCCGCAACAGCTTTTCTCAGCCTCGGAAGGTTCGACAGCTTTTTGGGACCGCCTGCCGGACGGCTAGGGGTGAGGGTGGGCCATACTATGTGGGCATCTGGGCTGCTCTGTGGGCCATCGCGATAGCACACAGGCGTCAGCACGAGTTCCCAAACGTCATTCCGTCGTGCTGTATCCCACCAGGGTGCCATCGCCAGTGAAAACCTGCCGGCCAGATACTCAGAGCCTGGCCTTGCGCCTGCTGTGTGCGCCTCAACGAGTGGTGCAGCCAAGCACTTAATTGCGGCTTGGCCAACCATCCGATTTTGAGGGAACCTATGCCGCCGTCAGCACTTGGCGCATCACAGCAACACGTTCTGTAGCAAAGGTTTTGGTATTTGTATAGAGACGCACTGCACAGTCCGCCGCAGACAGTGCGCCAAAAGTGGCAGCGACCTCGTAGCCGCCCTCCTTGATGGCGCGGCCTCCGATCCTGCAGCAGGGCGAGGAAGACTGTCCTCATGGCCATGTTCGTTGCCCATTCTCACGCAATATCGCTGTGCGTGTCAGGCTTGAGAGGGGGGATACAGTTTACGCTGCCGTGCCCTTGCCGACCGAAACTCGACGGTTGCATATGCAGCGGCGTTGGCGGTGGCACATGATCGCGACTCACTCGGGCAGGAAGACCCAATGCTAGGCTTTGAGGAGGCAGTGGCATAACGCAATGGAATAGACCCCCTCAGGCCAGGTAGCCTATCCAAGTGTTGGGATGTCTGTCCCGTAACTCACTTGGGCAGGATGACCCAGGGGCCGGCACGGTCGACCTTGAAGGCCACAGCATAAGTGCCGTTGCCATTGTCCGACGTCATCGCCTTCCACGAGCCTGCACCTGAGGCATTGCAAGACGCCCATCACGATCGGCGCGCCACAATAGAGCCTTGGCACGAGCGTATTCCTGTCGAGAGCCCTCGAGGCTCTTGTCAGAGGGTCTGATGGTGGAAAAGCTGTTCTGACTCGACAGCTGTGAACCACCAATATCTCGAGGAAGGGCGCTCTTGCTGCACTGACTCGCACACACACGAAGTAGCTTTATGACTGAGCGAATGAAACCGCAAATCATTTGCAGTCATGCGCACCGGTGGGCCCACGCAGCTCGACGTCGACGTCCTCGCCGCCAGCGGCGCTGGCATTGCCAAAGCGGTCGCGCGCCGCCAGCGTCAGCCGCGCCGGCTGCCCCACCACCAGCCCCTGGAGCGCCTCACCATCCAGGCGGCACCTGTTGACAGCAAATTGCTGCAGATAGTCAAGATATAGAATTCGTAGCTGCAACGACGTTTTGAAGAGCAACAAAACTGACTCGCCCGCTGTCCCACCACCAGCCCCTACAGCATTGCGCCGTCCAGTCGGCCTCCAGCCCAAATACATATCGAGACATGCTGAGGAAGCATCATCTCGGAATTACCGCGAGGTGTTGGTCGCCTCCAACAGGGCCTTCTGCCCACCATGGCAGTCACGCTGCGGCTGCTCAGTGCGTGGCTTCCCGCAGGCCCACTTTCAGTGCCACGCAGCGAGTCCACATTGCGCTGCCCGACAAGCCCTGCTCCGCACCTTGCGGGGTCGGCCTGCGCGGGCAGCACGTGCAGAACCCGCGGCCAGCCGGAGACGGGCGCGCCCCCCAGCCGCGCGTGCAGCAGGTAGGCGCCCGCCGCCTCCAGGACGCCGGCCCGCTGCGCCGGGGCCTTGCCGGGCACAAAGTTGACCGATGTAGGCCCCGCCGCCTCCACAACGGCGTCGATGGCTGTGTCGCCCTCAACCTGGCGGAGTGGCATGTGCATCTGTCGGGGGCCTCGCACCGCCAACAGGCTCGGCAGCACGGCAAGAGCTTGGGACCTTGGGAGGCGGCACCGGACAACGTGCGGCGAGCCAGCCTCATGCTCATGCCATATGGGAGCACCACAGCACTGCAGCGACGAGCAGCAGCGCTCAGCAGCGACCCCTCGAGCTCCCGTGCAAGCACCTGCGGCCCTGCAACGACTGCGGAGGCTTCATGAATGACAGATGCAGGGGACTCGCCAAGTTGCCGAGTGCGTCGCGGGGCTGGAAATCCAGCACCACTGGCTGCCCGGCCTCCAAGCAGCCCGTCTCGCAGCCGCGCAGCGCCGCGCTGCTCTGCGCCGCAGCGGGCGGCCCCACCTGTGTGTGACGGAGCCAAGGCTGTCGATTCAGGGAAAGAAGGGGTGAACGTCGCACTGCAGGAGGGACGGCACAGCGGATCCGGCATTGATGCAGGTGCGCAGAAGAAACGGCTAACACACTATCACCAAGGGTGCAGCTGGGGCTGAAGAGTCGCCCCGGTGTTGGGGGGAGTGCGCACCGCGACATCGATGTTAAAGGGGGAGCCGGGCAGCGCGTCGCCGTCGTCGCCGCCCACGATCGTCAGCTGGTACCTGCCTGCCTTGGCCGCCGTGTACCTGACGTGAGCAGGACCACTGTCCGCATCTTACTTGTGTCCGCGCACAGGAAGGGACGGGGCGACGTGCTGGGGACCTCTGGATCGGGTGTGCGACATCATTGCATGCCCTCGTCTGGCAGCCTCCTCTGGGATATAGCGATTTGGTCAGATGTACAGGGACTGGATCCACAAGAGCAAGGCGGTGCCAGCAGGGCAAAGGCACTGCGGATGTGAGCACCTGACGTCGGTGGTGCCGTCGCCGCAGTCGTGCACTGTGGCGTCCAGTCGGCCCGGGCCGTGGCCGGTGACGCTCAGGCTGCCGCCACCGGCTGCGCGGTTGCCGAAGCGGTCCACGCGCCGGACCTTGAGGTGCCCCTGCCCGCCTGTGTTTAGGAGTCACGACACCACTGCTCTACTCCGGTGCTCTTGCTGGGCCTGCTGCAATTCTGCATCGTCGGCCTGATCGTGTGCAGCTCGACATGTGGCGGGAGAAGGTGCACATGCCAGGCGTCCGACATCGCGCTGTGGCGTCGACTTGCTGGCGGAGGCCCGGGACAAGACGGGAGGCTGGCGCTCACCTGCCACAATGCCCCTCGGCTGCACCTCCACGGCGCAACGGCTGACGCACGTGGGGCCGGGGCTGCAGCTCCCCTTGACGGTGATGCCGCCCGACTTGCTGCCGGTGACGCCCGCGACCACCTGAAACGCACGCACCCGTGGCTTTTGCAGCAGGGGCCGGGGGACATACCAACCAGCGTTGCAGCAGCAGAGTGCAGCGTCAAACTGCACAGGCAGCTTGGCCGTGACCCTTCGAGTTGCAGACCGGCTGTGCAGGCCTACCTCAAAGTCGCAGGCGGCAGTCAGGACGGCAGATGCCTCAAAGCCGCCGTGCGGGCGCGCTCTGACCTCCAGCGGCACGCTGTCGAGCGCGCCGTCGGGGCCGGTGGGCAGGCGCAGCGACGCAGTGATGGCCTCAGGGCCGGCGGCCGCCGCCGCGTTGCCGTGCTCATCCGTTGCCGCGATGGCCAGCACCATGCGCTGCCCTGTTCGGACAGACTCCAGTCGCTTCATGCATGCCTTGATGGGGCGATGACATGTACTTTAAAACGTCTGTGGAATGACGATGACCAACATGTTCATGCACTGGGTGCTTGAGATGGTCATGCAGCGCCAACCAAGCAGTGCACCAGCGAAGCTGCACGATCCAGGGTCAGCAAAGGTGTGTGACTGCGTAGTATGTCCAATCAGTAGCTCGGAGGACTTGCAGGATCGCCAAATTCAAGGTTTCTCACACCCGCGCAATACTCCGAAGTTTCGGAGCTGCGGCTGCACCCCAAACGATGATACACCTTGCCTCCGGCCGTGAATTCAAGGCCACACTTGCAACACCGCTGCGCCCGTTCACGACGGCACCTGCCAGCCTGTCGCACACCGCGTCCCTGCTGGCTTCACAGGGAAGCTGCAAGCGGACTCGAGTGAAGGCGCGCACCCGCAACACAGTGAGGCGGCAGCTCCTGCGCTGGCGCCAGCGCCGCGAGCGGCCCGGGCGCCACCGCCAGCGTCTGCGGCAGGCCCACCAGCTCGCCGTTGACATGCGCCGCCAGCGTGAGCAGCCCAGCGCGCATCGCGCGCAGCTGCGCTGTGTGGCTGCCGTCCCCGTTGTCCGTCACCGGCAGGCTGCTCACGCCTGCGGACAGCATTCATCGCCCATCGTCGATCAAAACAAAGCCCACAGGGGCACTGCCGGACCCCTGAATTGCGGCCAAATGGACACGTCCACTGCCGTCACGTTGCAGGCCGCGAGAGGCATCAGTAACAATGCCGGATAATAGGATAATTGATGCATGGGTGTCCCAACATGCAGCAGCGCGAGTCGACATGGGTTGTGCAGCAGCACCTTCGGCGGCGCTGTCCAGGAGGACCTCCACACGGTCGCCGCCGGACGTCAGGTTGCCAGCGGCGTCGCGCGCCGTGACTGTCACGGACTCCGCCCGCCCGGCCACCAGCTGCGCCGGCAGCGCGGAGACACCGGAACGCGCCGCATGGCCCGCGGCTGGCGCCACCTCCAGCGCCCACGGCGAGCCTGCTTCGAGGTAGGATGTAGTCTGGAATCTCGTGTTGTGGAGGAGGGGCGTCAGCAGCAGTCATGCATGCATGGGACTGGGGGAGTCGTATGCATCAGTAACTGGTGCAGCGGCAACGGCGAAGTTTATTCACACAGCCCACGAAGGTTTTGCAGTGTGCAAGGTGTCTGACAGCTGCAACCTCTGGTCCCCAAGTCTGGCCAGGTCCGCAGGGGCCACCACTTGGCGCACGGCAACCTGCATGGACACATGAGGGGCGGCGCACCCTGGATGTGGGCGCCGCCGTAGGTGACGGCCAGGTGGCAGGTGCCCGCCAGCTGCGGCGTGAAGGCGCCCGTCAGCTCGTGGCCGTCCTTACCGCCCGCCTCCCACGCCACCTTGATCGGCTGCATCGCCACATTGCACCAAGTCAGCACCAACATGGTGGGCAGGCATGGAATTTTCTGAGAGCAAAGTTCCGAGTGTATTTGCAGCTGCAGGATAGCTGTGACTGTGTAGGTTGAGCACGTGTCATGCAGGCACATGAGCCCAGCCTCTGCACAAACCCGACTGTAAGCCTTTAAACTTTAGAGCAATTCAAGCCGCTCACCTGGCTGCCGGTGATCTCGGCGCGGAAGCCCGGCACGCCAGGCACCTCGGGCGGCGCCGCCACGGAGTTGCCAAAGCGGTCGGCGGCGCGCACGACAAACACCGCCCGCCGGCCGCTGCACGCCGCCGCAAGGCCCTCGCCCGCGGCGCTGCTTGCCCGCGCATCCACCTCCGCAGGCGCCACCTGTGTAACTCGCCCTCAGATCCTCAGAAAAAGTCGTTTGAGCCATGCATATTACGGCGGCCTGGCATCGCTGATGTACTGATGCTGCGACCGCTATCCGGTTTCTATCGTCGCACACCGCTGCTGGTGCCTTACATCAGGGATCCATATCGACGCAAGGGCTAGGAATCTTGTACCTCAGCGGCGAATGGGCTGCCACCAATGTGCGCGCCCTGGAAGGTGACGGACACTGAGTATGCGCCAGCAGCCGTGGCGGAGAAGGCGCCAGTGTACTCCCCTGTTCCAGTGTCCTCCATCTGCAGCGCCCAAAGCGAGCGAAGCTCGTCAGCACATCTCATTTACACCCACTCTCTTGACCTTGGGCGCGAGCTCTGTTGCAGCCGCAACAAGCCTTTGGTTGCAGCTGCAGCTGCAGGGCTGGGCATACATGCACGTGGTTGCCTCAGGAGTGGGGCTCAGCAAGGGGCAGGCCGCACCCGGCCGGCGTGGGGCGCATTGCTGGAGCCGGCGCGCGTCCAGGACAGCGCAAAGGTGTCTCCGCCCAGCGACTTGCGCACCCCCTTGGCGTCCTTGGTCACGACCACAAAGTCCGCCTGCTCGCCTGCGGGGATGTCATTTTGCCAGTTTCAAGGCATGTCCCTGCAGCAGAAACACACTGGTGCAGCTGCAGATGCACAGGATGAGGCGGGCGGCGCCGGGCGGCCCTGTAGATGAACCTCGAGCGGTCAGGTGTAGTCTGCAGCGACTCTTTCCAGGGCAACAGAGCCAGCGTTCATATGGAAATGCACCCGCGGTGGTGTGCAGCGTCAGCGGTGCGCCGACGACCTCGCAGTGCGGTGCGTGCGCCTGCGCCGTGGACGCCTCCACATCCGCGGGCGACCCCGTCATGTGCTCCCCGGCGATCAGCGCCGAGATGGTGTACGTGCCTGCGAAGGTTCGAGAGGCGGCTTCCCGATCCAACCCTGCTGCAAGTACTACTGTGGTGTGCGCTGGCGGCGCAGCTGCCCAGGACCGTGCGCCGAGCTGTGTGCAAGGTAGCGATGGCCTCGACTAGGAGCAAAAAACACTAGTTCTTTGTTGTTCATGAAGGGGTGCAGGGCCACCTGTGGACCGGGCGCAGTAGGAGAAGGCGTGCACGCCGTCGCGGATGGAGCCCGGCGTGACGGCCGTCGGCGCCGGGCCCTTGACCAGCACCTGCGGGGTTATGGGGATGAGGCGGCATCAGAAACACTGATAGCGCCGTTCACATGCTGTGCTTATGTGTGCGCCAGGCGCTGCCCGCTGGCAGGACCCAGCGGCCACAGTGGTGCTGATTTGGGCCACGAAAGCACGGTGTGCATTGCCGCTCTCAGCGCCGCCGGCGCTGTCACCATTGACCTGCTCACTTGCAACACGACACGGCGGCTCGCAGGATGTTCAGCAGCAGAATTGAGGCGCTCTCGCAGTCACACATTACAATGGCAGCACAGGGTGTAGGGTTCAATGGTTGAACGCTAAATGCTCAGGGAGCACAGGGGGAGCTGGGGAGGCCCATGACGTGCCTGCATGGCAGCACGACTCACCTTGAGGTCCGTGCCCGCGGCGGCGGCGGACTCCACCTTGTTGCCGAAAGCGTCCGCCAGCTCGCAGAACAGCTGGCTGTCGCGGCCTAGCTGCACCGCAGCCAATCCTGGGCCGAACAGCCGCGAGTTGCCAGCGTCCACGTCGCCGGCGCCCACGTGGCACATGAAGGGGCTGCCAGAGATGGGCTTGCCTGTGTGCGGCAGCGGATGCAGCGAGAAATTTCCTGAGCAAATTGGCTGAAACGAGTGACAGTCAAAAACCTGTGAAAGCTAGCGGCGGCCGTCTCATGACACTATTCTTCAGCGATGTGGTCATGCAACACCCACCCCCCTCCCCCCTTCCTCCAGCGTTGTACAGCTCGTCGTACCGGCCCTGCCGAAATGCCCCCCTGGATTGGGCATCTCACTGTGATTGAGCACACACGCCTGCACACGACAGCGGATCGTTCACCTGCGCAGGTGACGAGGACCTCGTAGGTACCGGCGAAGTTGGCGACGTAGGTCGCTCGGTACAGCCCCTCGCCAGAGTCCTCCACGCGGCCGCGCACCGCCGCCGCCGTGGACGCTTTGCCAGCGCGCTTCACCACCACATCGAACGCGTCGCCGCCTGCGGCAGCGCAGAGTCCACCCTGCCATGACCGTTCATCTTCTGCAGACAAGGCTGGCGAGCACGCGTGGCTGCGCCCCCACACACTTCCACGTCCTGGCCGGGCCGGCATGCGCTGCCGGCTCGCTTGAACTGCGAACGTTCCAGGGCAGTATGGGTATGCCCTGCCGTGCATCCAAGCAATTTCCTGTCTTCGTGCCGATGGCGGCCAGCGCAGCGACGCCAGCAGCCCGAGTCACACAGAGAAAACCGACCTGAGTTGCGGCGGTTGCCATAGCAGTCGACCGCCTTGATCTGGAAGGTGGCTGGGATGCCGGCCTGCGCCTTGGACAGCCCGTCGCCGCTGGAGGTGCACTTGCCCGCTTCCGTGGTGGCGGCGTTCACTGCGCGCGCGGGAGCATGGCTTGAACAGGCAAAGGTGCATTAGCTGTCGGGCAACCAGAGGCAATTCCAATTCCACCGAAGGGAGCCGCGCCCATGCCGCGCTCCTTGCTGCAAGCGATGCCACCTCCTGCAGAAGCAGGCTGTGCAGTGCGGGTCTGCAGCCCAGCGGCAGTGACGGAGGGTCCTTTCTGCCACCTCAGAAGGCAGCCTGATATCGTCTTCCCTCGTGGCGGGATCGAGGCCCGCCGGCTCACCGGTGCAGGACACTGGGCAGCCGCCGACTGTGTAGCCCTCCAGCTTGGCGGTGATGAGGTAGTCTGCCGCCACGGTGGTGGTCCAGGACACGTTGTAGGTGCCGTTGGAGTTGTCGGACACCACCGGCTGCAGTTGCTCCACGGGCACCGGGCCCGCGATGGCCACCTGGAATTTGTCGCCGCCGACGGCGCGCGCCTGCGCCTTGCCGTCCACGGCTGCAGGGTGCACGGAAATAAATTGTGTGCGCGGAAAAAGCGTGTCATGAGGGCGGTGCGTGTTTTCGAAGGCGCGTGAAAGACGCCTGTGCCGCTGGTCCTGCTTGCTGGCCTTCCAGCGGCTCTTTGCTCAAGCATGGCGGCGTTTGGTCTGTCGGGGTCCATGCATCCCTTCCGGAAGAATGCAGTGGAAAGTCCTGCAGCTCCCCACCTTGGATGCAGAACTGGTTGCGCTGGCCGGCAGTGCCGACGGTGAGCCCGGGCCCATACAGACGGCAGTTGCCTGCGATAGTTTCGTCGTTGCGGATGCGGATCTTGAAGGGGCTGCCCTGCAGCGGCGTGCCGTTGAGCACGATCGCCAGGCCGTACGTCGCCGAGATCTCCGGCTTGAAGGACACCTGTCGCATCCGAGGATACGCGCTCAGCAAGGCCGGCTCCAGCCAAGTTGCCTTCCTTCGGCCGCCGGCACGCGCCGCTCCTTCAAGCCTCTCCTCCCCTCCTTCTGTGGCCTTTTGCAACCTGACGAGAGTGTCCCGAGCGGCCAATCAGTCGCCCCACGCTGGCATGGCGCAGCGAGTCCCCAGCGTCTCACTCCCACGATGCGGACCGACTGCCCCATCACAGCAGCTGCGACAGCACGCTGCAAGAGGCAGGATCAGCGGCACAGGCAGGACGCCTCACCTCGAAGGAGCCACCGCTGCGGTCGGACACGGTGGCTGGGAACAGCACTGTGTGCGCGTCAGACTCGATGTCCACCACGCTGGCAGTGACACGCGCGCGGTCCTGGAAGCTGCAAGACGGCCACACGCATAGCATCGGCACACGCGCTTATCCTGCGTTTGCAGCCGCCGCCAGGGCGGGCATGCACAGGGCACGTGCCGCCGGCGTCCGCCCGGCATGTGCCACGCTGATGCCCGCTCAGCTGAGGAACGACGCTGACAGAGGTTTTGGCACTGCCGCCAGCGGGGCGGCTCCGGCGCAGCGCTTTGATGCTGCTGGCTCCGGCCGCGAGCCCACGGCTTGACGCAGAAGCAGTCCAGCCTGCCACCACTTTGCAGGCATCAGCCGCGCGGCTGGCCTCACCCACCTGCGGCCGAACTGGTCGCGCACGGTGACGACCGCAGTGTACGGCTCATCCACAAAACCGTGGCCGTTGCGCAGGTCCACTGTCGACTCTGTGTCGCTGGGCCGCGGCTGCTGGCAGGGCACGCGGAAGGGGCTGCCCACGACCGCCGACGGCCCGATCGACATCGTGACCTTGTACTCGCCCGACATTGGCGCCTGCGCAGTGATGCCGGCGGTTGGCACAGGAGAGAGGCATGCAGATGTCTGCCTCCATCGGCCAGGCATGTGTTAGACGTGTCCTTGCATTGGAGGTGAGCCAGAGGCGCGGTGTTAGCTGACGATGGGGCTCACAGCCACCTACCATGTAGGTGATGGCGAGGCTGCCATCCTCGCTTTCCGCCACCTCCGGCTTGACGATGGCCGATCCGCGGATGGACAGCTTCAGGTCCGAAGCCTGCACCAAGCGAGGAGTTCGTGGGTTGGGGTGTGCGGCCATTGAGTTTGATTTTATCCGCATCTTAGCTTTGAATAAGGTGATCGTCTGTATCCACTTCTGTTGCACGCGTGCCCGATGCCAGCGTGTCATGCTGGATTTTCTAGTCTGCTGCTTGCTCCTGCCAGCAAACTGGCAGCGCTGCCATACATGCAGCGCCCATGCGGCGAGCCTGGAGTCTTAGCGCCCTGTACAAGCTGCGATAGAGTACTGGTCGAACCGCTGCATTCATCAAGCAGCCTGCACAACTGCATCAATGGCCGAGCTGGGGCAGCCATGCATGCCAGCCAGATTATGCAGAATGCACTGGAATGGCTCTACCATCATCCGCATGGCTCCAAGTTCTATGTGCATCCATGAAGACGAAGTGTCAGGCATGAGGCCACGCGGGAAGATCACGCACGCGCAACCTCCTTCCGGCAGTTGATGTGACGGTGAAGCCGGTGCTGACTTTGGGTGCTGCAATCTGTAGCCCGAGCCCTTCCGCAACGTACGGAGAAGGGGTGGATACCCTTCTCGACGCCATGTCTGCTTATGTGTGCACCTCACAACAAATCGCTCTACGAAGATGATCTAGTGGTCTTGTCAACCTCGACGCCGCGCATGTCGCTGCAGCTCCAGCATCAGTCAAGACTCAAGATTCCAATCAGACTCAGATGTTGCTGACAGCTTCATCACACGCGCAGGCTTAGAGGCTTTCGATCGCCCGAGGTCGCTTCATAAATCACGTGCACACCAAGGGTGATTGAGCAACTAGCAATCTATCCTAGTACTTATGACGACATGCTTGAGACTTATAATGTCGGAACGGTGGCGGCAAGCGTGACAGCCAGATGATGACAGCTGGCCAGCTCGTCGATGATATGTCATCCAGCACAGACGACGTGCAGGCCATTTGAGAACGACGCCTGCTTCACTTCCATCCTGCCCCACATTCATCACTCCAACAAATTTCGGCGTGGTGGAGCGTTCGTTCGAGCGGTGCGATTCAACCTTGCTATCGACCGCAGAAGCTATCGTATTTTGTGGGCGGTTACGACGCGGCTGGATACGCCTATCGGGACACAATTTATTCTGTGACGGTGCCCGCGGTCGCTTTCACCTCGCAACGTGGTGCCGGTGCGGCTTCTGCGGTTTGCCTCTGTGCGACACAAAATCAAAGTGCTCACACTTTCGGTCATCTTGCACCGTGCATGACGATAGCAAACCTCGCCCTCGAATTCCTGGCGTCCGTAAATATTTGATCTTGCTGCACGCTTGCAGTAGTCAGCGCTTCAAGCCTGGACCTCACGCTCGACCTGCATTTTGATGACTCGTCAGCCACCACAGCCCGTCGAAGTGAACTGACTTGCTGTAGGTGACTGTGTGAGGGCCCCACTGCCGGGCGCCGTCCTAATGCCGCAGCCACGCTTCGCCGTGGCGCTGGCGGCGGTGATGTTGTTTGCGCTCTCAGGCGGACTGCCGCCGCTGTCGGGCGTTTCTGCTCAGAGCGTGCTGCAGCACCACAAGCAGGCCACGCGGCAGGGATTCTACGTGTGGAGCGGTCTTGCGAAGGCCAACGTCAGCCGTACAGCGCCTGTTAGCAAATTCAACACGGTCCTGAACGGTGCCGTTTACGCCCAGCTCCTATACTACAGCAGCAAGGGCACAGACCTGGTGATTGCAGCTACCGAAACGAACCACCTCACAGCGGTCAACGTGGACACCGGCAAGGTCGCCTATGACAAGGTTTGAGAGAGCAGTCCCTGTTCATGTTGCTTCTCAAAAGGACGCATCATCTGCAGACTGCGCAGTCGAACAGCACAAGAAGAACCTGACGAGTCCTTGTGCTGGCCAGGTGTTAGCGCCGCCAATGGACTCTGGCAAGCTGCCGTGCGGCAACATTGGCACCACGCTCGGCATCACAGGCAGGCTCTGAACCTGAGCCGTGTTCATGCTTGCCACTGTGTGCTGCTCGCAGCGTTTCGCTGCATGGTCACTGGCAGGGGTTCAGCCCTGCATGCTGATGTGCGTGATGGCTTCTAATCTGGCAAGCGCTCACATACAGCAGCACATTTATTCACCTCCTCCCCTGCGCCTGCAGGCACACCAGTTATTGATGCGGCATCCGGCACCGTGTATGTGGCGGGCATGAGCTCGCCCGACGGTGGCGCCACCACACGCCACCTCATCTGGCGCGTCTCTGCAAAGACAGGCACAATCCTCTCGGGTTGGCCAGTGGATGTAGCTGCAGGTGAGCTGGACAGCGCTCAATGGCCTATCAGTTACTGTCCTCGGCATTGAGTCTGGCAGAAGCTGTGGTTAGCACAACTCATCACACTCTGAAGCAGGACCGAGACTCATACGCTGAAGTATCTGCCCACATGCAGCGCTCAAGGCGAAGTACCACATCCAGTTCAACGCAAATGTTCAAAATCAACGTGGAGCGCTGGCAATTTTGAAGGGCAGGGTGAGCCTGCTCTGTCCGGAGTTGGAACTGCAACTGTGTGTGGGGAACAGTCTGCTGACAGAAATCTTTCTCCGGGGCCACAGGTGTATGTTCCATACGGCGGTCTCGCTGGAGACTGTGGGGATTATCGCGGGTGAGCTAGCTGCTCTCCGTCTTCAATTGCTGCCTTCTGAAGGAATCTAGCAGGCAGGTGTGAAACATTGTTTGGCTGACACGCGCAGGTATGTCGTGAGCGTATCCCTTACCAAGCCCACAGACATCACCTATTACAGAACCAGCGGCATGAAAGGAGGTGCGGCGCCGCTCTCCCTCTTCTTGTCGCACTTCCAACTTGAAGCTCCTGGGAGTGGATTTTTGTGCAGCCCAGCGCCTCCAAGATCCTTGCACTCCGTGTGCGTGTCGCTTAGCGGCACTGATATCAGCAATGACCGTGCCCCGGTGTCCAATCAGTAATGTGTGCTTGTGCACCGCAGGCATCTGGACCCCAGGCGGCATAAGCTCAGATGGAACCGATCTCTTTGTGGCTACCGGCAACACATTTGGTGCGTCTCTGTTTGGTCTAGTGCAGGCTCCCTTGCGAGGTCTCAGCACTGCCCGATCTTACAATCCTCATCACCACGCCTCAGAAATCCAGAGGCAACAGCAATGCACCTGTCAATACATTGTGGTGTCTCAAGACTGGCGTTGACCTTTGAAGTGGAATATGCATCTTGCAGAGGCCACCTACTGGCAGGAGGGCAACGCCGTGCTGCGTCTCAAGTCGGGACCAGTGTTCCGCAACACCTCAGCTGATTTCTTCACGCCTCGGCAGTGGCTGCAGTACGATATCCAGGCGAGAACGCCTAATATCTGCTTCGCCCTGCCTGTACACGTCATACGGATGAGGGCAACACGCATGTCGATGCAAGGCTTTCATCCTTCGCATCGGCAGCATAAAAGTAGACATGATGATACTGGCCCTGAGCAGCATCTTGCGCATTCTTCCAGGACATTGATTTGTGCGGAACGCATCCAGTGGTCTTCGACTACCCCAAAGGCACCAAGCTCGTCGGCCAATTTGGAAAGGATGGCATCGGGTGAGGTCATGTTTTGCATTGCCACCTGCGCTGCTGCACCCAGCTGAATCTCAAGAACCAGCTTCTACAGCAAATAAGCCGATAGCGCATACGACCCAACACAGCAATGTTCTGTTGTATTGGGTCCCAGGAGTGTCTAGCTCTTGCTGAGGACTCGCCTTGAGCATTAAGGAATCTTTGTAGCAACCTCTAGAGCCTGCCACGGAATTTGACACGATCAAACCCAATTCCCACCCCTTGCAGATACCTTATGGACCGTGGCAACTTGCGCGGCCACCAGGGTCCCGTCTTCTCGAAGAAACTGGCCGATTCTGTGATCATAACCGCGCCAGCGGTGCGATCCTTGCTGGAAATTGATCTGGTCCGGACCAAACTGCGACGCATGCGCCCTGGCTGCCGCCATTTCGCAGCGCCGGCTACCTCTTCTAGCACTGACAGAGTCTGCCTGACCTTGGTGCGAGAGGATGTCAATTTTCTGTCTGGTTTATATCGCAATTTTATGCGACGCAGGTGTACAAGGCCGGCAATGGCGGGACATACATTGTGTTCAAGGGCAGCCGGCTATTGTGCCCTGCCGGCGGCGACCTGATGGCAGTGCGCATGAAGAACACCAAGCCCAGCCCCTCGTTCGACATCGCCTGGTGCGCCACGCAAGGCGGCGCCGGGTCGCCGATGGTCACGGCAGCGTCCGCCACCGGCAGCCGCGCGACTGTGTGGAGTGCTGGCACCGATGCTGCGTCTAATGCGCTGCACGCCTTTGACGGCAGCACGGGGAGGCAGCTGTGGGCCAGCCCGCCACTTGGCGTCGTTGCACGTTTCCACACGCCCATCATGGCCAAGGGCAAGGTGTTCATTGCCAGCTCCGCCGGGCTGCACGCCTATTACATTGGCGGCTACACCGCTTGGAAGGGCTAGGAGGCTGCAGTGGCCTTCCTCTGCAGGTTAAGTTAGAACAGGTATGCAGAGGCTCTCCGGATGCGGAGCGCGCCGCTATTTCCAGACTACGGCCTACTTTAACCCTGCATGCGGCCATGCTTCGAGATCTTCATTCAATCTCGGCTGTGACATAAATTAATTGCACAGTTGCCGTGCCTGTACGTCCTGGAAAGCACTGCGGCTTTTTTTTGCTGGCACTGCCTTTTTGTGGTATTGCTGTTGAATATGTCTGGAGTTGTGCGGGCGCTGCAAGAATGGACGCGACAATTAATGGTAGGTACAATGCGGCTTCGCCCCGCATCCAGCAGTGCGAGCAATTTTGTTAAATCCTGCAAGACGTTTCAAGGCCAAATCTATATTGTATACATTATACAGCGTCGGCGCCACTGCCAGCAGTGCAGTGGAATCCTTTCTTTGTTGGAACCAGGAACCTGTTCGGAAGGGGTGCAACTTACAAGAAGGGAGCCACGCATGTCACCAACCCTTTCTCCGCAAATTCAGTAAATTCCGAGACAGAAAAGCTGAGCTGTGGGTTCAGCCCCGCTTTACATGCCGCTCATTGATCGCCTTGCATCTTTGACTCCGTCAGTACTGTGCTCGGCATTCGCACGTTCTGATACTCAGTGCTAGCACCAGATCCTGAACCACCAAGTTGGACGAAAGTTGCCGAATGGAGATGTCATCCGTTAGCCAGCCTCTGATAAATCCAGATGCAGGGTTTCTACGAGGTGCAGACGAATGGGAAGACGGAGGACAGCATCAGTATTCCTCGCGGCAGCACAACAGCGAGAAGCTCGGTGGCAGCGAAAATGCGCAGAGGCTGGTGCTCCTGGTGAGCCAGGACGCACTGCATCACGATTTGGTAGCATCATTTGATCAGAAAACCACAGCATGGGTCGTTGGAAATAGACTTTGGCAGATGCTGACGGCACCAACACGGCTGCGCATGCATGGAAAAATGCACTGTGGCTTAAAAACATCCAGAAATACTACGCCAGGCCAGGCCATCTATCGGCCACTGAAATGGTGCTGAACGTGCGACTTCAGGCGCTGTGGCTCCTTTTCATTTTCGCCGGCTACATCGTTGCCCGACTTGGCTGCTATGTGGGGCTCCCCCTGGACGGCGTGACGGACGCGGATGCATATGATACCTTCGATGACATCTCCAAGATGTTGCAGTTCGGCGTCGTGTTGGCTGTCTTCCTTCGGATCATGGACCTCGACCGCTTCAGATACCTGTTTATGAGGTGAGCGCGCAGCAACATACACCGGGCGACTCGGTGTCCGTTCCAATTGCTTGAGGATCGAGGGAGCTGCCTCTTAAGCGCCGCAGAATAGCTGCCAACCCAAGGCTGAGATCCTGCGGTCGCAGGAGCGGCTGGTACTTCGTTCCGACCTTCCTGGGCACGCCGCCGGTGTACAGCCTGATCAGGTGTGCTTTTTCCTCCGCGGTGTGGAGCTGCGAACCAACGTTTTCCCTGATCGTCGCTACTGCCTGCAGCCATAGCGCCTCAGATGGAACACTCGTGACTGACACCTGTGGCTGACGCTGGCTCGGCCATCTCCTGCAGCAACGTCCCCGCGTTCCAACACAGCCTTGCGGACATCACCCGCTGGGGCTGGGGCATGTGGACATTGGAGACAGTCGCTGTCTCGGCGGCGCTGACCAGCATCGCGTGGCACGCGCGGGCCGCCTGGGCGCGCAGGAGCCGCGCAGACTTCACGGCTTACATGGCCAGCAGGTTGGCGGTCATCGGTTTCTATGTAGGCGCCGGACTGCTGCTTTCGGCGCTTGGCAGCCACTATAGCGCGCTGCACGTGCACCACCTGTGAGTGCTCTGCTGGTTTGTTTTCTCAGCCCCGCTCTGTTGGCCGCCGCTGCCTCCGCTGCCTGAGGGAAGCCGCATGTACCGTTCACATCGTATCCTCCTGTCGGGCTTCCATGTACCTAATGGCGCCGGCCAGAAGTGCCATGGTTTGTGGCGCAGGTATTTGGGCTGGTGTATCGCTTCGTGGGCAGAGTTCGATCACCCGGTGAGGCTTTTGCGTAGCGCCGTAGGTCAGATACACGCGCTTTGCTCACTTAGGCTGCTGACTGATGTTGAATGTGCTGGATGTTGCGCTCGCAGATCTCGGCAGTCACACTGGCGCTCGGGCTCGGCATCTTTGTGCAAGGCGAGTGCTGTTGCTTCTAAAATTCAGTGCAGAGCTGGCTGCCGAACATGCACTCTTGAAAATCCTGCTGCGTCTGTTGTCGTCGTGCACATCTCCCGGTCATCTGAGAGATGCTTGGCAACTACACAGGCATTGGCGCCTTCTCGTTTGCCTCGAATTTTTATGATCCTGCCTGCTTCAGCACCAAGCCGGCCGCCAAGCTGGGGTGCACCTTTTGGGGCGACACCCCCTTCAGCATCAACGTATGCCCGGGAGACATCGGAGGGGTCCCACAGCACCACTGCAGCGTGACGCCCTGAGCGGGCTCTGCTTGTCGTCAGGATGTACAGCTGGGTGAGCGGCTGAGGAGTGATGGTGTATAATAGCAGGCAAGACGTACAGCCGGCGCCCATGCACATCTTGACTGCGATGGGTGATCCCAAGTGATGTGCAGGTTTGTAGTGTAGCCTGCCAGGAAGACGCGTATGACCGTAAAACATGAACAAATGGTCACCTGTAGTTATGTATTTTTGAGCCATTGGCAATTGCCATGACCGTCAGGCAATGCGCCTACCAACAATTGCAGGTTTCCGACTCACCTTGCAAGGATATCAGCGAGACTTTTATTTGTGTTGAGCCGCCGGCGTCAAGTTGACGCCGCCCAAAGCTGCTTCCCTTGTCATCTACATTTGCTGAGAGCCATTCAGCAGCCAGGAGTCTCTTGACGACCTGCTGACAACAGGCTCCACCACCTCCTTCTTGTAACAGCGCTGGCTACAAAGCGCAGTATCTTCTCGTCCTTATCATCAGCGCAAGATGCCATGAGCAGTGCCAGCGATGCCTCAATCGCAATCGTCCTCTTTTGCAATATGTATCAGCGTGCTTATGGCAGTAACAGGAATACTTTGCCGCTTAGTTACGGTTTTGCTGCGCCAGATGCGCATGTCTCCGCGCCGCGCGCAATGTCGTCACTTGATGGTGCCGTTCAGTCCGGCGGGGAAGAAGAGGCCCCGGCTTGCGCCAATAGCCCCATACACGATGTTGAGAACCTTCAAGAATGGATGCAAATAATGATTGTAATCACAACAGCGTTGCAGATGCAGATGTGCCGTGAGTTGCAAGTTATACCGTAGTCATGGGCATGAGTTGCGCAATAATGATTCGCAGAGCGAGTGCACTTCGCGCACTTCTCCGCCGCTAGAATCCAGTTCTAACGTGCTATCAGTACTGAAAAGTACTGCGACTATGCATAGTTTCCAGCTGCGCGAGACTGCGCGAGCGCTCCAAATTAATTAAACTTTGGCGGCTGCGCGACTTGTGCCCATGAGTATGGTACCAGCAGATGACACATGACAGGCATGGTTGCAGCAACCAAACTGACCTGGCGCGCTGTGCGGGCGAAGGCGAGCGAGTTGGCATCGGTTGGCACCTGTATCGGCATGGCTACCACTTAGATGTTTCCTTCTATATTTGAAACATACAACACGACGCCCAGCAGAGTGGCAGGTTTGATTTCCTCCAGCATAAAAGCACGCCTTCTTCTAGAACCTTAACAAGGCGAAGTATTGCTCTTAATGTCAGCCTCCACAAAGCTGCATGTTGCATTGCGGAGCACAAGTCCCAAGCAGCTTCGGCCGCAGATCACAGCATTCAGAAAGCAGATCCAGTGCACCAGGTTGACGCTGCCGGGCGTGGTGCCAACGATGCCTTGGTCATCGGCTGCCTGGCTCAGTGTGGCGCGCAGGTTGGAAATGGCCTGCAGGGATGAGACTTTCGGACTGTCGATTGCATTCAGGCGAGGGGGATCGGCACTCAGTAATCCAAATTCTTCCGCCACCTGCTCATTCGTCGTGGCAAACAGACCACGTGACGCATGCAGAGCGTGCCATCAATAAGCGGTACCCCAGAGTTGTATTCGACGTGGATGCGTTGTGCAGCCTCACGGCCCTAAGCGCATAGGCGTTTGGCAGAAGCGCACAAGCGACGTTTCATCATTCAATGATTTTTTGGCGCGCCTGAACGACTGCCGAGACAGGCGCGCCGTAGGGCACCAAGATCGCGTCGGTGATCTCTGAGAGTTTGGTGCGGATGATCCCTGCTCACAAGGGCCAATCAGTCGCAAACACTGTACGAGGTGCGTCTGCTTCCACAGACAAGAGGACTGCTTGCTCGCAACAGGTAGTGATGCAGCGTGCGTGCGCGTCGCGCTGACTGTACGCACCAGCGTGGTACGCTTCGACGGCCAGGATGCCGGCGGCAGCGCCCAGCTGCAGTGCCAGCATTGCTGCAGGAGCTGTCAAACAGGCAATGTGCAGCAAAGCTAACTGCATCAGCTGAGTAGCAACATCCATCACAGATAGAGAAGCAAACTTGAAAGTCGTTGCAGTCTCACGTATGTTGCATTTGAGATCAGGGGTGCAGCACCCTGCACACACACCAGCACACACGAGCATCAGCCATACCACGGTTGAACAGCAAATCAAGATGAAATGTCTCACAGGTTCAGAAAGCGAAGCTGCTCATCAGCCCCGAAGGTATGTGCGGCCCCATCTTGAGCGCAGCCCCTAATTTTTTTTCTGCAATTTTGTACAAACCCAAAAATTGCGGAAAACAATTTTAGCGCAGGCAGAGGGGTGCCGGATGCAGGAAGTGCCAGAACAGCCGCGACCTGCTGGTGATACTTTCCGGATGGATGCAGACTCAACATGTTCGTGTGGATGCATGGAGAGAAAGGGCACACACGATGTACGCGGTCACGCCGACGTCCTCAAAGGTGAACGCTCCAAGAAGGAACGACGTGTCGTTCGCATACGGGCTGCAGTTCGCCAAATATCAACGAGTGACCCACCTGAGGGGCATCTCTCAACAGCAGACTGACAGAGGTTTTGATGAGCCTGCTGCATCAGCAGCAAGGTGAACATCTGCGAGGTGCGTGTGCAAATGGTTCCCATGACTCCCATTGAGTCAATTCGGAGCATTGCCACGAATTGTCTCCGCGGCGGACCAGGCAGTGAAAGTTGCACACGCAGGTGACTCCATCAAACATTTGATAAAATTATTTGAGGTTTACAAGGCAATTATCTGATGTATTTTCACTGCACCCAGGGTCACAACACCAGAGTTCAATTTGGCGGTGCAGCGCCGGACTGGACCTGAAGGGCGGGTTGAGTGTCATGTTGAGCGCGGCGTCAGCGGCGGTGGCGAAGGCGGGGCCGATATCCAGAGCTGGGATAGGCACTGCCGCAGCGCCGAGGGCGGTCCTCAAGAAGGCCACATGGTTCCGCTCGTCTGCTGCGATTTCTTCGGCAATAGCCTGTGTACAGTGATGGATGAAGGACGTCAAGCATACAATGCAGGATCCGCTGAGCTCCGTGAAAAGCAGCATAATGCAACGTCTGTGAGCACTGTGTGAGCAACAAACCTGTTGCAACTCAGCCCAACCAAAAGCAGCTGGACAGAAGGGCCATGCCTGAATGGGTGGCGACAGGATGGCACGGCGCCCTCCCACAGAGGCCGGACCGCCACCTGCGATGTGAAGCACATGCGTGCGGCATGTGTGCAGTGACCCTAATGTACCACGTGCAAGTTGCAAGAGACGACCGAATGCAGGGTGTGTGAAAAACTGTGCGATGCACCGCATGTGTGCTGCAGTCTCAGCTGTGTCTGCCGGCTCATGCTGACGTCGACAGATCCGATCTGCGTGTTGGATTGTGCAAATGCAGTTCACAGCCGAAGAGAAGCCTACTGCACATGAGCAGCGGCCAATAAATTCACGCACCGCGCAGCGCAGCCGGCAGCCCGTGGCCAGTGGTAGCCCACTGGTAGAACTCACCCTGCACCAGCCAGCCCGCAACGTGAAACCTGCTGATGCTGGACTCATGTGAATCTGAGCATGATGCCATGATAGCATGCAGGCCGATGTCTCAGTAATGCTTTGGACAGGCGAGGGCTGCTGACTCGTGTCCAACGCTTTGCACACCTCAAGATACTCGAGGTTGAGCGCAAAGTTGAGGATGTCGATGTCGGTCACAGCAGCCTGCGGCAGCAGCAGCAGCAGCCGAGAATGCATTACATCAGCGTCCCTCAGCAGCGCCAATGGCCTAGCAGCGCTGAGGTATTTGAACACGCCGCGGCTTGATGGAAGGGCAACGAGACGGCCTCGAAAGGCATTCGCAACACCACCATGTACTCGGAACGGCTACAAAAACAACCTGCTGCAACGCCCTTGCTGCGGCGGCAGAAGGCAGTAGGGCCGCCAGGCACAGCAGCACCGCTGCTGCCGCCACGCAATTCATCATCATGCTCGCCATGTCTCCTGCAACATCAGGCCAGCATACAGTCCGTCAGCAGGGCCGCGTGCGTGACTCGACGCTCGTCGACGAGCAAGACGTCTCGATGACATTGAGTGGCCCAGAGACACAAAATTTCTGGCGGCCCACCTGGCGGCCACTCCGGTCTTGACAGCAAACCGCAAGTGCAATTCTGCACGCGTGCGTATCTCACTTGACTGCTGGCTGGGAGATAGAGACCATGCATCAGACAGCAGATCATGATCACGAAGCTGCGCCTCGAAGTTTTGCCTCCCGTCCACAGCGCTGCCGTGTTTTCGGGAATCTTAGATCGGAAGCTGTGCCAAGCGCACTCACTTCCACGCAGATTCGCCCCAACCTGGCACGCAAGTAGTGCGTGCCACCGGCCGGACAGACGGCGGTGGTAGAGCGCACCTTGGGGCGGGATTTGGTGCTTCGTGGCGTCTTACGTACACTGATATAGCAGTAGTGTCAGAGTGCTATGTCTATCTGCTTGGGCTCTCGCTTAAGTAGTGCACGTTTGGGAGTCAGCAGAAGCTGCGAGCATGACAAGAAAGGGGAGGAAATGAACCACCTGGCGGTGTCGCGTCCCCAGCATATGTTGCAATGCGGTCCGCTCTCTGGAGGTTTTTCGCATAGAGCACCGCTGCTGTTGCCTCCCTACAGCCTGAGTCAACGCAATAGTGATGCGCAGGCAAGGCAGCAGTCCTGCGCGGGGAGGTGGTGCAGCTGCAGCTGGATGTGGAGGGTCTGGCAGAGGCAGAGGGATACGGCAGCGGCAGTGGGGCGGCTCGGGTCATGCCGCGTTGGCAGACCTGCTCGAAGTGAGCAGGTGCACAACCTATGTACTGTCGCATGGAAAAACTGCAATACGAAGATGCATCTTCTTCCTGCGCTGCAAGGCTGCTCCTGCCAATACGAATGACGAACTTCCTTGTGCTGCCGAGCCAGCTGCTGTTCCGAAAACCGGTCTCTCTGCACTGACAGGCCCCAGAATACCGCCGACGGTCTGATCTGCAAAGCAGCGGCGCCGGTGCGGTTTGATCAACTGTACAGGTAGGTTCGCCCTCGTTGCAGGAGCAACGAACACAAGCAAGCGAGACCTCGCTGTAGTGGCATGCGTTACATGACGCTCCAGCAGCACTGCGCTCCTTGAAACCAAAGTGATTCTGCCCATGGCAACAAGGACGGAAGGGCGGGCATGTGCAGCAGCGCTCACTGGCACTACCGCCAGAGCCACCGGGCCTGAAACAGTGGTGTCAATTCTGGCGACCCCGCCTGGCGTCAGCGCTCGTGCATGGCTGTGCGTCACCCCGCAGGCCACGTGCAGGTGCTGCCGGCACTATGTCGTGCATTTGATTGGCAAGCATGATCACGATGCCTGCGTTCAGGGATGAGCTGGACCTTCAGCTGGGCGCACGCCAGGTAAGCTGCAAGCAGACTCCGAGGGAGCTGGTCGACTACGAGCTTGTTTTCTACTTGTGTCCCACTAGTCTTAGGCGAATGTTTCGTGCGGACACCATGCAGCAGTCGCATGGTATGTATGGCCGCGCGCTGCGACTGATGCGACTTGTACTTCTGCAGCGGCATGTGCCACCGCTGCTTTCCGTGCCTTCATAAGACACATCAATATCAAGCTGCGAAATGCCCCACACTAATCAGAACAAGAACTCAAAAGCTGTTCTACAGCACATTTAGGAACCACCTGAACCTGGTGCCACTGGCGATCTGCAGCACTGAGGCCGGAGAGGCTACAGTTCACGCTGCCGCTTGTTTGGCTTCGCAGATGACGGTGAGCCGCGCCTGCAGCCGACAGCATGTGCCTCGGTCATTGGACAGCGCAAAGCGTGCGTGGTTGCTGCGGACAGCCCGGCGACAGCCCGCAGCACAGCTGCAGCGAATATCGCACAATGGCGCCGGCACGCCAGCCTGTGGCGCTGCAGTAGTAGTCGACAGGCACCAGCCGTAGTGAAACCACAGTGTTGCTTCCAAGGCAAACTAGCAATAATGGGTTCTCTTGAAGGACAGGCCGACTGGCGCACATTGTCGAATAGCGGCAGGCCGGCCAGCTTGGCGTCCTTGTGCTCCTTGAGCTCCGACCACGGCAGCACCTCCGGCAGCCGGTGGATCTGCAGGTGCGACAGGTACACTGGCACCCACTCTCCCTGTTGTGCCAGGCTTGTTTGGGCGCCGGCACGGAGCAGCAATGGAGCGGCAATATTCGTGCAGCGCTAGCTCGGAACGGACGGAGGGGCAGGCGGACGACGTGCTCGACTGTAAACAAGGTGGCCACTACTTGCCATGAGCAATGCAAATCGTCCGGGTTCAGTCGTGCGCACCAACTGCAAGTCGACGCTGTAACAGCGCGTCTCCCCCTCCTGCGCAATCAAGGGAACGGGAGCTGGTGCTGAAGCTGACGAGATGTCGTGCTGCAGTATCGAGAGAGCATCCTGACCGCGGTCTGGGTTCTGAATGGGAGGTGCGGTCGGCAGGGCACACACAAGAACGAGGCGTACACATGACCCTTTGGTTTCTGAGTTTCTGAGTTCTTTGGCAGTGGGTGCACATCGGCTCTGACCCTCGGCGCTGCCTACACACCTCGATGGCCTTCTTTGTCTCTAAACTTCGAATTGGGGT
The DNA here is from genome assembly GCA_033439295.1 of Deuterostichococcus epilithicus. NCBI lineage: Eukaryota > Viridiplantae > Chlorophyta > Trebouxiophyceae > Prasiolales > Stichococcaceae > Deuterostichococcus > Deuterostichococcus epilithicus. The sequence goes on from JAVTLE010000007.1 coordinate 1,083,855, forward strand.
CAAACCGTGACTGGTCCTGCGTGCATGATATGCGTCCAGCCTAGGAACCGGGCTTGCGGCAGCTGGAAGATTTGTCCCGACAAGGCATGCACTACCGATAGCGGCGTTCAGACAGGTTTTAGACAATGGTGAAAGCTGCAGAACGGTGAGACCAAGGCAGTCGCGCACCGCGTAGGCCGCCCTGACGACCTTCAGGATGCCGACGATGCCCTGCGACGCCGCCGGCTTGCACATCTGCGACGCTCACAGCAGAAATTAATTGCGGTGGGAAACTGGATGGTTCACACTCAAGGGGAAGGGGCATCGGGCAGCCCGCGAGGCTCACCTGGTACATGAGCGCCTGGTCGCCGATCTTCATCCGCTGCAGCACATTGCGCGACGGCATGGTGCGCACACCTGCGCGGGCACACAGTGCGCGTTTATGATTTGTTCACCAGGCTGAATTCCTGGAACCGTATCAGCATGGCATGTCTCACGTGCAGAGAGCGTTGGTGGTCTCGCATGATGCACAGCACGAAGGCGGCAGCTGCTGCAGTGCGGCGGTCGCTAGCTGTCTGCAGCGCCAGGCGGCAGACATCAAATGTGATGTGACAGCAGCGCTGGATGTGCTGCAGCAGAACGATGCAGGGCTGTGCACACTCTGCTGGGCTGCAGGCTGGTTGTGGCATAACACAATCTGCAACTTCTATTACAGAGCACCGCGCACCGTTCCACTCCAGGGTCTCATTAGGCGCCCGCTGGATGTCGCTGATGTTGATTATCGCCGAGTTCTTTTTGACCAGGTACCACCGCGTCTGGAAGCTCAGCGGCTGCATGGTGTGGTTGTCCAGAAGCTTTTTTTGGTGCCGCTTTCAGCATGAGCACCTGCCTGTACATGTAGATCACCGAGCAGGGCTCGGTTCTGCAGTCAAAGAGGTGCCTTACATGCTCATGCAAATCACAGCTGCAGATGGTAGATGCTAGTCATCTGCAGTGCTCGCAAGTGGTGGAGAGTAGTGGGAAGCACTCGCTGGTTCACGGACCTCCTCCTTCTGCTTCCGCTCCTGCGCCGTCTGCTTGGCCTTGCTTGCCTCGCCATTGGTCGCGCCCTTCTTGTCCTTCTTTGCAGGTGCTACCTTTTCGTGCACCTCTTGTACCCGCTTCTGCAGATGCAATGGTATGTAAGGAGTAGTCAGCCGGCTGCAGTTGTGATGTCTTACCACTGCTGTTCCGCAGCGCAAGCCGCACTAGGCGGACGCGAATAACAACCGACTGCCATTGGCCAGCCTGCATGTCAAAAAACGCTCCGTACAACCGCTGTTGCAGCCTTCCTTGGAATTTTCTGCTGCAGAATGCGCTGAGAACAGGCCGCAGCACATGAAATGGTTTGCAACGCAAGAGGGCCGCACGCACCGACTTTGGCGCCATGGTGGATTTCCAGTTTGAGGTCGTTGTAGGTTCACATGGGCTCTGGAACCGTTCCTAGATGACCACCGGAATGACTGTAGCTGCCTCCCGTGCTGTATACGGCCGAAAATGTCTGGCGGCTTGGAACAATGTGCTTCGACTGGATCGAAGGGACAGCCTTCGATCAGCGAGCAAGCTGCGACAAGCTGCCCCCAAACCCTTTGGCACGATCCTAGCCACGCGATGTGGGAGCAGTTGAGGCATTGGTGCGCTGTTGCAAAGACCGGAGGACTTTGCAGGGAGCTCATAGGGTTTTACAGGCGGAAATATTGGCGGGGAAGTCATCACAGAGCGGAAATAGTGGCGGGAATCGGAACCCCCTATACGAATCACTCCGAGCTCGGCAGTTCCCATTCTATATAAACTGCAATGCCATGATATTCTCAGCTATCAAAAATCACTTGCTTTGCTAATCAGTCCCAGCATCCCAGAAACAACCGCCCAGTATTGCATGGAGCCTAGGAGGCGACATCATGCTACAGCTCGGCCATGAGAACTGTGCCATGATGAAGACCTCCCAACTCCAAGTGCCCCAACACAAGGCACTTCTCGCAGTGCGTGTGGCACATGTAGCACATGGGCTGCAGCAGTGCGCACCATTGACTTTGGCTTTGTGGCTTGCATGTGCAGGGCCAGCAATACGATGCTGCTCAAGCCCGCAGCGTGCAGCAGATCATGTACCCGGCGCCATCACCGAGTCGCCCACACGAGGCCCAGCTGAGTTCGGAGGATGCGCAGCAGCAGAGCCGGCGGCGCATGGCGGCCGTCGCCAACATGGCGTGCAGCCCGAGACGCGGCAGAACAGCTGAGAAGATGCCAGCCCATAATAGAATGTTGCGCTGCAGGACCGACTGTGAAATATAGCATTGTGTCACTCTGCTACTGCAGCCTCCTTCTCCAGGCGGCAGATGACATCGAAATGCTGTTTTGTTAAGCCCATGACCTGTGGCAAAGGTCCAGCTCCTCTTAACAGGGCGCTCCTCAGAACACAGGAATAATTTGCAGCTGACAGTCGTGTCCGCGTCCAGCATGACCTCATGCGAAACGTTGACAAGCGACGTCGCTTACCGAGAGGCGGCTTATTCTGAGGAGCGCCAGGCCTGCGCGATAATGAAAAACCGCCATAATCACACTGGAACATTGCGACTGCGTGTAAGCCACATCGGCGACCGGAAGACGATGCATCCGCTCCTTCAGGTCCTCACCCGCCAGTTCCGTGTCCTTGTGCTTTTTGAGCGTCGCCAGGCTGACAAATTTGTCGAATTTGCGCTTGAGCTTGAAATCCACCATGAACCAGCGCGGGTTGTCCTCAGAGCTCTTTGGATCAAAGCCCTGCATCACCACTCGAGGGGCAGCATCAGCGCCCCTGCCAGCTCTTGACCTGCGGGAGCCTGGGCGGGCGCCATGCAGTTGTCAAAGAGACACAGCTGGGCATGTCGCATCATGCATGCAGTGAAAAATGTCTGACGAACAGCACGGCCGAACCCAACCACACCTTACTGCCCTTCTGCCAGCTGGTGTGGTCCGGGTAGGGATCGCGCGCCACCTCCATCAGCCCCACCACACCGGGGTCCTTTGTGCCGCTGCGGTAAAACAGGACCTGCGCAGGAGTACGCGATGAGGAAAAGAGCGTATGCCCTGCAGGAGCGATGTGAAACGCCATTCTTGTCGAAGGAACTTTTTCTCAAGCAGCAGAGCATGTGGCCGCACCCTGTTCGCACCTGATCGCTTTTCCGCATCGTCTGCATGATGTTACGCGCCTGGTAATTTCGCACCCCTGAAAGCAGTCGTGCTACAGTCGTGCGCGAGCTCGTTCGTCAGGCAAACGTCGCGGACAAACCATCTGGCAGCCGCCGCTGCAGCACGCCATGCAGACCGCGCACCGTCCCACTCAGCGGTTTGGTTTTTTTCCGCAACCAGGTCCTCGATGCTGTAGTCCGAAGGCTCATCCTGCAGCAGATATATCGGGGTGGATGAGGGTGTTGAGATGGTATGCGCACACACAGTGCTGTGACAGCGCACTGCGCACCTTAACCAGGTAGAAGGTGGTGTGCTGCGCAAGCTCCTGCATTGGCCCAAAGAGTTCCTGTGATCCGCTGCGTCCGAGGGTGCTTTGCACCAACTTGCCGCATCAGGGCATCTCCTGGACTCTAGAGCAACCGCAACAACCACTCACCGCTGGCTTCTCGAAGTGGTGCTTGGCTTCGGCTGTGCCGTCATCGGCGGCAGCGCCCTTTGTCTTACCGGCCTTGCGCTGCTGTGCGGGCTTCTCGCCAGCCTCTGCTGGCTCCGCGGCAGCTTTGCTGGTGCTCCGCCGCTTTGCCGGTCCGGCGTTTGCCTCTGCAGACTTGCTGCTCGCAGCAGCCCTTGTGGTCTTGCGCTGCTTGGCCAGCCCGTCTTGAGCTGGCTCCTTAGTTGCTGCTGCGATTTTGCGCTTCTGCACAAGCAGGGGACCACGTTTCGTCATGTACACGCAGCACGAGGTACAGACTCCAGCATGCAGTCGAAACGATCACACGAAGGCCGAGCACGAAGTAATGTAACAAAAAGCCGCACACCGGCGGCATAGCGTGCGCCGCGGGCAGCTGCAGGCGAGCTGCAGACCACAGATGCAGCCCGTAGAGTACGCGCAACCGTGCAGCCAGGATTGTTTTGCTCGCGACCAGCTGTGCAGCTCGATATAGCACTGCTGCACTTGATGTTTCTTTGGTTGTTCTGAACAGAGATTTCGCGAGAAATTGCGAAGTTGCCAAGTCAGCTCATTTCCGCGGGAGAATAGCTCTCGAGTACCAGAGCGGATTGAATCGGATCGGAGCTTCTGTTGCAGAGACAGTGTGCATGCTGGACGCGCTGAGAATGGTACACAGCGACCTCGCGGCACGTGCATGACCTCTTTCGGCCCCTTGTTGTTGGCATGTGGCTGGCATATGGTTGCTGGTGGCCGGGCGACACAATTTCGGTTGCTGCGGCCGAAAACGAAAGCTTGCTATCGGCTCATACGTTGAACAGCTTCCTGTCGGTCCCCGAGGCCAGTGCACACTCTGAAACACGCGGCTTTGATCTCGATCTCCTGAGCTTTTGCTGTACATTGTAGCACCGCTGACTCGTACGATCGATGGCAGTCTGATGACACGCAGATAGGATGCCACCGCCACGGCAGGCACACCGCGGGTCGCGTCTTCGCACCACCACCAACGCCCGTTCCACTCAGGTGCAGACGCCTGGCTTGCACCGAAGGCATCCTGTGACCCAGCTGCGCGATGGTAATGCTTGCATGCTGTGAAACAGCGCAGCGACGTATCATTTGGATGCTATATGCTGGTACCGCAGGCGCTGGCGCGGCAGTGACAGCCAGCGCGAACGGCCGGTGCTGGACTTCTGGGCGTGCACGCGGCGGTGTAGTGAGAAACGGGCGAAACGCCATTGGGAGTCGCCATGGCTATTCTCCTCGCCGGTGAGCATCCAAGTGTGACCTGCCATGCTCGCCGCCGCGCCTTGGCTGCCGTGACCCTGAGACGAGGTGCGCAGCTGCACCATGCACAACACCTCGCTGGACCCTCCTGCAAAACCACATTCACACGCAGTGGGAGCTGGAGCGCAGCAAACCAGACAAGGAGCAGGCCGTTCCTGGCCAGCGTGCTGGCGGCACCGCCTCATGGCTTGAAGCGTGTTCCTTGGCCGCCACTGCAGACGCAGCGGCAGCGTCACAGTTCTTTTACAAGGAGGCGTACCTGGACTACGGCCAGCTAGTGTCAGACGGCTTCTACCACGTGCGCAAGCAGTTCTCGCGGCTGCCAACGCTCGGCGAGCTGGAGGCCAACCCCCAGCTGGCTGGCGGTCAGGTGGTGATGGTCGTGGACCGTGCCCGGGACGCGCCGCTTGTCACCCTCGAGGTGTGCGTTTTCTTGAAGCTGAACACCCGGCATCTGGATTTGACATTTCCGCATGCAACTAGCGGACGGCCAGGTGGTGCTGGTTGTGGACCGCGCCCGCAATGTGCCGCTCGCCACCCTCGAGGTGAGTTCCTGAACCTGTTACTGGAACCTGCAACATACAATAAGCCAACGGCCAGGTGGTGATGGTAATGGACCGCGCCCGGGACGCGCCGCTCGTCACCCTTGAGGCAAGTCTGCTCCAGGCAGGCCAGGGTCCTGCTGCCTGCGGCGGCCATCTGGCCGGCTGGTTGGCCGGCACTGCACCGCGCAGCAACAGCGAGGTGTGGCAAGCGCCACTGCTTTGCACTGGTGCGAGGCCGCATTGATGCCGCTGGTCCTGGCGCCTGGTGATCCGTGGACCGCACTGGGACAAACGGACGACATGCGGTATTGCCGAAAATTGCTGTAAAGGCTGCACCCATGGCCTGGCCCAGGGCCTGGTGCGGGAGCAGCTGCCGCGGCTACGGTCGGAGGCGGACTGCGCGGCGCTGCTGGCCAACCTCATCTGCGAAGCTTTCGGCAACTTCATGGGCGTCGTCGCAGAGAACGCCGGCACGCCGTCGCTGCAGCAGCTGCAGGCAGCCTTTGGCGCCGGGCCCATCCCCGTTGGCGAGCTCATCGCTGCCGGCCTCGGCGGCGCCCGGTACATGTCATTGGATCTTCTCCTGGCAGCGAGTTGCACATGCGACTGGCTGGCTCACATCAGCACGGGGATGGACAGAAGGCCACAGGGAATACGGAGTGATTTCAGCAGCATGGCACATTGGTTTCCTACATGCTGGACAAGGTCACTTGGCAGCGTGCAGAGTCGCATGGCACACTGCATGTTCAGTATCGGCCACCATCGCGCCCCCATGCGCAGGAGCCGCGCCATAGCCTTCAAGGCGATCGCGGACGGGCTGCCGTCGGACGCCGCGCTGGCAGTGCGCCTCGTGCGTGCTCCCTACCCGGCCACGCTCATGCACGAGCTGCAGCTGCACGCGTGGAACGACGTACGCGCGGACGGCCGCCAGTATGTGGTGGACCTCATGGACGACGCGGGGGCGCTGTACGAAAAGGTGAGCGGCTCAGCACGGCGTGTCATGGCGTCAAGCTTTCCTGGCGGCGCCAGTAGCGATGGCGGGCATGTGGGTGGGGCTGGCTGCACGCTCGACGAGAGGCTGTAGCAGCGCGTGGCATGCACAAGGACGCACGTTGCTTGGCTGCGGAAGGGGAGTTGCAGACCGGAGGCTGGCCCGTCAGTGCACAATACATACATTACATTACATTACATTATTGTATTAAGAGAGGTTCGATCAGGAACGATGGATAGCTGCCAGCTCAGTCACATAGATGTAGTTGGTGCGCATGTGGCCCTCCGCCGCAGGCTTCGCCGGAGGCGGCGCAGTATGAGACACTGGGGCGTGAGGACGACGCACTGCTGGTCAAGATGCTCCACGCCGGCCTGCCCAAGCTGCCCGCCGGCCAATGTGAGATGAAGTCGTGTTTCTCCTGCTTCACGTTGCCCGCACCCCACACGCTGGGACGCTGCCCACAGGCAGTTCGCTGTTAGTCTGCATCGCTGTCTTGTCTCAAACCTTGCTGCTAGACGCATGGTCCAGCACTGCGCGACAGCAGTGGGCGTTGGACAGCATCAAAGCTGTTGGGATCTCGATAGATCATACCGCGCTCTTGCACGCAGTCACCTGCCGGGGCAGTGACATCGTGCGGGACGAGGTCATCGGCAAGGGCTCCTCAGCAGAGGTGTACAAGGTGGTCACCGCCTCCGGCGTCACCCTCGCTGTCAAGCGGTGCGCCAGCTCTAGCCGCACATTTGCTGTGCTTGTTCTGAGCCTCCGGTGCCAGGCATGCCGTCAGGTGGTACGCTGGTATCTGTTTGTATGATCTGAATACTGCAATAGGGGTCCGAGCCGGCTCAGTTTAGGTGCACAGTCACATATGCTTCTGTGGTGCTGCATGCATGCTGTGCTGCTGTGGAACGCGGCTTTCACACGCCTTCCGAGCCGTCTTCAGAGTGTCTCAGGGATGTCGGCTGTGTCACGCGCGCAGCATGACAGAGCCGGAGGCGCGCCACACGAATGGCGCGCTGCAGCTGTTCCAGGACGAGGTGCAGGTCCTGGCCACCCTCGACCATCCCAACATCACCAGGTGGGCACCGGCCCGTCCGCCCGCCTACATGTGCAGCGACGGGGCTGGCAGCACCTGGCGTGGGCACGCATTATCTTGGGGAGTCGGGCGTGGAAAGTTTCCTGCTGCTGCGACCTCGCCAGGCAGCTTTGCGGGTGCACGCGATGGACCCGCGAATCCCCATCTCGGGAACCTCAATCAGGACGCACCCTGCAAAGTCATGCACAGCGACGGTGCAGCGTGCCCACTCGCGGACCAGCGGAACAGGGAATCCGCATCCCCCTGAAGGCAGGTCCTCGCTCGAGCGCAGGCTGCTGGGCGCGTGCGAGACGGCGGGCGAGCTGTTCATCATCATGGAGTACCTTGAGGGGGGAACCCTTGTGGACCTGCTGTCGGGGTGCTCCGGGGAGCTGGCCACCGCGCGGCGCCTGGAGGTCGCGCTTGACGTGGCGCTGGGCCTCGCCTACCTGCACTCCGCGACGCCCGCCGTCATCCACCGCGACGTCAAGGGGTGGGGATCCTGCTGCGCGGCGGATCCGTCCTGCAGCACGTTGCTTGTCCGCGACGCATTTGTGCTGCTGCCGGGGCACAGTGGCACTCGCGTCCCAGTTGCTGGGCTCGGGGTGCGCATCAGCCTGAAATGCTTGCCGAATGCTGTGCTGCTTGCGCGTGCAGGAACAATGTGCTGATCGCGCCTGACGGCACCGCAAAGCTGACAGACTTTGGCGTCTCTGTCATCATGACCAACAACGCGGACACCATCGAGGCGGCCGGCCCCAACGACACGTGCGCTCGTCCTCAGCATCTCCTCCTCCGACTCTGCACCACAATGCGATCTTAGGCATACGAGCGTGAGCAAGTGCAGCACTGTGTGCTGGAGCACCAGTGTGTCCGGTTGTTCCGCCTCCTGGACCAGCAATTCTCTGCAATCCACCGCCCTGCTCTGTCATGCTGACACCTTTTGCATTGCGGCAGCCACCCGCACACTGTGCGGTACGCGGCGCCGGAGGTGCTGGAAGGAGAGCCGGTCAACGACCGCTCGGACGTGTACGCCTTCGGCATGCTGCTGTACGAGATCTTCTCCGGCAACGTGCGCCGCGCTCACTCTTGGAGCGAAGCCTGTGGCGCCTGCTGCTTGACGCAGGGACAGTTCGGCCATGGCGCTGTGCGTCTGGTGATGCTTGAAGCTGGCCACTCGCGGAAGCTGAAACTCGGGCTTGCAGACACGACATCGACCTGGCCAAGCAACCGGCTGGTGCACGCACAAATCCTCCAGCGTCTCCGCCAGAGCAGCAAACCGACAACTACCTGTTGCTGCAGGCACCCTGGGCACAGACCTTCCCGCAACAGATCAAGGGTCTGGTGCTGCAGCAGAAGCGGCCGCCGATGCCGGGCGAGGCCAAGCACGGCATCGCGAGCCTCATCCAGTCCTGCTGGCAGCACAAGCCCTCCAAGCGGCCCGCCATGCCCGACGTCGTGGCCGAGCTGCTGCAGGTATGTTGCTCAAAACCCTTTTGCTTGGCTCTGCACGGTTGGAGGTAGTGAAGGTCATCTCAGTGCAGCGGCAGCAAGGGTGGACACGAGGTCGGGTCTGGCCCTGGCGGCCGGTCACAGGGCTGTGCTGAGTTTTGAAGCTCTGCGCAGCACACATCGCTGGGCCGCTGTCGCGGTGAGACTTCTGAAGTGCGACTGCGAGACCGCCTTCTGGTCACATAGGCTTCACGACAGCCTCTTTGTGCAGGTGGCATACAACTACCTGTGGGACGCCAGCGGCCGTGGCAGCCTGGGCGCAGGTGTGGGATGCCCAAACCCGCAATCTGCACTACTGCCTGAATGAGCATGTGAAGCCTGCATAATGACAGGCGGTCGCGCTCAGATGCCACTGCACAGTGTCCTGCCACACTCGGAGTCCCGCTGCACGGCGCCGCTCAGAGGGCAGCTGGCGTCTGCCACCTCAAGGCATCCAACCGCCTTGGCCACACCACTCAAGGCTGATTCGAAGGCGCTGGCTGCGCAAAGCACTCTGCACATCTTGGACGCTATGGGCCGCTTGCCTGCTTGTCTGACCACCGGAGGCACCGCTGCCTGCAGGCGACATGCGGCTGCTGGTGGCATGCACCAGGCCACGCGGGGAGACGGCCCGCAAGGCGCTGCAGCGGCAGGAGTTTGCGGCGCGGCAGCTGGGCGGGCTGGCGGGGCCCGACGGCGACGCGGCGGCGCGCTCCGCCATGGGGCCCGCCGGCGCGGTGCCGGCGCTGCTGTCGCTGCTGGAGGGTGGCAACGACAAAGGTGATGGGGGTTGAACAGACATGCAACACGCGCGGCTGCGAGAATGTGCCCTCGGCAGCTGTGGCGCGGGGTTGTGGTGTTGCTGAAGTGTGGTCGGGAGCACATGACGAGACGATCGTGGAACTGTGCTGCCAGCCCGGCGCCTCCATGCCAGGTCGCTGCAGGAGCAGCGCGCAAACGGACTCTGGAGGGCGGGTGTTCATGTAGCGCAAAGCTGCAGGACCCGGTAGAGGGTCCTGAGCGGAACACGCTGGCGGCGCTGCCTACATTAGGAACCGCGTGCCGGGTTGATTCGACAGCACCTCTCGGCGCGCAGGCAAGGAGGCGGCGGCCGAGGCTCTGGGGTCGCTGGTGTGGGTTTCCTTTGGCGACCCGGCGCAGCGGGACGCGATGCGGGGGGAGGTCTTGCCGGCGCTGCTGCACCTGCTGGGCGCGACCCACCATGACGGCTGCCGCTGCGCCGCGCTGGCGGCGCTGAAGACCATGGCCGCCTCGCCTGGCACATCTGACTTCAGGTGGGGGTTCAGGGTTTGAAGCTGTGCCGCGCATATGGCAGAAACACGAGGGCTGCGAGGGCAGGAGGATCTCTCTCTCGTGCCTGCTCCCTTTTGAACACCTCGATGCATAAGGTTTTGAGGCCACTATGCACAAACCCTAGCGCAAGGCGTGCGGTGGCGATCCAGGCAAGGAGATCATGTGGTGGTGTGGTGCGCAGGGCGGCAATGGTGGGCGCGGGAGGGATCAGCGCGCTGGTGTCGGCGCTGCAGGACGGCAGCATGCGCGCAAAGGCAGCCGCCTCGCGTCTACTGCTGGGTTTTGCCGCGGAGGGCCCAGACGCGCAGGAGTGGATTGCCGCAGCGCCCGGCGCCATTGCTGCCCTGGTGGACCTCCTCAGGCGAGTGCAATCAGTTTGACGATCCTGTGCTGCCCGTGCAAGGCAGACATCTGCTAGTTCGAGCCTCGCAAATCACAAGCAGGAGGTCTGGCCGTCAGCTCGCTGCGTGCCTTCCGAAGGTGCACTGCTCAGCTCATCAGAGACCTGCCCGCGATGCTGTGTACAATCAAGCATGTAAGTGACTGCACATGGCAGCTCGCTCGTCGTCTGAACATACCAACGCCCTGCCGAGTCCGCGTCGCAGGGCGAACGACACGGACGCGGTCAGCACCGCGGCGCAGTCGCTCATCATCCTTGTGGACATCCCGCACTGCCGCACCGACGCGCTGACGGCGGGCGCGGTGCCGCACGTGACGCGGCTGCTAGGCCCGGCGGCGGACGAGGGCGTCACCCCCACGGAGGAGCTGGCGGCCATCCTGCTCAGCAAGCTGGCGCTGGAGCCGGAAGCGCACGCCCAGATCGCGCGCGCCGGCGCCATCCCAGTGAGTTGCTTGCGCGCCGCTGCGCGGGCGGCGCAGCGCCGTACCCAGGGGAAGCACGCGCAGGCGGCGTCCTGAAGGGCTGTCAGCCAGGGGCCGGCAGCTCCGCGCGCGCATCTCCTGTTCATCTGGGTACCAAACAAGTGGGATACTGAACCCTTCTCTTTGCCGGCGGCAGGTGCTGGTGCGGCACATCGCGCAGGCGCGCGATGCGGGCCGCGAGCGCATGCTGATCGGCGTGCTGCGGGCGCTGGGCGCGGTGTCGGAGGGCTCCACCGCAAATGCCGCCAAGGTCATTGTGTCCCGCGGTGTCGTGCCCGCCTTCCAGCTGCTGGGCAGCCGCCTGCCGGCCGTGCGTCAGGTGCCCCCCCTGCAGCAGCTGCCTCCTGCTTGCAGCGGCGCCGGAGACGGAGCGGAACAAACTTCTGCCACACGTGCACCCCGTCCTGGCTGGCCGCTGCTGAGGGGGCAGCTTCCGTGCGAGAATGGCGCCTGGCCTGGCGCTTATGTCCTGGTGTGTGGCAAGGGGCACCGCCTCTCTCCCCTCCCGCTGGTGTACCAGGCAGAGCTGCACCCATGGCAGCTCCTCCAGTCATTCCTCCAGCCCAGGCCAGACACCCTTGCCTGCTGCACCCAGGCGGCGGCGTTCACGCTGGGGTGCCTGTTCAGTGCGGACGCGGCGCCGGGCGACGTGGCGGAGCTGACCAGCATTGAGGGCCGCCTCACGCACTACCTGGCCGACCTGCTCATCCAGGGCCGCGAGCGCGACCAGGTGCCGCCGGCCGCGACGTCTCATGCCTATCTGCAGCGCACGGCCGGCTGACCCGCCGCTAGGGAAGGGGTCTTGGGGTCTCCCCAGGGAGCATGCGCGACCGCGGAGTGTGACACTGCACTCCGGTGCGACACGGCGGTCCCCTGCGATGCAGCAGGCACACCCCGGGCTGAGGGCTGCATCATGGACTGACGTCACGCCTTGCAGGCGTACGGCGCGGTGTTGCTGTCGCGGGTGCTGACGGCGTCCGCCAACGCGGGCAACGTGGCACGGGAGCTGGTGGGCGATGACAGAGCGCTGGGCGGCCTCATTACCATGCTGGCCTCCTGGGAGGAACCCATCCGCCTGGCCGCCGTGCGCGCCCTCGCCAAGATCACCTGGCTGGTGCGCTTTGTGCTTCTGCTCGTTGCGTGGCGCGCCTGCTCGCCTTCCGCAGGAGACGTTCTGCTCGGCATGCGGCCCAGCACGCTTGGCTACCAAATCGATCAGCTTCCAGTGGACCGCTGTCCTTCGGCAGCGCTCGCTGGGGGACGCCTCTGGGGTTCTCTCAAGCAGTGCTTCTAGCGGCCCTACCGATCACCTGCAGGGGGTGGACCCGGCGAAGCCGCCGTCAGTGCTGCCGCACGCGTTCCGCATGCGCGGCAGCGTGGAGGGCAGCATCGCCATCCGCAACCTGGCTGAGATGCTGGAATCGGACACCGAGCTCACCCGCTACACCGCCGCCAAGGTGAGCTGCAAGCAGTTGCAAGCCCGTGTGCAATCTGTGTTGCATCAACGTCAATGCCTGCGTCGATGTGGCAACGGGCATTGCAGAGGCGGCTCACTGCCGGGTGCCATGGAAAGCCACCTTCACGCAGAAAGTTGCAGCATGTGGGGCACTCGGGGCAACTGGTGGCACGATGCACAATGCCTGCCCCAAACAGCAACAGAAGGAAACAGGGGCAAATCCTTGCTGGCGTAGGTGCTCATTGCGCTGTGGACGTCCGGGCGTTTCTTCCAGGAGGAGATCGCGCGCGCCGCCACCAAGCCGACGGGCGTGGCACTTGCGGAGACGCTGCAGATGGCGGGCGGCGGCGCCGGCCGGAACGACGTCATGGAGCTGTGCGCCGCCGTGCTGCACGTCAAGAGCGGGTGCGTGTTTCAGAGCGACAACCCAGCACTACCCTCGCCTTGATGCACCTTCCAACTACTGCGGGGTTGCCAGGACGGCGGCCTGCTGCGCCCACAAAGCAGCTCCAACAAACACCTTTCATTGCTCCTGTCGCTTGGACATGCTAGACGAGCAGGAGCTGCTCGAATCGGGCATGCTGACAGCCGGGTGACCGCCCGTACTTCGAAGTCCGATGTGTCACCTCCTGATTGCAGGCCATCATCGTTGGAGGTGGTGAAGCTCTGCCCCGACTGGGCAGGTGGGCCACTCTGCTGCTCAGGGTTGTGTGTTGCCCGGCTGCATAGAGTTGGCCTGGAGGCAGGGTGCTGCTGCAGACGCCAGTCTGCCATTATTGCAGCAGGCTTGCCCGCTGTTGCCACAGGGTCATTGCCCAGACCCTCCCGCTGAGCAATGGGCATGTGTACTGCGCCATCTTAAAAAGCTCCGTGACTGTCTGGAAGGCACAGACACTGAGCAGAGTGTGTTGACTGCACAGCATTCTTCTGGGCGCCGGCGGCAGAGGTGACGGGGCCTGAGGTGACGCGGCGGCCCTCCTCGCAAGGTTCGCCAGATGTGCGGCGCTCCAGCAGCAGAGGCGAATGATCGCGGCAACACGCAGTATTATAGTATTCGTATGTGCTGCAGCAGACTGGCCGCTTCGTTGGTTCTTGGTGAGGCAGACGAAACTCTGACACTTTGTGAAGTCATGAGCTACCCAGTGCGCTGTGGGAGAGGCTTAGGAGCAGAGGGCAGCATCATTCAGCTGTCCGTTGACATCAAACAGCAAAGTCCTGCGGTGCAGTCCCGCCCGCTCGCGGTTTGGGGTGCTCTCGATTGTGGAGTAGTGAACTGCAATCCGGATCAAGCCTGGCGGGTTTAGTGGCGGTATTCCCAAGGCGCATGTCCTGGGACGCGCTTTGACTCCACAGGAGGTCACGCTGAATTCGTAGCGTCACGCGCGGTGCCTCGTTGCGTCTGTGCGGCTTCACTCACAAAGATCGAGGTTGCAGTCGCCTGCCCTCTGCCGGGAAAACGACCAGAGGCAGGCGCCCTCCCCTGTTGCTTGAACAGCAAGTCAGCAGCGATGGGCAACGATGACTACGGCCCAGCCTCCCAACTTGGAGGAGGAGGCTTTGTGGAAGACGGGTGCGGGATCCAATCTCATGCCTCTTGCGACTCTCTCTGCCTAAGAGCAGCTTGTGTCCTGCGCTGTCTTTGAACACCAGTGTGCTTCCTTATTTGTCTGTGCACGTTAGTTGGCTGGCATGACGAGTTCACAGGCCCTCGCTGTATTTGGTGGCAACCATACCGCATGACCGCTTTGCGGCCGCCGCAGCCCCGAGCGCTGTTTGGCTCCTGTGGTTCCCTGCTTCCCGCCTCATATCTTATGCAGCTGTGACATGTTCTGTGCCATGGGACGCGATGCCAACCAACTTGCGGAGTTGATCGTGCAGGGATCACCCCAGCCAGCTCGAGTTCACAACAGCGCACCACAGAAATAGCAGCTGGCGCCTCAAAGGCGAAATCACGCGCCACGTGACCATCAAGCAGCTGTATGGCGTGTGCATGCCTCTCTTCGGGCTCGCATCGTGACGTGCTCACTGCCTGCCTTGCCGGTGGTCATGCAGCCCGAGCGGGCGTCACTCCCCGGCCAGTGCACAGCTGTACAGTGGATGCTCGTCGCGCAAAGTGTACTGATCAGCAGCCATGGGACTGGCGCGCAGGCAGTCGTCGACAGCGACAACGAATGGCCGGTGCTGGACTCTCAAGAACTTGGTGCGGAGGACTTGGTGAGCTTTCTTGCCATGATAACTGCCGCGCCATCTCAGTGCTCTGCAATCTACCAGCAGATGCGTCATCAAGCCTGCAGGCAGCATATCTCAGACTCCCCACCGATTTCGTTGCCCTCACAGAACAATTGTTGTGTCATGGGGTTCCCCGCAGGTGGTTTTGCTTGGCAGGGTCACATACGTGCGCGAGTGCCCTCAAGTGGCGCTGCAACTGGTGGGCTTTGACGACGGCTCCGGCGTCGCGCAGCTGCGGCAGTATGTGACGCGCAACGACTCGCACGGTCTGGTGCGCTGGCGGTGCTGGCTCACACTACTGCGGCGCGTGATGATCATGGCAGACACATTTGGAAGTGCCAGCAAACCTCACACTTTTCTGCATGGGCGGCCAATATTGAGGGAGGTGGCCATACTCTCTGCTCTGGGGCATTGCAAGGCTCAACGGATAATTCAGATTGTATTGCGCTTCTTGCATGCCCTCCGGCGTTGGCAGTCATCGGTGCCGCTATATGACAGACCCTGCGGCCGGCACGTTGTTCAAAGTCATGCTGCATGCATTGAAACGCCGGTGTGCGACCTGTACAGATCGAGCCGAACGAATTTCAGCTGTGGAAAGACGGCAACTGCTATGTGCGCGTGGTCGGCCACCTTTCTGTCTCGGATGACAACCATGTCATTGTCGCCGTCTCCATCCAGCCCATCACCGACTATAATGAGGTAAGAATAAACCTGAGGCCTTGCTGATTGTTGGACATGTCCAATGAATACTCTGGGCCTGGTTGCTGCCGCAGCAGATCTGTGGCAGTTTTTGTCATCTCCAGCCGAGTCTGCATGGTAGGCCTCTGGTTAGTGAAAATCCAGTCGACGAACATCGATCGCAACACTTCTTTGCGCACACCGGATGCATTGCTGTGAGGAGTACGTGGTGCTGACGGGTACAGTAAGACAATGAATTCCAGCGTCTGCCAGTGGCTGTGCAACAGGTGGCGTATCACGGGCTGTGCGTCATATTCGAGCACCTCCATGTCAATGCCCGCAACGCAGAGGCCGATGCCAGGGCCAAGGTAGCGTTGGCTGCTCCAGATGCATGTCCATTGCGATGCATGACAAGGTTGACATGTTGACAAGGGCCTGTGAGCTTTTCAGAGCTCTGTCGCTATCTGTGGGTTCGGCAAAGACCTGACGGAATGCTTGCAGACAGGGGAGGGTTTCATGCCCCCAGCATTCCGAACACTGTTACCACGTGCCTGGTGCAGGCGGACGCAGCAGCAGCCAACGAGCAGGCCCGCAGCCGTGCCGTGAGCTCCAGCCAGGGGTCACCAGGCGCGGGCGGCAGCCAGCCGGGCGCCAGTGGCTTCACCAAACTGCGGCAGGCGGTCAATGGGGCGCTCGCGGAGCCGAAGGTGTTGCGTCCGGCTGTATGTCAGACACTATCATGTGTTGTAGTTGGAGGAGTCGGCGTTTGCCGTCCCTTGGAGCTTGCTGGGTTTTGTTCATGTGATGTGTGCGGATGAGCCTCAGTAGGTGCTATTGGATGCTTTTCAGGTGCTGAGCAGCGGCCTCACCCTGAAGGAGGTGAGATTTGCCTGGCACGTATGCCCTGTTGCCGAAACAGAGCCCTGTTGCCTGCTCGTGGCGTTACTCAGCAGTGCTTGGATCCGTCATCACACCTCCAATTGTGGTGCACCAGTCGGCAGAATCACACCCTTCCATGCTCCAAAAGAGGTTTGAAACTCGACTGCGCAGGTGCTGGGCCACTTTAAAGGCCGCTACAATGAGGGCGCGGTCAAGTCGACATTGACGTGTCTGGAAAAGGAGGGGTATATCTACAAAGGCGGCGAGGCCGAGGACCACTTCTGCTGCGCCACAAACACCTGATCGTCCGACCTCAGGCGTCGTCCAGCAGGCACCACGTGCTGGGTGGCCCAACCAAAGCGGTTGCACCCAACTTCAGCCCCTCTCAGCTACGTGTTTGAAGAGGGGGGGGCTGACAGCCATGTCGGCAGTGCAAGCTCCGCAGCGTGCTGTTGCAGCGGCTGCGCATGCAGGTGGGAGTTCCTCTCCCGACACGGCCGCACCTCGGAGTCGGACTCGGTCACCGCCGCACCTCGGAGTCGGCTTGGGTTGGCCGTCTACCATGACTTCCCAGTTGATGAACCAGAATTTGCTGGCGCGGCGTTGCTCAGTTCCAGTTGACGCTTCGTGGTTTCATCGCGAGAGGGGCTACGTAGCGTATGGCCCCTCCAAAGTTTCCTAAGTTGCGTCAGGCAGATGCTGGATATTGACCCTATAAATCAGCAGAGGCGCAACTAGTTGCTGCCGTGTTCTCATGATACTTGAGACCTGGAAAACCCACGTCCTACACCAACCAGCTTTTGTACCAGAACTGCACATCTCTAACCTGCTGCCGATTCAGACTGAGATACTGCACCTTGAATGGGTTCGTGTCCGATAAGAGCACATGTGCATTGTGTGCTGCTGGTCGGCCGTACTGAAGTCCTGCTGTCAGCGTCGCAACACTTCGCAGTCATGCTGTTGGCGCTAGCAGCACCGACTGGTGGTCCTCGCCCCAATTGCCGCCAGCTTGCGAGCCGCAGCCCGACGACCTTCGGTGCTGCAGGCTGCCGCTGCTGCTGCTGCGCCGCAGAGCAGTGCCGCTGGCACCGGCGTCCCAGCTGATGCCGTCGGCGCCGCCTGCATGGTGGATCTCGGTCATCTCCACTCCCTCTTCAGCCGGCGACCCAGGCCTAGTGTGGGTTGGTGACGAGTAGCCGCCAAGGACCATGCCGCGTTGCAACAGCGCCTTGACCAGTCGCCGCGGCGACGGCGGCCCTCCGCCGCCAGCTGCMCCTGTGCCGCCTCTGCCGCTGGGGCTGGWCGGGCTGCTGCCGCCCGGCGTGGCGGCTGCGCTGCCGGGCGGGCTGGCCGCCGGGCTGTCGTGGATGCCAGCCGCCATGGTAAACTGCACAAACACATGGTGCCGATCCTTCTTGGTGCCA
This sequence comes from Deuterostichococcus epilithicus, assembly GCA_033439295.1. Classification (NCBI taxonomy): domain Eukaryota; kingdom Viridiplantae; phylum Chlorophyta; class Trebouxiophyceae; order Prasiolales; family Stichococcaceae; genus Deuterostichococcus; species Deuterostichococcus epilithicus. Next base: position 1,101,734 of record JAVTLE010000007.1, read on the forward strand.
AGTCATTGTGGACTCGTGACATAGCCAGCAGTTCATCACACCAACAAAGCATGGACACAGCAGACTGAGAGTTTGTGGTTAGAGGTTATGCATTAAAGAGGCGGCATTCGGTCTGCCGCCGCACCTCCCAGGAGCTGGGCGCATCCGCTAGGCCGTGGCAGTCGCGCAGGCGCGCGAGCGCTGTGCTGCTGGCGCGGCTGCCGGGCGACGCCGTGCTTGGCGCACCGCGGCAGGGCGTGGATCTGTACGCGCGACATGATGTCTTGTCAGCGAGTCCACCTCGACCAGCTGCATAGTTGGGAGCGAACATGGCAGGTGCAGGGCGGCTGAAGAGACAGCAGCGGCATCGCAAGCAGAGCCTCACCCGACTGGCAGTTGCCGCGTGGGTATCAGAAGCTCAGTATGTGCGAAGAGTGCGATGTCATCCAGCAGGCGGTTCGCCTGCTTGATCTGCTGCACCTGTGGCCGGGGCGCATGTACGGCGGTCAAGAGTCAGCGCTGCATGCCAGACCGTGACCGGAAAAACAGACCGTGACCGGAAAACCAGAACCATGTAAATGCCCACCGACGCGTTGTATCGTATGGCGAGTCCCTGCAGCGAGTCCGAAGGCGCAACCTGCGCGGCATGCGTCAAAGGGCAATATAAGTCCCCGTCAAGGCGTCAACCCAAGCTGGAGTGTCACCGGGCCTGCCGATTCTTCGACACGCTGGAAGCAATCCAGCCTAAGCCAACATACCTTGTGCACGATGTATTCTTGTGTATCAGATTGTCGGTTGGCCAGTGGACCACCAGTTGCTGCACTGCACCCCTCTCGTGAGCTCGTGGCTGTCATTCCCAGCTTCCGCCCGGCACGAGCTGCGAACGCTCTACGACGTTTCGGCCGAAGCGGCACCTAATCACTCAACCAATCGATCTCGTATTGAACATTGAAGAGCTGCCCGTTCGCGGCCGCTGTAATGACTGTGGGTACAGAGCGCCGTGTCGTTGACCGGTCCGGCGACTTTTGCCGGACAAGCCTCGGACTTCCTGATATCAATGGCAAAGTTAACCTATATGTATCATCATTGTCTCGACCAAGAGCTTGCCAGCAACGCTGTCAGACCGACGGTGATGGTCCCGTGCTCGGAAATTAGAGGACTGGCGTGTGCATGAATTCCTGCAGAAGCACGGCAAACGTCTAGAAAACACAGCCTGCGCACATTGCCTGACTAGTAGCGTTCTGTGCTGCGCCATACCCAGCGCATCAAATGCCAGTTCGCCAGCTTACACGAAGGGACTCGCAGGGCGACGACACCGTTCCTTCTCCCGCCAGAAGTCGGACATGGTGTATGTCGGCCAGCGCTAGCCAGCAAACCTGTGTTCTGCGTTGAAAATTGTACATCATAACCTCGACTGAGCTGCAGCCGCATGGCTTGCGTCGCGTGACTCGCTCATGGGCACAGGTTTCGCGCTGAGAACCGGAGTCTTGCGCAGCGCACTGTTGAGCAACGTCGCGGCCATGTTGGGCGCGTGCGCGACCCATGCGGAGCACGCAGCTCACTGCTTTTACGACAGCCGAGGCGCTGCCAATTGCCTCAGGACGGCCCGCCGGCTGCACACGGTCCCCGGCTGGGGGGCAGACGCCTTGTTGCGGGCCCCTCTGGCAGCGGCGCAGCGCAATGCTCTGAGATGCTGCAGCATGGCAAGCGCCCCCAGCGACCGCGCGGACAGCAACGGCAGCGGACCAGCGGCGCCGGCGGCGACGCCGCACGCCAGCCCGGCGCCGAGGGCGGCAGCAGCGGCGGCGCACGCCAGCAGCCTGCGCACCGTGCCGGGCATCGGCCCGAAGAACGAGCAGCTGCTTGTGGCGCGCGGACATTCCTCGTTAGACGCCCTGCAGCAGCACTTCAGCACAGACGTGCGCGGCGACACGGCGGCCATGGCGCGGTACCTCCGGGTGAGCATGTTGGCTCAAACCATCGTAGACTGCATGGAGGGGTGCAGCGACATAGCACCAGGTTGTACGCCTGCACCGACAGGCCTGTGCGGTGGTGCAGCAGCCTTGCTACAGCACTGCTGTTGCACACTGTTCCATTTGACGGCACATGCAATCGTGACACCGGCACTGTGTTGTCAGCAGGATCAGAGGCACAGGCACGATTTCTGTACGCTGTGCTCGGCTTGCACGTGAAACCTACATCGGAACTTCTCGAGCTGGTTCTTCTTCAACACACGACTCTGCAACTCTAGAGCATGAGCGGAAATGCCAACAGGTGACCGATACTTGGCCGCAGAAAGACGTGGGCATCCGCATGAAGCTCCACTGCGACATGATCTCGGCGCATCTGCTGGACCGGCAGCGGGAGGAGGAAGCAGAAGCTTCTGCGGCGGCGGCCGGCAGGAAGGATGCGCGCAAGCTGACGCTGTGTGTGGAGGGTAACATCAGCGCTGGGAAGAGCACCTTCCTGAAAATGCTGACCCCGCACCTTCAGCTGCACGAGGTCGTCGAGGTAGGCGTGGACTCGGCACCTGTTAGAACAAAGCCATTTGTCACAGTGTTGCACCCTCCCAGTGCCGCTTTCGGATCAGCACTTGCCGCGCAGTCGGCGTCTCCACTTGCGGTCAGGAACACCTGGCGCTTGAAGTGCTGACTGCAGTCGGGCGGCGGACAGCACCGCTCATGGCTGGACACGGGCATCTTGTCAACCCATGGGGGCATGCTGCAGCATGGGCGCATGTAGGGCTGAACTCCCGCTTCGACCCCCCATCAGATCGGAATTTATCTGGAAAATTGTCTTCCTCCTGCCACACAGATGGTGCCAGAGCCAGTGGATCAGTGGCAGAATGTGGGCGGCAAGGGCGGCAACATGCTGGAACAGTTTTATAGCGACCCGCAGCGCTACGCCTACACCTTCCAGAATTACGTGTTCATCACCCGCGTCATGCAGGCATGTCACTTAGTCCTGGGATATTAAACGAGTCGAGTTTGGACCCAGAAGAGCTGTCGGCCTTTTGCTTCCTTTGTCCATCTGGGAACGCAGCCGGCACACGACATAGTGCCTGCAAGTGCAACACTGTCTCGTTGCCTGCCAAGCCTTTTCGTCGCTCGCCATGCCGCAGGAGCAGGAGAGCCTACGGAATGGGCAGCAGACGCAGCGCCTGATTGAGCGCTCGGTGTTCTCCGACCGAATGGTCTTTGTGCGCGCGGTGCACAATGCCAAGTGGATGTCTGAGCTGGAACTGAACGTGTACGACTCCTGGTTCAACCCTATTGTCTCGGCACTGCCCACGGTGAGGCGTCTGCCTAATCTAGCACTTCGGTCCTCAGGCACTTCATAACAGTATCCACAATCCCTCGGAGGGCTGGCCTTCAGCCGATAATCGGCCGGCCACCTGCCGAGCAACAGCTGGCAACGCTCCGCACGGGCGCCACAAGATCTGCCCAGCCTGGTGTGGCACGCACACGGCATATTACGGTGTTTTCTAACATCCATCAGGTCATCCCGGACGGCTTCATCTACCTGCGTGCGGCGCCCAAGACGTGCATGACGCGCATGGAGCGGCGCTCCCGCTCCGAGGAGACTGGGGTGCGCCTCTCCACTCGTGGCAGGATTCCCGTTCCCTGATGTGCCTTGCAGCGCCCCAGGCCTCGTGACTGCAGGAGGGTTCTGGCTTGCTCGCCTTTCCTCACAGCGCAGGGCTGGGTCGCAGGGCTGCCGCATGCCTGCTGGGTGACTGGGCCCCGACCGCTGTAGAAGCACCGAGGAAACGATGTTGAAAGCCCCTGCTGGCGCCCTGCCCAGGTGTCGCTGGACTACCTGGAGGAGCTGCACCAGATGCACGAGGAGTGGCTGCGCCGCCCCGACGCCGTGTACGGCAAGAAGCAGGTGCGTCTCCAGCGAGAATGGTGGGCCAGGTCGGTGTGCTGCGGTGCAGCCCCTGTGAAGGACGCAGCGCTCTGGTACGCGCATCGGCTGCTGCGCAGGCCGCCTGGCTGCTGAGGCGGGGGTGGCCTACTCCGGATCGGTTGCAGCAGAGTCAGCAGCCGCTTGAGTCCAGATTGATTTGGCGCACGAAACGGAGCTGTGGGCACTGGTCCGTGCTGAGCCTGTGCGCCTGCTCCTGTGGCTCAGGACTTGTTGCAGCAGATGCCGCGGCCGGCGGCGGGCGGCCGCGTGGAGGGCGCCGGCTTTGCGCGCTCCGAGCTGGCGCAGCTGCTCCAGGTGGACAGCCTCCAGATCCGGGACCTGTCCTGCCAGCTGCTGGACGACGGGCTGGACGTGTTCAAGGTGCCCGCCGGCCTCGAGGAGCAGGTGAGGCTGGCCAGGCGTCTTGCATGACGCTGTGTTGGTTTCGAGCAGTCTCCCGGGTGCCTGCAGCATGCCTGGCCTGCAGTGGCGGTGCCGGCAATCACGGCGGTCGCAGGCGACGGCGGCCGTTGCCGGGCAGCAGCTGCAGCCGCCGCAACCCTCGTGACCTCCGCGCCTTTGCGTCTACCGCCCGCCCTGCTCCCGCTGGTACACTCTCTGTCCTACACGTCTGCCCGACGATTTCGACATCAGGCCTCCTTCCTGGTGTCCCGCAGATCTACTTCCTGGACCGCACCCACCAGCAGTTCATGCACCCTTCCGCCAACCGCATCCCGGTGCTGGTGCTGGACTACGACACCGACCTCGACCTGGAGCGGGACCCCGATGCCATGAAAGCCTATGCAGAGCAGGTAGGGTTCAGGGTTTCAGGCAGGGACGACAGGCAGAGATGCTGTCCCTTGAAAGACGCTGGGCTGCTGTGCTGTGTAGACCTGCAACGTGACGCTGAAGCGTTGAAAGCCATACAAGCCTTCGTTCCGACCAAGTGGGTCTCTGCTACTCGTTGCTGGCATCCTTACTGTTGCCAAATTGGTTCCAGCGGCAGCTGGAACAAGCTTCTCCAGGAGTATTGGCGGTCTGGCCCGAAAGCTGCCGCTCTGCCGACTGCACACCGAAGCTGTCGGTTACAGATAGCGGGCGCCAAGGCAGCAATGGATAGCAACGGGTATCGAGTGCATTGTGCTGCCCGTCTGCAGGTGTCCAAGTACTTCACCTGGGTCAAGGACCTGCAGCACAACAAGTAAGCGCCACGAGTCGAGCGCCTGACTTGTTTTCCCTGCATGTATGTGCCGTTGGCTGCCAAGATGTTCCACCCGGTACATGCATGCTGCTGGCAAACCCTGCCCTCGCCTGCACCGCACCTGCCAAATAGCAGCACGCCATTCGCTCTGGCACCGGCTGCACAGCCCTGCAAGCCTGAGAGCGTGTGCCAGCAGTGTCAGACGGCATCAAATTTCAGCTCCCATCCCTCGTGTCTGCAGGTCGACATGGCAGGCACGCTACATGGAGGAGGGCGGCGTGCAGCCGTCGACGCCGGGGGTGTACATGCCAGAGAGCGCTGCGGAGCTGAAGAGGACGGTGCATCGGGCCCAGCAGGGCGCGCAGCAGTTTGCGACGGCCTGAATTTGCTGCTGCACCCAGAGCCAGGGACCCTGTCCGAGCAGGGATGACGACACATCTGACAATGTACATTACGAGTGCCGCCACTCGAGCGCGCTCCCTCAGAGTTCGCCTGCCACCTAACTTCGCGACGCTGCGCTTTCTGACGAGGCGATGGACCAAGGACCAACACAACAACATATATGTGACAAGCACTGGAGCATCTGGCTGTGGGTTATCGGGTCGTTCATCTACTCAGGGTGGAATAAGAAGCATGACAGCGACAAGCAATGTGGCAATAAAACACATTTCAACAACCTATGCTTTCCTTTCATTGCTTCAACCTTGACGACTGTGGTGGAGGAAAGAGGGCATATGTTGCGGCGCACGGTTCGCGCCGCATGCAGCTTGCTTCCGATTCCCCGCTCTTTGGATAGGTAGCAAGCACCTTGCTGCTGCCGAGTGCAGGATGATGTGTCACTCCGCAGGCAAGATGTCAAGCGACGGCGGACAAAAAAATAGGTACCCCACTCTCCGCCATATGCCGGCAGCGGGGTCCTGGGAGCACGTGGGGCAGCAGGCGCCTGGGCTTGTGTCTTCGCGTCAATACCGCTGAGCCCAGCTGCGGCTGCAGCAGACGCAGAGCGTGGTGGTGTGCATCTCAGCCTGCCCAGCCTGGCGAGGCCCTCGCCACGCCGGCGCGCGGCAGACCTGCAAGCGGCCGCCGGCAGGGACCCGACAGCCACGGCGGGCGCCGCGCTTGGCGCCGCCTCAGAAGTGGCCGCTGTCGGTGATGCCGGGGTCGCGTCGCGAGTCATAGTCCAGAGCCTCCTCCTCCTCCTGCGCCTGGAGGTCCAGGAAGACCTTGACCTGCTCTTCCGCGCCCGCATACACCTTCTCCTGCGCAGCACGAAGGGGCTCCACTGCGTCAGCAGAGCATCAGCACGCAAGAAAGACCGACTGAAGTAGTCGTCTGCACGATGTTGTTCAACGTCATCGCATCGGAGCTGGGCCTGGCGCTCGCACCAACCGGCCAGTGCCTTCCCGTGCTCCCTGGAGCTCCCGCAAAATGAACTGATTGCGAACTTTCCAGCACGAAGCTGCAACTGCGCACCGGGTCGGTGAGCATGTCGCCGGCGGTGGCCTCCAGCTCGGAGGTGGACAGGCTGAGGCGGCTCCAGTCGTCCTCCAGCGTCAGCACCACCGCCCGCACCCGGTCGCCCACCGCAAAGACGTCCTGCGGCAGGGAATTAGTACTCATCGTCAGAGTTGGACGCCGCGCCACATTGCGCCACATCCCGTTTGGGCCATGTCCACCTCGGCCGTGGTCGCACCTCTCAGGTGCGACAGCACAGGCGAGCGGCACGAACACTCTACCGATGTGAAATTACAGGGGGTTCGGGTAGCCGACGCGCTGACGGGAGATGTCGGAGGTGTGCAGCACTGCCGGAATTTCAGGTGAATTCCAACTGTAGCGGGGGCGCACGTCAGGGTAGCCGACGTGCTGGCGAGAGATGTTGGAGACGTGCAGCAGGCCGCTGATCTTGGTGTCGTCGATGCCCACGAACACGCCAAAGTCCTCCATGCGGCGCACAGTGCCCCACAGCAGCGCGTTCTTCCTGCGGGAAGCGGACACGGCGCACGCTCCCAAAACGTTTTGGTGTTCAGGGTATTGATGAGGGCGTGTCACACACCGAGACGTGTTGGCTGCCCCCCGTTCACCCTCGAGGTTGCTCGTGCTTCGCGAGGTGGTTCAGGCGGTCGTGCTTCGCCAGCGCGCACCGCCACGCCGGCAAATGAGCCTCTGCGGGGAGTGCCTGCCCTCCACAGGAGCCGACCCCGTCTGCTCCAGGCTCCGCGGCATTGCAAAGCAAGGCGGGTGACTCGCAAGCCGCTGCAGCCCAGCACAGGCATGTGTCCAGGATCGGCCCGCAAGACTGAGGAAGCATCTCGGCCGGGTGCTGCCAGGCTGCTGGCAAGGTGCAGAGGGGGACGCGCACTTGATGCGTGCCATGGACAGGTGCTCCGCCGCGAGCGCCTCGGAGCACACGAAGCGGCGGTGGAAGACATCCACCTCCGTGATGGCCACTACCGTGGCCTCCCCGCTGCAGTACTTCTCCTTCAGCTCCTGCAGCCCAAGCGGTATATTGTTACCCCTTGCTGCAGCCGCCCTCACATGGGTGGGCGTCGGCAGGCTCTGACAGCGGGGTCGTCGTGTGCTGGTGACGCGGCGCAGGCGAAGCCGGCACCGCAGCTTACCACGCAGGCACCGCAGGCTTACGCGATGCAGGTTGGATCGACCATCCTGAGAAGGGTGCAATCGCTCCGCAGGAGGCGGGCGACTCGAGGAAGCTCTGTGCGAAGACGTGCGGGCGCAGCTGTGTGCAGCGCGGCCGGCCAGAAGAACGCGCAGCACCGAGGCTTCGCAGCGCGCACCTCGGTGGTGAGGAACGCCTTGGGCTCGGACTTGAGGAGGTGGGACAGCGGCATGAAGAGCCGCAGGCCCAGGAAACGCGTCATGAGGCCCCCCTCGTTGACCTCCTGGAAGCGCACCCGCACCACCTCCTTGTCCACCTGGCTCGCCCGCAGCGCCTGCGCCGTTGTCAGTTCAGAAACTCTCGACAAAACTCGCCGAGGTGATGGGCACACCAGTCACAAAGACACCGAGCGTCAGAGTCGTCCAGCTGACTCGCCCGCGGCGCCTGCGCGGCAGTGGGCGGCGGGTTTCGATGTGTGGCTTGACCTGGCCCTCAGCCGAGAATAAGAGAGGTCCGACCGTCAGACTTGCCCACCTAGCTGGCCCGTAGCTCCTGCATGCGTGTGCGCCCAGCATGAAGGCGAGGGCCTCGATGCAGGGCAGTTGGGGGGCGCGAATGCGCTCCATTGCGCCACAGGGCTGTGCTGGCACTGCAGGCAGAACGATGGTGCCCCCCAGCGCGCGGCCGCCATGCATTGATGTACAAGTGAGCAGCGGCTCTATGGTGCCGTGTGTAGGTTGCTCGAAACCTCCACAAGCGTGGAGTGTGGCTGCTCCTCCGAGAAGCAGCCTGCGAGGCCGGCCCACCTGCTCGGCGCGCGTCCACATCATGTCCAGGTCTACAAGGCGTGCGGACAGCAGCGGCCCCCGCCCATTGTACGCGATGTCATCCGGCACCTTGAGCACCTGCGCGCGCGCGGAAAGGCGCGACGAGCGTGAACGGCCGTCAGCATGGAAACTGCTGTGGATGTCGCCCCAGCCGGGACGGCTGTGGTGAAAGCGCCGCCAACAGGACCTTGGCTGGGCCCCGCTGGGTCAGAACATAACCCTGGGATGGCAGTGATCGCCCCAACAGCTGAGCTCCTGATGCCAGAGGCTGCGCTGCGCGACGCATGCGCAGCTCCCGTGCGGCAGCGCATCAGGGGCGCACCGGCGGACCGGCTCCCAACCTCCCCCGCCCCTTTGGCAAGACGCATGCGCAGCTGTGCGCGCCCCGTCCCAGATCGCCACCCTCAGGCCATTGGCACCTACACTGTCGGGTCCCACCTGGAACTCGCGGACAAAGCCGGCCGGCAGCACCGGCTCGGTCCAGTCGCCGGTCGCGGCGTTGAGCGGCGGCGCGTCGGACAGATCGTCCTCGTCCCGCAGCTGGAACGGCCCCTCCTTGCCCGGCATGTACCTGCACCAGCAGCGGGGATCCCGTGTGGGTTTTGGGTGAGCAAGACAGCAGCGTAGCTGCCCCTCGAGCTGCCCGACCTGCTCGCCCGGCATGTGCTAGTGGGAATGGCGCTGCGGTCCCTAACAGCCGCACAGGTGTGGCGCCCCAGCAGGCAGGCCCTTCCGCTGCACCAGGGCGAGGCGGCGGCGCCGGCCTCTGGCGCCGCTGCCTCAGATGTCTTGCCATGGCACGGACGTCCACGAGGGGGAAGGGTGTGATGTAGGTGCAAACAGGGTTTCTTCCTAGGGAAGCATGAGTCCCAGGGAGCTGCGCAGGGCGCGCACCCAAGGATGCGCGGGTCCCGCACGGTGGCGAGGCGCGCGCCCCGCGAGTTTGCCCACGTCACGCGGCAGGGCACCACGTCGCCGCGCTCAAACCACAGCTCCTCTGGCGGGATGGGCGTGCCCAGCTCCTCTGGCGGCGGCGCTCCACCACTGCCGCCCCSGCCGCCGGAGCCGCGTCCGCCGGCGCCGCGGCCGCCGGTGACGCGGCCTCCGGCGCCGCGGCCCTGCCATTGTCTCCGCTGCTGCGGCTGCTGCGGCTGCTGCGGCGGCGCGGCCCGCTGCGGGGCGGCGCCGTCGCCCCGTCCGCCTGCGCATCCGCCTGTAGCACGGCGACCTGCTCCGCGGCGTCGGCTGCCGTGGCCTCCGGATCCACGGTGAGCGACGAGGGCTCAGCGGCCGGGGCAGGCTCGTTTGCCGTCGCGCCGGCGACACCGGCATCGCTGCCATCCTGGCCAATAGCCGCGTCGGGCTCCGCAACGGCTGACGGGGCTGCTGCAGCCGCTCCACTGCCTGTGGAAAGCAGGCGCATCGTATCGGCGCTGCTGCACAGCCTATGAGCATCGCTGCCACTGCACGCGTATTCACATGCGCGGACACCAAGGTCATGTCTTGCGACATTATTCCGATCCGTACATGAAACCAAACAGCACCACACGTTCGAGCCTGACAGCACCTGACAGTCTGCTGTGCGCGAAGCGCTGCTGCGGGACAGCAGACACCGAGGTGCCGACCATGCTCTGTCGGAGCTGGGTCGGTCGCTCTGCGCGGCAAGCAGCGGCTGCTGGCCTGTGAACCTCGATTTCTCGCATGCTCGACACCGTCAGTGAAGGCCGTGCTGGGCTGCAGCCATGCTTCCGCATGGTTTGCGTTCCGACATTGCTCAGCAATGCCCCGTGACAGGACATGCTGGAAGCCGGCTTGTGGCGTGTTCCTAGGCAAGTGACTGGGATTTCAACTTTTGAAGATGTCAATGAAGGTGGAATCCTCGCAACATTTTGCTCTGTCAGCTAGCGCGCGGCGGCCTGGATATGATACGGCAACTGCTTCCGTAATCCGTAGGATCATTGCTGCTTCCAGATTCCTGTTCGGCATGGCCAATTATTGCCCAGGTGAGCCAACGAACCAGTAAATCTGCTCCAACCCTCAGGCCAGCACTTTCAACACCATTTCGGCGTGGAATCAGGACCTCGATCATCAGAATAGAACGGTGGCGCTGTCCGGCGTTTGAGCGTGCCGCCAGTGGAGATTGCGGCGCCGGCCAGAACGCTGAACGTGCGACTACGCCCTTCGATCAGCAAGCACACAACTGAACAGAAACGAATGCTACAAAGACTTCAACCATCGGACGAGCATGCCAGCGACATCTGCCGCCACATCCTCCAGGCTGCCTTTTAGGTAGTGCGGGCTGCCCCACCCGAACGTGTGCATGACGGCGTTGCAGACGGCGCATGCCACGATGAAGGCCACCGATCGCTGCCAGATCTTCGAAGCTGGCGCCCAGCGTTCCTGTAACGGTCAGACAAGTCGTGTCGGCCTGCCAACATCGGCGTCATGATGCGCAGCTGCTTAATCAAAGTCAAAAGCAGGCATCAGCAGCGACTAAAGGAGTTCTTCGAGATACGCCGCGGACGCAATTCCAGGATGGATCTTGGAGGACTTTACGGGCTGCATTGCAGTCATGAATCATTGATGAACCCACCTTGGTGCTTTCTGCCAGAGACATTCCGCCGCACAGCGCGTCATACGCTGTGGCAGTGGACAACAGCCCAAAGAGGTGTTCGTTCCATCCTCCCCATATCTGCCACACCAGTCGGACGTAGCGGTGAGTTCGTTGAGTGCAGAATGAAGCAATCGCGAACCAGCTCTCCCTAGACAGAAGGCTCAAGGACACACCATCCAGTACAGCCTGCGTAGGTGTGCCAACAGCATCAAACTCGCAGGCAGAATGGCAGGACCTCGAGCTTGCACTTACCGGATTGAACACGAAGGCCAGGTACCACGTGGGAGCGCAGAGGAGCGTGCCTATCAAGATGTTGGTGGCCAGGGTCTGGCCCAAACAATTTTTGTCCTGGCGGTCCCAAACTGCAGCAGGGCGGCAAATGGCAGCACTGACATCAGCATTGCATCATGCTTGTCGAGCATGTCTTGTGCTGTTTGTGGTCTGCACCACTTGTGTTGCCAGGGTGACGTGCAGTATCATGTAGTGTTATGGTACAAGGCAGCATGTTGAGTGTCCACTTATTCACCTTCGTCCATCAGACCAGATCGGCCGCCGTTCGTGAGGAAGAAGAAGGAGCCTGCCGCCAGCACGAACCTGCCGTGTCAACAGAGAAATGACGCTGATGAGAACTCAGCGTGTGGCGCATCAATGGCTTAATTCTTGTGGGCTCCGCAGCATCCGTCTGCAGCATTATTCGTGCAAGACGCGGAAATGCGGTCACCACGGAGCCAGGGAGCTCTCGCTCAAAAAGATGGTTCGAACAAATCTTGGTCGCAGCCGGAACACCAGCAAAGTGTTCAGGGCGAAGACTGCAACGGTAAAGCCAATGAGCCGCCCCACGAACACGCTGGTGCCAAAGCACCTCGACCTCGCCGCTTTCTGCCGACAAGGGACACACAACATCAGACTGTCCTCAGCAGGCCCGAGAGTCCATGCAGTGCAGACAGCAGGCTCGAGTAAAAAAGCGCGCATTTGCAACGCAATAAGAGCAGCAGGCGGAACAGGCCGCAGACGATCATAACACGACAAGCGCCTCCGTCATGTTCACCTCGAGGGCAACGATGGCAGCGGCTGCGCTGCGCCATGCATCAGCCGACCCGAGGTACTTTGCAAACAACGTGGTCACTGCTGTGCACCTCGGAGTCACAGCCTTGGTGATTGCCGCCGCAGTCTCTGAGGAGTCGAACGGCGAGAGTGCAAAAGCCGCAGCAAGGCCTGCAGGCATGAGACAATCTTCATCAGGTTGACGAGGTGGCTTATACCCCCTTCGAAACTCTGTGCTCACAACTAAAGTTCATCTGCTCTCGCCCAGCCCTCCTGATGAGCAGCGCACCAAAGATACAAAAGACCAGCACCCGGGACACGCCAGCGAACACAGACTCCTCCGTCTCATGGCCCATAACCGCACTGCACTCTACATTTAGGCAGCATAAGTCTTGCAACACTTGGTCCCTCTTCACATGCAGCAAACGCCCAGCGGGATCGTCAACGGCTGATCAATCCGCAGTCAGTGCAGGTGTACATACATGCTACTTTTTGGATGAGCACCGACATGCATTGCGCTGGTGCTGGTGCGAAGGGTCCAGACTACTAGTAGTACCTGTCTGCCGCCGTCCTCCCGACAACTCCTGGTTGAGCTTTTTGGAGCGGTAAGGCGTCCAGGCCATTGGCACCTGCGGAGTTTTCCGGGGCCGCCGTGGCTGCAAGCAGCCACCAGGATGCTGGGTGTGCTCTGCAGGAGAATCACACATGCCTACCTTGCTCACAGGGCTTCTTCGAGGAAGCTTGGGGTGTGTCACTTTGAACTGCCCGCTGCTGCCCAATTGCCGGAATGGCACCAGGGGCAGGCACCGCCGCAGCGGCGCGTCGACCTCGGAGATCAGCTTGCCTGTAAGTCACACCCGATATCGTGGATGTTTGAAACCTTACGATCGACTATTTCATCAGCATTTATGACCTCAAGCGCGTGATCTCTCACCTGCTCGGGGAACGACACATCCCTTGTAGTCGGCGATTAACGAAGTCGCCATCGCGGGTCCAACCGAGATGTGTTGTGCGTGAGGCGTCAGTGTTACTTTTAGAACGTTGTTCCCATTTTCAGTACAGCATCGAACGTTACATCGCAAATTCAATATGCCGAGGACGTCGTGACCAGCCTCGTCGCCACCAGGGAAGCGGTTGCTCCATTGAGCTGATGCTGGCGGATCAGGTCGCGATCGGTCCAGCTCAAAGCAGGATACAGCAGAATTCCCGCACTCTCTGCGATCGCTTGAACGGTGGGGAATTTGTGCAGCGACAGGAGGCTTCAAGACGAATCCTCGTCGCCGGGCCGTGCGGCCCCCCTGGACCGCACGCCAATTTTTCTGGGCTCTGCCAAGGCTGCTCTGGCGGTGCGAGCTTCAGAGCCGCTGCTTTTCATACCTGCGAGCCTTTACAGATACTTGGAGCCATACTGCAAGGCCTCCACTAACACTCAAGCCGCATCGGTTTTCAATCGTAATTATTTCAGCAAGTGTGCCAGCCGCGTGAGAACGCCAGTGAATGCGGCGCTGATGGCATGGAGGGCACGATGCAGCTGCAGATCCGCGTCCCATCCGAAGGCTTGCATCAGAGCATTGCTCATGGCGTATGCGATCGCAAAGGCAGCCAGCTTCTGCCACGACCACGGCAGCCGTCGCCTGCTGAGCGCATACTGCGGCGCGCACAGCAGAACAAAGCAAGCATTAGACCGGACTGCATCAATCAATGGACCACACGAGCTGCACTCAAGCACTACTAAGCTGCAGCCATAATTTCGAGGAAATGCATGCCCACCCGCAGCTGCGCGGTGCAGCCCGTTGGGCTGATGGCATACCAAGGCCAAGGCGACAGCGACATGAGCCTCTCATTCTCAGCAGCCGCTTGAGGCGCACCTGAGAAAATCCAAACAGACACATGGCCGCCCAGAGCTAGTTTATGTCAGATGGCGCCGAAGTCAGATGGCGCTCGCTGCATGCAGACGTTCCACTTGCCCATAGCATGCACTTGGACTGACCTCATCATGCCCACTCGTCAGGGCTATCCCTCGCGCCACCAAGTCAAACACGTTTTTGAGGAGCCACATTGCAAACAGCTGGTTCATCGGACTGCCTGCAACCTGACACAAAATGCAAGCATGCGCTCAGCAGGTAGCGGGATGGCATCAACAAGCGTCCCATTGTCTGCACTCCGACATAGGGCAGATATCACCCGTTGATGGGTAGGGTGTCTGATGACGGGGAGGGCGCAGCATGCCCCACTACTTGAAGGTTGGCAGCAGAGTTCGCTTTTCGGTGACGCATCAAAGGAAAGGACTTGCCCATGTCAAATGTAATCAGTCTTGGTATGGGGCCTTACCGAATTGAACACGAAGGCTGCCGCCAGCCAGGGGGCGCAGCCCCAGGCGAGGATGAAGCCCACGGTAGCTGTGTGCCGCAGCACCGGGGGTGTTAATTCCTCCACTGCATGGGCAGGGTCACAACAGACAATGGAATGCGAGCTATAGACGCAGAAGACGGAGCAACCTGTAATGCATAATGCACAGACGGAGGCTGTTCAAACATCAGGTATCTTTGCAGTTGTGATGGCATGTCACTCAACTGACACTGACGCCTGCATACCAGATACTGGCAACAGCGCACTTTCGATCATCAGGCCCCATGGACCCACGAGAAAGAAGAAGCAAGCTGAAGGGACCGCCAGGAGGCCGGTCCACCTGCATGCGCAATATCCCTGCTGTGCAACAGCGATATCGGAATCGTGCATCAACCCCGTATCGCCCGCAGCCAAACTCATCCCTTGGTCGCCGCAGAACAACGTGTATCCCGTCATGACATGCATGAGCGGGCAGTGCGGCCTGACAATTTCAAGGCGTCCGTTCAGGGCAGCAATGACGTCAGTTTAAAAGACATCAATCGTCCTGACGCACCAGTTGAGGTATGTGTATGTGAGCGGCCTCACAGCCGTCCCAAAGACCTGGAGGGTGCATGCCGCCAGCAGTGCGGTGGCGCACCCGACCACCTGCACGACCAGGTTGGTCCGGAGGACCTCGCCCCCGGCAATAATCTGCAAAGCAGAATGCTGCACAGCTTCAGCACAAAAATCGCCAGCGCAAGTGCGCATATATAGGTGCACCATTGCAGCTAGGCACAGACACGCAAGCATTGGAGACGATCCATGTGTGCCGGGGTAAGAAGCAGCTTTCAGCAACCGCCTGCACGCACTTGAATCGAGGACAGGCTGATGCACATGTACCATGCGGCAGCCGCACAGTACCTGCAGCAGGACGACGGTGGCGGCGACGGCCAGCCACTCCGGGGCGGCGCCAACCTCCTGGCGGAACACCATTGCGATGCCGGCATCCACTCGTAAGCAGCCGGCAAGCGCGGCGGCGCTGCCAGAAATTGGTGCCAGTGCCCTAGCACACGCCTCAGCTGCAGGCGTAAGCACTATCAGTCCAAAGCATCAAGCTCCGATACAGGCACGGGCTATATACATGTACGTAGTAAGACATGAGCATCTCGCTGTGCAAGCACATCAGGGCGCACTGGACTGAGGCCAGCGAGCAGGCAGGGGGACCAGCTCGAGAGCAAAACAGAAGCACCCACGGCACGAGCTTGTCAGGAGGTCTATGCAGCATTGCTGCTATCTTACCATAAATGGTCAGGGTAGATAGGCGGCTGAACCACAGAATGATCCTGCGTAGCGCCGCTGCGGGTTGCAGGACCCTGCTCAGGCTCTGCTGGGGAGCGTGGCGATGTGACATCAATGCCCTCATCTGACGAACGAATGGTCAACGCAGTTAACGACACATGGTGCGAGATTCTAGATGCAGCTCGGCGAACACCATACCAGCTTGGCGGACACCAGCGCGGTTCACACCATTGCATATATGCAGGTCCGTACCTTGGGGCTGTGGCGAGGCTAATTTAATAAATGCAGCGGTTGGTAAATTCGGATTGCGTCGTTCATTACTCCTGAACCTGCTGCGGCTGTCATCTCCAATCATGGCCGTCACTGGTGCGGACCTTAGCGGCATGTGGCGTCCACTCATAGCTTTCGGCAGGGTACGCTGTACACACAGTTTACATCAATGCCAGAAGCGCATATGGTCAACTTCAACCAACAGCACATCGTGTATCATGTCGTAGTCTGCTGCATGGCCATCCAACGACAGGCAAGGCTGCGTGGACTGATGGGTCTAGTTGCATTTTCTCGATTTATACATTGGTTGCTTTGATATTATGAAGATTTGACAGCCACCTGCTGCCGCCGTATGAACAGCCGCACCTGAGATGGGACAGCAATGGTCTTTGTCTGACCTGCATGGTCGCAACACCGGCATTTACTGCTCAAAACTTCATCGTGGAGAATTTTTTTCTTTCCTTCCTTTCTCGCATGCAGAAGTGTTATTTGACGCATGCAGCACATACCATTCTGTACGAAACCCGCTGCCGCCCTCCATCCGACGCACGGCTGCATTGCTGGCAAAAGAGGAGCGTGCCCACCAAAGCAGCTCTAAGAGACAACGGGGTTTTAGAACTTGATTTCTTAGGTCAATCGAAGAAATGCTCTCAGTAAGCAGCGATTGCAAGCTCTGGCCGCATGCAGGATCCTGCTTCGAATACGTTCGCCAAACCTTTTGGATCCGAAGCTTTCAGCGAGCGCAGCGGCAGTGATGATATGACCTCAATTGCATCGATGAACAACGCACCCAGTGCGGCTCTCGAGCTGCAACGCAAGCGGAGAGGAAGCGTCGTGCAGACGCTCCCTCTTCTCTATCACCGATTTGCAGCTCCCCTCCCGTTCAGTGCTTGTGCAGCGGCTACCGCTTGAATGACCCCCGAGTAAGGGCTCCAAGCGAGGGTCACAAAGCCCAACGCCTGGACAGGGCAAGTGCGCTCAGGCGAGGCTCGGATAGAGGGCGGAGATGCCCACCTAAACCTCTCAATTGGGAAAAGCACACCGCACAGGGAATTGGTGCAACATGCATGGCCCATCCATATGGCCCTTCATCTACCTAGGTATCTGCCGCCATGGCAAAGACTGGCTGAGATGCAGCTGGACTTGAGCCCACAGGGAGATGCTGTGAGATACTGATAGGAGTACGAATGCGACTTGCACGGTTTTCACGAACTGCCCAACAACTCGTTCTCAAGGCTCGGCACAGAAATGCCGGTCAAGAATCTCAGCACCGTCTGGCAAAGCCACGCGTGCACAGTTGAACGCAGTGCAGGCCAACGGCCGATGCCCAAACTGCATGTTCCGCCCAGCCAAAGCAATGTCGCCGGCCCGATTCCTTATGCGTATGCATCTGGGCCGCCCCGCACGGCGGTCTCGAATCACTTGGGAAAGCTGAAGATGCCGCCGGCCTCCTGGGCCTTGCCTAGCGCCGCGCGGCGGCCGTCCACGATGCGCGGATCGGGCGACGCCTGCTGGTGCGCCCGCATCTTGTCCTGCCGCGAGGGGAAGGTCGGCATGAGCGCCTTGTCCTTTGCTTGTGGCCCCTCCTTGAACCTGCGGCCATGAAGCACATGAGAACTGTTTCAGCACCATTTGCGACACAGTGCGTTCCACGCAGACTGGGAGCAACGAAGGCACTCAGCACCAGCGAGCAGTGCCGCAGGCGCTGGAAGGCCCCCCAGCCTGTGCCGTGCCGAAATGATACTGCTGACAAGAAGCACACTTTCAAATCGGGTGCGGCGCACCAGTCGTGCACGAGCGCCTCCTTGGCGGTGATGCGGCGGGAGGGGTCCAGCGTCAGCAGCCGGTTGAGCAGGTCGAAGCCGGCGTCCGACAGCCCGGCCGCGCCGCCCAGCGCCCCTGGCGCTGGGAACTTGGTGCGCAGCAGGTTGTACGGCTGTGACGGGAATTTGATCTGCGCGTGCACAAAGTCGCAGTGTCGGTGACGTTGTCAGGCGGGCCTGACGGATGTCGACCGATGGCACAGCATGCCGCGGTCAGCTCAGGCACAGCGCGGCAGTAGCTGCGAAGTGTTAAGCTGCTCAAGAGCTGTCCAGGGTGAAATGGGTGCAGCCACCAGGGCGCCGCAAAGTACCGGGCACGCGAGCATTGCTGCGGCAGGCTCCGCACAACACAGTGCAACTCCACCCTGCGCAGCGCCGAGCTCGGCCGCGCTGTGTTCCACATAGATTCTTCTTCAACGAGGAGCCTTGCAGGGGCAGCGACTCGCCTTGGCGGCATTGGGAAGCTTGGAGAGGCCGGGCCAGATCTTCTCGTTGGGCGAGCCCAGCAGCTTGAAGATCTTGTCCAGCTGGTCCAGCTCGCTGCGGCCGTCGAACAGCACCTGCACCCGGCGGCATGAGTTGCATCATTAGAAGGCTGCAAGCTCGGGGTTTGTACAGCATCAGCAAATTGCAGAGCAAAATCATCGCAGCGAGCAAAATTGATGGCTGGGCCATTGATGCTGGCGCACCTTCTTCGTCAGCAGCTCCGCCATGATGCAGCCCAGGGACCACATGTCGACCGCCGTTGAGTACTCTTTCGCGCCTGCAGACCGCGGCACCAGTACAAGGAGCAGTCAGAAAGAAACTTCGGAGGGTTTGTGGAAGCTCAGGCGTTGCGCAGCGACACGGGCGGCGGCGGGCGTCAAACGCATGCCGACAGAGCTCGGAGTGCAATGGGTGTGAGCGACCGCGCAGCGTTGTACACAGCTCCAACAGGTGCTGACGCAGGCTGGAGGCGGCGGCGAGGTGCAGCGGGTACTGCCAACATTGCGGCGCACAAGTCAGTTGGTAGCGACGGGAAACAAGGATGCAAATGTGGGGCGCACCCAGCAGCAGCTCTGGGCAGCGGTACCACAGGGTAACCACCATGTGGGTGTAGGCCTGCAGCGGCGAGCCGTACTGCCGCGCCAGCCCGAAGTCGCAGATCTGCACCCGAGCACACATACGCATGATGGAGCCATGGTCGCGTGCTCTCGTCACAGCCTGAGCAGGCGGAAGCCCGAGCAGGCGGAAGCCCGGGCCGGGAACAAGCGTCGCAGGTGCATGATGGCGACCAGATGCGAATGCAACGCCACTACCAAGACATAACGATGCTGCCCTGTGGAGGGGCTGGCAAATGATTAGGCCCAAAGCTTGTTCCTGATGCACAGAGATGGGGCCTGATGGTAAAACTCGACACGCCTTAAGCTCCCCGCAGCTGTTGTACAGGATGTTGGAAGTCTTGAGGTCGCGGTGCAGCACCCAGTTGTCGTGCAGGTACTCAATGCCGTCAAACAGCTGGAACATCAGCGTCTTCGTCTGCACGCGGCACGCGAGCCACCGTCACACCTTCTGCTCGACACCAGCGCTTTGACCAGGCGTTGAAACACAGGCATGCACACACCAGCAGCAATGGCAGATGCGCAATCCCACGGGCACACATGTGTGCGGACGCTTGCCCTGCTGGCTCGTGCACCGAGTTCATAGAGATTACGGGGCCGCACAAAGCCTGTCCTCACCTCGGCGATGGAAAAGGGCTGCGGCATGTCCTCCATGAGCTGCTTCAGGTCGTGCTCCATGAACTCCATGACCATGAACATGCTGTCCAGGCTCTTTCCCACCACCACCTGTACAATCGGCACGGGAGACTGTAAGTATCAAGCAATCCTCTGACTGTTCCGCAGACTGCGAGCCTGTACTGTTGCTCGCCCACCATGCCGCAAACGACTGCCATGCTGAAATTCACTGCAGTTTGCGGTGCAGAGTTTGTGTTCGAATTGTGTTCGAAAGCAAAGGTGCTGCCCAAGCACCAGGGCTGTGCAATGGCATGATGCATTTCGCAAGGTATGCATACTGCTGCTCGAAGACGTTCACACCCGTGCTGCAACTCTGGGGACATCTGGAAGCCAGCTTGCAGCTTGTGATGCCATGCAGAGTATGTGATAGGAGGAACGCACCTCGGATACGTCCACGATGGCGGCGTGGTGGAAGGACAGCAGGATGTTGACCTCTCGGATGGCCGTCAGCGGGAAACCGTCGCGCTCCTTGTCCATCTTGACCTGGGGTCATGAACATCGCACGGTGATCAGATTCAGAGGTGCCTGAACCTCGAGTCACAGGCGAGACATTCAAATGGAGACCACACACTGGCTGCTTGTCTGTGGCTGCAACAGCGGCTGCACTGCACCTGGCAGCGTTGGGAGTGGCATGGGAGGCTGCCGAAGGAGCCGGGTCACCCTGATGAAGGCACCCTGATGAAGGGGTTTAGGGTTCAAGGCGGCGCAGCCCTTCTTCATTAATTTTCACCTTTTTGAGGGCCACAATGCGGCCGGTGGTCTTTTCTCGGGCGCGGTACACGATGCCGTAGGTGCCCTCGCTGATGCGGTTCAGCCGCTCGAACTCCTCCACGCTGCGGCACTCCTGAAGCATGGACACCCCCCTGCGAATAGCAGAGGGGGTCGCTTACATCAGGAACCGTGCGGAGGTCTGCCGCCTCGTCAGGCCAGTTTCAGCTCTCTGCCGACATCTGTGCAAATGTCAGCAAAGGACCCATCTGCGCTGAGCCTTCCAGAACTGCACTCGGAAAGCCAAAGTCAACGAAATGCGGGCACCGGCAGCACTCAGCTCCTGTCTGAACGGTTGCAGGAGGGCCAAGGAGGGCACCTGACGGGGGCGGGGGCGCCCTCCTCGCCGTCCGACTCGCTGGCGGCGCCGTCCGAGGCGGGGCGGCTGGCCTCCTCGCCGCCCTCGAGGCTGGCCAGCTCCCGCGCGTTCAGCTGCGCCACGGCCGCCTCCGCCTCCGCCGCTGTCTCGCCGCCCTGCCGGAGGTGCAGGTGAGTGAGGGTTACTGCAGGTCCAAGGGACTGCATTGTTGCTGCTGGCCAGCTTCTGCGCACTGGGCGCTGCGACTACCGCATTTCCTTCTGCCAGCCATCTGCCTGCCCTGCGGCGGCCCACATGGGCAGCGTGACTGGGGCCAACGCAAAGGGGCAGCATCGACTCAGCAGACCAAGCCGCGGAGCGGTCACTTCGAACAACATAGCAGCAGCCTGCTTCCATGCCGCCGCTGCCATTCCCCCTGCCGCACCGCCATGACACGCTGCAGCCACAAGTCCGTCACCATAGGTTTTTGAAAAAGCATGCAGCATTCCCCCAAAAACAGCAGTTGCTGCTCCTACCGTGGCCTTGTCGTTGGCGATTTCCTCCTCGTGCCAGCGGCTCTTGCCGCCAACACCGCCGCTGCCGTCCTCCAGCGATGCCTCCGAGGCCGCATCTTCATCACCGCGCGGCGCTGCGGCTGCTGTGGGCCGCGGCGCAGGCACCCGCGCGACCGCCTGCGGAGGCGACCCCTCGTCTGCAGGCACGAAACAGGTGTTGTGGCGCATCAAGACGTATTGCAACTCGTGTGTACTGGTGTCATCGCTCTCCAAAGTCCATGCATTGTTGGCAGTGTTCTCGATGCTCTCGGGCATCCTATCTACTTCTGCACTGGGGTGGTTTGCAGGGCAGTCGCTCAGAGAGGCGACCAGCAGCATCGTGGGATCCAAGCAGGGCTGTGTCCCTGCSCCCCCCCCCTCCTCCCCACAGGGTTTAGGCACCATCAAGCACCAAGGGATATGGCCCAGTCAGCTGCAAACCCTCTGAGCCGGACGGCGACGCCTTCATGGCGGCCGGCGCCGTTGGGTCGAAGTCCAGACCATCGGCCGCCATGGTCGCCTGGAAGTCTGCCAGCTCCGCCGCCGCGATGTCCGCCGCAGAGCGTGGCGGCTGCGCCGACGGGGGTCGGGCGAGCGAGCTGCCGGGCCGAGGCGCCGGACTGACTGGCGCTGAGCCGCGAGCGCCGATGGCGCTGCTCGGCCGGCTCGGCGGGCTGGTGCCGCGCGCTGCGGGTCGGCCGCCGCCGCGGCGGCGCTGCCGCGGTGGTCCAGCGCGCCGCTCGAGCCAGCGCCCTCTTGCCGCCGCAGCGCCGCGGTGCGCAGGCCCTGCAGCTCGCTACCGGGCGTCAGGACCGCCGGCAGGTCTGCGGCGGCTGCGGCTGCCTTCAATGCTGGGGAGGCGTCCCTGTCGACGCCCGTCGCCTCACTGTGCTCCCTGCCGCGCTGCCTACCGCTGAGCCTGCCGCCGTCCCTGCCGCCATCGCGACCCCTGCTCCTGCCGCGTTCCCCACCACCTCCCTGGGGGTCATCACCAACATCGCCGCCGGCCTCTGGCGGCGCTGCACCGCGCCACACGATGGGCTCGTGCCGGGCGCGCTTGGCGGGCGCGTTTGCCGCTGGCAGCTCGCCGWCTTCAGCGGACGACGGCGAGTCTGCCGCCGCCGCCGCGTCATCCGCGTCCCCTGGGTCGTCGTCCACCCAGCGCCCCTTCCGCTTGCCCTCCGCAACTGCAAGGTTGACAGGTATGATCATGTGTCAGGTTTGACGAATTTGGCATGCAGAAGCCAGTGTGTGCGAGGCGCTGCCGCTGACAAGCCCGGTCGACATCAGGACTCATTTTGAGTGACGAGTCGGCAATCTTACGTGCTGTACGGATGACGCCAAAGTGTGCTACAGCTCACCGGGTGGAGGCGAGTCATCCGCCGCAGCCAGCCGCGCCGCTGCGGCGTCACGTGCGGTGCGCTCCCGGACCAGCCTCGCCGCATCGGCGACGAGGCTGCTGTGCCGCAGACCGCTGGCGTCTGAGGACGGGGGGCGGCCGCCCGGAGGGGTGGACCTGCCTGAGAGGGGCTCCTGAGAGGCAGAGGCGCGCCCGGGCGGGCCCAAGGGGCTGCGGACGCCAGATGCTGAGGCAGGACGTGCCAGCTCCCGCCCGCTGCGGTCCCTGCGGAATGGAGGAAAGGATGCAGCCTTTCTGTGAGGTGCTAGGGAGTTGAACGACTGCCTTTTCCGGCTCCAGCTTGCAGCATGGCGTGCTGGACGCGCCGATGGAATATGGCTTGTGGTGAGCAGCACACCGTGCATGCAACAGAGTGCGACAGGGTAGTTGCTGGTGAACGACAGGGCAGCGTCTTCCATTGCAAGGTTCAGAGGAAAGAAGGTTGTGCGTAGTATGCTTGTGCGCAGATTTTAGAAACTACAGAGCATGCTCAGTGAATCACAGCCGCACCTGTCACGGTCGCGTCCCTCCTGCCTGTGCCATGCCCCGTGGGTATCACGGCCCCTGTGGCGGCAGAAGAGCAACAGGTTGTCGGGTCTGTCAACGCAGCATCATATGAGGGATGCAGTCGTCCAGTCTGCGATCAGGACTGTGCCCGCCTGACTGTCAACTGTCAACTGTCAGATGTAGTACCAGCCGCACCTGTCCGCAAATTCGCTGCCACCTCTGCGCGTGTCAGAGCCCCTGTCACGCTGCCAGCTGCCGCCGTACTGCTGCTGGCTGCTGCGACCCGGGGCCCCGGCCGAAGGCCTGCCGCCGGCGTTCATGCTGCGCTGCCCGCTGCCGCCGCGCTGTGAGCGGTCGCCCTGCTGCTCTGGGGGCGCCATCACAGGCACGGGCGTTCCATCCTCCAAACCTACGTGTGATTATCGCAGTGCGACCGAGAGACCATTGGCCCAGGAGAGTTGACAGCTGCGCATGTGGCACGCAGCTGTCAACAAAACTCCGACCCGGCCGGCCACGTCCAAGGTGTCTCCCTCAGAAAAGTCAGAGATGGCTAGACTGCCTCTGGCAAGATTGGCTGCTCAGAGATGGACAGAGGCCTGCAAAAGCCACCCACTCGCACAATCGGAGGTGTGAGGACGCCAGCTTTGGAGCTTCAAGAAGCTTGTTGGGCTGTGCGCTACAAAGAGGAAACCCAAGTTCGCTGAGCTGCGCAAGCAGGAAATGAAGCAGCGGGGTGCCAACAACTTCAGGTTTTTGGGCTGACTTATGCCAGCGGGAGCAAGAACGGTGAGCAAAGTCAGTTCGCGGCGTCGTGGGCTACTGTTTTGACAAAAATTCTTCATTGATTGCAACGACCACCGCAGTTTGTCCCTCGCTAAGGTCTGAGTGCTGTACTTCGCCTGACGACAGAGGATTCCGACGCTGGCTTCGCTTGAGGGAGTGACGTCTGGACCGTAGAGCACGAATCGTGCTTGTTATCGAGTGCACGTCTGAGCTCGTCGAACGTGCTGCATTTGCCGCAGCTCAGCCGCAGGGTGCATTAGCCAAAGGGGACCCACTGTGACGAACCTTGAACAGCAGTGCCCTCACCGCTCGCCTTGCGATGGGGGTGGACCTAGACAAATGGACAGAGAAAGTCAGACGCTGCGAGTACCTGGCAGAGGACGAGCTCAAGGCTCTGTGTGAATATGTGAGTATCCTTGGCTGCGCTCGAGCTGCACGGTCGCAGGCCTCTGTGCTGAGCATGTCTGAGGCTCATCTGCTACGCAACATTGCGCAGGTGAAGGAGATACTGGTGGAAGAGTCGAATGTGCAGCCCGTCAACAGCCCCGTGACGGTGCGCATGCCGCAACTCTCAGCATGTGCGCCCAGCCTGCTGCGTTCATGCCACCTGTGCAGTGCAAAATGCTGACGTCTGCATTCCCGGACGACGCAGGTGTGCGGCGACATCCACGGGCAGTTTCACGACTTGCTAAAGCTGCTAGAGACGGGCGGGCAGCTGCCGGAAAAGTCCTACATCTTCATGGGCGACTTTGTGGACCGGGGGTGAGCTTCCGATCGAACGAACAACGTGCAACTCAACCTGCAACTGTGATTGAGTTGGCTGCAGTGCTGCCCTCCGCACACTTTCTGTATTCTTGTGTGCGGGCACAGCATCGTCAAACATACCAGGGTGCCGCACAGCGCGCGCAGGGTGATTATCTAGCTTCACACCAGACGTTTTTCCTGGTTCTGACTGCGCAGGTACAACAGCCTGGAGGTGTTCACGCTGCTGCTGCTGCTCAAGGCGCGGTACCCGGCGAACATGACGCTGCTGCGCGGGAACCACGAGAGCCGGCAGATCACACAGGTGGGTGCTTGCAGCCAGCCACATCAGACCCTCCCGTCCACAGCATGCTCACACGGCAGCCTCTGTGCTGGGCGTGGCCCTGCAATGAGCAGGCGGGCCCATGCTGTGCCTCACGAAGCGTCCTGCGCTGTGCAGGTGTATGGCTTCTATGACGAGTGCCAACGAAAGTACGGCAACGCCAATGCCTGGCGGTATTGCACAGAGGTGTTCGACTACCTCACGCTCTCGGTGAGTGTGCCCACCGCATGCGATATGCGGCCACCTGGCCTGGAGTCTTCTGCTCCTGTCCTTCGTGATGCGCATCGCTGATCGCTCTGTGACGTGCGGCGCCTCCGCCGGCGCACTTCTCCGTGCACAGCCACCCCCGCACCGTCACTGCATCGCCCGGCTCGGCCCGGCACCCTGCTCGCACACTGTGCGCATCCTCCAGGCACCAGCACACGTCTCGCGCCCGTCGTCGATCATGCTGTGCTCTTGTGCCCCGCTCCTGCAGGCGCTCATAGACGGCCGGGTGCTGTGCGTGCACGGCGGCCTGTCACCGGACCTGCGCACACTAGACCAGGTTCGTGGCAGACACCTGCTACGTGCCCTTGCGTGCTCGACGTCCCGCACCTCATCTGTTGTTTTAGCAGCTCCAAGATACAAACTATCGCTGGTGCACACCTCGAATGAGCGCTGGGCGAGCTCTGGAAGTAGGAAGCTCGAATTCCTGGTATTGACGCTGCAGATACGGACAATTGAGCGGGTGTGCGAGATCCCGCACGAGGGACCCTTCTGCGACCTCATGTGGTCCGACCCCGAGGACATCGACACCTGGTGGGTGTCTCCTGCCTCTGTGCACTGCTTCTTAGATCTCGGACTGTTGGAGCTGGAAAGCATGAGCGTGTGGCTGCCACTGCTCTGCATGTGCGGGCAGGAGCCCGCTACCAGGTCAAGCACAACTTGTAGCACTTGGCAGGCAGGGACGTCGAACCCTGGCTTCACACGTGTCTTTCCAAATTGCACCCTCCCGATTGGCGCAGGGCCGTCAGCCCGCGGGGGGCGGGCTGGCTGTTTGGCGGCCGCGTGACGGCGGAGTTCAACCGCGTCAACGGGCTGGACCTGGTGGCGCGCGCGCACCAGCTGGTGCAGGAGGGCCTCAAGTACATGTTCGCCGACAAGAGCCTGGTCACCGTGTGGTCCGCGCCAAACTACTGCTACAGGTCAGTCTTTGGCCTGCGACGGCCACTCTCGACCTGCAGGCGCCCTTGCACGATTGCGCCTCCTCTTCAGCGCCTGTGCACTGCGTGCTGGCCTTTCTCGGCAAGCACGTGGGCAGCCTGGCGCACCGACACGGCGACAGCATGGCGGCACACTTCGGCCTCGGGCATGCCGCTGCAGGCGCTGCTGCGAGGGCTGCCCCCCCTCCTCAAGTCGCTTCCTTCCAAACGCTTCTAAGTCCTGACGGCTCAGAGTTCCAACAGCGTTACGCTGCCGCGCAGGTGTGGCAACGTGGCAAGCATCCTGTGCTTCGGCGACAGCCTGGAGCGCGAGGTGAAGTACTTCACGGAGACGGAGGAGAACAGCACCATGATGGCGCCTCGCAACGCCGTGCCCTACTTCCTCTGAGAGAAGGTGGTCCTGCGCGGGGCGAAGATCAAGGGGCACCTTGCGACGCTGTGCCGTACTTGATCTGATCCGTCGCGGCGGGGCGGGGCGAGGCGAGGCAATGCTGCCATGGTGGCGCCCCGCGACGCCGTGGCCTAATTCCATCGATCCTTTGGCGCGAGGCAGGGCGAGGGGCATTTTTGCCCGTGTCCGGCCAGCCCTCCTCTCAAGCGCGTCGCGCGCGGGGGGCCATGCGTGTAGCGGCATGCTGCCTTGCATCATGGTAGCAGATGAGCGGCGCGGCTGCAATTGCTGGCAGTTCGCTGGACTGGCAAGGACACTTGGCTGGAATAATGGCAAACACATTGTGTGAAGCGCATTTGGGAGCGCTTCAACCTAGATTGTAGGCAGTATGTTCTGTCCCGATCCCTGAGGCACACTCTCATCTAGTCCTTTGTCAGCCAGTCACGAAGTTTGGAGGTCCTTGTGCAAACCCCGTTGACTCCTGCTCGTGCTGATAGCACCGCCCGCTCCTGCTGGTGTTTCCGAGGCAAGCGGGGCAGGAAGACTCCAGATTCGAACCATCATGCCTTCCGCGATTGTTGGCATGTAAAGACCTTGAACATGCAGCAAGCGTCCTTTGGTCAATGACGGCATGACATGTGCAAGTGGAATCGATCCTGCGGCGTGATCGCTCATCGCCTTGCAAGCACACTCAAGGATCAGTTGAACAGCGTGTCAGGCACTCCATTCCGCAAATCCACGGCCGCCTTGCAGAGCCAATCGGTCAGGGCAGGTGAATGTCAATCTGCGACGCAGGAAAGCCGAGCGCAGCTTCACGATTGCCCCTCCAGAATGGCCCACTGCGCCAGCAGCGCTGCACCGTACCCGGTGGCGCCGCCCAGCTTGTCATCCCACGCCGTCCTGCCCAGCGGAAAGGAGCCATCAGGTCTATCCTGATACATGAGCGAAGTGCAGCCACAGGAAAGAATGTGCCAACAGGAATGCGTGCAGGCACCCAGGCCGCCAATTCTCACATCGAAAGATCGCCGTGAACACACACATTCCTCGTAACGATGGACAGCAATCCCAAGGCGCGAGCGGGTAGGACGCCATGCACACAGTAGGACTCGAGCCTCGAGGGACGTGAGCGAGGGGGTGCCATTGAGCAGCGGCCGCACCCGGCGATGTCGATGTGCGCCCACTGCACCTTCTCGGTGTCCACGTACTGCTGCAGGAACAGCGCCGCCGTGATGCTGCCCGCATACTTGTTGCCCGCATTCTGCACCATACGAATTTGTTGCATCTCAAACAAGCACCTGAGTCGAGTGGCATGCTCAGGAGGCGCCGAGCATGCGCCGCATCCCGTGCTGGCAGCGGATGCTGCCCCGAATGAGCTGGAGCTTGAAAAGCCATAAGAGTGACAACCTTTCATGACTCGCGAGGGCAACTCCAGGACTTCTTCAGACGGCGAACCTTCATGTCAGCGATCGGACTCTTCATGATGTCCCAGTAGGAGTCCTCCACAGGCATCCGCCACACCTTCTCGCCTGCAAGTCGCAAACCAGGGCGCGGCTGAGTTCAAGGTTCCTGCGCTCGCCCGATCATCCAGCAAGGCAGCGCGGGAGGCACCTTAATGCCCCAGACAGGCTGTGGTGCGCACCGACATGACTGGAGGCGGTCTTCAGCTTGTCGGCGAGGGCGTCGCTGGGAGTGAAGGCGCCAGCGATGCCCTGTCCCAAGGCGATCATCATCGCGCCCGTCTGCGCATCGACGACACATGGTATTGTAGCCATTTCGGCTGGCAGCGGCAGGCCATGCTGCTGTCCAGCAAAGTGGAGAGTCAACAAGCGTGGCCGCTACTCCCAACTGCTCGAAGCTGTTCACAGCCTCCACAAACATGCCAATCCCCGCGGCTGCCTGGTCGGCGAGGGCACAGGAGCCAAGCGCACGGCGCAGCACAGGATGCATGCACGAAGTGGCACAGAAGCGGCGCGCCCGACGCACCAGAGTGGCGATGTCGACGACGGCCTCCACCTTGGCGTGCTCCTGTGCGAACCACAGCCCGTCCGCCAGCGTGAGCCGCCCCTGCAAAAAGTGCACCAGCGCCAAGTCAACTTCAGTGATTCCTAGCTGAGTTGTGGTGTGAGGAGCATGTAGCGGAGGCAGCAGAGCGTCGCCACGCCGCTGTGCTACTGCCATTGCTCCGCATTGCATGGCTGCGAATGGCATGAAAGAACATAGCGAAATGCTCTGTGCAACTGCACTGAATAGACAGGTTGACAGCTGAAAGGGCAAATTTGAGAGAGATAAGCTGAAAGGCGATCGGACCAACCAGTCCAGCCTGATGACATGCAGTGAGCCAGCTTCTCGCGCCGCCTGTGAAGTTTCTTGAACTCTGACAGGAAGACAGCTGAAGGCACGAGCCGACAGGCGATTGCTGCCAGCTTTTCACATGATCCTTGCCGCACCTCAGCGTCAGTGTTATTGACCTCGACAGTCATGCCGTTAGCCGCCGTGAGCACATCGCCAGGCCGCGTCGCCCGCGCATCAATCATGTTCTCGCACGCCGCCACGATGAAGTGCATCTGCAGCAGCAGCAGAGCCCTGCGTCGAGTGTCAGTTGAACATAGGTGTGACAGTAAGCGCCTCGAGCGCAGGCGACGCAGGCCGTGCAGCAGTGGTATCCACGACGAAAGCCGGCATGCCCCGAGCGTCTGCAGGCGGCGGTGGCGGTAAGGGCAAAATGGACCCCACCTCCACGCCGGGAGGCTGCAGCGCTGCGAGGGCGCGTGCTGCTCCAAGGGTGGCGCCACTCCCACCCTGCAGCGCGACAAGCCTTCTTTTTTAAACTGTTCAGTGGTCCACTGCCGCCCCTAAGAGGGCGAGGGGCGGAGGGGGGGAGGGGGGTGTGTTGGTGGCGGTGTAACATAAGGCCACATGACTGCAGCAGCAGCATCCGAAACTCGAAACTGGGCACGGTAGAAACATCCGCACCATGTCAAACTTCATCATCTCGATCATGGAGCCGGCACCAGCCTTGATGTTCAGGCCGCCGCAGTCGAAGGTGACGCCCTGCTCACAGCGAGCACCAGCGATCAGGCATGCTCACGTCAGGAGGAGAGCAGCAGCAGGCCATCCTCGCTGGCGTGCAGGCGGTCAAGGGGCGGTCAGCAGCGGTGTGCAGCTGTGGCAGGAGACGGGGCCGCCCGGGCAACACACCTTTCCGACGACACCAATCCGCCGCTTCACCTCGCCTGCGCGTAAGAAATTCTCGAAGTCCTCAGTTTGCTTGTGCAGCAGCATGCAGATCCCGCCCACAAGGGATGACAGGCGTCAGGCATGATGGCCAAAGCCCTGCAGGCGCACCTTTCGGCTTGTAGGTCAGGTGGATGAGGCGGAGGTCGTTGCCGCCCTCTGCCGTGGCCTGCACTGGTGCCACACAGTTCTCAACTAACGAAGATAACAAAGGAACGGTCGCTGTGGGCAGAAGCCCGCCGATCGAACAGCAAATTGCCATGCTGTTGGTCCATTCTGATCTCCATTCTGGTCTCTTTCCTGGTCAAACTAGGCAGCGACATGCAACTGGGTCTTCGAGAATCCCAGGGCTCGGACCCAACACTTGAGATCGAAGCAGGAGCGCACCTCGGCAACGCCCAGGTAGAGGCCCATGCCCAGCTTCTCCACGGCTGCCCGCTCGTGCACGTCCAGGTGGAAGCGCTCTGGCGCCAGCGCCGCGATGCGCGCTGCCGTGTCCGCCAGGTAGGCCGGCGTACAGATGTTGGCCGGCGTCTCCACAAGGTACCTGCCACGAAGCAACGAGATTCGTGTGGTTTCATGTCGAGATTCTGTTGACTGGGAATCTGGTGCGGCGCACCGCCCGCCTGGTGCTGCGGCGTGCAGATGGTCTCTGCCGGATACATGTTCTGTTTGGGCAGACGGTCGATCTGGGGAAGAAAGCAGCAATTTGCAGCCCCATGAACGCGACATAACGAAGCCTAGAACTGCTGGAGTATTGGCCGGCGTGTCCACCAAGTCCCAGTTTGCGCTACGGTGCCGCCCCATGAGGAGGGCCCACCACGGACATGAGCCACCGCAGGCCCTCCCGCCGTCAGAGCCTGACGAAGCAGCCGCCCAAGGACTGGCCTTGACCGGCGGCATGCTGCAAGGCGCTGCTGTACCGCAGCGGTGCCTGCAGTCGCTGGCGGGCGCCGGCCGGCAGGGGCGTCGCAAAGAAGGGTTCCTGAGTTCCTGAGTTTCGTGCGACCAAGTCCCCGCACCCACCGTGTGAGCGTGGTGCCTGCAGCGAGGCCCGCAGCGGTCGCGATGGCGGCATGCGCCGCGTTCCTATCGCCGGCGGTCAGCACCTCTAAGCTCTCCAGGCGGCTGAGTGTCGGCTTGGCCTTGAAACGCGTCGCCTCGTAGGCCCCCGTCAGCATCCCCGCAGCCACCTTGCCCGCGGCCGCCGCCTGTCGGACGCGGGACACGGGAGGCTGTCTGTGTGCTGACTGAACACCCGTGCGTTGCCTCCGGCAAGCAGCCTCCTTCATGTGACACTGCCCTCTATGTGCCGCCACCCATGCGGTGGACGTTTGGAAATGGCAAACCCGAGCAGGTGCGCATTGCGCTTGCAGCTGGCTTCCAAGCAGCAGGCACAGGAAGCTGCCACAGCAGTGCAGAACGCCCGTGAGGTTGCATCCGAGCGCCACGCACCTTATCAGCGTCATTCGAGGCTGGAAGGCCCAGGAATGCGACCGCCGCCGTCTTAGCGCGCAGCCTCTTTGCGGTGGCGGCGATCGTCGCGCCGGCCGCCTGCACGGCCGCAAGTAGTGTGTTTGCTATCGCCGAGCCTGTCGAAGCTGCGCTGAAGGCTGTGCGGTGAGCCGGCACAGGCCTTCAGGTGGGGTGAGGCCTGCTGGTTGGCGAGTGTCGTACCACGCAGGCCACGGGAGCTCGTGGGACCCAAAACCTGCCCAGGATGCAACCCAGCGGCTGTATGCGCAACTGCTGTGCAGACGGCAGTGCGGAGGCGGAAACGCAACACTACCTGGAAGGGGGATGCGCCCCAGGTAGGCACCGCCTGCGCCTTTTTTGCCGGCCCCAGGCCGATGACTGCAACGCTGCGCGCCTTGCCGCCAACGCGCGCCACCTCCGAGCTGCCCTGCGCAGGCCGGGCGCACATGCGGCCTCAGGTCGGCGGCCGCTGATGCGCACGAGGCGCCGCGGCCAGCCTCGCAGCCCTGCCGCCAGTTACGGTGCGCAGGTTCAGCCCGCTGCCGGCGTGAGCCTGGGCGCCCCTCAGTCGTGGGAACTCCGCCAGCCTTGCCCTTCCGCAGGCTGTGTGCTGGCGGCCTTGACGCTTCAGCATGCAAATGCACCATGCAATGTGCCGGTCACAGCAAGGCGCGCACCGCCTTGCCGGCAAACTCGTGGATCTGCACGAACTCGGTGACGATGCCACCCAGCGCCTCGTCCAGCGCCTTCAGTTCTGCGTCCTTGATCGACGGCGAGTCGCCTGCGCGATGTACAAGCAAGGAGCGAGAGTTTATGCTGCGCCGCGACCATGTCGAGGGCCCTTGATGGACGGCGAGTCGCTTGCGCGACATCCATGCAGAAAGCGAGAGTTCATGCTGCGCCACGACCATGTCGAGGGTGCCGTCACACGAGGCGCGGACGCCGAAGACAGGGCTGAAAATGCAGCAGAATGTCTATGGTGTGCACGGGCCGGCGCCTGATGCGGCGCAGCCCATGGGGCTTCGCATGCCGGCATGGGCCGCCGGCGGTCCCGTCCCACAATCCAGGAAGAGCACCCCTGCTCCGAGGACTCTCGATGGATTGGGACATCGACTGCGGGGCGCACCGATGGTGTCGAATGCCTCCTCTGGCACGGCCAGAACCAGCAGATCGCCGCTCCAGTCCTGCGGCGCTGATGTCGCCGGCAACACCGCCGCGACCTTCTCAGGCTCCCAAACCTGCATGTACAGGCGCACTCATTGAGAGTGTCATGGTCATGCGCACATGCAGCTGCCAGTGGCAACAGATGAGGTCGCAGAACAGACGGCATTCATGTTGCTTGGGACACGCGGAACTTTTGACAAATGCGTCCAGGTGACTGACGAGCAAGATGCAGTTGTGCGGGCGAACTCACGAGCTCTTTGTTGCCCACGGTGGGCGTAGTGCCTGTCGCGCTCATGACGACCACAGACAGGCCACGCGCTGCAGACCGGGACCCTGCGTGTTGCATACAACGTGCATTAGAGTAGCAAGGCGTGATTTGACCTTCGTCAGGTGGTTTCATGTAAGGTTGGGGGCGCCAGGTCTGATCTCACGGCGGAACGGACCTTGGTAGGGCGCCTGCCGTTCTCTCAACGATGGCGCCCTGGAGCTCGATGTGCTGCAGGTGGGCACCATCCACAAGTGAGGACATGCAGGTGGCCCACACGACGCATGACAAACCATCCGCAGATGATGACGCAGATGCTGGCTTGGCGATCGCCACTCACCGTGGGCTTGCGACACCGCTATTGCAGCGATCGAGAGGTGCAACCGGAAGCGGCCTGCAAAAGATGCACTGTGATCAGCAGATCACACCGTGTTTACTGTGTCAGGCTGCCAACCAGCTCAACAGGGGAAGCTCACCAGCGTCGAAAGCTCGGAAATGATCGAGCCAATCGAATGTTCGTGAGGGTGAGGCGGTGGGCCATCAAAGTAATTCGTTGACAACTTTCGAAAGTTTGTGGCCACACTAGAATAGAATGCCATGAGGGGCACCGCTGTGACTTCGGAAACAGGGGGCACGTGTTGCAATGCCACGTCAGTGATCAGGGTCTTGCCCTCCCACTAGTCAAGCACAGACAGCATTTCACCTTGTTGGTCGTCAGTGCAATTTACAGCCGGCTGGGGACAGGCATGCAATCGACAAAGGAGACCGTGATGTCAAAGCAAACCACTGCCAAACATTTCTTCTCAACAATACTACCAAGGTACCAGCAAAAGGCGCCGAGGTGTGACGGCGAACTGACAAGAAGGAAACCGCCCCCCTCAATCGGAGGCCACGCAGTTCATTCTGAACGACGCAGAGGCAACCTACAGCCCTGCTGCGAGGCCTGAACTATAGCGTCGAGTGAAAAGGGGGAATGCCGCCGCGCGGAAACGCCGGGGTCCTATGGCAATGCACAGATGGTGTGCAAACTGTACATGTGCGGACGTGACGTGCGTGCGCACAGGAGATACCAAGTCCAGTGTTGTTGGAATTGGTATCCCCTGGTGCGCAGTCAGGCCCGCACCGGCTGCTGGACAATGCTTGACGTTCGCAGCGCTACCCAAGTGCTGCATGCTGCCGAACCATTTGACGGAGAATCGCACTCAAAAACTGGTGCCGCTGACCCAGCCCGAGGAAAGGGTTATGATGATCGCCACCTGCCGTTTCCTCCATTTCCACAGCAGCAGCCGCTGCTGCTGCAGCCGCTGCTGGCGTGCCGTCCCTAAGCGTCCCTTTGCCGCCGTCACTTATACTTGCGGTTGGCTGCGCGGGTGCCTGCATAGTGACAGAGCGTTGTGGGGCAGGCAGCCGAAAGGCAGCTGCTCACAGGGCTCGCTGCTGTGATGTATGGTTTGTGTACCTATGCAGATTCGGGAATCTGCCAAGACACACCTGGGCAAAGCAGCCCAGCACCCTGGTGGCTTGGCCACATGCACAGACAACCCCTGGTTATGAAAAACCGAGACAACAAGGAGACGGCAATGCTTGCGTTGCGGGGAGGAGGCAGCTGCGCACCGGTGACGGTGCGAGTGGTGTACCGGCGGCCGCCGGCGCTGCGCGGGTTGACGGTCAGGTTGTCCTGCAGCTGCAGCAGGATCTCCGCCACCTCGTTGAATTCCTCTCCGTCCTCCCCCTGCGGCACAGCAGGGTTTAGGGTTTGGGAGTCAAGGTTTCAAGTGGCTTAATTGAACTCCTCGCCGTCCTCGCCCTGCAGCGGCACAGAGTGGGGCAGGGCATCTAGGGTTTAGAGACAACAGAACGACGGCCCCAGCCGTGCGTCACCGGATGCCGGCATGTGGGAGGCATGGCTCGGTGCAAGCTCAAAGGACTCGAATATTGCACATCACCAGCTTCTGATCCGGGAGGACTGCCTGCAGAGAGCCGAATCTGCTCCCTGCCCAATATCCAGGCAGCGATGAAGAGGGTACCTGCATGGCGGCGGGCTGCGACTCGTCAATGTCCATGCCGCCAAACAGCTCCTCGTCCATCTCGCCGCTGTCGCCACTCAGCGAGGAGCTGCTGGCCTGCACCTTCATTGCTGCGCCGTTCGCCCTGCGGCAGCGCGTAGCCGGTGGGTCAGGCAGGCTGCTTCATCGCCCTTGCAGCAGCTGATGGCTTTGCATGGTGATCATGGCGGCTGCCGGGAAACCCACTGCACTCCAGACGTGCAACTTTAGAAGACCCATGCAATGGCTAAAGTCACTTATTAAGTGGCAATGGCTGAAGTCACTTATTAAGTGGCAATATTGAGCCCTCACCTGGCCGCCTCCCCGTTGACTGCCTTTGCCGCCCCGTCGTTCATCGCCGCGGCCGCGHCCAGCGAGCCAATGGCCGCCTCGCGGCCGCGSMAKWSCGCCGGCGGCGCCACGAAGAAAGCCGCCGGCGCGGAGCCAGCCACAAAGCCGCGGCCGGCCCGGCCGCCGCCATAATGGTGGTCCTCCAAGTCTGTGGCGACATCTGAGCCCGCCTCCGAGGCCGGCTGAAAGTGCTGGAAGGCATTGCCTGCCGCCGGCATCGACCCTGCACCATGGCAGGTATCAGGGTGAGATCATCAAACACATCGTCCCTACTAGTGACAAGCAGCCAGCTGCAACGCTCCCGGATGAACATCTTACAGGAACTCCGCGGAGTCTTACAGGGACCCGCTTTCCATGCCATTCAGGGCTATGATGCCTGTGGTCCCTCGGCTTGGCAGTAGCTCAACATGCCAGCTGGCTCAGGTACCTGGGATGGTCGTCGCCGCACTAGCGCCGCCGCTATGCAGCGGCTGCGGCGGTGGACGGCCGTCATCAGGAAAGTTGCACACAGCGCTGGCGCCGCGGATACGGCGTGCCGCAGCGTCATACGCTCGAGCCGCCTCCTCGGCCGTGTCAAAGGTGCCCAGCCACAGACGCGCGCCCTGCATACACAGGGACCCCTGACGTCAAGTACTTGTTTGATTGATGTACCAAAGTTTCAGGACCTCTACGGATGAACTGCTTGCAGCTGGGATGACTTCCAGACATGGCATCACAGACGCACAAGATGTGGATCCATCCAGTCTGCAGGACCTGCAGGCTCCATAGGCATTATTGTAAAAGTTAGCGGCCTGCCTTAGTGGGGTCCCTGATCTCGGCGGCGAACTTGCCCCATGGGCGCTGCCGCACGCCACGGTAGCGGCTGTTGCCGGTGCCAGAGCCGGCAGCGCCTTGCGAGGGCCGGCCGCGGCCGCGGCACGCACGCGGCCGCAGCGCCGCCGGGCGAGCGCTTGGTCACGCCCGGCTGGCTGGCGCGGCGCAGGCTGTTGCTGCCGCCCGGCTTGAGCAGCGAGCTGGACAGCGAGGACCTGCATTGCAGCAGCAATGCTTGCTGCAGGCGGCGTTGATGACGGTGCAGCAGGAGTGGTGCTGCTGCTTTATCAATGCTATTCGGCTGCTGGCACTCAGCGTGTGCGTGCAGCAAAGGTGGTTGCAACTGACTCTGCTAAGGCCAATGCATTCATCCCTCAGCAGACGCWGWCCSTCTGGGGGGGGACAACTGCAGAGGCATGGGTGGCTCATCAAAAGGGAAGGCACAGAAACGCGACTGAAGCAGTCGCGACTCACTTGGGATGGTGGTTGTCCGGCAAGGAGCCGGCGTTGAGACCCGTGAGGCTGGAAGCGGCGGAGGCGGCGCCAGAGGCGTCTGTCCGCGTCGCAGCAGCGGCACCTGTGCTCGACAGCGCTAACGGCGCAATGTCCAGCGCCGGCGTCGACGACGCTGGCCCGCCAAAGCTGCTCGACAGGGCGCCTGCACATAGGCTTCACGTCAGCCTCCCATGACTCATGCAGGCAGAAGCCTTGAGTTTCCGCGTATTGTATCAGTCCAAATTGGCCTCGTTTCTGCACAACTTTCGGCAGGCTTCGCTGCGATTGCTCACCTGAGAAGCCGCCGGGCACGGAGCTGCCTGCTGGCGGCGTTGAGGCGCCGCCAAAGCTGGCGCCGGCGCCCATGATGACGGATBAGGACCGCGGCGGGGCGCGCGGCGGCAGCGCTGGACCCTGCCAACCGCCCAGGCATGCCAAGTCAGGACTTGGTGCACAACAGAGGGAGAGGGGAAGGGGGGCGTTGTCAAGGTTGAGCCGCACATCAAGGTCAACAAAGCTGGCAGGAGCGATTACTGCAGCGTCAACTCACCGGCATGCTGCTGCTGACCAGGCTGCGGTGCCCGGCGGGGATGGGCACGACCTGGCGACCGCCCAGGGCCGAAGCAGGGAAGGAGCACGCCGGCAGCCCGGTGCGCAGCTGCGCCGGCATCGGCAGCGGTGAGCTGCTGGTGGCATACAGCTGGGCGGCGCTGGCAAAGCCGCCGCTGCTGCTGCCGGGCTGCTGGAAGAGGCTGGGCGGCGTGCCAGGGAAGCTGCCCTTGGCGGCCGCCGCGCTGCTGTTGCTGGTGAAGCTGCCGGCGCCTGGGGCAAAAGCAGTTGAACGGTATCGATGGCATGTGCAGCCATTTAGCCTGACCAACATGTCCAGATCCGTTGCAGTTGGCAGAGTCGGCTGCTTGCACACGGCATGTCATCGCCCGTGTGTTTGATCAGGCAGGAGTTGACGCAAAAAGGCAAATATGTGCTCTTCATTGCCGGAAGCACTCACCAGGGCTGGCCGCCGCGCCGGGCGAGAACGGGCTGCCGGCGGGGAAGCAGCTGCCAGCAGCGCCSGCGCCSGCGCTGCCATGCGAGGCCGCGGTGCTGGAGTTCGAGCGCGGCGGCGCAGAAGAAGGCGGGATGGCCAGCGGCGCCGTCGGCCCCGGGCTGACCTGCATCGCCGCGGGCCTGCTAGCCACTGGGCTGCCAAACACGCGCTGCAGCTCTGCGAGCGCCTGGCTGGAGACCGGCTCCAGCTGTGCGCCTGCACAGGATTGGCAGTCAAGGCTGAGTGCATGTCTGTGCCTCTAGCCCATCAGCAAGGCGGCGGTGTCCTCGAGCCCATGCCTCTTGAAGCAGCCGCATCTGACCATGCTGAACCGCCTAGCCGGGCAGGAGGAACCGGCTGTGTCAGCACTGTGGATGCACCAACCTGTCTGCAGGCTGCTGATGCCCATCAGGGCTGCCTTGGCGTCCAGGGCTGCGGAGGCGAAGGGACTTTGCGCGCCGCCGGGTGCCGCAAAGCCGACCGTGCCGGCCCCCTGGAACGTCTGTCGGGGGACGAAGCCGTTGCTCGCAGCGGCGGCAGCAGCTTTGCTGCCGCAGCCTGGGGCTGCAGGGACGTCCCCTGCGGACTGCGTCTTGACCGGCATGACGCCGCTTCCGCCCGCGCTGCTCGGCTTGCTGAGCTGCGCCACGGCGTCCACAGCCGTTTCTACGCTGCTAGTATCCGCTCCTACAACAACGGAGATTTAGGTTTGCGGTGCAGTGTAGTGTTTCGCAGGCTGCGGACTCCACATCAAGCGCCCACAGACTGCAGCGACTCGTCGTCCCGGTCAGACGTACCGTCGCGGGCTATTGGCGGCCTGACGGAGACTGGACCGGTCGAGTCGGCGGCCAGAAGCGGTGACGCAGGAGATCAAAACGAAGGGATCGGGCATCGCAGCTCATTCGGAGAATGCGCACCGGCTCGGGACAGATCACCGGTTCGATGTTAAAACGAGGCTCGCGGCGACATCCCGCTATTGCACCGCTGCTCAGCACGCCTGGAGTCTTGCAGCAAAAAGCAACCCCCTTTCGGATTCTGATTGCGGCACCGCTGATCTTCTGCCAGCGCGCAACTGAATGAAAGTCGCCACGCGCCAAGTGGAAAGCCGCCACCTCGCCGACGATACCCTGCCCCGCGTACCTGACTAGACTGATACTTGCACAAATCAGCAAGCGCGAGGACTTGAAAAAACTCGCTGCAGATGTTCTAGCGAGGCCCCGTGTCGGAGCCGCTTCGAAGTCACTGCCAAGTCCAGCTCAGCTGGACTGACATTCAGGGTCCGCGCCCCTCGGCCTTGCAGAGCCGCCATCTCTGGCTGAACAGCAGAAAGCGTACCGCTCGCATCGTACACAGCCGCACGGTCGGGCCCATCCCGCTGCCAGGAAGTTTGACACGGGTCGGCCGAGGCGCACTCTCGTGAACGGAGCTGTGTCTTCTGCTGCCGGTCCGATGCACCCTTCATCAGAACACTGTGCATTGCAACCCCATTGCAGAGGCACAAGTCCCGAATCTGCGCCCCGGAAAGCCTGTAAACTCTGATCTGTTTTCGAACAGACTGGACGAAGCAGCCGCCCTGAGGCTGCTGCCAAGGACCCATGTCTCACCGTGATTACAAAGAGACCAGCGTTGGCGCTGACGTCCAGCTCCCTCGATCACCGTCCCACAGCTGTGGTGTGGGCGTTGTCAGCTTCACCCGGCAGCACGTGTGCTGCTCGCGCAGCGACGAGCCCACGCAACCCTGCCCGCCTATCGTGCTGCTGCAGCGGCTGTGCTCTGAGGCTGTAATGGCAGGGTGCAAAGCGCAGGGTTCCGGATGGCCAGGCACAATATGCTTTGGCACTCGGTCTGGATGTGGTGATGATCTGGCAGAGGTGGCGACGCACGTGATTGCCACTTTCCGGTCCAAAACCTAGCGAGAATCTAGAGGATATGGTCAGATCAAGGGCTCCGCTCAGCAATAGACCAGTAGTGCAGCAACCATGCGATCTTCATCATGCAGACGCACGAAAGATTGGACGAATAACTAAGCTGACAACGACATTGCTGCACGCTCGACTAAACTCCCTGCCTCCTTGTTGTCATGGCCCAAATTACTGGCGCCGCGAGATGGATGCTGACTCGCTTTCAGCTGCTCTGCGCAACAACCACGCCCATCAGCTCTCGCACCCTTGGTCGCATTGTCGCACTTCGGGTCATCAGCAACGACGTTCCTGCAGGTTCTGCAGCATCAGGACTGGCGCACATGCGTGCCACCCACCCGTGAGCAGCAACTCGGACGGCCGCCGCCGCATGGTGGGCGCCGTCGCCGCCACAGCATATAATTCCCCCTCCGAGCCCCGCGACTGCCGCTTGTTGAAGCGGTTAGCCACCGCCTTGTCCCTGCAGCAGTGGGACATGGCTGTGACGCCTCGCAGGCTAGCCATCTGCCTTTTACAATGCCAACGGATTACTCAATGGGAGTGTACTGCATTGAGACACCAGGTCTGCAAAATCCAGTCCATGGTCTCGGCCTTCTGGTCGTCGAATCAGCAGGGTGAGCAGCTGCGGTGTGCAGTGAAAAAGGCGCACAGCGTCATACACGCCGAGGATGCGGCACGCACCTGGGGTAGCTCCATAATGCGCCCGTGTAGGACAGGAAGCAGAAGGCCCAGGGCACCAGCATGCACACGAAGAGGCTGAGCGACAGTGCGTGTGCATTCTGCCGCCGCGCGTAGTCGCCCTCTGGCGTAGGATCCCCGCTGGCCACGACCCCCTGCAGGCGCATGGAGAGCGCATCACCGAGCCAGGCAGGGCACCCCCGACGTGTGGACCAGCGGCACTGCGAGCGGCGCCAGGGACGGAAGCGCCTGTCAAGAGCGCCTGCAGCCACGCTGAGATGCGTCGTGCAGCCCAGCGCACGGGTGCTCACAGGACATGGTTGATGTCACTGCACACGGCCGGCCACAGCCCCTTGTGGGGCTTGCGTGTCCGCGAGCGTGTAGGGCTGCCGATGCGTGGCATTGAAAGCGACACCTGGAAACCGAATGAGCGCTCGGCAATGATACCAACGAGCGGGGCTGCACAGGCAGCGACCCCGCCCTCGAACGACCGGTCAAAGGCGTAGACCGTGGATCGCAGCGGCTCGGGTGTCACGTCCGCCATGATGGCCGAGTTGCACGGCCCGCACCTGCGGCGCGCCACATGAACGACTCGAAACGCTGTGCGGGCAGCCAAACCGCTTCGCCGGCAGACAATTGCCGTCTTCAGGTTTGCAGCCAGGTCACACCCATGGCACCGTGCACTTGTGCCCAGCGCTTGCTGCCCGGTCTGTATCACGAGACCCACAAGGGCATCATCGTCGCTCACCATGTGATCAGCACGCCCATGACGGCGAATGTCGCGGCGAATGCCCACCCTGCTGAGGCCGGATTCGGGAGGCTCGGCAGCACTCGCAACAGCAGCCAGCACAGCGGCAGCCCCATCAGCACGCTGGCTTGCGCGGTGATGACCCGCCCAACTTTCGGGAACCTCCTGACCAGGTGGTCACCTGCGACGAGGTATTCGAGGGTGAGTACGAGCCATCAGGACCGCCCTCTCCAGAGTGTTCACTGGTTTCACTTCGCAGCTGCCTCAGCTCCCAGCATTGCACCTCATTGCACAGCACTGCAAGAGATAGGGTGTCTCAGGGAAGGAAGACTCACCAATCGAGCCGCCTAGCACATGGCCAAACGAGGTGCCAAGGGCAAAGACCGCCATCAGGCTCGATGCCGCTAGGTCTGCATACGAAGACGAATGCTCGTCAGGGCTGTTAATGCTGCGCTTGAAAGTGCGTGCGAGTGCCTCCAAGCACAAGTCTCAAGCCAGGCGCACCTGAGAAGCCCAGCAGCTGCAGCCACAGCGTGAAATATACCATTGCCTGCCAGGGTAGGGAGCCGACAACACCCTGCATGCACAAACCAGGCACTGTCAGCTCCCTGCCGAACACTTGTGCGCTGCGCCGGAGCCTCGGCGCCCCATCTGCATGACCTCAAATCATTGGAGCCATGCACCAGGTGCGGGTTTGCAGCCACCTAACAGCGCAATGTTTCCTGACCAACGTCGCCTTTAGCCTTCAGCAGCTTGAAGAGACCTCAGCAGTCGACCTGGAGCACGATGATCCTAAACGTCGCAATGCCGAGCACGTGCTTGACGTCTGCGAGCGCCTCGCCGCAGCGGGACCTCCAGTCCGGCGGCGCCGGCCGGCGCGTCAGCACCGGCAGCCCCCCGCGGCCGCCCCCGCCGCTGCCGCTGCGCTGCAGCTTGCCGCCTGCAGGGTCGACGGCCTTGGCTGCAGCCTTTGCCGCCGGGTCGTCCTCCGCCGCCAGCTGACTGTACCTGGGAGTCGATCGGGTGCACCATGTGTCAGCCGCCGGTCGGTACCCACATCATCCGAGTGCAGTAGGCTGCTGCACCCTGCCTTTCTTCAATCTGTCAACGCAAAGCCTCCATGACGTGCACCGTATGACCACCTGGAGCCACTCCTCCGCCGCTCGTCGCCCAGCTGCAGCGGCGAGATGACGGCGCGCGCTGGCAGCCTCGGGTCCACTGCCCACTTGAGCACCAAGAACGTTGTGAGAAAAGCCACGGCCGCCATGGCGTGGAACGCCAGCCGCCAGCCCTCGATGCCCAGCGGGAATGTGGACCCGATGTTAGTCGCGAAGAAGCCGCCCAACATGCCGCCTGCCAAGGGATGGCAGCCTTGTCTCTGCCGCCGGGCAGTCCAGCCAAGACGAGACGTGGCAAACGGGCCCTTACACAACAGACAGTCTTGCAAAGAGGTCGTCAAATGGCACGTCCACTGCATGCAGCGTCCGCCAACCCCAGCACATGGCGAGGAGCACTCTTGCAGGCAGGAGGGCATTGACAAGTGTCTTGCCTAGGGAGCCGATGCAGAAAAGCCAACCAAAGGCACGGCCCCGCTGTTCAATCCCGTGAAGGTCGGCAGTCAGGCTCTGCAGGCACGGTATCACAAGAGCTAGGCCCAGCCCATTGAAGCCGCACGCCACCATTGCCTGCGCAACAGCAAATCAGCGGTTGCTGCTTTGCACCCTCGACACATTCAGCCTGAGCAGGCAGCAGACCGGACACGGCGCTCCTGGTTCACAGAACAGAGCAGGATATCGGCCTTCTGGCAGTGCCCGCGTCTGACGGTGCTACAGCGCATCACCTGAGGCATGGAGGTGCTGAACCCGATAGCGCTGGTCATGACTCCCCAAAGCGCACACCCAGCTGCCACAACCTGTGTCCGGTCAGCCTTGTCGCCGATCAGGCCGCTCAGCGGCGACGCCAGCGCCTGCGCGCAGCCGTTGCGTGTGGCAAGAGCACACATAGCACGCGTCGTTGCGCATCAAGACGGGCGCACACATGCAGCTGCAGGCCCAGGCACACACCTGCACAAGCGCCCGGCACAGAGTCAGGGTGCCGAGCTGCGAGGGCGTCGCATTGAGCGATCTGCTGATGAAGTAGAAAACCGCTGGCAGTACCTGCATGGCACAGCCTTGCTGAGCGCCGAAGGGCATGTGAGATGCATATTCTGGTCAAACCGGCTCCAGAATATAGCACTGGATACGCCCGTGCCTGTTCGTCGGCCTTCTCCACCACGGACGCCAAGTTGATCAGCACCACAGTGCGCCATCGCGGGTCCCTTAGGGTTGCAGCCTGCACGACACGGGATCAGTGTCTGCTGTCCCTTCACAAATCATACTGCCTCAAGTGCCGCAAATGTGCCGTGCAGGCTTGCACGCATCATTGCGCTGCGCCGCAACGTTTGCATTCGCCGCACCACCGGCTGCTTGGACTTTCATAGACCCGTTTTAAAGCCTCACCAGGCTGGGCAATCCGCTTTGCATCAAGTGAAGAGCAACCGCCTGTCGCGCGCTATAACCGCTCACATTGGCTCGGCGATTGCGCGCTCAGCCACAGGATGGATATTGCGGCAAAGCAATAACAGCAGTCACCAAATGGTCATTGCAGATCAGTCAGGAATAGTTTGAGTTTGAACCAGAGCCGGGCTACAACTTCCTGAAGCCAGTGCTACTGCAGGCGGTCAGTTGCCGAACCAAAATCGCAAAGGCCTCAAAGTTTCTAGCAAGAATTGATCCTATCGAAAATGTTCAATGATCAACTGCCAAGACAGGTCTGCTCGTGCGCAATGCTGGTCAGCAAATGACCAGACGTTGCTGCACGCT
The DNA here is from genome assembly GCA_033439295.1 of Deuterostichococcus epilithicus. Classification (NCBI taxonomy): domain Eukaryota; kingdom Viridiplantae; phylum Chlorophyta; class Trebouxiophyceae; order Prasiolales; family Stichococcaceae; genus Deuterostichococcus; species Deuterostichococcus epilithicus. The sequence goes on from JAVTLE010000007.1 coordinate 1,145,503, forward strand.
GGTTTCCCAGCAACATTCACCAGCGCTTTCACGCCAGATCATTTCTGCGCCAACCTAGTGCTGCATCATACTTGCACTTTGTGATAGTTCCACACGCAGCACTGCGGGCCAGGTCTAGACAAGCTGCAGGTGCAAGTTGCAATCGTTGCAAACGTCTGGCACCTCACTAGTTGCACATTGCGGAGCGCGCTGCTACCACTGTGATGTGCCACTGCAGACGGAGGAGCTAGTCAGGCTGTAAGCACTGTCGCAGAGCAGCAATGACAGAAATCAGGACCGAAATCGATCTGCTCGATTCGTGGTTCCGCATCGCTGACCGCGACGGCGATGGACGCGTTCACGGAGGCGAAGCAGTGGACTTCTTTCAACGGTCAGGGCTGGGGAAAGAGCCGCTGTTCCAGGTGCTCGCGGCGTTGTCCTTCACACGACAGATCTTGCCACACCACCAGCTTCAGGCGAGGACCGCACTCGCTAGCGCTGACGTGCACGTGCTGCTCGCGTAGATATGGAACGCCGTGGCGGGCAACAACCCCTTCCTCTCGAAGCAGCAGTTCTACACCTCCATGCGGCTGGTGTCAGCGGCGCAGGTGCGGCAATCTTGCATTGCGGTTTTTAAACCTTACTGGATCGCGAAGAACCTGTCTGCATCCTCCCTCAAGAAGAGTCTGTTCCACATCTAGAAGTTGTTCACCTCTCCTCGTGCAGAGAGGGGGAGGCAAACTGTCAGAAGCAGAGGCGCGGTCTATCCTCATTGGCCTGGGCCCGGCGCTACCGCCGCCAACCATGGCAGGCCTGGAGGGGCTGAAGACCGCAGTGCCGCAGATCCTGCCGCAGGTGCTGGCTGGGACATGCGCACCCTCGCCCAAACTGATTTCACACCCTGTCCCGGCCCTCCGCACATCCCTTGGTACAAGGGCCCCTGCAGACCTAGCAGGGATGCCGCAGGCACGAATCTGACAGCTCGTCATGCGAGGCGACCGCAGGCTCAGGCAGCGCCGGCGCCGACGACATCGCAGCCTGACAAAAAGCCGGACGGTGGCTTTCCTCCCATGTCGGGCGATGATGTGCAGCGGTACCAGGGCCTGTTTGCGCGGCTGGACACCGACAGGGACGGATACGTTCTGGTGCGTCGATACCCCCCCTTGCGTCTGGCTGTTGCACCTCAACTGTTTCGCAAATTCGCACGAGCGTGCACTGACTCCCGGCCTGAAGGTGGACTGCACGCCATGTCGCCAGCATCAAAGGGGTTCATGCAGGCGTAGGCACGACCCACCATCCTCCGGGACCGAGAGGGGCTCGTTCTCATTCTCGGACGTAGGGGCAGGACTGCTTCGGCACCTTCATGGAGTGGGGCCTGCCGAAGGAGGTGCTGCGGGAGATCTGGGCGCTGGCGGCGGGGCAGCAGGGGCAGCTGGATGCGCGCCAGTTCATCTCGTGCGTCTACCTCATGGACAGCGTCAAGAAGGTTCGCCGCTCGGTCTGGGAGCTCCGTTTTGGACAAAAATAATGTGAACAAACATGCAGTGCAAGCATGCGCGGGCGGGCAAGGTGGTTGCGAATGAGCGGGGGCAAGCCTGCGAGGAGTGCAGAGCCTGGAGAGTGTGCAGAGGGGCAAGCTGCTGACCAGTGACTGGCAAGGGTGTGCCAGTCACTAATACCCGTTCCTGTGTCCCGTCCAGGGGCTGAAGCTGCCGCCGGCACTGCCAAGCAAGAACTTCCCACCGCTGTCGTCCGACCTGGGCGCCGACGTCACCGTGACCGACATCCTGGTGCGGCGCACCTCCTGCCTCGCGACTGATTGGCCCGCCCTCCATCGCAGTGAACAAGCGCCACCATGTCGCATTGTGAGTATGCCACTTTCGGGTGCATGGCCTGCTTGCCGACTCACGCTCAGCGGCTGAGCCGTCCAGGCTCAGCAGACGCTGATGCGACCACCTGCGCTCCTTGCAGGCGGGGCACGCCGCGGGGCAGGACGTGTTCTCGCGCCAGATCGCGGTGCCGCCGCTGCCCGGCAAGGCGCGTTTCGCGGGCGGCCCCGTGGGCGCCGAGGCGCCGCCGTCGCGGGTGCCGCCCGCGGACGAGGCCTCCCTGGCGGCCCTGGAGTACTCTGACCGCCAGCGGCTGGTCAAGGAGCGCAGTGAGGCTGCCGGCGTCGACCGCGGCTATGCCAAGGTGTGCTGTGTCTCATCAGTCTCGTTTGCGGACGGTGGCTTGGCACGACCATGACTGGGGCCGGCTGCTTGAAGGAAATGGACGCTTGCAGCGCTTGCGTCGTTCATGGGGAGGAACACCATTCCGGCTCTCGAGGAGCGCTGTCGCTTGCGTGTCCTCTGACAGCCATGTGGCAGCCAGCACAGAGAAGCGCATGACGATGTGACGGTCCCAAGGGCAGGGCTCAACGTGCTGCGATGCTGCCCAGGCACAAGCGGAGGTGGAGGCGGCCAAGAAGCAGCAGGCCTTCTTCCAGCAGCACCTGCAGGAGCTGACGCTTTTCAAGGCCAAGACCAGCGCCGCGCTGCTGCAGGCGCGCAGCCCCGCGCTGTCAATCTGCTGTGTCGAGTCATCACTAAATATATACTCTTCCAGACTGCTGAGACAAGCACATGCACGACGGCAGCTGCCTGGTCCCTGTCTCGCCTCGGGGCTCAGGTTTGCTTCTTGCCGATTTTCTGGACGAGGTGGTCGAACTTGAAAGTGCGAGGCACACGGATTTCGGCATGATGCGGCACAGGCGGAGGAGTGGGCCAGCCGGGAAAAGAGCGAGGCAACGGCGCTGCAGCAGCGGTACGACACCACGTACACGCAGGCGGAGAGCCAGTTCCAGGGCTCCCGCACCCTGCTGGCCGACATCCAGGTGCATGCCTCGGCCCTTGTCTCGACTTCCTGGTTGCTGCCAAACATGGCATCCTGTGCGTCCAGGACATCCGAGAATGTCGCGTCAACGTGAGCGTGCCCCGCTGGGTCCACCCCGCGACTGCGCTGCAACGGCGGCCTGCTCCACATCGTGAGGAGCAGCGCACAAATAGGTCCGTCGAGCCGACACCGCCTGTGCCCCGCAGGCGGCGAGGGCGAAAAAGCTGGAGCTGCAGACGCGGCTGGAGGCGCTGCAGAAGGACCTGGCGCAGCTGTCCGACCTGAAGCCTGGGCAGCTGCGCTCCGAGAATGCGGAGATCCAGCAGCTCAACGAGGTGTGGCAGGCGGAACTTTAGGGTTCAGTGCTTGTGGCGTGTTTTGTGCAGTGCCCCCCCCCCWTTGCAGTTTCCCTTTTTGGCGGGCGTCATTGCCCCGTGGGCCGTACACAGCTGAGCCGGCTGCGCTGCCTTGAGATGCGGAGATCGAACGTAGAGATCCAGCAGCGCTCTGAGGCACCGCCTGCACTGTGGCAGTCTTATGCCGCCATGGCGGCAGCTTGTCGGCGCCGCATGCATGCTTGCTGAGCGCTGCTGTTTTGGTGCCGTGCAGAGGCTGGCAAACCATGATTTAGTGTGTCAGTGAGGAGCGGGTCTGAAGTCGGCCAGCGACCCAAACGATCCAACGCAGTACGCTCCGGCGCAGCACTTGCTCTCTGACCGCAGACAGCACAGGGCTGGGTGCGCAGCTGGAGCGGGAGGAGACATGCGGCGGGCGCTGGAGACAACTGCTCGCACCCTAGGCCGCTGCTATGCACAATGGCACTTGGACCTGACATGAACTGGGCCCACCGCCACTGCAGAAAATCGCCGAACTGGAGGCGCAGCTGGAGCGGCAGGACGTGCGTGGCAGCGCGCTGCGGGCGGCCATCGCCAAGCTGGAGGACTATGCTGCCGGCGCCACAGGGAAGGCGGAGGAGGCGGACGCGGACCTGCTGTCCCTGGACCGGGAGCTCACCATCCTGAAGGCCAACGTGAGCTGGGGTTTAGGGTTTGTTTTAGGGTGTAGAGCTCCACGATGACGCTCTCCTGCTGTTGATCAGGCTCCTGCAGCAAGTGCTCGCTGCTGCTGCCCCGGACCGGGTGCTCGCCTCCTTCGTGGCCACCCTGAGCTCGAGCAGCGCCCTCGCCGTCGAGCTCCTGTCCGCCGCCCCCGTGCTGCTGCTTGTGCGTGACCGCCTCAGAAGCAAGGTCGGCCAGAGGATGTAGTGAGCAGCTCGCTTGCGGCAGCTCGGCATGGTTTCTGCCTGCTGCTACCTGAACGCCACACACAAGGAGTCGATCGAGTGTCTTTATCAAGCAGGTTTCTTGAGGGCCTCCGCGGGCAAGCAGCGGTGTGCAATTCGACTTTGTGTCACTTACCGTAGTTCACGGCAGACGACGGAGACCATGTGCTGGAGCTGCGCCGGCTGCTGGCCGTGGCTGCTGACACCTACAACAGCCTCGTGGAGCAGGTGCGATCACCCCTGCAGCAAGCACGATGACGCAAACCAAGTCCAACACCTCGCCATCCTGCAGACTGTCTTGTGCGGCGTCTTAGCCGCCTGCTGGGGGCGGCACATCTGCACACGCACAGGCGGCGGCAAAGGGTGTCACCCCTGCGGGGCAGCCCTGCCCATCCTCGGGCGTGGGTGTCCCAGCCGCCTCAAGGATGAGTTGACTGCACCGCAGGCGACGGCAGCGGGGGTGACGCTGCCGGCAGATGCGCAGACGCATGTGCCGCCGCCAGACCTGCGCCTGGAGTGGGACAATCGTGCGGCGGCGCTCGCCGCCGACTGGCACGACTTTGAGGACGAGGGTGCGTCTGCGCCTCTCCCTGCTCTTTTTCGTGTGCTCGTTTTGCTTCTTAGAGTTTTCGTTCATCTTTGGGAGATCATCCTGTCTGCGTGCGTAACGTAGCAATGCTGAGCCGATCCACTTTAAGAAAGACCTGCAATAGCTGGCAGGTTGAAGGGTTCAGGCTAGTAGGCCGTACAACATGGACACCTGCCGAGACCGCGTCGCAGGCTTGACCTGGCATGGCACCGTCACAGTGCACCATTTGTTCCACGACCTCTGCGGCATGCGTTGTGCCTATCCGACCACCACAACCCTCCATCCCCAAATCGCAGGCTTCACCGTCGTCACTGCCACCGAGGAGTACAGTAAAGCTGCCGCAGCCGCCGCTGCAAAAAAGTCCATCGAGGACGCCGCTGCGGCGCGCGCGGCCGCCGAGGCGGAGGCGGCGGCTGCCGAGGAGGCAGCGGCCGCAGCGGCGATGGACGCCGCAGCTGCCGAGGCGGAGGGGGCGGGCTCGGACGCGGAGTCGACGGGCACGCACCACGAGGCACAGGTGCTGATGGCTTGCATCGGCGGCATCCTTGCTCCCGGCGGCACGAGTGCCCCGGTGGCACGAGTGTCGCGACGACGCTCACTTCGGCACCTGGCGTTGCTGTCTCAGCTGGCCAGAATGGCTGTGAGAGACTTGCTGGGCAATTAAATAGAGTGGTGCGCAGTCTCTTGGCGGGCTCACCCTCCAAGTGCGCGGGACTCGAGACCCTTCACTGGACTGCCCCCCGGGACTGCCTGCAGGACATGGAGGGGACGAGCCCCGCAGCGGCCGCCGCCGCTGGCGACGCCGAAGTGGACATGCTGGGCATGGACGACGAGCAGGAGGCCGATGCGGTGGCCGCCGTCAGCCCCTCGGCCTCGGCTGCCGCCGGCCCGCCCGCCAACGGGCACGCCAACGGCGGCGTTTCGCTGCTCGACGGCTTCGGCCAGCAGCCCTCCTTCAGCGAGGGCTCTGTCTTCTTCAACAAGCAGGCCTTTGGCGGCAATTAGGACGACGGTGAAGCTGTGTCGAGGGGGCCGGGCCAGGTGCTGCCCAGCTACCGCAGGAGCCACAGGCAGCAGCAGCTGCTTCCTGCAGCCCGTACACTCGCACCAAGCCCGTTAAGTTTTCCTGGGTGGTGAGCTTGCCGTTCTTGGTGTGCACCGTGTTGAGCGACGCGATGGCCCGTCGCAACAGATCTCCTCAACCCATGTATGTCTCAACTCGCATTTTCCGCACCAATACAGTAGCAGTACTGAAGGCGTGACGGATTCTTGCCGAAACTCAACCTTAGAGATGCGCAACAAACGGAACACAGATTGAATAGCATGATATGCCAGTCGACTGGGATGACGAGGGAGAAGACGATCTGCTGAGCAACATCAACTGGTACGTATGCTGCATCGGCTTGCGCTGCCGTGGTTATGACATGCGCGAGTTTGGCAAACGAGAGCTTTGTAGCTCTAGAAACCAAGCAAACGATTGCAAAACATTATAACAACACATGCAACCCGTCAATCTGCAGGGACGAGGTGGAAAAGCAGGCTCTGCAGCAGGCGCGGTCCGGAGCAGCAGCGTCGGCGGCAGCGGAGCAGCCCGCAGCGCACTTGCCGGCTCGTCATGCATCACCGGCATCAGTGCAGCAAGCCGCACACGCGCCAGGCCGCCCGCTAGCCGATGGTCAGGAGCCATGCTGTGCTCCTGCTGGGCATGCTTCGGCCAGGAGCAACGACCTGGCCGCTGCAGGCCGGCCCCGATGGACTAGAGGCGGCCTCAGGAGCCAACAGAACCCCCTCAGCGGGCCGTCACAGCCTGCAGCACGGCCGCCCGCCGCGGGACCGCTGCCGGCCTTTGCGCAGATTGGCCTGAGCCTGCCGCTGCGGCCATACAATCCGCATGCGCCGCGCCAGCCACTGCAGGGCAGCCTACTGCAGTCGCCGCCGCGGCCCGCTGGCTTGGGCCCCGGTGATATGCCCAGCTGGCTGCCGCAGCCGTGCGGGTTGCCGCACACCATGTCGCTGACGTGGCAGCAGCAGCAGCAGCAAGGGGCAGTGCAGGCAGCAGGACCAGCGGCAGGTCACCAGACGTATTCAGCTGTCGTCCCGCTGCCTGCCCCGGATGGTCACCTGCGCCCGCCGCTGCCACAGCGGCCCCTCAACGGCTCCAAGCCTGCGCCGCATTGCACGGGGCCGCCGCAGCCTGGACGCCACGATCCCTTTACAGGAGCACAATCGAATGAAGGCGTGTTTGCAGGAAGCATCCCGGTCCAGTCAGTGCGCCGTCCTGCTCAGGTGGGCGTGCGCCATTCATAGCTCCCGTGACTCCTTCTATGTACCACAACTAGGAATTGCAGTGTCCTCCATGACCCAGCGAGAAAGACTTGCACTTCAAGTTTGCAAACCTGTCCACACGCAGGCAGCAATGCAACATGGGCAGCCGCCGACGCTGTACCACCCAGATCATCAGCGTCAGGGCCCAGCACTGCCACGACCAACCGGACCGCCGCCGCTGCCGCCGCCGCCGCTGCTGCCGCCGCCGCAGCAGCAGCAGCACCAAGAGCAGCACCAGGAGCAGCAGACGAGGCCACCACCAGCAGCAAAACCAACAGAGCAGCATGCAGCCGCACAGCGGGTGCAGGCCAGGATTGCAGACTTCCGTGAGGTTGTTCCGCACCTGCCGCCGCCGCCGCCCAGCCACACAAGGTCCGCACTTCATGCATTGTGCATGGTAGCAGTCACTGGCTTACTGCATTGCTGCTGCAACAGAGGCAGTCGACGCGCAAGAAATCTCGATTATAATGAAGAAGCACGGGGAAAGGCGACGGCTTTCATTTCACGGGAGTGCAGCCAGTGTGCAAGGGTGAACTGTTGGCAGGTGCCCGGGCGTCTACGGCAAAAACACGGGTTGCGGGGGCACCCTGGAGTGGGTGCGCTTCAACGTGCACCACCAGCAGAGCGCCAACGTGCAGGTGGTTCCCTCACGCGTTCAAAGCCTGGCGCCGAAGTCAACCATCAGTCTGTTGGCTTGCCGCGCTCGTCACACACCCTGGTTAACCTGTGCATGCCAATTGCATCCCATTCGAGCCGGCTGGTCCTCAAAGGCAGCATGGCGTGCGCCCACATTGCCGCACCTGTGTTTCGCAACCGGAGTCCCAAGCGCTCTTCTTGTCGTCCCTGCACCGCAGGACGCGCAGGGTTGTTGGGGGTGTAGCAACATGCGAGGCGAGTGCGATTACCGGGAGATGGTGCCCGCGCGCCAGCTTTCGCCGCAGGTGGCCCTGGAGATCGTCTCGCGCGACACCTTCAAGGCACAGTTCCCAGCATTTCCTGTGTTCGAGGAGCTGCTGCCGCTGCGTCCATGCCCGTTCATGCACATTCCGGCTGGTTCCTCAGGCGCCTCGGCAGGGGCGAGGATGGTGCTTGGCAATGGGCACCAGACGCCACCGGTGTTATATGTGTGCAATGTGGCTGGTTGAAGTCTCAGAAAGCAGCCTTGCCCATAGCATGCATCCATCAAGTGCACCCATTCTGGAACCGCTTGTCATCTGCCGCTGGTGTCTGCAGATGGTGGCGGCGCCGGGAGCGGAGGATGTGATGCGCCACTGTGGCGGCCTGCGCGCAGTGCTGTCCGCCATTGCCTTCGACTTCCGGCTGGCGCTTCTGCCGCAGCCGCAGGATGCAGCGGCAGCGGCGACGGCGGAGGCAGCGCATCCTTGCTCCGCTGCAGTACAGCATGTGGCGCAACCCAGCGATGCAGCCGCCCTGGCAGAGGCTCCGGCGGGTGGGGAACAAATCGATGCGCAGCCGGCAGTACTGGCGCAGGGCATTCCAGGGGCAGCGGCGGCGGCAGGCAATGCGCAGCGGGCCGGCATGGAGGATGCAGCTCCGGCTGGCAGCACAAATACAGCCGAGCCAGGCGGTGGGCACGTGCAAGCCGGCGCCCCATCTGTGGCGGCAGACGCGGCCGCTGACCGTTGCGTCTCAGGCGGCCAGGGACACAAGATAGCCGCACAGCAGGCTGCGCCACAGGGTGCAGCGACGGACGGCGACAGTGGCAAAGACCACCTGCTCTTCCGGCTGTCCGACTACGAGCGGGTGGGTTACCGGCTGCAAATGCAGAGACCCTGTCTTGCTGTGTCCTCTGCGTCGGACAAGTGGCGACTTGACGAATGCCCTGCTGCCTGCCAGGGGCCAGCTAGGCGCTCTCATCGATTCATCCCTCATCAACAAGACTGGCTCTGAAGCACTGATCATGCAATGCCATTGCAGGTGCGTTCCGCGCTGCAGCTGGGCATGCAGCTGGGCCTCAATCTGCTTGGCAACCGCTGGGCCCTGGTCCCCGACATCACGCTAGCCTCCTACCGGTGTGTGCTGACCAGCTGCTAATCGTTTGATAGCCCCCTCCAGGAGCACTGCTGCATAGTTCGGTTGCAACCTGCCGGGGGTGCTGCAATCATGCAGCCTCCATACGAAATTTCGGCCGAGAGGAAGCGAATGTGTCCAACAAATGAAGAGGCCTACCTACAGATGGCAATGTGAGGCAGTCAACCACTCTCCCGTCATTCTCGAATGAGCTTGAAGCCCCCTTGCTTTGCTCCAGGGGCTCAAACCTGCGCCATGAGACAACGGAGGAGGTGGATCGGCGCTACGCGCGGATGCCGGCCAGCCTGGCGACGGCGCTGCTGCCGTTCCAGCGGCAGGGGGTGCGCTACGCCATCGTGCGGCGGGGCCGATGCCTCATCGCAGACGAGATGGGCGTTGGCAAGACGCTGCAGGCCATCGCCTTTGCTTCCTGCTACCAGGTGGGCCGTCATGCCCCAGGGTGCCCTGTCGCAGCCACCCAGTAGGATAGGAAGCATCGTGGCATGTATTGCCAGGGGCTGGCCGCTCTAGGAAGACGGCGGATGGTGCAGGCTGGGGTGCTGGCTTCGAAGCCGGTGCAACAGAGCCGCGCAGCGACGGCCGCCCATCTCAAGCCTCAGCTGTGCCCCTGTGCATGACAACTGTTGTCCGTACGTTCCGCCGCGACAGGAGGAGTGGCCGGCGCTGATCGTGGTGCCGGCGGCGATGCGGCTGGTGTGGGCGGAGGAGCTGGAGCGCTGGCTGCCGGCGCTGCGCCCCGCCCACATCCACATCATCGAGTCCAAGGCCGACCGCCTGCAGGTGCCCGGCCCACACCCGCTGCAGCCTGCTACTGGCCATGCCAGAGACGAACTTTTGGTCGATCCACGCGCCAGGTTGGGAAAGTCACTCCCTTCAGGATGGCGTTGCAGAGCTTGAGAGTTGCCCCTGCAGCAGCAGGATAGGGTTGCGTATGTGAAATCGCCCCCCCCTTTGGTTGATTTTTGTCACGAATGCAGGGCACGGAGGAGCTGCCGCGGGTGGTGGTCACCAGCTACGACATGCTGCACCGCCTGACCTGCGAGCCCTGCAAGACCGGCAACATGGCTGCCTGCACCGGGCGCCTGGTGCGCTGCTGGATAGCTCGACTCCTAAACCCTAGATACCGTCTGTGATCGAAGGTGCCATGCTGAGACAGCAGCCACACCTCGTGGACCGCCAGGGCTGCTGCACAACTGCCTTCGATCTGTCTGGAGCGCTGAGTTGGCGACCTTGACTTCCAGCTGCGGCAGGCTGGATAGCGCTGACGGCACTGGGAGGCGCGGGCCAAAGATGTCCGCCCGCCCTGCCCGGCAGTCGCATCTCGCAGTCCTCGAGCGTTGAAGTGCTGCGCCGGCTCATCGCAGCACTGCATGGCGGCGATGGGCTGGCAGGTGCTGGTGGCCGACGAGAGCCACACGCTGCGCACCAGCAGGCGGCCCCCGGACGCACAGCACACAGAGGCGCTCGCGGCGGCGGCACGCCGCGCCACCCGGGCGGTCTTCCTCAGCGGCACGCCGTCGCTCAATCGCCCCTTCGATCTTTTCCGCCAGGTCCGGCCATGCTGGTTTCGCAAGCGTCACCAGCTTGTGTTGAGGGGGCCTGTCCAGTCTTGCTGCATCCAGGCCAGCCACAATCGCTTAGGATTGACCACCGCCTGCCTTTCCGGAGCCCGCCGACTGGTCGCTGGGCAAAATGCTACCTCGTTTCAACGTCCAGTCTCTAGCGCAACGTCCAGTCTCTGGTCTCCGGTCTAAGCCGTGGTCTGAAAAAGGACAGGGAGCGGCTCGAGCTCTGACACAGGATGCCTGGATTGCTTCTGCTCAGGTGGACCTGCTGCGGGAGGGGCTGCTGGGTGCGACGCGAGACGACTTCGCGCACCGCTACTGCGGGCGGCGGCTGGTGCCGGCGCGCGGAGCCCGCGGCGCCGCCGGCGGCCGCTACTACGACGACTCGGGCCTCTCGCGCGGCCAGGAACTGCACGGCCTCCTGAAGCAGGCGAGAATTTGTCATCAAACGGAGCCGAAACTCACGAGGAAAGCACCACAACCACATATGTGCCCTTCGTGCCTCTTGAATGCTCTTCGCCATGTCTCGCACTGCCCTTCATAAACAAGCGGACGGGCCCAGTATCCAGATCATGTTGTTGGCTGTGCCTGGGTGTGCTCGCCTGCTGCGCCTTCAGCTTTGCAGAAGGCTCACCAGAGCACTCCGCCTCCCTGCTGTGTTGTAATTCCTGTCCCCGTGTTGTGCACGTGGAGGAGGGTTCACAGGGCCGGCCCGCCTGCAGGAGGTGATGCTGCGGCGGCTGAAGCGGGAGGTGATGGCGCAGCTGCCCGCCAAGCGGCGCCAGGTGGTGCGCCTGCCGCGGCCCCAACCCTCCGACTGGCCCGCCACCGGTGAGCTCCCTCTCGACACCCAAACCTGCGACTGGCCCGCCTGCCGGCGCCTGCACTCCTTTTGGTGGGGGCCTCAGCACCGGCTGCGCTGTTGAGCGCACTCCCAAGCTGGCAGTGCCACAGAGCTCGCGACGCGTGGGCGTCGGCGCAAGCTTGGGAGCGATGTGTGAAGGCTGTCCGGGTTGGCTTCACGCCAGGGCAAGCAAGCGTCTGGGTCCGATCTTCGGCGCCATGTCTGCTGGCCACCATGGCTGCGGGCATTTGGCTGCAGGAATGGCGTCCTGGATCAGCTCTCGTATGAATGGCGATCACAACGCAAGGGCCCCTGTGTGCATGTCACTCCCGATGGTGATATACGCGGCCTGTTGAGAGTAACACTTAGGGTCGTCAAGTTGCAGTATCGCCCAATGGTGATGCATACTCCCAATCCCCACAGCCGGCTTGGGCTCAAAGGTATGTTTCTGCGCTGCTCAGAGGTGCCCAGCGATGAGGAGGCATCAGACAGCGATGAGGGCGGCGGCGGCGAAAGGGCCGCAGCCGCTGCCGGCGGGGCCGCAGCAGCTGCGGCGGCGGCCGCAAGACTCGCTGGCGCTGCTTCCGCCGCCCCTGCCACCTGCTGGCCGCTGCGGCAGCGCACCGGCATGAGCCGCGACCACCGCACGGGCCTGGCCAAGATCCCCAGCGTCGTGGAGTGGCTGCTGCTGGCGCTGGGGCTGGGCAAGACCACCCAGGCGGCGTGGCCTGCGCGGTGACTGCCTTCTCAGGCCTGCTGCTGGGCATCTGTGCTATGACTGGTGCCGAGACCGCACGCCAATTCTGGCACAAGGCCACAGCCGGCCCCTGGCTGTGTGTGCTGAGTCCTTGTGTAAAAGCTGTTGTGGGTTGCCCTGATAGAGACCCGCCTGCTGCGCCATGTTGGGAGGCTCACCTGCTGCTCCACATCAGGAGCTGTCCTATATTGCATTGATGCAGCCAAGGCTGTGCCTCTTATTCGGACGTTCCACAATCCCAGGGGCCACGGCAGCAGCAGCGAGCAGGCTGGCGAAGAAGGCGGCGACGGCGCATCGGCTGCCGCATCAGACGGGACGCCCCCAAAAGTTCTGGTGTTCGCCCACCACAAGTGCGAGCCCTGCACCCTCCACTCCAGCGCTGGATGCACATATCTGACAGCATTGCTGTAAGGCTTGATAAGAAGCAGTCACTCCTTGCAGTGTGATCTTCGTAGCGGCAATGCTGAGTAGTAAGGCGACGACGCAGATGACCGCTTGACTCCAGAAGCTTGGCTGCACTAACCAATGACGAGGCTTGCCAACACCCTATGAAAACAACACAGGTGATCATCAGCGCAACTTCGTTCTCTCCTGGCTTGAATCCAGATGTGAGGGTCGTGGCTGCAGGGGACCTGATGACGAAGGTCTTGAGACAACAGTGATACTGCCTCACCGCAGCCCTCATCCGGGTCATGGTTTGGATTCGAGCTGCCCACGCCTGTTCTGCAGGGATGTGATGACGAAGCTGGCAGGGACCCTGGAGGAGTGCAATGGCGGCGCTGGCGTCCCCTTCATCCGCATCGACGGCGCCACCGACAGCCGCGACCGGCTGCTGGTACGATTGTGACCCGCCTGTGTTCCTGCATCTGTGGTGATTGAGCGTTGTTATGGCAGGCATGGTGAGGATTTGTAGATGCAGATGTGCACAGGCCTCTGTTTCGTCCTGCTGCTGCGTTTACAGGATAGCTGCCTGCGCTACTCCTTTCCAGACTAGCGGCTGATTCCGTCTGTCGCATCTGTGGCAGATGACGCAGCGCTTCAAGAACGAGCCAGCGCTGCGGGTAGCGCTGCTCAGCGTCACTGCCGCCGGCACCGGTCTCGACTTTTCCGCCGCCAGCCTCGTCGTCTTTGCCGAGCTGCCCAGCGAGGTGCCGCACATGATTCAGTCCTGGCAATAAAACTCAATCTCGCGTTGCCCTGATGCCCCGTGCACTGCCGCCGCATCCGATGCCGCTTCCACCGCGCTTGCCTGACGAAGATTGCACACAGCAGCTCGCCATGGATGTGCGTCCGAAGCCCGTTATCCACGTGTGCAGCCCAGTATGCACACGAGATGTCCAACTCTCGAGCGAGCCTTGAAAGGTTGTTGCCATCATCTCGAGCTATGCATCGTGCCGTTGGACGCAGTGTTGTCAGTGTTGTCAGGCACTGCGCACATGTTGAAATTGATGCGCCGTGCACAGGGCGCGGTGGTGCGGCAGGCGGAGGACCGCGCGCACCGGAAGGGGCAGCAGCTGCCCGTCAACGTCTACTTCCTGTGCGCCAAGGGCACCTCTGACGACCGCCGGTGCGCCTGCCGCTGCCAGTGTTGAGGGGATTGGCATGCAAAACTGTTCAAGTGTGGCAGCGTCTGAACTCCCGCTGCAAGGTCACGCAACCGCTCCGAGCCTGCCAGCCCCAAGTGCAGACAACACACCCAATTTGTTTGTCTAGCAGCTTGCAATCAGGTCCAGCGTGCTGCCGTGTATCATCACTCTACAGGAGCTTGCAGCTGCAGGCTCCTGTTTGTGGCGGTGCCCGGCACGCACTCTGGGCCCTCTTTGCCGGCGGCTGTAGTGCCTCCAAAGCATTTGGAAGCACGCATTCTGAATCAGGAGTGAAGCCTCTGCAACAATGCAACGATGCCTCCCCTACAGTCCTAGTTCTCTGACCAGCGAACCTGCTATTGGTGATCCGCTGCTGCAAGGTGTCAGCTGCATCAGCTTGTTCCACTGGGGGCGCCCGGTCTGGCATGAGCGCTGCACATCCCCACGCTGTTCTCGCCAGGTGGGAGGCGCTGAATCGCAGCCTGCAGCGGGTGGACGTGGTGCATGACAACCGTGCGGGCACTGGCGCCGGCCTCCCCCTCGACAGGGTGACCTTCAGATTATGTCCACTCGTGCTGGCATCGGGCACTCTCGTAGGACGTGGTCAGGCGCTGCAAGTTTGCAGAGGCATGTGCGACTCTGAGGTTATCTGTATGCATGCCGTCCTGAGCGTGCTGAACGCCCAAACACGCGCCTTTCCCACACATCCAGTAGTCGGAATAGTGAGTTCTCGCACACCTCACACCAACGCACATTCATTCTGTTACGAAGGTGCTGGACATGCAGCGGGACCGCCGCACCGGTAATCTGCGGCCCTCCAGGCCGCTGCTGCCTTCGCAGTTGTCACCGGCGTTCAAAACGGAAGTGCGCGCCGCTACCGCGGCCACAGGCGGCGTGGCTCCCGGCGATGCAGCAGCAGCCATCCCCAGCCCTGCCGCAGCTGCTGCCTCCCAGCAGGATGCTGAGCTGCCTCGGGCGGTGGACGAGGCAACACCCGCGGCAGAAGGCATCCCACCGGTCGCGGTTGAGGGTAAGCCGGACGGCAGCGACGACCAGCCACAAACCCAAAATCACAGCTCTCAGGTGCCAGGCCTGGCCGTCCAGGCCGGTGACGCACCTGTCAGTCCGGCGGCTATGTCGCCGATGCTGGCAGGCATGCAGCTCAGCGTCACACAGCCCCTCGGCCGCCTGCCGGGCAGCCAGACGTCGCCGAGCCAGTCGCAGGCAGGCACGCGGCCAGGCAGCCAGCCGCAGCTGGACGTTTTTACGTCCAAGCGCAGCCAGCAGCAGGGCAGTCAGCCGCGCCGCAGCCAGCCGCCGGCGTCCCCGTCGGTCATCGACCTGGCCAGCGACAGCGACGGCGATGAGGACATGACGCCGACAGGGCATACGGAAGCCCAGGTCACCCAGCTGCTTCCTGCTTCCCCATCCCAGCTGCTGGACTCCCCGCGGCCCGCGCCACCTGCAGCAAGCAAGGCAGCCCAGGCCTCGCAGTCGCCACCGGCTGCCGGCAGGCACCCGGGGCCGGCTGTGGCGGACCCAGGCAGCCCCGCAGCTGGGGCCGCTCAGGCTGCCAAAGTCAAAGTGCAGCAGCCAGCTGCGGCCAACGTCGCGCCAGGCGGCCAGGCATCGGCCGGCGCTGAGGCGGCGGCAACTGAAGGCGAGGGAGCTGCTGCGGCTGCTGCTGTGGCAGATGGCACCGCAGTCGATGCTGCAGCCGCCGCTGTGGCTGAGGAGGCGCTAGAGCCGGGCATATGGTTCGAGGTGCGAGTCGCCAGATGCCTCTTCAGCTGAATTGCAGTTGTCTGCAGCATCAGCTGCAAGCTTTCGCTCGCATGAGCCAATTTTATGTGACCTCACAGTCCATCCTCATCACCTGCAGTACACGCTCGTCTAGCACACTGTGCTCTCCAGGGCATCCAAATTCTGCCCTGCAGGTGTCGGCACACACCACCCGAGTTCACTTGCATGGCACGGCCGACGGCAGCCGGCCGCTGGGCGCCAGCTTGCCGCTGGAGGCGCTGCTGCCGGCCTGCCAGCCGTCTGCCGCCGCCGCCACGCTGCTCGCCGCCGCAGAGGCCAGGTGGGCCGCAACAGCGGGCACTGCACCTGACCTCGCAGCATAGCTGTGCGCACCCCTGAGGTTTCTCCAGCAAAGCGTTCCCTCATCCGCGCCCTCAGTGGCAGCTCCCTGCTGTGTCAGCCCACACCGTCGGGCAATCAAACACTGGCAAAGTCGCACCAAGCACCGCTGTGTGAAACCGCACGCGGTGTCTGGCAACCTGCTGAGAGGCCTCATGTACTTCCTCAACCTCCCCGCGTCTCTATGCAGGGAGCGCGGCGCCCAGCCGGAGGCCAGCGGTGCCTTTGCGCTGGACCCATCAGTGGGCCCTGAGCGGCTGCGCGTCATCCTGGCGGCCGCCTGCGAGTTTGCCGCCGAGTGGGCGGAGCTGCGCTCGGTGTTCCAGAGCCGCCTGTACGGCTGCGTGCTGCGGTGAGTGGGTATGACGCAGGGGCCCTGCCCAGCAAGGCCTGCCCATTAACGCTGCTCCACGCTGGCGTAATAGAGGGCACAGCTCGAAGTGCGTCGCAGCTATCTGGGGATCTCCACCCCAGGTGGGTCGTGGATGGATACGTGCATAACACCGCAACCCGATGTGCTCGTGGGAGGGGCAGCACGTTTGCAGGCAACGGAGGTGGGCTGCAATCGGCCGCACATCAAGCTGACTGCAAGGGATGCGAGACGCCTGGTCGTCCAGCGGAGCTCCCTCCTCCGCCGCAGGACCCCGCTGCAGGAGGAGGTACACCGGCTGATGGCGCAGGCGGWKGCGGCKGGCGSACTTGTCGTCGGGACCGACCGCTACGCCTCCGGGCCGCCCGCGTCGGCGCTGCCGCCCGGCGCCGTGCTGCGCCCCGTCCGCGTGTCCTACCCCAGGCACGGACAGAGAAGCCCCTGCTGCCTGTACAGCTGGCATGCCATCGACCCATCCTCGCCGCAACTATGTGACAAACCATCCTGCCCATGCTTGCTCAGCTGCCGGCTGCGCAGTCACTCTGCTTCGAGCGGGCTGCCCTCCAACAAACATGTGTATGTCGAGCAGACCCTGAGCCAACCCTGTGAGCAGGCTGCGCAAGGAGGTCGAGTACCAGCAGGCGTTCAGCGCCGCGGGGGCGCGGCTGTGCCTGGTGTGCCTGGCGCCGGTGGCAGAGTGCGCCCACCCGCCCGACGCCGTGCTGCGTGGCGGCATGGACCTCTTCTGCGGGTGCGCTGCTCGCTGTATGCCAATAGTGTGCCTGGAATGAATTCAGAAGCTCGTGGACATCTTCCGCGGGTGTGCTGCTTGCTCTCTCCCAACGGGGTGCCTGGAATGAGTCCAGAAGCGCTTGCTGCTGCCCTGCTTGACGCACAGTCGTCTTGACCGTACAGTCGTCAAACCTCATTTGGCAAAACTGAGCTCTTCACAGCGCCTGGTGGAGTCAAGGCCATACACAGCATGACAAACGGATTGGCACAACAGTCATGCTTCTTCACTTTGACCGGCTCTGCCGCAGGCCTGTGCAGACAGGGCAAGGTCCGAATGTGCGTCGCAGGCTGGACTGCGAGAGCAAGTACGGACTGGCGCGAGGCGGCGGCGCGATCCGGCGGGCGCTCTTCAAGCTGGAGCGGGGGGTGTGCGTCAAGTGCGGCGTCGACTGCCACGAGCTGACGCAGCGGGTGCAGGGCATAGAGAAGGGCAGCCGCGGGTGGGAGGACCGCCGTCGCGGCCTCATCACCCGCCTCGCGCCCCGGTGAGTCTGAATTTTAGGCTCGCAGACAGTTGAAACGTGCTGTCTGCGCGCTGTAACTCCTGATCCGGGCTCCGATCCAATTCCTGAGACCTTGCATTTCATGGTGCGGCAGCACGGAAATGCCAAATCACACTTGCAGTGTGCTCCAGGCAGAAAACACAACAGTCTGGCGCTGTGCTCCAATCGTGCGGCGATGCGAAGCCTGGTTCACGGGCTTGCTGTGGACCGGTATGGCAACCAGCAGCAGGAGTAGAAAGCATGATGCACACGGCACCTTTTGTGGTGAGTCGGACGCGCGTGCCGCAGCTTTGGCGAGCGGGGCTACAAGGCGCTACTGGAGCGGCTCGTCAGGGCAGCGGTGGAGGGCAACGCCTGGAATGCGGACCATGTGGTGCCGGTCTTCCGCGGCGGCGGCGCCTGCGGCCTGGAGAACCTGCGCACCCTGTGCACGCCCTGCCATGCGGACGTGACGAAGGCGCAGGCCAAGGAGCGCGCCGCCGAGCGGTGTGACTCCCGTTTCTGTTGTGGGTTTTGTGTCATACCATTGGCGTTATCACAGGGAGAGTGGGCGTCTGGGCAGGGGTTGTGGCGGCGCCCGCTGGACTGGGCGGCCCTGTGTGAAAACCCTGACCAAACTGGCTCGTGCCTCTGCGGCCTATTCGATCTGCGCGGTGCCGGCCTGGGATTCCCAACGTGGATTTCAGCAGAGCCAGAGCACAGCATCTATGCTCTTGCTGCAGGCTGATGCGCAAGCAGGGCACGCTGGATGCGTTCCTGAGGGCGCCGCCCGCTGCGAGGGCGCCGCGACCGCCGCGGCCCCAGATGAAGCGCCTTTATGCCGACGCAGGTGGGGGTTCCTCCTGGGCGCCAGCTTGCCTGCGTTCCAGCCTCCTCTCCCGCACTGTGTCTGCATGATTGTGCTGTCGAGCCCCAGCGCGGCTTTTCCGGCCCCAGTCATGGCAAGTTTACTTATACACCCTCGGCAGGACTTAGTTCCGGCCCCTTCTGTGTCTCGTCAAACTGCTGGTCGCTGCAAATCAGACGACAGCGCTATAGTTGAGACCTGCCCTGCCATGCGCAGGTGACGACCCGGACAATGGGCTGCTAGTCAGCATCTCGCAGACGCAGGAGCCGCCGGCGCCGCAGCCATCGCAGCCACAGCGCCAAACGCCGCCGCCGCCGCCAAAGCGGCAAAAGATGCTGCCGCTGGTGATGAAGGACGGTTCTGAGAAAGGTTTAGGTTCCCAGACGGCGCCCAATGGGAGTGGAGGCGGCAGCGGCGGCAGCTGCGGCAGCGCCTGCGATACTTCTGCCGGTGGCAACCGTGGCGGCGAGCCCGGCGGGCACGCCGGCGAGCCCGGCAGACATGCCGGCCGGACCACCGGCGGCAGGGGTAGCACCGTGGGGGCGATCGCCTCCGGGGGCAAGCGGACGGCGGAAGGCACATCAGGCGAAGGGAAGGTGAGGGCGGCAAAGCGTGCCGCTAGCTGAGGCGCGCCCTGAGCCATGGTGCAGGCGTTGCTGGGAGTGCGTCCATGCGGGCCTCTCCGGGCCGGGAAGCACTGCTAGTCTAGTTCAATTTGTGATGATGCAGCCATCCGACGCGGCATGCATGAGCAAACAACTCCATGCCTGACTTTGCACCACCGCCAAGAGAAGGGCATGTACATACTATTAATCGCTTTCTGTACGGGTGGCGTTGATGCACCTGCACTTCTGGATTGGAACTGCGACCATATGGAGTGAGGACGCCTGCCTTCCTCCGGTCTGGCATCAGGAAGAGAAAGCATTTCTGAGATATGTTGATGCCTGGTGCTGTCAATGGCGCTGGCGGCGCATCAACTACCAGAGGCTACCTGCCTGATTCGGGGCAAGACCAGCGGCGCCAGTGCTGCAAAACGTCGTCGCCAGCGGTATGTGCGGATGCAGACCGTGCGCAGCAGTATGCGCTACATGTGTGGCTGCGGCAGAGGCACGCTGGCAGGTAGCAATGGGGATAGGCTTGGGGGCCACACATTTTGATCAGACACGTACGTAGTGTGCGTGTAGACAATACACATCCTACAACACACAAAGGCCGAACATGCAGCTCATCAGCTGGAGGCTTCAAGACCAAGCCTAGGGTTGAGTCGTCAGGAGCAGCCATGCTGCGGGAGCTGTCCTGGAGCGAGGTATGCCCTAAATTGTCAATGCATGTCCATGTTGCAGTTACTGGGCGGTGCTAGGCCAAAGAGGTCCACAACACGCGCTGGTCAACGAGTCGGTTGTCCTCGGCCCCGACAAGCTGCGCCTCTGCCGCCGCGGCAGCGTGCGGCGCCACGACCCACACGAGGCGCAGCGGCTTGGTCGCATCAGGCAGTGCTGCTTGGATGTCCTGCAGGCTCCCCTGAAAGCCGGTGTCGCCTAGCAGTCGTGGAATGTCGCTGGCGTCCGGCACCGCGTGGAAAACGCAGCCTGCGCCTGTGATGGCATGCGTCGCCGCAGCGACGGCCGGGTGCCTGGGGATGCACAGTGTGTTGGCGGTGTGGTGCGCCAGCTCAGAGAGGCTCCAGATCTGAGCTTGCAGGAAATCGGCAAAGTCGAAACCATGATTGATCTTGCCGGCGTCTGCATCGCCAGGGGCCGTGCCTGCGGCGTTGCGACTCTCTGTGACATCAATTGATCGCAAATACCCATTCATCTTCAGACCATATCTCCAGCACCATGCTCTGATGAAATTTGCATATGCCCAATTCAAACGAATAAACTTGCCTGTTTTGCCGCCGTCAGGCTCGCCCTTGAAGGCCCTGCCCTCGATAGCGAGTTTCTGAAAAAAGACTCGGAACAGGCTGCGCCGCAGGAACGCATCAGCCTGGCCCTCATCTGGCGGCGGCGGCGCCAGCAGCCGCCGGACAAACTCCTTTTCGTCATCAGTCAGCAGCTGTTCCATCACTCCCACAGCCAGGCGCTCTGATGCCAGTGCCTTGTGGGCCTCATCAAAGCGGCCGGATTCGGACACCTGGCTCAGAAGCAGAGACAGTCAGCAAGACTTGCATGCTCAGCAGATACTTATAGTCGACGATTGACGCACTTTGGCGGTGTTGGACATAATTGTGGCGGTCAGCAGCAGCATTCCACTCTGCTGACTTGGTAGGTTGCCCTGATGCGAGGTCGAGGAAAATTCAACAAAGAGACCGCCATTTATACCTGGATGTGGAACATTGCAGCAAGTTCGGGATCTGAGGATGCGGCCAGCAGGCGCCCTGCAGGGCCGCCTGGCAGCTTCACGGTGCCATAAAGCGAGCGCTGAAAGCTGGCCGAATAGAAAGGGTCGGACACCGGACGTGTCATGGCGCTGTTGAGAACCTGTAACATTTGCAAAAGATGAGATTTCATTCATCCGCCAGCCAGGACGATGGCGTTAGGGAGGCCGCCAGGGAGGAGGGGGTCGATGCATGAGACCCCCAATAGGATGAAATAGCGAATAACATCATCACCTCGTATGGTCGGCCACCAACCGTCAGGAAGGCGTTTGCAACGTCAGTGGAGCTTATGTACGGGTGGAGGAGCGCGCGGCAGGCCTCCAGCTCCGCCAGAATCCACAGCGGGTTGAACAGCAGCTTCGCATCCGGGTTGCCCTGGAAATGGATGAAAGTAGTTGCCCACAAGCAGCACCTGGCTTTCTGTTTAGGGTGTTTCCTTTTCTGGGTTTGCCGGTCACTGGCGAACAGGGCCAAGCACTCGCCAGAGCTTCATGGGGAATGGCAGGCATCGTCTGCAGTGCTGTAGAAGGTCTGGGGCAAGAGGAATGCCTGCGGCTGCTCTGGCGAGCAGTTTGTGGTGGAGAGGAAGAAGGCTGCGCCCGTGCTTCCAGTGCAACCACCGTCGCCGGCCTTCAGGAACCATGTGCCAGGAGTGCTCAGCAGGCCGGCAAACGCGCTGCTGTCTCCTCCAAGCACAGGTTGCCCACTGCAGAACGCCAGCCGCTCATACTCTCCAGATCTAGGCTGCACGACGATCCCGACAGTGTACGATCCTGTGCCAACTGATGCATGGCGTACAGCAGCATCGCCAACTTGCCAGTGCCGTCAGTGCCGCCAAGTGCCACGCCCTTGGTGTCTGGCGCAGCCGCCGCGGCCCTCATCTCGGCCCACAGGGCCGGCCAGCAGGGGCGGACGAATGTTTGTTTTTGCATGCGCACACCGTTCAGCCACGGCATCATGTGGTCAAGCTCGAGGACGCCTGAGTCGTTGACACTGGCCTGCTGCATGTCGGTCCAGAAGTCCTGGACGGTGTCGGGCGCCTGATGGACTGCATACATCGCAGACCGCACGCCGCTCAATAATACACCGCTTGCGCACACGCATAGCACAATGCTCGAAGCCTGTCAACTCGACTCAACACGGAGATGTATGCATTGTTGATGATCAAATGATTCGGCTTGACGCCCACCTGCGCCTGTGTCTCTGTCCCCTCCCGAGGCAGCGCTGCAGACCACAGCTGATTGGTGGCAGCTGGGTGGCAGCAGGCTGCGAGTTGCGGTGCATGGAGCCGTGCCCTGGTTGCAGCCACCAGCAGACGACGATGCAAACAGGGGGACGGCGCTGGCAGCAGCTCTTGTCATGTCGGCATCAGCAGCATACTGACATGCAGGGCCGCTGACGCGGGCGGACCGCAGCGCGGCACCTGCACGAAAGATCAACCTTGGCAGCGTTCATAAGACGTTCATTTTGGTTTGAAGAGACCGCGGTTTCACTGATTATGATGCTGGAGCTCAACCGCAGTTACTGTTTGATGCGGTGCCACAAACTTGTGTGGAGATGGCATCGAATCAGGGTAGGAGGCAAGCTGCACCTGCACGGGACACTCTTGTGCGCCAAGGGCTGGCATGGATTTCGCACGCTCGGCGAACGTGCTTTGAACGAGCACAACTTCCCGCACCAAGCGACGACCCCCTCCAGTTCTCAATGGCCGCAATGCCGCCAACAAGGCTGCTGCAGCTCCGTTTGTGCATTGCAGCGGCTTTCGCCACGCAGACTGAAGCGAAGAAACTGGCAGTGCAAAATGCAAAGAGTTACGGCCTGTCTTGAGCACTAACCTCGAATGCCTAGGATGCGTCGGTGTCCACCCTTGCTCAGAAGCTTCGCTGCCTCGGAAGGCTCGACCCCATCGCTCTTAGCGCCTGCCGCCGATAAATATTACATGTGCACAATTCAGACGAAGCAACAGCCGCTATTCTACAATCGCCGTTGCTGTGTCTTTTTCTACTGATTGTCTGGACTGCGGCGAGCTTTGCGCGTTCCTCTGGACAGCTGAAAGTAAATTTGTGGCCTGTCACTAAAGCGGGTCACAATTTCTGCGTGTTCGAAGCGCTCACCCAGCCTGGCAACCATGCCGCCGCTGATGCGCGGCTTGCGAATGTCAACTAAGGGTGTGTAGCCTTCACTACGCCGCTGCTTCATCCATTCAAATTTCTGAACCGTTATCCGTTCAAGCAGCCGATTGATGGTTTTGTCGGCAGGCTGCTGTGTGGGGAGTGTTGCCGACATGTGCCGGCAGGCGGCATCAGTGCGCATGACCCTGCAGGCTGCCCCACGGCCGCTGCGGCTGCGCACCGGCAGGACGGGCAGCTCGGCATGGTCGCCACGACGGCGCCTCCCCGCACTCAAGTCCTTGGCGCCAAAGTCACCTGACGGGCGAGAGGAGGCAGGGAAGCCGCGTGCGACATTGTATCATTTGCGCACATGCCCTGCTGCGGTTGCTGGCCTGCCACAATCCCGAGAGCGTGCAGTGACAGGCAGCATGAACGTAGTGTACTCCTGACAGAGATGCGTGCATAATGCTTGTTGAGAAATCACCAGCAACGGCAGCCGTGCGCTGCAACCACCTCGAAAGGGATGTGGTTGAATGGCTGCCTATGTGCGACTGCACTTCAAGGCATCATACTAGTGCGCTGTGTGCAGGAACTCGGGAGGCAGAAGAATGGGCCCAGCAGCTGCGGGTCGGCTTGCAGCAGAGCGCCAGCGCGGGGCAGGGATCCGTCTTCCGACTGGGCGAAGGCTGTCCAGGCTGGAGACGGGATGCCTGGCCGTGGATGGGCGGGGCTGCCGCGCTGCGGAAGGGAATCATCATGCGGCCCTTCTGGCCCGCGCTCTGGGCGCAGCTGCAGGCGGAGACGGCCTCGGACGACGGCACTCGTAAGCGCCTGGCGCTGGCTGCTGCCGGGACGGGCGGCACCGGCAGGCGGTTCATGCTGCTGTTCGCGCTGCAGCAGCTGGCGCAACTTCCGAGTGCCGTCGCCGCCGTCGTGCACATCAGTCGCAGCGAGCGTCTGGCGTTCACTCGCGGTAAGCCGGTGTACGCTGGGCATAACCTCGATTTCGCCGCCTTCCTCGGCACATGGATCCTGGGCCACGAAGACAGCCATTGGGAAATGAGTCACAAGTCCGGCTCTGCACACAAGCTGATGCTGACTTCCTGACGTACATCACTCACTTCCCGCACCAGCGCCAGGTGCTCCCCTGGATTGCTGGTACTTCATGTTGCTGTTCTGCAGCTGGTGTTTGCATGCGTGACATGCATCACCTTGAGCATTTCGGCATGCAAGCCACCACATTGCAGTTTGTGTTCCACAGGACCTCATCCGCTTGGGCTGAAAGATCTTCTTTCATCCGCCATGGAATCTGCCTGATGAACTGGAATGCTGTCGGGCAAACTTGTTCATGCAACCACTGCCGCCGGATGCTGTAGCGCGGTCGTTCCTGCTGTGGGGCGGACTCACTAAAAAGGCGGTGGCATTGTTCAAGCTACTTGTTTAGCATCGTCTGCAAGTGTCATGCATGGCACATGAATGGACGAGCTCAGGCATTGATGCATTGGCATCGAAAACGGTTTTGTTTTGCACGCTCTGAAATGCAGCTGGATGCTGGGCAGCAATCTCAAGGTGATGGCCCAAACTGTTTGGACACAGTTTCTGCACAGGTCATCTAGATCGGTGTCCGCAGCCCCGCTGGTGACGCAGCTGCAATGGACTTGCAGCCCGGACCAGCTTCTCGCAAATGCAGAAATTTCAGCACACAGATATGGAGGCTTCTTTGATCTGCAGGCACGTCCCTGTTGACAAAGCATCATTGCGAAAGTAGGTCGCCTCTAATGCCTGAAGCCTTGCACAGCTGCATTCTGCATCACCGCTGCGGTTTTGGTGCCTCAATGCGTGCATGTCAACGTCAACAATTCAGAATTGTGGATTGGGGTTCTCGGTCGTGCAGCAGGTGGACAAGGCTGACTTCCGAAGGGCGAGTCCGCCCTGACCTCTGAGGCAGCCACCATTGGCCTGCTGTGCAACCTGCTGCGCAAAGACAGAAGCCGGCTCCTGGCGTGGCTGCTGGAAGAACCGTCAGCCGGCCGCAGCCGATTCGAGCTCGTCCGTCGCGCCTTTTTCTGGGCATTGCTCCAAAAGCTCGCCCGAGACGGCGTGCTGTTGCGCATGCGCCGGCTCGACACCCCTGGTGAGCCAATCATGGCAGCTGAAGCCTGTCATGCTGACGGGAATGAACCTGTCACCGCTGCAAAGCCACCTGGTGCTGTCGTGTCTTATTGGCAGCAGCTTGGCGAAGCAACGTGCAATGAGCCGACAAGGCTCGCCACAGCCGGATCGCCTGTGCCACAGACGGAGACTATGCGCATGTCAAAACGAAACGTTTCAATGCCGCTGCAGGCGATTTGGCCGAGCCGCCAATGGCAGTGGGGCAGCAGCACACCACCTCGACTTCTCGGACCACCTTCCTGCTGCACGAGTTCTGGGACCTGTCCGAGCTGGCGTCCCAGCCGGCGGACGGCTGTGCATTCCCAGGCATCCCGGTGCGACGCCGCTCGCGCACACGCTGCTGCCGTGCGGGTGGGCGTTCCGGGCAGTGACGGACGAGGACAAGGCCGTCTCAGCTGAGGATGTGGCGGCGCTGGTGGCGGCAATGCCGGCGGCGGCCGGCCCGCTGCGGCTGGTGTGGTGCGTGCCGCCGCGCCTGTGGTCGGGGTTCAGGGCTCGGCGGATTGTTCCTGCAAAGGGTGCGGCAGAGGGGCTGGGTGCCGAATTCGATGCGGAGAGGGTTCAGCAGTATGCGCAAAATTTGCGGGCCCATTAGAAGCCCGCCAGTGGGGGCAGGCCTGGCGCGGGCCTGGCGCTTCTGGTCTCCTTGGCTCTTCAAGCGGCATGATCGATGGGCTCCACGAGCCATCTGGAGTTTTCTTCTGTACTGTTTCGTGACACATACCTAGCCAACTGCTGCGCTGGCGTGCATGCATCATAAGGCAGACATCTCACGCTGCTATGACCCACCTGCTAGTACTTGGCATACACGCCATAGCTATGCTCACGCTTTTCGCGACCCTCCCAGTGGCCCAACGATCCGATGATCCTCACCTCAAATCCATCGACGTGCGCATATATATGTAGCCTTGCATCCGGCGGCAACGCAGTTGTGTCCCAATTCGCCACCAGGTCCTGCTGCATGCTATCTCGGCCTCACGCAGCTGCCGGCCTCCTGACGGCGCGCCTGGCCTCCCGCAGCAGCCCGACCGCCAGCGGCAGCGTTGCCGGCAGGAAGAAAGGCAGGTAGACGGCCAGCTTGTGCTGCGCCGGGAAGCTGAGCTGCGCGAGAATGCTGTGGTGGAAGAACGCCGCCTCCGCCGTCTGCGGCATGTGCAGCACAGCTTGAGCGAAGCCACCACAATGGGCAGCAAGGACGAGACACGTGGGGGTTCTCAGCTCGCCGAGCTTGCCTCTTAACAGGCATAAGCGCGCATCCAGGCCGCCGCGCCGTGAGAGACCCGCACAGGCCCCCGGGAAAGTCTGCAGCCGAAGGCCCACAAGTCGGCTGGGCAACACGGCGTCAACAGCCCTGTGCCGGAGGTTCACCTCCCGAGCCTCCTGGCTGGCGGCCACGGCCTGGCGGAGCTGCTGCGGTGAACGCGCCAGCAACGCCGCCCGTGCGAGCGCTGCCAGTGCCTTCCGCACCTGCGGCAGCATGGCGTGAGACCTCGAGTGATCACTTGAGTCCCCCACTCAGAAATCCCTTGCTGGCAGCGACGGCGGATATTGGGGTAGCATGCGGAATGCAATGCAGGGCCGGGACCTTGCAAGCCGCTGAGCTCGCACCCAACTGCAAATGCAGTCGTCATTAGCTACTGACCTGGTCCCCGACTAGGTCCGGCATGGCCAGGTTCGGCAGCGCCTGTATCAGCCGCGCCAGTGAGCCCAGGGTGCCGCCGGCGGTCGCGCGGTTGCCAGCCAGCGCCCGCCTAAGCAGACCGTCCACCTCGGCGGACGTGAAAGGCGCGCTCGGCAACACAGCTTCGACGGCCGCCGCCGCCTGGCAGCCGGCCCCGCTGCTGTCTGGGCCCGCCGCCGGGCAGCTGCCTCGGACGCTGTCTGCGCCTGCAACCGTGCAGCCGCCTCGGACGTTGTCTGCCGAGGAGCTGCTGTCGCCTCCCGCCAGCGCAGGGCGGCTGCCGGGCAGGCCCAGGACCTGCCGCAGCTGCGCCGTCACGATGCTGAAGACACCTGCAGGCGATCAGCCATCGTTGCCAGCCCCGCTGTCGCCCAAGTAGACTCTGAGCCTGCTCAGGGGAATCTCTCTTCGCTGCAGGGGAGCAGCGGCCTGCAGGCGAGCGTATGCGTCATGGCCTGACATGTTGGACGGTCTGCATGCCCTTATCCCTTGCACTCGAAAGAGTAGCGCTCACCTTTGAGCTGTGCGGGCGCAAGCACGGTGGTGCCGGGCCGCCCGCCAGGCGTGGCGTCCGCGGCGGGCGTC
The DNA here is from genome assembly GCA_033439295.1 of Deuterostichococcus epilithicus. Taxonomy (NCBI): domain Eukaryota; kingdom Viridiplantae; phylum Chlorophyta; class Trebouxiophyceae; order Prasiolales; family Stichococcaceae; genus Deuterostichococcus; species Deuterostichococcus epilithicus. The sequence continues at coordinate 1,172,936 of JAVTLE010000007.1, forward strand.
GACGGGTTGTGTATGATGACGCCTCCCCAGGATGGTATGACGTAGCTGTCTGTCGGCGACAGCTCGCCTGCGAGCGGTGACAGCTGGGCGGTGGCAGCTCAGTATCTCGAATCTCAGATTCTCTTCATGGTCCTACAGCAGATGGGTGCGACATCTGGGTGCCCTTCCTGACGCGCTGTCGAGCGTGCGGCGAACGATGCAAGAGCCGTGGCGCAACGCTGCTGCGGTCAGTGCCTGTTGACGTTGTGTGGCAGGCGGCAGCGCTGAGAATGCGCTGGGCCTTGCACCTGAGGGCAGCACCACCCGCAGCGGCCGCTGGCTCAGCGGCGGCACATACACCATCCAGTTGAGCGTCAGCTGCTGCCCCGCTCCATCTGGGCCCGCCCCCAGCTGCCCTGCATCGTGCACCAGGACCATTGAACTGACACTCTGGGTGGCCGGCTCGTGTGTAAAAAGTCCAACAAGCGTCATCGGTTCTGAACCAGTTCGCAGAGAGCCATGTTGTTGAGGTTGTTAACAGGAAGCAGGAAGCAGGAAGCCGGCTTACCTGCGTCAGGCGCCCAGCTGCGATCGAGGAAGAAGGGCAGGTCCTCGAACCGCAGCAGGTGCGCCTGGTGTGCTGCCGACCATGTTCCGTTCACCTAAGTTCATGGGGCCGCTGTCAATGCATGCGAGATGGCACTTTCCAGGGGGCGCTGGGAGGCCCCATGTCCGCCGCACTGGAGCTGATTCATACAGACATTCAGGCTGCAGGTGCAGACCGGACGGCACGTGGATGTGCGGTGATTTCTGATCCGCACCTGGGCTGCAATGTAGTAGAGCACCTGGCTCTGCACCGACAGTGCCACTAGCGGCCGCAGAGCTGCGACTGCAGGCCGCAGGAAGCGCTCCTGCAGTGCTGGGAAGTCCCAGCTGTATATGCCCCTGCGGTCATCAATCGGCCCGTGCTCACATGGCACAGCCTGGCACGCACAGCTGCAGCCAGTGGCGCGCACACAGACAATGCCACCGCTCATGTGATGCGAGTCGTTGGCTCAATGCGCCAGAGGATGGTGGCGCGAGCGCTTGCCTGGAGGGGTCGTCGTTGCAGAGGCTGAAGGATAGGACGCCCCTGCTCAACCCTAGCGCGTCGTCACCTCGACCAGGGCGATCCGTCGACACGCCGGCATCTGCCCGCAGAAGGCTAGCTGCTGACCGGGGCACACAGTCCACGCAGGGGCTCTAAGACACGCTCGGGACACGAGCGCTTGTACTTGCAGAGTATAGCGCAGCCGAAGAACTTTGCACCTGCTGCGAGCATGTCGTCGAATGGCAGCGCTGGCCTGTGTATGGTGGTCAGGCGCCACCAGATGGGAACACCTGCAGTTGCAAAACATGCAATATGCGGTCATGTCAGCATGCTGGTTTATGGACTCAACATGCCTGTCTTGAATAGCATATAGCAAACAATCCTGGATACCTGCCACGTAGTATAGCGCGAGCCACGCGACAGCCAGCAGTCGTTTGCTGCATCGTGTGCCGCGCATGTCTGGGCAACCTTGACCTCAACCCACAGGATCACAGCAGATTTAATCCCGCGTTCATCTCTATGTATGTCCCATTCTGCTATTTTGGCGCTGCAAGCGATCAGTCTATCGGGACGCATGTGCAGGACCGGAAATGGATTGCAACATCTGAAAATCATATAGAGCTGTTGACACCATCCGCGACATGTGAACACTCGCGAGGTAGGCTGATAGGTAGGTGGGCAACGAAACGACTGTGCGACGCCAATTGCCCCTCAGCAGGAGACACGGCACAGAGGAAGGAGTGGAAGCAGCGTGGCGCGCACATGGCTAGGGCATTGCCTATCGCTGAAAGTCCTTTCAAACGTGGCAGCTCGAGACAGAAAGGACTTCAAACAAGTTGACAAAACATGAGCAAACGATATGTCAGCAGATCTGCTACAGAATCGCATGTGCCAGCGCTAGCCCAGGTTCATGGACGACTGGACGTCGCTGCGCCGCTTCTGCGCAGTGCGTTTCCCGGCATTGCGGCTGGCGTGCGCCATAGCGTTCCGCCGGGCAGCACTCTGCAGGGCAGCACAGAGCGGCTTGTCAGCAATCTCGACTTTCCTGAGTGCAGCAGTCGCAGCGGCAAAGCAGAAGCTCCACTTTGCGCAGAGACATATCCAGCGACATTTAGATCTGCATTTGCGTCATCGGCATGTACCTGGCGGAGGGCGGTCACGCGGCGCTGCACGTCCTGGGGGCCGACCGGCGCCTGTCGCCGCCGTCGCGAGCGGGCTGTACCTGTCACGCTGCTGGCTGCCGCGGTGCCGCAGTCCCACGCCTCCGACTCGAAGTCATCCGACACATCGCCGCAGCCGCCGCCGTCGGAGCTGCTGTCTGCCGCGTCGCCGCCACTGAGTTGCGCCTGGACTGCCTCGAATCGACCATCACCGGCCTCACCCGCCGCCTCCGCCGGCGCTGCTTCGGAGTCGCCGCGCTCGTCTGCATCGCCCGCAGCCGCGGAGCCGCCGGCCGCCGTCTCATCTGCAGGGCTCTGTCCGTCCGACGCCCGCTCAACGGCGTCCAGCGCCGCCGTCTGCATGCCGCCGTCCGGCTGCCGCGCCGGCTGCCGCATGTCGGCGCTGCCGTCGCTGTCCCTGTCGCTGTAGCCGCCCTCTGAGTCCTCCTCCTCGTCGGAGCCGCCGCTGAGGCCCGCGGCCGCCGCCGCCTGCTCCTGCCAGCTCTCCAGCGCCTTCTGGTGGTGCTCCTTGAAGCCTGCAGTGTATCAGACCGTCGTCTGTACTTGTGTGAAACCGTGTTCTTTACACACTGTCTCATCTGTACCTCTGCACATCTCAGGTAATACTCGTGGCTCTGCATCGCTGAATACTCCACACTAAAGCAGCAGCAGAGTATCACCTGAGGCGGACAGCTCGACGTCCAGTCCCTTCTTCTCCTTCACCGTTGCCAGGATTGCCTGCACAGCGTCAGAGAACAGCCCATAAAACATGCCAGCGGAGCGCCAGACTTGCCACGACGAACACTGCGCACGGCAAATGCCAGCGGCTGTACGCCACCAGAACAGGACAGTGTCGCCAGGGGAGCGCACATCGAAGTCGGGGCTGACGCGCGGCAGGCTCTCGTCCAGCTCCGGCATGTAGGCCAGCTTCTTCTGGAAGAAGCGGATGACGCCGTCCACGTCGCGCTGGAAGAGCTCCTTACCATTGGGATGCGACACCGACACCATCTGCGGGAAGTCGATGATGGTGACGCGGTCCTCGTCGTCCACCTGTGGGACACAGGGCGAAAACGGTTTTGGGGTCGCAACAGGAGTGCAGGACGCTCCCTGGCTTACACAGCAAAAGGTGTATGAGGATGCGATGCTTGACCTTGAGCACAGCGAGAAGTCTGCCGCCATAGGCAAAGCCATCGGCAGCAGACCGGCCAGAGTCAGCATGGCAGGGCAAATGTTCCGGCGACCTGGTGCACTTCCTGCAATTGGATCAATTCAGCAGCTTTTGCACCATGACATTGAACTCGTTGAAGTCGCAGTGGATGAGGCCCAGGTGGGCGAGGCGCTCCATGAAGTCCATCAGCTTGGTGTACACCTCCCCCGGGTTGCGCAGCTCCCGAACCTGGCAGGGGGCACAGGGACTGTGTTTGGGGAAACATTCTGCAAGTTGGAGGACGCCTTCTCGCCCCGCTTCACATACCACTTAACGCAATGCATGCAAACCTGGCATGGAGTCTTTGCAGCCTGCAGTGGCACAAACGCTGGCAAGCCTCAGGGTGCAGGGTGTGCCGGCTCCGCGTGCCGCGCATGCCGACGGCGACGGCGCGATCGCATTCACTCAGCTCCATCGCCGCGGCGCCCGGCTGCGTACTGTGCCGGCTGCTCGTGACCGTTCCCGAGCTGGCTGCACGGGGGCTGAAGATCGATGGGCTGGCGGACGAGAGGGTCGCCAGCAGCCGGGCGGGCACCTGGGTGAGCGGGTAGGCGTCGACGAGGGACATGAGCACCGCATGCCGGTTGTGGTCCACCGCGCGCGGCACCGGCAGCCCCCGCTGCTCCAGCGCCGCCATGAACGCAAACTCCTGTATGGCGCAGGCCAACCGCGCACAAGTCAGTCAAGGCAATCAACTCAGGGAGGTGCTTGTGATGCAGGCAGAGGGAGGGTCAGCGCCCATCAGGCGCTGTACGGCGTGTGAACGCCGTCGCGGCACCAGCCCAGAGTTCTCTTTCCGTCAGACGCAGGGCCGGATGAGCACTGGAGATGCATGCACAAACCCTAGACCCTAGTCCCTAGCAGGGCAGCTGCTCGCCTTGAGGGCGGCGAGGCGGGAGAGGTACAGCCAGGAGAAGGAGGCGGAGGAGCGGTTCTTGAGGTAGTCGCGCTTGTTCTTGACGGCACGGAAGGAGGTGCGCCCCAGCCGATGCAGCTTCAGCGCCATCACCTCCCCCTCCTCGTTGCGCACCTGCACTAAAGGGAATGCAGCCAGTCAGAGCCTGGCTTGCTCAGCGCCTGGAGGAGGGCCCTGGTCCCTTGGGAGGCTGGAATGAAAGTCGGGTCCTTCCCTCCCTCACGGCCGCCGCGCCCAGGGTGCAGCAAGCACCCTGCCTGTCCAAGAACACCATCGCTGTGAGTCCACTCCCGCACGCTTGTGCAGAGCTGCTGCTACCAGGTGCAGAGCTGCACTAGTGTCGTACCCACCTCGAAGACGTCAGACTCCTTGCCCACGCCGATGCGGCGGCCGACGGCGGAGATGTGGCCGCGCGCCAGCAGCGTGCGGATGGCCAGGAAGTCGTAGCCCATGTAGGTGAGGCGGTAGCCGTCGTACTTGTTCGCATCGTGGTGCACCAGCTTGAATCGCAGCAGCGTGCGCAGGTGCCGGTATGTGCCGCCGTGCCTGCCGAGCGGGGAACGCCTGATTGGGACGGGGGTCACGAAGGAGAAGGCAGCTGGGAGGAATCTCTGCCCGCCCTGGCGCACAACGTGTGAGTGCACAGGGCGCAGGATCGGCGTGCGCAGCGCCACATTGGGCATGCGCCGAGCAGCGGTCCGACTTGCGGCGCGGCAGGCATCGGCATGTGCGGATGATGCCCATGTGTCGGCAAGTCAGTGCAGTGATGCTCACTTGAGGCCAGCGATGGCGGTGATGAGATCCACCGGTACAATCTCGTGCTGCATGCCCAGAAACGCGACTCCTTCGACATTGTGTGAACTGTCCAGCGTGGGGCCAGCAATATATATTGATGCGGACCATGTTGATGCTGCTGCTGCTCAGCATGAACGAACAGGCAGGGGTAAACGCAAGGTTTACTTGCAACTCGCCGATTGCTGATGACAACGCACACGCAATACGGTGAACCCAGAGCCCTCACGTTCTTCTGCCCCATCTCCACAGCCGTCAGCACCCGAAAATCCTCCCGGGACAGGTACCGCAGCGCATTCACGTCCAGCTTCATGGTTGCTTGTATCTCCTACGACATATTTCGCTGCAAAGGACAACTCCTCGCCCACAACTGCAGCGCCAGGTTTCGGAACGTCAACGCCAAAGCAAGCGGCGCAGCCACCGGACACCTGAGAGGGACAAGGGTCTCTTACTATGTTCAGTGAAATGAGACGGCTTCGATTTTAGAACAATCGAGGCTCGGCAGGCGAGCCCTGAAATATTGGTACACAAGAGTGCACACCGTAAACCCTGGAAATCCCCGACAGCTCCACGTGGACTGTGATGCTGCCAGCTGGTACAATTCCAGAAGTCCGACCCACTGCTGCGTCTTGAGTGCACGGAGGCGGCATCTGACAGCGTCGTCATACGGCAGACCCATACTCGCTTGCGCAGCGGCAGGACCGGCAAGTCGGCCTGGAGTTGGCACAGGAGTCGCGCAGCTGTCAGCCCAGCTGCGGTAGGAAAGACGCTGCTCTTTCGAGGGCTTGTCACATGTAATGCGCAAGTGTGGGAATGGCGTTTGCATGTGCCCAGGCGCCGACGGCTGGCGAATGCCATGCCGTCCCCCGTTTGTATTGCTGCGGTTAGTCAAGCTGATGGGCTTCGTCACTGCCGGCGCCAGGCCGCGGTCTCATGATGCAACTGCATGCGCATGACAGCCTCGCCAATCAGCCGGATAATTTTCGCAGCGTGAGCGGGGCGAATGTTGCTATTGAAGCTGCAACGCCTGCTTGCACCTGTGGCTTCCCAATTAGCGCCCATACGGGCAAGAGCACATCGGAAAGTAGCGACGTGTCACACTGAATCTACACGCATTGCAGAATCACCGCACAATTTTCTAGGATACCGGCAGCTGTGAGACAGCGGCTGCGGGGCGAAGGACGGAACGGCCTTGAGCAGCTGGGTAACTGCTGTGTCCTTCGCGCCAGGTGTCAGCGTAACACACAGCGCAGCGTTCGGGACGTGGCTGATCGAGGCGTGCTGATCGCTTACTCGCGTCGCGGGCCACAGCCGGCGGCAGGCGCCCTTTCCGGCGGGGCTCACCATGCAACGCTTCAGGCCCGCTTCATGCTGCCTGGCGCTGCTCGCAACAGCGCTGCAGCTGGCGCTGCTCACGAGCAGCTCCGCGGAGCCAACCATCAGAGTGTGCGGCACGCCGGAGATGTCGACGGCATCGGCGCAGGCCATCCAGGCGGAGCTAAATGCGACGATGCAGACCATGCTGGGCACAACGAACCAGACGCTCGCAGCCCAGCGCCTGGCCAGCGCCGCCGCCATCGAGAGCTCGTCTCGTGTGGCGGAAACCAAGCCCGCTACCGGCATCATCGTGAACGTCTACTTCCACGTGCTCAACCAGGGCAGCGCGGTGGCAGACGGCAATGTGCCAGACTCGATGGTGCAGGCGCAGATCCAGGTGAGGATGCCCGATTGTCAACGCAGCATGCCGTCACTTTACGCGCGTGTCGGCTGCATCTCAGCATGATGCATGATGCGCAGTCTTCAGCCTGCAGCAGTATGCAGTGCTCTTGGCGCCATCTGGATGGCATGCACAGATCACATGCAGACACTTGCAGTCTGTCACAGTGAACGCCTACGTGGCCGTCCTGCACGCAGACCCCACACTCTGCACTCAGCGACCGAGTGCCACACAAACATCACGCCGTCTGTCATTGACGCCTGGTTCTGTTGCCCGCAGACGCTCAACAGCGCATATGCGCAGACGGGCGCCGCCTTCACGCTGGCGGCCATCACGCGGACGACCAACATTGCCTGGTACTACGCGCAGCAGAACAGCCAGGAGTGGGTGGACATGACCAATGCGTTACACCAGGGCAGCGTCTCGGACCTCAACCTGTACTCGCTCAATCTCACGTTCCCGCTGCTCGGCTGGAGCCAGTTCCCCTGGTGGTACGCCGACGCGCCACTGCAGGTGTGGCAGCGCCCAGTATGTGTGCTAGCTGCTTGTGTTGTGTTGCTGGAGTGAACATGTTTGGTGTCGCAAGAACATACTGCCCGCAAAGCGCTGTGCTGCACAGTCTGGTGCCGCCTCACTCTGGTCTGCGTGACAGACGACCATGGCATCTGGTGATTTGGACGTGCTCAAAGCAACGATTTCACCCATGGGCGACTCCTGCCGCTGCAGGATGGCGTGTTTGTTGACAAAGGCACGCTGCCCGGCGGCGCCAGCACGGACTTCAACCTCGGCATGACGGCTTCGCACGAGGTCGGCCACTGGTTCGGCCTGTTCCACCCGTTCCAGGTGAGGCAAACCATTGTGCTGGTCCCTCCCATACTTGCAGTGTGTGCAAACTCGGGAAGGGGAAGCTTATGCTGAATGAGGCTGGCTGCGCATGGAACCAACCGTCACCCAAGGCAGGCGATTGCACGAAACCCCTAGCACCTACTCCATTCCCACAGCGAAGCCCGGTTTGCGAGCCTCTGCCATTGTGGCTCTTGACCTGGCGGCTGCTGGGTACACGAGCTGCGGGACGTAATGCCACATGTGCCTGCTGCAAAAGCCCCGACCCACCCAAGGGTGATGGTGCCGCTGTTCCAGGGCGGCTGCTCCTCGCCGGGCGACTTTGTCGGTGACACCAAGGAGCAGAACGACCCGGAGTACTACTGCGTGTCGACGCCGCGCGACACCTGTCCCGGGCTCCCTGGCAGCGACGTGTTCAGGTGCGGCTTCTCCTCTGCTCAATTTCGTACTTCTGCGCGACTCCGCCGGGCGATTGGGAGTGACCAAAGCTGTCCGTTCGATGCCGAGCATGGCAGCCAGCGGCATGTCGCGGCGGCCTGGTTCGCAGCATTGGACATGCCGCACTGCTCAGCGTTGATTGGTGCAGTTACGTCCGACGGCGGCACACGGCCTAGAGCTGGAGCGCCGTGCCCACCGCACTGACCCATTCTGCCAGACTCTGACCGACTGGAAGACGACATTCGACGGCCATGAACTGACCGATCCAGTGGCTGTCGAAACAGGAACATCCTGGACTACCCGCCGGACGCGTGCATGGACACGCTCACGACGGGGCAGGCGACGCGCATCGCCGTCGGCTACAACACCTACCGGGTGCCGGGCGCGCCCGCCTACGCGCCGGGGGGCGCCCCGGGCTCCAAGGCGGGCACTGGCACGCCGACGCGGGTTCCCACGAAGGCGCCGACGAAGGCTCCCACGAAGAAGCCCACCAAAAAGCCAACGCGAAAGCCAACGCGAAAGCCGACGCGGCGGCCGACGCGGCGGCCGACGCGCAAGCCCACGGTGCCGATTTTCGCGAGCCTCCATCCCCCGCAGGACCTGGCCTGTGACTGGAGCACGATGCGGCAACATGCACGATACTGGGCTCGTTCTTCCTGTCGTGGACCGCCCTCGCTCTCCTACCGCTGTAGCCACTGGGGACGCGCTTGGTGTAGCGATGCCCGCCTGCGAGTGCAGAGGAAACCGACCAGAAAGCCCACAGAGCGATCAGCGCTGAAAACAAAGCCAACGCCCAAGAGGCTTCCGGTCCTGCTAGTCTCAAAAGCTAGAAGCATGTCCATTATTTCCATGCAAGGGGCGCAGCCTCTGGCTGAAACACACGATGTGCGCCCCCAGCCTGTCAGCCGTCCCAGCAGCATCATGTGTGCCTGTCACCAGCCGCAGTCAGTTAGCGACCCTTTGCTGACGAGTGAGTTTATTGCTTGCAGAAAAAGCCCACCAGAAAACCGACAAAGAAGCGGCCGACCAAGAAGGTATAGCCGCCGCTTGCCGCCTGCAAGGCATCATCGGTATGTCTGACGCGCCCCTGCCCACTTCAAGGCTTGAGGTTCCGGGCATGCTGGCGGTTGCAGCTCGGAGTAGCGGCTGTAATTTCGAGGTTGGCAGATTGATGAACACATGTGCGCGTGCAGAGGCCCACCAAGCGGCGTCCCACCAAAAAGCGGCCCACCAAGAAACGTCCGACCAAAAGGCAGGCGACCCAGCGGCGGGCATCGGCGCCCACGCCCAAGCCCACCTACCACAAGCCGAAGTTTTTTGGGGTGATCCTCCACACGTGAGAGGAAAGGGGGTGCGCGCTTTCAGTGGGTACTTGACCGAGCGCTGTGCAAGCCGGACCAGCTGCTTGCGAAACTGTATTACGAGTGTGGATACAGCGGGTTATACACAGCTAGCTAGAGGTTTGACGCAGCATCGAGAGTGGCTACATGCGGCGGCAAACCCACCACTGTTGATTTGAGCCCGTGTGGGGGCCCATATGAGGCGGCGACAGCTCGCACTGCAGACATCTGAATTGGTCAGCGAGAACCTCGCAGCACACGCAGCTAGCTGGATTCAGGAAGGTAGCCAAACAAAAGAACCCAAGCCGGTGGCTTCGAGAGTGATTTGTCTCTAGGTAGAAGCTGCATCGGATTGCCATCAGACACATCCAGAGAAGGTGAAGTATGACCGCGCCGTTCACATTCAAACTGGTAGGTATCAGGTAGCATCGGTGACGCGCGGTATCACCTGACAGATGTACAACATTTTAATATACCTAGGTACTTCGACACTGCCTGGATGTGTATGAGCCTTTGCACACCACAATTTCCCTATGTTGCTGCTCCATGTTGCATCGACCAAGTGAGGCATGATCCAACCCAAACCTAGGTAACCGGTGCAAGTTGTCAGGGCATGCTGCCGACCTCAGCATTTTCTTGTCGCCAAAAGAACAGCAGCCTCTGTCCAAAAGCAAGCAAGTGGGCACCGGGCCGACCAGGGCACCCTCGTCTCCTTAACTCATCACAGTTATGAGTCGCCTTCCAGTGCACAGAGAAGTGCCGATGCCCTGCGGTCCGCCCAGAAGAATGCCAGCAGCCTTGGCAGAAACATTCATCCAGCGGTAGAACACCAGTGCGGGCAATGTAAGGGAAATGCAAGACCCTGGTGAGCCTGCCGCCATTGACCTGGCCGCAGCCTCTCATCATCTGGTCGCCCTCCGTCGGGCTTGGACTGCGTAGTCGTGTGTGTATCCACATCAGCTGTCCAGGGGAGCGCCCCAGCTACCCAGCACCTCCCGGGAGGACTTCCATTCGAGGCTGCCCTCACGCGGCGCCGTCACGAGGTCGGTGCTGAGTGCCCTGCCGCCGCCGCCGCCACCGCTTGTCGCGATGTTGCGCAGCCGCGGCGGCTTCGCCGCCACCGGCGGCTGCTGCGGCGGCCTGCCGGCGGCGGGGCGCTGCGCACCGCCGGCGCCGCCACCGAAGCTCGTCCGGCGCCCGTTGAGCTGCTGCCGCTTCTCGTAGCTGCTCTCGAATGATGCCATGCTGGGGCTGCGGTGCACGACACCACCTGGGGCTCAGCCTGAGCACCATTTGCACATGAGGGCTGGGCCACTTCCTGTCCGCCGCGCAGCCAAAAGCGCAATGCTGCTCGTGACTCGTGACACCTGGGAGCCCCAGGCCTGTGGGAAGCCCCTGCTGCCACACAAGCGGTAATACAGACGATTGGATGTCGGGCAAGGGCTTGAAGACACCTGCTGACGGGCTCGTGGAGGGTGAGCTTCTCCACGTCGGCGGCAAAGTCTTCGTCAGAGCACATCTCCAGGTATATGTCCGAGGGGCTGGCGGAGCCGAAAGGCATGGCGGCCGCGCCGCCTGCGCGGGGCCCATGGCCCGGCACCGCCATCGGCGCTGCCGGCCGCGGTGCCGACATCGGCGCCGCATGGGTGCCATTGCTCGGGTGCTGCTGCGGCGAGAGCGGCTGATGCGGTACAGTCCCGAGGGCGCTCGGAGGCGCGATTCCTACCGCCGCTGGGCCGGCAATGCTGCCGCCGTCGCCGGTGCTGCTGCCGCTCGCTGCGCCCGGCGACGCGCCCGGCGGTGGTCGCCAGTGCGTGGGCGACGCCACCGGGGACGACACGGCCGCGGGCGAGGCCGCGCCGCTGCCGCTGCTGCGGCCGCCGCCCGGTTCGCCCCAGGGGCTGCAGGCGGGCTCACCACCTCCCGACACGCCGTCCTCCCCCAACTCGCAGCTCTCGAAGGCAGCGGTCAGCGCGCCTCGGGCGCCAGGACTGGGCAGGGGGCGCGGCTCCGGGGTGCCGGGCGCCGGCGCGCCGGCATCGCCAGGCKGCTGCGGGAAGGCGTCGCCCGGCGACACCTTCGACGGCGACAGCGGGTCCGTGCCGTTGGCCGCGCGCGCGACCACGTGCGACACCTGCAGAATGGCAGCAGCTGCTTGGTGACTTGAGCTGACAAGGTCGATGGGATCAAGACCTTCGCAAGTCCTCGCAAGACTTCGTGCAATTCCTCATGCAGCACCACTTGGCACATGCCCCAGCGCCCGGCCGCGCTGAGAGCAACACAGGCGCGGCAGTCTAATCTCAAGCCCAAGGAGGGCGCCTGCGAAATGAGAACTCGTTTCAGCCGTCACGGCGTGGTGCAGGAGGACACTGCACGGTCCAGCAGGCAGCGGCGGGCAGCAGTGGAGAATGGCGACAAAAGAGGGGGCACAAAACGAGGGAAGCGGGAAGGTGGTAGGGGAACAATCAACGTGGCAGCAGGAGCGCACCAGGGGCAGCAGGGCGCCGTAGAACTGGAAGAAGTCGATGGAGTCGCCGCGGGCGCGGTGGAACTGCACCAGGCGCAGCCCCGGGACCAGGTCGCCCACCTCCGCCAGCACCGTCAGCGGCCCCCGCCCCGCCGCCACCGCCAGCCGCAGGCTGGGCATGCCGCTGCAGCGGGGAGCGCGGCCGGGAGGTGAGGCAGGGGGTCGCGTCGGCAGCACGACAGTAACCAATGCGGAGGTATCTGCTGGCTCAGCCAGCCGAGACCATATGCTGTGGGGGCTGACAGCCGGCTCGGCATGTGCTGCAGTGCCCCCCGTCACCGGCGAGTCAGTTTGTCGCTGCACGTCACCCAGAGTGCATCCGAGCTGGGTGCAGGTGGGGTGCGCACTCGAAGTCGGTGCGTTCGCAGCGGCCGCCAAGGCGCGCCGTGGCCTGCTCCACTGCGGCGGCGATCTCGTACGGCGCCGCCCGCGAGGTGAACCGCGTCGCCCGCCTGACCAGGGGCGCATCCCCTGCCCTGCCCTGCACCTGGAGGGCGTGCCGGCGGGTGTCATGCACCAGCTGCCGACGCGTCTGCACGACGATCTACTCGGTTGTTCTGCGCCCAGAGGCCCCAGAACATTGGGTACCAGAGCGGCAGGCACGTGTCGCGATCCGCGAGGGCAGCGCAGGGATAAGCCACAGCGCCGCACCTCGAACAGGCTGCTGATGTCCATGGCGGAGCCCAGCAGCTCAAACGCGTTCAGCTGCTTCCGCCGCGGCGAGGCCACGCCTGCGTCGGCACACGGCGGCAGTCACAGGAGGCACACGCGCCGGCGGTGCCGCCGATGCAAACGACTCTCCATGATGCCGGGCTTGCGGCAGGAGCTGACAACTTTCAGAGGCGATGCACGGGGGTGGATGACAATACGCAGGTGAGGCCTTCAAGCCAAGCAGCTCAGATGATCAGCATGGCTTTCATGCGGGTGACGCACTTGGAAACGAGACAGTGGAAACGAAACCCCACCCGCAGGACCACTGACGCGCTCTCGCACGGTGTCGGCACTGCCACTGAAGGTCAGCTCGTTGGCCGCCTCCGGCGCAGCGACGTCCTCGGTCTCGGAGGCGCGCGCAAACACAGGCGGCCCACCCTGTGTCACCCACGGGTGCCGTCGCACCTCGTCCATGGTCGCCCTGCGGGTTGGCAGAGGCAGAGGAAAGTCGGCCATGCACAGCGGCCAGGAGAGCCTGCGTCAGGCGTGATGTGCCCGAACACTGCATCTGCTGTTCATGAGCTCGCAGCCCCTTTGTGGCGCAGGAAGGCACCCTGAAGGCCGCGGCTGAAAGGCGTCGTCCCCTTGCTGTTCCGCTTGACAACAGAACCGCGCGCATCATGCATGCGGGCGGCCCACCTTCGTTTGGGGTCAGGCGTGAGCAGCGACCGCAGCAGGTTGGCAGCGTGCGTCGTGATCCAGGGCGGTGTCTCATAATCCGCGGCGCAGATCTTGCGCAGCAGCGTTCCGACGGCACGCTCGTCAAACGGCAGGCAGCCTGCCAGCATGATGTAGAGGCACACGCCTGCATTGCGGCGGCGCACTTCAGGCGGCACCTACGCCTTGGCGTGTGCAAGTCACAGCGAAGCATCGAGTCACACGAGGCACTGCGTGAAGCCCCGGGCACCAGCGCAGAACACGCCGTGTGCGTGGGCACAGCGGTGCAATCTCCCGCAGCGCACTTAGAGATGGCCCTGTCAGCTCATCAGGTAGGCCGCGTCACACTGTGAGCCGCGTTACGAGCCTTCGCAGGTTCGCTGAGGGACCAAATGTCAAGGTTAAAGTTTGTCATTTGTCCGAGGAACATTGAGGAAAATTTTTACCCAAAGACCAGAGGTCGGCGGGGGCGCCATGGTAGGCGGTGCGCCGCAGCACCTCCGGCGCCGCGTAGTTGGGCGTGCCGCACACTGTGTGAAGCAGCCGGTGCTGCGCAGCCGCCTCCCGCACTGCGCCCAGCCCAAAGTCCGACAGCTTGATGTCGCCGCCCGCCGTCAGCAGGATGTTCTCCAGCTTCAGGTCCCTGCGCAGGGCTCAGGGCTTCTCTGTGCATCCTTGTGAGCGCTCTCGAGGTAGCAATATGCGCTGCAAAGGAAACCGACTCTACTGAACTCGAACTTGTGTGTGCATCGTGATGGTAATGGCTGTGGGCTCTGGCAAGTGCACACAGCGCACAACTGAGCCGCAGTACATCACCAGCTTCTCAAAGGGATGTGCAGACCCCTCGGAGCAGTCGATGCTGCGCCGCAGTGCCAGGCTGGGCACTGAGCGCACTGCGCCGCCTTGGCGACTGTCTACTTGCGATGTTCGCAAGATCGGAGGTCAGCGGCGGCTGCCAAATCCAGCGAGGCGGTCCTGTGAGTTGGTGGCGATACATGGGCAACCCACAGCGCATCGGAGGCCGATGCTGTGTGGTGGCAACGAGGCACACCTGTGGTACACGCCGCGTGTGTGGCAGTGCGAGAGGCCGTCCACCAGCTGCACGAAGTAGCGGCGGGCGTCCACCTCCCGCAGCGGCCCATTGCTCGCCACCCGCTCAAACAGCTCCCCGCCTGCAGCGCATGGCGTGAGCGCCTACCATCGGCCAGCTGGGCGACCATCTGGCGCACAGCCTCCTGGCAGTCGCCCGCTTGGCTGCATCTCAATGCTGCCGTCGGCTGTCCTGCAGGGACTGCCATCAGGCAGCCCTTCGGGCAGCCCCTTTCAAGCCAATGCGCCCCAAAGTGCAGAGCGAAAGGCGCCCACCCGTGACGAGCTCCAGCACCAGGTAAATGTGGGAACCCGTGGCCATGACGTGGCGCAGGTCCACCACGTTGGGGTGCCGCAGCCGCCGCATGATCGCGATCTCCTTTTTAATCTGCGGCACCAGGTTCGCCCTTTCCACCATCTCCTTGTCCAGCACCTGCGGAGAAGTTGAGTGCGGAATTCGGGCCCCATTTGTTGTCCAACCCTTCCTCACCAGGTGCCGTGCGCAGCCCGGTGCTCCTCGCGTCTGGAAAGCCAGCCGGCAGCCGTTGCCGCCGGGGCCGAGCAGAGCGGCATTGGTGCAAAACTGCTGTAGCTGCCCAGCACGAGGAGGTGCTCCGCACCTTGATGGCGACCGTCTCGCCGGTGTCCACATGCTCGCCGTACTTAACCTTGGCGAAGGATCCCTGCGGGCCAAAGAGGTCAGCATGTCAGAGGTACCCTCACCAATGCCGGCCACGCCGCCGCCGCAGCTTGCATCTAGATGCTGTGCCCACCTCGCCGATCGTGCGACCGACATAGTAGTCGCCGACCCGCTGCCTGTACATCACGCCTTGCAGCGCGGAAAAAGGGGGAGGGCACCCGAACCGTGGAGCGGACCGTCAACCCTACAACGCTGCGACCCTACAACGCCACTGTAACATCTTTGACCGGCTGACTTCGACTTTGAGGTATGCTCTGGGCTCACAGCGAGACCGCCTTCACCATTCCCAACTCCTGCGGCGGCCTGCACTCGTACTGTTGTTGCGCAAGCGTGCGGCGAGCAAACGAATAATTGTTCCGGGACGGTCTTGAGTGCGTGTGTCAATCGACGGAACGAGAAGATGGGACTAGCCGACCCAATTGAACGAATCGTAACAACCATGCACGACCCCAGCGCGAGCCGGCCGCAGTCAGCAGCTTCGGGCCGACCGCGTCGATTCCATTGTGCCCCGCTGGGGATTGCCCACCAAATCTGCGATCCCCATGTCCGTACAAGTTGGTGCGGCAGAGTCAGGTTCGCTTTGCAGCAGCGATGTCACGCTAGAGTACACGCTTCGAAGCTCCTTGATAGACTTCAATCTTCAGGCACCACAGCATGACTTCATGCCGAGCCAGCTAAATTGAAATCCGATAGCCCAGATGCCTCGTTACGAACACTGAGGTAGCGCATGGGGCAGGTACTTTAATCAGAAGTCATGAGGTCTTTCTTTGGGCTGAAAGAGAGAGCGGCTACTGCGGTGCGCAACTGGACTTGACTGGGCAGATGTCCTTTGTCTAGTTTTTCTATCTTGCCTCTGCAACGAACCCACCGCAGGTGTTTGTATCGGCACAAAGGCTCTTGGTTTGGATCGACGAGGTAGAGAGGTGAAGATAACCCCAAGCTTTTCTGCATCACGCCAGTCCTCATGACGCCTCCTCAGCATGCGCTGCAGGCCAAATCTCGTGTGGAATGGGCCAGCTCGAAGATGGCAGCCGCGCAGGGGCCGCCGGACTTTGGCCGCACCTCGCCGTCGAGCAGCAGCACGGGTGGGTGGCTGAGCATCGTGCAACCAAGCGATGATTGCGCCAACCTCCACACGTCAGCCCAGCAGTTTCATGGATAATGGGTCGCAGTCAAGAATAGTCATTTGGCGATGTGGGACACTCATGGTATCTGGATGCCTCGCAGCGTCCACGCTCCAACCAGACCGACGAGAATCAGGAGGCATTGGCGTTGGCGCTGCAGGTGGGACTCGCCTGACACCTTGCAGTCCACCTTGCATGCCCCTGTGCTCTGCACATTCAATACGCTGAACAGGCGGTATGGATGAACACTGACGTTTACGCATTCATGGTGCGATCGCAGCGTCATGTTGAACCCTTCTCTCCGCCTGTCAGACGGGACTTGTCCTCATGGCACGCCTGCCGCCTTTGTGCAGATGGTGTCACGTCACGGAAAGTCGACCCAGTGCTGGAGCACCTCATGCGCAACGCGCGCAGCGACGCGGTGCGGCAGGAATTCCTGCGGGGCTCCATCGAGGAGCTGGTCGATGGCCACGAAATCCGGCTGCTGGTGAGTGGTCCACTGACAGCGCTCCTGGATGGCGAACCCATGTTCCTTCCCTACACACCACCAGCATCTGCAGTCTGCAGCCCTACGCGGCCTGTCTGAAACGGCAGAGCAGGACGGCAACAGGACGGCGGAATGTGACGTGGAGGCGGTGACGGACTCCCGCAGGCGGCCACATACAATGTTAATGGCCGCAAGCCGCCGCCGGGGCTGGACCTGGCGCCATGGCTGGGCGGCGCAGCAGATGCCGACGTGGTGGTCGTCGGCTTCCAGGAGATTGTGCCTCTCAATGCCAGCAACGTCATGAACGGCAAGCGCTTCCTGAAGCAGCACCGGCGAGCTTTGCGCTTTGACCTGCGGGCGTTTGCCGCATGTGGGACGACATCTTCCTCCGGTGTCAAGACGCAATCATGCACAACCAGTGAAGCTTACACGTAGACAGCGCGTGGGTTTGTCTGGAGTGAGGTTGCCGTCGAGCCAGCGTCGCTGCTGCTCGTGCCCGCACTGCCATTCCTGCTTGAGCCGCCAAACTGCTCTTGGCTGAGCCTGGATCTTGTTTCCAGATCTGGTCGGCGGCAGCGGCGAAGCTGCATACGCCTGGGACCGTCTGGTGGGGGATGCGCTGAACCCGACGCCTATGGCACGCTCATACTCCTGCTCGGACGGGCACCTGCTGGCGGCACCGGACGCGGCGCAGGTCCCTGAAAGTGGCCGGCAGCAGCAAGGGCAGCAGGGGGTGGGGCCATCTGCAGAGCGGCCGCAGGATGTCGCCGTCGATGCCCCCGGCGGCGCCCAGCATTCGGGACGGCTGCAGAGCGGGGCGGAGGCACGGGATGGTAACGCCCAGCCTGCTGGTGAAGACGCTACGGACGCAGCTGCCGCCGATCCAGCAATGCAGGGCAGCAGAGCTGCGCCGGCTGAGGCCTTTGTGCAGGTGCCGTTCTGCAGCCTGTGTCTTGCAAGGCGTGCGGTGAGCGACTGCCGCTGCGCTGGCGGCTGCAGGATGCTTGCACCGTCGCAACAGCGTGGCTGCCTGGGCACGTTCTGGAGGAGCCATTGACCTTGGGCATGACTGATCGCCAACCGAGCCATCCGCCTCTGCACCAGGTGGCAGCCAAACAGATGGTCGGCGTCTACCTGAGTGTGTGGGTGCGGGCCGGGCTGCTGCCGCACATACGTGGTGTGCAGGCCACCTCCGTCGGCACCGGCATCATGGGCTACCTTGGCAACAAGGGTGCGCCTGTCACATTGCAGTATCCATAAGACTTTTATGCGATGAGCAGTAGCGACACGCATCAGGAAGCTGCACCAAAGGAAGCTGCACCAGAGGTACAGCAGAGCGTGTGCAGGTTGCATGACGCCGCCGTGCACCCCCAGCTGTCGTTCCAGCTCCAGGCAGCAGCCCTAGGCGACTTGCGAGACCAGGGCCGGCGCTCGCGCCTCAGCGGCTTGCCTGCGACGCAGGCGCAGTCGCGGCGCGGATGCGCATCTTCGACACGGGCCTTGCGCTCGTGGTGGCACACCTGTCGTCCGGCGAGGCGGACGGCGACGAGCTGCGGCGCAACTACGACTACTCCGAAGTGGTGCGGCGCGCAGCCTTCCCGCCGGACACCGCCGCAGCGGTCGACCCGGAGGCGGTGGACGCCCGCCAGCCGCAGGAAGGCGTGTCAAAGGTGAGGCGCAGGCAGAAAAGGCAGTCCTGAGGGGCGGTCGCCAGCCTTCTAGGCAGAAGGGTGTGTCAAAGGTGAGGGGCGGGCAGACAGGGGGCAGTCCTGAGGGGCGGTCGTCAGCCCTTCTAGGATTCCAGACTGCGTGAGGTTGGCTGGAGGTTGTGTGATGCTGCCAGCAGCCTGCAGGACGAGCAGCCAACCAGTATAGTCCTATGTCCACCTGCAGACTGCAGTGAGGGTGCAGCCAGCATAGGCATGTCCATGCATGAGCTAGCACCCATGTGGAGGAGCTGCAGCACGCCAGGTCTGCGGGTTTCTCTGAAGCCCTGATGTCTGCCACGTGCTCGCCTCGTCCATCTGCTGCCTACTCGCCAGAACTGTCACCGGAACTGTGACTGAGACCTGACTGATTTCGCAGGTCGCGGCGCCAGCGCGGCGCCCGGGGCAGTGGGGCGCCGCGCGGGGGCTGTCCGACACGCAGCA
Source organism: Deuterostichococcus epilithicus (assembly GCA_033439295.1). Taxonomy (NCBI): domain Eukaryota; kingdom Viridiplantae; phylum Chlorophyta; class Trebouxiophyceae; order Prasiolales; family Stichococcaceae; genus Deuterostichococcus; species Deuterostichococcus epilithicus. The sequence goes on from JAVTLE010000007.1 coordinate 1,191,863, forward strand.
CGCGCTGTGGCTGGGCGACTTGAACTACCGGCTGTCGCTGCCGGACGGCGAAGCGCGCACCCTGCTGCGCAGCGGCGACCTGACACGCCTGGCGGAGGCCGACGAGCTGACCGCCATGCGCCGCACCGGTGGGAGCCCCGGAACCGCGTCTCGTTTCAGGACCGGACTCCTCAGGCGACTCTGCAGGAGGTCGTGTGCGCCCGTGCGCCGCGCGCGTGGAGCGCGCCGCTGCTGTTTGACACCCTGTCGCAGCGACCGTCCTCTGATGCGTCATGTGAGCTGTGGACCGTAGGGTTTTGAGGAGTGTGCAGCACATACGGCGTGCGCCAGCTGCTGGCCAACTGAAGCTCCAACGTGTGTCGTTCTGTCACTGGCGGTTTGTGACCGTCGAGGAGCACTGGGCAATCCACGCGCAGGCCGGGCCTTCGAGGACTGGCGGGAGGGGCCACTCTCCTTCCCGCCCACCTTCAAGTTCGTGCGCGGCTCGACGCGCTACCACGGCGACAGCGGCGATGACGGCCCCGCCAGCCCAAAAGCCGCCAACGCAGCACCGGAGCTCAACGGCGACGCGGTGAGCGACCTGCGCGCTTAACCTGTTCCCAAAGCTCGGCATTGAAACATCTGCTACACAGGCGCGATGCTGCGCAGACAGGCAACCTGGTCACAGGTGCCGGGGCAACAGAATCTTGTCTGTAAGCCGCTCCTTCAGGTGTCAGCGCAAGCCACGATGGTGCAAAGCAGGGGCCCATGACCCACAGTTCTAATAGCACAAGCTGCAACAACACCATTTCGGGCCCCGGCTGACCTTCTGTTTGCGCAGCCCCAGGCAGCAGCGCAAAAGCGGCGGACGCCAGCGTGGACGGACCGTATCCTGTGGCGCTCGGACGGCGCGCACCTGCTGTCCTATGAGTCGGCGGAGCTCACGGCTTCGGACCACATGCCTGTGGCGGCGGCCTTCACGCTACCCGTGCGCGAGTACAACAGGTGGGAGCGCGCCGTGTGGCAGGAACGCGCTGTGCTGAGGGCAGCAGACATGGATGCACAGGGCAGTCTGTTCCGTTTCGGGTAGATTGACGTTGGAAGGGAAAAGCAGAGAGGCTTGCACGGCAATGGCTGGGGCAGCGCCAGAAGGACCTGTAGGAAGCAGCTGCTGCAAGGCTGCAGCAACATTGTGGACAGGAAGCAGTGCTGGAGTGGTCCATTGTCCGCGATGGCATTCATGCGTGAGCGTCACGTCGCAGGGAACGTGTGGACGCCGCCATTGAGGCTGCGAGGCGACGCGTCGATGCCGCAGAAATGGCCGCCATGCCCCGCTGCGAGCTGGTGCGCCAACAGCAGCCGTTTCAAAGACTGCACGCTGACCATGATTCAACAAAAACAACAAATACACCCTCAAAATTGCAGCTTCAGAGCGTGGAGCACATGCCATCATTCTGCATAACCATCAACTTGCCAGTCTCCGAATGCCAACCTGCCTCCTATTCTGTAAGCTCCTATTCTGTATGCAGGAGCCCACCACTGCAGACTTTGGGGTGCTGCGCTACGGGCAGCATGCAGCCTGCGACATCGTGCTGCGCAACGTTGGCTCAGTATGCTTCTCCTCACTTGACTTCCTTTTGAGTTTCCACCCAGACATAACATCCAGAGCCGTGCACAGAGTTGAGGAATGCTTCACACTGCAGTGAGACCATCCCAGGCTCCTACAGGGCGCCGATGCAAATTGGCCTGCAGGCCTGGCGCATTGCACTGCTCGTGCGTCACGACCAGCCGAGGAGAACATCGCGAGTCTTCCCCGTGCATGCTACACCGCAGGTGACGGCCAGCTTCCAGTTCATGCCGCTGCCGGGCGCCATGTTTGGCGAGCCAGACGACAAGGCCTTCCGCGCCGCGCCGCGGTGGGCGACCGTGGCCCCGGACCAGGGCGTCCTGGAGCCGGGCGCCGCGACGGACCTGCACCTCACCGCGCACGTGACCGGCGGCGCCGACAGCACCGCCGAGGTGCTGGCGTCAGGTGGGGGCCGTCCGGAGGCTAGGCGGCGTGCACCGCCTCCCCTGTCAGCGGCAGGCCGCCGGCTCGCGGCAGGGAGTGCGGTGCCGCCCGGCTTGCGAGCTGTGCGGCGCATCGCGCGTGTGGTGACATGCATGCCACGGCAGCGTCAGTGCAGCGGGGGCACTGGCCTGGGACCAAGCCTGAGATGGGCGGCGTCCCTTCGGTTTCCTCCTGCACCGCATAGCGGGAAACAAACTGCGGGGCATCCACTCATCCACACGCATCGCTGCATCGCGGGCCTGCTCTTGCCCGCCGAGCAGCTAAGCAGTCCAACACGTTGTGTCATGCACAGTACCCATCGCATCATGCACCGCAGGAGCTCGGCATGTTGAGAGGCGCATTAGGATGCTGCCCTTGGGATCGCCATCGAGGCATCCCTGTGCTGGTTGACAAAGTTGCCTGCAGCAGGCCGGGCGAGCGTGGTGCAACATATCTTCGGCCATTTGAAGCACTGTGCATCTTCAGGCGGCAGGGACGGCCAGATGTCCCAGAACTCCTGTTGCGCTGAGTACGGCACTCACGGAGTCGCTGCCTCACTGCCGCGCAGTCAGCCGCTGCAAGCCGTAGGCGATCCTAGCGCTGCGCATCCAGGAAGAGCAACGAGAGGACGCCGTTTTGAAGAACTGAAAGAGGACCCTCACTGTGTCCAATGTGTCGCTCTGCTGCCGCGCAGTCGGCCGCTGCAAGCTGGAGGCGATCCTGGTGCTGCGCATCCAGGACGGCAACGACATATTCCTGGCGGCTGGCGGCGCCTACGCCCCCTCCTTCTTCGGCCTCAGCCTCAACACGCTGTCCAGCCTCCCCAGGTGAGGCACCTTTCGCCACTGCTCCCTTGCTTCGGGCTGAAACAAGACACTGACCCCTCGATCGTGCACAACTTACACGAGGGTGGCTGCCAAGTCACAATGGGTCGTCGATGCCAACAGCCATACAATGGCTGCCGTTCGCAGGCCACTTGCGTCTGCGGCGGGCGGCGGCGCGGCGGCGGCTGGCGACCTCGCGGCTTCGAAAGGCGGCCTGCACATCGACACGGCGCGCACGCCGGAGAGGGATGCCGGCGCCGGCGCGGCAGCAGAATTCTACAGCCCGACATCCAGCCTCAACAGGTGCGTGCTGCTTGCATGTCCGCGTGTGCATGTGGAAATGAGTGTGGCAAACTCGATGGCAGTGGCTGATGTATGGTTTTCAAGCAACCTGACAGCAACAGCTCACAAGTCATCAATGAGAGCCTCCCAGTGAGGCTATAACAGACTTACTATTCTGAACCATGCCTGATCTCGAAGTGGCACCATCGCAAATTGTGGCCCGCTGCGTTGCTGCAGCCCGCTGGCGGAGCCTGACGATGCATGGGCGCGCCGGCGGCTGGAGCTGCAGCCTTCCAAGCTGTCGCAGCCAGCGGAGGCGCCGGAAGGCGGCGGCGGTGGTGCTGCACAGGCAGACTCGGCAGCCGGAGCAGGTGCAGCGGCTAAACAGCGGCTTGAGCGGCAGCAGGAAGGAGACGAGGGGGACCAGCTGGCGGGCCTGGTGCGCGCTGCGGTGGCGCACAGCGAGTCGCCCGCAGTGCTTGCGCTGGTGCCGCCTGAGCTAAGGTGCGCAGATGCCGCGCTGCATTTGAGCATGGCTGACACTCTCGGCAGCAGCAGCGCTGGTGCCGCCCGAGCTCAGGTGCGCTGGTGCCTGTTGCCATCATTGAGTCATGCCGGGTGGCCGACGGTCGGCATGGCGGCGGCATCATTGGTGCCACACAGCACGGCAGCAGGTTTCGTACAGAAGACCACAGGCGCCAAACAGGCGCACTGATCTTTAGGGCAGCTGCTGCTGGTGGCAGCGTTGAGAAGTATGGTCCGGCTGCTGTCAGTGACCGAACCGACAACGATCGAGCCAAGAAGCTCTGACACTACGTTCGTGCAGAGCGCTCACGGCGTACCTGCGGCAGCCAGCGGCGCTGCGGACGCCGGGCCTGTTCGTCAACAGGGCGGACCACATGGCGCCGGGCACCGACTCCAAGATCGTCAGGTTCCACATCCAACCGCCCTCTGGCACTTGGGCCATCACCCATGAGGCCTCTGTTTTGTTTTGTCCAGAAGGCGCTCTGCCTGCTGGCATGCTGCGACAGGACCCCCGGCGACAGCCCCGCAGGAGGTAGCACGGCTGTCTACCTCATCGTGTCCAGGGGTAAAGCAGCACAGCTTCAGTTGTGTGCCCGCCTTGCGGTACTCCAGAGCACCAGGTCGAGTGGATCCATCCCCTCCTGCACACAGGGAGATAAGGGAGGCGCTGGACGAGGGGCGGGCCGTCCCGGAGCGCGCCGGTCCGCACGATGTGGCGGCGACGCTGCTAGCGTACTTTGCCGCGCTGCCGGCCACCTTCATGCCGGCTGCCGCGGCGCAGGTCTGCGACGTGTGCGTGCCCTCGGTGAGCCGCCGCACCTTCCTTTCTGCCGACCCTGTTGTGAACTCCACCATGACGTACACTGCGCCGATGCATGAACCCGTTGAGCTCCGCTTCGTTGCAGCAACTCCATCGCGACCAGGTGACATGGGCAGGCCGCATTGTGGGCTGCCAGGCAGCATGCGCTGAGGGGGCACCCCCTTCGGACGCGCTTCCTGTGTGAAATGTGCAGTTGGCACGCTGAGCAATTGCGGTCGTGTCCAGCAGCATTGCGTCACCGCCCCGCACAGGCTGACGCGGCGGCGTCGCTGCTGGCGGACGCGCTCACACCAGTCGAGTGGGCGGTTTTCCGCCACGTGGCGGGCCTCATGCGCGCGGCGCTGGCGCCGACCGCCGCGGAGGCCAACGGCCTGGCGCCAGCGGCGCTGTCGGCGCTGCTGGCGGAACTATGGTTCGGCCAGACGCCGCACTCCTACGGCGCCGCAGGTGGCCGCTTTGCTCTGGAGACTGTATAAGCTGCTCACCTCGCTGTGTCAGGCGGCGTCTCCGCAGTTTGAATGCTGGCCACCCTGTTCCTGGGCGGGGCCTGATTCGACGATGTCACTGCTGCTGGAGCGAGTTGGCATTGTAAGGAGGAACAACACGCTCGGAGCATGCCGCCCGGAGCCTCGTACTGCTCGGCCATGGCCATCGTGGAAAGATCTCAACTGAGGGTGTTCACATCTGCAATGCGGTGCAGGCGGCGACCTCAGCGCGGCACAGGTAGAGGACCTGCAGCGCATGGCAGCAGGCATCACCGCCATCGCAGAGCGCCGCACAGCCTTCATAGCCCTGTTCCTGGAGCCCCCGGCGTGAAGGGGAAAGGGTAGACGTCACATTCCAAGCGCATCCAGGCGTCCCAGCTGGACCTCAGCCTGACGTCGATGCTTTGGACCACTCGCCGGCACCGCTGCCGGGCGACCGGTGGCGCCGCTGCTGCCCGCTGCGTCCCAGCCTATCACGCATCAGCTGGGGAGCTGGTCTAGCGACACAAACAGGAACGTGTTGTGGAGCTGGTGCTCTGCCGGTTTCATATACCCATGAAACAACACATCGTGACGACTTGCAGCCCTCTGTGTCCTCCAGGCTAGAATGGAGCATTCAGCTACCAGCTTCCCTCAACCCTGACCTTGAAGCAGTCTTCACTCCTCAGCTCTGCTATTTTGAAGAGCTGCACAAGCCCGAGGGGCCGGCTACTGCGCTGAGCATGAAACATGAAACGTGAGCATTCACTCGAGGCGTCCCATGTGCCAGATCCTTGTCGATTTGAGAGCAGCATCGTCAGCAGCTGCCGCCGCACTTCTATCTCGTCAGCTTCGCTTCTCGTGCTTTGCTAAGCCTCGGATGTCATACTCGAGGTTTTGAGTTACATTCAACAATGCGCAAGGACGTTGCCGGTGGCGATTGCCCAGAGGGCATGCCGCCGGCGGCGGGGCAAATGCGTGCGCAAATGAGCGGCTCTTCCTTCTTGTGTTGTGCCAATACGTGTGCCAGCTCGTGCGCGACGATGTCGGCCATATGTTGTCCTCGCGGGCCCCAGTAAGCGAACCTGTCACAACCACCTGCGGCAGGCGCTCAGAGTCAGCGGTGATGCGTGATGGTGGCGCCTCCAAACGCACGTTCAGGTTGCTCCAGGCTCAATGCAGTTGTCGTAATATTTTTGCAGCTGCACAAGCGACGGACAGCAGGATGACATTCCTGGCCAATGCGTGGTGCGGCATACACTGGTGAGCAGTGCACAAGAATGAGTTAGGACAGAAGCTCACATCTCCGGATGGGAGGGCCCATGCATTCAGCACTGAATCCCGAAACTTGGTGTGCAATCAGGCCTGCTGCAGTCGCGGACACCTTGGCATGCACGCTGGTGACACGACGAGCCATGTAGCGCCGCCGCCGCTTCGTCCACCAAATGAAGTTGGTGGAAGTTGGTAGGTCCAAGTTGGTGGATTCTTGCCAGCCGCAGCCTCCAGCATGAATCTATTCCCTGCTCTGCAGAGACAGTAGGGTAGCTAGCTGAAGTGGAAGCTGGGACTATGATGCAGCAGGTATGCATACAGGTCTTCGTTATTGCTAGCATATCATACATACAATGCTACATTGCCGCATGGGAACAGCGGGCGGCTGGCCGTACCTTCTCGAGGTGAACACGAAACGTCCCACCAGATTCCAAAAGAGATTTGTGTCCGCGCGGCGGCACCATGATGAGCCATCTCCCGGAGAAGAGAAGGCGCGCGGCGAGAGGGCTGAACAGAAACTAAGCGAGTAGACCACCCCGTCGGTAAGCCTGGTGCGGTTGCAAACCTCTGCCTGACATTACTGATAAGGTTGCGGCCCACAGGTGCCGCGGGCTGTGGATCAGAAGCGGGCATTGCTGCTGCCGCTGCTGCTGCTGCGGCTGCGATGCCGCTGTTGCTGGCTGGGCCTGCGGATGCAGCGGTCCTCAACGTCAGGGACCCTGATCCCCCTTCAACGCATGCGTGCATATCTCAAATTCCTATGCTACGATCCGACAGCAAGGCGTGGCGGTCGAGGATCTCGCCCGCTGCCGCAGCCGGTCGCTGCGCGCATATGCCGCAGCACGATCCCCCTCCGCACGGCGCTGATCACGATCGAGCACCCCATGAACAATAATCCATCTCCAGTGAACCTCCGCTGGGCCAGCTGGATCCCCTGGATACCGGCGCCAAGTCTTGGCGGAAAGTGCGAGCAGGCAGGAAACGCACGTTGCTTAGCGGCCGAACATTCGCGTGTGCGGGAGCGTTTTTTAGATATTCTGAAACTTGGAACACAGGTGCTTACTTCTGGGGGATGCCCGTTATACTGGGCGCAGCAGGGAGTATAGCGGGTCAAGCTTTTGCCTGGGGAATGGTATGGGAAGTCTCGGCGATCTGGTAGTCCGACCATAAGTAAATCGAGGTGCATGCATGCTGCACTGCAATCTGTAGCAACCTCGTGCCATCGCATGCTGAACTGTTATGGGATCGATGGCAGTATAGATTTGCCAACGACAAAACATCAGACACAGCGCCAGGCGGTATACTCAGATTTGCATCACCGTTGAGCTTGCCCAGGGCGTGGGCTCTCAGAACTTGCCAGTATGCATGTGGGTGACTTTAAGCAGTGATACCGCATGATGCAATGCGCCTTATCCATGCCGCGCTCAAGGCTTGCGTACACGTACATTGGAGTGCGGTCCGCACCCAGAGCATGATGATGCACCTTCAGCTGCCCGCTGCGGCCGGCTGCACAGGCCTCAGCCTATGTCAGAGGTCGCTGATACACCACGTGCCGCGGTCCCTGACTCTCGCGGCGCTTGTGCCAGCGACATTTGACAGCCGAGGCGCATCGGCGGCACGGCCGCCGCCGCGGCCGTTGAGCCAGCATGGCGTCGCCAGCCATCGTGCGGAGCATGCAGTGTGTGGCGCGAGTCGCCGCATGAGCAGCGGGGCGGCCTCTTCGCCTGACGAGGTGCCTGACTGCCTCCAAAATTGCAATGGAGCTGTCCACGAATTGCGGCCAGCATGGCAAGATGCGTGGCAGAAGCAGCATATTGCTCCCGTCAGCTCAAGCGCTGATGCACGAGGCAATGGTGCATCAGCAAGCCCTCGCCTTGGGCTCAGCGCAATGCAGCGCTACAATCCCAAGACAAGCCGGCTGCACTGCGACCGTCCCGCCAGCAGCGAGTCCCATTCCTGGCCGCGCTTCCCTCTGCAGACTGTCAGCGCCCTGGAGGCGCAGCGCTACTGGGAGGGCGTTCTGGCGCGCGTCACCAAGCCCACCGCCAAGGCGCTGGTCCAGATGCTGGACCTGACGCAACCGCTGGGGCTGCCACGGCCGCCGGCGGAGGCGCCGCGCAAAAAGGCGCCGGCGCTGCTCGCAAAGTTCCGGGAGTTCAAGGCGCAACATCCCACCAAGGCCCTGCTGATCCGAGTGAGGCTGTCAACATTCCTTTGGTTGACTTTTGAAAGGCGAGGACTTCACAGGGCTTTTGGCCTGAGTGTCAATCCGGCAACAATAGCATGACATCATGCATGTATCACCGTTGGCAGCAGCATGCATATGCACCATATGCGCAGCATGTCTCTCACCAGAGGTGTGCTGAGCTTCAGTGATTTGGTTTGTCTGTCTCGCAGTGTGGCGATTTCTACGAGGCCATCGGCATTGACGCGGTGCTGCTGGTGCAGTTTGCGGGGCTTAACCCCATGGGCAACCGCTCGCCACCGCGCGCTGGCTGCCCCAAGCAGAACATCCGCCGCGTCCTCGCAGACCTCGTGGAGAACGCCGCGCTGTCCGTGGTGCTTGCCACACTCTCCTGTTTCCAAATTCTTGCCAGCTGCAGAGAGGTGCATTGCTGTGCCTCTGGCCGCAGAGCGGAGAGTGCAGGAGGCCTGCGATGACGCGCATCCGCACCTTTTGAGCAAGTGTGCTCAAAAGCCGCTGCCACCGAAACTTGCACATACGCGTGCTCTGGCGTCGACGCGCTCGCTTGGGTGCCAGATGACCAGGCGACATGGTTTTGCCTCCGCAATACAGGTGGTGTGCGAGGAGGTGGAGGAGGGGTACCGCTACGGGACGCCCACCAAGGGCAAGGAGCGCTTCATCAGCGGCGTCGTCAGCCCTGCCGCCCCGCACTACGTGTACGGCCTCATCAACGAGACCCAGGCGCGTGCGCACAGCAGCCCCCACAGCAACCCCCAACCCCCGTCGCCCCCCCCGGCAAGCCGCGCCCTGCGAGCTGCATGAACCGCACCAGGGGCAGGGGCGAAGCGTGGTCAACCACGCCTGGGGAATGTCTGCCGGCAGTGGAAACGTCGTTTCCCCAGCCTTGTAAACCCTGGTCCTCGCAGGACGAGCACCTGGAGGCGGCGGCGCCGGTGCTGGGCATCGCCGCGGCGGTCGGCGGGTACACCGTCATGGAGCTCAACCAGGACCTGCTGACAGTCACCGTGACGGAGGGCCTGACCGAGGACGCCATCACCGCGCGCCTGCACGAAGGCGAGAGCCGGACATTTCTTTGCGCTCCCCTCGCCTGTCTGTGGCACTGCCGCCCAAAAGCTCGCCGGGCTGCCGTGTGCGCTGCTGCCCTCTTACCTGCAGTGCCGTTACGAAGGCGCATTGCACTGGGCTGCTGTGTGCACTGCCGTTCGGTTTCCTCCACTGCATCCTTGTCTCCTTCAGAAGTGTGCCTTCAGCCGCACCTGCAGCAGTCGTCTTCAGCATGCACAAGGGGAAGGACTGCGCCAACGTATGCGCTGCCGGCGTGCGGCAGTAGTTTTGTTGGGTAAGGCCTGATGCGTCACGATCAGCCACTGCGCATGTGCAACACTGTCGAGACTCTGCCGAGTCAGCTATACATGTGCAATCGTAGGCGGGCTGGAGCCGCCGCTGTACATGCACACCAGCGTCAGCGACGCCGGCGCCGGGGGCGCGCTGAGCAACGTGTCGCCGGAGAAGGAGTGGCAGCGCCGCGTGCAGTCCCTGTTCCGTACCTCGGTCAGCGGCACACACCATCCGAATCAGCCTGAATGAAGTCCTGGCGCCAGGCTTGCCCGACGCGCGCTGCTGGCACCTCGTGCAGCTTCGAAAGCGTTTGAGGATGTTGTCATAATTGTAATAAAGGATGTTGTCAGAGGAGCTTGCTGGAGGCGTGTGCGCCCGCATCCTCCGGGAAACCCAAGGCCTGAGCCCTTAATCCTGAATCCACATGACCGCAGGTGGGCGCGGTGCTAAAGTACAGCAGCCCGGACGCGGTCACGGGCTTCCTGCAGCGCGCCAGCCTGGACCTGGGCCTGCCGGCAGGCAGCCGTTTCACCCAGGTAGGGATCCAAAGCGGGTATCTGCGAGCCTGGGTGCGGAGCATCTGCAGGCTTCCACACGCCACATCACAAGAAACGGCTGTCTGTTCTCAGGAGACAAGGTATCCAAGGAATGCAGTCAGGAAATTTAAGTATGTCGCAAACGATTTTGGTTTTCCTTTGCGTTAGGTGCGGGCGGGGGCGGACGGGCGGCCCAAGCCGCTGTACTTCAGCAGCGCCTGCCAGCTGGGCTTCCACAGGACACGGGGCGTGCCGTCGCTGCTGGACGCGCTGCTGCCGCCCTCCGGCGGCCCCGCTGCCTGCCGCAAGTGGCTACGCCGGCTGCTGCTGCTGCCGCCGCCGCCGGACGTGGGCGCCGCGATCCGCACCGCCTGCCGCCTGCTGGCAGGCAAGCACGCTGGCCGTGACCGGTGTCAGCAGAGGCAGTGCGAAGCGACATCTGCCTCAGAGGTGTCGTTTGACCCCTGTCAGTGCATCCAAACGACGATTTCATGTCGTGCGGACGTGGGTCTCAATCATGCCGCAGAGCTGCCGGAGGCATTGCCGGGGTACCCCAGCCTGCCGGGCGCCAGCATCGCGGTCAAGCTGCGGCAGCGAGAGGCGTCGGCGCCCTTCTTCCGGGACCTGCACGCGGTGCTGGCCGCGACTGCAGCCTCCTTTCAGGAGCCCGGGCTGCGGCCGCTCGCGGAGGCGCTGCTGCCGCCGACGGCGCTGGAGATGGGGGTCGCCCTGAACCCTGACGCCCTCGCGGACGAGTGCAGGTGGGACTTACCATTCTCGATTTTGAGATTTTGTGTGCAGGTGAGACTGCCGTGCAGGTACGGGCGTCGCCCCGGGCCCAAGGCCGCGTGCAGGTCGGCGCCTGTGCTGTTGTGCAGTGTCCTCGCGTGGCATCACACGCCATGCCGCTGTGCTATCAAAACCCGTGTTTCGAGTCAGATGTGTGAGCATCAGCGGCTGTCGAGCCTGATGTCTCCGGGTGGGCTTGGCTTTGCTCATTTGCCACACAACACCGTGGGGCAGGTGCCCTGCCACAAGCACACAGGCACTCGCGGCGACACAGCTCACAAAGCGAGGACCTTGCAGAGGCGGTGCAGACCACCCAAGTGATGCGACAACGCTTGCCTTGCCTCTGCAGGGAGGCCATGCAGGCTATCGAGGCTGTGGTCTCTGATGCTTCATCGCCCACCCGGCAGGACGATGCCGCGGACCGGCCGCTGACGGACAGCACAGACGACGAGGACGCCCTCGTGGACGAAGGTGCCTGCTTCGACACATTCCTTGCTATATCCTCCCACACGTGAGGCACCAGCAATTCCTTAATAGGGGAGGAGGGGGGCGCGGCGGGGGGCGGTGCTCGCGCTTCGGACATTCTGCTTGAGCATCTCTACTCTGCGCCGTCAGGGTGAAAGCACTTCTCTCGCAGGTGAGCTGACGGTCTCAGGCAAGGAGAAGGAGACGACTGGCGGCATGGAGCAGCTCGGCTACCTCATAACCCGTAATGTGGCGCCCTTCCGCGACCGCGTGCACCCGGACCTCATCGCCGCAGAGCTCAAAGCGGTGCGCACCCGAACAGACTCCGTTGTGTGTTGTTGTGGCGGCTGTGTTTCCTCGTGAGACCAGGGTTTTAGGGTACAGCTCCAGGTTGCACTCGCACGAGCAGCAGCTGGGAACAGGGCCGTTCCCGTCAGGTGCAATTGCAGGCCTGGGCGAGAGGTTCTGTAAGTCGCAAGGTTTGGCAAGAGGAGATGCCGCGGAGGCATAGTCGGCGCTGACCCACGACAATTCCAAGGTCCTCGAGTGTACAGATCCCCGAAACTGTGCCTGAAGATGGAGGGTCAGGGTTTAGCGGCGCTGGACCCGGTGGAGCAGAAGCCAGACAAGGCTGCCAGGGTGCAGCCCAAACCTCCTCGGACACTGCGCCAGAATAAACCTGAAAACCGTGTATGCAGGTGGAGGAGGCAGGGGACCGGGTGGAGCGGGAGCTCCAAAAGGCATTTGCAGGGGTGCAGCTACCGGCGTCGCTGGGCAAGATGCCGGTCAAGTACAAGCCCACCATCGTGCACGACCGCAACAACAACGCCTGCTGGATCAGGGTCCCCAAGGGCAGCCCAGTGCGCTTTTTCTCATCGTGCGCTCATTGGCAGGACCAGGCTCGACGTCGCATAAGTACGTTGTTGTGCATTGGGCTGTGGAGGACTGCACTGTGGCGGCCCAACCAAACACGCTCGGAACATCTGTTATTCTGAAAAAGACAGGATGTGCAGTGCCCGCTTGAAGCCGATTGCCGAAGTGTTCCAGAATAACAAATGTCCAGCGCATGCATCAGTTGGTCAAGGTGGGGACCGGCCTGTTGCACACGCCATTCCTGTTCAGAGTGCCCTCGGCGCGCAGAGCGCGAAGGAAGTGCCCGCGGCGGGACTGGTTCACCCGCGCGACCGCAACGGACGCGTGCTGATGGACAAGTACGCCAGCCCGGAGCTGGAGGACGCGCTCGAAGAGTTCCGCGCCGCCTGCGCCGCCGCGGCAGCCGAGACGCGTGCCCAGCTTCGGGAGCTGGCCTCCCGGCTGCGGGTGCGGCTTAGGGTTTGAGCTGAGAGTTTGGCGAGTCCTGCTGTGGCTCGAAGGGAGTCGAGTGGGACTGGGCGACGAGGTGGTAGTGCCACTTGTGCCCTCGGGCGAGTCGGCAAAGGCTTCGGGTTGTCACCTCCCTGCTGAAGGCGGCACAGCCACTGAAGACGGGCCACAGTGCGCGGGCGGCACGCTATATCGTATCCACACGCGGTGCACGTCTGCACCGGTTGTGGATGCCTGGGACTCACATGTCGAAGCTTCACACTGAATGCTTGGCCCTGAAACTGGAATCCGTAAATGTGCAGAACAACCTGACGCCGCTGGTGGGCGCCGCGACCTTCTGCACCATTGCGGCGGCGCTGGACGCGCACGTCAATGAGGCGCGCCGCAAGGGCTGGTGCCTGCCCTCCCAGGTCGTCGCAGGTGCCCGCCTCGCTCACTCCCTGTGCGCATGTGTCGCTGGAGCCTTCTTGTGGTCATGGCACCGGTCGCCATGTTCTCAGCAGGCCGGGCATGCAGAGAAGTTAGGAAGGAGTGCCATCAAGCAGCAGTTGCACCACGATTGATGCACATGCAGCGGCCACTGCCGGTGTCCTGGCCTCCTCATCCGTGCTGGTGCCCGGCAAAAGGCGGTGCAGTCGGTTTGAGACGGCCACCTTTCGTCGTGAAGCACTGCTGATGAAGAGGCCGCTCAACATTGCAGTGGCCACACTGGCGAACCTGCACATGTGTCGCCTCTGTCTGGCAGAGGCACAGGCGCCTGCCTGGCAAAAGAATGTGTGGGCTGCATCTTCAAACCACTGTTTTGCGCCGCACCAATTGCCACACGAGCCGCCCATGACAGAGAGCCTGAGTCGGGGGCCCGACGCTCAAGGCTCCAAGCGCGGGTCACGTTGCGACATGTTCGCAAGCGTGATGTCTTGCGGTGCAGGTCCCGGCGAGGAGCCGGTACCGCTGCAGGTGGAGGGGATGTGGCCGTACTGGCTTGAGGAGGCCGGCCGCGCGCCCAACACCGTGCACAACAGCCTCGTCGCCATGGACTCCATGTTCCTGCTCACCGGTGCGCCCTATCAATGGAACCGGCTGCAATACACCTTGGTGTGTGCCGCTGCTGCTGTTGATCGGATTGATCGGGTCCTCATACCCACATTAGCATGTGTATGTCACCTGCAGTGTCCGGTTGCCGGACTTCCATGACGATGTGGCCACGCACAGGGCATGGAATATGCGGTGGCTCCCTCGTTTGGGCTCTTTTGGTGAATGCAATCAATGCTCCATGTGTGATGAATCTGGCTCGTGTCGCATCCCGCAGGCCCCAACATGGCGGGCAAGAGCACGCTGCTGCGGTCTACGGCGGCGGTGGCGCTGCTGGCTGCGGCGGGGCTGCACGCGCCGGCGCAGGCCGCCACTGTACCCTACATCGACGCCTTCATGCTGCGCAACTTCAGCGCCGACAGCCCGCTGGAGGGCAAGTCCAGCTTTGCAGTGGAGATGACGGAGATGCGGTGCGGATTAAGTATAATAAGAGTGTGAAATTAAGGCTGCCAACCCTGTGGCAGTCGCCGTTGCTCTGCGTCGCCTCCTGTGAGTGTAGCCAGCGGTGCACTCTCCGCCTGCCTGAGGCAGTGCTGGTCGTGCCGATCACGTGGTATTGCTGGTTTATTGATTACTGCTGGGGTCCCCGCCCGCAGGTATGTGCTGGAGGACGTCACGCGGGACAGCCTGGTGCTGGTGGACGAGCTGGGCAAAGGCACGGAGGTGCGCGCCGGCGCCGCCATCGCCGCCGCGGTGCTGGAGCAGCTCGACTCCGTCGGCTGCAAGGTGGGAGGTGCCCGCAACCCGAAAGAGGAAGCTGAGGGAGTCGTCCCGTCAGTACAGCCGTGATTCTTGGGTGGCAGCGACGAGAAATGCGCTGGCTGTGTGACGGTGCCGCTGCGGTGCTGCAGCAGCGCTGTAGGCTGCACGGTGAGCGGTAGGCTGTAGGCTGCAAGGCAAAGCATCAGGATGCACTACCAGTCTGGCGGGCTGGTCGAGGAGAGCGTAGGCGATGCACCTGCGAAACTGGGTATCGGCAGTGAGAGTGCACGAGCTGCGCGCCGGCGCCGCCCTTGACGCCGCCGGCTGCAAGGCCCCTTACAGCTGCAGCCCACTCGATTCCCATGTCACTCAGCTGCCGTTACTGCGGACCCTGAGCGACCAGTTGCAAAGTGTGCCGGCTGCGGAAGCCTGCCGGTTGAGGGTACACGAGCCGTGCGTCGCCACTGGCGCTGCCGCTCGCGTGTCTGTGACGAGGTCAGCCTTCTGCATCTGTTCGCCATGTCAATCAATCAGGGCCTGCTTCGTCGTCCAGTGAGTCGCTGCGAGGTGCCTAGCTCAATGACCCGCACACATTCCCCCATGAACCCCACTGATAGGACATTGCTGGTTACACTCGAATCACTGCCAGGCACCTTCGCCATGCACCTTCCGTCGCTACTGGACACTGGTCTCGCATTTGAGCGGCTGCGGTTCATGATGCGAAAAATCTGCTGGATTTGACAGCCCACCAAAGACTGTTTTTTTCCGCACCGCAAAGCTTCTTCGCGATGCACCTGCACACACTGCTGGTCATGATTCTTCCTGTTCAGTGGCTGCGGCGCATGCGCATGGAGACAGCAGCGCACAACACCTATGGCCAGGCTTCTGATTCTCTTCTCATGCAGGCAATTCCGCAACGCACCTGCACTCGCTGCTGGATATGCACCCTGCGGTGGCGCGGCTGCGTCGCATGGGCCATGGACACTGCATCTGCAGCACGTTGACAGGGCACTGACATCAAACACCGATCTTGACAAGACCGCTTGACTCCTCGCTGCCGCAGGGCATCTTTGCGACGCACCTGCACTCACTGCTGGACATGGACCTCGCAGCGACGCGGCTGCAGCGCATGCGCATGGAGACCGTGTCGGACGGCCGCTTCATCCGCGCCACCATGCGCATGCTGCCCGGCTCCTGCACCGAGAGCCTCGCGCTGGCAGTCGCCGCCGCCTGCCGCGTGCCTGACGAGGTGGTCAGCCGCGCCGAGTCGCACTATGCGGTGCGTCAGGCCGTTATCTGGACAGCCTTTGGTGCGCGGGAAGGACATATTGTCTTGTGCGGTGTTGCACACATTGCCATGGATCATGGATTGTTCACTCCCCGAGAGACCCGCTAGGCCACCTTCTGGCATGACGAGAATTACGATGCACATCATGGAGCGAGATGCATGCGCTTATCAGCACCCCTAGTTTTCCTGCAGGCGCTTGATGTCATGGCACAGCGGCTGCGCGGCGACACCAGCAGCGGTCATGCGGCGGCGCAGCCGGACAGCCTGTCAGCTTCCGCCTCCGGCTTCCATGGCCGCGCCAGCAACGGCTCAGCGACAGCTCCCGACGCTTTCGTGGAGCCGCAGGACGGCAGCAACCGCACCGGCAGCGTCGGCACGCGGTGTCCCTGGGACGACGACTTGCTTGAAGGCGTCGGGCTTGACAGCCTCCTCTCAGATGCTGGTGCAGCATCAGCAGCAGCAGCGGCAGGAATGAGCCCTAACGGCAGCCATGCTGATGCAGAGAGCATGGTCTACAGCGGCAGCGTCAATGGCATCAATGGCAATGGCCCCAGCAGGACACGCATGATCTTCAGCGACATGGTGCTCTCCAGCGGCAGGTGCGCGGGCAGCCAAGGTTTCAGCAAGCAAAGACTTGCATGACACGAACGCTCAGCGCAGCAGAGGCTTCAAGAGCAGCAGCTTCTGCGCACGCCATGTCATTCGTCTTCCAGTCGCTTGGTTCGGTATGAACAGCTGCGAGCGAACAAGATGTATGAGCGCCGTTTCATTGACATGCGCAGGGACGAGGCGGCCAATGAGCAGCTGCCCAAGGAGGTGTTGCGCTCTGCGGCCAAGGTGATCGAGCGTGCTGCGGCCTCTGTTCTACTCGGCAGCGGCGGCGGCGGCGGCAGCGGCGGCGGCGGCGGCAGCGGCGCGGACGGCCTCAGCAGGAGAGACCTGAAGATGAAGGTGTGTGGATTGCCCACGAATGCGGTGCGCGAGCGCAAAAGTAGTGTTATGTGCCATGTCCAAGGAGGCAGTCTATCCTGAAAGGTGACAGGGGATGCAGTGCGGGTCGATTGATGGTG
Source organism: Deuterostichococcus epilithicus (assembly GCA_033439295.1). Lineage (NCBI taxonomy): Eukaryota > Viridiplantae > Chlorophyta > Trebouxiophyceae > Prasiolales > Stichococcaceae > Deuterostichococcus > Deuterostichococcus epilithicus. The sequence continues at coordinate 1,208,888 of JAVTLE010000007.1, forward strand.
CACAGGGACTGTGGTCACGACCTTCACTTTACAGATGGCACGATGCCTGTGCCCCTGCCTGCCTGGTGCTTGACCCTTCAGGATGTCGCAAACGCAACTTGAGGTTCGCTCAGTTCGAGACAGCATTGAGCCAACGCTTGTCTTGCGCGCCCTGCCAGACGGTGGCCGGGGGGCGGGTGCCGCCGGCATCGACGGTCGGCCGCTCCTGTGTGTATGTCTGCGTCCGCGCCGACGGCTTCCTGTACTGCGGCCAGACCGACGACATGCGAAGTGCGTGCCGCGCATGCCCACTGGCTCCACCAAAACAAAAGGTTGCATCGAAAGAAAGTGCATTGTGAAGTTGTTGAGACGCAGTTGTCTGCTGACACTGCAGTGACCCAACAGCAGGGGCGTTTCCAGCAGGATGCCTCCTGCGCTGGCGCCTGCGCCGCCGCTGCTGTCTGCAGCCGCCCAGTATGCAGCCGCTGCCGGCCACCAGATGCCAACCTCGCAGCTGGACTCGCTAGCAGTGCACAATTGAGCGCATTTCATTCCAAATGTTTTTGCCCAGCGCATCTCCCGTCTTCTTGTCTCTGACGGCCGGCCACCGCCTGTTGCGCCTGCAGCCCGGCTGAAGGCGCATCGGGCCGCCACCGGGCGCGTCAGCGGCGGCCGCAACATGCCGGCGGCCTACCTGGTGTTGCCGGAGGCGGCGCCGGGGCAGTCGGCGGCCAAGGCGGTGGAGACGGCAGCCATCAAGCTGCTGGCGGCGGAGGGCTTCGGCATGCTGTCCACAGCAGACGCGCGGGGCCGGCAGCTGCCTAGCGCCCTTGCACGGTGATCAAGTGGCAGCGGCCCACCGGCACGCCGGCACGCCGGCGGCCGGGACCCAGCCCGTGGCTTCGGCATGCTGTCGACGGTGGATGCCCGCAGGCGGCAGCTGCCCAGGCGCCTTTGCATTGTGACTTTTGGCGGCGACCTGCGACGCGCCGGCGGTTGGGACAGAAGCTGGCAGGAAACGAGGTTGCCGGCGGGGTATGCACCCCTCTGACGCAGGACAGGAGTGGCTGGAGGCCTGGCTCAGCGAGTTTAAGATTGGTGGCAGCTGGCGGCGGAACTTATTTTTCGTGTGGGGTTGCGGCATATGCAGGACCCTGGGGTGTCAGCATCCAATCTTGGATTCCGATATATCTGCAGCAAAGTTAGAATGAACAAAATTTGAACCGGAGAGGGACAGGGTCACGAGACACAGCGTCTACATGCCGCGCTGGTGTAACAGGTGCATTCACATCCTGCATTCCAACATGTACACCGGAACTGAACGCTCGTGGTCACTCAAGTGCCTTGACTGCGCCATACCACCATGCACCGCTGCAGCAAATACCATGTCATGGAAGTCTGGAACTCCGGATCCACCCTCACAAACCTCTGATCAAGCCGGAGCTGGGTTTGTCACCACCTGACAGCATCTGAGATGATCAAGCATGAACAGCGCATCAGAGCGCAGCCACCCACTGAAAGGGACAAATCCACTCTTCACAGTGCAGCGGTGTGCAGGCTAGTTGTCCATGACGAAAGCTGCTATTCTGCTCTCAAGACATATACGCCGAGCTACTGTAAAGAGCCGAGGGCAAATTTTCGACGACTCCAAAGTAGCTACTGTGCTGGTCCGCCGAGACATTGCTGGGTGGCAGCACTGCGGCGCGCCCTGCTCAGTCCACTAACTCATCCCTTTTGGCCGGGCGCCTCATCGCAAGGACACTGTTTCAGCTGCGTTTGCATGTCATCCTCCGAAAGGCCATCACAGCATGAACTCGGACGTCTTTTGAGCCGCCAGGTCGCCTGCGCTGATGTGCAGCGCATGGAAGCCGACAGGCACGCGGTGTGGGATTGTCACTGTTGCCACAGGATGCGGCGCCATGGTGGCCGCGTCGTACACCGCCAGCAGTGACTCGCCGGTCGACGCGTGCGTCAGGAAGGTCACCAGGTGGCCGGCGTCCTCCTCGTCTGCAACAGCCGATGAGGTTATGAGCGAACTAATCGAAAGGCCTAGTGCTGCTGGTGCAAAGCCTGATAGTATTTTTGGTCAAGAGGATGACTGCGGTGCTAAATTGGCAGTGTGCTGCCGACCAGAGTTTGAGATGCTTTAAAGGGGACCTTCAGTTCTGGTTGAGAGCAGTTATGCTCCTTCCGCAGTCATACATGCAAGCCTGTCACCTGACGCCTCGCCGTCGGCTGCCTCCGACGCCACGAAGATGGGGTCGCCACCGTGGAAGCCGGGCGGAAAGGCGAGCGCGCCCGCGAGCGTGTCCGTGCCGCCGTCGGCCGCCTGCAGGTCCAGCTTGGCGATGCCGGTGAAGTCGCAGGTAGCTGAGTTCTCCGGGATGGTGGCCATATACACGTAGCGCACCTCACGGCCTGCCCGCCCCGGAGAACCATCATTTTAGAAATCTCGCCAAGTTTGACGGGCAAAAGCGCATGATTCTGGAAGCTGCCTCTGGCTTTGCGGGCTCCTTATTGGACGGCAATAAGTGGATCAGCAATGCAAGTCTCAAAAGATGCCAGCGATCAGCGCACTCAATCCGGTACTGACACGTGACAGCATCTTCTATCATGCACGAATTAATGGACAAGGTACGTGCAAGGTGGACCGACAGGCACATCAGTCCGTTTCATGACAGCTTGCCCAGCTCAGCGCATGCCTTGTGGTTTCATGCATGAAAATACGTCGAGCCCGCACCGACGAGACGCGGTATCTGCGGGAAGTCGCCGACCACAGGGGACACACGGCGGCGGGACATCGCGCCACTCGCCAGGTCGAAGGTCATGAGCTCCACGTGTGGCATGTGGGCGGGCGTCTTGAAGTGTGCCCCTGGGTCCAGGTCCAGCTGCATGGGCCGACGCAGCCACAATAAGCCCAACTGAGTGTCATATTGCATTGGTTGATGATTTCTTTGTGCCGCTTGGCCGCGTTGGTGTGAATACACCCTGCACACCAAGCGCGGTGGTGCTGCAGGAAACCGAGCACCAAGCCTTTCGGCCAGACAAAGCTATTCGTTTGGCTTGACGTATTTGTGCATTTTGGCAAAATTTGGCCTGCAGCGATGAGGCACACAATCGGTTGCTCAAAGCAAGCCCCATGGGCGTTGGTTCACAGAAGGCCATGAATGGTTGTGGAGTCACCTCGTCGAAGCAGCAGGCGGCGAGCTTGATGATGTTGGGCCCTTCCTGCCAGGCGGCGGCAGTGTGCAGCACCACCATGGGCGGCAGCTCGAACCAGGCGATGGCGAGATCATCCGTTGCATACCTCACGGCAACAGGAAATGAAAGCGCAATGAAGCTCTCCGGCAAGCAAGCATCACCACACAAATACATCGTCTACGACACTGTGCAGATACGGCGTCTCCTAAGTGTCACTCTGCTTTCTTGTCGCTGCATCTCTACAGATAAGAGCATGGGCACGGGGGCTTGCGGAACTTACCGCGGCATGATGCCGAAGCGTGCTGGCGTGGACTTGTCCAGGTGGAACGGCGAAGCCGCGTTGTTTCTGATCAGCCTCTGCAGCGGTCAATGACGTTGAGGTTGGCATTGCAGCTGCAGAGTGGCAAGTGGTATCTGACTGATCTGGTGTGGCAGAGCACACATTGTTGAGGCTTTCAAAGGCAACCCGGTCTCCAGTTGCAGCTTGAATCGGAGCAGCGATCAAGGAGCAGATACGCAACATGCCGATGAGAGCATTAGGCCTCACACAGCTGGCGCGTACCTCAGGTGCAAACACGAGAGAGGTGTCCACGAAAACGAAATAGTCTTCGGTGATGGCGCAGTCGTGCATGAGCGTCGGCCGCGGCGTGTGCACCGGAAAGTCGCGCAGAATGTCGCCGGCGGCGTCGATGACGGTGTAGTTGATGAAGGGCGCCTTCATGACATCGTAGCCAAAGCCGAACAGCTCGCCTGACACCAAGACGTTGGCGACGCGCCCGTCAGTACAGCACGACTCATAAGCATTGGGTCCTCCCAACCTGTTCGTCCATGCGCAGGGCAAGTCAGCCAGGCTGAGTCGCCTGCAGTTGCTGCGCTGTCGCCTCATGAGGCAGGACAATGAGTGCGGTCCATCAGGGCCAGAGAGAGGGCGGGACGCGCCCGTGTGTGGGTCCTTCTTGGGGTGTGCTGTGAAGCTGTGCTTCAGCTTGCCTGCAGCATCATGCTGGGGCAGCATCAGGGCTTATGTGGCTTCGTGTTGCATGCTTTCATGCAGCAGTTGCCAGTTGTGCAAAGATCCATGACTCCGAACTGCAGCAAGGCGCATTCTCGATGGGGCGGCCTTGCCGCCAAAGGTCTTGCGCCCCAGGGTCTCGACGACACCAGAGTCCAGCAGCCGCAGCGCATACCTGCGTCAAATGCCCATAACCACACACTTGTGCAGGACTCTGGAGGCGACGGCGTTCACAGATGGCAGGTGTGTGTCAATCGTTGGCTGTGCTGCTGCACCTTGAGCAGAATGTTGTTTTTGGCACTTCACCATGGCGTAGCGCCAGGTTCGGCTGGCTTCAGTGTGCAAAATGTGGTCGCAGGCAAGGAATCAGCTCGAAAGGGGCCTCACGGCGTGTCGCCCTCCTGCAGGCACAGCAGCTGGCCCGCCTGGTACACCAGTGACGTGTTTGCTGTGCTGTCACCATCCTGCCGTGGGCACAGCATGACACTGTGCTAGGCAGTCATCCATCTGAGGTCTGAAACTCCGAAAAAGGCTTGCGGGTCGTTCGGTAAGAAACACTGGCATTGCTGACGCTGCTGTCATTAGCGGACCCTGCATTGCTCACGCCCATGCGGTGATGTGGCCCACAGATCTGACATCTGCTGTGGATGACATGGCAGCAGACTCCTTGCAGATGCAGTACTCACCACGGCATTGAGGATGCCGCTCCAGTGGCGAAAAGACTGCACCATATTGTGCAGCAAGAAGCCCGGCCCGCTGACATCGCCCAGCTGCAGCTTAAAGGGTGGTCTCAGGAGCACAGAAATCAACATGATGACATGCGGCACGGCGTCGATGGTCGCAATCACACCAGCAGGGACAGGGATGCGGTGTTGAATGCTGAACATGCTTTCAAAAAAGACGCAGTAAAACACCCTACAGCCTGAACTACGCTGTGGTGATGGGTGTGTGGTGTCCCTCTATGAAGGCCGTAGGGCCAAACCTTCTGGAAGTAGGGAAACCCCGCGGCGCGCTCGCGCTGCAGCCGGTGCGTCTGGATATAGCGGTTGGCGTAGGATGCCGTCTTTCCCTTGATGCACACGGCATGCGCCATGCCGTCTCCATCGAACCTGTTGGTGCGGCGTTGCGCAGTCAGGCATTCAATGGTGGTTGCCGGCTGGGTCGTGATTGCAAGCGAGATGTGCTCGTGCGCAGCTGAGACGCCACAGTAGCACTACAATGCTCCCAATTAGCTTCTGGTGCGCAAAGCGCGGGGGCATTCTTGCTCGTGCAGCTGCTATACAGTGACATTCGTGACATCGCGTACGCGAGCATGCTGACACTCTGATGCATGTAATGTGTGCAGAAGCGCTAACAGCTCGTGAAGGCATCGCGTACGTCATACATCTGTTGGCCATTTTCCCATAAGAATCCACTGACAATTGGAGGAAGCCCCGACGGATTGAGGAGATGGCTGGCGGGGATGGCGCGCACACCAGTGGTAGCCGCCGACGGGCTCGAGGAATGGGTTGGGCCCCACCCGCACGTAGGCGCCAATCAAGTGCGCCGGCATCGAGCCCGCCACCTCCAGCTGCTGCTCGCACACCTCCGCCTCCGTTGGCGCGAAAGGCCCTGCATCGGTGCACACACCCGCGAACCGATTTATGCCCCAACTGCAGCTCCCTGCTTTGATCGTGTAAGTTTATTTTCTTGTGCGTGGGTTTGCTGGCCAAGCAGTCGAGAGTATAAGATACATGCGTTTCCAGCATCAAAGACTGATGCTTTGAGGCTGCATCACAGCCCAACCAATCACAATGCTCATCACAGCCCATCCAACGTCATCACACCCCATCCAACCAACCAATGCTGCAGAGGGTACTTGAAATTTAACCTTTCAGGTATGGATGGTCCCGCGCATTTTTCCGCCGCAAGCCTCGCGCAGACGCAACGCCCACTTCGGCGACGTGAAGCAGCCTCGGCACAGCATGGCCGACGGTCTGGCACAGAGGCGGAAGTCCGATCACCATTTGTATTCTTGCGCTGCTTGACGGGCTGCAGAAAGATGCGCAGAGGTGGTGTACTGGTGTTGAAGCGGCTGATATTAGTGACGCAATGAAACGGATAGAGGCTGGACATTCGAGGGTAGCTCCAGCCAGGTTCGAGGGCACCGTTCCTTGTCACGCAAGATGGTTGTCATCGCTGTTTGTACCTACTGACACAACCCATCAGCGTTACAGTATTTCTAGGCACCGCCGAGTCGAGTGTGCCTTCCTCGAGCTGCTTGCTGCCTCCGTCGAGCAGCGGAATGCTGAATCCAGTGCCACAACCAATACTAGATCAAGTTTGAAATCAAGCCTTCCAACGCAATATATCCAGAGGCTGGGGCAACCAGCCAGCCCCTGCCTGCATAAAAACAGTGCTTGCTTGTGGTGCCACTGACATGGTGACTCCCTCATCAGTTCTTAATCAGGAGGGCCAATACGTAGCCACATTTTGTGTTGTCTGCACCGTCAACGCCCGTCATTCGGCCTTGCTCCCCGACGGCCCCTCTTGCGCCTCAGTGCCGGAGACCGCAGGCCGTAGCCCCGGCACAACAGCAGGCACACGCGAGGCATACTCCACAAAAGCGTCGCCGTAGCGCTTCTTGCTGCTCTCGATGTGGCCCGGCATCGCAGTGATATTCGTGAAGATGACCATTGCCGGGAGCACGAAGGCCAACAGGCGGCCAGAAACCATTGCGAAGGATGTATATCTGCGCGGCAAGAGGGCGCAGGGCCTCGAGGTACAGAGTTGAGGGTATTGAGCCAGACAGCGCCTCAGTAGCGGCCCAACCAAGCTGTGGTCATATGCACAGTCAGTGTGTGCAGCAAAACGACCCAGGAGCAGGACCCAGCTGTGGCCTGGTGATGGCAAGTCACAGCCGCACGCGGTGGCGACGTGCTGAGATTCTAGTCCGGGTGCTCTGCTCGATGGCACCACAAGCAAGCCAATGCAGAGCGCATGCTCAGCGTGTACCCACCGCAGCCAATCCCCAAGGTAGTTGGGTCTCAAGGACCGGGTGTAGGGCCCGGTAGTCACGAGTCTCGCGCCTGCTGCCTTGGCGCCCGCCTTGTACCAATCACTCCCCACGTTTAAGAGGTTGCCTGCGCCATGGGCATGCAGGGGGTTGGGCAGAAAAAAGGATCAGCGCATTGGTGCGACTGCAACGAACAGCAGCTCAAGACAGGATCCAGTCCAAGCTACACGATGTATTGCAGGAGCAGCAGCGCACCCAGCGAGTACATGACGATGCACAGCAGCGCGAACCAGGGCGCAATCTCATGCGGGTTGCTGAATGCCAACCAGACCGGCAGCGCATACCTGCGGCATATCTGAGCCTATGGTGTGCATGCACGCAGTGGCGTAGAAGCACTTTGGCTGTGGCAGCAGTGTATCCTGCTATTTCTCATCTGATGTAGATTGTATGTCCACACCTCACCCGATCCCAATAATGCCGAATGCCAGCACCACAACAGATGGTGTGGCTGGCTCCGCAAAAGGCTCCCACTCCGGGACCATGATCTGGTGCAAAAACCAGTAGAACAGCTACGCAAGCAAGAAGACAAGCTTGTCAATCAGCAAACGCATCAGGATGCAGCAGCATGGATGGGCAGCGCCTCTTGCCACTGAGAGCGCATACCATGTGAGCACTTGGCGGTATGTCCTGGCGATCAGCATGCCTGCAAATTTGGATGCCTTTATGGGCAGAACAATTTGAGACGAAACTCACATATGAGCCATGGAAGCCGACGTACAACACCTGCGGCCACACACACCCGGCAGTCAGGCTGCAGCCAGCTGGCCGCCCCCCGGCGGTGATTTGCTACCCTGTCTCAACAACAGGCAGACGTCCGACAGCTGCATCCGACGCAGCGCAGGTGTCATGGTCCATTCCTACTCGAGGACCTGCAGTGACACGATTCCCAAGGAGGTCCCTCCGCCATGCAATGGTGTGGCATGCATCCGAGGGCATGCGCGCCTGCCGCATATTGCTGAGACCCCCATGCTGCACGACACAAAGTGCCAATACCACGAGAGAGATTCCCTTGGCCACATTGATGGTATCCATGGTGCTCCATCCGAACAACCCCTTGCTTCCTGCGAGGACAGTGTGGTTACAAGACAATTGATGGCACGCCCAAGTCTGCTCGCAAAGTGCACGCAAGGTGCACGTGCACCCACATGTCAACATGGAACTGCTCAGTTCCTGCTTTTACACCATTTCTGGCAGGCATAATGATTGTCCAGGCGACGACGACGTCGCAGGTGACGTCGACGATGGCGTGCGTCTAGCAACCGGCGCAGGTGGCGCTGCAAGCTACAGCGCGGCACCGGCTTTCGGTCAACATAAAGAGGTGCTTTGCGCTGCAAGATATGCGAGTGGGGTTGTGATGTACAGGAGGAAGGAGAGAGGAGTCATATGGTACGGCAAAGGGGCTGATGAATGATCGGAGAAACCCTCGACTAAACGTACGACAGCCACAGCGACGCACCCTTAGAACAATTCCCAGATAGACGATTGGACTCAAGGCTATCATCTACCACTTGGCATGCACAGTGCCTTCAAGTGGGCCTGAGACTCAAGAGGCTGCCGCGAGCTGCTGCAGTGCTGGAATATCAGCGCTCATTCCCGCCTTCGGAAGCTGCTGCTGGACTGATTGCAGCACTCCTGAGACGGTGACAGAGGTGGAGCGCATTGAGAGTGATCCTTCACTGCACTCACAACTCATGTTGCGACAGCCACGCCCGCATGCGCCTGTTGGTTTCCTCCGGCCGGTCCTGTTGAATAAAGTGGGAGCAGTTCTCCAGCACGTGCAGCTCCAGGTTGCGAACGTACTTGTCCGTGCCCTGTGGGATACACAGCACAGATCAATATTGCATGCATACTGCACAGACGTACGATGCTAAGTCAGTTTGAACAGCGGCAGAGTGGCTTTGCGCAGGAGTGCTCTGTGGAGTGGGCAAGCCCCTGCAAGGCTCGCTACTGCATTGATGAGTTTGCTGTGCTTTTGGCGGCCGGTCATGTAACAGCAAGCATGAGGGGCAGCACACCCTGCTGAAGGCCAAAGAGCACATGCTCCACATCATCGGCTCTTGGTCTGACCTCCATTGAGCCTGTCAGCAGTCCTGATGCACAGGGTATCAGCCGCGAGGGCAGGCACCTTGAGCAGAGGCAGGCCAAGGGCGGAGTCTCCGTCAGCGTACAGCATCAGCGTCGGCGTATCAATTCCGGCCTGCAGCACCCTCGTGAACCTACGGGGTTGAAGCAGCATTGAAACATGCACCCGTGCCACGATTGTAGGGTGTAGGCTTCGGCACCCCACCTCCTGCGCTCATGACTGGGGCCTGGCAGAGGGCTGATGGAATCTTAGCGCAGCAGCAGCTGACATCATTCAGGGCAGTCTCGGAAACCGAGGGACTGCGGAGAGTCGAAAGCCAAGTGTGGAGAACACGCCTGTGGAAGAATGCGCCGCCCGCGCCGCCGCGGGTCATGTTGTCCAGGTAGTTGCGGTAGGTGCTCAGGGGGCCGAACCAGGCGCCCGCGCCTGAAAACTTCTGCTTGTACCTGGCCAAATTGCAGCGCTGGGTCAATCAGACAACTTCTCACCACCCAGGTTCGCCATGTGCTGTGGGCGCCTGGAACAGTGGCATCCGCCTGCAGCAGCGTGGGCTGGCGCCACCGGCAGCCCCAATGCATTCACAGTGCGTGTGCAAACTCGACACTGCTGCAGCCAGCGCTGTGACAGTCACAACCGGTTTTGACAGCAGGCACTCGCCTGTCGATCTCCTCCGGCTCCAGGGATCGGCGCTGCATGCTGTTGGCCTTTCCGGTCACCGTGAACAGTTGCTCAAACAACTGCGACCAACCGCGCCCAGATCAGCCGATGTGCCAGATTGACGCCTTTCATCGAGCATTCGAGGCAGCTCCTGCAAACGAGCGCACACTTGCAGCAGCCGTGCAGTCGTGGCCAAACCTTCAGGTCGTCGGCAGGCAGCAGCAGTTCCGCCAGCTTCGGCGCATAAAATGCCGCCATGTACCACGACTTCCGCAGCTGCCCGAAGCTCATGTTGTCGGTCCATGCCACCGGGTGCGGCAGGCCGATGACCACGAGCCGCTGCACCATGTCCGGGTGGAGCGCCGCCACCACCCTGCAGTGATTGCTCAAGGACGGGTCAGCCAGTCCAGGCGTCTTGGGCAGCACCTCCTTGGACACTGCAAGCCTCTGGCGGACCCTGACACATATGCACAGCACCGGCAAGCACCGCCGCACGGCATCGCTCTTGAACCTGGGCAATCTCGGAGCATGGCTACAGATCCAGGGGTTTGGATGCGCACCACCCAACGATGCCGCCCCAGTCGTGCACTACCAGGGTGCAGCGCTCATGGCCCAGCGCCTTGACGACGCCCACCGCATCTTCCACCAGCCGCTCGACGGTGTACGCCTGCTGCTCCTGCGGCAGCCGCACCGGCGGCAGCGCGTCAGCTTTCACAGCTTGATCGCATCCACATCAGGCCCCTGCATCCTCCACCCGCCGCTCGACCGTGTTTGCCTGCTGGTCCTGCGGCAGCAAGGGCGGCAGCAGCGCATCAGCAGCGTCCGCATCAGGGCCACTGCATCCTCTACCAGCCGCCTGACAGCGACTGCCCGCAGCTCCTGCAATGGTGACACCAATGGCAGCCGCGCCGGCAGCGCACAAATCCAGAACAGGCCGGCCAAGCGTCCGCCAGCCGCTCGACCGTGTACGCCCGCTGCTCCTGCGTCAGCCGCACCCGCAGCAGCCGTTCAAGCGTCCCATACATGTGCAGTCATGTGCCAGGACGCCTGCTGGCACGTCCGGACGTCAGTTGGCGCCGGTGCCCCACAATGTCAGAGCTCAGGAAGAAGCCATGGCGCGCGGAGATCAGCCAAGCGGTACGTGCAATGTGCACAGAGCCTGGTGGTTGTGGAATCGCTGGGATGCTGCGATTTCGACACCCGGACAGGGTACCTGGGGTTTGTCGCTGTCGCCGTAGCCTCGCATGTCAAAAGCAGCAACCTCGTAGTCCGACTGGAATTCCACCAGCTGGTGCCGCCAACTATACCAGGACTCCGGGAAACCTGGTCCGACAGATGAAGTCTGTCGCTCGTACAGCAATCCCAGTCTCGTTGAGCCGCAGTTGAGGGCATCACACGCTTCATGGCACCGGGACAGCCGGCTGATCGTTGCAGGAGGTAGGACCTGCACATTCACAGTGCTGGGCAAGGCGCACACCATGGATGAAGAGCATCAGCGGCTTGCCCCTGCCTGCTCCGCCGGTGACGCAGTGCAGCCTGCGGAGCATGTGGAGGGTCCTGGCCATGAACATGAAAGTTTAAACTTGCCACAAGCTGCAAGACAAGCAACATCTGCCATGCAGTGCATTCAATCTGGCTCCTCAGTACTTCAGATGTCGAACCTACTTGAGGCCATTGACCTCGAGGGTTTGGTGTGAGAGACCCGGCGGTTCCTGAAATGTGAGCCCAGAGCGGTCCTCGTGCCTGAAGAACGTCTTTGCCCTGCAAGCAAAGCTGGTCTTCGTGAGCACGCAATTTACGGCAAAATATCAGAGCGGGGGGACCTGCACATCGGTTGTGTCAGCGAAGTCACTGACAGCGCACGTGGCGCGATCACAGGCGCATCCACCCGAGCGTGGCGCCCAGCAGCAGCAGGAGCATCTGCGGAATCCACACCAGGGTGGCAGACACCAGCAACAGCGCCAGCCACTTGGCCCAGCCCGCCAGCGACTCCGGGAGGCTGCGGCGCTGTTCTGCGATTGAGACACGCACAGCATGCCTCATTCTGCAACACCAGGTTGAGGATCGAGGCCCATCACAGCTCAGGCTTGACCGCCGCAGCCAGGTTCACATGGTGCTGACGCCATGCATAATTGCTGCAGTCAGACCAGCAAACTGTAAGGAGCGTCGTCAGAGAATTTGCACCTTCACTGGGACTCTGGCGGGTGCCGGCCACAGCACTGCACTGCACACTTCCTCGCTGGTGCTGCTGCCGCACTGCCGCTGCGACGTAAGGTGCGCCATTGTTCAAGTGGCTTGTAGCTGTAGCATTGCTGCGCTGCAAACCGAAATTGCAAACTGCTGTCGGAGATGGGCTGTGAGGCAGGCTGGCACATTGTGATCGTGTTGGAAGGTGCGTGACCCGGAGGGAGTGCACTGCGGTGCCAATTGTTGCACGGCTGATAGCTGCAGCATGGCAAATCATCGAGGTACGATCAAGCTTTCAGGCAACGCAACATGCGCGCTCGGCGTAGCAATCGGTGTTGCACCTGCACCTTCGTTTCTTTCTGCTTCATCGGTTCCCATCAAGACTCTCAGACTCCAAGAAACCTCGGGAAATCCGTTGCCTCTGAAAATCCGTCGCTTCTGTCGCAGCGCTTGCCGATACTGCAGGATTGAACGAAATTGTCAAATCCTTCTAGCCAGAGATAGAGTTGGCACACCTTGATCAATTTACTGAGCACAATCCTGGTTTGGCTCTGAAACCAAGGTGCGCGGACATCATCTCGCCGATGTCCGGGACACCCCCTCCATTGTCCACACCCACCATGCCTCTGATTCTTTCATAAGATGCTGATCGAGCAAATTCTTCTTCTCTGGGGCGAGACCCCAGCCGATGATCCTTTGAAGTTCAGTGCAGCTGCCGCTGTGGTGTATGCTGCCATTAATGCTGCTGTGTATAGCCACAAAAGCGGGCAGAAAGGCATGCTGCACTGCATTCCAATCGACCATGTTCAGCTCGTGCTAAGATATCGTTATTTCAGGCTTTGACGCGATTTTGACTTGCGATGCCGCAGTGCCCCATTGTTGTGGCTGACGGCGGCTGCGGTTCACTTTGCGCGGCCCATAAAGCTGCATCTGCAACCTAATGCAGCCGCTGGAACGGTAGCCGCCATGCTGGTTCGGATTCTCACGCTCGCCACGCCGCTGTTGTTTCCAGCTATCCCGGTATGCTCCGCTCCAGCATACCGCCACTCTCAACGACTGGCTTGCAGTTGTGAGTGTGAGCTTGAAAGGATTCAAGCTGACTTGCTGACGCTGCACCTGCACCTGCACCTGCCGGACAGGCAGTGATTCATTGGGGTCAGTGGCTGCACCGAGCAGTGGAAGATGCGGCGCAGCGTTCGCGACAGGCTGGAGAAGAGGCAGCGCAGCAGTGGGCACGCCAAAACCCGGACGTTCAGCAGCAACGCGCCCGCGGCGCTGCTGAGGCGGCTGCGGCGGCGCACACCGCCAGAACGGCGGCGGCCAGAGCAAAGATTCTCGCACACACAACGCAGGCGGCAGCAGAGCAGCTTCTGGTTGGCGCAAGGCAAGCAGTGGCGGCCGCCGAGACCGCAAGATCATGTTGTATGTTCTTCTGTGGGCGAGAGGCCTGGCAACTATGGCGGGCCAAAAAGTTGCTCCAAAAAGCCGCCACGCCACAAGAGCACCGTGAGGCAAACGGGGCTGTTGCCGCGCAGCAGTGGCGCTCGGATGAAGCCGCAAGTCGACTTTCCCAGGCCAGCACGGAAGTCGAACAGCGAAAGCAGGAGCTGGCAGACCATGCTGCCGCACAGCGTCAGGCCGCTGCGCAGGCCAGGCTTCTGGCGGCTGAGCAGGCGTTTTCATGGGCAGAGGCGGCCGCGGCAAGGCTCCTACAGGAAGCCGAGAGAGAGGACGCGCTGTGGCGGGATGCAAGGGCGTGGCGCGACGGCGAGGCGGCGAGGGTCGAGCAAGCGAGGCAGCGGGCACAGGCGAAGGCGGCGGCGGAGCGGTGCCGGCAGGCTGAAGCCAAAGCGCAGGAGGAAGAAAGGGCGCGGGCGCAGGCAGAAGGTGGGGCTCGGGAGGCACGCGCCAGGGCGGAAGCAGAGGCTGCGGCGCGTCCAAAGTGGCGTCAGGAAGCACAGGCCAATCGAGAACGCAAGGCGGCTGAGCGGACAGAAGAGGAGGCCCTGCGCCGACGCAGGCAACAGTCCGGCCAGGACTGTGCGGGCGGCGGCAATGGCGGCGGGACATCGTATGCGCCCGAGCCGCTGCCACCTGATGGTGCTGGCGACTCGGCAGCCGAGTCGACCGCAGCCGACAAGCTGGCCGCCGATGATGCGGAGATCGACCGGATCCTCAATGCGCGCACTGCCCGCGACATCCTCCAGGTGGTAACGAGCTCTGCTTCGTGCTGCCTGAGGCCAACATCCCAGTTTCTGACAGGCATACATACGACGCATGTATGTGTCTGCCATGAACTAGACATGCATGTTTCAAACACGAAGAGACGGCAGACCACTCCTGAGTCACATTGTGCATTGCGCTGCAGCTTCCCTTGAGTTGCACGAAAGAGGATGTTAACAGGAGCTACAGAGCAATGACGCGGCGGTTGCACCCGGACAAGTGCAGCGCATCGCGAGCAACTGAAGCCACACAGCGCCTTAATGTGGCGAACTCAGAGCTGAGCCACCTGTAGCCGTCAGCGCTTCCGGTTTGCAGGCGGCAACGAACATGCAGCTCAGGACCTGCAACAAACCGGACTAGCATTGTGAGGTGTATCATTCATACTGCCGGCGGCTGCCGGCGGCATTTGCCATTGGCATTGGTTGCCGTCTGCGTTTCGCAGCCGTCGGCAGAATCGCATGCATCCCGGGGCCGGACAATATATATCCGGGTTTCGCAGTGCCATGAGGCGTTTCAGTCTCAAACGATGATTATTTTAGTTGAGCAACAAGCATGGCGATGAAGCAGCACAAACAGCTGAGTAGGGAGTTCAAATGGCGAGTCTCAGCATCTGACTCTGGTTGCGGAGGCTAGCTGTATGTCGAACCTGGAACACCTGCCAACTCAGTCTCGGATGTGGAAAATCAGCAACTGTAATTTGCAACTCGCCGCCGCCAGATGCACCGCATTGGCCAGCAGATGGTTCCACCAATTTTGTTCTCGAGGCCGCTGTTCCACCGCACAGCCTTCTGTGTCTGCCTGTCATGTCACACTTCGTTCAGCTTGTTGGCCAGCTCGTCCTCTGCCCTGGCACGGCCTGGCAATGCTCCCTCCTGCAGTGCGGACGCGCTCTGGCCGCTGCTGGTTGCGGCCCCCGCTGCGCCGCCCGCTGCCCCACCCACTGCCTGCTCTGCCGCGCTGCCTGATGCGGTCAGCGGGTTCTGCTGCGCAGCAGATCCGACGCTGCCTGCGGCGCCGCCAGCCGAGGAGATTGCGTCCTTCCCCGATGGCAGCGCCTTGCCGGCTGTGCTGCTGTCGCCTGCCTTGCCGGCGATCTGGACACCGGTAACGCCTGCATCGGCGGCCTCGGCAGCTGTTGCGTCGCCTGCAGCTGCTCCTGCACCAGCACGCTGGGCCTGCTGCTGCTGCGCAACCCCCGCACCGCTGCCACCACTGCTTCCCGCAGCGCCGCTGTTTTTCTTTGCTGCGCCGCCGCCGCCCGCTGGCTTGAGGAGCTGTGGCTCAGCGGCACCAGCCGCAGACACAGCCGGGCCAGACGCTGCGCCGACGGCCGCCCTGCTGGAAGCCTGCCCAACCAGCTCCGCTCCGCTGGCCTGGTCTGCCACTGCTGCCTGGTCCGCCGCTTCCGACGGGGACCTCTGGTCTGCTGCCTCCGCCCCAGATCCCTGGTCGGCTGCCGCCCCTGCCTCCTGGCCCGCAGCCACATCCGAGCCCTGCCCGGCCGCAGCGCTCGACGCCTGACGCTCAACAGCGTCTGCCGCACCGCCTGCCGCCGCCGCCTGCCCCTTGCCGGTGCCGGCGCCCGAGCCCTGGCCCGCAGCGGCCCCGGAGCTGGCCGCGGCATGCTGCGACTCCGCACCCTCAGCGTTGCCGCCGCCCGCATGCGCCGCCACGGCGGCGTCTCCAGCGGGCTGCACGGCCGCCGCGACGCCCCCTTCCTGACCTGCCGGGCCGGCCTGGTCGGCGACCGCGCCGCTGGCGCCCCTATCTGCCGCTGCAGCCGCCGCCGCAGCCGCCGCTGCCTGCACATGCAGCAGTGGGACCGTAGCAGTTGGTTTTCATTTAGGTTCTGAAGCTCCTTGAGCATTGACAGGCAAGATAGCTTTAGAAGTGCCGAGCGATTGCACTTGAGGCGAGTTGAGCGATCGCGGCTCACGCACAGCGGCTGTTGCGATCTCGCTGCCCGCCGCCGCCGGCGCAAACTGGCTGCGCCCCTCAAGCTGCGGCGCCCTGCATGACACGGCAGCACAGCGCACCTGAGCCTCAGCCTCCCGCGCGGCTCTAGCAGCGTATCGCGCCGCCGCTGCCTCCTGCTGTTGCGGCGTGCACGCGTCGGCCGTGACCGGCGTGTAGGCGCCAGCGTCGATCCACTCGCGCATGCGCGTGCCCAGACCCTGGATCTGCACGGCACACAAGGCCCTGTTGGTGTCGGTGCAGTTCTCTTGCGGTTGCAGGGGTGCAAATCCCCGTGCTTCCTTGTGGGCAGCCAGGCTGACGACAAGGAGCCAGAGAAGTACAGAGCCCAAATGGATCATGGCACCCGAGCTGCCGGCAACAGAGGGCACATGCTGAGGTGGCTGTTCATGCTGTTTCGCATGAACATGACACACCTTGTCTCGCAGGGCGATGTTGGCGGGGTCGATAATCATGAGGCGAGCCTTGCTCTCGCCATGCGGCAAATGCACCAGAAACTCCGTGGGGTGCACCACGAACTTCATCCTGCAAGGCATGAGGTTCTCCTGGGATGTCACTTCCCTCCGGAACTCGGCAGGCAGGCACGGCAGCGCTCAGGGTTCCGCTCCCAAGGAAGGCGCCCACTTGAGTCATCGCGTCTGGGCAAGCCAACCTACGGAGCACCCAGATCGAGCGGAACCGAACACACGGCTGGATGACGGGCTCTCCCCAGGGCTCAATCGGAAGCCATGAGGGACGCCAGGCTACGCGAGGCTGCACCAGGCTGCGCTCACAGCAGGAGACATACCAGACATACATTTTTGAATGCCAGCAGCACAGTTTCCACAATGCCCCACTGGGTCAGGTGGGCACCAGGGGGTACTAAGTCCACTTGGACGTAGTATCCCCTGAGGTACGCACCCGGAGGCGGCCATGTGACGCAGGTGCACGGCCTTGTTCTCGAAATAGCCGCGCAGCCGCTCGTCATACGGCGGCAGCTGCTCCCGCGCCGCCAGCACATACGGCTCAAAGTCCTGTCATGGGTGACAGCCGCGGCTCCGTGACTCTCTGATAAATCCACAAGACCCGCTTGGCAAGACCAGCCCACAAGCTAGCGGTGTGCGGCCGCCGGCAGCAGCGGCATTCGTTGCATGGCTGACACGGCTTTGTGATAAAGTGTTTTGGTGAAAGGAAGAGTGCACTTCCGCTCTGCCCTTCAGTGCAATTTGTGGGAACTACAGGCGGCTGCCGCGACGATGGCGGACGATCGCGGATGCCGCCGCGCCTCACAAGCCAGGCGGGAGTGTTCACATAGATAAGACCGCAGGGCAGCCGCGGCGCCTCACATGCTCGTACTCGACTGCGTAAAAGTCGGCAGCGGTGGCCCATTTGTCGTAGTCGGTTGCGCGATGCGCCAGGTCCCACCGCTCGATGTGAAACGGCTTGAGCCGCTTCTTGGCGTACATGCCGGCCGCCCGCTTCTTGCCCTCTGCGGGCCGTCGCAGATCAAGAGCAGATCACCTTCCGTATCGAGCAGTACCGCCTGTACCGAGCCACAAGCTGTGCCACTGCCTTCAGGTGTTGAGCATGTCTCGTCCGCTGCTCTGTGCCCATCCGGGAACTTTTGTACTGGGCCGCTGCAAGTGCAGGGCCCTGCGCGTCAGCAGCGGCTCCTCGATGTGCTGCTTGCCCCTCCGAGGCCAGGCACCAGGCTCACCGTGGATGGCCTTGAGCGCCAGCTTGGTGCCGTTAACAATGCCAAGTGCGTCCGCCGGCTCGAAGGCCGGCAGCACCACCGCCGTGCCGCGCTGCGTGTGCTGCAGGATGGCAGCATAGGCCTCCGGGTCTGACAGCCCGCCGCTGACGATGAAGTCCACGTCATCCAGCAGCACCACCTGCCGGTAAATGTGATTCGCGTCAGCGACAGTCGATGTCCATCAAGACCTCAGAGCTTAAGTCACTAGAGAAACGTGTCCAATGGCAGGCCACTGCTGACAATGCAGTCCATGTCGTCCAGCATCACCACCTGCAGCAAGCCTTCCTGCGCATTGGCAAATGAACGGCTGACCCTCGATTCCCACAGGCAGCCCTTTCACACCACAGAGATCATACGAAATTCGTGAGGCCTGCTGCACCCAGTCGGGTCGTTCTTTGAAGTCGCTGATCCGACACCCAGCATTGTCAGCTCTGTCAAGCCGCACACCCAGGACCCAGCCAGTGCCACGCGCACCTCGGTCTTGGCCTGCTTGAGGGCGCGGTTGCGCAGCGCGTTGACGGGGTAGAACGCCGCCATGGTGGCGCTGGAAACCTCCTCGCTGTACAGCACCATGTCCAGCTTGCATGGACCTGCGGGATTCGGTGACATCGCTGAGGAAATGATGAGGAGCGGAGCCGAGAACCAGGCGCCAGCGAGGGCGTGTCCGGTGATGCTGCGTGCACTTCTGGCTTGCGAGCGGGCCTGCGCGTCGTCAGCCACAAGGCGGATGGAAGGCAGCAGTGCCTCGAATGGCGAGGATGCGCGCCCTGCTGCTCCCAGGACCAATCAGTAATACAGCTGGACAAGGATGTGCGCCCCATGTCAGAACACCAAGGCCTCAGGTGGAGACGCCGCAGGTCAGCGACTGCAAACCCACCTTCCGTCTCCATCTGGCGGTGGAAGGCGGACAGGTGGCGGACGACGCCGGGCACCGTCCAGTCCTTGGGCGCCCCCTCCTCAGGAACCAGCACCGAGTCCCGCAGCGGCACGTACACCGCGGCGGAGATGACGCCGCCCCACTGGTAGCACAGCTCCATCAGCGCCGCCGCCCTGCATTGGGCCGGCCGCACCCGGTGACCATCGCATCGTTATGTTTCTATGCTTGCATCCCCTTCTGGCGCGTGGCCCATGCCGGCAGGTCCCTGCGTTACCAGCGTCGCATAGCACGAAGCCTGTCACCTGGTGGATTAGGGGTGGGGCTGGGGGTCGGCGGAAACCCCCGTACCTGAAGGGGCTCATTTGCGTGACGATGGTCATGTCGGTGCCCTCGCGCAGCCCGTGGCTCTCCCACGCCGCCTCCACCTTGAGGCTGGCCAGCGGCAGGCCGCTGTCATCGGTGCTGCAGTCCTGCATCGGCATCTTATTCTTGCCGCCCGCGGCGCCCGCCGCGGCGCTGCTGCCGCCGCCCGCGCCCGGCGCCGCCTCTGCGTCGTCGATCGCGCTGCCACCGCTGACGCCGCCACCGCCAGCAGCCTTGGCGCTGCCGCCAGCGTCGCCTGCGCCTGCTTTTACGGTGGCACTCTGCACTTTTGCAGCGCCTCCTGCAACCTTACGCTGCTCAGCCGCCGCCGCACCTCCGCCGCCCTGCTGCGCGGCCCCCAATGAGTGCTGGCTCACAGCAGACTGTTCCTTCGGTGCTGGTTGTGCATCTCCGCTCCCATTGCTCCCAGCTTGGGCGGCGCCCCCTTCAGGAAGCTGTTTTGCGGCGTTGGCCTGGCCTGAAGCGCCTCCTGCGCCGGCAGCCTGGGCTGCTGATGCCGCGCCATCTGAGCCTGTCCCTGCGCCCGCACTGATGAGCTGCTGGTGCTGCTGGCCGCCGGCTGACGCTGCGCCGTTGATCTGCTGCTGCTGCTTCGGCAAGGCGCCAGACTGGATCGCTGCTCTCTGCTGCGGCACCTTGCCGCTGCCTGCGTCCGCGCCGCCAACCGCCCCCTGCTGCGCCTCTGCCGCTGCTGTGGCAGCCACCACGCAGACCTGGAAGTGCAAATTGTCTCGTTTGCAGGTTTTCTTGAACGTATGACGACATGGATGAAGGATCAAGTGCATTGCCAGTCCGCGTGTGGTGCCGCACTCACCAGCAGAGTAAGTATGCGCAGCTGGCGTGCCCGCAAACCCATTGGACTGTTTGTTGTAACAGCCTGTACGTGCGGTAACTGTTGCAGACGTTCACGCCAGACGGCAGCAGCAAACGTTGTTCTGGTTGGCAGCTATGCTGTACCGCAGGGGATCTCGTTACGGTCAAAGTCGCTGACTGCCTTGGCAAGCCTGCGAATCAATATCGCTACATCTCAAGCCTGGCATGTATTGCCGAATACTCGTTATAGCCAGCCCAACCATGCTGCCTGCGCGAAGTCATTGTTGTCGAACTCCTTTTCAACCAGTGCAAACCCTGAGTGTGACTCGAAGTGATTGTAGAACAATTTCCCTCGTTTCTGACAAAACAGGAAGGGACGATGAAGAACTCGCGATATTTTGGCACAGATATCCCAAGCCAACTGCACGTTCGAGCTCCTCACAAACACTCCAGAGCTTTTTTACAACACTAGCTGCCACGTAAACGTCCGTACCCTCGTCTCCAGCACACCCAGCAGGTGAGCGTTGCCAGTACAGCGACCCCATCCCTGCCGACAGTCTTGAGGTGCACCTGCGGACCGGTCGCCGCAGCATGCGACTGGACTGCCAGATCGCATCTCAACAGATGATATCGCATTTGATGTGCCGCATGCATCGATCGGCCAGGTTATCGCCTGGCTGGCGTAGGTCTCGGCGAAATGCCCGGTGCCAGTTTTGTCAGATTGGCAGGGCTCCGTCCAGCCGCGCAAGTTCCGGTCTTGGCAATGGCTTATGAGACAAGAGGGTTGCTCGTGCTGCTGGGGAAGGGGTCGTGAGCGAGGGATCGCGTTCGCTCTAACCACATTCGTTGTTCGTACGCAGACTCTGCAACCATGGCCTTCGCACTGCACTCCACCACCCAGCTGCTGGCCGGCGCCCGCTGCCAGGGCCGCACTGCTGCCCGCAACGGCACAATGTGCCTGGCACAGCCCGCTCCCAACGCTAAGCCGTCGCGCGGCTCGGCCCAGGTGCCGGGTGCATCCCGCACCGATGCCGCCCGCCTCGACTCGATGGTGGCGCCACCGACACCGTTCGACGACTACAGCTTCGCGTCTATCCGCGAGTCTCAGATTTCGCGCGCCATGACCAGCCGCTACTTCAAGGACCTGGACGAGTATGCCGAGTGCGACGTG
The DNA here is from genome assembly GCA_033439295.1 of Deuterostichococcus epilithicus. Taxonomy (NCBI): domain Eukaryota; kingdom Viridiplantae; phylum Chlorophyta; class Trebouxiophyceae; order Prasiolales; family Stichococcaceae; genus Deuterostichococcus; species Deuterostichococcus epilithicus. The sequence continues at coordinate 1,230,239 of JAVTLE010000007.1, forward strand.
ATCATCGTTGGTGCCGGGTCCGCAGGTCCGGCCAACATCAGTCGCTCATCCTGGTGTTTGGTATTCTTTTGATGCAAAATATCGGTCTTGTGTGTTGCCAATTGTAGAATGATGTCCATGTCAACTGTGTTGGCGCATGCCCGCTGCTGGTGTGCAAACAGTACAGCTAACTATCATATCTCTCACTCAAATGCAGGCTTGTCGTGCGCATACGAGCTGTCGAAGCACCCCGAGATTAAGGTCGCCCTCATCGAGCAGGGCGTCGCTCCCGGCGGCGGCGCATGGCTGGGCGGCCAGCTCTTCTCCGCCATGTGTGTGAGTGCCTCTCCCCCCTCCATGTACGAAGCCCCCTCGCGTTCACGGCGATCGCTTGCCACCTTCCGTTTGCCGAACAGACGACATTTTGGAAACCTTTGTATCCGATGCTACAATGTGTTCTGCCGACTGCGCTGTCTTTTGAGCCTCCCTGTTGCTGTGCACAGGTCCGCAAGCCAGCTGACAAGCTGCTGGACGAGCTGAACATCCCGTACGATGACGAGGGTGACTTCGTGGTCATCAAGCACGCATCGCTGTTCACCAGCACACTGCTGTCCAAGGTCCTGGCGGTGAGTCACCACCTCCCCATGATTTCCTGCCTCGGGGCTGATGAAGCATGTGCATCCATGCACACAAGCACACATCCAAAGAAACCGTTCTCTACAGCTCCTCCAGCAGGCCGGGCAAAGCTCCAGGTTCATGGGTGGAAACTATACCCAAACCCCGTACTCAGCCCCGACATTCCAGCAAGCACATGACACCAGTGTGTCGTGGCTGCAGGCGGACAACATCAAGCTGTTCAACGCGACGGCAGTGGAGGACCTGGTGGTGCGCGAGGACGCGGACAAGGGCCGCTACGTGGGCGGCGCCGTCACCAACTGGACGCTGGTGTCGCTCAACCACGACACACAGATGTGCATGGACCCCAACGTGCTGGAGTCCAAGGTCATGGTCTCCTCCACCGGCCACGATGGCCCCATGGGCGCCTCTGGTGCGCAGCGCTTGCCCCGCGCCATCGCCACGCGTGATTGTTAGGTGGTGTCAGCCATGTGGCGTGGAAACACATTTGGCGAGTCTGTGCAGCGAACAGACGCCAATTGCTGCACCTGGCAGCACCAGCTGCTAGCCCCATGCAGATTGAGCTGCCAGCGTCTTGCTTCGCCTGTCAGCTGCTGCATCTGGTAAATACCATCCTCACATCAGATGTGTCGCTGTGCCGCAGGCGTGAAGCGGCTGCAGAAGCTGGGCATGATCCACAGTGCCCCCGGCATGGGCGCCCTGGACATGAACACCGCAGAGGACATGGTGGTCGCCCACACGCGCGAGGTCGTGCCCGGCATGGTCATCTGTGGCATGGAGGTGAGCTCCGTGCTTTCCCTGCTGCAAATGCGGGCTGTGGCACGAGCGGGGGGTCCCAGGGCTTCCCACAGGCCGCCAGCGCTGCTGTGCCCCGGAGCTTCATGGCAGAGCCCTGCTCGCAGCATTGTAATGTCGTCTGATGCCATGTTTCGGGTGCAGCTCAAGGGAGTCGGCGTTCGGTGTCACAACTTCAAAGACTGACAATGGAGTGTGATGCTGATGCAGGTCGCCGAGCTGGACGGCGGCCCCCGCATGGGCCCCACCTTCGGCGCCATGTTCATCAGCGGCCAGAAGGCAGCCCATTGCGCCCTCAACTCCCTGAAGAGGTGCGATACATCTGGCATTGTTTTTGCAGTCTCTCTGACCGCTGCCCGTGTCTTCGAGCACAGTTGAACAAGGCTCACCGCAACAACCATGTTCCTCAGGCGATGCTGTCCAGCCATGGCTCAGTGTGCTCACCCGGCTGTGTTTCTGCGGCTGCAGGCAGAAGGAGGAGGCAGCTGCCAAGGAGGGCAAGACCGCCGCCGTCACAGCCTAGATGTGCTGAACGTCAGACTGTTGATTGAGTGCACACGTAGGGTTTCGTAGCTGCGCGTGGGCATGCTCAGCAATGCACATGCTATGTATCATATTAACGTGTCGATGTTTGCCAACGTGCTAACGTCAATTGATCTGCGACGTCGCCGGCAAATTCGATGAGAACAACCCATGTAAAGACAAAAGATTATAATTCCTTGTCGAGAAGTGAACATCTCTTCCACATTCAAACTCAAAATAACCAAAATTCATGCCAACAACCTGACCTCCTTGAACCCCTTATTTGTGTTCGCTCCGCAGACAGACCTTCCTTCCTGATACCGCATCCTACAATCTCTTCCCGTCAAGTCCACTTCACTTAAACATGTGGAAAACTCTGTGCTTTACTTCTCAGCCCTAAAATAACCTCCCAGAAGGTCGATGGCGATGGCCACGCTCACCCTTCCAGGCTCACGCATACGGGCAGCAACCTCAAACAACCGTACATGACGCTCACGCCGCACAGTCAAGGGTGTACCTGTCACAGCGTGATGCAGCACTTCAAAACTTACACGCACATGGTCCATCACCAGGCTTGCGTTAGATTATTGTTTGATCTGAATCCTTCTGAACGCACAGTGGCAGGCTCATGCGGTCAAACGTTGCTCACATTTGCGCCAGCGCATTGTAGCCGCGGGTGTCGTTGGCGCGCAGTAGGTTGCCAGCGTCACAGTTCAGCGGGCTGTCCGGCGCGGGGTCGTGCATGAGCGCTATGACCGCCTGGCACACGCTCTGCAGCGTCCAGGCGGGGCTCCACGCATTCTTCAGGATGTCCAGGCAGATCTCGCCAGTCTGCAGCGCGCAGACACTGCGATTCATCCCTGACGCACCGCTCATTGTTTCCGTGCGGCGCATGGGTGGAAAGCAGCACAGCAAGCCTGTGGCACTTTCGTAGTGTCCCTTCAGCTCGCAGGTGACATCGGTGCTGCTCGTGTACTGCTCGAGCCCTGAGCCCTTGCGCCCCAGAGCAGCACAGCGCTCGGACAGCATACTGGGAAAGCGTCACAGTGGCCTCACCTTGAAGTGCACGTTCGGGTGGAAGATCTTGGTCTTGAACGACACTGTAGGGGGGACCAGTGGGTACTGCTCCGGAACCCGGATGGCCAGCTCGAAGCGGCCACGGGCAAACGGCGTGTCCGCCGGACCCTGCACACAGTTCTGCATGTTGTTGCCCAACGGCCAGCACTGCTTTGCAAATTCGATTGATAGTGCACCAGGCAGCACAGTATGTAATCTTGGCTGAGCTGTGCGCAGCTCAGCAATGGCTCGCTGCATGCACAAGCACCTGAAGGAACGCTTTCCAGGCGTAGATGTTGCTCTCGTCCGGCACGAGCTCGATGCCTGTCCCTGCAGATGCTTTGGCCGCCTCCTTGTACTCCTGCGCATGATGTATGCCCAGTAAGCAGAGGCGAAGGGACGGCATGCGCAGAAAGGCAAGTTCAATGAATGCAGCGCCGACCACCAGGGCAATGCTAATTACCCGGAACAGCCTCGTCCGGGCGCTCATGGACACACAGAGCGATGTTTCAGAGGCTCCAGCAATGAGTTTGCGTGCTGTATCTCTGTGAAGGGAGTTCGCCCCAACCGACTGCCCGAGATGTACGTGTCTGCAACGCCAGACACAGCTGTCTGAGAGCAAGGTGCTGCTGGACAATGTCGCACGGAAGGCAATGTGCTGTCGAGCGTATGTAACACGATTCTGATGAGCCAAGAGAAATCCCTGCAACCATCCTCTGGTGTCGGAGCATGTCGGAGCAATGGCGGCACCTGGGCTGCATCTCCAGCATTTCTTGTTTGAGCAGCTCACTTTTTCGAGCTCCCGTAACGCTCTGAGAAGCGGTACCGGCCCCACCTTCGCTGTCTTTCTGCTCCAGCTGCAGCCCTGCGGGCGCCGCCGCCGGCAGTGGTGTCCAGCCGTTGGGCGGGCGCGACGGCTTCTAGAGCATGGCATTGAAACCCTCTGAGGGAGAACAGATGAAGCGTAAGAAGACGAAGAAGGTTATATTTAAAGCCGGGGATCCGGACCGTGCTGAACCGGCTGCCGCCACTAGCGGCAAGAAGCGCAAGCAGCCAGCGGCGCAGCAGCAGCCACCAGCCGAACCAGCGACCGCAGAACATGCAGACGTACAGCAAGACGCCGCTGTGGCTGCGTCAGAGCCAGCTGATGGCGATGTGCCGGCACGCAAGCCGAAGAAACGAAGGAGGTGTGGTGTGGTGCAATACCTCACTCCGCCGTCTTTGAGAATGCTCCCGAGGATGCCAATTACGTTGTGCAAGCAGGACATCAGCTCATTCTTGTGGCCTGTGTAGGTCGAAGCAGCAGCTGGAAGAGCCGGCGGCAGATGTTAGCCCCGAGGAAGCAGCCCGTCGGGCCTACCAGAAGGAGCGACAGGTATGCATGCTCCTTCTGTTCTGTCTTCTAGGTGCAGATCGACGCAGAGACTTCGGTAGAAACAATCGCAAGTGCGAAGGTGTGGCGTTCTTTGTCTGTGGCTGTGCGGTACAACGAGAGTGCCACCTTTGGTTGCAGGAACTGGCAAAGCGGCTGCAGGCAGCAGGGCGGCCCTACAAACGGTCCAAGCCACAGAAGGCCAAGGCCGATGCGGCAAAGCAGCTCCAGGCCGACGCACCAGCGGGCGCCGGAGCAGGTGCCGCGGCGGGCGCCAGGCGGCAGCCCGCCGCAGCTGGCGCCGGCGGCGGTGGCACATACGACAGCAGGAAGCAGCAGCAGGGCAGCAAGGCAGCGCCATGGGAGACGGGCAACCGGCCGGACCACCCTGTAGCAGTCATTGTCGTCCCCATATTCTGGCTCAAGCGGGAGCACGAGATGCGGGAGGTGCTGGAGGCGTCCGTCCTGATCGACAAGCTGCTGGCAGGTACGGCATGCGCCGTCTGCTTTGCAGAGCTTGACGATATGTGCGCATCTTACACCTGCCACATATGCACGGAGCCTCAGCTGGTGCAGCAGTCAGCTCGTGCCCTGAGTACACCAAATCCCAGTTGCGACGAGTCATGTGAAAGGCTGCAACTGAACACCTTGAAATGGTGCAGGCATCGGTGTGGACGTGGGCGTCGATTCCACCACGCCCATGAGCCCGGGGCAGAAGTTCCGCCACTGGTGGGGATCGCACCGCTCCTGATAACCTTGCGTGCAGGCATAGCTCTCAAATCCAGGTGCTGCAATGATGTGCTCACGCTCACGCTCAAACTGGTCTGCGCAGGGAGATGCAGGGGGTCAAGGTGCGCATCGAGATCGGGCCGAAGGAGGCAATAGAGAGCTCCTGCATCCTGAGCGTGTGCACCAAGCCGGGCGAGGTCGCCGCCAAGACGCCGCTGCAGGTGACACCTGGCACTGCCCAGGCTTACCAACTGCGAGTCAAACATCGATTTCAGCGGGGCACGAGTGCGATTGCTACTTTGCGCCAGCGTGACAGGGGCTGGAATGAGAGGCTGAGCCGACATGACTGCGTCTGCAGCAGCGCCCACCTCGGCCACGCAACCGCCGTCCGGCAGCATAGCCCCCGCAAACGCTGATGCACCCCATGGCATGATGCAACGCATGCATGCTGCAGCCGGGTCTGACACTTTAAAATCCATATCCTGTGACAGGTGGGCCAGGCGCTACTGGACACTGTGCGGAAGCAGCTGCAGCTACCAAAAGGCGCCGCGGAAGCAGACGCCGCACTGCTGCAGCAGCACCTCAAGCTGCCGGCCGGCGTGGGTGGCGGCGACGGCAGGGCGCTGCGGCTTGGCCGGCTCTCTGGCAACAAGGCCGGCGACAACGGCGGTCGGCCGAGCGGCAAGCATACGGTCTTCGGCGGGGATGACCTGGAAGGCGACTTTCAAGTTCAGGTGATGAAATCCATGCTTCTTGGCAAGATCGACAATGTCTAGTTTACAACCGGGACAACCGTGACTGCTGAACGGCAGGCGCCGCGCCTGCTCATTGCCTCCTCCGGAGAATCAACTGATCGACGCTTCACGAGGGAGATGCAATCATGCCAGAAGTCTCAGAGGATTGACGTTTTGGTGCAGGAAGAAAAGCCGGAGCCAAAGAACAGGGCGGCGAAGAAGAAAGTTGCGCCGCCGCCTGATGCTGCGGAAGCGCTGAAACCAGACGCTGGCAAGCCGAAATCTCGAAAGGCTGCGAAGCTGGTCACATTCTAACGTGCGCCTCAGACGTGTGTCGTTGTTGGCGTTATGCCGCAGTTGCGAGCAGGTCTGGCTAATTCTGCCAAAATGGTAAACCTAAAGGCTGGGTCATAATGACCTAATGGGACAGAGATCCTGAAGTGCAGTCGCTGCAACCGCAGCTGTGATCAAATTTGCACAACCACATAGCCTCCAACAAATTAACAGCAAGCCTCAGGTGGTGCCAGCAGAGCGTCCTCCTCCTTCGTGATGCTAATCAAGCTCCTACAAGATCACGATCTGTCTTTCGTCCATCAACGCTTTTGTAACTTCCGCATGTCAACACGGTCAATCAATTAAGGCTGACATTCTACACTGGGATGATCACGCGTTGATGATGAGTCAATCGCCAGATCAGCATCCGCATGAGCAGGATGTGCCTGGCTCGCCGCTTGCCGCAACCCCCAATGCTCAGCAGCAGGTGCCGAAGAAGACTGTGGCTATCTCGAACAAGCTAGAGATTGAGGAGGCCCTCATTCACAGGCGCAGCTTGCTCACGGCGCTCATCCTCATGAAGGAGAACAGACGGTGCGATGCAAGCCTGTGTCACATGTACCACGGGCCATATATGACAGGTATGCGCCGCTCACACTCGATGTCGTGTCTTGCAACGACAGGTGATCGTTGACGCTGGCAATCAGTGAGGCATAACCTGTGCCAAATGCTGCAGGACACACGAAACGGATGTTGCGCTCCACATGCTGCTGTGCAGGTGCGCAGCACTGTGATGTGCCGCCCGCTTGACCCAGGCAGCTCGACAGCATGGCATATTCCTTGGCGCTTTTATGGCAACATCATCATAGCGGTTGACGGTCCTATATTTACGGGCATCGGAGGTCCTCTGAGTGCTGAGCGCCTGATGCTGCGACCATACGATGCTGCGACTATACAATGCCTTCAATCCTACCGGTATGCTGCCTCGCAGCTTGCGCTACCGGGAGGTGGACGAGGAGTTGCTGCTGCAGACGCGACTTGTTGACGTCGTCACTGCAGTTCGCCAGCATCCGCACAGGTGTGGCGACATTGAAATGCGTGAGCAAATGTAGCATCTACGTGTGTGTTGTGCATGAGGACTTTGGCACTGGGTGGCAACGGTGAGTGCTGGTCTGCTGACACACTCCAGGCCGGCAGCAGACATGGCTGCGGGGCTGCTCCTGGAGCCGGCATGGGCGCCGCTGGCCAGTAAGACGACCGTGCAGCTGCTCTGAGTGCCACTTGGGGGCATGCGCAAGGCGCGTGTATTGGTTGGTCAGAGCGAGGACAGAAGGGTGAACCGGTCCGGTTGCAAGGCTGGCAGCACTACCTACAGTCCCGGGGGATGGGTGAGATGCTTGATTTCCATTCTTGTTGGTTTCACTCTCTTTTGCCAGATTGAGGACAGAAATTGGGTGCGACAGCAGCGGCTGCGGTGCATGAGTTGCCACCCCTCAGCATGATCGCCGCTTGTGCCGGCAGAACAACTGCAAGAGTCCTGAGTCTCGGCACCTGCTGGCTGAGCGCTGCTGAGGGCAGCCAGCTGCGAGCAGCTTTACAGCATGTTCATCGTGTGATGTGTGCCGTGGTGCTGCCCACTGGCGCGACTGTCCAGAGGCCCGTCCACCTGTAGCCCGCCAGGATGGCTACCAGCTCCCACGCCATGTGGATGATGCTGGTCGCCTTGATCTTGGAGCCTGTTGTAACGAAGGGCCCAGGGTTAGCCTCCATGGGAATGCCTGGCTCGAAAGGTGATGGACTCAGAGTGGGCATGCATCATGCTTGTCTGTCGTAAGGGCGGGTCTTCTACATTTCCGCTTGCCGAACATCAGATTCATTTCTCGAGCCAGTAGCAAGTTGCTTATGATGTCCCTGTGGTGCCCGCACCTGGAATCTCTGTCCAATCGATGGGGACCTCCACCACTGGGATCTTCAGCTGCTGCGCCAGGAACACCAGCTCCACGTCGAAGCACCACCGTTGCAGGCGTGAGTTACTGAATAGCTCCCGGGCCGCGCTGCGCGTCATCAACTGCGTTCACACCAGAGACACGTTGATACTGTCTAGTTACAAGCAGGCGTCTGCAGCAGCTGGAACTGACACCAGGGTCGGTTTGGCAGGGCAGTACATCAGGCACAAACTTGGCATCGAGAAAGTGAACGCGCTGCACGAGCTCGGGATATGTCCTGTAGCAGGGGGAGAGGCGGCCGCCCGCCATGGTATGGCATGCACCACGCATGTGCACCATGCACCAGGGCAGGAGCTGCAGACGCCTGCATGTTGCCGTCCACTGTGGGCAGTAGGGCATGCACGAAACCGCAGCAAAACCCTTGAGACACTGCGGCAGAGCCCTTGAGATCTCAGACAGCCCACCTTGAAGCCGCACTGGGTGTCGCGGATGGCGCCGCCGACGACCAGCATCACCAGCACATGGAAGCCGTGCATCAGGAAGTTGCGCAGCCAGTGCCGCGTGACCTGCGCCTGCAGGGGGTGACACAGCGCTGAGTGACGCATCGTTTGTTGCTTGTGGTTTTGTTGCCAGGCACACATGTTGTTGGGCAGGTGTTGCTGCCGCAGTGGCCGGCCACCTTCCACCCGTGCTCATGAGTACATGGCGGCCAGCTGGAGCAGGCAGGCGCAATCTCCTCTGCGCATGCAATTGAATATACCGCACTCGCATGAGACAGGCGGCCCCCAACTCGGGTCCCTCTTTCCAGCTCCGAGCTTTCTGACGGCGCCGGGCAGACGCGACCAGAGTCTCCCAGCTGCCCACCTGTTCCTGCAGGTGCGCCCGCGAGCCGACGGCCATGCCGCGCTTGCTGGTCTGCGAGCCTGCGGCGCCCGGCGGCGGCGCGGCCACCCTGTTGAGGTCCTCTTCCAGATTCTCTACCCCAGAGATGACCGTCGCGCCGTCAGCGTCGGCAAACAGGATCCGCTCTCCCCGCGCACATAGCACGCCCGCCTTCACCGCTGCGCCCTGTGGTCGGAAGAATTGCGCACTGCGATGGGGCTGTGGGCTGTGGGATGTGTTCCCAACCCGTGTCACGCCCTGGCAGACACTCCCTCACAGAGACTGCACCCATGTTCCTCTGGAGCGTACAACCAGACGGCCGGCCGCTGCGGCTGCCCGAGGGGAGGCAGATCGTAGCTTTCTGCGAAATTGCAGCTGTCCCCGGCGGTCCTGCAGCTTCTGGATCGAAGTCCGCTCTGTGCGGCCACTCTGTGCCGGCAGCCAGACCCCTCCCTGATGAGCAGCACAGAGTCCTGAGGCGCTGCCGCCGTCCGAAGCCTGCTCACCTTGCCCAGGTTGTAGGGCTGCTGTATGAGGCGCACGGCGTCCAGGCCGTGCTTGCGGATGTAGTCAAAGACCACCTGCCGAGTGCCGTCGCTGCTGCCGTCGTCCACAACCACCACCTCGTACGTGAAGTGGGGCCCCTGCCGGTCCCGCCGCGCCTGTAGGTACCTGCTCAGTCGAACCGAGGGCTGTGAAACAACACACGCAGCTCACATGGCAGGCCGGCCATCGCGACTGCAGAGCCCGCAGACGACGCAGCTCCATCATGTGGATGTGTGCGATCGTGCACCGGTCTGTTGCAGCCAGTTGACGGGATTGCAATTCAAAGTCCGGTGAAGTTGTGTGGGCCTGACAGCGGAGTCTTGGCGCCGTGTCAATGCGAGAAGCGAATCTTCATGATGTCAGACCCTCACCCGAGTGTCTCATCCAGCATGGGCGCGATGCGCTGCTCCTCGTTGAATGCCGGCACCACTATCGACAGCGACTTGGTGGCTTCGCTGAAGAGCGACGGCGCAGGCACCTGCGCAGGTGATGCAAGGTTTGAAGCATTGGTGTCTGGGGGCCTGGGAGCTTGGCCATCTCACACCGCTGGCTCCGCCACTTCTGCTCGGGTTCCGACATGCGTATCGGAGATGCGTGCACGAGGGAAAAGAGGGATTGTCTTCCATGGCCTTGCCTTCTGCAGCGAGCTGGGGTCCTCCAAAAATTGGTCTGTCGATTTCTGGGCGCTTGCCACATTCAGCGTCGCGAACCACTGCAGCGTCCGGCTTACCGCCCAGGACAGCAGCAGCGACTGCAATGGACACGCGGATCACTGATCAGCAAGCTGTTGTGTGATGCATGCATGCCTGCGAGCGAGCGTGCAGCAGTGCATGTGCGTCGTCTGCGGCAGTTGTGTCGCATGCGTCAGCGCGGTTTCATGCAGTCGCCATCGACTCACTGTCGCAGCGATGACTCCACATAGTAGCCAGCTATCGGACAGCATTGCCTAGTGCACAATGTCCACGCTGCTGCAGAATCGCTGCCGCGCCTGATGTCCTATCACAACTCTCGACAGACTACATCGTGCAGATGCCCACCGTCGATTGCTTTGCTTATACTCTCGCGTGTCAGCAAGGACCAAAAGCTGTGCTTTGTGCCCGCAGATCAGGGGCTGAACGAAGCTTCAGATCAACTCATCCCGAAAAATAGATTCACAACCTGATCGTGCGCTCTCGCAGAATGAGTACCCGTGCAATCAACACTAGGGAGATCTTTTGTCAGAAGTTCTATATGCGAATGAGCCAGCACTCTGCTCGAAACTCGAGTGTGCAGAGTCTCCAAAGGTGTCTCCAATGCAAGAAAGGGGTAGACTGCTCACCCCTCGTAAAACATCTCAAACAAAGAACGTGCTCAGCACTTTGCGAGTCAAAACCAGCGCAAGGCACGCCCTCTGTGAGTGTCGCCATCTGGCTGTTCTTGCAAATTCCTGGCCGTCGCACACGCTCGCGACGGAGTTTTGTTTGGGCTGGTAGCAGCATCCGTATCGGGATTCACGTCTAGCAGAGCTTGGCTTGTGAGTCTGTCGGTTCACGATGCATACAACACACCGCCCTGCGCCTATGGACAGCAAAGCAACAGAGGAGCTGAATCTCAAGGTCATGAAAAGGATCGATTCCGCAACGGAAGAGGTGCGCTGGCTGCGATTGCTGTCGGTGACGTGTTGCCGGCTGACTTGAAAACGAATGAACTTCAATGCTGTATCCTCTGTGTAGATTCTCGCGTCATCCGGCCATGTCGCGCTCTACGAGTTCAACATGGCTGACAAGAGCTGGGTGAGAGCACCTTGCCTTCTCGCCTGCTGCCTCCAGGACGATATCAGCACGCGCGTGATGGCGTCACCGTCGCCGTGAAAGTTTGATGCCGCCCATGTAGCTGCTCACGTCCCACATGAAGCCTTGTGCTTGAGCAGGCGCGCAAGGATGTGGAGGGCTCGCTGTTCCTGCAGAAGCGCAGCTCGGCGCCCATTTACCAGTTCACGATCTTGAACAAGAAGAGCCAATGTGAGCAGTTTCGACAGGCTTGCTGCAATGCACACATGCTGCAAAGCGCACGGCATCTTCCAGGTGAACCGACGCTCGAGGTGTCACACCCTAGCTCTGAAAGTCAGAGCTACCGTCTGCTTGCAGGCAACTACTCGGAGGAGCTGTCGGAAGCTTTCGCATTCGAAGAGCAGAACGAGAACTATCTGCTGTACCGCAATGTGCACAATGAGGTGCGTCACAGCTGACCTGAATGAAATCGACCCACCCAAGAACAACTGCATCGATGATGAACCGTGCTCCCGACCCTTTTCTGTCGAGTTATGTGCGTAACGATCGACGACCGTCCTGAGCGTAGTCGGTTGATGGTGAACTGCAGGTGCTGTGCCTGTGGTTCCACTCGGCAGACGATTGCGCCAAAGTGGCCAAGCTGTTCCGGAGGGTCACGGGCGGCGCAGGCCTTGACAGGGTGAGCAGCATCGAACAGAGCCATTCCAGTGACTGCACGCAGCAGAAAGAGATGTTGATTGCCACTGGTCCGTTTGGACCACACGTTTCACCATGAGCATGCTGTGCAGGCCACGCACACGCAGTCGGCAAAGAGCGCGCCGGCTGCGGTCGCGCAGAATGGCAGCCGCGCTGTGGACGACAGCTTCTGGGACCAGGCGGCCACAGGCATGCAGGTGTGTGACCCTTTTCTCGACTGGCGTCTGGCGCCTCCAAGCCGCCACAGCAGCCGTTTGCTCAACCGAAAGCTGCAGGCATTCTTTCTGGATCAGGAAGCCGGTTGCGAGCTGAGGCATTTGTGCGGGCACCGCTGCTGATGCGCCGCCATGGCAGTGCCTCGGCTGGAAACAGGGGTCTGCTCTGGCCAAGGCACGACGCCTGGATCACGCCATGTGCTGCAGGCGAAGCAGCTGCAGTCCACAGACGCGGCGCTGAACAATGGCGCGGCCCCTCAGACACAACGGCAGCCCTCAGGTGTGATGCCTGTCTGTCCCTGCTGTCCTTCAATAGGCGCGGCGCCTTGCAAATCCACCAACTCAATGTGTCGGCCGAGTCGCCTGATGAACGCACGTACTGGTGCAGCTCAGACCTGCCGTTGTCAGCCCGAGGCTCAAGCTTGGGACTTGATCATGTCCTGCAGCGGCCAATGGACCGCTGCAGAAGCTGTTCTCCAACATCAAGCTGGCGCCGGGCGTGACGCCGCACCAGTCTGGCGGGCAGCAGCAGCCGCAGCCGCCACAGCAGCAGCCGTCCGTGCCGCTGCCACCGCGAAATCCGATCCCGCCGCCGCACCGCAGCTCTGCGCCGGCGCAGCGGCANCAKCCGGCGGCCCCGCCGCAGCGCCCGCCCGCGCCGCCGGTCGAGCACGGCATGCAGCAGCAGCAGCAGCCTGCGGCGCGCAGTGGCAGCGGGCCTCTTCTTCCCACATCGCCCGCGCCGACGGCGCAGGCCAGCGGCGCGGCCAGCGGCGGGAGCGGCGCAGCGGGGACGCCCGGCAAGGCCTGCCCGCCCGCTCGGCCGCCGCTGCTGACGCCCTCCTTCTTCAAGCAGCCCGCGCCCCAGAGTGCGAAGCAGATTGCATGTCTCAATGTCTCAATGTCTTGCTTTTGTAATCAGACCAAAGTGCCAGGCTGCATGATGCATCGTCAGCCAGATGCATCCTCCCCTAGAAGAACAGATACACGCCGGCTCGGTGCCACATCCACCTGACCCGCTGCTCCTCTGCAGGGGACTCGGCGACCAGCCCGCTGCCCTTCTCCTTTGGCGGCGGCGCCTCGTCGCAGGCGCCCGGCAGCGGCGGCGGCGCGGCGGCAGCCTCCACCGACGCAGGCGCAGCCCCGGACGCGACGCGGGCGGCGGTGCGGCGCGCAGTGCTGGCGCTGGCGGAGCAGGAGCCGTTCCTCGACATGGTGGCAGCCGCGATGCGGGACGCCGGCTTCAAGTACCAGGGCTGAACATGCGCAACAGGGTGAGCAGGGGGGGACCGACACTTGGCCCCCTGCGCGCAGCAACTCGCGAGCCGTCGGCGTGCTGCTTTCTGGCGGCTGCTGGTCGGCCTGCCAGTGGCCACAGCCCTGGCAAGCGTGCCGGCGCACATGCCTCGCTGTCAGCTGCGCTGGCCACCGTTTGCGGCTGCCGTATCACGCTCCAGAGGCTGGGGCACACAGCAAGTTGTTGACCATTAGCAGACAGCTCAGCGGGGGTTGCGACCGCGTCAGTCAGCGCTGCGCCAGTGATCACGCCGGGTTCAGCATTGCACACCGTACTTCGTTCTGTCAGTTTGCAACAGCGGGTGCGGTCAGCTTCGGCTGGCGGCAGCTCGTGCATGGGTGCCATTTTTGCAGCGCACACCATGCACAGGTCGGTCAGTCATTTCGGACCAGCTGCATTTCGGCAGGGGTGCAGTTTGGCAGCGGCATCAGTGGTATTGCCTCGCTGCAAGTGGCAAAGGCTGCCCCCTGCGCCTCTTACTGCGGCTGGGTGGCTGAGAATGGACAGGCAGGGGCCATTGCCTGCAAGACACGAAACCGCCAGCGGCGGGCCTAGTGGCGCAAAGTTGCAGCAGTACACAAGTGCTGCAACAGGTTAGCCCAGACGCACGACGTGCGGAGTCGGCAGCCGCAAGTGGTCTGACAAATATAAGCCCCGCCGTAGTCAGCCATCACTGCGGAGGGATGTCAACACGTCAGAACTCCGCCTGCCACCCGCTGTGCTATGGTTGCAGCGGGCCTTCAAATGTTGTGCCCCCAGGACTCGAGACAGTTCACACATCGTTTGTGTGTCGATCACACCGCCTTGCTACTGGTGGATATGCAAGGTGCTTACACCAGCCACAAATTCCAGCCCCTTCGACAGGTTCCAAGGTTGCCAAAGCGAATTGATGTTGTAATAAAAATCGGTTTGACAGCGGCCGGTCCTCTTGCCGCAGTTCGCCAACATTCAAGGTGCACAAGGTGACGTTCTTCAAGCATGTGCCTCACGGCTGGTCCTGCTGCTGTCACACGAAGGTTGTTGTTCCCACCAGAAACAGAGACAAAACCTCGAAGAATTCCGACTTGGCACAAGTCTTTCAAACGAAACTGTCACAGGCTTCGTCCCTGCGCTCGAATGCGCGGCCGGCATGCACTGCCAAACACCGCGAGTGGCCAAGGGCAGCACACGAGGAAAGCTGCAGCTGTGTTCAAGCCCAGCGCTCCGAATGCGGTGGTTGCTTCAGGTCGCACAACGCACACGTTTCCATGCGCTCCTCCCCGCCTGATAGTGGCGGAGCCTCTGGCGTTGACCACGAGGCGTTCAATGCTCAAGCGGCCCCGCAAGCCTAGTGTCCACAGCCGCTTCGACATGCACCGCGGCTCCAATCCAAGAGCCCAGCTCTCAGGCGGCGACCGCGAGCCGCTTGTCCACAGCCTCCTTGACGTGGCGCCGCGCCCAGGCGTCAGAGTCCACGATGTCCTCCAGGGTGGGCTTCAGCATGAGGTCCGCCTTGTGCGCCTCGCACGTCGCCTCCACCGTTCTCACGATGTCCAGGTAGCCGATCTTCTCGTCCAGGAACATCTCCACTGCCTGCGGCAAGACGCAGGAAGCAGAAGTTGAGCCGGTGAGAAGGTCGAAGGGCAAATGCGTCTCGAGAGGTTCAGAGGAAGGTTCGGCGCCACGGCTGCCTTCACAGGCAGCCGGGGTTCTGGTGCAGGACATGCCCCCAAATATGCGCTCGCGAAAGCTACAGTGCAAGGGGGATCTCAGAGGAACTGCACGCTGATGGGGGCTGGCGGTGCTGCAACGTGCTCAAGTGGTGCTTCAGAGCCACGCGCGTCTTAACAGCAGTTTGGAAAAGACTGCCAAACGCCTGAAGCAGGTGCGAACCCAAACTCTTGCAGGTCATCCTGTCATTTCCGAAGCATTCAGCATTCAGTGTGTCAGGTGAAAGAAAAGAGGCACCTGCTCATTGGCGGCGGACAGCACGCCGGTCATGGTGCCGCCGGTGCGCCCCGCGGCATACGCCAGGTCCATCGCCGGGTACTTGGCGTTGTCCGGGTGCCTGAAGCGTTGCAGAATGTCCACTTGCTGTGGGCTTTGTCGTTGATGGCATGCTGCGACACCCGGCCCCGCATGCAACCCGGGGCTCCGCATTGCACAGCCTGGTATGACCTCTGCATCCCCTTTTGCGTCCCCTGGGCACTGCTCGAACCCAAGGCCCCGAATGCGCATCCATGCCAGACGCGGGGTGCGCAGCGGCAGTCAATGGCACGCCTGAACGTGAGGTCGCCCATCTTGACGAAGTCGAGGCGCGGCCATGTCTTCTCGGAGCAGGGCACTCGCTGCGGCCACGACATGGTGTACAGGATGGGCAGCCGCATGTCCGGCCAGCCCAGCTGCATGCACAGGCAGCGCGTAGTCTCAGCATGCTGTGGTGGCCTTGATTGTTTGGTTTGGGGCAAGTCATGGCTTGTCCCCAAAATCTCACGCCGTGACGGGACCGGCCACCGCAGGGTGGCAAGTGACATGAATTGTCATCCAAAATGATGGGTGCTGGCGATGTGAGGGTCGACAGGGCGGAATCCATCTGTTCTGCCCCGACACCCCGCACCTGAGCCAGGACGGAGGAGTCCTGCGTCTCCACCATGGAGTGGATGATGCTCTGCGGGTGGATCACGATGTCGATGTTGTCGTACGATGCGCCGTACAGGTAGTGCGCCTCGATCACCTGCGCGCACCGCAGGGTGGGTTCAGCTTTTTATGCCAGGCATCCGAAGGGTTTTGAGCGACCAATGTGTCAAGGCCGCTTGGGGCCACAACAACGACGGGCACCCGAGGGGCTGCAGCTTCACGTGCCCCACACGTGCCGGGTGTGCACAGCCGTCAGAGGAGCCTGGTACCGTGCGAGGAATCTCCGCCGCCGCACGGGCAGGCGTGCCGCAGTGCTGCACAAGCACACCTCCAGGCCCTTGTTCATGAGCGTGGCGCTGTCCACCGTGATCTTGCGGCCCATGGACCAGTTGGGGTGTTTCAGCGCGTCCGCGACGGTGACTGTTTTCAGGCGCTCAACGTCCCAGTCGCGGAACGCGCCACCGCTGGCCGTGAGGATGATGCGCCGCATGCCACCCTCCGGCAGGCCCTGTGTCGAAACAAGGATGCTTCATCGAGCCGGCAGCGCTTATTGACCCAGGCAGCTGACGTCCAGTCGCAGCATGCGCTGCCGGAGGCCGTGAGGGTGATGCGCCGCGTGCCGCCCCCCGGTAGGCCCTGGGTCGAAGAACGCCTTCATCATTTCGGGTGCGAATTCATGTGCGCCGGCGCACCAGTCGCGGAATCTGCCGCCGCTGGCTGAGAGGAAAATGCGCCGCATGCCGCTCTCCAGCAAGCCCCTAGGCTGAGATCGAGGAATCGTTGCACTGAATTATGCCTGTCGGCAGGAGCCGTCACGGTGGGCATGGAGCAAGCTTTGGGCCGACAACAACTCAATCAAATCTCCTGTTGTCGCTCGATCCAACATCGGTCCTTCCTGGTCCAGTATCTGTCCTGCGACCCACACCTGGATGCACTGGAAGATGGCGGAGTGCTCCGAGTCCGCAGGCAGGATGTTGACGCCGTACTTCGCCGCCAGCGGCAGCACGTAGGGGCCGCCCGCGATGAGCGTCTCCTTGTTGGCCAGGCAGATGTCCTTGCCCTCGCGGATTGCCGCCACCGTCGGCTGCAGCCCCGCGCACCCAACAATGCCTGGGGGACATGCACAGGAAACTGTCCCCGAGAGGCCAGGTGGGGACGCAAAGGGCAGTCTGGATGGCTCGGCCTTTGCGGGCGGCCGCCACCGTCGGCTGCAGCCACGCACACCCGACGGTGCATGTGAGCAGGCACACCGTCTGAGGGGCAGGCGCAGTGGCCAATCACACTGGCTTGCCCTCCCAGAGGGCCGCAACTGTCGGCTGCAGTACTGCACACCCGAGGATGCCTGGGGCGCAGGCACAGGACACCCCTGACGGGCAGGTGTGAGGGGGTGCTGCAGGCATGATGCGTCAGCGGCATGAGAGGCCGCCAGCGTCGGCTGCAGGCCGCAAAACCGAGGATGCCTTGGAGCATGAGCTTCTGAGGCCCGGCGCTTCGTGTAGCAAGGTGTGGCGGCATCGAGACGCCTGGGCCTTGCGGCCCGCAATGGTTAGCTGACGCACATGGAAGCTGCCATTGTATTCTGGCTGTGGTTCCCGCTGCAGCCGCGCCCGCCACCAGTGCCACACCGCTGCTGCTGCGGACAGCAGCGGAGCGCTGCTGATGGCTCACTGCAGCTGCATTCTACCGCCCACCCGTGAAGACTGCCTCAGTGCCAAAAATATGCGCTCGCAATTTGTACACTTCCAACAGCTGCCTGCCATTGTTGATCGTTCTTCGTTGTTGGCCAGTTGCTGTACAAGCCTGGCCTGTTGCTGCACAAGCAGACATGCAGCCACAAATTTCAGACTTCCATGCTTGCATTGCAGCTGCCGGACCCTTACCGGTGATTACCGCCTCGGCATCGGGGTGCTGAGCGCACTCCACGGCGCCGGCGTCGCCCAGAACGATCTCCGGCATGTGCCCGCCCTTGAGCCGCTCCTTCAGCTCCTCCACCTTGCTGGCGTCCCGCAGCGCCACCAGCTTCGGCTTGAATTGCCGCACCTGCGCTGGTGTCCGGGTTTCCGTGCTGCTCGGTGGCAGAGCGGCGATGTCGTGCCAGCAGGCACGTTGCATGGCAATGCATTGTGCATAGGTGCCTGCTGACCTTGGTGCGCAGAAGGCACTTAGCGTAGAGCTACGCAGCCACATTTGGTGCAGCATATGGAGCCGCTAATTTCAGATGCTCGACAGCGTAGCCGCGAGCTCATGCAGCCAATGGCGGCGCGGAGTGGCAAGCGCGTGCCTGCTCTGCTAGGAGCTCGACGTTCGAGCCGGCCGCCATTGCCACGATTTCAAAGCGATCTGGGTTCTCCGCGACAATGTCCAGCGTTTGCGTGCCGATGCTGCCTGTGCTGCCGAGCAGCGAGAACCGCTGCGGCCGCATGTAACAGGAACCGGTTGACGAGGTGCTGGTTTCATGCTGTTGGCGCATTCAGATCTGAGCACCCGCATCTAGCAATCATGCATTGCGTCTGCCAACTCTCGGACCGCCTGTCCCAGCCTGGATCGCCCCGTGCCACCCACCTTGGGCCCAGATCGCTGCTCCGCCTCAGGCGGTGCCACAGCACGGCCTGGCCACGCAGGCGGTGGGCCTGAACCATTGCTGCCATTGCTGCCCTCTGCACGTACGAGCATTTGACGCTGCTGCTGTCGCCGGCTGCCCGCGCGCTGGTTCCGGAGTTGAGAGCATTCTCCCGAGAATGGCAGCGTCCTGCCTGACGTGGCGCAGACCTGCTGCGCGCCTAGCTGCATCTGCAGCATGCTTCCGAGATGCGCCATTGATGCAAAACTCTAATGTGACGGGCGCACAAGCTCGGAAGCAGCTCGTCGATAAGGTTAGCTGTGCGCTAGTTGTCCTAATGGCCGCCAAACGAATATGTGGTGGGCTCGCTGTTTCCAGCCAGCACTGTCCTCGCACTTGGGAGACGAGCACCAAAGCGCGAGCAGGTAGGGCTGCTGAAGCGGGATTTGCCGGACATCAGTGTACAATCATAAGAGTAAACTGACCTGAGGCGTCAGGCCGACAGGAAGGGCACCAAGTGCGCGCGTGAAAGGCGGCGGCTGCAGGGGTATCGTCAGCGGGGTACAGCATGCGGGAATCAGGGCAATATGCTGTGCACCGAACGGCCCCCTTATAGATACCTGTTTCCAGCCAGGAAGGCCAGAGATTGGGGAGGTAACACATCATGCCAACTGATTCCTCCCTCGAATAACATATGCCTTTGACATGGTGCATGCTCAACAGATCCGAGTTTGCTCGACACGACACAACATAACTGAACTGACGCACGCTGCACTACGTGTGTCCGGTGCAGCATTCAGTCGTTTCACTACTGCTTGCACTTCTTGTCACTCGACCTCTAAGGCACTACTCATGTCCGGCGCATTTCACATCCATTCCATCCTCCCTCTGGGGGCCGAGATGCGGTTGCCAGATGGTAATGCTACTGCCGGAGGTGTTGTTGTTCTTGGCACCCCGCCGCCGGGCATTACTGGACGCATTCACCACACCTTCACCACATTACAGCTTGCTGTACCGCACGCGCATGCCATGCGTCCTGGAGTAGTAGTGCGCTGCGGAGCAATGAGAACACGTTGATGCTGCCCTGCCTGAAGAACAGCTCGCGATTGAACTCGTGCAAGAGCCAGCTGATGCTGAGCCATTCCCCGTCATCATGGCACCGCACGCAGCACAAGCAGCAACACTTACCACATCTGTGGTCCGTCACTGCTGGCGCGTGGAGGTTTCGATCTCGCCTAGCACGACCTCCTTGCGAATTCTGTCGGCCTTCTGCTGTGCGCGCTGGTCTGCAGTCCAACAGTAGTGTGTGCCACACACAACATGCAAGGGATATATTTCCGCTATGCGTGCTTTGGACTGCGTGCAATGGTGCGCCAATGCAGGACATGCAGGCTGAATTGTGTTGAGTTTGCCGCGGTGCAGTCATCAGCTGTGACTCACCTGCGATCATAAAGGCGGCTACCACTAGCAGGCCTATGCGGAGCGAGGTCAACACTGCATCAGAATGAGCGCTGCCTTGCCCAAGTATGCACTTATGCATCGGAATACGAAGCAGCAAACAGCAGCATCGCTTTCCACCGGCGTCCACTCCCATCCCATGCAGAGGTCCAGCACATGCAAACAGCGTCAGGGCAGCCCGACACAACCTGTGGTCAGGCCCCACGTCCAAGGATCACGGTTGACCGAGGCCTTCAGCTTGGCAGCCAGTGACCGCTCAGCAGGCTCCTTCGGAGCTGCTGATGGGCTGGCCTGAGATGTGCTGGCATATGAGCGGCTCATCTGGCGGTGGTGGGAAAGCTGCTGCAGACCCAGTCGACCTTTCCCTAGAAGCGCGTTCATGCTGAGTTCAGCTGTGCTATGAAACGATGGTGGCCTGCATGTCGGAGGTCTACACAATTTCAACTTTGTGGGTCACGTTATTGGGCGAGGCGACAGGTTCTATCATTAAGCCGACACGCGACGAGTCACAGACTTCAACCTGGAATACTGTGCAGGATACAACACGCGGTGGTTGCAGTTGTGTCACGCCAGGGCATATACAAAAGCTGCAGTGTCAAACGCAACCGCGTCTCTGATGCACACAACTAAGGGTTGGCATGTTCTCCTCAGTTGTCGCTGTGCCGTTCCTCAAGGCAAACGTTCCTCAAGGAAAGGGGTTTGCTGCCTACAGCACGAAAGGCAGCACCGCATCTCTTTGGTCTCCGCCCAGGCAAATCAAATGTTCTTTTTAGTGTCTGTGCCCGCTGCCGCGCTGCTCTCTGCCGCGCCATTTTCTGACGGGCTGTTCTGGCTGGCGGCGGGCTTCACGTCCGGGGTGGAGACGCCATCAGACAGCGCCGCCCGCAGGCGATCCCGCTCGTCCTGCAACAGCGCGAGATGAGACACGCTCAGCCTGCAGTTTCAACAATGGCTGCCCGGCCCGTGGCTGGCAGCAGCCACTGCGCAATCCTGCTGCACTGTGCGAGTGCCATCGATGCTGAGACACGGGCTTGCAGTGCGTGTTTATGTTTAGCGCCACAGCACGCGCTGTTAGCCCACCTCGTTGAAACCGATGCTGTCCATGTAAGGCACGAGGCCGCCATACGCACGCCTGCGCCGATGCAGAACCGACATGAGTGCAGGCAGCGCAAACATGGCTGACGCCTGTCAGCTTGGAGCGTCCCTGAATGTTGCTGACGCGCTGCAGCAGTGGCCGATCAAAGCCCATGGAGCCTGTGCGTCCAGGGCGCGTCCCAGCAGGCGAGGCTGCAACAGTTGTCAGCCGGGTGCTCTAGTCAACAGCACACCATAGGATGAAACCGCAGCAAAAGCGGCATCTTGCAGCAGCAACGAGCAGAATGTAAGATCGAAATTTCAGTGCATACACAAGGCGAGGCGCAAAGAAGAGGCGAGGCGCACTCGATGTACTCCAGGGTGGTGGCCATCGCCTCCCGCGGCGCCGCGCTGAAGGCCTTGACATCGAGGTTGGCCAGCACTTTGTCGTGCTCCAGGCCGCCTAAGGCAAGTGCGACGCCGTCCGCGCCGTCAGACCTGCGGGATGCATGCACACTGTACTGCGCGCATTGTGTCCTGCATCTTGTGTCTCGTGTCCTGCTTTAGGAGGACTTAGAGCCACGCGTGCCGTCAGACGGGCATTATGGATGCCCACATGCTTCGCACTGGTAGCACGGTGTCCTGCTTCTTGTGTCCTGACTCTTAAATATCTGCTCGCAGTTCGTGGAGCAGAAGAGTGCCGCAAGATGCACTGCGCTTCCGCCCCTTCACGACGCCGCCAAACATGCAAGCACGCATGCCGGCAGCCAGGCGTCCGCAAGTTTAAGTGCAGCAAGCCCGGGAAGCCCATGCACCTGTTGTAATCGGAGATGATCTCGTCCTTGGTAGCGCCGCAGGCCGCCAGCACCAGCGCCGCCGTCAGCCCCGTGCGGTCCTTGCCCACCTTGCAGAAGAACAGCGTCGCCTCACCCCGCTCCGCCGCCGCCCTGATGATCTGTAGCAGCAACATGGGAGCGTGTCACCCCGGATTGGGGGTGTACTGACAGCTTTATCTCTGCTGCAGAGGAAGAGAAGAGAACGATGTCCTTGCAATGCTCCGCGGCCGCCCTGAAGACCTGCGAGCGCAGGGTGCAAGCATGCCACACAGCGGGAGCATGTCGCCTTGAAGAAAGGGGGCAGTCATGATGCGCCTGCTCCCCGCTCTCGCTTGCGATGCAAGACACAGCCCTGGCCGCGCACGCTCCTTTGCTGAAACTGTCATGTGACCATCGAATGCTGGCAATATTGTGGAAGCAGGCTCAGCGTCAGCGGCAGCTCGTCGGCGGGAGCACAGCAGCAGCACACATGGCCGCCGTTGACAACGAGCTTTGAATGCGTCTCTCATCCTCGCAACGCACTCGCACATGCCGTCTTGAAGCACGCCAGGCAGCGCCGGGCACCGCTCACCTTCAGCGCTGAGCACAGCTCCTGGGTTGCGGAGTCCAGCAAGATTTCGTACAGCTGCGGCAGGCCCCCGGCGTTTACCTCTCTGCAGGGAGGCAGGGTCCACGCTGGTTGGGGTTCAGGCTGTCGCTCACAGCCTCAGCATCACACCGCCTGGCGGTGTCGGCCTCAGCGGTGGCCAGGGTCGCGTGGGCGCTGTGGGACCCATGTTGGACTAGCCAGTCAGCGGGCACAGGCACCAGGCCGGCTTTGCGATCAGCCAGCGGGGGCAAGGATGACTCACTTGAGCACCACGTTCTTCGCCTTGTCCAAATTCACGACACTCCAGAGCAGAGTGAGGGCTGCCACGCCCCGCGGCAATCGCGTGAACAGCGAACGGTAGTAGCGGTTCCTGTGCCGGCACACCACAGTCAGAATTTCTGCATTCCAGCAGCAGCACGCAGCCAGAAGCTGATGCGACTCACAAAAGGTGCCCGGGGCCGGCAGCCCACGATCATGAAGGTTGTGCCAGCCGTAGCTGCAAGGACATCACCGCAAAACAGGGGTCAAGGTTCTCAAATTCAGCCTTACAGCATTACGCCTCTGTTTCGACAGCAGCAAGCATGCGGGGCAGGCAAACCCTTGAAGGACGAGTTGCAATGCAGAGGAGACTCGGGAGCTCACTTTTCCAGCAGCGCTACATGGTGGACGGTCAGCGAGGGGCGCCTCGGCGGCGCCGGCTCGTCTCTGTTGTCCGCGCCGTCGTCCACGCCGTCTGTCGCGCCGTTGCCGGCCTCGATGGCGCCGGCAGCAGAGGTCCGCGGCGCCGCGTCGTAGTTGTTCCGGATGCGGAACGTCTCCCGCTGCGGCCAGCGCAGCACAGCCAGCTGAGCGTCCATGCCCTCTGAATGCAACCTGCCTCCCTTCTCAGCGGCCCTGCATGATGACGACCTGCCTGCGGTGTGTTGATGCTAGCATGCGCGAACATGGCTGGATGAGCTGCAGGACCTCTCGCTGGGACCTTCCGGCATGCGCCATATGCCACCAGAGTACGACTCTGGTAGCCGCACGGGCAGCGCACCTCGGCCGCGCCGCCAGTCGTTGCAGAGTTCATGACCTCCGCGTGCTGCAGCAGCAGGCTGTCCCCATCCTCTTTGCGCTCCACCGCCGAGCGCAGGTCCACCTACGAGAACAGTCCAGACTCCCTTTGCTGAAACATGTGCCGACAGTTGCGCATTGCCGAGATGTGCACGCTTTGTGATGCACTCCCAAGTCAGATTCTTCGAGCGGCAGTCCTCGCAGACAATATCCACAGTCCGAAAAGCTCCGGATGCCTGCAGCCAGCACCAGCGACACACACCAGCTGGCGGATGTTGAGGGTCTCCCGCAGCAGCTCGACATCTGCAGCCGACGCGCTGTTGGGGCATGCCGATCGGAACAGCAGACCTGCAGCGATGTTGGGCTGCAGATTAGAATCAGGCGTTGAGAATTTGTACACTAATTAGTGGCAGAGCATCGGCCGCCACTGCAGGGTGATGGACCAGCAGAGGCGTCCACAGACCTGGCCGTATGTTGGCGCACGCCTCAGCCAGGTCGCGGGCATTCTTCACGTTCTGCAGCTTCGCCAGGGTCGATCCTGTCTCGACCTTCCGCGGCATGACTGCAGCCAGGCATTGATCACGGAGCTGTGAACGTCCGGCAGCGTCAGCATCCGACCAAATGGGGTGCATGTCAGTGTGTGTAGCAATTGCGAATGGTCAAGCAGAGCGCTCCCACAGGAGTTCTCACAGGACCACTTGACGTTGTGCTGCTGACCTGTCTGCCCGGTGTAGGCCGCTGAGGACTGTCGCCGGATGGCGGGGAGCGATGCGCGGACGCCGAACAGGCTGGCTACAGGCTCGAAGCAGCTGTATACCACCCCCATCCGTTGCATCCGTAATGTAGGTGGCGGCAGTCCCAGCCCCTTCGCACGCCCCGCCAGCTGGGGCGCCGGCAGGCAACTCGAGGCTGGGGCGCCGCTGTGCGCGCTCTGGCGCAGGCAACTGCTTCTCGATGCCGTTGTGAGCGCCGTCTTCAGCGCTGGATTGTATCAGAAATACTTAAGCTTGCAGAGGATCGTCTGAGGAGGAGTGGGCTTTGTCTGAAGGCGATGGATCGGCGTCGCAAAGCGATTACGTCGCGTTGGTGGTGTCAGTACTGCAAATAAACGCCTGATCCGCGATCGGTGGACTCTGCTGAACGCAAGACAATCGGCCTCAAACAAACTCTACAAATTTGTGGAAGGGCTCCTGCGGCATCAGTTGCTGATCCTGGCTTCGGCACCGCTTCGTGACCTCGGACTGAGAGCAAAAGGGTAATTGATGTAGATAATACTAGGAATAACAGGTGAGCTAATCACACCTGTGCAGCAAGCCAGCGTGCTGCAGCGCCCCGGCATTTCTGCATGTTTTGCGGTCTGAGAGTGTGACGGAGGCATCATGTTTAGTGCTCGGTCTGCGTAGCATCCTCCACTGTGCGCGGAACGGCAAACAGCCGTGCTGACTGTCGGCATCATCCAGTCTTTTTTTGTGTGGCGAGCGACATCTCTGGCGCCCAGTGCATGGCACAAGCGTCCTGCTGAGCCCTGAGGGGCTATACTCTCGATCATGGTGGGTGTCATGGTGGAGCCGGCGCCGGCAGCAGCTGCAACAGCCGCGGAGCAGGCGGCCATTGACGAGCTGCTGCCCAGCGAGGAGGATCTTCTCTATGAGGAGGAGCTGCTGCGCAACCCGTACTCGCTCAAGATGTGGTGCCGCTACATCGAGGCGCGCCAGGGCATAGTGGCTCGGCGGCGCTATGTGTTGTATGAGCGGGCGCTAAAGGCGCTCCCCGGCAGCTACAAGGTGCCGACCTTCTCTGGGGCGCACACTTTTCGCTGTCTGCACGCCAGGTTGCGAATCCCTTCGCGAGACGGCAATATGCCTCAAGCTGTGTGCTCGCCCGCCAAGTTGGCTGGCTCTGACGGCAAGACTGCTCGATAGGCCGTTCAGACAGCGGTGCTGCATGAGACTGACTGCGAGTGGCTAATCGGACCAGCCATTCGGCACGGGTGCAACGAATCAGATGCCCCTGTCGCGGCGACGGTGATTGACAAGGCTTGCCGGCAAGCAGTACGGGAAAAAAGGTCCCGAAGAGCAACTTTGTATAGAGAGGTCCAAGGTCCCTGAGAGCGCCTTTGTATCACAGACACACACACACACACACACACACACACACCYMCACACACACACCCAGCAACGTTTCCCACCTCACAAAAATTGAAGTTTGAAAACTCTGCGTTCACACTTTCCGGCGCAACTCTGGGGTGCGTCCCTGCAGTAGCAGCGGCTGGCGTGCCGCGGCCTCAGAACACCACCTGACAACCCCTCGCACTCGTCATTGACCAACCTTACGTCGCTTTGCCTCACGCAGCTGTGGGCGGCGTACCTGGGGGAGCGGCGGCTGGCCTGCCGCGGCCTCAAGGTCACGGACCCGCGACTGGGCCGCCTCAACGACACCTACGAGCGGGCGCTGGTCAGCATGCACAAGATGCCGCGCGTGTGGACCCAGTACCTTGAGCTCCTGGCGGAGCAGCGGCTCGTGACGCGCGCCCGGCGCACGTTTGACCGCGCGCTGCAGGCGCTGCCTATCACGCAGCACGACCGCATTTGGCAGCTGTACCTGGTGAGAGGTCGTGTGCTTCGTGAGCTGTGACAACGGATGTGTGATAAAGGAGAAGGATACTTGCAATTGTGGCGGTGTCTCGAGGAGGACTCGTATATGTGCGGTGGGGCAGACGGGCAGACCGTGCGCAGACGGCCGCAGACTGAATCGCCAGCCCTGCAAAGACGGCAGCATCCTGAGAGATATAGCAGGCGAGAGGAAACATGAAGCCAAAATAGCGCTTGATTGGCTGGACTCAGACACTGACACCATCCGTGTGCTGCATCGCGCAGAAATTCGTGATGCAGCCGGGCATCCCTGTGGAGACTGCCACGCGGGTGTACCGGCGGTACCTGAAGCTGGAGCCGACGCACGTGGAGGAGTACATCGCCTACCTGAAGAAAAAGGTGGTTTCTTTGCCGAGGAGCTGCCGGGGAGCACTTTTTGGAAAGCGCTGCCTCCATGGTGGTCTGACTGTCCTGTCGCCGGCGTCTCGAGACGCTCCGGATGCGCAGCAGCAGTTTCCTGCCAATTCGAACCTGCAGCCGCACACTGCCTGCTGATGGGCGCCGCTGAACCCTCGCCCTCTCCTATGTGCGCAAGAGCAGTAGCACCAGGCGGCGAGCCGGCCGGCGGATGCTGCCAACAGCTTTTCAAGTGCCACCAAACTTCCTTGTCAATCAGTTGCCACCCAACCTTCTCGGCAACTGCCACCCACCTTTCTGGCGTGGGCCGCACAGGAGCAATGGGGCGAGGCCGCCACGAAGCTGGCGGAGGTGTGCAACGACGAGCTGTTCCGCAGCCTGGAGGCCAAGTCCAAGCACGCGCTGTGGCTGGAGCTGGCCGACATCTGCACGCGGCACCCGCGCGACGTCGCGCACCTGCGTGTGGAGGCCATCCTGCGCGCCGGCATCCGAAAGTTCACCGACGAGGTGCGGCCTCCTCCTCCATTTGTTTTGTATAGGGTCCCGGTGTCCGGGCTTCCTCAAGCCTGCACTTGCGCATGGATTCTGAATTGAACTTCAAAATCGACCTGAATTGCTCTTGGTCTGGCGTGCAGGTGGGGCGGCTGTGGACAAGCCTGGCGGACTACTTCATCCGGCAGGGCCTATTCGAGAAGGCGCGCGACGTCTACGAGGAGGGCCTCACAACGGTGCGGCCCTGATCGTGTCAACACCTCGCCCTTGAGAATCTGTCCA
Source organism: Deuterostichococcus epilithicus (assembly GCA_033439295.1). Taxonomy (NCBI): domain Eukaryota; kingdom Viridiplantae; phylum Chlorophyta; class Trebouxiophyceae; order Prasiolales; family Stichococcaceae; genus Deuterostichococcus; species Deuterostichococcus epilithicus. Next base: position 1,257,657 of record JAVTLE010000007.1, read on the forward strand.
AGTGCATGATGCCCTTTGTTGTAGAGTCTATGCCAATGCAAGGCTGGCGTTCACCTCATCACCTGCTGGCCGTGGCACCAGCCCTGCGTCTGTCTCGAAGCCTCGACTGCAAGTGCTCTCCCGCGGGTTCAGACCCACTTGGCTGGGGCGTCTGGCTGACCTTCTGCCCTGCAGATTTATCCGACTTTTTTCTATCCTTTCCCCCTGTCTCCAGGTGGTGACGGTGCGGGACTTCTCCCTCATCTTTGACGCGCTCACGACGTTCGAGGAGTCGCTGCTGGCGGCGCGCATGGGCGCCGACGACGCAGAGCCGGAGGAGCCGGAGGCGGGCGGGGACGCTGACGCCGACGGCGCAGACTTCATGCTGAAGGACCCCGGCAGCGACGTCGACCTGCGGTTAGCCATCCCGCGCTGCCACGACCTCTCGTGTCGTGCTGTCGAGCATCGGCCAGAACAGCACCGGTTGGCCCTGGACTGCGCATCATGGCCGTGCTTCCCGGCAGGGCTCCATATTGTGGCGGCCATACATCGGACACGGGCGGGGGCGGCTGGAGACTGAGGAGAGCGACGCGCTCAGCATCCCTACAACTCCTCGTTGTGTGGCAGCAACTGCGCGACGCATTCGCAGTCACACTCACCCTCTTGTGCACGGCGCTCAGCAGGCCGGCACAGCTGGAACACTTGATGGGCCGGCGCCCGGAGCCGCTGTCGAGCGTGATGCTGTCTGTGTCAGGGCTGTTCTGTTCATTTTGTGTGCATACCTGGGAAACGTCAACGAACCCGCGCGCGCACCGCTGCGCAGACTGGCGCGGCTGGAGCAGGTGACGGGGCGCCGCCCAGACCCGCTGTCCAGCGTGATGCTGTCGGTCTGTTGGGTTCATTCTGTTCGCATTCATAGGACCTGAACGGAATCTTGCGCACCGCTGCGCAGGCTGGCGCGGCTGGAGCACCTGATGGGGCGCCGCCCGGAGCTGCTGTCCAGCGTGATGCTGCGGCAGAACCCGCACAACGTGCACGAGTGGCACAAGCGCGCCCGCCTGTTTGCGGGGCAGCCGCACAAGCAGATCCTCACCTACACCGAGGCGGTGCGCACCGTGGACCCGGACAAGGTGCGCTGAGATGATTTACTGATCTGGAAAACGCCTGTTGATGTCAGGAAACATGAGCGGAAACCTTGGGGTACCTAAAATTGAAGGAAGATGGCAGATGAGCGTCGGGTGGTGCAAAGGTTACGGCACGTCTCCGGGTGTCCTGCTCGGCGCTTGCTGGCATAAACCCTTGTCGTCTTTTGGGAGGGGCGATGCCGTCTCGAAAGAGCTGTGCAGAGTGGGTGGGATGTCTCCCCTTGCGGCAGCGATATCTGCGGCATCAATCACAAGATGGCAATGTCACCCGCCCTGCACAGTCCCAGATGTGTTCTCAGATGATGACGCATGGGGACCCGCACCTGCCGGTGCTGAGCCAGGCAGCACACACTCTGCTGAGGGGCTGCCCTTTGAGGCCCGTCCGCCACGGCTGCGCAGGCCATCGGCAAGCCGCACACGCTGTGGTGCGCCTTTGCCAAGTTCTACGACCGGCACGGCGACCTGGCCAACGCCCGCATCATCTTCGAGAAGGCCACCGAGGTGACCTCAGAGCGTGCTGCTCAGCTGCCGCCCAGGGACTCTCAAATGGCTAGTTGTCATGCAGCCTTCGGCTCGATTCACCAAGTCGCCGCTGGCGCAACGCATCATTGCTCCCCGCGACGCATCTCTTTGCGAGGGCCGCAAAGAAGTCAGATGCCAGCCACCCAAACGCCGCAACCTGGGGCGATGAGCTGTTTTTATTACTTCAGATTTCGTACTGCCCACTGCAGGCGCGCTACAAGTACGTGGACGACCTGGCGTCCGTGTGGTGCGAGGCGGCCGAGATGGAACTGGGCCACAAAAATTTCCGCCGCGCGCTGGAGCTCATGCGCAAGGCGACCACGCCGCCGGCGCATGCTGCCGGGCGCCGCACGCAGGCCGAGATGGACGGCCCCGTCCAGGTGTAAAGCTCTTCCCAGGGGTCAAAAGGGAGAGCAAGGGCGCATGAACGGGGCGCGGTGGTGCCCCAAGGCGGCGAGCCTTGCGCGCAGGGCGGCGATGATCTGCAATTCAGTCATGCGGCTGTGCTTGCCGATGCTGTGGAGCTGCTATGAGCATGGCCGCCCCTGTCGTCTGCTCCTCCAGACCCCAAGTCTGTTGGCCCACGCGACATGCAGGGGCAGCCGCACTGCAGCCTGAAGCCGTGGAGGCGATGCTGCGACCTGGAGGAGCCGGCTGCGCCGCTCACGCCTCTCGACGGTAATTCAGACCAGACCCTGACACTGACACCCTGACACATTCCCACGTCCACATTTTTGCAGGGGCGGCTGTACCGCAGCCTGAAGCTCTGGAGCTTCTACTGCGACCTGGAGGAGTCGCTGGGCACGCTGGAGAGCACGCGCGCGGTGTACGACCAGATCCTGGACCTGCGCATCGCCACCCCCCAGATCGTGCTCAATTACGCGCTTTTCCTGGAGGTGGGTCTTGTCCGCTGCCGCTGCCGCGCTGGCGCTGCAACCAGATGTTGCCGCAACACAGCAGTATTGCATGCTGTGCGCCTGCCCAGGACCTCCGTCTGGCCGCTCAGACGAACCCCACCCAGCAGCCATGGGCGCCTCTCACCTCATGTGCCTTAGCGCATCAGCGCAACGTGCGCGGCAGAGGCGGCTGCAACACCAAGCACGCCCGGGCACTTCAAGAGCTCGCGACCTCGCCTGCTGTCCGTCATGTGCGTCTCATCGCACATGCAGATAAGCCTGAAGTTGCCGCTTGCTGACTCCGCCTGCAGGAGAACAAGCACTTCGAAGACGCGTTCCAGGCGTACGAGAAGGGGGTCTCCCTCTTCAAATTCCCGCACTCCAAGGACATCTGGGCGGCGTACCTCACCAAATTCGTGGCGCGATACGGCGGCAAGAAGCTGGAGCGCGCCCGCGACCTCTTCCGCCACGCGCTGCGCGAGGTGCGCAGTTTCATGGAACTCGAAAGTATCAGGGATATGCGGGTATTGTCTGCCCCGCTCAGAATGCAGTCCCATGCTGGGATGAGTGGCTGCTGAAGCGCGGCTTTAGGAAGGGCAAGATGTCGAGGTGGCACGCAGCTCAGCATGTTGCACTTCGCCATTCCTACTGCACAACCTGTGCCTGTACATATGTCTGACGTACCCAACAACTGAGATTTTGTGCTAAACTCAGCCAAGTCAGCGCTGTCGTTGGGCTTGGCAGCCATGATGAACCACACTTGATATATGCCACTACGTGAGTCTTTCACAGGCAGCTGATGTACAAAATCTTTGTTTTAATTTCTGAGCTGCCAAACCTGGCAGCCTCATTGGTGCCTCCCTCCCATGCATACCCACGTCTTCCCTGTCGTTCGCCAGCCCTCCCAGCAGCAGCAGGAGGAACCAGCTTCTTGCGCTGTGTCTCGCAGCCCCGCTCGTCAATCGAACATCTGCGGTAGGGCCACATCCAGCAGCGTTTGCCTGGCAAGTGTCCGCGAGCCTGCCCTGTGGCCGAGCGGCATCGTGACGCCTGTGTGCCGCGCGCGGCACATCGAACACACCCCGCTCCACGCGTGTGTGTCGACTCTCACCGTCTGCCCTGCCCGCCGTTGCAGACGCCGGCGGAGGCGTCAGCCCCAGTGTTCCTGCAGTACGCCGCCCTGGAGGAGGAGCACGGCCTTGCGCGCGCGGCGATGGGCGTCTATGACGAGGCGGTGCGCACGGTGCCGCCCGGCGAGCGGCTGCCCATCTACGATGTGTACCTCAAGCGCGCCTCCGACTTCTTCGGCATCGGGAAGGTGCGGTCTTCGGCAGATGGCGCGGAGAATCGCAAGAAGCCTTTGGGCTGGATGTGTTGTTGCCCAGACAGAGCTAGGTTGGTCAGGCAGAGCTGGGTCTTGAGGAGTCTCAGGCCTGTTGCCGCGCAGCCTCGAGGCCGTCACGCACATGTGCGCATCGGCATCTGCAGCTGCACGGCACTGCACCAGGGTCGCTTGCGGCGGGCCTGACGGCGCATGGGTCACCTTTGGCGCTGCTAGCTCCCTTCAAAAGTGCTGCTTCTGCCGACCAGGTCCGGGAAATTTACGAAATGGCGGTGGAGGCGGAGCCGCCCTACAGCCTGTCCGATGCCGACTGCAAGACCATGTGCGTGCGCTATGCCAACCTAGAGACGCGGGTGCGCCGCCGCCCCTCATCAAGTTTCTAGGGTTTATAAGGGTTGGGACGAACTTGCGTGTCTTTCATGTTCTGGTTGTGCAAACTCCAAGGGCCACGGCAGGTTGCCGCTGCTCGTGCGGTGTGCTTTTGTGTCTTGATGGTGCTGCAGGCTTGCCTCGTCACGCAGCTGTGTCGTGTGATGTGGCAACCTCCCCTGGCCCCATGCTTTCGAAGGCTGGTTCTGCAGGAGGTCTATGCCACTGGCGCTGGCCCTGGCCGCCTTGCAGCGCCATAGCCGGCGGGGCACACGCTGCCGTGTCTCTCACTCAGGCATGCCGGAATTTCTCGACCCCTAATGCCCTCCACCAGCCACAAACCCTGTCAAAACCCCTGGTGGCAGGTGGGCGAGGTGGACAGGGCGCGCGCCATCTATGTGCATGCCAGCAGCCTGTCGGACCCGCGCAGCGATCCCGGCTTCTGGAGCGAGTGGAACGATTTCGAGGTGCGCTTCAGCTGTGGTTCGACTCACAGTCCTCCCGCTGGGGGAAGAGCTCTACTGCTGCCCGCAGGTGGCAACACAATTGTCCCTTATCGTGCATGGCCGTGCCAGCGCCATTGGACAGCATGCACACGAGTCGCAGGTGGCGGCATCTCGTGCGCTGCCAGGCTCATCTGCCTGCGCTTTCCAGCTGCAGCCTTTCCTGTTGCACACTCGTGGCAAAACCCGTGACGCAGGTCAAGTTCGGCAACGAGGACACGTTCAGGGAGATGCTGCGGATCAAGCGCTCAGTGGCGGCGTCCTTCAGCCAGCTGCATTTCAACACCGCCATCATCGACTCCGCCACCGGGCCCTCCTCCTCAGGCGCGACCTCCCAGCAAACTCTGCATGGGGGTTTCGCACGATGCCTGGAAGCGGTATCCTGGACTGTTGCAACCCGCAGCATGCATCACTCGTCACAGTCGCGCAGACGCGACTCCAGACGCGGTGCCAGACTCGATGCAAGGCACCGTTGCGCCACAGCTGAGCCCATTGATCGGGCAAAAACGCAGGCACGGTGGAGGCGGGCGTCGGCAAGCGCAAGCGCGACGACATGGCGGACCTTGAGGCACAGCTGCCGCCGGATGCGGCGGCGGGCGGCCAGGCGCCCGGCACGAAGCTGTCCGGCTTCGTGTCGGCGGGCGTCATCCAGCAGCAAGACCAGCCGCAGGCAGCGGGGGCGGCAGATGCGGACGCCGCCGCGCCAGGTGCTGTCTGCAATGCTGTCTCATCTCTCGGGCCTCTTGATATCCGGCAAAGCTTGCGAACGGCACACTAGAGTCACAACCTGCATGTGGTGTCCAGTCCCAGAAGCCACGACCATAACCTTGTCGTGTGTCTTCCTGGGGCTGGTGCGGAGGTGCAGCGTGCCCACAAACCATCGCCCACAAATCTCGCCCGTTCCTGCCGCAGCTGCGGCTGCCAACCCGGAGGATATCGAGCTGGACGAGCCGGGGGAGGACGACGAGGATGCGGACGCGGATGCGGGCGGACCCTCCGTCGTGCAGCAGGCGGTTCCGGACGCGGTGTTTGGCTCCATGGGCGGCGCGGCGGCGGCGGCGGCAGGCGGCGCAGCAGAAGATGGCGGCGGCGCCGCAGCGCCGATGGGGGCGCTGGACCGCTTCAAGCGGGCAAAGACCGGCGACAGCTGAGGCTGCGGAGGCGGCGCCTCGCCGGCAGGGCTGGCGCGTTTGCGCGGTGTGGCTGGTGTGGCGAGGCGAAAGCTTCGCAGTGACCCGCGCCTCCTGCCGGAATTGCAACTGCAGCAGATGATCAGGACCAAGGGAGACGATGAGTTCATTCGGAAGATGTGTAAGGCCTGCAACAGCCTCCCTGAAAATACTTGCCCACGTAAAGGCCCCAAAGCTCCGAAGGTAACTTCGCGCCGTGTGGTGCAGACAGCGGCAAAGCTCGTGGTCCCCCCTGCAGCTCAGCACTGCATGCATCGAGCATGCTCGCGAGCTTGTCGGTCAGACAGCGCACGCCCGAGCAGGATGCCAGCACCAGAAAACCGCCGCGAAATGAAACTGCGGTTTGATCCGTCCCAGGCTTGTCGTCCGCATCAACGACGATCCAGCGATGCAGATGTAGTGCGCAACTTTGCTGCTCTGCCTTGCATTGTCCGGGACCCGAACTGACTATTTCCCTGCTGCTAGAAGAAGCCCGTCAGCCGGGACACCATGGACGTCACAGCGGAAAAATCGAGACAGACATGCTGGTGCTTCACTGCCTCCTCGCGTTCTATGGCGCCCGTCAAGTCTGAGCGATGCACCAAGAGTGAGGCTCCAACGACGCACTGTGGGTTGACTGCACCCGACTATGGATGGCCTTTTAAAAGCCGCTGGCGGTCTGCTCTCTAGCACTAAATTCATTTCAGACTCCTGTACTGTGTCGAGCGGCTGAATGCTCATAATTGCAGTGTTCGAAGAGGCAACGGCCTTCAACACGAAGCTGTTCGACTGCGAGAAACATATCAAGGCGCGCATGCGCCAACTTATGATACACTCTGCACTGTCTTGGCCTGATGGCGACACTTTGGGAATATAGGCACATCGGAGAGGTATGTGCTCCCATGACGCAGGCCCTGGACCAGGCCTCCAACGGTGCTGCGCTGCCGGTTCTCCTCGTGCACTATTGCTGCGCTATAGTCGGTGCCTGGTTGTGTGCGCATGTGAATGAGCTCGGTCAACAGTTCTGCTAGCAGAAGTCCCAAGCATCCTGCACGATGATGTAACCTGCTGCACTGATGCAGGCCTGCTCAACACGTCCGAGAAGGTGCTGTCGGGGCCGCTGCCGCGGGTGCGCGCCTCTGCCTGCTGGCTCGGAATTATTTCAGCGCGAGTGTGCACACATATTTTCCAGAGGCACCCCGCCAGCTGCTGCAGTGTTTGTATGCGAAGACAATCGCGTGTGCAGCTTCGTGTAGGGCAAACCCAGTCAATTTTCAATGTGTGCATGCGAATGCACTGCGCGCCTACTCTCTGCCAGGTGTGGGACGGCAACCCTGAAACCGGCGAGGTTTCCCCAGTCAAGGGCGGCAAGCTCGTCGAGGCTGGCTCGCTTCCTCGCTCCAATGTGCGCCTTGGCCGGCGCCATTGCCGCAGTCTGCAGAGATCAAAAGATGCTAGACAGCCGATTAGAAAATGGAATCAATTCGCAGGCCGATCAGATGAAGGTGGAGGTGTTCGACCCCATGGCTGCTTGGCACACCGAGTACAATCGCATCAAGGTCCGCCGACCATTGCCACTACTGCTGCTATGTTTATATTGACCAGCTTGTCGTTATGATGCGGCACGGCTGAATGCGCTGCAGCTCACTCAGCGGTGTTTTGAGTCGCCCTTGCCATGGCACTGAGGCGCCGCTCTGTCATCCGGCTGCAAGCACTGCGAACCACCGAGCAGCAGCGCCTGCAGCTGCTGCAAGCCATAGATCCTGAGTCACTGCTGCCGCTGCGGATCTGTCTGTGCAGAAGCGCGTGGGCGACATGCAGATGGCCGGCCTGCGGCTGGACGCCGCGCGGCGGGTGTTCTACAAGAAAACTCAGCAGCACCTGAAGCAAAACGTCATGAAGACCGACAACACCGCACAGCCGCCTCCCACCGAGGACACAGACCCAGCTCTGAAGGGTGCGCCGTTCAAGCTGCGAGTGGTAGCATGCGCGCACGCTCCCGCGCTCGGCAGCTTGCGCACAAGACTCCTCGCGCAGGCCCCGTCCATGCCGCACCAGTGCCCCGTCGACAGCAGCCTAATCGGGGCCGGAGTTGGTTCACACTCAAGATTCGCATCTGGCAGCCCTGAGCAGGCACTTCCCCGGCGCACACACGGTGTGCATCAATTGCTGCGGCGCTTCACGGGTGTGCCTGCACCTGTCAGCCGGGCTCGGCAGCCGTAGGCCGCGTCACTTGGCGTCAGCCACTCCCCAGCTGCCTGAGCCATCTTGACCTTACTGATGGGCGCAGGCGCGCGGGCGACGTACAACCAGGCAGAGGAGCAGGTGCATGCAGACCTGACGCACCTGTCGGAGCGCGCGCGCGAGGTGCAGGGCTACCTGACCAGCGCCATGTCCCTTCAGGTTTGCCCTCCCACACACTGTCTCGGATGATTCGTTCAGGGTGCAGGATAAGGGTTGGAGAACCAGCGGCCTGTGAGAAAGCTTGACCTTGCAGTGCCCATGGCAAGCTTCAGGATGCTTGCCGGCCGCACATGTCGCTGATGTGCTTGGCCCATGTGAGGCGCCTGCAGGCGGCCTTTTGTGCTGCAGGGTGGCGGCGGTGACAGGATGCATAGGACGACGAAGCTCGTGGGAAAGCGACATATCGGCGCCTTGTCGACATCACGGTTGCTTGACTCACCAGTCTGGTGACCCTTCCTGCGCCCTCCCTGCAGGCGGCCAAGCTCTCCAATGCCGCAGCAGCGCATGCGCCGGCCACGCCGACCGCCGCCGGCGGGCCGGCCCCGCAGCTGCTGTCGACTGTCAAGCAGGCGCGCTGCTTTTGATAGGAACTGGCCGAGCAGGCTGCAGGGATTTGCAGCTGCGCATTACGCTTTCGTTGCAACAGTGGCACTTGCTCAGGAGTGCAGGTGCACGTCCTCCAGACAGCAGGGCGCAATGAGTGCTGTGGCTACTCGAGCATGCGCCGGCACTGTGGCGTGACTGCCCTCGCTGCCCGTTCCAGATCAGGTTTGCTTCTGGGGGCAAACAAGCAGATATGGACAGAATGTGTTGCTCGTGCCGTGCGCGCAGGAGCAGGGCATGCAGGAGCAGGGCATGGCCACCGGTTACCCCTCTGCGCCGCAGCACCCTGTCGCGAAATATGCAGTGCCCCCTCAGGCACGCCGTACAGCGGCCGGTGTGGCCTCGGTGTGAGGCCGCAGAAGCTGAGTGGCGTGGCCCCCAACACTTTTGAGCCGTCCTTCTAGTCTCGTTCGCATTGTTTCGGGTTGTACACGCGAAATGAAGGCTGTCAGCCTTGGGTATAGGTCCGTAGCAAAGGTATGCAAACCCGCACTGCGCAAGCTCCTGGACAACAGTGTGGGCTTGCGGTTGTCGCAGCAGTCCGTTTCTGAACTTCAGTGTACCTATGTATATGCGCGGTGATGAGTGTTTTGCAAGCCGACTCAGCACCGTTGCGGATAGCCGTTTGCAATGCGATTCTTTGCAGCTTATTCAAATCGTGCGACGGCCGGCCACGGGGCATTTGTGGGTCGCTGCAGCATCCGCGGCCCCTTAGCAAACATCCTCTGAGCATCTCACTTGACCAACATGTATGACGAGTCACTCGGGCAGGTCACCGCTGCTGCGTCTGCTGTAGCAGTTTGTGGCTCGTCCAGATGTTGAGCACCTCTGCGTCTGCCGCCAGCGCCAGATTGCGGTCGTCCTGCATGTGGCAGACAATCGCATGGTCACACCTCTGCGGGGCAGGACGAAGACTGGGCCACCTGCCAGCGACTGCCGACACCTCAGAACCTCCATCCCAAGCATTCTGCAGGCCGCGTCTGCACTGCTGTGAGTCGCTGCTCCGCTAGTGCTGCGGCTGCCAAAGCTGCCATGCTGCTGAGGACACACGCGTCTTCAGCCTCAAGTAAAGGGTGGGCAAGTCCGCACCGTCAGCAGCGCGACGGCGGCGCCGCCCAGCTGGAAGAAGCGCACTGTGTCCAGAATGCGCACATCGCCGCGCCGTGGCCCAAGACCCTCCGTTCCCGGCTGCACCGTCTCCTCCTCGCCGCTGCGGGGTGTACAAGGGTTTGTGGGGTTTAAGGAGCATCTTTGAAATGGACGCGCGTTCCCAAATTTCTCCTCTGATCCAGGCGCACGTCGCTGCGCTGCGGCCTGGGGGCCCTCCATTCCCAGCGCTGCCAAGCACACGAGTAGATACAATCCCAGAGAGTTCAGATCCCAAAAGGGTTGCAAGGCATTGACGGTCCCTTGAGGTTCGTCTGGAAGGCGGCTCGAGGCAATGTCGGCTGCACGCTCACGGCGGCCGGCAGCGCTAGCTGGGAGGCGAATGCCTGCTCAAGTCAATAAATGGGGATGGATCGGGACCGGGCACCTGGCCAGGCGCAGGGCGGCGCGGTCGCGGCCGGCCAGGTCTTCCAGGAAGCGGGACGCGTCGCGGGAGGCGCGCGCCCGGTCGCTGGCCCCCTTCTTCAGCCCATCCAGCTCGTGCAGCACCACCTGCGGGTGACGGGTCACGTCAGCACAGTGTGCCGCAAGCCGTTTCTGCGTCTGAGCTGGAGGTCCATTCGATATGACCATTCTCGCCCGTCACACCTGTCCGGCCGCCTGGGTTCCACACAGGCGATCGCCGCACACAGGCATCCCGAGGGGCGGAGGAGATGGCAGCGCCAGGAGACACTGTGATGGAGTACAACGTCAGTGGCTGGCCGGTGACATGACGGCCACACAGCTGTGCCAGCGCGGCTCACGTGGGGGATGAGCAGCGCGGCGGCGCCATCGGTGTGCCGCAGCCAGGCGGTCAGCGCTGTCCGCCCAGACACATTCATCAGCACGTTGGTGTCCACAGCCAGCAGGCTGCGGCCGGTCTCACTGCGCGACAGGGGCACACCTTTGATAACATTGACAGATCAAGTGCAGAAACCGAGATTTTGGAGCATGGCAGTGTAAATCAAAAGGTCTGAAATTTTGCGCGGCTTCGTGCTGTTGGGCGCAGGCTGTCAGGCACAGGACAGGCTCGATGTCAGCCGACCAGCAGCTGCAACGAAGCCGCACCTTTTCGAGGGCTTCGCCCAAACATGCGTGCGCCTGCAGCCAGGCGAGCGTGGCATGTCAGCGAAGGAGAACAATGGGCACACCACACTCATGCGATGCAGCACGTAACACAGCACAATCGCCAAGCCCGACACTGCACAGCGGCGAACGGCACTGCGACGCAAGCACGTACAGGCAGGCCGTTCAGCTTCATCCCAGAAGCCTCAGGTCGCAGCACTTTTGGTACCAGGATTGTTTGCCGCTCACCGCTTCATGGCCCATCCCGCGGCATACTTGGCGTCCGCGGACGGCAGGCTGCCCTTGTAGGGCGCCAGCTTGCCGGCTGCCACCATCAGCTTGTACTCCTTCAGCGTCAGGAAGTCGCCGCTGCCTGTGAACCACGCAGTTGCAGGAATCAGCCTCGTGGCTGGGTGCCATTGGCCTCTCGTCCTGCAAGGCCGCCTTCGAGAGGAGGAGGCCCCCTGCCTGCGATTCTTGGCTGACAGCGAGCGTTGGCAGAGGCGAGGCGGCCTGCGCTGCCATGCAGATGGCCCTGCTGCTGCGACCCAGACTGTGTGTAGAGGTGATTGTTCGTGTCAGTGGACACAGCCACTGCAGGATATGGATCTGAGTGGTAGTGGAGTGTCTTTCTGCATGAACTGATCGGCAGATTGCACTTACACTCCCCTTCGTGCAGATGCGTTCCAAGACAGCTTGTACGCACCCGACTTGCGCTGGACCTCCGGCAGCTGCAGCGGCGCCAAGGAGGCCGCACTGGCCTTCTGCCTGCCGAACGCTGGTGCCTTGACGTCGCCGGACGCATTGCTGCCGTCCGTTGCTGTACCGTTGCCGATGTCCACCGCCTTGCCGATGCCCAAGCGCTGGATACCGGCTTCGATGTCCGCGACTGCTGCCTTGGCCTTCAGCACTGCTGTCGGCGAAACCTTGGTGAGCGCGCCGGCTGCCTTTCCCCGCTGGGCAATGCCGCTGCCGCCTCCAGGCGATGTCGCCGCGGCGGCCTGCTGCTGCTTCGAGTTCCGCCGCTGCCGCTTGCGCTGCGCCTTGGACACCTTGCCTGCCACAGCGTGCAGCTGCTGCGCCGGCGGCGGCGGTCGCTGCGCCGCGTAGTGATGCAGCGACAGCGGGCTGCTGTTGGGGCTGCTGCTGGCGGCGGCGTGCTGCTGCCGCCGCAATTGCCAGGCCGCGGGCGCGCTGTGGTGGCTGCGCACATGCGGCGGCCAGCAGAGCTGCGGAGGGCCGTGCCACCCAGCGTCCTGCCGCGGCGCCACTGCGGGGGTGACAGAAGGGCATAGAGACTGTCAGCCGCCACTGAAACCATTTGTGCACACTTAAATACCTTTAGGGCGGCAGAAGGAGCGTCATCGCGCTATGACGTCTGCCGGCGACCAAATCACGTGATGGAGGGTTAGTGCTAACAGGAGGGCACACCCTGGCCGCTTGGCGGGAAGAACCCAGAGTAGTGTGCGGGGTGTTGCGGCGGCGGGGGCCCTGGCGGCGGGCGCGGCGGCGGCACCGCACTGACGTGCTGTTGAGCGGGCCAGCCGCCCATTGGCGGCAGGAAATTCTGGATCCACGCCGGCGGCGCAGGCGGCGGCACCGAGGGCGCCAGCCACGGCGGCGTCGTGGAACCGGCCCGTCCGCCGCTCAGCCGCCGGGGCTCCGCCGCTGCGCTCGGCGGCGGCGGGCGCTGTGCGGCCTGCGTGGCGTTTGCCACTGTTGGCTGCGGTACCGGCAGGGGCGCTGTGTGCGCCTTGCGCGGCAGCGGCTCGACTGCCTTGAGCTCGGGGCTGATGGACCTCCGTGCTGCCACCGAAGACGCCAGCGATGGCAGCAGCTTGCCATCAGCTCGGGCCTCCAACCTGTGGCTGCAGTCACCTTCCCCTGCAACCCGCGGCCGCTGCTCTGCCGCCTGCTTGTGAGGCGGCGCCGCCGGCGCCCCAGGCGCGGCGGCCTTGGCCGGCTGCTGTGCTGCCTTGGCCGGCTGCCGGGCTGGCTCGGCCGGCTGCTGGGCGGCCTTGGCCGGCGGCAGGGCTGGCTTGGCCGGCTGTTGAGTGGCCCTGCCCGGCTGCTGGGCTGGCTTCGCACTGGCGCTAGACTTGGAGCTGAGGAACCTGGGGTTGGCAGCAATGCGCTGGGCGGTCGCCGCGGTTGACTTGCTCTTGGCCGCCGGCGCAGCTGGTTTTGACATTGTCGCTGCCGCCGCAGACTTGGGCAGGGGCGGCGCGGGTCCTGCCCTCGGCTGTGCGCATGGCTGCGGCGGCTTGGCTGCAGGGGCTGTGCCGGGCTGTCCGGACTGCCATTCCGCTGAGAAGCTCTGCCGTGTGCCCACAAAGCCCGGCAGCGGCACCTTTGCTGCCTGCAGAAGCGCAGTTGACAGCGCAGACGCTGTGGGGGCAGCTGCCGGCACCGCCGCTGTCGGCTGCTTGCCTGCAGTGCTACCTTCCTTGTCGGGCTGCACTGGCCTGTCTGCCGCCTTGTCAGCTGGTCGGCTCCCCTGCCGAATCGCTGCTGCCGAGTGCATGGAGATGGCGCCAGGTTGCTTGCGAGCGACCTTTCCGGCCTTCAACGGCGCCGGCGCCGCGGCCTGTCGGCTGGCGCCAGGAAACGGGGGAGGGCTGTCATCCAACAGGCTGATGGGCGGGCTGCCTGGCGGCAGCGGCGGGGCCGCCGGCGTGCGGGGCAGCGGCGGCGCACATGCAGGCGTGTCGTCCACCAAGTTGATTGGCGGGCTGCCCGGCGGCGGCGGCGGCGGCGGCGGAGTCGCCGGTGCCGCGTCACGTGGCAGCGCCAGCCCCGCAAAGTTGATTGCCTGTGGCAGTGCTTTGCTGGCTGGCTGCCGCTGCTGCTGCCTTGCCGCAGCGTCCTTGTACATGCCGACCTGCGACGGACATGCATAAGCTGCTGAGTGTGTGCACGACTCGGCGAAGATAGGATTGCCCAAGGTCGTCAGAAAAGATCAGCTGTTCAATGATATTGCGTCATGCATTGCAAGAGCCAAAGCACTTGCCTTTCCGGCCAGCGTGCAGGGCCCTTGTATCGGTTTCAGGATGTGTCGCAGGCTGCCATCGACTGGGCCATCATGCTGCTGCGAGTGAGCTGTGCGAGGCATCGCTTCACACTTGGGGTACACGATCCGGCATCAATCTCTAGGTTTGTGTACACTTTTGCTCCAAGGATTGACGACCTGCACTGCTTTTTTCGTCGCGCTGTACAAGGATTGCCTGGCAGAAGGTGCAGTCAGCAGCATACAATATAACAATGAGCAACACGCAGGAGCCCAGAAGTATATGCGTTGAGTCTGCTCGACTTGGGGTCATCAGCTGTCACTATTTTCATAGCCGTGTCGTCCCCGCTGCCTAAACCCTGAGCTACGCAAGGGGGACCAAGCCGCCCTGCGCGTCCCGACAAAATTTCGCGACTGAAACTTAAGCCGAAGCCTCCTTGCAGTGACACCACTCAAACTGTGTTGGTCGACTGCACCGTCGCTGGGGTATGCGACGCGCGCCCTGCCGAGACGAAGTCCTGACGTGAAGCCCCGGTGACCAAACCCATCCTTGTTGACCTGCGAACCCACGCCCAGGGCCCTGCTGTGATCTGTCGAGCGGCGAAGGAGCTGAGAGGACGCGACACGCGCGAGAAGACGTGCACCAAGCGGGATGTCAAACCTGGAGCTCCTGTCACAGGCAAGAGCCACTGCGCTCCCTGTGCCTTTTCGCGACGCCGGATGCCGCTGCCGCGCTGCAGCCACCGCTGCTGTGCTGTCCCAGGAGTTGCGTTCGAGGTATACTTGTCCGTGTCGCACAGGAAGCGCAACAGGAGGCGGAGCAGCAACAGCAGCTGGCCCTGCAGCAGGCGATCCCGCAGCAGATGGCTCCGGTGCCGTCGCCCGCGCCGGCCCCTATCGCGGTGACCCCGCCGCCGCTCCCTGCGCAGGCGCAGCCCCCGCGGCAGGACCTCACGCCGCCGGCGCCGCTGGGCTCGGCCTCGTCTTCGCTGGGCCAGCTGTCCGTGTCGGAGCCCGGGCACGGCGCCGACAGCGACCCGGCAGCCGCAGCGGCGGCGGGGGCGCTGGCCCAGGCCACTGCGCTGGACGTGCAGAAGACGCGGGCGATGATCGCGGCGGAGACGGAGGCCGCCATGGCGCCGCTGGTGCCGCAGCAGAGCGACGCCGCGCTGGCGCAGTGGCTCGCCAAGCTGCAGGGCACGCTGACTGAGGAGTTGCGCAAGCACAAGGCGGCGCAGCAGGAGCTCAAGCAGGTGGGCTGAGCAAAACTTCAAAAATTCTAAAAGCAGTAAACTGGCTGGCAGTTGCCACATGGTTGCTTCAGCAGAATGCCCATCAATCACCCTAAACCCTCATGCATCACATGGCTTGCTAGCTGCTGCGCTGCAGCCGGCCACGAGGACAGTTGCTGCGGATATGCTGTTGCACAAGCGCACTCAAGGGAGGAGGGTTCAGGGCTGCTCTTACGTACTCGTCGTGCCCCCATCAGCTTTGCACGTCACCACCCAGCGCTTCACCGATGCATGCATGCTGGGATGCTGGGCCCTGCCAGTCTTAGGAAATTTCTCTTACACCCCCGATGCTGCCATTCTCCTCGGGCAGATGCTAGCGTGGCAGCTCAGATCTGCAGTCTTAGTTCGACGACTCGGATTTTGCGGCGGTGAGCGGTGATGAGCCGTGATGTGCGTCCGCCACATGGCCGCCGCAGCAGAGGGGCGCAAGTTTCTCACATCATGACACCCACGGGGGGTGGAGGCGACAACCATAAAAAGCAGAAACAACAGGGCGTCTCCATGGCAACCCCAGGTGGACAGGGAGAGGGACGAGGCGCGCAAGGCGTACCGCGACGACCAGCACAGCAAGGAGAAGCAGGAGGCGTGGAAGGGCCGCGTCATCGCGCTCAAGGTGGCGCAGGGCAGGCTGCGCACTGCGCGCGAGGCCTACTACAAGTGCGCCGCCGACTGTGAAGGGTGCCGTGTAGCGCCCCCACCTGCTGATGCCTCTGCCTGCTGAGTGGGCGCCCAAGGAGCTTGGTGAGATGTGACCTGTGCTGCTGACCATGTGTGCAGCGGAGCCGCTGCCGAGGCACGTCGGCCGCGTCCGCCCTGCGCTGTCAAGTTGGGTGCCCATAAAGCCAGTGGAAGTTGGAGTTCAGAATATATAACATGCAGAGTTCACATGTATGTCAAATCCTTGAAATCCGGGGGTGCGCTACACAGGGCATCGGCGGCAGTAGATGTGCTGGTGCGGGAGACCAAGGTGCGCTCGGGGCAGTTGTCGCCGGGCGCGCCGGCGGGCGGGGCCAGCGCTGGCGGCTTCGCCAAGCGCAAGCGGCAGGCCGCGCCGGCGGAGGGCTGCCCGTACTGCAGCCACACCTACACCGTGCGGGACGGCCTGTCCAGCAAGACCGATGATGACGGCGAGCGGTGCGTTCTCTCACCACCCTTCCTCTTTCCTCTCCATTGCCCTTGCCTCATTGTCGTTGCCGTCTTGCCACCACGCTCGCCTTATCCCTCAGACCTCTCAGTGTCCTCTGGCGACAAGCGGAACAGCAGCGCAGGAGAGTCTGTCGCGAGGCCCGATTGAAAACTCTGCATTGACGCTGCCACATGTCTGCAAGGGCTGATCCCACACCGGCACCAGAGCAGCGCAGCAGCGGCGGCATGCCAGCCTCACTATCCTGGTGCCGTGGCACGCTGCCGCTGCCGCTGCGATCTTTTGATTGTGTGGGAGCGTCCAGCTTGGCAGTGCCTCCCTTCCTTCCCCGGGTCCCCCCCCCTCCGCTCCCATGCCATGTCCTGCACGCCTGAGGCTGAGACAGCTTCCTCCAGGTGCACAGCCTGCAACTCGCCTTTGTCAAACTGTGTCGCAGGCTGCACCTGCGCAAGTGCCAGTGCCGGGAGAAGACGCCGCCGTGCCGCAACTGCCCCAAGTGCAAGGACAATGCAGACATCATGTCCATGACCGACATCCAGGCGCAGTTCTCCGTCTGCCAGCTCAAGTTCCGCTGCGAGATCTGCTCCTGCAAGTGCGCGCCGCCTTGCCTCTCCTCCCATCGACCCCTGACGTGCTGCGCTGCTCGTCGTTCGCTGCATTGCACTGCCTCCACATCGCTTGGTTCGTGGCAGCTGACCTTCCTTGCAGTCAGTGAAATGTCTTGCATCAGGCAGAAGCCAGACAGCTGCGGCGCGCAGTGCAAGCGCAGCCGGCCCGCGTGCATGCATCTTGTCATGCAGCGGAACCCTACGTGACCGGGCTGCTGTGCTGCTCCAGGTGCCCAGGTGCCGGCAAGTGGATCGAGAACGACGACGTGTCGCGGCAGTCGTACGCGCAGCGCACCAGTCTGCGCCACGGCCAGCTGCAGCAGCTGGGTGCGTCACTGTGCCACATGGTCTGTCATTCAGTCCTTTTGCAAGCTCGAACGCAGTGCGCATGTCTTCCTGTCTACCCTGACTTGCAGTGGAGGAGAGCGCAGCTGAGGCACAACAATGGCCTTGAGTCGACACTCCAGCGAGCAATGTCGCGACAGATGCCCACTCAGAGCCGGGAGTGATCTTGCTGACATATGCAGCTTCATTGACGGACGCCGCTGCTTTGCAGGCTGGGGCGGCTCCATCAGCGTGTCGGCCACGTTTGGCCCGACGCCGGTGCCGCAGTATGCGCAGCAGCACGACATGTCGCAGGCAAGCTGTGCACTTTGCACTACAGTGTTCATTCTAGCCGCAACCCCATGCCGTGTCCCTGCTGCCTCAGCTACCTCGGTGGTTTATCTGTCTGCCCGAAGCGGTGTCGGGCCTTGTTGCAGGCATGTTGCAGCATGTGCATGCAGCCAATCAGGCGCATGCCCCTTGGGAATCCTCAGTGCACATGTTCGTTGCCGTTGCAGGGCCAGAGCAAGCGGCCACGACAGAGCCGGCGCACGCTCAAGCGGCTGCCACAGGACATCCGCCACCAGCTGGAGCAGATGCAGGTGGCCCCTGAGCTGCTGTCCAAGGTGATCTACTCACAACTGATCCTGCCAGCGTTTTGTGGGCACTACCGATGCCCCCTTGGGCGCTGACACAATGCACATCGCATGCTGTGCTTGAGCGGGCGATATCCCTGATGCATTTTCATGCGAATTAACTCGGCAGCGTCACAGGCGCCGCAAGAGTGCTGATCCTGGACGATGGTGACCAGCTGCAGGCTTCCATTGGCTTCCATGCTCTCGGAAGATACTGTCTTCCTATTGCTACCTACAAGCGGCAGCACTGCAGCTTCTGGCTCATGCGACTTGCAACCATCGCAGAGGGGACTCGGCCACGGCGACCAGCAGCTGCCGCAGCAGCACCAGGCGCAGCCAGACCAGCTGTGCACCCAGCTGGCGCCGCCGCAGGCGGGCAACTCGGCGGCGCCGGCAGCGGACGCCGGGACACTCACCACCCGGCCCGGCGGCGACGGGCTGACCGCAGCGCTGGCAGCGCCGACGTCCGCCGAGCGGAGACCAGCGCCCGCGCCCACGCCCGCGCCGCTGCCCATCTTGCCGGACAACGGTGCGTGCATGCTCCCGCAGGCTGCCGCCATGCTGCGAGAAGTTGCAATGCTCCAAGCGGGCGCCGCCTGCGCATTGCACCAGCTGCTGAAGGCAGCTTGACGATGCTCAGCGACGCCCAGTCGGCCAAGGAAGGTTGTATCATCCGAGGCACCAATCCCCCTGCAGTGGTGGGCCTGGTGGACGAGGTGTTTGCGGAGGCGGCGGGGCCGGCGGCGGCGGCGGCTGTGCGCGGTTTCCTGCAGCGCCAGCGCGTCACCGCGCTGGACGACCTGCAGTACCTGGAGCTGCCCTGGCTGCAGGTATCGTTTCTCAGGGTTTTGTGGTGGTCCCCGCGGCATGCATGGGATTTTCTGCGAAGCATCCAGGCCGAGCAGGCTGCCGGCGACTGCTCCGTCCCTCCTGCAAGGGCTGTTGCGGCCTGCCCACAAGTCGCGGCGGCTGCAGTTCGGCACTTTGTGCAGGCCGTCGCGTGAGGTCCAGCGCCCAGGCCAGCGAGACACATCCCGGAGTGGGCTTCGTTGAGTTGGTTGGGTTTTGTCCCTCTTCCTCTGTTTTGCCCCTTTGCTGCTCCGAGACATGGTGCGTCTGCCGCGGGACTGCAGGAGGCGCTGGTGCCGGTGGGCGTGACGCCGCTGCTGCTCAACAAGTTCATGGGCATGGCGCGGCGCCGCACGGGCGCGGTGTGACAGAAAAGCCAAACCGCATGTACGCAGCCGACGTCTTTTTGGTAGTGACGCGTTGTCGATGCTGTGGAAGCTGGTCTGGTTGTCTTGCCCTGCTGCGTAAAAGTACGCAACTCCTTCAATTACGTATGGTACGGGTAATCCGGGCGTGGTATTCATGTGATCTGTGGCTATGCAGTTGCCAGGTGGCTGCTCGTCTGGTCGACGTCATGCCTAAACCCTTGGCAGATCGCGTAAGCATCGCAAAGCCTCATCAGGCAATTTGTCGAGTGACGCCACCTCACAACGCACCGCCCACAAACTCCCCCACTCCCGAGTCACATATCACGCGGTACGCAATTTGCGATCATCTAGCAGCAGCAGCAGCAGTCGGCGAGTCGCAGATCACTGCCCGAAGCTTGACGCGTCAGCAACCAGTGCAGCACGCCCCGCGCGCTTTTGAGCAGACAGCAGAACCAACGCGCAACTCGCGGCCCACAGTGCCTGACACGGCCGGCGATCAGTACATGACCCAGCAGTTTCCGGGCTTGCTGGCCGCCGCGGCGAAGGGACAGCAGCAGCAGCAGGCGGCAGCTTCGGCCTCGGGCATCGCGAGCATGGGCCTAGCCCTGCAGGCTCTGCCGCAGCACCCGCTGGCGGCACAGCAGGCCCTCATGGATTGGATCATGCGTGGCCAGAAGCTGGGCGCTGAGCAGCAAGCAGCGCCCATGAGCCCGCGGCACCTGCAACTCGACACAGCATCGCTGGCTGATGAGCTCAACGGCTGCCCGGCAGCACGCTGCGGCAGCCCCGATCATGTCGTGCCTGAGGCATGCCCAGCCAGCCCGGACAGCGCCCTGGAGGCCGAGCGATCGCCGGCGTGGGCAACTCCGTGGGATGCGGAAGCTGTGCAGCCGTCTATGCCACAGACGCCGGAGCCGGCCTCCTCCAATGTGGCGGCGCCGCGTAAGCGCAACCTGCAGGCATACGAGGCGATGCCGATCCAGCCGAGGTGCGCCCTGGTCCGATCCAGCTCTTTCACACCCGCCTCGCGCCAGCAGAGACACGCAGTCGGTGGACGCGTGGCGCAGCAGCCTGCCATCCTGCCCGTTTTCGTGCGTGCAGCAAACTTAGCCAGCAATCATTGCCGGCCCGACCAGCGGCATTGACCGGGCTGGGCTGCCAGCCTGGTGCGCCCATCAGGAGCACTTTTTCACCTGCTGACGGGGACGCAGGAGGCGCGCGCCCAACTGATCGATATCTGCGGACATCTCCGTATCTTGGAACCTCTCAGCCTTTAGTCTCGATTCGGGAGGATTCGGAGTTATACTTGCCTGCTGCGATAGTCGGCTGACATGACAATATGTTGCTCATCTACAGGACTCACAGGAGAAAGAGCCTGCACCCGATGCGCGCTGCCGAGGCCGTGGCGGACGACTGGGAGACTCGCGCAAGCCCCGTCCGCGCCAGGTGTGCTCTCTTTCTTGTTCGATCTGCTGTGCACTCGGCTTCTTCCCTTGCATCGTCTGCCGTTGCTTTGGGTGTTGCCGCGGCGAACCAGCAGCGCAGGCCCTGCTGCATTTTTCCAAGCATGCTTGGGTGCTGCGAATTGTGCAAAGTGCTCAGGAGCTCTGCAGCATGGTTTTCTTGATTTGATCCGCTGACGATCATGTGTATTTCCATGCAGTCCGCCGCCCACCATCCGGAAGCACGAGGCGCGCTCGCGGCATTCGCCAGAGCGGATCCACCGAAAGCAGCCACACGCGGCCAAGGCGGTGCGGAATACCACCGCAGCGCCCGACGGTAGTACTGTGGCCAAGGTGCGATCAGCTTTCTGTGTCATCTACCTGTCTCACCCGCATCTGTTGATGCGTGCACCTTCCCGCCAGCTGCTGTCTCCACGCCCTGCTGTCCGTGTCTCTAGCTTTGAGAAGCTGCTGGGGCGATGCTCTGCTGTCAGGCTGCTGCTGCTGCTGCTGCTGCTGCTGCTGCTGCTGCTGCTACAGGCTCCATCGACGTCCCAATATATGGGATGTACTGGACAGTTTGCTGATTGCCTGCTCTGTTTCGTGCTGCAGGAGTGCCACGACTGCCACACTCTCAAGACCCCCATGTGGCGCCGCGTCGAGGGCGTGACATACTGCAATGCCTGCGGCCTGCGCCGCACGCGGGCTCTGGTGGGTCGCTAGGCTGCTTGCAGCACTGCTCCTGCTTGTCGCTGCACAAGTGGCAGACAAGGCATGGCGGCGGCGCCCCAGGCGATTCGAGCCGCGCGCCCAGGACGAGCAAGGACACCAGAGGAGTCGCCTGGCAACAAACCGGCGGCCTCCCACGAGGGGCGCGCTTGCCAGGCGGCGGCTAAGAGCAAGAGCCGCAGCACCGAGCACAACGCCCGCAGTCCCTGTGGCATGCTGCCGCGGGAACACAATTCCTCAGGCAGCGGGCGGGAGTGGCTCGTCAAGAACCCCCAAGACCGAGTGATTTGCTTCAGAGTTGGAACGGGATGGCCAGCGTTTGCATGTATCATACTGCCTGTGTCTCATTGAACATTGCTGGTAGGCGTAGCTTTCGGGTACCTAGACGAGCATGTGGATGCGACATGCACTAAAAATGGACGACTGATATGCTCCTGCGCTGCAGCAGGCAACTTTGCACGGTTCGGGGTGAGCATGTGGTTTGTGTTGATTGTTGGGGGCGGCGACTGGCAGCTAGCCAGTCTGGGTGTCTTAGGAAGTCGCCCGGTCTGGCGGCTCGCACACCGTCAGCTTGCATGAACAACAGAGAGTACACAGCAGTCGAGAGGTTCGGGTGCAGTAGAGATAGACTTGTGAATTTGTGCACTTCAGCAGCAGTTTTGGGGACGGGTGATGGGCATGTTTAAAACATCCTTGTTGGGCAGCTTTGGAATGGCTTTTGGCAGATTCTACGGTAAAGCACGAAGATGCATATACCTTCTGCATGAATACATCCAAAATCCACACCCTGCAACCTGTCTCCCTTTACACCACTGACTGACAGACTCCGCAGCCAATTCCTAGCTGACAGCAGCTGCCGCCCCAATAGAATGTTTCGACAGCACGCCACAATGCAGGTGCCGCCTCCAGTACCTCCTGCCTCTCCGTGGCCGCCGAAACCCGCTGCCCGCTGCTGACGCCGTCGCCCAGCTGTCCCGGCAGCGCCGCCCTGCTGCCAGAGCCGGGGCTGAACTTCCCTGCCAGCGCATGGTGTATGGAAGGTGTTGGGAATACCACCACCAGAAAGGGCCATCATGCGGGCCGTTGCTACAGCACATCTCACGTCATTGTCGACATCGCAAGAGCAAGGGGCGACTTAGGTACACAAAGCAACACGACCTGGCACCATTTGTCGCGAGGTCAACGTGCGGTGCGCCGTCACCCGGTGACTCACCGATGTGCAGGTATGGCGCAACGCCGCCGAGGGTCGCCAGCAGCGCGCGCCAGCCGGGCACGCGCAGGAAGGTCATGCGATTGCTGTTGTGGTAGCTGCTGGCGCCACGGTAGCTGCATACAGTCAGCGCGGCGCTTTCACTGTCCTCAGCCGTGGAGGCGGTTGGAAAGCATCACAGCTTCTGGTCGCATGCTTGGGCAATGGGCGCATGTAAGCTCAAGATGCAGGATGATCCAAAATGTCAGGCCAGATGGCGGCGAAAGCGCACGCTGTGCGGATGACGACGATCAGATCCTCTCCCTCGAACTGCCAGTCAGCGTACTGAAACCTGCATGCAGGTGCCCGGGGTTTGAGTTTTCGCGAGTCTCGCGACGCAGCCCGAGCCGCCCCGACAGGCGCTCGGGCGCCCGGGCGCAGACATGTGCACAAAAGAAAGTAATGTGCCTGCTGAAAGCCGCTGTGCCCGGGCGATCTGCAGTCTGCCTCTGCCATGCAGCAGCATCGCATTTGAAGACGGTTCCTGGTTTCAACCCTGCACAGCGTGCAGGAGCCAAAGCCGCAACGGCAAACGTTACATTGTGTCAAGAAATACCTACAAACGTGTTGAGGATCAGCGCACCCGGTGTAACGCAGCGAGTCGCCAAAGGTGAAGCCGGTGTCATCCGATAGCAGCCGCGACACGCTCGTCCTGGACGTGAGCAGGCGGTGAAGTCAGCTTGCATCACAGCAGCTGGACCCGCCTCGCCGAGTCCCGTGCGGCACCCCTGATCGCTTGGGGACTTGGCTGGTCGGCAGCTGACGACATGCCAACTGCGGAGGCCCCACATTCGGGCGTGATGCACTCGGTGTGTTGTCACGCAAAGGCAGGGCGTTTGCGAGGCCCGGCCATGGCACAAGGGACAGCACAGGCGGGCCAGTAGGGCTCCCGCAGCCGGGACGCATGCTGCCGCCGCGGCAGCCGGCACGCACCAGGCCAACAGGTCAGGCGAGGTGAGCAGCTGCAGAATGTTGCGCTGGTCGAAGCCCAGTCCGCTGGCCGTCTGCGGGTTGGCGAGCGCCACGTACAACCGGGTGACCGGGTCGCGGCGCACCACCATCTTGTTGCCGCCGCCGGGCACGTCCTGCGCGGCAAGCAACCGGCCTTGGTGTCCAGTATTTACTGTCCGGAACTCTTCGGGGCGCCGTCACAGGTGGTGAAGGCGCCGGCGCGGACAGCACGGACAGCGCGGAGGCATGCTGCCGGTCTCGGTAGGGTGGCTGGATAAAGCGTCCCATCGCTGTGCCGAGGTACCCACCGGTGCCAAGGGGGCGCAGGCAGAGGCAATTCGATGCGAGGCAAGCGGCGCTGGGCAAACCACATGCTGGACCAGCTGCCTGGCGCAAAGGTGCTGCATCATGAGCCATGACCAATTGCAGTGCCTTGCACTGGAGCCAGGGACTCGCCAGGATGCGGTCAAAGACGAGGCTGCCTTGACCCGACGTCAGCGGCGCCTTGGAGCCGTTTGTCGACGCCGCCACAGGCTTCGGCGACGGCCGCCTCGCGGGCGGCGGCGGCCGCTGCCGCCGCAGTGTCGGTCGSCTGCGGGTAGGCCGCCGCCGCGTCGGCCGCCGCCGCGTTGGCCGCATGCCTGCGGCCGACCGCTGCCCCGCCCGGTGCGCAAGCAGTCCTGCGGCCGGCTCGGCCGCAAGCGTCGCCCGCGCAGAGCCCGCCGCCGGTGCCGCAACCCTGGTGGATGCGGCGGGCGACGGCACAAAGTTCAGCAGGCAGGCGTGGTTGAGGTCGATGTAGTAGCCGCCCTGGGTCTTGATGCGCGGCATGCGCATCAGCAGCTTGACCTTCCCGTCAGGCCCCTCCACCGCGTTGCCTGCGGGAACGCGCGTCGCAAAACCTTGGTCGGTACAGCCTGCTCCTCTTGCCATTGACTTTTCTTCCGTAGCTTCGCGACTCCAGGCAACCGTCTGTGGTGGGATGGGGATTGTCTTGGTGCCCGATGTCGCGCGCCTGCCCGCTCACCCGCATGGTGCGTGCAGCTCAGATGAATGGCCAGCTGTCTCATGCGGAGTCCCATACCTTCCAGATAGCCGGCAATGGGCAGCGTCGGCTGCATCCCTGCGGTCCAGGATGGGTCGAAGGGCAGGGGCCCAGCGACGGTCCAGGAGGCGGGGTCCATGAGGTCCGCCTCGAGCGGCGCCGACACCACCACCGCCTGGAAGTCCTGCGGCCACCTGCAGCGAATGCAGGTCTGCAGCTCAGGCAGCAAGCTCGCTAAAGGCCACTCGTGCCACTTGAGGCCCTTAGTGTTACCAGATCCTGCTGTGAGCAAGAACATGTGAGCAGGTCATGTTCAGCACAAGGCGATGCGCCAATAGGCACCGGGTGGGGCAGGTCGACGGCAGTGCAAGCACCTTTTGGGGTTGGCCCAGAACTCGAAGGTGCGCCAGATGCGGCCGCTGGATTGCAGCAGCGGCGTGGCGCCCGTCGCGTATGTGCCCTGAGTCGGCCCCGGGATGATGACCTACCCAGAAACATGCACGGGCCACCATGAGGGATGTGATGACGTCCTGTGCCAACCGGCAAGACTGCAAAGCTCCACAGGGGTGATGCAGTAGCAGCCAGGCTGCGCTCAGCACTCATGTCTCTGCAAGCGGCATGCGCAGCTCACCTGGCGCCGCCATGTCAGGCCGAAATCCGCGCTCCGCGCCAAGCTTATGGCGTTCGCGCCGCGGGTGATGCCGTCGGACGTGGTGCCCAGTAGGAACACTTCGGAGCCTCTGACGAAAAGATTGCTCCAGTATTGCCCCACAACTGTGGCTGCCGCCGCCCAGGTGACGCCTCTGTCGTGCGAGCTGTACACATGCGCCCTGTCTGCCACCCCGCCAGCTCCAAAATCATCCTGCGCTGGAGTGAATACGTCAGTGTGGATTCGATATACCTATGAGAACCGCTTGACCAGGCAGCGCACCAGATTCCAGCGAGTTTGCAAACATCCTTGGTGGCCTCACTTGCGATGCCAAGTAGGACCCGTTCGGCAAGGCCACTATTGTGGGCGAACCCACAAACTCTGCCGTGCCCTCAGGCCTCCAGATGATCTCAGAGAGAGGCAGAACCGTGTCGACCAGCGGCGCGCTCTCGACAGAAATAACACGACTGCCGACCGCAAGCACGAGAGCAAAGCTGAGCAGGACTGCTGAGCAATGCGAACTGCTGAGCATCGAAACCTCTGACTCGCCGCCGAGAGCGTTCAAGATTCAGCACTATCAGCAGCGACCACGGTGCAAGTCGCTGGAGTTAGTAATAGGCCATTCGTCATATGCCTGTACGAGCATGGGAGACAGTCTCGATTCAACCTGTTGCTGATCCGCAGCTACTCGTACGTTGCCAAAATCTGTTGTTCGAGAGTATCAAACACAAGATCTCGCTGCATTGCTGAAATCCGCAGCCAAAGAGCGCTGCTTCCCAGAGCCCAGCACAGCAGCGGTACCCAGATCAGAGCATCTCCAGACCACAGCCATCACTCTCATCCTCGCTGCATCGATTGAGGTCCTCGTCATCAAGGTCGCTGTCGGACGGCTCGTTGCCGCTGACGCTGCTACTGTCGCTGCCGCCACTGCCGCCAGCATCCGCCAGCGCCGCAGGCTGCCCTGCCAAAGGCGGCGCTGGGACCGGGGCGCTGTAGCCTAGGAATGCCAGCTCCTCTGGCGACAGATCCTCTGCGCCTGCCACTGCTGCTACGCCGCCTGCAGCACCGGACGTCGCCGGCGCCGCAGCTGGCACGCCGTATTCCGCATCCGCGCGGCCGCCACTGTTGCCAATAGCCGGCTGGCCGCTGTCGTCGCTGTCGCTGCCGGTGCTGCTGCCGCTGGAGCTGTGTGTCTCGCCACTGAACGAAGGCGCTATGACGTCCGGCGTGACTGTCGCTGCCGATGCTCCGAATGTCCAGCCCTCCGCATCGGGCTGTGCGGCGGGCTGCGGCGCTGCGATGGTCTGCATCGGCTCTGTCGACTGCACAGGCCGCTGCTGCTGCATGACCGCTGGTTGTTGCAGCTCCTGCAGTTCAGAGAGAGCACTAGGCTTTGCACAGTTCGTGCCATATGTGCCGATCGATTGCATTCAAGATGCGTGCAGAGCTGTTCATTGCTGAATGCCCGCTATCTGCATGCACACGCACCTGCGCATCCAGCGAAGCGGACGGCTGCGCCGGCGCAGCTGCTGTTGCGCCTCGGTTTGCGCCTCGCAAGTGCCTGGACAAAAGTTCGAGGGTAAGCACCAACACACGAGTCATATCAGTGTGGAGACGCTGCGCCCACCATTGACTTTCCGGCACATGAGCGGTCTGGCCAGATGTGCCCTGACCTGACGCTGTTGACGCGGCCTGCCAGGGCCTCCAGCCGAAAGGAGCTGCCGTCAAAAAGTAGCACGCAGTCCATGTCGTCCTTGCTGTGCTCGAAGTTGCCTCTGAACTGCTGGTCTGGCTGCCCAGCATTGCTATTCGGCAGTGTCAGCGCCACCTTCAAAACGCAGCAAACAGGAGGGCGTGGTCACGTCAGAGAGCGCTGCATGATCTTGCAGGTCTCCTGAGCATCACACAGATCCAGCGTGCAAGCGCGTTCAGAGTTCCAGCTTGCAGTGCGCACCTCGCTGCCTTCGATGGAGACCTGTCCCTGGCCTTGACGACCTGCCGACGCGGGCTTGAATTCGTATCGCATGTAGCACAGATCTGCAGGCTGCCCACGCATGGTGCCGCCAAGCGTCAGCGCGTAGGCCACGTCCTTGCGGGGCAGAATCTGGTCTTCCATCGGGAATTTGGACCGGTTGCCAGCGAGCAAGACCAAGCCTGCAGCGGCTGCCAGCAACAAGTTCCAGGGTCAGCTACGCGGGAGGCCGTTCGAACGGTTGCAAACGTGGCTGGCTGCTGCAAATGCGAGAATGGACCTGAGCTGCCATGCGGCATCATTTATGCTGCAGTGCTTGAACTCAAAATGAGGGCAGAGCAGTTCCCCAGCAAACGAGCGGCTCTCAGATCTGGATTGTCCTTCCGCAGAAGCCGCACAGCTGGACAACTGCAAGCTGCTGCGTGCATGTGAGTGGCACCTTGCATGCGCTCATGATATGCCGCCGCTGCCGTTCGGCTGCCTGATGCTTGTATTCTCGTGTCCGAGCCTCTCTTTCACAGTACAGATTTCGTTCCCACTGAAGAGTCCTGGCACACAGCCTGTTGAGCCTGTTGTTCTTACAAGCTGACTTAGATTGAATTCAGTCGTGGTTTGGTCTAAGGTCTCAAAAGTCTAAGTGTCTTGACGAGCAGTCAACGTCTGAGCTTGGCACAGCAAGGGAACTAACCAGCTAGTCAGACAGGCTAGGTGGGTTAATGGTCCAGGATCGTTACATTCCTCCCCCCTCTAGAAGCTTTGGCGTCCCGCCAAAGAACTCAGCCATTGTTGGCTGCCATGCGTTTAGCAAGCCCTTTCGCCATCGGGTTCAAATTCGTAAGCGGCTCCCATGTGTTGTCCTCGGAAGGATATCCAAGCCACTTGATCAAAAACTCCTGTCGAAAACGGCCTCTGTATTTGCGTCGTCGAAATGCCAGAATGTCCTCGACTTCGAAATAGCCCGATTTGGGAATTGGTATATCCTGTGTAGCTGAGGAGGCATGCTGCCGAGGTTCAGGTCGACCTGGGAATCTGTCAGTATCCTCAACGTACGGCAGAAGTCGGCTAATGTGAAACACAGGATGTATGCTCCAGTTCTTCGGTAATTCGAGTTTGTAAGCTGTTCTTGAAATCTTCTTGACGATACGAAGAGGTATCCACTTGGGCTTTAACTTGGAAGCAGGTCCTGCCGTCAAAGGCGTGTGCTCGGTCGAAAGTCTCACCAAATCGCCTTCTTCAAACTCCATGTCTCGTCTGGATTTGTTAGCGTAATTCGCCTGTCTGGAAATAGCAGATTCCAGTTGTTGCTTGGCATAATCCATCATCTCAGCTCGATCGTTCGCAAATGCATTCAGAGCTGGAACATCAGTATTGGTCTGGTTGATCAAAGCATCAGGAGTCCTCGGGTTGTGTCCATATACCATTTGGAACGGTGTGAGCTTAGTAGAAGCTTGCTGCGAACTGTTCATCGCAAATTCCACAGCCGGAAGGAAATCTTCCCAATCATCTCCATTGTCATTCACAAAATTGCGCAAGATCTGTTCAGCAGTTCTGTTAGCGCGTTCAGTCTGTCCATCAGTTTGTGGATGATACGCGGTCGACATTCGAAGCTTAGTACCCAATATTTTGTGAAATCCTTGCCAGAAATGGCTGGTGAATCGTACATCCCGATCTGATACGATTGATGTTGGTACGCCATGTAGCCGGAAAATGTGATTATAGAACAAGGCGGCCGTACCCGCAGCAGTAATCCTCGTTGTCGTCGGAATGATGTGAACCATCTTGCTGAGACGATCAGTGATCATCAATATGGCATCATGCCCTTCCTTGGTCTTGGGCAAACCAGTGATAAAGTCCATGGCCACTGACTCCCAACAATAATCTGGAACATCCAAAGATTGAAGCAAACCCAACTTTTGTTTATTGGTAGACTTGCTTTGCTGACAGAATCCACACGAGTCGATGTATCGTTTGATATCCAAGTCCATCTTAGGCCAGTAGAACTTCTCAGCGATTCCTCGTAACGTCTTTGCGAGACCCATATGGCCGCGATAGGGAGGATCATGGAACTCAGATATTATTCGTTGCCGCAAATCATCGACGGCTGGAATGTAAAGACGTTCATCCTTGAACCATAGTCTGTCTTTCCGCGTGAGAAACGTCGGAGTAGACTTTAAAAAATCATCGGTATCATAACCTGATGCAATCTCCTGCATGATATCCTCGTCCAATGTTTGAAAACTAAACTGTAGGGCCTGAATCTCTGGTTTTCTTGATAGGGCATCAGCCACTACGTTTTCTTTCCCAGGTTTATATCTTATTTCTAGGTCAAACTGATCCAAGTATGCCATCCATCTTTGTTGTCGGGCCGACAGAAACGGCTGTGTTTGGAGGTAGCGTAATGGCTGATGATCAGTATAGACAACGATCTTCTTCTCGTGTAGATAGCATCTCCAAATTTGTAAGGATTGGAATATCGCAAGTGCCTCTTTCTCGTGAGTTGCATATTTTCGCTCCGCATCTGATAATAGGCGGGAATGGAAGGCCACAGGTCGCAAATCGCCATCAATTTCCTGCGACAGTACTGCGCCGATCCCAAAGCCAGAAGCATCGGTAGTTACTACAAATTGTTGATTTGGGTCCGGGATGATAAGTATAGGAGCTTGTGTAACACGATGTTTCAGTTCAGTGAACGATTGTTCCGCAATATCGTCCCATTTCCAAGGAACGGTACTCTTGGTCAGCTCTGTCAAAGGCCTTGCAATGGACGCGAAATCCTTGATGTATTTCCGGTAGAAGTTGGCAAGGCCAAGGAAACTTTTGATATCAGTGATGGATCTCGGGGTAGGCCAATCAAGGATTGCCTGTACTTTGTCTGGCATCATCTTCAGTCCATCCTGGCCGACGATAAAGCCTAAGAACTCCAGCTCGTGTTTGAAGAAGTCGCATTTGCTCAACTTGGCATAGAGTTTGTTTTCTCTCAATAACTGTAGAACCTTGGACAGATGCACAATATGATCCTCTGCTGTCTTGCTGAATATCAGTATATCATCGAGGTAAACTATCACGAAATCATCCAGATACTCTCGAAACACATCGGTCATCAAAGTGGTGAAGGTAGCCGGTGTATCAGTCAAGCCAAATGGCATAACACCAAACTCGAAATGCCCATATCTCGTGTTGAAGCCGGTCTTCTCAATATCATCCGGATCGATGCGAATTTGATTGTAGCCAGATCTGAGATCAATTCTGCTAAAGTATTTTGCACCGTGCAGCCTATCAATCATTTCATCAGCTCGTGGCAAAGCACATCGGTTCTTGATCGTGATTTTGTTGAGGGCGCGATAATCCACGCACATTCGCTTAGTTGCATCTTTCTTCTTTACGAACAGTATCGGAGCGCCAAACGGAGATACACTTGGGCGAATGAAGCCTTTGGATAGCAGATCGGTTAATTGTTTCTTCAGTTCGGCCAACTCACTTTGCGAAAGGCGGTAGGCAGGTTTGCAAGGCGGAATAGCTCCAGGCTCTAAAGGTATCTTGTGATCAATGCTTCTCTTAGGCGGTATGCCTGCAGGTAGATCATCTGGAAATACATCTGTAAATTTCTTCAGCAATTCCTGGGTCGTCGCTTGATCTTCCTTCTCTTCAAGTGAAGCTTGGGCAAACGAATCATCCGTCTTCGATTGTTCGTTGCTTGAGGAAGAATCGTCTTTCAAATTTATTCCGTACAGATGTAACATGCCAAATGGCGAACCATCTGATTCTGATACTGATTTGAAATACTCTCCTTTGGGTATCAAATTGCCAAGAAACGGGTTACCTTGTGTTGCAAGGTGTGCAGGAGTTGTATTGAGGATAGCAGCACCGTCATGATTCCTCATAGTGATGGTCTTCCGGCTCCAATCAATTGTGGGGTTGTACTGCTTAAGCCAAGGCATGCCCAGGATCATCTCATGCTTGCTGTCGGGCATATCTGCTATGAAGAACTTTTGATTGCATCTGATGTGAGTAATTTCGCAGAAGGAGAATTGCATAGAGGCATAGGCATTGCAGGTCCTCGAAGTCCTATCTGCTAATTCGACGGTTCTGGTCCGAAAGCATCTGTGTATGTCCAAGCCCAGTTTGCTTGCCATATCCGGTCGTAAGAAGTTGCCGGATGCTCCACTATCGATCAATGCTGTGATTTCACGTCCACAAGAATAGATCTTGCATTGTATCGGTTGGCATAAGTCAGGATCTGCAAGGCCAGTTACTTTCGGTGCAGCAGAAGGGTTGCTTCTCTCAATTGTCGGCTCATTTGTGCAAGCCCCAACGTCAATAGCCGACGTCGTTAATCCTGACGGCGGGGCTGCCGAAAATCCGATTTCTTATGGTTGGTTGGAGAAAACGGGTTGGGTCGCCAATCAGATTTGAAGTTCGAAGAGTTCTGGGAACCGTGGCGAGCATCTGCAGGTCTGGTTTGATAGGAGTTGTTGAAAAAACTCGACCTTGGTCTGAAGTTATCTTGACCCTTGGACTTGTAGTTGCTTGGACCCTGATTTCTGAAAACGTGAGCATTGTTGATCTCCATAGGTACCGGGCCCTGCTGGTGCGAGTTAGATCTGAAAGGAGTGCGGGACGATTCACCCCACGGACGATAATCAAACTTGGCCCAGTATTCAGCATTATGGTCAAAGGGAAATCCCCTGGAAGCATAATCAGCTTGTCGTCGCACAGATTCATGTGTAGATGCAATGTGCATAGCCTCGGGAAGTGTCTTGGGCCCTCGGATCTTGACTTCCTTGAACAACTCGCGCGACAAGCCTCGCGTGTAGCGGTCAATCGATTCGACCTCGCTGATATCAGTGATATGCGAAATTACATCAGTGAAATAGTGATTATAATCCAACACAGAGCCTTTCTGTCTGATGGTAGCAAGCCGGTCTCGATATACCACATTTGAATCGACTGGCTGAAATCTGTATAAGAAATCCTTCTCGAAATTTTCCCATGTATCAGGCGCGCCAAGGATTATCCTTGCTCCTTCTCGCTGTTGATACCACGAAGATGCCGCATCGTGTAAGTAAGTGCTCGCTACTTGCACCCATCGTGCTTTGGCCTCGCCGCAAGCCTCAAGGTAATTCTTCATTGCAAATAGAAAATCTCTGGGAATTTCTCTCTTTGATCCATGAAACTTCGAAGGAGAACCCAGCTTTGATTTGCTGTTGGATGTACGTCCACCTTGCAACTTTTCCAACTCTTCAATCTTCTTGTCCTGTTCTTCAATTTGTCTCTGTAATATTTGGAGAAGCTGTTCGGCAGAAGGAAGAGTACCGCCGAGAGAAGCACTCGCCATCTTGATATTAATCCAAAAGGAAGGTCGATCAGATTGATTTGAGCTTGCCCTCCAAAGTACCGATCTCACCAATGGTCTTCTTGTAAGTTTCTCGCAAGTTTGATATCAAAAGGTTGACGGCAGCGATAGTCTCGTGCATCAATTGCAATTGGCGCTCATAGAAATCGTAACCCTTCTTGTATATCTCGATCTTAGATTGCAGCTTATCAATTTTCTTTTGGATGCTTGCCCTCGTCTGTGAGTCGAATTTGTCTGCCCAATATCTGATATAATCCAAATCCAGCGACGGCAATGATGCAGTCGGTGGCGGCGGCACAGTGTCAGGTTGCTTGGTCTTGGCTGATAGCGCCTCAAGAGCCTCTGCAATACCACGCTTGATCTTCGGCAAGTTCTTGGACTTGAATATCTTGAACCGTTGGGTCTCACTTGGGTCTTTAAAGCCAATTGGTCCCTGGACTTGGTTTGGCTTCTCGGACGGGTTAGTAGCCAAAAACTGCTGGATCGGTTGGGCGGAAGCCTCAAGTCGCGCCTTATACCGAGGGGTCAGAAGTGCCTTCTTCTGAGCAGCTGCAATCGCGTTCTTGGACGTGTTGGGCAAATGGTGACGCAATGTCCGAAAGGCGCCAGGTGCAAGGCGACCGGAAGCTCTGTGGCTCGACTTGCGATCAGTGTCTCGTGAAGAGCGGTGCCTGTGCTTCAATAGCAATCAAGGATCACCAATATACCAAAGACATCTAACCTTGGATTGAATCTTGGTCGTTGTTGAAGAGCGTCTCACTTGGACTGCATCTTTCTTGGTCAAAAGTCAAAGGGATCGAACCGTCCCGGAAGGTCGAAAGTTTCGCGGATTGCCCCCCAAATGTTGAGCCTGTTGTTCTTACAAGCTGACTTAGATTGAATTCAGTCGTGGTTTGGTCTAAGGTCTCAAAAGTCTAAGTGTCTTGACGAGCAGTCAACGTCTGAGCTTGGCACAGCAAGGGAACTAACCAGCTAGTCAGACAGGCTAGGTGGGTTAATGGTCCAGGATCGTTACACAGCCAGTGCCGCCAGGCACGACATGCCACGTTGCCCCGGAAGCAAGCCTGGCTTCTGCATGACAATGCTGCAGCAGTGGACAGTGCAAGAACACAGCACATTTCGATTGCGTGCTGCAGTGGTGCACTTGAGACCTATCGCCGTAGATCACATCATCTCATGATGTCGTGTATTTGTTCCGCCGTAAGATCCGCCACTGTTTCAGCTGCATATAATCGTGTCCCGAATTGCGAGGATGCCCCACAACGTCGAACGCATCAGGCATCGCACAACCTCTGCGTGCCTCTTCGTACAAATCCAGGCAGCCATGGCTGAAGAGTGTGTTCTGTACTGGGGGCCTGGCAGCCCACCATGCCTCAGGTGAGACCACGCACTGCCCAGCACCACACATGACGAGTTTTACCCGCTAGCCAAGCGGGCAGGGTACAACAGACTTGGCTAACTCGCAATGCCTGACCGCAGGGTCCACATCATGCTGCACGAGAAGTAACTGTCATACAGAAGTCACATCCTCCTGTTCTCGAAGGGTGAGTGAAAGTCCGCCTGCGAAGATTAGCAGCACGAGCGGCTAATGGTTGTGCAGCTGAAAATTTCCAAAGGCACTACCTCTGCTGCTGATGCTGACGGGGCGCCAGTTTTGGTCCTGTTGGTATGATTCTTGCAGCGTCTCGATTCATTCTGACACATGAATGCACCTTGATGAATGCTGATGTTTATGTGCTATCTGCAGGCGAGCACAAGAGCGACCTGATCATGGGACTGAACCCGCGCGGCCAGCTGCCGGTCTTCGAGGATGGCACGATCGTGCTGCCGGACTCGCTCGCCGCCATCATCTGGATCGAGGAGCAATACGGAGACAGCGGCGTGCGCCTCATGCCACCGCTGAAGACGTCGCAGCGCGCCATGGTAGGTGGTGAATCATGGTGCACATGCGTTGACGCGTCCCACGCAACCTCGATGACTGTGTCAGGCTGCATGTTGTTCGGATCTGACGGAGCGACCTGGTGTAATGTAGTTGCAAGCCATCCTTGACTGTCATGGTGTGTGCGTGTGCTGACCCCCGATCAGGGCGCCACGCAGGCCTGCCGAGACGCCGCCGTGGCGCATCCATTGATTATGGGCATCCACCAGAGCCATGACAGAATCGCCTGACAAACCGCCTTGTGCCTTAGTGTGACTCCTCCCGCGCGACGTGCGGCTGCAGGTGTGGCAGCGGCTGGCGGAGTCACAGGTGCTGGCGGGCAAGGCCGTGGACGCGTTCCACACCAAGGTTGACGGCAACGCCAAGATGCCCAAAGGTGCGCAATAATAAGTAGACAATTCTGCCCGCCTTTGCGGTAGTGTGTTGTGCGTAGTAGCGCGGGCCGCTCTCAGCGCACGGGGTCCGCCTCCCTGTAGATGAGCGCGCTGGCCAGTGGCCTCTAGTCTTGCGGCACAGGCGTGCGGCCGCAGCAGAGGAGCGTGTATCTGATGGAAAGCGCCTGATGGAATGCACGCACCAGGGTGCATGCGGCGGCACCGCGGCGGGCATTATGACTCATCTGCTGTAGCTGCGGCGACATGATGGCTGCCTGGTGCACGCTGCGACAGCAAGTATTGATCATGTAAGAGGATGTCGAAGATTATACGATATGGCGAGGTGGCTGCTGCTCAAGAGGAGCGCAGCAGCACTCAAGAAGCTGCGCAGTAGTACAATGCAGGATCGTGGCTACCGGATGCGACTTTACACTGCGATGGCAGTGCAGGCGAGGAAGTCTTCAAGGAGCAGATCCTCCAGCTGCGCACTGAGCTGGGCTACTGGGAGGGGTATCTGCGCAAGCATCGCTTCGTGGCGGGCGATGAGTACACGCTGGCCGATGTCGGCGCAGGTGCGTGCGGTCAGTGATACTCATCTTGACACAGTATCAGTTTGGGACTGGCCAGTCTCATCAAGGGAATAAGTCGCTGGCAGCTGCATGCCTGCCGCCAGTCTGCAGGCAGTCGCCAATCCATATATGCGCGAGCCCAGACAGCCGGCTGAACCCAGCACCTGCAGCAGCGTCCAGGATGACGTCCAGGTGGACGGCTCCCTTCTTATAAAGAATTGGGTGACAGTGCCTGCCGTGCAGTGCCCTACTTCATCTTCGCCCAGCGGTGCGGCGCCTCCTTTGTCGACTTCCTACACATCGCCAAGTATGTGGAGGCCATGAAGAAGCGCCCGGCGGTGGCGTCGGTGCTGAAGCAGCACGATGAGGCCGGCGCAGCGGCCCCCAGCGTCTTCGGCGGCCTGATTTGAGGAGCTTCACTGGCCGATAGTGCTTGGCAACGAATAATCACCTGAGAGGTTGCTGGGCTCTGGCACTTGCGGCGGCGGTGTTGGCGGCGCTGTAACATTACAACAAGGCCGGCACAGTGGCTGCCGGTGTCTGTGGCCTGATCTGAGCGAGCAGGCTTCAGGCATTGCCGGGCCTGGCGAATCACCACAGCGGCCGCGGCGCCACAAGAGCTGCTCCCTGCCGTCAAGGTTTGACCGGTGTGACGGGCCTCGCGTGAACATGAGTGTTTTCTGCTGCCTATTGCCTCTGATTCTGTGATCAAATCCGGAAGGTGCGTGCATCGTGGTGACGCGATGTAAACCTGCCGGTTGGAGTAATCATTTTTAAGGTTCGAAGGAAGCTTTAAAAAGCCAGAGCCACACACACACAGCAACTGGCACTGTTCGTCAGACTGCGACGTGAAAACAAGGCTGCATGAGCAACGGCACTTCCAAGCGCACTCGCTAAGGTCGCTTTGAGGAAGTACATGGGCGGCAGCGGCTGCTGTCGCTGCAGGTGTATCTCTGCCAGCCTCAGGCTCATATGGCGGATAACTGCGAGGCTCGCTGCCCTTCTTGCTTGCGCCAGGTTTGCCGGCTCAGCAAAAGCCAAACAGGATGACCTGCAGTGTAGGCAGTGAAGACACGGCATCCTCCATCAAATTGATGAGCATTCATTTCTCTATGCATATACGTGCCCCAGCTGCACTGCGCCCTCAGCCCCTCACTCACACGGGACACGCTTGGCAATCCTCTCTGCCGTGCCGCTTCCACTGAGGCTAACAGCCGGACAGCGAGCACTGCCTTCGAAAGAGGTAGGAACACCAACATACAGGTACATCATCACACGTGGGCAGGCCGCAGGACCATATTCTGCTTAGGGGAAAACACACCCTCCACATGAAGATCAGCGCCGTCACGGCCAGCGCCAGCACCAACGCCAACACGGCGACCACGAACGCCCATGCGTTGGTGCGCAGCAGGGCACCGGGAATGGGAGAGCGGCCCGCCAGCGCCCTGCTCCAGTCGCCCGCCCACCGCTCCCACATCTGCGGCCCAGGCGGCGACCTATATCAGGCCGTCCACACCTCTGCACAAGGACATGTGCAGCGGACCTGGGATTGGGCAGCTGCTACAATGAGCGACGCCCTAGCGGGTCCATCTGTTCAGGATGAGCAACAGAGCGCGCTGGAGAGGCGCATCACAGACACGTGAAGCGCCATGCTGACCGAGACACACCGCCTGCATTCCCTCGATAGTGCCCTCAGACGCGATGCGCGCCGCCTGCCGGAAATTCTCACTGCAGCCGACCTCCGCGTAACCTGCGGCAGTCGTAACGATGAGATGTGTAACTTGACACCTGTTTGGTGACCCGTTCTGACCACCAGCTTGCTGTGGCGTCAAGCCGAACGTCAAGATAGGGGATGTCGCAGCTCAGGAGGTGGCCTTTGTGACCGTGCAAATGTACCGTCAATGACGCTGATGGTCATGGCACGGATGAATGCGCACCCCTGATGCATGAACACCAGCCACACGCAGTGAGTTAGCAACTCTTGGAGAGGGGCTATAAGTCATGCAGTCAGCTCGGTGGTCCAGTCGACATCAGGCAGCACAGCTAATTGGCGTCACAGGCGCACCTGAGGCGTCGTCAGTACCTGCATGGCAGGAAATTTGTGGCATCTCAGTCTTCGGCTGTCCTGCTCGCACACTGTAAGCATGTTGGTGCTGGACCAATGGCGCTGCGCGGGAGGTGTGCTCAAGCAGAATGAGTCATCCTGCATTGGCAGTTGCGCCGGTGACGCTCGACATAATTGCGATCTGAAGCCCATACCTCGATGAGCTCCTGTGTCCCATACTTGCTGCTGGCGGTTGCAGATTTCGCAACCTTGCCAACCGCGGTGCCAATAAGGCACCCCTCGTCTTCCCGCACCTGAACAGTAATGCAACGAACCTCCTGCCCGGGCTCAGCTCAAGGAGCACCACAATCTCCTCTGCGCTGCACATGATGGATGGCAGGTCTGATATTGGGTTGGTTGGTAGATTGGTGCACCTCCCTCGAAACGGGTTACTTGCCTGGTGACTCACGCACATTGCCGCGCTGCATGCAGGAGCAATGAGCACACTGCAAAAGGTCATGCAACAACGGATCAATGCATTGACACCTTCAGCTCCACACGCCGCTTGACGCTCTGATGATCTGCAAACATTATGTGGCCCTCCAGTTGCGGGTCTGCGGCGCCATGGCGAAGGTCTGCAGAGCCCCCCTGGGCGGAGTTTTCACGACCGCCCATGCTGCTGCAGCCAGTAAATTGCCTGCTCGACTCTCTGCTCATGCTGCTTATGCACCCATGTGCCCGCTGGTTGGCATGTCGTTATGGCGAACTGATAGCCTGCTGATGAACCCAGGCTTGCAGCTTATCTGTCTGACTGTTCCGGCTGTGTCAAACACTGCCGAGGGTGACACAGGCCATTTGCATTGCCAAACCTCGCTTTTCGTGCGACAGCGAGGAGGTGCGATCTCGACCGCCGCTTAAGAAACTGATAGTCAGATTCGACGGCACAGCCCACTTATAGTACGTATATAATCACAAAAAAATCTCAGGATTACCACGGAGTGTCCGTTCATGGGAAAGCAATGACCACTTTGAGACGACAGCAGAACCGAACACCTAGGCATGCACTGCGGTTCGCATCTCCGTCCCACTTGAGTAGGGTAGAACGAAGGATGGAGCGAGCAGCACAGGAAAAAATGTGCTGTCAACCCGACAGTGCTTTACATCCACCCAGATCGATGTCCCGTTGCCCTGGCCATATATTTGCATTGCCTTTCGAAAATCCATCGCTTATACAAGGCCGACGGCATGCCAGCAGTCGTGGCAGCGTGTCAGTCACGCACGTGGGTTGCCGCATCGTCAGTTGCCGAACAGGAGGATCTGCACATTGCACAACACGACATCTCTGGACAATAAGGGTTTGAGCAAACGATCACTAGAGAGTGCTGCCACTCTTGTCGCACTCATCACACGCAGCTCAAGCACTCGACATTATGCCGGCATGTGCTGCGCGGTGAGCCTGTCAACACCGATGCATCCGTCGCAGTGAGCAAGCTGCTGCTGACGAGGAATGGAACAGCGCGGCTCGCCACAAGGGAGGCATCCTAGGGCAACAGTAGAATAGGAAAAGGTTTCTTTAGGTGTGTATGAGCCGCGCCTTCCAGACGAGCAGCAGCAGCCCGACCACCAGAGCCAGCATCGCAGCGAGGCAGGCGATGAGCAGCGGGCCGGCGCAGCGGCGCACGACTTCCGCTGATGGGTGGCTCGCCACGCCGGACAGCATGCTGCCCAGGCTCAGCATCCACTTCTCAGACGCCTGCGTAAGCCAGGTAGCACCCCAGATGGTGGAGCCGCAACTAGAGGACAATGATCGTATTCAGGTTGCATGCCCGGTTCACCGTGCGGACAGCGCTGGAGACGATGCAGGGTGGCGCCGAGAGGGTTTGCGCACATATTGTGCGGCCAGGGGCCGGCAGCACTCTGGTTGCATCGCGAGGCGAGGGGATCTTACCTCGATTGAGCCAGATGTGGCGCCTCGCGCGCCCATCTTCGCCGCATCGATGAACTTGTCTGTCGTGCTGACGGTCAGATAGCCTTCGATCACCTGCGGACCAAATCAGAGATTGAAGACGCCGCATGAGGTCCACTGCATCACCAGTGAGGTTTTCTGCAGAGGAACAACTTGCTGCTATTGACAACTATTGACAACACACAACAGAATAACGACTGGTCCCTGCCGTGATGTTGGCGTCGTCAATACACATTGCCAGAATGATTAGCAAGCCTTTGAAAGCACACACCGTTGCAGCCAGAGTGCGGACGAATGCGCGGCCCTCAGGCGACGTCAGCAACTGCACAGCCACCAATCGACCATTATTAAGTTCGCGACATCGACAGTCAGCCTAGCTATGCGCGTCCGTCCTCTGCGCATACAGCGTCAGCGTGCCAGAAGACACGAAATGCAACGACGAAGAAGTAAGCTGAGCAGGAGGTAGCAAGTGCTTCTGCACGCATGACAGTCATGGGTTGCGCATGTGCAGCAGGGACCGCGCACCTCGACAATTTCCTGAGTGCCGTGTTTTGCGCTGACAGTGGTCGCATCAGCGGCCTTGCCGATGATGCTGACGTTGCTGCCTGGAAAGCCGCGCTTCTCCTCAGCGATCTGCGAGGCATGTGCAACCAGTTCTTATCAGCTCCAGCGTGGCTCTCAAACCAGCGAGGCTCTCAATAAGGAAAATAGCACTGCCTAAAACCCTAAATAGCCTTGACAGGGACGGGGCGACCGAAGCAACCGACAGAGGAATTATGGATCAAACTTGACCCGAACCGACTCGCCTTGTCCTCCACACGCTCCCGAATACGCGCGTGTTCCGGGAAAGAAATCGGCTCCTCCTGCCCCAGGGCTGTTGCACTGCCCACGGCGTCGGTCCGCAGCATTGCAGGCTGCAGATGCGGCGTCATTCTTGCGTGAACTAAAGCGCGCAGTCCTGCGATGCAGAATATTTTCATGGTTGGGTGGGTCCATAATCAGAGTTTCCCAAGGCGCAAGGCGAAGCCGCCGAGCTGTGTAGCTGCGCGATCGCATTTCAGAATCGCAAATCAGGGTCGACAAGGTTGTGCTTTGTTTCCGACAGCTTCAAGCTGACTTCTAACTGCACAGCGGCCGCTTGGTGCCGAGATAGAATGAATCAGCCAGGCAAGAATCTCCTGCTTGCAAGCTTGCGCACAGGGAAGTTCCGAAAGTACGCGGTGGCGGTGATAAGGCATCGTACCAGATGTGATTCGTGAGCAGCACGGCGCCGAGCTGCACCGCTGGTCAGAATCGCGGATGATAGGGAGTGTGTTATCTGAAACGTGTCAGGGCGAGCAGGTCGGCTTTTACGCGGCCAAAACGGTTGGACGTGAAGGCTTGCTTTTCACATACGCTACTCTCCAAATTGAACGCGCCGCACCAACACCAAAATTTACGAAGCGATCGAAAAGTGTATTGAGAACGTGCAACTTGAACCTGAACGGCGAGCTCTTATTGCTGTTCAAGACGAGAGACGAGGGATGATCTCAAGATTTCACACCCCTGCCGAAGCTGCAGCCTACAGGCCTTTAGCTACAAGTCCTACCATCCTCTCTCTCTGCCTTAGCCAGGTTCTAGCGAGCTCCATACAACGCTGCACTGCAGCCCTGCACTTGACACCCGAACACGTCCGACGGCAAAATTGTTGCGCCGGCATGCGTTCGGCGCAGCGCGGGTGATAGTTCCAAGTTCAGCCTCACAAGGCACACAAGTCCCGGAGTCGAGCCGTGAGACCTCCGGCCGCATCAAGCTCCGCTGCCACTGCCGCCTCCAGCCCTGCATCCGAGACATCGCCTGCTGCTGCCGCCGCTGCAGGGCTGCTCGCTGCTGGCTCGCTGCCCGGACCTGTGGCGGTCAAAATGTCCTTCAACACCCATGCTTGTTGGCTGTGTTGCACAGCACACATCAGTAGCGCGCCGCCTGATGGAGCATCTGTAGCCCAAAGCTGGTGCATTGACACGTGTTCCTCGGACAGGCTCCACTTGCAGGCCAGAGGCAACATCTGGACAGTGTGATTGTTACATCTCCCAACATGGCCCGCCTGCGCATGGGGCGCGAGGCTCAGGAAGTACAGCGTGCCTGACACGGCATGCAGCAGGCGGCTGTGGAAGTCGCGGCCGCGGCTCGCCTCCGCCGTCAGCTGCCTTTCCAGTGCGTCCAGCGCCGCATTGCCAGGCGTGGACAGCCCCGCAGTGGGGCTCGCGCCCCTCACCCCCGGGACCGCGGCTGCCGAGATGCCGGTCACAGGCTGCTGCGGCGACGCCGGCTGGCGCAGCGGCGACGGCGGCAGCTGCTGTGACGGCGTGAAGAACGGCTGCGAGCCCGGCGTGGCCGCCGATCCCCCAGCGGCGGCCTGCCGCAGCGCGGACGGCGTGCCGTTCTGCTGCTGCTGCTGCTGCTGGGGAGGCGTGGCGTCTGCGCCCAACGGCGTGCGATAGGCATCGCCTGCAAGCCAGGCTTGCAGCAGCTGACCGTTGAGGGTGAGGACAGCTTCGATGGACCATCAAGCTGAAAGTGATGATGCAGGGCACGCAGAAGAGAAGGTGGCATCAAGCCCGTCGTTCAAGTTGGGCTTTCGACTCTTGCAGAACACACTGGTTCTGACGCAGGCGACCGGTGTGCGGCACTGCGCAGAAGCACATCCAGCAACTCGAAGCACACCCGCTACGCACCTGGAGTGCTGAACATCGGCGACACGGCCTCGAGCGGCGGCGACGCCGCAAACTTTCGCTTAATGCCGACTGGCGTAGACATCTGCTGCGCGCCCTGGTGGCCCGCCGCCCCCGCGCCGCCCGGCAGCTGCGGTTGCCACGCCGCTGGCCCGTTACCTGCACAGCTGGATGTGGTGAGCTGCACAAACAAGATTCAGCACAGCAAGGGCGTATGGTCTTTGAAACAGCATCGTCGAGGCCCAGGCATGAGCCGAGGTGTGCCTGCGAGGTGCCGAGCCGCAGGCCAAGAAGGAGCAAGAGACACGCCAGCGGGTCAGCAGGCACCTATGAGCTGCAGAGAGAGGTCCGCCTCCACAGCCTGCCGAGGCGGCAGCACGACCGGCGGCTGCCTGGGTGCCGCGAGGCTGCCCAGGCGAACGCCGAATGCCGCCTCCAGCTGCTGCTGCCACGCGCCGCCCGCGGGAGGCCGCAGCCCCAGCACGAGCCGGCCGATGTACTCGTCCACTGCATTGTCTGCACACACAGTTGAGAAAAAAGTGCTCTCCTGGCCGGTCGCCAGTGTAATGCAATCAGGAGCTCAACAGAGCGTTGGCAGCTGAGGCTGGATGACAAAGCTGATGCTACTGTGCCACAGGTCGAGCTTGTAAGCAGCCCACTGTTGTCTACGAAATTCTGCAAGAGGGCTCAGCCAGCCAGCGCGGCTCTCACCTGCCGCTGCGCCGTCCAGCGCTGGTGGCAGCGCCGCCGCCTGCAGCGCCGCCGCAAATGCTGCCTCTGCCTCGGCGGCATGCCAGTCGCCAGGCGCCGCCATGGGTGGCGCCCGGCCGCTGTGCACGGTTTCCGATGCGGGCTGCCGGCCAGCCGTGCGGGGGCGCTTGCCGGTGGCGCCGCCGCCGGGCTCACGCWGGGGCATCGCAGCGGCGAGCTCCGGCGGCGGCCAGCCCCACTGCGCGGGTGCCGAGCGCCTG
This sequence comes from Deuterostichococcus epilithicus, assembly GCA_033439295.1. Classification (NCBI taxonomy): domain Eukaryota; kingdom Viridiplantae; phylum Chlorophyta; class Trebouxiophyceae; order Prasiolales; family Stichococcaceae; genus Deuterostichococcus; species Deuterostichococcus epilithicus. The sequence continues at coordinate 1,300,831 of JAVTLE010000007.1, forward strand.
GCCGCGCTGCATGCCGGCCCATCACAGCTGAACGTCAGAGCGATGATGCGCTGGTCTAGTCTTGCGATAAGGCACACCCTGTCGCTGTTGCATCGTGTGGGTGTGAGCAGCCCTGCGCCCGCAGTGCAGGGGATGCAGGGCGTGTGACAATAGACACGGTGGGCATGGCGGTGGGCAGGACCTCAGCTGACAGTCGGCGGTGCGATACCAAACGGACCTGATGCGGCTGAGCGTTGAGCCAAGGGCGCCGTTGAAGGCAGCAAGCCAGTCGGGCAAGCCTGGTCCCCAGGCCCCCCGTAGCGGCGCCAGCGCAGCTTCCACCTCGGTGCGCGCCGCCGCCTCCAGGCTGCCCACCTTCCAATGGTTTGAAGGGGGGTCTTTAGAGGTTTGAAGGCGGGACAAGGTCAAAACGCACCGCTCGACTCCCGACCGGAGCAGTGATTGCACCCCCTGGCGTGCCAGCAGGTGCACGGCCGAGGGACAGGTAGCACAACGGCACAGCAGGAGCGTCATGTGTGCGGCTGCTGAGTATGCTGCGCATAACGAAGGGCCTCACCCAGAGCGGCGGCTGGGGTGGGGCATGCGCCGCGAGCCACGCCAGGCCCTCCAGCAGCACGGCCTCCGAGGGGCCAGCGGCGCTGCTGCCGCCGCGGCTGCCGTCGCCGTGCGAGCTCAGCCTGGCGACCTTGACAGCCGAGATGCGCACAGTGCCCCCGCTGCCGCTGTCCTGGAGGCTCCTGGCCACTGCCTCACCGACCGCCTCATCAAGTGCCAGGCTGCTGGTGCCATTCTGAGCGCCGCCGCCGTTCTGCAGGCTCAGGCTCCCGCTACTGCCACCGCTGCTGCCGCTGGCTTCTGCGCCACACGTCAGCACCAGCAGCGGCACCGCGATGGCTGTGGCGGCAGCCGCGACGGCCGCACGCAGGGTAACCGCCAGGTCGCCGGCGCTGACGCTGCCGCTGTCCGCCAGGACGATAATGCCGGACGCGCCGGCCGCCGCGTGGTGCAGCAGCTGCCGCTGTGCGCCGCCGCCGCCGCTACAAGCGGCCGCGGCGGCGCCGCTGACGTCCCGCACGCACAACCGGAGCAGGCTGCTTGGCGCGCCGCGGAGCCGCACCGGCGCTGCACACGCCATAAGCACCTCGCCTGCAGCACCACGATGCCATGGAGGGCTTCAGCGGCACGCAATGGACAGTGCAGGATGGATCGTCATGCAGAAAATGAACAGTGGTTGACGCCAATGAGGGTGCACCCCCGCCCGCTCGGCCACCACCGCCGCCGGCACTGGGCCGGACATGCAGTTCTGAGTGGACAGGCGAGTGCCTGCGACAGAAGAAAGGCTTGCATTGACACATTCTGGAACGCAGACCTATTCCGCTGCAGAAACAGCCTGGCACGCCCACCTGCTGCCGGCGAGTCCTGCTCTTCCGCGGCCTCACGGCCGGGCCCGGACAGCTTGGCGCGCAGCCACTGCGCTGCAAAGCCAAGGCCGCTGCCGCAGGCCGCCGCCGGCTCGGCCGCCAGCAGCAGCTTGCACAGCAGCTCGCGCGCTCCCGGGCTCGCCGCCGCCAGGCCGGGCGCCAGCGCTGGCACGACGTCTGCTGGTCGCCACAGCGCCTTGGCGCCTGCGGGATGGCGAACCGCCGGCGCCGCCGGCGAGCGAGCCTACTGAGTAGCAAAACGGGACGGCCGAATGACTGGTGGCGCGAGTGACCTGCTCCCCTATGCTCGCATGCATCCGACAGGCTATTCACAGACATCCTGCTGCATGTCTGCGAACAACGCGGATGAGAGGCCTGGCGCCGAGCGGGCTCAGCATGTGTGACTGAGGTGCCACCTGGCGGGGCCCGAGGCCGGGCGGCGGGCCGATCCAGTGGCCGTCACTGACGGCCCGCTGCGGCCGCCGAGCCAGCGGCGCGCCCAGCCGTACGGCCGCCAGCCGCAGCGCCGCCCTATCGCCGGCCGCCCGCGCTGCCGCGTCCGCCCACAGGTGCGCCGCCAGCCGCAACCGAAGGCGCTGCTGCAGGCGCCGCACCTCCGCTGCCCGCGCCGCCGCCAGCGCCGCCTGCATACGAGGGGCGCCATGTGTCGGATGTCTCCGGCCTGGAGCGATCACAGGCTTGCGACTGTGGTCCCTTCCATCGTCGCTGCATCGCTGCCGCACCAGCCATCCGTGCCGTGCATCCGTGCCGCAACCGAACACGAACAGCGCCTCATCCTCCTGATGAGGTGCCCGTTTCGACTGCAGCCAAGGATATGCTGCCGTCCCAGTGGCGGGCTGTGCGAGTCGTGCCACGGTTTCGTGTCGCCCAAAAGTGCGATGCTGTGCAGCGCGCTGACCTGGCGGGTGCGCTCCCGCTCCTCTGCGGCACGGCGCTCAGCCGCCGCCCTTGCCGCCGCTGCTTCCTGCTCTGCCTGCCGCCTGGCCTGCGCCGCGGCCTCCCGCCGCTGCCGCTCCTCCTCCCTGTCAGGTGTTCTCAGCAGCGGTATGTGAGCTGCAAATGGGGTGAGCACAGCACCTTGATGCGAGGGCAGCCACCGGCCACGATGCGGCCACACACAGCAACCGACAAGCAGTCCGAGAGGTCTGCACACTGGCAAGCAGCGTTTGTTGGTCCCAATCATCCGTTAGAGATGTGCATGCACACCTCCAGTGCATACTTGACCCACCTGCGCTGGGCCTCGGCCTCCTGCTGCCGCCTCCTCGCCGACGCTTCCAACTCGGCGCGCCGCCGTGCCTCTGCCTGCCGCGCCGCCGCGGCCGCCTGCTGCCTGGCGGCGACCTCGGCAGCCACGGCTGCTTCCGCCTGCTGCTGCTGGATGCGCTGCTGCTGCTGCTCCACCCGCTGCGCCGCAGCTGCCTGCTCCTGCCAACATCGCCAGTACAATGCGTTGGCTGCAAGCTGTGACTTCCTGCAGGTTTGGTGCTCTCGCGAACAGCTTCTGGCTGACCTCCAGGGCCGACTGGCAATGCAGGTCGTCTTCAAACGTGGCCACTGTTCGTCCTCTGCTGTGCAAACGATCTTGGGAATGCGAACTGGAACAGACCTGCTGCAGCTGCCGCCGCCGCTTTTCGACCTCTGCCGCTTGTCGCTGCTGCGCATCCAGCGCCGCCGCCCTGGCAGTCTGCTGCTGCGCCGCCGCTGCCTGCAGCGATTCAACCTAGGGTTCCATCAGGGTCCACTTTGGCACTGCATGACCGACCCTCAGCCTGTGAGCATTCGACTCAGTCATTCCAGCGACACGAGCATTTTTGTGCTGGTGTTAGGCTCCGAAACATTTTCTGGCGGCGCACCTGAGCATGCGCCTCGCGCTGCTGCCGCTGGGACTCCAGCGCCTCAGCGCCTTCCTGCTGCTCCTGCTTCCAAGCGGAGGCGCCCGCCAGGCGCGCCGCCAGCACTTGTTGCCGCTCTGCTGCCTGCGCCTGCGCACCGAGCGGGATGCCGAGTGATGCCAGACTGCTGCGCCCAGCCTGATTTCACTGCGTGTGTGTGCTGCAGCCTGGACACCGAGCCTCGGCACTGTGCAGGCCGTAACGATGTACTGGCCAGCTGACGGAGGCGGGGAGGTGCACTCACCCGCTGGGCGGTCAGCAGCTGTCCTCGCCGCGCGATCGCTTCGGGGCTAGAGCCGCCACCGGCGCCCGCCCCCGAGCCGACCACGTTGGCCGATGGCGGGTGCTGCATGCGCGCCGAGATGGCGGCGGAGCGCCGCTTCAACGGCTTCTCGACATCCTTTCCCGGCAGCTGTGCAAGAGAGGAAAAACTTCCAGGCCATGTGCCTCACAGCTTTGCAGGCACAGCTTTTCAGGCACGGCTGTTTGAGCACCACTGCTTCTGCAGAGTTGGCTGTGCTGCTCAAGTGCTGAATGGCAGCTGAAGGATCTGATGCTGTGCAGCGGACTGGGCACTGAAATGGAAAGGATGCCTTGTTGACGATTGCCACGGAGGCGCCGCCCTGGGACTCTAGCGGCAGCCCGTACAACGCGCACAGCTCCGCCGCCTCTGCCTCGTCGTCCAGCAGCAGCGTCCTGACAAAGTAGCCCAGCGGCAGCGCCTGCTGCCCCGGGGAGAACACTGCGGGCGGGGCACAGGCCTAGAGGGTGAGCCACTCAGTCGTGTCGTCAAAGCAGATGGAACTAAACTGCCCGCCTCTGCCTCGTCCTCCAGAGCCGCGCCTGCACAAAGTAGCCCAGCGGCAATGTAAGGTCAGTGACGCCGCCTGCTGCCCAGGCAGAAGCACTGCGGGCGGGGCAGAGGTGCAGTCTGTTACAGCAGACTGCTGCGCCGTCGCATGTCAGCACTCATTGCCCGGCTGCGCGCACAGCAACGTGCCGCAGCGGCGGCTTCCCATGTGTCAGCAGGCAACGACGGTCTCTTCATGGCCTTGCTTACGCCGTGGCCTTTCACGGCGGCTTGCAGCTCGCCGCGTCCGCTGCCGCACAGGCGTCGCGCTTGCAGCAGGCCTAAACCATGAAGCACAGCATTGCCATGCATACTTGCTTCAAGTGCGACCAGCCAGCAAGCGCACCTGTGCATATGGCCGCAAAGGCTGCGGCGCGCACGGCGGGAAAGTAGGAGTGCGCAAGGCAGGCCAGCAGGTAGGGCGCTGCGCGCACGGTGGCGAAGAAGCCCACATAGTCGTTGGCCGCCATCTGCGTGCGCAGCCTCACCACCAGCTGCACGGGCGGCGACGCCTGCACCTCCGGCCGCATGGCCTGTGCGGTGGAAGCACCGCCAGTTGCATGTCAGTCTGGGTGTGGCTCGGACGCGGTCTCGCGCCACTGGCTACGGCAGTGTCCGAGGGCGGGCTGGTCGAAGCTCACGGCTGTCCTGCCACGGGCGTCGGCCACGTGCCAATGATGGAGCGGCCTGCCGTGGGCATCACCAATGTGTTGATGGCCGCAGCTGTTCCCGGCCTCGAATAGTCGTCACACCTTCAAAAAGCAGATGTAAATGCTTTCACGCATGCCAGAGCACGAGGCGCTGTCAGTAGGCCTACCTGGAGGGAGGTGTAGAACTGCAGGCGGCTCTCGGCGAACTTGCCATGCTGCGCCATGAGCGCGCACAGATGGTACGCCCTGAACTCGGCCTCGATGCCCGTTTCGCGCGGCGCGCCGCCCGCCTCCGCTTGCTTGTACATGTCCAGCAGTGATATGAGCGCCTGCGCAAGTGCGGGGCTGCGGTTGGCGCAGCACCTGGCTGCATGGGAGCCGTCTGGCAGCTGCGACAGGCCGGCGTTGATCTTTGCGCGGAAAGTGAGTAGTGCTTGCTTGCCTCCGCGTTTCCAAGTGAACTGGTGATTGTGGCTCAGGCCGTCCTTGATCATACCAGCCCTGGCACTGCGAGGGTCGTGCACATCTGATGCCTGGTGGCTCCAGTGCCTCCCGCCGCAGCGCAGGCGCAAGCCATGGGTCTGGATGGGTGGGGCTGGGCCAAGCGCCAGCGGCGTCAGGCGGCCCAACCTTGCTCCGCAAACCCTGTTCCCACAACCCTGAACCCACCTTGTTCATCTGCTCCACGTTGAGGTGGCTGGAGAAGCCGTCGGGGTCCGTGACCGTGGCCTCCGACTCGCACAGCTCGTGCTCGCACAGGATGTGGTACCGGATGACCTCCTCGAAGATGGCGCACGCAAAGTCGTCCTGCGCCACAGGCTGCGCATCAGTGCCCTGGTGCGCAGGTTGTGTAGCCGCGTCCGTGCGAGTGTCAGGAGCTCTGGAGGGTTGAACATATCGCTGTTTGCGAGTAGTCGACAGGCTCGACATGGCACACTGGCGGCATCCGAGTCCGCTAGCGACACCCAGCATGGCACTGACCGGACGACGCCGCACTCGTCCCTTGCCGTGGCTGCCGCTGCCCGGCACCCAGACGTCAGCAAGCAGGCGTGACACGGGCAGGCCGAGCTGCAAAGGCGCAGCAGCTCAGCAGCTTGCAGCGCAAGCTGCTGTGTATGGTTTTGCTATCAAAAGCCCACCTCTATGCCCTGCACGTACAGGTCCTGCCGCACTGAGCGGTAGCGGTCGAACAGGAAGTTGTGGATCACGGAGAAGGGCGCGTCGGTGCGGTCCATGAGCCGCCGCAGGTGATTCATCGTCCCCGTGAGCGCCTCCCGCGTGCGGAACGCCGCCGGCCCCGCCTCATCGATCTGCGGCGCCAGTTGCTTGGTCAGCGGTTCCGGAAAGTACGCTTCGTGGAAGGTAAGACATGCATCGAGCGATGCGGCAGCCGGGCACCATCAGGCACCATGCCACCGAGAGAGCACAGGAGGCGGGCGGCGCGGCTCAGGTGAGGGCTGTCCAGCAGAGCGTCGCAGCGCGCCCGGCGCTGGTGCTTGCAGCAGCCTGCAGCAGCTCGCAGCAGCTCGCAGAAGCTCAGCGCAGCTCAATCCCTGACCGGTGGGGGCGGGCCAGACACTCAGACGCTCGATACGAGAATGTGTATTGCTTGAAATTTCATTGCGCACCCCTGTGCGGGCGAAGGACTTGACAGCGAGGGCGGCGGTGGTACGTCCGGCGTCGCGCGGGTCCGGCCGCTCGAACAGGCGCACTGTCTGTGTCCGCTCCCGCAGTCCCCGCTCGTCGGCGGGGCACATCTCCGTGCACGTGCCCACGATGGGCGCGCCGCCTGGCCGGCCGCCTATGGCGAGTCGAGAGACATGTCAGCAGCAGCGTAGCACGAGAGCGTGAAACCCACAATAGGAGTGACTCACCTGGCCAGGGCTGTGCCTGAGGGTGCATCGTGCTGTGTTTGTGAATCTCTGGCGTGTAGAGGGTGGAGAACCAGGAACAATGTGACCATGGCACGCATATGACACCACCTTCCACCTCACGCGGGTGCCCCAGACCACACCTTCTCCATCAAATGCCGGCATGCTGGCCTGCCAGCCGCCGCCGCTGCTGCCGGGGGCGCTGCCGCCGGCGGCGGGCGCGCCGCCGCCGCCGCCCTGCCCGCCAAAGCGAGCCGCGCGGGCGGCCTTCGCGCCCGCATCGGCGTCCATTACGCCGCCACCCAGGCCAGGTGGCCGCTGCTTGGGGCCAGCAGACGGCGGCCGCCGCAGCGGCGGCCGATATGCTGCTGCCTGGGGACCGGCGTCGCCGCCGCTGCCGCCGCCGCCGCCGCCGATGAAAGCCGGCATGTTGGACAGCGCTGCCCGTCTCTCCGCCTCCTCGTCATACACCTCCTGCTCCACTGCCTCATCGCCATCGCCGCCATCCATGCCGGCTTGCAGCTGTTGTTGCCGTTGCTGGTGCTGCGGCAGTGGTGCCGCTTGCAGCGGCTGCGGCTGCTGCCCCAGGCGCTGCGCGGCAGACTGCCGTCCTGCCTGCTGTGGCCGCTGCTGCGGCTGTTGTTGCTGCTCTCGCTGCTTTCGTTCCTTGACCTGCGCGCACAAAGTTGACCAAACTTCTGCGCTGCTGAGCAAGATGCCTGGCGCGATGCATACTTTGACCAAATTTATTAAGGTCAAGGCAACATGCTGAACTTCCACATCGAGGCATGAATGACCAGACTTGAAACTTACGGCTTTGGCGAAGTCCAGGGGCGACTGGAACGCCGCAGCTGCCTCGGAGGTTTCGACAAGGCGGCCCGGCGGCGGATTCCCGTGACTGCGCCCAAACCTGCCGCCTAACCCAGCTGCAGCGCCACTGCCACCGCCGAAGGGTGAGCCTGATGCAGGTGCAGCGACCCCCTGCGCAGTGGATAGGTCTCGCAGTGACAAACATATTTTATGCTCGTAGACCATGCTGCTGCCGTGCTGCTGCGCAGCAGCGACGTGCCACAAAGTGCAGGCTCCGCCATCCCTTGCAGCATACGCAACTGTGTGTGCACACCCATGCCAGCAAGTGTCAGGCTGGGGACACACCTGGCCGAACACCGATGGCGGCTGCTGGGTGACTTGCTGGGCGCTACTACCAACAGGCGGGCCCCCGAAGGTGCTGGGGCGCTGTGACGCTGCGGTCGCGCCGCCAAAGGGGCTGCCATTTGCAGCGAGCTGCCCGAATCCGCCACTGCCGGCCGGCTGGCCAAATGCACTGCCGCCTGCTGGCTGCGCAAACGGCGGCGATGTGCCAGCGGCTTGCACGCTGCTGCCAAAGGGACTGCCGCTGGCGGCAGGCGGCTGGCCAAACGCGCCGGAGGGCGCCTGCGTCTGCAGGTTGCAGAGCCAGTACACCGACAGAACTTGCAGATGCTGGCGATTTTCTACCCGAGACGAGTGCATCAATGCGCATGTTGTCCAGGGCAAAGCAGCCCGCTGGCGCTTCTGTGCGCGCTTCAATGCTGGATAGCTCATCAACCCGATCCCAGCCCTGTGTTGCAGAGGAGGACAGCAGACAGCTGTTACCTGGGTGGCACCGCCCTGGAGCTGGCTGGCAGTCTGGGACCACTGCCCAAAGGCGGCACTAGGACCGGCACCGCCTGCCGGCATGCCGAGGCCGCTGCTGGTGCCGCCCCCAACCCCCGCCGGCTTGCCAAATGGGCTGCTGGCATCCTGTTGCGGTGCGCCGCTGCCGAAGCCGAATGGGTTGGATGCCGGCATGGCAGCGCCGCCCTGCTCCAGCTGCAGCAGGAGAAGTTAACGACCTGATGGCTCCCATCCTGAACTCCTAAAAGTGGTCGTGGAACAAATTTGTTTCCAAGTTTCCCTCGAGCAAACAAGCTTGCGGCTCTGCTTGAAATTGGAAGCATCAGAAGGCTACCTGGTTGAGTTTGACCTTGCTGCCAGACCGCCTCATGCCGCCGCCGCCTCCCCCTGCGCGACTTGCCACGAAGGGCGTGGCTCCTGCCGACAGCGAAGACCCAAACATGCCCTCGTTGCCGCCCTGCACCGGAAGCGGGAAGGCCATAATCGCAGGCAGTAAGCATGCACCTACTGAATGAATTTGACATGTCAAGTGCTGCATGATTGCAACAGGCACAGGATGTCCACCTGAGCCGGCTGGGGCGTGGTCCCAAAGCCAAATGGGTTTACAGCTGTTTGCGCCATGCCTGGCATGCCACTCACACCGCCATCAACATTGCTGCTCCCAAACGCGCCAGCTGCAGGCTGTTGCTGCGCGGCGCTGCTGCTGCCGCCGTCGTTGAAGCCAAAGCCGGTGGCAGGGCTGGCCTGAGCCGCGGCGCTGGGGTTGGCGGTGCCGCCGCCGCCAAAGGGAAAGAGGGGCGATGGACTGTCTGACATGCCTGCGCCTACCAACGCCGTCGCCTGGTCGAGCACTGAGCTGGTGACATCTGCGGCAGTGCAGCGGCTCGGCTCAGACTCCGCTTGCATCAACCATGGCAAACCCTCGGCCGGCTGGAATATATTTCCACAGACGCACCTGGAGGCGGAGGGCCATCGTGCTGTGCCGATACAGATTTTCGGCTGTTGGCCGTCTGCAAAGAAGACCCAGACCGCATGTCAGCAGCAGAGCCGGGCGGCCAGTGATCACATGTGCATGTGCCGCACGCAGCCTGCGCGTGTGCGTTGCTTCAGGGAATTCGGCGTACCTGAAGGCGGGGGAGACCTTTACTGCTCCGGTTGCGGGCTGAAAACAGTGATCTGTTCTGCATCCAATTTTGAGGACCAACCAAACAAGGTCGCAGGGTGTTTGGCCCAAGTCAATCTTATCGGCAAAGCCTTGCCATTATTGCAAGGTATCTGAACCCAGCTGTGTTGATGACGCCCCGAGAGTGTGCTGCACGGTGGGTCACTACCACATTCAGATTTGTCGCGACTGCAAGCGGGTTTTCGAGGCAACACTGTGGGATCTTTGGTCTTCAACGAAAATGATGCACTCGCTGCAATTGCGACCATGATCCGGCAGCACTGCACTTCAAACTTGGAACAACATTGACTAGGACTAATCGTGCGCTAATAACCCAACTATGCCCGCATGCACACGCGGTGTGTAGCAGAGTGCAGCGCGGGTGTCGCTGCGCAGGACGCCGTCAGGACGTTCTGAAGCTTCCCGGCTTCCGCTGTGCCCACAGCAGCCTCAGCGCGCTGCCAGTCGCGCCAATAACGGGGCCAGCGCCACGCGCACAGGGATACGCTAGCCTTGGCAACGATAGGCTCAGCATCTGCGACTTTCAAAAGGTGAGCCACGACAAGGTTGCCATGTGCTGGATGGCCAGTGTGCCCGTTGCGCCCGGAGGTTTCATGCTGTGCGTGCTGTGTGATTGCCTCCTGACTGCCGGCGCGTATGAAGGTTACATCGGTTTTCAGGAGCTGATAGCGTGGTCCAGAGGCTTTCATGGGTGCCTTTATGTGCAATGAATTAAGAGCGCATGTTGCAGCGGCTTTGCAGGGTGGTCTTGTACAAGCTCCACTCGTTGATTCCAGCATGCTGAGGCTTGATATCGAAGAGCGGAATCCCACTCTATTCTGCAGCATGAAGGACTTGGAAATCACACTGCAGGTTGCTGCACGCAGCTCCGGGTCACGGAGAGCATTGCAGCATGCCCGACGGCGCGGAGCCGCGGGTGACGCGCGGCGCTGCTGGGCAAACTGCTCAAGCGGCCGATCTTGCCACGCCGCCGGCGGCTGCAAAGGGTGGTTCAGGACGCAAGTCTCGCAGCCAGGCGGCCACGGATGGGAGCAGCAGGCCAGCCACGCCAGCAACGCCCGCCATTGCCGCCGTGGCTCTTCGCAGCCAGGGGATCGCCGCACGTGACGTAGTGCTGGCAGCCACAGACAGCGCCAGTGGCATGACGCCTGAGCCGTCCGAGCCTAGGTCGCGACTCACTCGCAGCCGCAGCCGCTCTACAGGCGTGGGCACTGCTGCCGCAGGCGCAGCCCCGCAGCCTGCAGCAGCAAAGCAGATGCGGCGGCGGCCCAGCGCAGCGTCTGCAGCCGCGGCGGCCGAACCTGCAGAGGTCCTGGACTTGTGCGACACGTCAATGGAGGAGGGTGGAGATGCGGCGGCGCAGTCGGATGACGAAGCCAGCGGCCAATCGGGTTCGGACGCTGACGCATCGGACTCCGAGGAGGCCGCGGACTCTGGGGATAACGAGCCTGTCATGCCGGAGGTCCCCCATAGGTGCGCGTGATGCTGACGCTGCCTGCCGTGCATCGTTTCTCGACGGACTGCGCCACTTCGAAGTCCACCTATGCGACCTGGGCGCCATCGTGCGGAGCATGCTGTGCAGCTTCACTACACTGAGGTCTTTGATGAGAGGTACAGCCTGAGGTACCTCGTTCGCACTGCAGCCTCGCAAGGCGCGTGCGCCGGGCGGCCTCCCGCGCCGCCTCCGCGGCGGACCCTGACGAGGAGGCGGGCGCCGCCGCGGCAGCCTCGGGCGACAGCTCCGGCTCGGACTTCGAGCCGGAGGCGGGCGCCAGCGCCTCGGAGGACGATGGCGCCAGCGTCATGGACCTGACGGTGGAGGAGGAGGCGGACATGGCAGAGGAGTTGCAGGGGCTGGTGCGTTTGCGGTCTTTGGGTTTAGATTAGGGTTTTCGGGATCGTATTACATCATTGCCGTGTCCGGGATCAGCCGCTCTGTGTGCCGTGCCGAGACGCCTGCTGCTTCGGAAGATCAGCATCCACAACTCAAACCCATGCGTGCGCAGCAGAAGCCGCACCGTGTGTCGACAAGCTCCCAGGCTGCATCCGGGCACACGCGTGGTGATGATCGACTGGTTTGGGGACCGAGCCTTGCTCGAGGCCGTGCCGGTCTTGACGCCTCGTTGCTGTCATGTCTGCAGCACGAGGATGCGCAGGCCGAGGTGCAGCCGGCGCCCCGCGGCCGGGGCAGCCGCGGCGGCGGCCCCGGCAGCCGCGGTGGGCGCGGCGCTCGCGGCAGCGGCGGCGGCGGCCGGGCCCGTGGCCGCTGCCGCGGCAGCGCTCGCACMGCGGCCGAGATGGCGGCGGCGGACGCCGAGGCGATGGCGGCGGCGCCGCGCAGGCGGCGCGCCCCCAAGGCGCCAAAGAAGCCGCCGCCCAAGGACCCCTTCGGCCCGCGCATCACCTCCGACAACGAGGAGGAGCCGGAGTTCGACCCCGACGAGCTGGTGATCGACAAGGTGTGGTGTTCATGGAAGCCGTGGAAGCCTGGAAGCCGTGCAGCTATCTTTAAAAGCTGCAAAAGGAACCTGTATGCAGGTGGAGAAGGTAGATTACAGACGGTGGTTTGCACTGTCCATTTGGACTCGGGCCTGCCATTGTGCATCGCTGGGCGGTACGATGTGCACAGGCGTGATGCATGTCATCCACGGCCTTGCTGCTCCCGTGCAAGGCCCATTGTGAGTGCGATCCCTCTACACAAGCGGCGGCTCTCGCGATGCTGATGGCTGTTGTGCTCGCTGGCTCCCAAGGGTGCCCTGAACACCTCTTGTGAGCAGGCATGCTACGGGCCATCAATATCGGACACGACGAAGGCATGATTCATCATGCATCGGTGCCATGTCGCTGCCTTTCCCTCAAGTCTTCTGATAAATCTGTTCCAGCCAAGGTCGCAGGTCAATAGTCGTGCTGCAAACGGCGTGCGCATCTCGTATGCGCAGCAGCTGATGGTTTCTCGTCGGAGCCGCTGCGGAAGTCGACGACTTCGTCACTACATGCCAGACGGGAATATCCTGTCTCAACTTCCGTTCCCTTATTGTTCTGCAGGCCAGCTGCGCAGCATCCGATCACATCTTGTCGGACTGGAAGGCGGAGCCTCCGGCGAGCCTCCCTAGCTGTTACTGCACGGCAGCGGAAACCCATCTTGTTTAAGGGTTAGCAAGTCTTGGCAACATATGTGCAGCATCTCACAATGTCCCGCTGCAGGTGGAGGCGCAGATGGAGCCGCCGCCGGAGCTGCTGATGCCGCTGCTGCCGTACCAGAAGGAGTTTCTGGCGTGGGGCGTGGCTCAGGAGAAGGGCCCTGTCCGTGGCGGCATCCTTGCTGATGAGATGGGTGCGCAAGGTCCCGCCAAGCTCAGCGTGTAGCTGCCCGCTGATGCCTACAGTTCCTCCACCTGCCTGCCCTTTGTGCTCTCGCATCACACCGAGCGCCTCTGTCTGCCTGCCTGTGCCGCTGCTTGAACGGTGCGGCGCTTTGGTGGTCTGGCCTGCACCTTTGTCGCTGTTGCTCCGCCAACTCGCTTGCGACTCTCGCTTGCAACTCCCCGCAGGCATGGGCAAGACCATCCAGGCCATCTCCCTCATCGTGGCGCACCGCAACGACGACCCCGACGCTCTGCCGGCGTTGCGGCCCGCCGCCGCTGTTGCGCACCTCCCCAAGAACGCGCAGGCGGCGCGGCCGCGGCTGCGCCWSGGCGGCGCCCCGCGCGGCTCGGCGGCGCCCAGGGCGGCGCGGACGGCGGCGGCGCGCAGCCGGGGCATGAGCACGCCGGCGCAGGCTGCTGCGCGTCGCTGCGGCCGGAAACAGCCAAGCTCGCAGGTGCAGAAATGACTTTTGCGAACCTCACAAGCACCTTGTCACACAACTGCACCCACACCGACCTCAAAGTCCACGTACTGCCTCCAGAAATTACACTAGCCGGTGATTGAGCTCAATACTCCGCTCGCTGTTGTAGCTGACGATCGGGCCATCATGTGCAGACGCCGCGGCCGGCGAGGCGATGCGCGTGGGCGGCGTCACAGCAGAGCAGGCGCCCGCGGCCGCCTCCGCGGCCACCGCGCATGCGCAGGGCGTTCGCGCGGCTGCAGAGCCCGCCGCAGCGGAGCCCGCCGCGGCGGAGCCCGTGGCGGATGGCGCGGCGGCTGCGGACGGGGATGCGCACCCGGGTGTCGGGGCGCGGGATGACAGCCAGGACGACCGGTGGTGCGGCGCCACGCTGGTCGTCTGCCCCCTGGTGGCGGTCATCCAGTGGGGCCAGGAGATCGCGCGCTTCACCGACCCCGGCTCCGTGAAGGTGCACAGAGTGTGCCTCGAGTTCCTCGAGCGCCGACCGTGGCCGGCTGGGGCACAGTGCTGCTGGTGCAGGCTGTGCGCGGGAGCGCCAGGACAGCGATTATCGCTGAAGGCTCGACGCAGCGCTGGGGCGAGATGCTGAGGTTGGGACTGCAAGGATGAGCGCCAGGCGCAAGCACCTGCGGGTGCAAAAGTCACTGACACAAGCTTTCGCCTCCCCTTGGATAGGGACGACTCTGACAATCTCAGCATTCCGACACCATGAAACAGTGCAGGTGGTGGAACCAGAGGCGCTGTGGAGCTGCCATGTAGCAGGGGTCTATGGGCCTGAACCCTGACAATCCACCGCGAACGTGATGCAGGTGGTGGTGTACCACGGCGGCAAGCGCACTAGCGACCCTGCGGAGCTGGCCGCGGCGGATGTGGTGCTGACCACCTACTCCATAGTCGAGTCCGAGTACCGCCGCAACTGCCTGCCCGGCAAGGTGCCCTGCGCCTACTGCCGCCAGAAGATGTACCCCGACCGCCTACGCCTGCACCTCAAGTGCGCGCCGCCCTTCCTTCGCATCCGCTTGCACGAGACGACTTCACCTTCCTGAATAGACCACGATCCGCACCCCGTCGCCGACCTCCTGCAGTCTTGCGCCGAGGCGACGCTGCCGGCCGCCGTGCGCACTGCCATTGCCTGTGCTGCACGGGCTGCTGACAAGCTGCCCCACATTGAGCGCAGGTACTTTTGCGGGCCCAATGCGCACAAGACGGCGGCACTGGCGAAGCAGGTCACCAAGCGCCGCAAGACCGGCGCCGACGTGCGGCCCACCACCTCCCCGGATGTGCATCACTCTGCTGTCGTGTCTGTTGTGCGATGCCATATGAGCGCTTCTGACATGTCAGAAGTGGTCTGCAGACAGCTCAACAAACGGGTGCTGTTCAGGAGCGCTCATGCGGCGGTGTGCACCGGCATGCATCGAACACGAGGCTTCGCCTCAGCAGTCTTGCGGGCATGCCTGGGCGTGTGGTCGTGCACCGTACCGCATGCTCACTGCCCAGCGTGTCGTGCGCCAGGCCCGCCAGGCCGAGCCCGCGAGCGCCGACGAGAGCGAGGGCGGCGACGAGAGCGATGGCGATGACGGCGATGGCGACGGCGCGGCGGCTCCCGTGAAGAAGAAGGCTGAGGGGAGATCCGGCGCCGCCGCGAAGAAGGCTGCGGCTGCCGGCGGCAAAAAGAAGGCCAGCAAGGCCGCGGGCGAGAAGGTCGCCGGCAAGGCTGCGGGCGGGGGCGGCAAGGGGAAGAAGGCGCCCGCCAAGGGCAAGGCCGCCAAGCGCAAGCGGGACGAGGTGCGTGCGCTGGACTCTCCAGCAGCCGCCACACGATCTGACTGTCTTCATGTCGTTCCATTGCCTTCGTGCAGCGTGCTGCATGCAGGTCAGGCGCCACGCCTGTGCTGTCTCCCGCCACTGAACACGAGCATTCATCGGACTCGTGGCACACTTACAACTGATGAACCGCACATGTCCCGGAATGCAGGACGACGACGACGATGACGACTCGGACTTTGAGGTCGGCAGCGAGGATGTGTCAGAAGACGAGGAGGAGCTGGAGGTGGCAGGGGAGTCTGACGAGGAGGAGGCGGACGCTAATGACCCTGCCGCCGCGCGCCGCAAAGGTGTGCTGCTGACATCAGTGTCACAGTAAACAGTCTTTGATGGTCAGGGTTGTTGCGATGGTTGGAGTTTGCTTGCTACTAGACATGGTGGCTGTGCGGCTAGGCATTTTGCGGCACTGCATGCAACAGAACGGAGCAGGCAGGCCACCATGACGGATGCTTGTGTCGGGTGCTGCTGGCTGTCCTGGGTCCGAGGTCCCTGGTGGCGAGCTTGAAATACGTGTTCTGTCTTCCTGTGAATATCCTGTTTCTTTCTGCCTGCCGAACAGTCTCAGTGCAATCGTGGCAGATGCAGCGGCTGGCGGATGGGGCAGTCACGGGAGCTCAGGCCATCGTACCTGACATATTCTGTGGTCGACTTGCAGCTCCAGCCCTCTGCTTCGCCCCGCAGCCTGGGTGCAGCGGTGGTGGGCTCGGCGTGCGGCGGACGGGGCGGCAACGGACGCTTTTCCAGACTTGAAACCTGTCATGCGCAGCCCCCAACTTGACCCTTGCCCGCCTTCCTGCAGCCTGGAAGCAGGCGTGGCGGGCGAGGCGGGCGGCGGACAAGGCGATGACAGAGCGAGACGAGGCAGCCATCGACAAGGACCTCCAGTCCATGGTTGACGCCGCTGCTCGCGCCGACACCGCCAAGGGCGGCGCCAAAGAGGCCATCTCCCCGCTGCATGCGGTAGGCCGTTAACCTGCATGAGAGCGTGAACTCGCAGTTTGGCAGCAGACGCCCCACGGACAGCGCCCATGTTGGATCCTGCTGCGGCGGGTGTGTATATGTATGCACCCAGTTGAGTCCGCAGCACAGGCAATCCGAGATCGGTCTCCCTGGCCAATCCTGGGGCTGTGCGAACAAACTCGAGGACCTGCTTGCCAGCGTCCAATCTTGGCAGATGCTGTGGGCTGGACTCCATTGTAGGCCTCTGAGTGATGTGCACGAGTATCCGTTTGTGTGTGCGGTTGAGTGCTGATCCTGTGTGTGTTGTTGCTTGCTCCTGCTGAGACTGACACCCCATATTCCATCCTGTGCCCCGCAGGTGCAGTGGCGACGCATCGTTCTGGACGAGGCGCACAACATCAAGGACCGGCAGTGCTCCACTGCAAAGGCTGTCTTCGCGCTGACCTCCAAGTACAAGTGGGCGCTGTCCGGCACGCCGCTGCAGAACCGCGTCAGTGCGTCCCTGGCCCCTCTGGTGCATCTGATGGCCAGACTTCTCAGTGCACTGCGCCGTCGCCGGGGCAGAGATTTAAAGAAGCAATGCACCACAGCCATGTCTTGCACGGCCAAGTGGTCCTCATGCACTTGTTCGCAAGTTATCAGACACATGACCTGAGGGCGCATTCTCAGCACCCTGGGGCAGCCTGGCAGCAGGTCGGGAAGAAACTGTCATGTCGAGGCTGGCCTGATACGCTGCTGCTTCCACCTTCCAGGCGAGCTTTACAGCCTGGTGCGCTTCCTGCGCATCTTTCCGTACGCCTACTACTTCTGCCGCAAGGCCGGCGGCTGCGACTGCCGGTCGCTCGACCACAAGTTCCGCAACCGCCGCGCCTGCCACACCTGCGGGTGCATGTCATTCCTTCTTTCTGGCATCCCAACCTGCTTGATCGCAACCCGCTGTCAGGCATTCCCCTTCCGCCCAATTGCTTTCGCTACCCCTCCTCCGTGTGCGAACCTCCACAATCGCCCCAAACATCGTTCAGCATCTGCAAGCGGAGTGAGTACTGCTGCAGCTAGCGAGGAGGAGTGATTGCAGCCGCACCCCCCATGTTCAGACAGTACGAGTGCTGGTGGTACACCAAACACAAGCGGCACTGACACACGACACCTCTGAACGCAGGCACGGCCCGGCGAGCCACTACTGCTGGTGGAACAAGTACGTGGCCAATCCCATCAAGACGTGGGGCTTCAGCGGCAAGGGGCGCACCGCAATGCGGGTCCTCAAGGAGGAAATCCTCCCGGTATGTCCAAAAAAAACTCATCTTTCCCAAAATTTGTTCATCTACTTGGTGACACACATGAACCCTTGGAGTATGAGAGAGAGACCACTGAGGAACTTTTTGCGGGCTGCATTGTGCAGGCCATCCTGCTGCGGCGCACCAAAGTCGGCTGCGCCGACGTCCTGTCGCTGCCGCCGCGGTGCGCTCCTCAGTCACCGCCCTTCCTGTGATCCAATCCGTGACCCGCGTGCTCTCCTCGGCGTCGCGACGCCCGACGGCGCGCGGGCGCCCGACCACTGCCAGCTGATGCATCCTGTCGGCACTGCCATGTTTCATGTTGGGGACCACCTCATCGTCCAAAGCACGCCCCCTCTCTCCGCTCTCATCTGAGCAGGCACCGGCACCAATGTTGCAGGACGGTGGTGCTGCGCAAGGACAAGTTCGACGCGCGGGAGGAGGACTTTTACGAGGCGCTGTACACGCAGAGCCAGGCGCAGTTTGGCACCTATGTGGAGACGGGCACCGTGCTCAACAACTACGCCCACATCTTCGACCTGCTCATCCGCCTGCGCCAGGTGCTTTGCTGCAGGACCATGTGCGTGGGCCCCCGACACTCGCACCCAGCTGGCAACCAGCAGGGAGGGCATATCTAACTCTGACGTGGGAACTGGGAGCATGCCTCGCGCAACAGCGAAAGCATCTCCTGCACACCCTTCTCCTGATCCGAGGGACATGGGAATCCAACTGGCGACGCGAGCAGGCGGCCGCTGGCCTGCCGTGTTGTCACGCAGTCCCAGCTTTACTCTGCCTGCTTTGCCTGGCAGGCTCCCCCCTGCCTCGGCGCTGCCTGTGATGCCTCACAAATACAAAACATGGTTTTCCTCGTTCCCCGCAGGCGGTGAACCACCCGTACCTGGTGGTGCACAGCGCCACGGCGGCGGACCGCGCCCCCGTGCCGGCGCTGGGCGATGGCGCCGCGCCGCCGGCGTCCGCCATCTGCGCCGTGTGCCACGACCCCTTCGAGGTGGGTCGCCACCGCCGCCGCGCCGCCGCCGCATCGGTGCACAGCCCGAGGCTCAGGGACGAGCTCCGCAGTAGTTGCACCATGAGCGCCACCTTTTGTGCAGCGCCATCGCATGCCATTGCAAGCCCGGCCAGCGTCGGTTGAGCAGCGTTTGGACAGCACTGCTCGCAGACTGTCGTCGCCCCAGACACTGCCGCAAGTGAGACACCAAAGCGCGGCGCTTCCGGACCCCGCATCATCCAAAGAAGCAACCCTCCTACGGTCACATTCCATGCGGCCAAAACCATGAGGCTTGCTTGTCTGCTCGTGCTCAGGACCCGGTGCAGGCGGGGTGCGGCCACACCTTCTGCCGGGGGTGTGTGCAAGAGTACATGGACGGCGCGGCGGCTGAGGGCGGCGCCGCCTGCCCCACCTGCTCCCGCCCCCTCACCGTCTCCCTCGACCAGGTGCGAGTGGCCACACGTTCTCTTCCGGCCGGAGCCTGCGGCCCTGCCCTGGAGGAGCGGCTCCAAGGAGCACCTGCCCAAGTCTGGGTCCGCATGGTCCTGTGTTTGCGAAAAACGTCATAGCAATAGCTGTTGCAACTTGTACTGAAAATTCAGTATCTTGCACCTGCGTAAGGGTCGCAGTCAAAGCCGTGTTCATCCTGCGAATGCGTTTTGAACTCCACCGAAACCTGCAACTAGGCCTAGCGCTGCAACTGCAACTGAAGCGGCTCCTCCCGTTTGCGTGCAGGAGGGGCAGAAGGCGCTGCGGGCGCTGGCGGCGAAGAAGCGCAGCATCCTGTCCCGCATCGACACCTCCTGCTTCCAGTCCAGCACCAAGGTGCAGCACTGCTCGCATCCAGGGTCTCGCATGGGGAGTGATTCGTTAAAACTTCAGGTGCTGCCTCGGCTGGCGCATGGAGTTCGCCTGGCATCTGGACCCTACCGAGCCTCTGCACTGGTTGCCATATGTTTCGGCATTCACAAGCCAGGTGCCGTGTGCGCATAGCAGTCAGCAGCTGCACTGAGCAGGTCTGCACGGGGTGCCATCTCTGGATCGTCAACGTTGTCATGACGAGTGTCCACGATGATCTCCCATCAACCTCGTCAAACAGGTGGAGGCAGTGCGGGAGGAGATATACCGCATGAAGCGCCGCGACCCGGCGGCCAAGGTCATCATCTTCAGCCAGTTCACCTCCATGCTGGACATCCTGCAGTACCGCCTCACGCAGGCGCGCGCCGGGCAAACCTAAAGCTGAAACAAAGCCCAGAGCTCGCAGTCTCGGGCGCCTGTCTTCACCAGCTTTGGCACCCTCGGCGGAGAACACACAGCCGAGCAGTTCGGCCATGATGCACGAAACGGGAGCGGCTGGGAAGCAACACGCAGAGAGTTGGGAAGCAGCGAAGTGAGCCGTCATTGGAGCCGTCGTAGTCCGACAGGGGAGTGTGCCCTCTGAGGCCATTCGCGTGCCTGTCCTGCCCTGCAGGCGGGCATCAAGTGCGTGGTGCTGAAGGGCAGCATGACCATGGAGCAGCGGGACCGCATGATCGAGGCCTTCACGCACGACGCCTCCGTCACCGTGTTCCTCATGTCGCTCAAGGCCGGCGGTGCGGCGTCCCACCAATCCCGCCCGCCTCGCTGCAGATGTTCAAACGAGCCATGACTTCTTTCATTGCTGCAGCCCGCTGCATTATGAGCCAGCAGGGACCAGATGCTGTGCAGCGTCGCCTTCTGGGGCTCACATAAAGGCATGAAACCTCTGCTCAACGGTCCGGCGAGCGTTTTAATGCAGGTGTGGCGCTGAACCTGACGGCCGCCAGCCACGTGTTCCTGATGGACCCCTGGTGGAACCCAGCCGTAGAGGCGCAGGCCCAGGACCGCATCCACCGCCTTGGTGCGCCGCAGCCTTGAGGGAACAGCATCTTGAGGCAACAGCAGCTGCGCGATTGATCGAGCCTCCGTGGCTGCTTGATGCGGTGCGGTGTCGCGGTGGTGCGGTGTCGAACCTGACGGCAGCGCTGCTGAGCCTTCGTGCAGGCTGGTCGCCTTGTCGACGTGGCAAGCATATGCGCCATCCACCTCATGTGCTGACCAGCGGCCGTGGCTGTGACGATGTTGGCTTCCTGCCTCCCCCCGCAGGCCAGTACAAGCCCATCCACGCGGTGCGCTTCATCATCGGCGGCACCATCGAGGAGCGCATCCTCAAGCTGCAGGACAAGAAGCAGGCCGTCTTTGAGGGCACAGTCGGCAAGGACGCCGCCGCGCTGGTGCGCTTTCTGCTCTGATTCCGCTGCGGCGCTCCAACGGTTGGCGGCTGTCAACTGGTATCGTGTGGCCGAAGTGTTGAAGCGAGGGCGAGACTGATCAATGTGAATGCCCCATGCAGGCGAAGTTAACAGAAGAAGACATGAAGTTCCTGTTCGCTTGAGGCAGCGCGGACGCCGTCGTCTGATGCGCACAACCACGAAAGCACCATCGGCGATGTATACGCCGCAATACATCGGCATGCTGATGGCGACAGCAAGCCAAGGACGTCGGTTGGTGCCCGTCCTTCGCCTTCGCAGCTAGGCGATGCCGCACGGCGTGAAGAACCGAGAAAGCCAACCCCGGCAGCATGGCAGCTCACTGAATCAAAGCTGACTTAGCCGCTGCAGATTTCTCCCTGGCCTGGCTGTTCTCGCCTTGCAGGCCTACAAGCTGCGACGATCATTGAGCTCGCGGCGCATCAGTACGTCGATGCTGTGCTGGATGTCAAGGTCGCGGGGTGTCGGCGCCACTCAACGGCAGCAGTGCTTACAGAAGGGCGCCTAGGGAACGGCTGCCAGCACCCACTTTGGATATGGGATATGTTGTGCCATGTATATGATGACTTTTGCTGAATTGCTTGTCGCGCGCTTGTTGCGTGTGCATGAATTGAGACGGCTGCATTATATTGTGACTGCATTGTATTGTGATGCCCCGGCTTTGAGAAAACACGGCGACCCCACAGGCTGATAGCTCATTGAGGGTGTTTCAATTCTCGCCAACTCTTTCAAACGGGATTCTACAAAAGCAATCAAACAACTGGAGCCGCCTGTGCTACAAGCTACTCTGCCGTCCGTGCTTCCTCGCTTTTGCATTTCGCCGCAGCCTGCAGCTGCGCCGCGAGCTCGTCGATGCGCGCAAACTGCCACGGCCAGCGGGTATTGTACAAGAAGGGGCGGTGGTCAAAGCGGTTGTCGTCGGGGGAGTACTCCTCCGCGTGGTATGCCGGCGTCAGCGTCGTTGCCTTGTGCCGGTTGATGGAATAGTACCTGAAAATATATATAATACTCGGCGTCGATTTGTTTACCATGGCTGGCAACTGACATCCAGCAAAGACTCTGCGACGCCAGGCTGGGCTGTGACGAACAGGCATGCGGATTTACGCGCCTGAAGAAGGCCTGCACGCGCTCGGCGATGAGCGGCGGCGCGTAGCGGGCCCGCCACTCCACCAGCAGCTTGCGGAACATGAGCACCGGGCCGCAGCGCTCGATCTTGCGCAGCCGCCCGTAGATGCCCAGCTCCTGCGTACGTGTGGATCTGAGGAATAGCTGGAAATTGAAATAGTGCGCAGCAGTCACGCCATGAGGCGGCTGGACAGCTGAGGTGTATCGTGTCTGTTGATGTCGCCAACAACACGAATGGCCACTGTGAGAATCTGCGGAGAGGTGTAGCGTCTCCCATGCACGCGGTGGACAGCAACAACCGAGTCGAAACCCGGTATCAATCGACCACTGACCAAACAAGCAGTCCACGAGCCGCATTTATGGGACCCAGTCCTTGGCCAATCGATGTTTCCAACCAGGGCAAGCAATCTGACCTGCAACGCACCTCATACGTCATGCCCATATCCTGCTCGTCCGTCTGTGCTGCGGTGCCGACCCGGATGGGCTCCAACTCCGCGGTCGGCGGCGCCTCCACCACGTTTTCGAGCTCCGGGTAGCCTAAATGTTGCGCGCCCCAGCGCAGGAAGCGCTTCAGGTCGCCCTTGCTGATGCCGCCTGCGCGCGCAGTGACCATGCCCATGTGTTTGCATCCAGGTCTGCTGTGTGCTGCACAGCACCTGAGCATCATGGGGTGCACCGCATGAGTCGCTTGCCGCTCGTGTTAGGTCGCTGATGCTGCCTTGCGCGCGGGTGACCCACATCACCCTCGCCGGTTGTCGTCTGCAAGTGTGTGCGATCTGTGTGGAGTCGAGCACCGCACACCATCTGGGGACAGGGGCAGGAAGCAGAAGTGCGTCAGGTTGCCCTGCTGATGCCAGTTGCGCGGGCACACCTTCCCTGTCTGCATTTCTTCAATCCTTTTGCAGCAGACTGCTCGACTGGTGCCCAGGCGCCCGTACGCGCGTTGGGGCAACCGCTGTACGTGCTGGGGAGGTGGCTGCGATGGCCTTGAGCTTGCAGAGTCCGCTGAGCGACCAGCAGCATCTCCTCGAGCAAAATTCGTGCGGAACCCAAGACCCGGCCCCACCAATGGGGTTGATGTCGGCGGAGCTGCAGTCGTATTTTGTCAGGTACCCCCGCAGCCCCTCGTCCACGTTGGCGGAGCCCAGCACCAGCAGGAAGCCCTGCCGGCCCCGCGTCCACGGCCGCAGCTGCGCCAGGAAGAACGCCAGCACCATGCGCAGCCGCGCCTGGATGTTCTGCAGCGCCAGGTTCTCTGCGTTGGTGCCGCCGTCTGCCTGCAAAGTGGGCCAAGGAAGGCGTGCTTGCGGAAGGACAGAAAGATCGTCTTGTCTAATTGTATTGTGTTGTCGCATCTTGACACTGTTTCTCAAGTGTCGACATTGTCGAGATATCGGCCCTGGCGTAAGTGGTGGCGGGCTGCTTGATCGGTGGGCGCTGGCTCTGGCCCCGGCCCGAAGAGGAAGCTCGGCTCCTAGACCGATCTGTGGTACACCGCAATCACCAGCATCTGTGATCCGGACAAGCGGTCCAAAATCGACCTACCCGGAAGGCGGGACGCTTGCCGGTAATAACGCCGAAGAGCGCCGCCATTGCCGCCACGACTGTGTCAATCTTCACATCCAGGTGGTCCGACCCGATCTGCAACACAGCACAGGGTGCCTTGCGAAGTCATCTGCCTGGTGCTGCGTCATCTATCTCTCACTCTAAGCCTGCAAGAGATCGGGCTGTTTAGGTTTCCTCATGCAGACATCGCTTTTGACACCAGAAACCGACCGGCGTCAAGGCAACCCGAGCGCAGAGTTGCAGGACTCCTGGCACCTGCTCCGCCAGGGTGGCCGCCCGCTGCCGAGTCTCCGCTGAGCTGTTGTCGGTGCCCATGTACACCGTGGTGAAGATGCGCCGCAGCAGCTCCTCCGCGCCGCCCAGCTCCTCCCCTTCTGCATACTGCCCTATCCTGCAGCAGGGCGAGACGTGGTGTCACACCGGCCGCATGAGGATGCTAACATGGGGGACAACACAGCTCTGCATATTGCCCGATCCTGCGCCAGACCACTGAAAGTGCCTGAGCTGCCTCTCGAGCCAGGCCACGCGAGGGTGGGACAGAGGCTTGTGCACCACGCCGCTTCTTGCAGAGTCACAGACGGCAGACGATGCCGGCTCAGGAGGTTACATGGACGCATTCATTGCGGCTTGGGCGCTGACAGCACCGTGACAGTCCAGATGTCGACCGCAACATCCACCGTGCCGCCATCTGTGGCCCCGATGAGACTGCAGTGCCCGGACCATGTTCGTAGAATTCAACTTCGAGTGTTTTCAGAGCCGCATCCACACCTGCGGGCGTCGGCCAGCGCCTGCGCGTCGCCCCCTGCGGCAGCTCTGACCACCATCTGCGCCATGGCGCCCACGATGGCGGCCGTGGAACTGCTGTCTGCACCGCCTGACAGCGGCAACATGAACCCGCTCGCGCCGCTGCAATCGCAGCACAGGGGCACAGACTCAAGATTGTGGCGGCCACGCCGCCAGGCGGCGGGAACCCGCTCGCATTGCTGGCAGCACAGTGCAAGGCACGTGGTGGGAAGTGGTCGTTGCTGCTAGCGCAATGCGTCCTCGCCTCTCGGCGCCTGCGCACCCGTTCTGCCAAACTGCAGCGTTCAGCTGTGCAGTGCATCGGCGCTTGCGTGCGTCAGTCTCATCAGCCCAACCACAGCTTGAGGGCCTTGGCAGCGTTGACTAAGTATGAAATGGCTCGACTGATATGCATTCACCTGCGCCGGAGGTAGTCCCACAGCCAGGCCGCCGGCCCCCACGCAATCTCCTCCTCCGGCTGAAAGTAGAAGGCCTCGCGTCGCGGCGACGGCAGCGCCGCCGTGCCCGGCGGCAGGCAGAGCCCGAAGTCCACGTCTACCCTCGGGATGCTGGGCCACAGACATGCGAGGGTTTCACCCAGAAGCGAACAGATGGGTTTGACTGTCTCCTGAGTCAGGCTAAGAGGTACCGTTTGTGCCGCCCTCCTTCCAGACGCCAACCGCGGGCGGGCCTCACAGATCCCGTTCAGATGCTAGTGGCCGAGTCAAAGCGCAGCCCCGGGGCTGCTGTCGCCCCACACCCGCACCTGACACTAAAACAGGTGCGTGTCTCGGCGCAGCGGACGCTCATCCGGACTGCCGTTCCCGCTGCCCAGGACACTTTGTCAGCGGTGGCACCTCACCCCCACCGCCCCTCCCGACTGCCGAAACTGTCCAGGCTCAGCAAATTCAAGGCATCGTGACCCCGCGCGTTTCGGTGCCGCACCAGCCCTGGAGCACACGTACCTGGGTGCGGAGGACGCCTGCTCCCGCTGGCTGCTGTTCTTGCCACGCCAGGAGACGACCTCATCCAGGTCCACAGTGGCCGCTACCACCTCGACCTCCTCCACAGCAAACTGCTCCCCCTGCGGTGCCCGGTGCCAACAAATCTCGGGAGCTGCTGGGGCGCAAGCATGGCAGTTGTGCCTGGGCTCTCAGTCGGTGGCGCTGGTGGCAGGAAAGCAGCGGTCTCATTAGGCAGCAGCCGTGCTGAGATGCCTGTCGCCGACGTCTTAGGTGTTGCTACATGCAGTGCCAGCCTGAAGTATACAACCTCTGACTCTAGGCTGAAACAACGTTCCTCAATTGTGTGGCAAAATGCAGTGCCTGGTGTCTTCCCTCACGATGCGCGGCAGGCACACCTGGACGAGCAGGCTGCCATTCATGGTGACGCAGGCGGCACCATCATAATACAGCCGCCCGCCGTCGCAGCCCCGCTGGTTGGCGTACAGGTACACGCCGCCCGCTTTGGTAGTCGCACTGCGTATCAACTCCAGCCGCTGGTCCAGCTTCCTGCAGAGAAATTCCCAGAGTGTCAAGCGGTGTCTGCGCACACACGACCTTTGTCACCTACAGACCCACGGTCTATCAGACTGCTGCAGCGACTCGCCCGTGTTGGCGCTAGGCTGCGTCACGATCAGGTTGGAGACGCGCTGTGCAGCCACCAGCTGACCCACTGCAGCTGCAGGGCCACTGTGCAGGCTGACGCACTGCAATCTGCAGGACCAGCACTGCGCCCTTATGCCTGAGCTGCTGATGGAAGCCGCTCCCCCCATGGCTGATTTGGTTCAGTCTGTACAAACAGTTTAGGGTTTAGGAGTTAGGCGTCCGGGTATCACACCTGAGCTGATGGTGGGAGCCGCTGCCATTGGAGATGATCTCCACGCCGTTGAGCGCCAGCGCGATGTGCGGCGCGTGCGGCGTGAACAGCTCCTCGCACGTCTCTGCCGCCAGCGTGGTGTCCCTGAACGAAAGCGCCAGGTCGCCTGCAGCCAGGCGTGTGACACTGCTCAATCGGATGTGCTAGCTTGTGCATCCCGCGGGTTGGTCAGGAGCATGATGCGAGGGCAATGAGGGCACCCTGGACACGAAACGTGCCGCTGCGCAGGTGTGCTGTACGCTGCAGCGCAGGTGGCACGCACCGATGGGGCAGGTAGTCTGGCCGGTGACATCTGCAATGTCGAGCGGCAGCTTGAAAGCCTGCACCTGGCGTCGGTGTTTCCAGGTGTTGAAGTATCGCGACTCCCTGGCGGACAGAGGTCACATACAAGATACGTCAACAGCGCAGCCATCGTTCGATGGGCATTGGATTTGCACATGAACAACGAGTGTCCTACAACGCATGGTGCAGATGTTGTGCCCGCGGCGGGCAAATATAAACATTTAGTTATTTAATTATATAGATGTCCAGGTAAAATGCGACAGGTACACCTGTAATTGCCGTCATCTGCCAGGTTCTGCTTTGGCCTGATGGCCAGGATGCGGCCGTCCAGCAGGAATACGCGGCAGTTGTAGCGCACCGAGTCATGCATGAGCGGCATGCCCACATCGCACACAATATCGTGTGTCAGCTCGCCCCTGAGCAGCTCCTGCACCGCCACGATGACATGCTGAGGTGTTTTCTGATCCCATCTGCAAGTACAGTCGCCAGCGTGCTGGAATTTCTCATTTGGGTGATGTGCTGCCGCAGCATGTCAGCGGCTTCATGTGCCGGATATGCAGTCCCGTGTGTGCAGCGCGCACCGCCAGGCACTCCCAAGAGTGCTCGATGGTGTCCAGCTCCAGGAAGTGGTCCTCGCAGCCGTAGCCGGGTATCTCCAGTTCCGGCCCTACCTGCGGCGCCGCACAGCATGCGTCAGGTGGATGCCATGCAACCATCATGCATGAAACTGCACCCAAAGTCGTCCAGATCGCTGTACAAGACGATTTTTTATGTATTGAAGGCATGCGCACCCGGTACCGTGCTCCCTGCGCTTTAGCCTGCTCAATGGACTGGATGATGCGGCGCAGATTGCCATCAAAATCGAGCGCCCATTGGTTCAGGTTGCATGTCGCGAGGGTGGCCAGCCGGTGATGCATCGCGATGCCAAATTATACTATCAGTAAGCTGTCACAGCAAAAGCAGCATCAGCCAAAAATCAACGATAATCGATCACCGCTGACTGGTTTCGAAGTGGTCAATCTGTTGCCTGAGTCGCCCGCTTTCCAAGATGAATAAACAAGATGAATGAACTTATCAGCAATGTCTGAGGAACTGCAGAATGTGTTGAGCGACTGCACAGAGGCTCAGCATGCATCGCAGAGAAGGCGCCCTGTAGGAAGAGCTGCGACACTTCGATTTGGGCCAAGCTTGCGTGCACAATTGATTTTTCATCCAAGCAGGCTTTGCGTGTGTAGCTTTAGATCGAGCAAGTGGCACCGACATGGCGCCGAGGCTGGATCCAGAGTGCACGGAAGCCGACATAACTGAAGAGGATGGGGTGTTTTTTGAGAGCAAGGGGGCCGTTTGCTTCACAGCAGAGAGCCAGCTGGCAGCGGATGCGTACATCAATGCTGCCGAGGTGCTGGCTGTGTCATCGAGACACGGCGTGGTGTTCCTGTCAGACCCCCGAGGTGGGCAACCTGTCCAGAAGCAGCCTCCGATCGCATGGTGGCTGTGGCATCACTGTGTCACATCCGCCAAACGAAGCTCTGAACAGCTCGGGTGGTTGCAGGCGTGTATGCCGCATACACGGACGCGCTGCTGGCAGCGGCCCGCCCCGACGGCGATGATGACTCGTGCGCATTCCACTTGCCACCTGCTTTGCACATTATGCTGGTTGCAGATGCTCGACACCGCTCTCAAAATCCTCCGACACAGCCTTGCCGCCAGAAGAAACGTTGTGTGCGTGCCGCATCGCAGGGAGCTGCCGACGCTCACTGCCGCCGAGGTCGGCAGTGCACAGATCTCCAGCGAGGGCCTGGCGTCGCTGAGCCTGTCGCCGGACCAGCGGATCCTGGCGATTGCACCCGTGTCGGGCGGCGTCATCAACCTGTTCACAGTCCACAGCCTCGTGGAGGCCGGCACCCCGGCGCCGTCATTTGCCACCTGGGAACTGCCGGCGGGCGACAGGGCGCTGCAGGTGAGCTCCTTGATCGAGCATGTGCCACCATTGAGTGCGTGATGCCAAGGACTGCACGCACGCAATTTGCAGCAGCATTCACGGTGTCCGGCCCAAGGTCTATCAGCAGTTGCGGCAGCCTTGGGTGCAGGGTGTTGTGTGACCAGCAGGTCCGGCAGCCAAAACTCGTGGATCAAGCCCAGCGACCGACGGGCAGTCTCGCTCTCTGCAGCTGGCCTGGAGGCCCGGGGTGAGCGCGGACGAAGCGGCGCAGTGCCTGGTGGCCACCTCCGGCGGCGCGCTGCTGCTCGGGCGGCCGGGMGRYCGSYTGCGGCCGCTGCAGGGCGCTCCGCAGGGGGCGCGCTCGGCGGCCTGGTCGCCCGACGGGCGGCTGCTGGCGGTCGCTGCCGCTGACGAGGTGGTCGTGCGGCACTGGGACAACGGAGCCAGCTTCACCGCCGGCATCCCGGTGCGTTCACAGTGCCGCGGTCCGCTGCCGGCATGCTGCAGCCAGTGGGACGCCCACTCTGAGGCCATCTTGCAGGAAGGCGCTGACGCTGCGATCCCTGGGCTGCCAGTTCCTGCGGTCGATGACGTGCAGCCGTGATTTTGGCACCAGTTGGTCATTGAGCGGCGCGATGGTCGGCGGCGCAGGCCGAGCACGAGACGCAGGAGCTGCGGACGGACAGCGTATACTGGACTGGCCCTGCGGCAGTGCTGGTCAGCTCCGTCACGCGGGAGGGCCAGGTGCGGATTCTTTGTGCAACACTGTGTCCGGAGGTGTGGTGCAGTCCTGCTTGCGCCAGCCGATCATGTCCCTCGTCAGGGGTGGAGCATGCCATTAGTGCTCAATCGCATGGAGTGTCAGAGAGTGACTGGTGAGCAGCAGGTGAAGAGCGCGTGAGAGTATGGCTGGGTTAGGGATGCCTGATATAGATAAGCAGATGAGAATCAAACCTCCTGTGTAGGAGGAGGCAGACCAGGCGCCGATGCAGATACTGCACTGGTCGCACTGGGCGCCGGGCAGTGGCGAACCCGCCGGGCTCACGCTGTCGGCCTTCTGGCCCAACAACACGGTGCCGGGCGCCAGCGTCGGCGCCGCTGCAGCACCGCGGCTGGCGGCGGCGGACGTGCCGGGTGTTGGCGTGACGGTCACGGCGCACCGGCAGTCGCCGGACGAGCACATCAAAGTCGTCGGTGGGCCGTGCTGCCTCCCGAATCAGTCAAAAAGAACCCAAACCACCATCTTGCAAGGTTCCTGAACGTTGTGGAAGGTTCAGCACCAGGAACCTGCAAGGCAGTGTTGCCACAACGTGAGGCCCGCGTTTTGCTTGAGCTACTGTGTAGAGGTGTGTATGCCCACACACCCATGCTGCGACTTGCTGCAGTGCCGGCGGTTCAGAATGATGAGGTGCCATGGCTGGTGTGGACGAGATGACGGTGTCTCTTGCGATTTCTCTTGCGATTTGATCGTGCAGAGGCGGCAGTTGAGGGCGGTGAGGCGCCGCGGCTGGTGGACATCGTGGACGACCGGCTGGCGGTGCGGGTACCTAACGCCGCGGACGATGCCGACAACTTTGTGCTCGGTGCGAACAGCGGGGTGCATGTCGCCATTATGACCCGCATCGCTGCATTCGACCGGCCAAGTCGTCTGCTGCTCCCTGTCAGAACGCGCAAGGCCCCAAAGCTGGTTACTGGCTGACTTGGGTGTCCCTCTGTAACGGGAACCCAGAAGCTAGCAGACCAGGCAGATGCGACGCCACACAGTAGGCACGCATTGTAGTAGAAGGTGCGACGTTGCTATCTCGCAGGCCTGGGCGTGGACCTGACCAGCACCCAGCTGGCGGTGCACAACCCGCTGGACGCCGCAGAGCCAGACCTGCCGCCTAGCCCGCTGCTGGTGGCGGCGACTTCAGACGCCAAGCTGCATTTCTACACGCTGTCGCACCTTCGGCGGCCGCTGGTGGGGCTGGTGTCGCCGCCAGCGCCCATACTGGCGGGCCTCCCGCCGCTGGCGGCAGCCGAGCCTGATGCAGCGCAGGCAGTCGCTGCCCCTGCAGACACCGGCGCACAGGCTCCAGGGCTCGCCAGTGCCGCAGCGCTGGAGCACGAGGACGGCAGCGTCGCGGAGGCCGCGCGGGCGGGTCTGCCGGAATCGTCATCAGACGAGGAGGGCAGCGTCGATGCGGTGGCGCAGCCAAGACTGCCAGACTCTTCAGGCGAGGAAGGCAGCGTAACGGCGGCCGCGCAGGCGGGACTGCCGGACTCGTCAGACGAGGAGGGCAGTGTTGGTGCGGCAGCGGCGGCAGAGCTCCCGGACTCTGATGATGAGAGTCTCGGCGAGAGCAGCGAAGAGGGCGACAGGGCCTCTGCGCAAAGTGACGGTGCCGCGCCGCCGGGCAGCAAGCTTGCAGTGTCAGGTGTGCACTGTGCCTGGCACATGGCTGATCATGAGCGACGTGCGCCTTTAGGTTCCTATTGGAACACATTTTGTTGCGCACACGGCTAGTGACCGTCAAATTCGCGCACATAGCGCTCGACTTGGCCCCGCAGCGATTTCTCCATATGAATCGCAGCTGGCGATGCTTGCAGCTTTGGACTTGCACCCTGTAGGCTGGGGCGCTGATCTGCTGAGCGCCAATGCCAAGGCGGCACAAGAGGCTGCGGCTGCAACCGCAAAGCAGATCGAGGAGGCCAAGGGTGGCGGCTCAGCGCCTCCCGCAGCAGCGTCAGCGGCGGCATCGAAGCCGGTTTTCAACTTCGGAATCCAGCCCGCCGCGTTGGCCGGCGCGGCGCCGCCCGCGACGGTGCCAGCGGCGTCAGGCTGGGGAGCGGATTTGCTGAGTGCGAATGCCAAGGCAGCACAGGAGGCTGCAGCCGCGACTGCCAAGCAGATCGAAGAGGCCAAGGGTGGCAGCTCAGTGCCTCCGGCGGTATTGTCAGCTCCGGCATCAGCACCGGCGTTCAATTTTGGGATTCAGCCCGCCACATCGGCCGCCGCAGCGCCGCCTGCGACCTCGGCAGCGACAGCGGCATTCGGCAACAGCTTCAGGTTTGGGCAGGCTGCCACCTCCCTGCCAGCCGCACCCTCCTCCGGAATTCCGTCCGCCTTTGGCATGCCGGCCTTTGGCCAGCCGGCTGCCGGCAAGCCGTCCGGCATACCCTCAGCCTTCGGCTTCACACCCACAGCTTCAGCGGCTGCGCCGGCGGCGCCATTCAGCTTCGGCTCCACCACCGAGGCGGGCAGCTCCACGGCAGCCAGCAAGCAGGGCTTCGGCTTTGGCGCAGCCTCCATGACAGCCAAACCAGGTGGCTTTGGCTTCAGCGTGCCTGTGGTCGCCTCCGCAAGCAGCGCGACTGCCGATGGCGGCCGCCCGGCAGGCAGCGTCTCTCCGCCGGGCGGCCTCGACCTTGGCGGCCGCTCGGCATCGAGTGTCTCCCCGCGGGCCAGCCTCGACCTCAGCCGTGGCACCAGCGGCCCCCTGCGGCAGGCGTTTGGCATCGCACCCGACGCCGTCGGCCAGGCGGACGCTGCAGGCAGCGAGGCCGATGCCGCCGCCAGCTGGTCAAGCGACTCAAAGCGAGAGCGGCCTGCTGACATGCCAATGGGCTTTGAATCGCGCATCCCGCAGCCGCCGCCTCCCAATGATGAGCCTGCACAGCGTCTGCCGCACAAGCCCGACTTCGAGGCGCCGCTGCCGTCCAAGCGGGCGGCTCCAGAGCCAGCGCAGGCGCCGCAAGCGGAGCTGGCCGCTGCCGCCAAACCTGCGCAGCCGCCGCTGCCGTCCCGCAGCCAGGTGGTCCAGGCGCAGCAGGCTGCTACGACCGTGCTCGGCGCGCCGAAGCAGGTAAAGCTGTCAGTCGTTGCGTGCCCTTGGCAGCTGCCAGCGCCGTCTCGCCCCACACTGGCTGAGGCGCAGCACGTGCAGCGAATGTACTGAATGAGTTGAAATAGGCACGCCGTGTGGCTGTCTGTGGCGAGTCAGCAAAACCTGAAGGCGTTGGTGACTCCATATCCAGCGCGGCCAGTCCGGCCGTCTGGGGATGCAACAGGCTGACTCTTCTGTGCTTGGCATGCCGCAGCAGGCGAAGCCAATCGCCGCCGGGGCGCCAACGCAGCCGCCGGTGCCGTCGCGCAGCCAGGCGGCCCAGGCGCAGCAGGCGGCTTCGTCCACCTTTGGCACGCTGCAGCCCGCCAAGGCGGCTCCGACGAAGCCGGCCGCGGCGACAGCGCCCAAACCTGCGCTTCCGCCGGTTCCGACCCGCGCACAGGCGGCACAGGCGCAGCAGGCCGCCGCATCTGTGTTTGGCGGGCGGCAGGCGAGCAAGCCAGCTGCCCCTCCGCCGGCGCAGCCGCCGGTGCCGTCGCGCACACAGGCTGCACAGGCGCAGCAGGCCGCCGCGCCAATGTTTGGCGCGCCGCAGCCCCCACAGACGGCACCCCAGCAGCAGCAGCGGTTCAGCTTCGCCGCCCACGCTGGCGGGCCTGTGTTCCAGCCAAAGGCCTCGCTGCCAGCGCAGAAGCCATCGGCGTCCTCGCAGCCAGTAGCCAGCCAACATGCAGCGCCTGCCTCCGCGCAGCCGGCCGCATCGGCGAAGCGCCGTCAGCCACCCGAGCGCGCCGCTAGGGATGCCCCGCAGGAAGAGCAGCCGGAAGAGGCCGAGCCGCCGGCACACGTTGAGTCGCCGGCGGAAGCCGGGCCGCCAGCCGCTCCCGAGGTTTCCCGCCCAGAGCCTCAACTGCAAGGTGGCTGTCTCACCCGACCTTGTCAATTAAGAGCCTCATCTCTCGATGCAGCACATGGTGTGCAAAGTCGTACCATTGCAGCATGAACTCTGCAGCCTCGGGCATGAACTTTCCCCATCTGTCCGGTGTGCTCCGCAGGCGCGGGCGGGGAGGCGGTGGGATGTTCCACGCATGAATGCCGCTAACCCCTCAAGGACCCTCAACTTTGCTTTCACACCGACGCAGGCGAGGGAAGGGAGGTGGCGGCGCTGGAGGTCGACTTCCTCGATTCGCTGTTCCAGACGCGTCGCCTGGAGGCGCACCTGTCCGCTGCGCTGGCGCCGGTCCTCGACCCCCAGGTGCCGTGCTTACCGGCTGCCATATGACCTGATGCCGCATGCATTTTAGGGTCTGTCGTGAGTGCTGTTCGGCCAGCTGTGTTCTGGCTGGACTGCATCTCGTGGCCGAGGTCGTGCTGACGGCGTCGTACAAAACGTCACCCGGCACGACACCGGCACCCAGCTGCGTTGCCCTCCACATTGACAAATCGGGATTGACAGCTAGGGCTGAAGTGCACCACGGTGCGAACTGAAGATGTGTAAGCAATGCTGGATGCGATGCAGGCGAGCGAGGTAGCGACGGCAGCCGGCTTTGCGTATTTAGAGCGGGATGTGCGGGGTGCGGCCGATGAGGCCGCAAGGCTGCGGCAGGGACTTGACGCGCAGCGCGCCGCCTTTGCCAGCCTGCAGGAGGTTGCCAAGGTAAGCTGCTGCTCCTGTGGCGCCTTCCTGTGCACCCTTCACATCCGTCCCGGTCACCAGCGCAGAGCTGTTGCGTCTGAGCACGAGCAAGGCTGTGAACTGACAGCGTCGAAGCTCTGCCCGCGGCAACGCCCCATCAACGGTCCAACAGCACGGCCGGCAGGTATAGTGCAGTGTGTCGGAAAGGCCTGCGCCAACACATCTAAACTCCAAACTGACAGGCGGACACCCGGCGGCTGGCGGCGCTGCCGGCGTTCCAGCCGGCGGACGGGCCCGGCGGCAAGGCGGGCGCGCTGGCCGCCGCGCCCCTGGAGCCGCGCCTGGCCGCCATCCGTGACAGCCTGGCGGCGCAGGCGGCGGCGCAGCTGGCCTCCGCCGACGACCTCCTGGACGCACTGCAGGTGCAGGCCGCTTCCACCAATCATGTCTCACGAACTTCGATGGCGATGGTGCTCCGGAAAGCGCACTCGGAGAGCCTACAGCGCCCTCTTGTGAGATGACCATTTGGCGGCTTGCCTGCAGTGCATGCCAGAGCCATCATTTCAGGAAGGCGGCCTCCACCAGCATCGGCAGTGAGGTTGCGACTCTGAGACAGGGTGTGTGGCTGCGCCGGGTTTCGAGGCTGACCGGGCAGTTGCTGCGCCTCCGCAGGCGTGGGAGTGGAGGAAGCAGCAGGGCGTGCCGGCGGTGCCGCCGCGGGAGCAGCCGGCTCGCCTGTACTCCGCCGTCAACGCGCAGCTGGCCATCGCCCGCGCCCAGGTGTTACACATCAGCCGATGCTGGCGGCCCAGCATTCTGTCGAGTGAAGATGGCTCTGACATGTAGCGGCCGGCGCAACAGGAGCTTTCTGAAGCTGCTGCCGCCATGCCTGGCTGTGATGTGACCCTGCCGCGCCCTGCTGCAACACGCCAGGCCACACGACTGGATGCGATGCTGGACGTGTTGGAGGCCGCGGGCCGGCTGCCGCCGGGGCGGTACGACGAGCTGGTGGGCGACACGGCGGCGGCGGCGGCGGATGGCGTCGAGGAGGACGCGAGAGCGGCGTCGCCGGCGCCGGGCGGCGGCCGCTGGGGCGGACCGCCGACGCCCGGTCGCCTCTCGCCGTCCAAGTCCCCGGCGCCCTCTGGGTGAGACGAGCTTCCAGCTGCAGGGCAGTCGACACAGGGTGCAGGGCCGGCTTTGTGCATGCAACCCAACGCACCTGGGGCATTTGGCTGGGGTGTACCGACTCGGCACTACACACCTCTCGTCAGTCGCCGGTGGTGGCCCATGCAAAGCTGGGCGCCGGCTCGGTCGCGACATGGATGAGCGCCTGCTCGAGCGACATGCCAAGAGGTAGCAGTCACCTGCACGCACTTTGCATACCTTACACGATCAGCTGTGTTCAAGCAGGCGGATCGGCGGCACCAGCGGCTGGCAGCTGGCGCGCGACAGCCCCAGCACGAACGGCGGAGGCGGCGGCCGCCGCCGCAGCCAGCTCGGCCTTCCGTCTGGAGCAGCTGGGGCGGCGGCCAGCGGCCGCACGACCCCTGGCGCGGCGCTGCGGGCGATGCGCTGCGTTCAGCAATCCTCAGCAAGGTACTCCCTGAGCGCAGCATGGCTCTCAGCCGGAGCATTGCCAAATCAGAGCAAGGGCGAGCCGGTGCCGCAGTCTCGTATTTGACGCCGGTTGCCCTGCAGTGCAACCAATCTTACGTCTGGCACCGCATTCCACCTTTTCGCCCTGAAGGAGCCCCATTGGCGCCTGCGGGGTTCGAATCCATGGCTGGTGACTAACGCAGGCTGCGGGGCCTGATGGCGGCGTTCGTGTGACCCGCCTGCGCCCTGCCGGGCAGCCGCGGCAGCAGCAGCAGCGATTGCCGCAGCAGGCGCCAGTCACGCCGCCCGCAACTGGTCGGCAGGCAAGCGCCGCCAGGCGACCCGCCGAGCCGGCCGCTGCCGCCGCGCCGCAGTTTTCCTTCGAACCGCCCGCACAGCAGCCGCCGCCCAGGCCGGCAACGCAGCAGCCGCACAAGCGGCCCGGCCAGCAGGTCGGTGAGCCGCCGCAGCAGCGACAAGCGGGCGAGCAGCCGCGGGCCGGACGTCAGCCGCAGGACGACCAGCTGCAGGCGGGCCAGCAGCCGCGGGCCGGCCGCGGACAGCAGGCGGGCTTTGGCGGCGACGATTTTGCGCACGCCAAGGCGGCGCGGCGGCGCGCCAGCCTCGACGACGAAGAGCGGCACCCTGGTCCCGCGCCGAGCCGCAGCGGGCCCTCCCGCGAAGAGGTCAGACATATTTGCCGGCCTTCGACACTACTGGTTGCTCATTGATGCATATGTTCGTGCACCTGCAGATGCGGCCGCAGGATGCTTCAGCTGGCTCGAGCACAGCCTGTCATGGAAGGCACTTTGCATTCAACGGAGTCATCCGCGATGTCGGCGCCTTTGCTGAGGCAGATCCGGTGACGGCCTGGTTCTGTGCCTGTCGACCTACCAGCAGCAATGAGCGCACATGTCTCGAAGAGATGCATATCTATATCTTGCACCGCAGATTCGAGCGGCGAACGAGGCACTGCTGCGCAAGGTGCAGCCGCAGCAGTCGTCGCCAGCGCCATCGCCCGAGAAGCGAAGGCCTGCCGCGGCGCCATCGCCGCCGCTGCCCTCCCGAAGTCAGGTGCACAGCTCGATGTGACGCTCAAGTCTTGTCGGTGTGTTCGGAAACAGAAGCCGCCGCATCAGCCAAACGAAATTCGAGAGCTTGCAACTGACGAAGTTCCGTCGGCACCTCGTGGCTGCTGTTTAGAAAATCGCCGCATTTGCATCTGAACCGACACCAAGCCGTACTTCACTCGCAGCTTTCGGCAGGCCACAAGCGTTGGGACCCTGCTCTGCAGGGGGCGGAGGCGCGAAGCCTGGATCCCGGCGCCCCTGCGGCCTCGAGCGCTGCAGAGCCCGCCGCCGCCAAKCGCCCGGCGCAGCCGCCGGTGCCCACCCGTGCGGCAGCGGCCGCCGCGCAGCAGCGCATGGACGCAGCCCTGCAGCAGCAGAAGCCCTCCACAGCGACAGCGGCAACGGCGCCACCCCAGGCCGCGGCCAAGCCCAAGGCGCCTGCGCTGCCGCCGGWGCCGTCGCGCGCCGCGGCCGCGGCGGCGCAGCAGCGCTTTGCCGCGAGCTTGGGCGGCGGCGCCTCAGCCGCGAGCTCGGCAGCGGCCTCTTCACCTGCCGGCACAGCTCCAGGTACTGTCATGCAGACATCCACGCCTGCTCGGCATCGCTGCTGCAACCAGTCCCTCAATTGACTGCGTGCATGAGCGCTGCACACTGTGCGCTGCTCACTCAAGGGGCAGCAGTCCTGGAGCTTGCCGTCCCAACTGCCGCTTTCGAATCTGCCCAAAACTTCGCTCGTGTCGATGTGTACGAGACCTCAACACTTTGTTTGTCGTTGCAGCAGGCGGCACTGCGCCAGCTGATGGGGCCTTGTCGTTTGGCGGCGCATTTTCTGCCCCGAGCTTCTCTTTCGGCGGGAGTGCACCGTCCCTCGCCCTGCCTGCAGCCAGCAGCCAGCCGCCCGCTGCGCAGGCCGCTTCGGCACCCGCAGGCCCGTCCGCGCCGGCCGCGCCGCCTCCGCTGTTCTCCTTCGCCAGCTCAGCAGCGGCGGCGGCGTCGGCCGCTCCCGCGCAGGCCCCCGCCGCCAGCGCCGCAGATGCTGCGGCAACGGGTCCTGCTGCACCTCCGGCGCCGTTCGGCGCGACGTCCGCAGCAGTGCTGCCCTCCGGCGGCGCACCGGCGCCGCCCTCACCGCCGGTCGGCGGCCTGTCGGCCGCCTCGCATCCGGCATTGGGGGGCCGAGGGCCKCCGCTCCGGCATTTGGCGCCGCGTCTGCGCCGGCTGMCATGGCAGCGCCTTTCGGGGCCGCGCCTGCGGCGGCACCTGCGGCGCCTGCCGCAGCCGGCACCACCTTTGCGCCGGCGAGCCCCGTGAAGCAGGCGGAAGCGGCGGCGTCGCAGCCCTTTGGCTTCACCCCGGCACCGGCGACGGCAGCTTTTGGCGCCACGAGCACCGCAGGTGAGCTTCACCTCGTCTGACGTTTTTCGCAACTTGCAATGTTATACATGCGGCCGCGCGGAGCCTGCATGATCCGTCGTGCCCAAGGCTGCACAGAGGATTGGTTTGGGGTGGGCGGCACATCGAGGGACGCGCTTCCAAGGCGACCCGGCGTGCAACGCTCTCCAGTAAATATCAGTGGCGTCAGGAGGAGACCTGGCTGATCGCCATGCACTTCTCGTAACTCTCGCAGGCGTGCCGGCCGGCAATCTGTTTGGTGGCGGCGGCGGTTTCGGCTCCATGGGCCTCGGCAGCGCCGCCTCATCTACACCGCCCGCGGCCTCGGCGTCGCCATTCGGCAAGGGCCTGTCGTTTGGCGCCCCCAGCTCGCCGTCCGCGGCGCCGGCGTTTGGTGCGCTCATTGCGAAGCAGGGCTCGTTAAACAGAAGCCAGAAGGGTCGCTGGGTCTTCACTCGCTGGGGGTTTGGCGCAGTTCTCTCGGCCACCTCGTAAACTCTCTTTGGTAGCTAGTAGCCTGTGATGGAGCACCTCGGCACATACCAGCCCTACTGAGGCGCTACCGAAATCCGACATGCAGGCGCAGCCTCGCAGCCGGCAGCAGCACCGTCGCCCTTTGGCGGCGCCGCCCCGGCCTTTGGCGCCGCGCCTACCGCCTCCGCGGCGCCGTCCGGCAGTCCGTTTGGCGCGTTTGGCGCCTCATCTGCGGCTTCGCCCTTCAGCAGCGCGCCTGCGGCTGCCATCTCGCCTTTTGGCGGTGCCGCGGCTTCTGCGCCAGCCCAGAGCAGCTCCCTGTTCAGCGGCGGTGCCGGTTTCGGACAGCCGGCGCAGCCGGCCTCTCCCTTTGGCGGCGGCGCCTTCGGTCAGCCGGCAAAGCCCGGGGGGCCGGCATTCGGCGCCTCCTCGGGCTTCGGCCAGCCGACTGCCTTCGGCCAGCAGCAGCCGCCTGCGGGCGGCGGCGGCGCCTTCGAAGAAATGGGTGCGGCTGGCTTTGGGCAGCCCGCTGCCTTCGGACAGCCGGCTGGCCCCGGTGGCGGCTTCAGCGGCTTTGGGCAGCCGGCCAGCCCGGGCGCCGCGGGAGGCATACCCTTTGGACAGGTGCGACTCCCCGACACGTGCAGCTCAAGCAGGCAGCAGCACTACTGGTGCAAGGCTCCAAAACTGCTTCGCACATGCAGCGTTTTCATGGACGACGCTGCCGGGGGTGCAGCATTAGTGCAGTTTCTCTGGTTTCCAGGCGCCGTGATCGCCTGGCGGCTCTCAGATGTAGCGTCTCTGATGCACGCCCGCTCTTGCTGATGCATCTGCGTGCCTATCTGGTACTGCAGGTGTCGACGCCAGGCGGCAGCGCCACACCCTTCGGCCAGGCTGGCTTCGGCCAACCGTCATCGGCAGCATTCGGCCAGGCGGCGTCACCTGCCTCGCCTGGGTTTGGCGGCTCAGGTGCACACTTTACGCGGTCAATCATTCTGTGTGGAGAGTGTCACTCTCGAGTTCCATGCTGTGTGACGAGGAGCTGCCACTGTGCAGAAAGCCTTGCGCTGTGCCTAATCTGCTTAGCACACCTACTCGATGCACTGAGCACACTCAATCATGTCATGACCTCAGGGGGTGGCGGCGGCTTCGCTGCGTTCGGTGGCGGTGCAGGCAGCAGCGGGTTTGCCGCAGTGGCTCGCGGCGGCGGCGGCTTCGGCGCGGCAGCGGGCGGCAGCCCCGGCTTTGGCGGGGGGGCACCGCCGCCAGCACCTGCCACGCCGCCAAGTGGGAACTCGTCCATGTGGGCGCCCCGCAAATGACAGGCGGTTTCGGCAGAGGGAATGAGTGGCGGACAACGCAAGTGACAGGACTTGCAGCAGAAGGGGCGCAATGGGTAGCGGATGATGCAAATGCTGCAAGTACCTTGGCGATGGTATGCCCACACGGCGAGCACAAGCTTTTGATGGCAGCGTACATGCCGCACAAGGCGAAAATCAGCGATTGCGACTTGTCAGATTCGTGCTGGGTGCTACGGATCCCCCTATGCATGAGCTAGATACGGCTTGCCGAAGCCGCCTCCAACATTCTGGGCGGGGTGCGCGAAACCCTGTCCAGGAACTGCTAGTCAGGTGCTGCCCTCGCACATGTTTGGCTTTCCATGTTGCCCTGACGTTGCAAGTCGTGCATGGCTGTGGGCTTTCCATGTTGTGTCTGTAACATGGAAACAGTCTCGGAACTACATCCGAGGATCTCATCTCAGCTGAAACCTGCTGTAAACCCTGTTTCGACGCCTTGAATTTGACGTCGCTTGTCTCTGTCTTGCACGAAAACCATCAGCGCTCCAGAGTTCAGTCTCGCAATAAAACCTGCAAAGCTAGAGCATTTGACCATGCAACGCGGTCCGCTGTTGCCGTGCTGAAGAATCCAAGAAGTCGGGCATCCCAACGGCGAACACGGTCCGAGGCTGCCTCCGAGACGTGCGTGTCTCCTCACTAGAGCTCAAGCTACTCCGGCCGTGTTTAATCTACCGGAGCTGCTGTGTGCGCCAATAGTGTCACACCGATTTTATAAGCCGATGTGTGCGCCTTTGATGCTGCACGCACGTGCGTAAGGCGCACTAGCTTGTGTACTTGCGTGCAAGCGGCGTCAGACTTGGTTTGCTTTCGAGGAAAATAGTAACCCATGTTGGGCTGACCGAGGAGGCAGCTGTTTGCTGTCTGCGCGCGGCGCGATGTCAACTCACTAATGCCGGTGCTTCTCATTGCTGGCTTGGCACCCGCCAGATCTGGCACATGCAATCCTGAGGATTCCGCTCTCCTCGAGGCGCAGGACGGCCAGCGCGTCAGCAGCGACCACCGCCGCC
The DNA here is from genome assembly GCA_033439295.1 of Deuterostichococcus epilithicus. Lineage (NCBI taxonomy): Eukaryota > Viridiplantae > Chlorophyta > Trebouxiophyceae > Prasiolales > Stichococcaceae > Deuterostichococcus > Deuterostichococcus epilithicus. Next base: position 1,341,516 of record JAVTLE010000007.1, read on the forward strand.
GCCGCCGTTGCTGCCGCCGCCAACACCACCGCCACAACCAAGCAGCATGGAACCGTTGCAAGCCTGCTTTTGGCAAAGCTGCGGTCGAGTGGACGCGCTGCTGGTCGCAGTCCTGGCTGGCGGAGATCTTCAGGCACAGGTCCCCCGCACAGAGGGCCGTGACCGACCAGTAACAGCGGACCACATAAGTGCCCTGGTGGCAGACGCCGCAGATGAGGACGACGGCATCTTGACCAATGTCAAGCAGGAAAACCCTCGTTTCCTAATCCATTAATGGATGGCTCGATGCACTTCATGCCTGGCCTTGATAGTAGATCTTTGCATCAGTGGGCGGGCACGCGGCTTTCAGCCTGTGCTGAAGCCCAGCGAAGCCCAGCCTACCAGTGGCTGGCACCATGTCGTTTTGAGGAGCTGCCGGCCCGCGCATGCAGATGGCTGGCTCAATGGTGTTGCCTGTAAATGGGCCTCGGCTGCTGCTCAGCAGACGTTATGTGAGGCGTGTGTCTTGTCTTGCAGATTGTGCTGCTTGCGGTCGCAGCATCCTGCGCTGGCGAACTGCCGCAGTCGCAGGGGTCGATTGTACGGCAGGAGCTGGAGCAGCAGCTGATTGTATATGGTCATGATGCAGTCGTCCTGTGGCATCGACGTCTGACGGTGTGCACAGCCTCGCTCTACTGCTGCCTTGAACCACTTCCAGACTAGGGTCAAAGATTCTGTATCATGCTGCATGTGGCTGGCCTACCTGTGACGACGCTCGCTCCTGCCGGCCTGCTGTGCAATACCGCTGCTACTGGGTGGCCACAGGACTCGTGGTGTGCATTGGCCCGAGAGATGCTCGACTCTGCCAACCCCGAGGCGCACGCGCTGGCGTTCTCCACTCTGGGCGGCGCTTTTGAGGGTCAGACGCCTGCCACGCTGGCAGCAAACCGTGAGGTGGGACTCCAGTGCGCGGGCTGTCATGTCACGTCGCCCAAGCCATGGCATGCACATGCGGTTTGCATGGCTTCAGCAGAGCGGGCAAGCCGGCCTGGCGGCAGCTGAAAGGCTGGCACGTCTTGCAGTACAGGTGCTGCTACACAACGTCAACATCATGGCGGCCATAGTCGCACGCACACGCGAGTGGCTGATGAGGCGCAATTTCCGGGTTACAGAAATGGGCCTTCTTTGCATTGACGCCATAACCCGCGGCGCAGGTGTCACAGTACCCGCTACAGTCATGACACATGCGATCCTCAAGATCTGGATGCGCCGAAAGACATGTTATCTATTTTTATAACTTGAATAAATAATTTATCACTCCAGAATGGTCCTGCAGTCGCAGTCGGTTTCGTGCAGCTTTGTGGCCCATTGGGTGCTCAACCCCAGCCGAGGGGGTCCTGTATGTCATCGCCCGCGCGCCCCTTCTGTCAATCGCCGCTGCATACAGCTGATGCATGGTAACTTCTGCTCGCGCGATGTATGGTGGCTGAAGACCTCAATGCGTTTGTGCAACGCAGGCAGTCAACGAGTGCAGGGCGTTCTGCAGGCCACCGGCTGCGCTGAGCTGGTCGCTCAGTCTCAGCAAGCCGGCCGGGACGATGATGAAGCGGTGCGCTACCAGGGGCAGGCTTGCTGCCCAGACGCATGTCTGTCCAAGCATTGATGGCTGCACATGACTTGCCTTTTCACCTGTCGCTTGAAGCGCTCGCTCATGGTCGATTTGACTCATTTTCTAAACCCTTCCTCGATCAGGAGGGCGCTGCCAAGGCGGCAAACATGATCAGCATATCTGAGTGGTGGCTGGGTTGTCAGCTTGAGGCTGCCCCGGTGGAAGGCGAGGTGGAAGGTTTGCCGTCACCTAGCACAGCAGGGTTGCTTCTGTTGCTTACGGCAGCCGTCCCGCTGATCAACTTCATCGGTGTCATACCGCTGGCGGCGGGGGCGGCCTGTGTTGCGGGGCGCCGGCAAGCCCGCCATCGCACTGCTGGCTAGGGTGAGGACGGCGGTCGGGTGGTGCAAACGGAACTGATGATCTTGCAGTGGTGCACCTGACACGAACAGCCGGCACGGGACGATGAGATTCGAGTTTCACTGCCATAAGAGTTCTGCCGCCGTCAGAGATGAGAACGCAGCACTACATACTGTGCCGAAGTTGGATATTCAAGAGCATTGTGTGGCCGTGGCAGTGATGCTGTCATGTCGCGATGCAAATTGCAAAATTATGGTAGTACTGACGGCGTGCGTGTCAGAATAGCGTAGAACGCTTATGTTCGTGCGGCTGCCAGCATGATAAGTGCATCAGTGGGTCAGAATATTACAAAAGTTTGCCTTTCAAATCTGTACTTTCTGTGCATGGAAGTCAGCAAAATATAGCCGCATGCAGTGAGCCGCTCCGAGCATGGCAACTCGATGCCGCAAAGGCATGCCGCATAAGGTTTAAATGGTGGGGACCCAATACCCTCCCATCATAAATCCATATTGCAAATGACGACGCCGTCCTCCTGCTAAAACTGTTCCTTCGAGACTTGATGTAAGCAACGCCTTAATAAACGCTTTGATAGAATGGCCCTGTAGTCTGCCCGAGAATTGCCATCAGTTGGAGGCAGCCGGCTCGACTTGCAGCTGCCAAAACGCCACCCTCAGCCTGCTGTAAGCCTGAGCTCAGGCCGGCGTGAGCCTCCATGATGGACGCAATGGACACAGTGCCGTACAGGGTGCAGCAGCTGCTGGGGTGCTCTCCGCTTGATGCCCTCGCAGCCATCAGAGGCGCGGCAGCAGCTGCAGTTGACAAGCTGCAGCTGCAGCCGGGCCTGCTCAAGCTGTCCACGAGCAGCGAATGCCGCACCGTCCCTGTTTCAACAGGCCGTGGAGCTGCAGATGGCCGCCGACAACGACACAGCAACTGCCGCACCGTCCCTGTTTCAAATGCTGGCCCCTGCGCTGCGGCACGCTGCGGCACCGCCGCACAGTGCTGACCTGATGGGGGTGGCAGCCGGGCTGGAGCTGCTGGCCAGGCCAGGCTCCCAGCTCACACGACCCAGCTGCCAGCTTGGGTCACCATTTGCTGCATGCCTGCTTGTGATGCAACAATGGTCTGCGCATGTTACAAGTTGCATGAACCCCAGTCATTTGGACACGGAAGAGATCAGCGTCTGCAATGCTGGAACGCACGTGTGCTTCTCTGCCTGCAGACATGGCCGAGCTGTTCATGCAGAAGGTGCTCATGCCGTGTGTCACGGCAGCTGCCGGCATGCCGTCACTGCAGTGGGGCGCGCCGCCACCACCGGGCAGCGTCTTTTTGGAGGACAATATCTGGTCCAAGGGCCTGCCAGCGCTGGCCTGGGGCGACTCGCTCGTGGTGGCTCTCACAGGTGATTATTACCTAACATGCATGCTCACAAACTCTGCGTGCTGTTGAGCTCTGTTCCTCATGGCATGTGTTGACCTCCCCCTGCACCTAGTGTGTAGCCATCTGCCCATCTCTTCATGCAGATGCACGCGAGGCCCACACCTAATTGCTTGATGCACGTGCTGTTGACTTTAGTCCTGTTCTGAGATACATACCTCGTGTCTCTGCAGTCTGCTTTCCGGCCAAGCCTGCCGCTGTGCTGCCGTTCCTGGTGCCGTCACAAAGCCACACTGCCGTCACCTCGCTCAGCACGGCCTCGTGGCGCCACCTCGGCTTCAGCGAGCAGTGGCTGGAGCAGAAGAACGGCAAGACGCAAACCGTCAACCTGCAGGGCATCTTCCAGGACGTGGCACTCTGCGCTGGTGCAGCACATACAGTAGGCCATGGCCCACTTGCGCCACAGGTCGTTCGATCATGCACGTTTTGTGTCCGTCTCCACATGCAGTCCACAAACACAGCATCGCCAGACCGTTACTACTGCGTATGCCTGCTGCAGGAGCTGTTATGGGCAGCAGGCTAAAGCTTCGCTAGCTTATATCTATGAATGAGCTTTTTGTCTTCTGTGTTCGCAGGTCCCCTGCAACGCAGGTCCCCTGCGGCCTAATACCATGAGCCTGGCTCTGCTGGTGGAGCTACGGGCCTGCATCCCCGGAGCTACGGGCCTGCCGCAGCCACAACAGGAAGCAGCCGCTCCAGCTGCCACCGCCACCGCCGTCACCCCGGCGGATCAGTCGATGTCGGTGCTGTTGCTGCACAGGCGGCTGTGGCAGCGCATCGACTTTGCCGTCAACCAGCGGGAAGTGCATCGCTGGGGTGACATCGTGGATGACGCCCACAAGATGCAGGTGCGGGTTTGATTGTGGCAGACTGATCGATCTGGCACCTGTAGTAGGAGACGGGCATGTTATGGGCGTCGTCTGTGAGCTCTTCATCCCATCCCCGTCTTCGAGATCTCCCCCTAATCATGGGTGCTGATGACCTGCGCACATGGCTACTGGCTGATCGGCTTCATTGGCAGCCTGCTGGTTGCAGTATGGCGCTACTGGTTCAAAAACATGTCAGTCAGGACCGCTGCAATAAAATGCTTCACCGTCCTGTGGTGTGCCGGAGAGGCGCATGTGCTGTTTCAGGTGCGCTTGCAGGCTTACAATGGCCTTCGCGAGCCCCTGTGATCGACTTTGTACAACGACCTGCCTTGTGTCATTCAGAGCAAGTGCTGACTCCTCACGGGTTGACATGAAATGTCACGGCATGACATGCTTTAAACATGCAGAGCCCTCGAAGAACGCTTGCCATAGCATGCGGCTTCGTGGTGGCTGCACCTGACATGTGGAGAGGCGATGGCATGCTGCAAGCCCTCTTCTTGACTGCCTGGCCTTACGCCGCCTTCCTGGCCCGCTGCGCCATCAGCATGCGACGCATCATCCTGCGTGGTCTGCTGGCGATGCGAGCGGTGGAACCTCTGCGCCACGACCACAATTTGGACGGCCAGGTCGTGACGGAGTGAGCTGTGGCTGACTTGTGCAACTCGCAAGGCACCTTTCCGCCATCTAAACTAGCAGGCGAAGGTTGCACGGCAAAGCTCCACGCGGCAGATGCTTTTTCAAGCATTGCAGTAACATGACATCAGGAGGCACCGCTTGTGAGGGGTAGAGCACACGAAGTGGCATCGATCCGGCAGCATTTGGCTCATCTTGAACATCTCTCATTATGTGATGCCTTGAAACCACGTGCAAGTCAGGCTGGAAAGTACGAGTCAACAAAACCTGCAATGGCTGTGCCAGCTTCGTAATGCAAGTTTGTACATCAGATGCGGTCCGGTAAGAATTTCGCGGCAGTTATTCGCACGGCTTGCGAATTCGATTCACGCGCAGATTGCGCGTGCGATTTGACACACCTCAGGCCTGCGTGCAGAAAAATCTTGCATATCAATTGCAGGCAGGCACATGCCCTGCAACACTTCAAGCCTGGATGCCATGACGCTGGCACCGTTGCAGCTCAATCATCATCATCATGATCATGATCAGTCCGTCCTGGCGCAAATGCGCACGCAAGGGTCTGAGGCAGTCGAGCTATAGCCACCAGCTGGCGATGCAGGCGGAGCCGCAGCTGCAGCGGCGCGCGGCCCAGGCTGCATTTCTGCATGCCCTGCACATCGATGCCACGCAGTCAGCCGAGAGTGCATGCTGGTGACGGTGATGGCCATGGCCCGACCTGCTGGGCACACACCCCACCAGCTACAGCACAGTCAGTGCCTGGGCTTGGTGGTCCTGCTGCAGCTCCTTTGTGGCAGGAGGCGGGCATTGCCACTCAGTGACACCTCAGACACCTCACTCAGTGGCAATTGCCGCAAGCTTCACACACCTGACTGCCATGACGGCTTGCTGGCGCGCCATCATCTGTTTCCTGTGCGTCAACAGCGGCGAGGACCGCACTTGTGCGCTCGTACAACAGCTGCAGAATAATCTCCTCTGGCGACCAAGGCTTTCGTAGTTTTTCCCTCTGCTGCGCCGACGCATTGCCATAGCTGTTGTCCTCAGCAGGCTGACTGCCGGCGCCTGCGTCTGACCGAGTCAGCACGGCTCTGCCTTCCTGATGACCACCATCAGGCCGGCCACGGTACCAGCACCAAAATGCGTCGCACAGCTTCTCCATCTCGCAGCCTGCAATTCGACAGCAGACCCCCGCCTCAAGGCATCAGCATCTCATTATTCCAATCCAGGCCACACAGAGATTCTGCGCTTGCAGTCACTTGTGGGCTCGCAAGTCGTTGGCAACAACTGCGTCGCCGTGGTAATATTGCACCTATGATGGCGTCAGAGAATAACGTGTGCCTCGCCAAATACCCTCTGGCTGCCGGTCGACTATGGGTTATCCCGCCGCCGCTGGTGCCCCAGCTCAACACAGCAGGTGTGCTGTCGTCATCCAGCTCCTCCAGGTAATCATCGTCTGTTGCCGACCGCCAGGGACCCACAGCAGCCGCTCTGGCACCCAGTCGCTGCTGCCGTCTGAGAGAGTCAATGCCGGCCAGCAGCTCATTGGCACCAGCTGCGTGCAGTTTTATTACCACATCATCAGGGCATGAGTACGTGAGGTACCAGCAGGCATAGGACGCATACATGCTTGCAGGCTAGGAAGCTTGCACGATGCATTGCCATACCAAACCTGTCCACAGATCCTCTGCAACAGGTGGCATCCGGTCGCGCAGCAGCGCATTGGCTGCAGTCGAGCTGGCAATGGACGCAGCAGAAGGGGAGTGCAGCGGCTCGCTGCCATCGAGGCTCATGACTCCAAGATCAACCGGAACGCTCTGAAACGATGAGCCTGAGCTGTGGGACTCGTTGTCGGACTGGTATTCCATTGTTATGTTGCGTGCTGGCGTTTGAGGTATTGCTTTGCAAACGGGACAGTAAGAAGGTTGACAGAAGTTGACGGGCACCGGGTTTGACGTTGTCACTCCCGAGGCATCGTCGCAACAAACCCTCACTCTGAGATTGGTGCATTTAGCGATTATAGGAGCCTCGAAGCGATCTCTCTATACTGAACCTCGGCACAGCATCATCCACACACAGCATCATCTGAAGTGGGCCAGCCACGCAGTACTTTGACCGCCAGTAATTCATCTGGCGGCGAGCCGCGAGAGAGGTACGCGTCAGCGTCAGGCTGACAATGATGAACCCAAATATCATCTCCGATAATGAAATTCCACTCTGTTTGCTGACGATGAATGCCGATGGCATGGTTGAGTCCAAAAACCCTTCATGAATCCGGAAAGAGCATTTCCTGTCACCGTCGCCGCGCCCATCACCTGTTTCGAGAACCATGCCGCTGCCAAGCTTTGAAGCCGTGAAGCGGCCGCTCTATATAGAGCCATGTTGCGCTGCCTAGCAGTACCGCCTTGCTCAGCCATGCCGTCACCTTACGCACGCAACTTTTGAACTCGATCGTGCCAAGGTCCCATCTCAGCAGTGTAGAGGCCATGTCAGAGGTATACGTTGCCTGCGCACTGTCATACGTACATGCAAGAGACGGCGTTGCTTTTTTGAATGAAATGCATCGTGGCTACATCTCGCATCAAGCGAGATGAATTTGCATGGTGTTGCAGCGCCTGGACAGAGCTTTGTGACCTGTCACGGGGCAGGTGGTCTCGAGCGACCTCATCTAACCATTCACTCCGAAATCGAGCATGGTTCAGCAACAATGTTTCGCAAGGCTCGCAAGGTGCAAAACAGCAGCGGGTCTGCAGGCTTCCAACAGTACCCTGGCAGCCTGTTCCTCAAGAATGGTCTTCAATGTTCCAAACGCGATGTCGCGCCGCCTACACCAGCGAGGTCACTGGCGCCGTCCGGGGTGGCCTGCTCCACGAAGCCCAGGCCTACCCCGCCGCTCTTGAGCGGGAGCTATGGAGGCCCGCGAAAAATGGTACTATCATTCAGGGCAGGCCCGGCCGCCCATCTCTGGCAACCTTCTCAGCCTTCCCGCTGTCCAAAGCAGCAAATTGGGACGCATTCCGGCGCCCCACCGAGGCTGTCCCCCAGGGCGCAACAGGTACGATCAGTCCCTGGCGAATTTTGAGGTGGCGAACGCCAGCTCCTCGTCATCGTCGCCGTCTTCCGGGTCCTCCAAGTCGAAGCGCTGGCCGCCATTCTCGACGGCGGCGCCGCCGCCGCCGCGCGTCAGCCCCTGCCGCTCCTCGCGGCTGCCGCCCACCATCTCCAGGCCGCCATCCTCGCCCGCCTGCATGGGTGCGGAGCGCAAATGTTCGGTGTCCAGGGTCGGTCAGGGTCGTTCCAGGCGTGCTGCGCCCTCTCGGCCCGAGGCCGCAGCCCGGGCGGGGCCATTGTGCTTTTGGGGGGCCAGGAGGAGGCGCGCCTTCCAGCGAGGCGCAGCTCAGCTGCGGGTTGAGCGAGCGACGGGAGGGCATCGCAAGCAAGCACTACTAGTCATTCCTGCTCAAGCTTGGCACACCTGAGTGCTCAAGCAAAGATCAACGTTCACAGGCTGGGCAGTACCTGCTTGTAGCCCTCCAACTCGTGGCCGTAGATGCAGCGGCGCCCCTCCGCCACCAGCACCCACCTGCGGGACCCGAGACGCAGTGCTTTCTGGTTGCATGTCGCGATCAACACACACCAGCCATCTGGGGCTCACACCAGCAACTTGGCAGCATGTGCCGCCTGCACGCGGTGGCAGGACATGGGTCCCCCATGCAGCAGGGTTCTGGTTGTGAGGAAGGGAGGCGTTCCCGCCGAACAACCTCTCTCTCTGCCAGCACTCGAATTGCGACTGTTGCACTGACGGCGCACCCGGCAATGACGGCAACAAGGATGCCGTAGCCGATGGAGTACCAGGTGGCCAGCGGCTGCAGCAGCACCAACCCCTCCCAGTTGTTGAAGAGAGCAGCCACCAGAACCGTCCAGCCGGCGGCCCAGTGTGCCCACGCCCACGCGCCACGCAGGCTGGACTTCTTGTCCGGCCGCTTGAACAGCGACATGACCTGGAAGCAGGGAGCGATGGAGCGCTGTTGGTGACTGCAGAGCTGCAGGGAGACTGCAACATCTGAGGCGCGACGGCGTGCCTGGCCGCATGTCGTCGAGCGGGCAGTAACCAAGCGCCCGGACATGCATTGTGCAGAACTTGTATGGTCAGGCCGCTGCCTTGCTTAAACCTAGTCCAAAGGGGCGCTGAAACCTAGTCCGAGAGGGTATGCGGCATGTACACTTTGGAGGTCAGCCACTCCCGAACTAAACAAATTATAGCAGCCACTCCCAAAACGCAAACCATAACCAAACCGCCAGACAGTTGTCTCAAGAGCCAGGCGTCTGGTTCTGAACCACAGGCCGCACCTGCAGGCTGGCGAGCACGAAGACGGCGATGCCGACGTACTTGTGGACCAGGTAAACCTTGTGTCGCTTCTGCCACGCCGCGTCGTGCAGCACCGCCTCACCGTCGTGCAGCAGCCGCCGCCCCGCGTTCTGCACCTCGTGCTGCGCAGGCAGGGGGACGAACTGTGTTTGCATGTTAAGCGCTGAGAATGGTCTGGTCAAGGCGTCATGCAGCAGCCGCCGTAAGTGCTAACCCTCAGTTCCAAACACTAACACAGTCAAGGCGTGCTCGCGGCAGCCTGGACCACATGCTGCCACCTTGGTGTTCAGAGCAGACATCGGGACAAACACATGTGGCTGGCAGGGCTGACTCGGATGTGCCTGATCAGAATTGAACGGGTCCACACTCAGTCAGAATGCATATTTATTCAAAACAAAATGTGACTTCAGGTGCGCCAGAGCCCGCACTGCATGCTCCATGTAGTGCGCCAGCTTGTGCATGCCGAGCGCCAAGAAGAAGCCGGCTAAGGCGACGATGTAGCCAATCGTCTGCAGGCAGAACAGGCGAGATGTCTCTAGACAGCCACATCCCACGCATTCCTCGTGTGCTTGTACACCCGACAGGAAGGGTTGCAGATGACACGCGACGCCTGCGAGAAGTGTGTCGACAGTGAAGGTGCTGGCGCAGTTGTGCTGCTGAGGCCCCAGTGCATAATCCTTAGGTTTGATTGTTGGGCACCTGCACGGCGCGGTGGGTGTTGAACCAGCCGCCCCAGAACTTCCCGTAGCGTGAGGTGAAGATGCCGAGCGGGATGATCGCGCCGAATGCAGACACCATGAGAATGCCGTGCACCTGCGCAGCGGCAGGCAGCGCTCGGTCGCGGGCACGAGCTGGGAAGTCCAGGAACGGGTGAGACAGGCAGCGAGGCGAGTGCCGCAGAGCATCGGCACCACGCAGAGCACCGGCGGGAAATGGCGCCGCAGATGGTGATGACGGCAGGCTATGAGGCGGACGAGTAGCAAGCTGCAACGAAGCATTCCAGGTAGAGCAGACGAGGTGGATCACGGTTTTGCAGCTGGGACCGGCGACTCACGTAGGCAAAAATGCTGTGTTTGTGCACAACCACAGTGCCCTCGTCCGTGTGCACCGTGACCGCGTCGCTATCGTCGCCGTCGCCGTCGCCGTGGTGCTTGACAATGTGCGTCGTGGCCACGTGTGACGGCGCCTGCGGAGGTGCGGTGCAAGGTGTCAAAACGTCTTCAGCATGCGGCACGCCACAAGGACGGCCTTCAAGTGCCTCTTTTGCTGGCGCTGTGGAGCGGGGAAGAAGGCTGGAGGGCGCTTTTGTGGGCTGGCAGATGTTGCAGGTCCTGTTTGCAGGGAGCTGGGGCCACTCACGAAGGCAATTTAACAGCACACATTGCCATAAGAAGGCGCCTTGAGAAAACACGTGCGTGCCTGTGTGGGGGGCAAGTCACCCTGTGCTGCCGCCGCGTCTCGCTCTGCCTGCTTTGCCTTGGCGAGCGCTGCTGCGACAGCGGCGGCGTCAACAGCTGCCGCGGCGGTCGGCGCCACTGTCGGCGCATCTGTCGGCGCCATCGTCGGCGCAGCTGTCGGTGCCGGAGTTGGCACAGACGTCGGCGCGGCTGTTGGCGCGACTGTCGGCGCCGGCGTGGTCGCTGGCACGGCCACTGCTGCCGTGGGCGCCGGAGTCGTCACGCTGGCAAGTGGCGGCGCAGCCAAATCGTCTGGCTGGTCCAGCGGTCGGGTGTTCGCCAAATTCACTGCAGGCGCATTGCACACAAACGTCTCTCATTGTGGGACGCAGCAACCCGGCTGGGACTAGTATGAATGACACAAGACAGCCTTGGCGGTTGTATCAGATCTTTGCATGATCAGCGTTGCTGCTTGCGTCTGCAGCTTGCTGACAAGGGACGTCTCAGTTCGCAGCGCGCAGGCACCAATGCTGATCCAACGATGCACCGACACACGCCGACAGCGACGCAGCACTGGCTGGCATGCAAAATGATGAACGAGATGCAGATGTGAACAACACACACCGTCGCAGCGCTCGCAGCTGGCGGCGCAGTAGCCCCAGTCGCGGACGTAGTGCTCATCGCACTTGCCGAACTCCTTCTGCTGCTGGCACGTGTAGTCGCCCGGCGGCGGGATGTCATTGCACGTACCTACGCGCCGGGAGGCAGGCCGTCAGCCGCCCAGGATCAGCAATCTGCATCATGCACCCTTGCGATGCCGCAATGGGGCTCAGCCACCAACCGGCTACTCTCGCCAAGGCCACATTCTCGGCTCTGCGACCTGGAGTCCTTGCACAGACCATCACACAGTTTACACACCAATCGTGAGCAGCAGCGCACGGCCAGCGGAGGCACAGGAGGCGCACGCTCGCACCCAGGCAGCGGCCGCAGGTGCGCTTGCAAAAGTCGCCGGCCACCATGAAGTCCGCAAAGCACTTCTGGAAGTCGCGCTGCTCGTCGCAGCCATAATTGCCGGGCGGCGGGTGGTCGCTGCACAGGTCTGCGCGCACCAAACAATCAGGATGACCGGCGCTGCGGCTGGGCATGCGGCCCAACATCCTCGACAGGTGACCGGCGCCCCCGCACGAGGGTACTGTCCGCTCTTCCACGCAGGTGTGGTAACAGACTTGCAGGTGCGGCCACAGACCGGCAGGCCACAGTTGCCGCCGTGCAGCTGCGGCGTGTCTGCCCCTTCCGGAGAGTCCTGCCCCGAGTCTGGGGGACGCATCCCCCGAGTCTGGAGCCGCCGATGAGCGCTGCGGCTGATCGCAGGCTTGCGCGCGGAGCCGCCGCCCACCTTTGTGGCTGGCGTGCGGCAAGCCGTCAGCAGGCGCTGGCGCCTCCGCGGCAATCACGGCATCCTCGACTCGCTTGTGCTGTCGCTGCGCAATGAGCGCCTCTGCCAGGCCGCCGTGGTTCAGGTGTGCCTTAGGAGCCTGCGCAACTGGCCGCGGGTCATTGGCGGCGGCAGGATCATTACCGTCTGGCGACGCCGCTTGCGGGGAGGCAGCCTGCGCGAGCATGCGGCGCGGTCCCTGCAGCATGCCGCCCGCCGCTAGACCGCCCAGCGCTGCCGTGCATGGACGCTCTAGGCCCTGCATTTGATGGCACAAATCACGTCGATTGAGAGCCAACTCGTCAGTCAAGGTGTGGTTGGTCGAAACGTTGCCAGACGGCCAGCAGCTTGCGGAGGAACGAGCGGACCGTGCATCAACGTACTGATGAGTTAGGTGGCAGAGCCGCACATGATTGTGATTCGCGGATCGCGAGCTCGGTTAGGCACGCATTGTGTTCCACACAAGGTTTCCCACATGCGCAAACGTTGTCGAGGATGTTTGCTGTTTGAATCTGCTAGAATCTCATACGCCAGAAGACTTGCAAGCAGCAGGCTGGCATAGGCTAAGACTCGGACCAGCCTGCCTCAACAGATCTATCTGCCCGAGTTCAAATGCTCCAGCCGCTGCGGGCGGCGTTTCGATAAAATAGGAGAGTCCGCAGAAAGGCACCTGACGAGAGTTGCTATCGCATGGTCGCTCCGCTGCGGCTCCATGGAGCGCGCAAAGCGCAGCCACCAGCACCAGTGGCAGACAAACACGACCTGACATCCCGCTGCTAGCACCTCCGCATCGACCCGCAGCGCACTTCCGTGTGACGATAGAGATGCAGATCACGGTGCCCAACACGGCTAAGTCTGAAGTGTGTGTGCAAACCAAGGCTGGGCTGCAACTTTCACGTGACCTGCAGGGCTTTGCTGAGAGAGTGAACAAAAGTCGCTTTGACAAGTTCAGCGTATTGAATCATGACGCGCTAGTTCGTTTCCAGCTATCCGACGTTGGTGTCTGACTGCCGGCCGGCGACATCGCTGGGTCGAAAATTCACTCACTCCAATTGCTCGAGCACTGCCCGGTCGCCAGCATAAGCTCGTGTGCAACTTGTGATCACGAGTACAGAAATCAACTTTCCGATAATTCAAAACTAGTGCTGGCAAGACTGCGAGCCCGTGATCGTTCGCACACCGTCAGCGTCAGGACTGCGGCGCCAGGGTGTGTGGCGTCTTTTCAATGTAGGCAGCTGGTGGCAGCAGGGCCGGCAGCCCGCTGCACGCTAGCTGTTTGAATCTTGACCAGCACGCAGCCATGGCGGACGCGCGCGCGGAGGCAAATCCGCTGGCAAAATTGGATGTGCCGGCGATCCGCACAAACGGCACCGGCGCCGCCGCCGCGCACGGCAATGGCACCCAGCACAGCGCCTCAGACAACACCCTCGCCAGCAGGTGAGGCGTGTCACAAGGATGGCGGGCTGCGTGCTCAGCGGGTGCCTGCCATAAGAGAACGTGTAATCGCTTGCCAGATGGCATTCGAACAGGTCAGAGAGCCGCGCACGCGGCATCTGGCAGTTGCACAGCGTGTGGCAGGCCCCGAAAACAAGACAGCCCAGTGGCTCGCGACACCCGTCACGGAGGCCTCACACTCCTCGCTTCCACGAACTGGACACCACACACCGAAGAAGCACGCCACTACTTGTGCGGAACGGATCTGAAAGAAATATCGTGGTGGCCGTCCCCGCCCGCAGGCTGCTGCTGGGCAAGAGCAAGAAGGCGCTGGGCAACAAGTTGCGCCACCGCTGGCTGCGCATGGACGCCGACGGTGAGACGTGTGAGGTCACCATGAGCAAGGCCGCCATCCACCACCGCCTTGGCGTACAGGTGCGGGCGTTGTGTGGGTTTGCACGGTTTCAACGGTGTGTCAGGAAGCTTGGGGGTGCAGCGTGCGTGCGGAGCGTGTTGGCTGCATCATCACCCAACCGCAGCAGGGAGCTCTGTGCGCCCATCGGGGCAGAGCGCTCCACAATTCCTGCTCGCAAATCGTCGCGCAATCGTCAGCCCGGCGCCAGGAGCGGAGCACCCATGCATCCTTTCGACATGTGACGGGCCTGCGGTCGCAGCCGCGGGACCTGCGGCTGCTGGACGCGCAGCCGAGCAGCTCGCCGCCGGCCCTGCTCGTGCGCGATAAGGCTGTCGTCATCAACCTTGAGTTCCTCAAGTGCATCATCACCACCGGCGAGGCCTCTGAATGCCACCACCCTCACCTGCATTCTCTCATGGACCGCAGGCGCGTCCTGCTGCAGGATGTCTGATTGCACTTTGCGGCCCTGAATGGACAGAGTGTGCAGGCTGCACCGCAGCTCCACTGTCCCCCCCGGGAACACAGCCCACGGGCGTGCGGAACCAGCGATGCGACGATGCAAACCACGTGTGCCCCTCCTCGCTGCAGAGTTCGTGATGATCATGGACTCGGGGGAGGAGCGCGTCGCCGCCTTCGTGCAGGAGCACCGTCGCCGCCTGCGGGTGCGGTTTGGCGCCACCCCCGACATCATAATTCGAACCTGCCGGGCTTCGCACAGCACGTTCCTCATCGCCTGCCTGGCATGCTCACGTGGCGCACAATGTCTGCAGTCGCTCTGTCCCGCACTGGCAGGCGGTGGGCGCCGCAGGGTTGCCGCCCTGATCGATGGGGCCGTCAATGTGTGGCTGCGTCCGGGACGTCGTCTAAGTGCTGCGCTTGTGGCGAGTTTCAGGACCCGGAGGACTGGGGCACCAAGCACGGCGATGGCGGCGACGGCGGCGACGGTCTGCACAAAATGGGCGGCGGCGACGGCGACTTCCGCTCCCTGCTCAGCTCGCTGCCGGGCATCACGGAGGAGGCGCCCTTCGAGCTGCGCGCGCTCGAGGTCGGGCACTCGAAAGCTGGCTGCTGTGGAGCCTGGCTGCTATGGGCGTATGGGGCTGGAGCCTCTGTGTCGACAGCCTTCAGAAGACATTGCGCACAGTCACAATGCTCAAGCGACCCCGCCACTGCCTGCAGGCGGTGCTGGACTGATGTTCCTGGAGGTGCCTGCTGACCACAAACTGGTTCTGAACGTGCCGGCAGACCAGCTTGACCGCATGTCTTCCCCCAGGTGGTGCTGGACTTTGTGACCATGTTCCTGGAGTACCTGGTGACGGATCTGGAGCGTGCGGCGCACCCCGTGCTGGACGCCATCGTGCAGAAGGTGCCGCGCTCCGTGCGCCATCGGAGCACTGGGGCCGTTCTCACCCTGGTCCAGCCTGAAGCCCCACAGCAAGCGCACTCCATGCCGCCCGTATGTCGCCCGTGCGGCATGCGGCGGAGCGACTTGACAGGCCCAGGGGGCGCCCTGCGTCGGGAACCCTTGCAGCATGCCGGGCATGGGGGCCCGCGCTGGGGCAGGCCAGCGTTCGAAGGTCAAGGGGGGTGTGGTGCTCGGCCGCAGGTGACGATGCGGCGGCTGGACCGGTTGCGCAGCGTCAAGAATCGCATGGTGCGCCTCAACACGCGCGTCGAGACGGTGCGCATCCTTCATTCGGCTTGCTGCCAGCACTTCTGTGCTCGAGCTTCACTTGGCCTGGCGTGTCAGCCAGCCGGGCTCAGCACAGCTGGGTGTGCACAGCAGGCTGGCCCGCTTCGTGCCGGCGCACAGGCTCTGTGACAGGGCTCAGCACTCACCCGCGATGCTGCGAGGTCATAGCGTGCAGTTCTGCCACTGCATCGCGCGCAGAGGCAGATGCTGGAACCCAGCTGTGCCTGCTGCGCAAGCACTGTGGGGGTCGTCAGCCTAGGCCACACAGCTCTGGGCAAGCCAATATGCGTTGATGCACCATGGACGATGCCTTCATCGATTTCTGGTCGACGGCGCCTGCAGATCCGGGAGCTGCTGGAGAAGCTGCTGGACGATGACGAGGACATGCGCGACATGAACCTGTCCGCCAGGTGCGGCCGCCGCGCCACATGCGGCCGGCTGTTCGTTGCTCCTGGCGTCCGCCCCCATCTGTGCCTGTCCCGCACACCCTTTGGGCGTGCCCTTGTATGCCGAGACAGCGCCACCAGAATTGGCAGGCCCCAGCTGACGCCGCAACCTTGTTGGAAACTTCCCGATCCGTTTGCGCCCGTGACCGGCAAGTGTGGCCCCTGCCGCCCCGCAGGGCGCGCAACGCGGCGATGACGGAGTGGCGCGCCACGGGTGGCACCACGACGCCGCGCGGCGCGGGCGCGGTGCGGGAATTCCTGAGCCGCGCCTCCCTCGCGGCCTACGACAAGGAGGAGGAGCAGGAGCGCGACAAGGACCAGGCGCGTGTGATAGGAATTTTCCTTTAGGTTTAGGGTTTGTCTTCGAGTTTGGTCCTCAAAGCCAGCAGTTTCATTGGCTGATTACCCCTCGTTAGGTGGTTTAGGTGGTATAGGTGGTATATGGTTTGTAGCCCTGGTTTTAGGATGGTTTATACCCCTGGTGATTACCCCTCGATAGTTTTTACCCCTCGTTTGGTGGTAGCTGAGAGCGGCTGATCACCCCTGGATGTGGTGCTCCTCATCGGAGAGCTTCCACGAAGGGTGCACGTGCGACACGGACGGCATGGGTTTCAACGAGGCTGCACAGTGCTCCTCAGTCCTCGCGGCAATAGATGCAACGGGCGGCGGCAGGTCTGTGCCCGCACGGCACCGAGGACGGGCGCTGTAGGGATATATGCACTCAACAACCACTGCTGAACAGACCTTCGGCAAAGTACGATGCAATGCCTCTGCGTTGCAGGTGGAGCAGGTGCTGGAGACGTAAGAAACTGACTTTACTTCGACTAACGAAATTTGTTAACCTCTCAAATCCCTCTCGATCTAACGCCACAGGTGGAGCAGGTGCTGGAGACGTACTTCATGAACCTGGACAACACGTACAACAAGCTGCAGACGCTGGCCGAGTACGTGGACGACACAGAGGACTACGTGAAGTTTGAGATCGACACCCAGCGCAACCGCTTCATTGAGGTGCGGCGATGACCATGCAGAGACGCCATTCGTCTGTTGTTCCGGGGTTTGCGCGTGAGGTTCACTTGCCTGTGTCTTCTCACGATTTTTCTGTGCACCAGCCTGCCGGCTGGCGGCAGCCACAAGCGTGCTTCAGGTAGCCTGCGTCCTGCACATTGCGGTCCCCGCACAATGCTACCAGCTATCCACCAGCTCAACCACTGAAAATCGCCACTTCTTCCTGATGCGCAGTACCGGCTGGTCATCCAGTTCTTCATGGTGGCTGCGCTGACGGCGACCAACGTCTTCAACGTGTTCACCACCAATCTGGGCACCACGGGCCTGGCGCTCGGGGCGGGGACCTCCTTCCGGGACGTCCCCGCAAACTTCACCGTCACCGCGGTCGTCTCCTGCGCCGGCGCCAGCGTGCTGCTGTTCCTGGGCCTGGCGTACGCGCGCCACAAGCGCCTGCTGCTGTGGTGACCGTCGGGCCCCGGCAGGCTCTCTTGCCGGTGCGGCCGGGGACGGGTGGAGGCGGGCGCAGCGGCTAACGGCGGCGCCAAAAGGGGTCGGTGCGCAGGTCTTCGACATTGCTTAGATGGCCAGGCTACAGGGCAATAGGAGCGCAGCATAGGAATGTTGTAGGTGTGGCGCCGAACCTACAAAGTGCGCCCAGTGAGGTGTACTCAGAATGAGTGTTTTGTTGCGAACCCTCATAAATCAACCGTTGGTTTGGTACATGGTGTTCTGGTCGTAGTGTTCGGTCCTTCTCTAAGGTCTCTCCTGACCTCCTGAGACGCTGCAACGCTGACACTGGACGGTTAGTGCATGCGCTTTTGACACCCTCCATATATGTGACCGCTGGCACAGGGTCTTGAGCGAACTTGAACACCTCCTAAGTACCTACGCGTCTCAGTACAGTAGCAGCTTCTTGCGCCGCGCCCACAGCAGGATGCCCACAACCACGGCAACGGAGCCCGCCAGCCCGATCCACACAACCTCGTTGAATACGGGGAAGCTTTCCCGCCAGCGCGCATTGATGCCGATGTTCATGCCGAAGATGTTGAAGAGGGTCGAGTAGATCGTGACGCCGAAGGTGATGATGATGATGAGCAGGCGGTACTGCAGGGTGGAGGACAAACTTCAGGCTCGTCAGAGGCGGCTGCTCTTGGTATTTCTTCCACACATGTGAACATGCTGTGGATGTGCAATTGCTCGTGACTCTGCCGCGCAGAGGGGCCAGCTTGTTTCATCCTGGGCCCGGCTGAGCCACCGACATTTGATGAGGAGTTTCGGGGTGAGTCAAGACAAAAAAGCAGAAGGCGCTGCCGCTCGCATTGCTGGCAAACCCACCTCAATGAACTGGTTGCGCTTTGTGTCGATGTCGAAACGGATGTAGTCCTCCGTGTCATCCACATACTCAGCCAGCGTCTGCAGCCGATTCCAGGTGTTGTCCAGGTTCATGAAATACGTCTCCAACAGCTGCTCCACCTGCGGGCGGGCGACTCCAAGACTTGGGTTTGTCAGTTTTGTTTATGCAGGAAGCACCTGCATGCTTCGGACATCACACAGCTGGGCCCAAGGCAGGGTGTGAACTCAGCTTTCCTCTGTCAACTCGAAGTCAAAAGCACCAGAACAGCATCTGCGGGGGCCTGCCGCAGGGACTTCTCGCGGTGTACCGCCTCACCAATTGCCATCACAATGTCGAGAGCCAGGCCCTGTGCTCTCCAGCCGCGTCAGATCGGAACAGATTAAGGGTTCAGCACCTGGTCCTTGTCTCGTTCATCTTCCTCCTCCTTGTCGAAGGGTTCGGGCGCCTCACCGCGCGGCGCGCCGGCGTCGGCGTCCCCGAGCCCCGGCGGCGCCGACATCCGCCGCATCGACTGCTGCCGTTCCTCCTGCCGCACCCTGCGCGCAAAGGTGTGTCAAATGACATCTGCACGACCCACAGTGCGATTGGTGGACTCATCCCCCGCGTCTGAACGAGCAGCACTGCAACGGAGCGTGCAAGGCGCTCGGCTGGGCACAGGTGCGTGCTGACCAAGGACAGCGCAAGGCGGGCATGAACACACTGCCCCTGCTGGGCGCGCAACACCAACAGCTGGACAGGGTTGGCAAGAGAACACGCACTTGGCGGCAAGGTTCATGTCGCGCATGTCGTCATCATCGTCCAGCAGCTTCTCCAGCAGCTCCCTGATCTGCGCCACATCCAGAAGGAAACTCCGTGAGACCACATTACGGGTGCTTTGAGACCTACATCGTCTTGTGTGATCATTGTGCCTCAGGTCCCAGAGAAGCGCTTCTAACGACTGCTGCAGCACCTGAGACGGTGCTCAGCGGCCATGTGCGGTGCAAAGGCGGACTCAAGGTAGCAGGAGCTGGAGGAGTCTGCCATCAGCAGCGGGGACTGCGACGACGCGCACCGTCTCTACGCGCGTGTTGAGCCGCACCATGCGGCTTTTCATTGTCCGCAGCCGATCCAGCCGTCGCTCGGTCACCTGTGGCACGGTGCACGCTTCATCCTCGAGCTCATGACAGCTTGCTTGAGTCACAGCCAAGCGCAGCAAGTGCACTCCAGAGTGCGCGCCTGGACAACCCACCTCGGCTGCGAGGCGGCTCGATGTGCCCGGCCACGACACCGAGCATTTTGCATCCGTGCTTAGGACCTTGGCCCCATGCGGCCATGCGCACCTTGCTGATGACGGCGTCCAGCGCAGGGTGCGCCGCCGACTCCAGGTCCGAGGTGAGGTGCTCCATGTACGCTGTGACCTGCAAGGGGGCGGTTGATCAGAAATCGATGCGAGAGACATCAGAACCCAAGTCAGCAGGCTCAGTCTGCATCCTGCCTTCAAACTGGACCGGTCGCCAGTGTCCCACTGTGCTCGAGGGACCGGACGCTCTCCGTCTGATCGTTCGAGGTCCATGCGTCAGCACCGCGTCTGGTCGCCCCCACCCAGATGCACTCATCAACAGCTCACAAAGTGCAAGGAGGGGAAAAGTTGAAGGGTCACAGAACATGTGGTAAATTCACGCACGAAGTCGAGGGCGGCCTCCAGGACGCGCATCTCGAAGGGCATCTCCTCCGCGATGTCCGCCAGCTCCAGGCGGCCGGTGATGCGCGGCGCAAAGCGCGGCGACCCCTGCCGGCTGCGCGGGCAGCCACACTTCGGGCAATCACAGTTTGCATAGCATGCTGTCTGCAAGCGGGGCGGGCTGCCTGTCTGCAGCATTGCCCCTGCGTGTGATAGGAGTAATTGCCGCCTGCACCGGGGCACAGGTGCCCAGCTGGGCGGCGCATTCCGTGCACCACGCCTGGCGACGGTAAACACGCGGTCGCTGGGTGGCGCAGCCGCCAGAGCTGCTGCCGGCGCCTTTCGCCACCGCCCAGGCACTTCGAAAAGCAGGCCTCTCACGCAGGACCCATGGTGGCGCACGCAGTTCCGCACCTGCTGCCGGCGTCGCTGCCGGCATCGGACGGCGCAAACGCCTTTGCCAGCAGCGCCCCCCGCTGCGCCTCGCCCTCCAGCAGCTCGTTCAGCCGTGCAGCATTGCTCCCGGTTGCAGCATCCCCGCCGAATATGCTGCTGCTGCCCTCGGTGCCCTGTGCGCCATGCCAAGTCGACACTTAAATAGGATGTTCCCCTTCAGAGAGGTTTGACGTGCGGTTGGGAACCAGAGGTGCGAGTTGGCCACATTAGTATCATAATCGCCCGAAGCTCTGATGCTCGCTACAGGTCAGGCGCCCCCATGCACACACATATTTTGGACTCACCCGTAGGCGCCGCCGGAGCTCCTCCACAAAGCCCAGCAGCCGCTCCTCACCCGAGTCCAGGATCAGCGCATGATCTACGCCATGGCGCTTCACTTTTGCTGCTGCTGCCGTATCATCGCACTCAAGTGCAGCAGCATGTGACGGCAGCACACGATGGGATGGACACCCGCCGTGCTGTTGGCACTCCACTCCGACAGGGTTGCGGTCCATGTACACTCACTGGTAGTTGCGATGCTTGCAATGAGGCAACAGCAACATTGGCGCACTCGACCAACGCACCGGTGGTGATAATGCACTTGATGAACTCCAGGTTGACGATGATGGCCTTGTCGCGTGCGAGCACGGCGGGCGGCGAGCTCGCCGGTGCCGCATCCAGCAGCCGCAGGTCCCGTGCCTGCGAGAGCGAGTGCCGGAGGAAAGATTCCGTCCCAGGAATTCAAGACCGCAGGCCTGGTGGTGGTCGATTCGGCAATACCGACACCGCAGACACCCCTTGCGCCAGGATTCTAGGCGGCAGTCACCCTTCGCTCGGGTAGAAGCCTGCGCTGGCAGCTGCAACACGCAGACTGGCTGGCAGCCGTTTTCTGTGCAACCAATGGTCAATGCCACGGCGCGGCGGCATGCGGCCCTACCTGCACACCCAGGCGCGCCGTCAGGCTGGACTTGCCGGTGGTCAGCACCAGGGTGTCGCCCTCCGAGTCCAGGCGCAGCCACTTGTGGCGCAGCCCCTTCGGCCCCAGCCCCGCCTTGCTCAGGAGCACCGCCTTGCGCGCCCTGTAACAGAGAGCGTCACTTCGCGAATTGAGTGGCGGAGCATCGCGTAAAGAACCGAGGCGTGCAGCTCAAAGCTGCACGGCATTCAGATGCGCCAGCTCGTGGCAGCAGCACGGCGACTGTGTGCAAAGATGCGCAGCATCCGGAGGGAGGCCTGCGGTAGGCAGTGGTCGGTGCATGCGGTGCCTGAGAACAATGTGCTGCTGCGTGCCGGCAGATCAAGCAGCATGTAGCGTTGGCGTAAGGAGAGCCCGCCGATCACCTCACAGCCGAGAGCTCCATTGCAGCGGGCCGCGGCGCCATCAGCGGCAGCACGGGCGCATCCATGGCCGCGCCTTGACTCCGTTCACGGCACAGGCAGCGCCGTCCGACGGCGGATCTACATCCCCCCTACATCTCGCGGAGTTGCTTTTCACGTTTCAGGCCCATTTCATGTTGCTGACTGGTGCATAGTGGAGTGTCCTACGTACAGCGCCCAGATTGCCGGTCTTGGGATATAGCAGCCAAGCGTGGATCGACTTGCGTAGGGACGAGTGGCGTTTCGAAACTCTGGTGTGGTTGCGCGAAGTGTCTATGGCCCGGATCCTCGGCGCTCTATCATGCACTCTTTCTGCTGGTGCACGTGCCTGTATCGCAAGCCGCTTGCGCACTAAGACATCATTTCGCGTAATCAGCCTTTTTTACCGCCTGGTGATCAAACCCCAGTGACCTTTGCGACGCGGGCGCTTTTCTGTTCTGACATTGGCCGAGCAGCCAAACTGTGGTTGCAGGGGTGCAGTCGCCAGCTTTTGACTTGCGCCAGCGATATATGCGTGCACTGGCCTGCACAAGCAGCCACCTGCGATCTGCAGCTCGCCTGTCCGTCTGCCGGCAGCCGCTCACAGCGTCCCTGCACCAGCTCGCTCGGACGCCGTTCAGCGCGGCTTGGAGCTGCGCACTTAGCTACGGCGTCGAGCCCCGCCCGGCCACGCTGGGGGCCGCACTCAGCTTCTGCCGGGGCCGGACACCCGGCAGCAAGCGCGGCGCGTCGTCAGCCGCCAGCGCCGCATCGGCAGATCGCGACGCCGCGGATGGAGACCTCTGGCTGCTCGTCGGCCTGGGTAACCCCGGCGCGCAGTACGAGGACACGCGGCACAACGTGAGCTCATTGCAAAGTAGACGGCAGATATTGTGGCTCCACAGACCTGCCCGGCATGCACGCTGCTGGCGGGCAGCGGCAGCGGCCGCATCACAGCGGCAGCATGCAGCAGCTGCAACACCTGCTTGACGGACGCTGTCTTGTCCGACCCAGGTGGAACATTGCGTTTGCGCTCTGCAGATAGGTTTCCAGATCATCGACCGGCTGGGCGCCGCCGGCAGCATCCCAGTCGACAAGAAGCAGCACAATGCGCTGGTGGGGCGCGGGCGGCTGTGGGGCAAAACGGTATTGCTGGCGAAGCCGACAACCTTCATGAACAACAGCGGCAAAGCTGTCCGCAAGCTCATGGACTACTATAAGGTACAGGTTTCGTCCTGCGATAGGAAGCAATGCTGTGTCACTGGATGCGCTGTAGAGCACACCGGCCATGCAATCAGCCCACAGGCGGCTGACGCTGGACTGCTCAATGGTCCTTCTGGACGCTCTCATGCATCCCGGAAGTCGCTTCGCCAACAGGCACGGTTTGCTGGTCCTTCGCGCAATGTTGCAGCTTCCAGGTCAGCTGCACGCTCTTCCCGATCAGCATTCTGCCAAACATCGGCGCTCTGCGGGCGCTGGGCCCAACCCGCAGCATTGCGAATTGGCAGGTACAGCAGGACCACGTGCTGGTCATCTACGACGACCTTGACACTCCGACGGCAAAGACGCGGCTTCGACCCAAGGGCGGTCACGGCGGCCACAATGGCATGCGCAGCATCGTTGCCATGTTGGGCGACAGCCAGGAATTTGCCCGCGTCCGTGTCGGTGAGCATGTCGTGCAATTGCTTGAATCTCTGTAGGCCCCAGCGCTCTAGTTGCTGCCCAGGCGCAAGCTGTCAGAAACTTGCGCGTGGTGTGTGTGTGGGGTGTGTGTGCGGGGCGTGTGCGCGCTGCCACATTGACGCAGATCACATGCAGCAACATGTTACAAACTCATGCTGCAGGCATTGGGCGTCCCGCCGGCAAGATGAACATTGCCGACTACGTGCTGGAGGTGAGCATGCCTTTGGACGGGACCACGTTTACCATCACACTTTGCCTCCGCAGCAGCATGTGGCAAAGCAGACATGCACCTTCCTTGCCAACTGCGCGGCTCCAAGATCACAACAGTGCGTCCACCCACACGAAGCGGTCCTGATCATCTGCAGGACTTCGCGAAGGCAGAGCTGGAGGAGATGGAGTTTGGCATCCAGGATGCCATGGGCATAGTCAACGCGGTGCTGGTGGAGGGAATGGACCGAGCCGTGTCAGGCGTGCGTGTGTAGGTGGCTGAGGTTAATGTGGCAGCATCGCTGTGGGCAGTGGCAGATTCAGTGGGTTCACTTCAAATCCTTGCCGGGGCTGAATGATCTCCTGGCTGTAACCGAGTCCAACGGCAGGGCCCGACATGGTCCATCAACCTCAGATTGCTGCTCAAGGAACTTCAAGAGGTCCTCACACTCTGGCAGCAGCCTTTGGATGCTGTTGCTCTGTTGCTCTGCTGCTTTACATGCGTCCTGATGGCAGGGTGTCAAGACACGTGCAGCGGCATCATTGCCGAGCAACTGCACACCCTAGAGCGCAAGTCCGAGCAAGGCTTTTCTAAGCGGTGGCATCGCTGCCTGCAGCCTCCCGCTGCCGCTTGCGGACGTTGGCGTCATGGGAGAGCCGCTGTGGCCGCTCCCGGTCGGTGCCCTGCTCCTCTGCCACCCGCATCGCGGCGGCGCGCTTTGCCGTGAAGACCTGCAATCGTTCATTGGCCGGCTTCATATTGATGGCCGCACGCTCCGCTGCCGGCAGCGCTTTCGCATTCCGGGACGCTGCGTCCGTCCCACGAGCAGCTGCCTTTCCCTGACCGTGGCCACCATGCTGCCTGACCACCGGCGCCTCAGGTGGTCCTCAGGTGCGGGGTCGCGAAATGCATCCGCGTTTGCGGCAACATGGCCTTAACACGCATCGGGGCAGACCCTAGAAACTGCCTACATACGAACGTCTCAATGAATCCCACCTTGGTGATGCCCTTGAGGACCTCCTTTTCCGGCATGTCGTAGGGCTTCAGGGTGGTGCCGACAACCTCCTCCACCTGGTGCACCAGCTCCACGTCGTACTGCGTCACCATGCTCAGCGACCAGCCCTACGGCGGCACAGGGCGGGCGGTGATCGGACAGGCTCTGCAATCACGGGCGCCGGGGCGACACGGCGCCCAGCGACCAGCCCTGCAGCAGTGAGTCAAGGTCACGATGAGCGGTGTTCGCGCTTGCATGGTGGTGGCATTGAGCGTGGTTGCCGCTGAAAGGCGCGTCGCGCAGGGGCTTGCGCACATGCAACCGTGCAAGCCATTCGGTGCATCCTCCACGATTGCCAGGCATGACACCGCAACACTGCCCCATAGCAGCAGGGCTCAGAGGCAGGGCGTGCGCACCCCGCGGCCGGCGCGGGCGGTTCGCCCCACGCGGTGCACGTAGTCGCGCGGCGCGAGCGGCAGGTCGAAGTTGACGACCAGGTCCACACTCGGGATGTCCAGCCCCCGGCTGGCCACGTCTGTTGCCAGCAGGATCGGCACCACTCCTGTGGTCGCAGGTTACGTGGGATGAAACAATCCAGCTGCCAGCAAGCGTCCGCCACCAACAACACAAGGCAGTGTCTCAAACGGCTGCCGCCCACAAGAAGGGGCAGCAGGCCTGCGGCGGCCTGAGGCCTCAGTGTGGACTGACCGATTCGAGCATGACAGCACCGCCTGAACACCAAAACATGTATGGCAGGGTGGTTCATCAACCTGACGAGCAATAGGACGGAGCACAGCACATGCGGGCAGATTATCAGGCAGGCCCCGGGTGCACTGGCGGCTGCTGCGCCATGAGAAACCCACAAGGTGGCAGCCCTGTCTCGGGAGGCAGCGCTTTCGAGGTGCGCAGGCGGCCATGTTGAGCCAACCTCGCTCCAGTGCATTCCATCCGCGCTTTGGAGTTCGTCTCCATCGTTGCGAGGATGCGAGGACAGTGCTGCGCAGGCGGCCATGGACGCCCACCAGACGCGAAGCGTTGAAACTGGAGGGCGGCGAGGGCTCAAACCCTAAACCCACCAGACTTGAAGCGGTGGAGGGCGGCGAGGGTTTAAACCTAAATCCACCATACTTGAAGCGGTGGAGGGCGGTGAGGATTTAGGACCTAAACCCACCAGACTTGAAGCGGTGGAGGGCGGCGAGGCGGCGGCGCTGGTTGAGGTGCGAGTGCAGCGGCGCCACCTGCAGCCCCAGCTCCTCCAGCACATAGCCCAGCATGTGTGCACCCTGCAGCGAACACAGAACACCACGTTGAGTCACCACTCGAGGCGCGACCTGCAGCCCCAGCTCCTCCAGCACATAGCCCAGCAAGCGGGCACCCTGCAGCGAAATGCACAACACCACGATGAGCAGGACGCTCACTCGAGGCCCGGGCATTTGCTCCATGGGGCAGTCGGCACAGGGCTCAAGCAGGCGCTGCTGCCCGCGTTGATGGCTCCGCGTTTTTCGGCTCGACAAACGAGACCAAGCGGCTCCTGCTGGCTGCCATGGCCATTGATTTTGGCCCGCCTCGCAGGTGGGGCCAGAGACGATGGCGGAGTGTACGCCCAGCTACTTCAGCTGAGCCATCGGGCATGTTCTGATCATGTTCGATTGTTTCAGATTGAGAGTATAGGACCAGCAGACTCCTGCCCGGGTGCCGCAAATCTCCCAACACACCTTGCAGGTGGAGGCGAAGATGATGGCGGAGCGCACGGTCAACTCTTTGAGCTGGCCCAGCAGGTGAAACAGGTACACCTCCTTCACCTTGGCGGGGATAAACACGTACTCCTGCCGCAGCTTGGCCACCGTCTGCAGCCCCTCATACGCCTGCGGGCGGCCACGAATTGACATACAGAGAGCGTTGTTTTCAAAGGAAACACGTACGCCTAGGCCCCCACCGTCTGCGACCCCTGTCCGCCTGCAAACGATCACTCTTTCAACATCGGATGCAATTTTTTCGATTCGCAACACGTACTTTTGCCACATCCTGGCCACCGTCTGCAGCTACCCCTGTGTGAGCAATTGATTCCATCTCAAGGTGCCCCGAAACAGCACTGATGGTTCCTGGGAGTAGACAAACTCCCTACTCGGCCTCCTGCTTCTCGAGAACATTCTGGCACACACCCGCGCCATATCGCCACAGGCCAGCAACCTTGCTGCACATCTGCTCAGTGCAGATGGTCGAGGGGCTCGCCGCGCGGGGTTGGCAGCCTGACAACGGCCGCAACAAGGAGGGCATCGTGCAACCCGGCAGCCCTGCTGCCTGCGGCCAGGGCGCCCTCACTAGGTTGGCGCCTTGTCGGGCTGTCAACCCTCAGGTCCCGATGTTTTTTTTATCTACATGACACGTACAGAGGCTGCTTGCTTGCAGGTGGTTGGGGTTTCCAGCCGTTAGAGCATCGCTGTAACTGCATTGGTGAACTGCGCTGGTGAGGGGTTCACACCTGGAAGTGGAAGGCGTCCTGCAGCGCGTGCTTCTGCATCGCGACCAGCGACGCCGTCATGGTGGCAGAGAACAGCAGCGTCTGCCGCGTCGCCGGCAGCGCCTCCGCAATCACTCGCATCTCCGTCTGCCGTCAGTCAGACAGGACAGCCTCAATTAGGATGCAGGTACCCAAAACCTGGCAGGCAGTCATCAGGATGGCAGAACCACAGTCAGTCTTGAATAGATTCTAAAATAGGGACTTGGATGAGGTACGCACCTCGAAAGTGGGCTCCAGCAGCCGGTCGGCCTCATCCAGCACCAGGAAGCGCGTCTTTGCGAGGCCCTTCGCCAGGCCAGGGTCGGCGGTCAGCAGGCCCTGCAATGAGGAGGGGCACCCTCAACATCAAGGCTGCATCAAACACTTCAGCCATGCCGCTGCAGCCAATCTTCTGCAGATAGGGAAGTGGCACCTTTGTTGTTGAGGCGGACAAAGGGAACCAGGCAGTCTCGTTGACAGCGCCAACGAGGTCTCAGCTTTTTGCAACCCCCAGCGGCAGACCCCCACATCGCTACGAACGCATTTGCGACGCGCTGCTGTTGACAATGAAGGCGCGATAAGGCCAGGCCGCGCACCCGCTGGCAGCCGGGCATTTCAATGACGACATGCAGGCAGATTGCTTGCAGCGTGGCTTTTGCATCTATGACCGCAAACCCCCGTGCCGCCATTGATGCAGTCACGGTGGGCGGCCGCCACAATGCAGGACCCGCACCCGCAGGCGGCCGGGCGTGGCGATGATCACGTGCGGGCGGGACGCCAGCTGCTGGGCTTGCGCCTGCATGTCCAGGCCGCCCACGATGACGGCGTCCTTCAGCGCCATGCCCGCGCCCAGCGCCCGGAACTGCTCCGCCAGCTGGAATGCCAGCTCCCTGCGATGCAATGGGAACACGTCGGCTGCATATTGCAGCACCACATGCCCTCTAGATATATGCGGGCCGCGGGCCATGGTATGTGCAGATCGCACATCGTGCAGCGTGGTGGAACGCAAGGTAAGAGGTTGCACTGCAGAGTTTACTGGTCAGCAGGCAACGGAGTTATGCCTGGTGGGCGTCAGTACGAGGGCGAAGACGCCGTAGGGGTCTGCCGCAAGCAGCTGTAGGATGGGCAGCGCGAATGCCGCTGTCTTGCCACTGCCGGTGTGCGCGGTGCCGATGGCATTGCGGCCTGCCAGGATCGCGGGGATGCAGCCCGCCTGCACCTGCGTCGGCTTGGTCATGCCGAGTGATCGGCACACGCGGTCCAGCCACTCGCTGACGCCCAGCTCGCGGAAGGTGGTTTCGGCCACCGGCAGCGGCGCTGGCGGCTCGACTGCTGCGGCGTCAGCCCCTTCCGTGGCGGCTGCGGCTGCTGCTGCGGCTTCGGCGTCCTGCTCGATGGCGGCGCCATCAGACTCAGCATTGTCTGCTGCCTCCGCGGAACGGCTTGCCGAGCTGTGGTGGGTCTTTGAGGGTCTCGAGCCAGCTACAGCTTGTGCGTCCGGGAGCCGGTCAGACGGCGAGGAGGCAAGCCCAGCTGGCGTAGGAGTGGACTGCTGCTCGGCGCTCGTAACGCTGCGCACGGCTGCCGTCGTCTCCTGTGCTTGTCTCGTAGGCTGGCCTGCGCCTGCACCTGCTTTCTTTCGACGCTTATTGGAAGGCGCAAACAGCTTCGGCCCGGCGTCTGCCTCCGCAGAAGCCATCTTGCAGCGAGTTGCTGAGCTATTGGATGTTCGATTGGACAGCCGTGGACTGCTTTTGGCAGTGCTGAGCAGGCTCCGGAACGACCTGCACGTGCTTCCTTGTGCTTCCTGGACTCCTGGCATTGCAATGAGCTGACGTCTCAAAATCGCACTTCACGCCGTATTCGCCATGTCAATGATGGCAGGCCGACCGTTGCTGCTGCAGCCATTCACGTCGCTGTGCAGCATGGTCCCACTCAGACATGGCATGTGCACAGCACAAGCCGCGCAATCCGTCTCCGGCCCGCCCCGCATCCACAGCCTCGATTCCGGAAGGTACTGCAGGCATGTTGAGGTTGCGTCCTCACTCATCAGCCCAGCAAGCTGGCAAGGCTTTGTACCAGACCAGGGCGCGGCACGCCACCCACGCCGCCAGCTTCGGCAGTCTGTCAGGGCGAGCAGCACCGGCAGGGCAGCTCAGACTTCACTTGCTTCAGGAGGAAACACAGACAAGAAGCAGCAAGGTCGCCGACGGCGGCCGCACGCGCCCGCTGAGGCGCCGCTCGCGACTGCACAGCTGGACGGCACGGCTGTGCTCAGCTGGCGGGTCATAGACGTGACCGAGGGCTGCGACATCGGCTACGTCCGGGAGGTGAGCTGCACCCTGCTGCTTCCTGCCTTTGCTTGGGCCCAAGTCATTGGCTCAGCATGGAATCAGCAGAATACAAACCCTGCTGTGGCGGCAGTGCTGCTTTTCCTAAAGCTGTGCCGGTCCACGCTTTGCAGCGCCAGCAAAGCGGCCACCACAGCACCAGACTCTCTGGGGCCGCGCGAGCATGTTAAGGCTCTACCCCCTTGCAACGCCCCAATCGCCTCGCCCTGCTTGGTATCACAATCAACTCTTCCCACGCTGATGCTGCGCATGATGACCGACAGGTTATGCTGCCGGAGGAGGGCGTGCAGGGCGGCTACTGCCTGTTGCGGGTGCACAACGACCGGCTGGCGCAGCAGTATGCGCAGGTTGCGGCAGAAGTGCACCTGGTGCCCTTCGTCCCGCCCATTGTGCAGCGGCTGGACGCTGCTGAGCAGGTGCCGTCAAATTGCTGGCTGGCGTTGCCACCTGCAGCAGCATGGCCATGCACGCTGCAATGGAGGCCTCCAAGATATCATTCCGGCTGGTGGCCTCGGTGACATCATGGCTGCGTTTGCGGTGCTGCGAAGCACGGGCAGTCTACCGAGCTGGCAGCGGATACGCTTTAGCTGTCGGCACCTGACTTTTAAGCCTGTCCAGGGCAAAGCCATTGGGTCGAAGGCGTCTGGCAGGTCCAGCATGCCGCGCCTGCTCTGACGGAGCGGATGAACTCTGCAGGCAGTGTACATCGATCCCCCTACAGGGCTGCTGGACATCGGGCGCCGCCGCATGCTGCTCGACTACCTGCGCCCCATCTTGCAGGTGTGCCTTTCTGGGGTGAATTTTTGCAGCATGCGCGCGGCGTCCTGTCCCGAACACCTCCTGCGGCTGTTTGTGCTGGGCACGCAGCAGCGCCAGCGGAAGTAGTAGGAGATGCGTAGAGGTTTGGTATCGGCGTCGATGAAACATGGCGGAAGCCAGACCGTCCAAAGGTCACTGTGGTGTGTTTGTTGCCGACCTAGCGACTTGCAGTTAACGTCCGCACGTCTTCACTGCTTCATCAATATATTGCTCTGCAGGGCGTGGCGCAGACGAATGCAATGCGGGAGGGGTGCGACCTGGCGTACATGCCCAGCCAGAAGGCGCTACTACAGGGTGGGCATGCGGACCTCGTCCCCATAATCGAGGCCGCCGGCGGCTTTCTGGAGGTGGGGTCCCAGCCCGTGCAGACTATACAAGTTCTCTACAGCGCTGGAGCCAATTTGCTGTAGCGCTGAGGTCGCGGAGCCTCCGAGCGCATTCTTTTCGGGGCCTCTCCCTGCCGCAGCGGCAGCGTCGACGGCCGCCGGTGCGCTCGAGCAGCAATGTCGCCCTCGTCCCTGCCTTTGTAACCCGCTTCGACCTGGTCCGTGATGCACAGGTGGCGGAGGGGCTGGAGCTGCGCTCGCGACGGCGCCCCACCGGCTTTTGGGACAATGAGGACGCGCTGGACCGGGAGCTGGGCCGCTTTGTGACCGCAGCCTGGACGCAGCATTTCGTGGACGACAACGCCGCGGGGGACACCTACTTCTACAACCAGGTGCTTCCTGCTGTGGGCGCTTCCTGCTTCCGCAGCCAGGGTGGCGATGAGGGGCTGCGCAACAGCGGCCGCGCGCCCCTGTCGGCTGCGCGCCCCAAAACGTGTGTCAGTAGCACCTGCATATGTGGCTTTGGACGAAATGTCAATCGGATGACTCGGGACTCATTTTTGGACCTCGGATAGTAGGCCTGCTATGTTTGCTATAGGGCTAGGGAAACCGATGCCCTTACACCGCTCGCCGCGGTCCCTGCTTCTGTCCTTTCTTCCTTCCTTCCTTCCTTCCTTCTTTCCTTCAAGGCCGTACAGCGGCACGGCCTGCCCCCATACGCTGCCTCGAGGAGCGCCCTACAGGCCCTTGAGGGCTGGTAAACCCACGTCGTCAGGCAAGGCGCCGCAAGTTTCAAGGGCAGAGCCAACACCTGTCAGCGGACGGTGCGCGGCAGCTTACTGGCGACTGCGGGCAGCTGGCAGCGCTGCAGCAAAGGCCGCCTGATACAGTCGTGCAGCACGGATGCACGCCTTAATCAACCTTACAGAGGGGTTTACCCTGGCAGAAACCTGACGGAACGCCATGCACAGGTGACGGGGGACATAATGTGGGACAAGCCTCTGGCGCCGGCGGAGGTGGAACTGGACGATGCAGGAACCGTCATGATGCTGGAGCCGGAGGGCGCCCGCATCATGCCAAGCCGCTCCACCGTGCTCGCCGGTTCGGCTCCATCTTTCGTATATGAGATTCTTGTTCCTTACAATATTCTGAGTTCTAATAATATTCTGAAGGAAACACCTGGGTCGTAGTGTTCGTTCCGTCTTATGCTGGTCAGAACGGTGCGGGCTCCTTTCAGCATTCTGCAATCGGCCACAGTGCCCAGCCGATCCCCCGGGCTTGGCTGTTACGGTTGCCATGGAGCATGTCTCGGTCGTGCCACCTGCTCGGCCGCCTTCATTGGTCAAGCGGTGGCCACCCGGCATTCCACGGCACCCGTATCATGCTGAGCCACTACTGCGCACTGCTTTGCCCGGATGCCCTGGCAGTGCGTGCTGTACTCTGAAGCCTCAGCAGCATAGCAAGCTACTGTGCTTTGTTCTCTCACAAGCGTGGCTGAAGCACTGTCAGCAGCGTTGCCTGACGCTTGCTGGCTGTGTGCCCTCGTTCGCTTTTAAGATCTCTGCACTGCGCCTGCAGCTGAACCTCATGCGGGGCACCAGTTTAACTTCACAACTGAAACGCTGCGCTGCGGTTGCAGCTGGGCGTTACGACTTGCACCACGCGATCGTGTACAATGGCGGCTACCGCGCCGTTGCCGAGGAGCTGGGCCGCCGCCCGGTGCGGCCCCCTCGATACAATCCTGCGCATGCAGCCCCTGTCAAAAAGGCCTGCAGCGGCAGCACTTGCATCCGATTTGCGTGTGTCAGGCGTGTAGCGCGCACGGGTCGAGTTCACCACACCGACGCTGCCATTCGACTTTGCGCCGCTGAAGAGCCAGCCCAAGGAGTCCGTGCGAAGGCGGCGCGGTGCTGTAGTTGGTCGTTGAGTGTTTTCCTGCTCATTGCGGCAGGCGTGGCCGAAGGAGAAGCGCGAGTTTGAGGACCCGGCGGTGCTGGGCGCCGAGCTGCGGGCTTTTGCCAAAGCGGCCGGCACCCGCGAGGACCTGCTGCCGACGGCGCGGGCGCTGCTGTCCGCCGGCCGCATGGACCTGCTGCAGGTGTCGTGATGACTGCGTGTTCTTGTGTGTGCCTGCCTGCGCAGCAACTGCGTCCTCGCAGCCTGCTGTGTTGCGCGACACCGCATTTGTCGTTGCCACCAGCCGGCATAAGGCAGCAGAGCTGGCTTTTGAAAACTGCCCTGACTGCCAGGCAACCGCTGGCGGGTGTCACTCTCCTACGTCCTTTCGTATCCTGCCACCTGCGTGCTCCGATTGTCAGCGCTGGGCTGTCTTCGCCCATCTCAGACGATGCGGCTCAACGCAGCACGCCGCACGCAGGCCATCCGCGAGTTCGGCGGCCACGGCAAGGCAGCGGCGCTCATGAACCTGGGCACCAGCCGCCGGCCGCGGCACCACTGGCAGTGCTTCGACACCGTGGCGGAGGAGCTGCGACACTACCTGCACGCCCGCCCCGACATCCGGCAGCGCAAGCGGCTGCCCACGCACAGGCAGGGCATCCAGTTCTCTCGTCACTTCTGTACAAACTCACAAACTCTAGGCCCGCACACCGCCCAAGTCTCTGTGGTCTCATTAGCAAGAGCGCTTGCCCGCCTCACGTCGGGCTCTGCATCTGTCATCCTGAGCAAACGGCGGTTGACACTCGGATGGCAGCACCTGGGGGCCACCATCTGCGCCGGAGCTGGCTTCGCTGACCAGCCCAAACTCCCCTTTCAGGGAGCTAATGATGGACCAGCGGTACGATTTACGGTACGCAATGCAGCAGCACAGCCATGCGGCGCTGGCAGCGGCGCTGGGCGTGCAACCCAGCCATCGCGGCGGGCACAACCAGCGGCGAGCAGCCGAGCATGTCAGACCCGCCAGGCGTGTGGCCGCCGTCAGCAGCGGCAGCGGCGCCGCCGCTGCTGCTGGCATGATGGGAGCTGGAGCAGGAACATGCGCAAGCGAGCAGCCAGCAGCTGGGGAAGCCCTGCCGGGTGCGGCGGCCCGCATCGGCGACACGGCTCCTGCTGCCGGGCCTGGTGAAGCACGGCGCACTCGCGGCAAGTCCGCGGAGGCAGCGCAGCAGCCCGGCGCCGTCGGCCGGGCAGGAGGCGTGCAGGCGGCACTAGCGTGGCAATGCCGAGCGGAGCAGCCATCGAGCTTTCTGGATCAGATTGTGACATCGTTCTCATGCTAGAATGGCTTGCATTGTACAATTATAGTGGCGCAATTGCGAGGCGCTTATTCCCTCGGCATTCAGTGGTATGACTGCTTTCGTCAGTCCTCATGTTATTGCTTGATGCCATGCAAACTCCGTATGTCAATGATGATCGAAACTGGATGACGTGTTGCTTGGGTACCAGGAATGCCTAGTATATTTTTCTGCCTGTCCGTCCACGTTTGATCTCTTCTACATGGCGTCTTCAAGGTGATATCCTGAAACCCAGGGCAAGCAGCAGCGCCTGACCTTCGCTTCTGATCTTCAAGCGAAGTCAACAGCTGGGATGTCCGGCGAGTCAAAGTCGTCGTCCATGTCGTCGTTCTCGTCAGTTTCAACCGCTTCCTCGGCCTGCGCACCACGGGAATGCATCTCAGCAGTCCGGCATGCACGCTTCACTTGTGAGGCTGGGCGCGAGGATCCCCAGTGTGCCCCAGAAAGGGTCGCCTGCGGCAGGCAGTGCCGCCCTGGCCTGAGGCGGGCGCCGGCGTACAAAGCGTCTTTGCATGGCCAGCACCGCCGAAGCACCCCTTCTCACCAGCACAGGCCGCACACGCGTCCCGCACCCCCGCCTTGAAAAGACTACAGGGTGCCGTTCGGGATGTAGGGTGCGAAATGCAGCGGCGCACCCGCTCGAGCTCGGCCAGCTGGCTGTCGGAGTCGAGGTTCTGCGATGCGGCCCGCACCACGTCCTCTATGGATGGCATCGCCACATCCAGCTCCAGCGTCAGCCGCCCCTCCCTGCAGCGAGTTGGGCAGGCGTGACATCCACAGGTCTACGACCAGAAACACTAACAACAGTGGACTCAGAGCGGCGCCGCACTGGCAGCGCCCACTCCTGCAGGCTCAGATGCGGCCGAGGCGTTCCCAATGAACCAGGCAGCACGAGGCGGGCGGAGTAGATCTGGGACTGTGATTGGCGGGCACGGGCGCGGCTGCGCAACCTCACACAGGTCGCCGCTGCAGCGGCGCGGGCCGGCCGACGCGTCGCCGTACGAGTGGGGTCGGCAGCGCCGCCGACCGGCGCGCGCTGGCACCCCGCACAAGCGACTGCCAGACTTGCGCACAGCCCACGACAGGCCCGATGTATCCCTCGCCTGATGCGCAGCACGAGCTGCTCGGGGTCAGTGACGCCTCCGCTCACGGTCGCGACCGCCTCGCGCGCCACGGAGCGCCCCTCCGCGTCCAGGCACACCACCGTGCCGAAGTCCAGCCGGTCCGCCTCTGAGTCCCGTCGGATGAGGAACACCTTCAGCACCTGCCGCCCGCCACGGCAGCAGTCAGCGGCACGGCTCCGCTCCGCCCTGCGAGCCTCTCTTTCACAACTTGGTTTCAGCGCGGCGGGCGCCGCCGCCGCCATGCCGCCGTGCCGCCGCGGGAATGCCGACTGAGGTGCAGGTGCACGGGGGCCGAGGGGCGCGGGCGCACGACCCGCCACACTGCATGGCTGTCTCACCTCATACTCCTGCTCCTTCAGCTTCATGTAGTCGCCATGCTTCTCCTTTATCCAGGGCACCTGCGCCCGACACCTCACATGTTCAGAGATGTTGGCGAAACTGCCAACACGCATGGGATGAGGACGCGGCCGTGGCGCGGCTGGCGCAGTCGAAGAGGGCAGGCTGCCACTCTCCTGATCACCTGCTGATAGAGGGCCGGCTCGCTGGGCAGCTCGCCGCTGGTGGCCGGACGCGAGAAGTCGCCGGTCCCGGGGTCCTCGACATGAATGTCATTGAGCCGCAGCATGTCGCCGTCTGCGGCGATGTAAAAGGTGCAACCGTGCTGCGCAGCCGGGAAAACGCCGCCCCGTCAGCCGCTTGCCAGCTCGTATGATACGAATGCAGCCGGCATCACAAATCTGACTCTGCCTCTGCCTCTGCCTCTGCATTGCCGCCGCTGGTATCGTGCTATCAACGTGCGTTCCGCATGCGGCAGTTTTGCGATTCTGTCCAGGGACCGCACCATGGCGATTGGAGCATAATCCTGCTCCACGTCCGCTATTAGGGGGTCTGGAAACTGGCTGGTGTCCAGATGCGCTAGGCCCATTGCCTCCAGGTCTGCGCACACGTTCAGAACCAGCGGATGAGCAAGTCTGACCAGTCAATGCACGGGTGCATTGAAACACAAACGCTTGGAACCGAAGGGACGACAGCATTGGTGGCAGATGCAGATGCCACTCGAATGCCTCGAAAGCACTGGGTGCGGCAGCACCGCTGCCGCCGTCGCCAGCTCACCTGGGCCTCGCAGGGCTCTGGTCAGCTGCGCCTCGTCGGCTGGCGGCAGTCCTGCGGCTGGGAAGTCCATCGTCTGTCCAGGCTCTGGAAACTCCTGCGTCGTTGCCTCGTCCCATCGCGCTGCTGCCGCTGTGTTGCAGCGCCGACAGTGCTGCATTTCGAAGCTGGGCTGGCGAGCAGACGGCCTGGCGCAGCTGGTTTGCGGTGCCGCGCTTCTGTGGCGTCTCTGTGCCGGCGCAGGGACGGAGGAAACACCGGCTGGCGCTACCTGGCAGGGCGCCATGTCGGCCAGCGGGAGTGGGTCCGGCAGCAGCGTTGCGCTGCGCACATGCAAACTCGGTGTGCGTGCTTATAAGCAGGTTTGCGACGCGATATGCACTGTCGGGGCCGCTATCTGCAGGTCTCATTGTCGCAACCACTGAACACAGCGGAGCACTTCTTAGTAGGGTTAGCTGCTCCTCCAGTAGCAACAGCTCAGGGTTTAGAGGGGCCGTGGGCTGAAGAGAAGCCAGCGTGTTGTGGGTGATGGGGATGATGCCTCTCATCTTTGCTCGGCCGAAAGTTGCGTTAGTGACAGCACATCGTTGCCAGTCCCGGTGTGTGCTGCGTGGACCGGCTCGGGGCGACGCGACGGGGTGTGAGCCAGTCACGGGACCCACGACGTCAGGAGGTGGCACAGGACGACGTCGCCTCTGACACGTTGATACAGGCGGCATGGTGCAGCGAGTCATCTGCGGCAGAGGCTCGACAATCTTGACAGCGCGATCTTCGGTTCCCCCAGCAGCGAGGTCCTGCCAGGTGCCGATGCCCCACTGGAAGTCCGTGGCATATGCTCTATCGGGACAGCGCGTCAAAGTGCGCGCAAGACTGTTTGAACCTGCTAGTGGGGATGGACGCAACTACTGTGAGGCACATGCTGTGGGCACCAGGGTCAGTCTTGGCAAACCTGGTGCGGCTGCGGCTGCGGCAAACCATGCGGCAGTGCTGCAAGTTGATGACTTTTTTGGGCCCGCAGCAGTTTGCCGGCCAGCGACCAGCACAGCAACAGCGGCCTGCAGGCTGCAGGCCATGCAGGCGAGCATCGCCAGTCGTTGCGGCCACAGACAGCGAGAAGCGGACACCAGCGCAGCGGCGGCAAAGGTGGGTGCTGCGCCATGCGATGCAGGCAGCTGCGACCAGCTGCAGAGGCTTCCCAAGGAATCGTCGTATTCATGCATGGCAGCTGGTCTGGCATCCTGTGCAGCTCTTGGCGAGTTGCACATATGGCAAACCCTGGCTGAGAGCTGGTTGGATGTGGCATGCTGAGGCACAACCCGGTGTCCTGTGGCACGCAGAGAGGTGGCCACCCAGGCAGCCAACAGCAGCCTGGATGAGAGCGATGGCAGCGAGGCCAGCTCAGGCGGCATCGACCTGAAGGTACCCCCGCCATGCCGGCGATGCTTCCAGCACCTTGGACTGCCTTCCGCCAGCTTATTCCTGGGCTCCGCATTCCTCGAATTTGGGCAGGCTGCGTGCCTGCTGCGCGAGGGTGGAGCATCGTGCACGAGAGCGGACGCCAGCATCTCTCGGATGCCGTGTGGCGGATGACGCAATGCACTTCCATCTGAGCTTTGATCGTGCCCGCAATCAGCTGAGTAATGTGTCTTGCAGGTGGTGGGCGCATTGGCAGCAGTGGCGGGCGTTGCGCTGCTGGCGGGTGGCGGTTATGTGTACCGCGACACCATCAAGGACGCCATCTCCTGGTTCATCAGCGTGGTGCGTTCATGATAGTCATCAGCATTGTGCCACATGAAGGTCATCAGTGCGTTTCACAACCGTTGGCAGCGTTGCGTGTTCTGAAAGTCGGAGACAGACAAATAACAACAGCATAAGAATACTGTGCGGCTGTCTGGAAGCAGGCACATTCTGGCTGCTGTTGGGGCTGGCAGAGTCGTTGCTGCCGAGGCGGTCAGCTGTGAAGGTGGTGTCACCGCCGTTTAAGCAGTGGCCAATCAGCGCCTAGTCAGCCGGGTCAGCCGTGATGCCACTCTGGTTTCTGGAACACCCCCAATGTACACAGGTGGAGGGCTGTTTGTGGTCCACGGTCGCCTCCATGTGTTCATAGTCATATAACAAAACTGACTATCCGCAGGTGGACGACTGGGGGTCATGGGGCTATGTGGCGTACACATTCGTGTACACCGCGCTGGAGCTCATAATCATCCCGGCGGTGCCGTTGACGATGGCGTCTGGTGTGCTGTTCGGTGTCGGCCCCGGCACGGTGGTGGTGTCCCTCGCATCGACTGCCGCGGCGGCGATCGCGTTCCTCATCACCCGCTACGCTGCGCGGGATAAGGTGCTTTGGTGGATGCATCTCTGGAGACTTGAGTGGTCGTGGTGACACTTTCGATTTGCTGACCGCAGCCGCCGTCGACAATGGCAGCTGCCTATGGTGTTCATGGTCCCGGGCTGTTGTGAGCCGCGGCAATGCTAATCGACTGGGTGAGCACCTGGTGCTCTGCCCTGCAGATTGCAGGCCTGGCACGGGACAACAAAAAGTTCGCAGCCATCGACAAGGCCATTGGGAAGGACAGCTTCAAGGTAACACTTGCATTGTGCATTTGTATTTGGTTGCGCTGTGTCTGGCTGCTGCCTTGGCTTGTTCCCGGCTAGAATCAGAGACTCCGTGATCACGCCCTCGGGGCAGGTCACGCAGGTGGAGCTGCTGCGGCAGCTGGGCCCGCTGCCGTCGCTGTCATTGTCTCGAACCTTGCCTCCATGGCTGGTGTATGTGCAATTTCGTGACCACAAACTCGTGACGAATTCGCGTAGGTGGTGCTGCTGCTGCGGCTAAGCCCGCTGCTGCCGCTGTCGCTGTCCAACTACCTTTACGGCCTGACCAGCGTGGACTTCGTGCCCTACGTCCTCGGCTCCTGGCTGGGTCAGCTCCCAGGCACATTCGCCTACGTGTCAGCAGGTGGGTCAGCCGTGTACAGCCGTTTGGGCCATGCACAGAATAAACCCCCTGTGCACGACACCTTTCGGTCGGGAGTATGCCCGGCCGACACACGGCTGCCCGTGGCACTCTTCGAGCGATCTGGATGAGTCGTACCGGCCTGGCGCGATCTTTTGGAGAAGATGTATCGAATTGTGCCCGCAATCCAGCACTTTCCGAACACTTTGGCAGCCTGTCTTGTACTTCACCTCGGCAATACCTGTACTGAGCAGAACACTTTTGGCAGTCCCAAACTGCCTTCCTTCATGTACCTTTCTTCTCTGTGACATCAAGGTTTGATGTCAGTCTCTGACCGAAGTAAACCTCCTGACGGCTGCAGGCAGCTACGGCCGAAAGGTTATTGACGGCGCGGACGCCGGCAGCGGCATCAGCTCGTGGCAGATCGCAGTTGGTGCCGCGGTCACTATCTTGGCGATCGGCTACATTGGGCGCCTTGCTAAGCAGGCGCTGGATGAGGTTGACGACGATCTGGACACTGCATGAACAATGTGGCAAGAAGAGTTGCCATTGCCGTCTGAGAAGGGCCGAATGGCTGCGGCCCAATACAGAACTGCCGTGTGGCCTGTCGGATACCAATCATGCCCATCGAAGCCACAGCTCCCTGGTTGCCGAAATCCGCGTTGACATTGTATTTGGTGTTGTCAGCGCATTGTGTTGGCAAAGACACGTTGCGATTGTCAATAGTCTCGCTTTTGATTTGCATCACTTGTAGACATTGATGGTTCAATCACACAAACGCAAATCTGTAGTCACACGTGTATTGATGAAACTGTCCGTGCGATCATGAAGGGCCATCCTGATGGTAGTCGCGATCAGACACGATCAATCAGTCTGAGGCTGGGAGCGCCCTGGCGTTTCACCCGGTACAGACAACCCTGATGAGTAACGACGGTCGTATTGACTCAACGTCACTTCTGATTAGTATAGCGACCCTTTGATGTCTGCTGGTGGGCATTTGCATTGTTGGACACATGTCATTGAATCACATCAGCTACGCCTTCACCACAAACCAACTAGACAGTCACACGTCTCGTTGCGACATTGTGGCTGACAGTCAACAGTTATCCAGCACTTCAAGCTTGCAGCAGCCGGCCCTCGCGCAATGGAGGCAGAGTCGGCGACGTGGCCCACGACACCGCCCAGCCCGCCCTCGCCGGCGAAACGGGCAACACAAGAGTGCATCGATTGCCCCAGCACGCAGACACTGTGCGGTGAGCGGTTGCTTCGGCCGGTGCTTCGGGCACCTGCCTCGACTCCCCCGGAACGAACCGGGTGTCCTGTCTCGGACACCCTCGCTATGCTTGTTGGAGTAAGGCCTGCGTATTCATGCGTATGAGAAACCCGCCCTCTTGATTTTCAGACAGTCTGCGTGGTGCCCCCACCTCGCAACACGATGGCTGCCTGGCGACGACCACTGTCGATGCCTGGTGCTGCGGCTCGTCAGCCGCAAGCAGATGTATGAAGTACAATTAGCTTGGGCTCGTTTGCTGGCCTGAGGCATTAGCACCGGATTTTCCGTTGGTGACGACTGGTGGTTCAGGACCTGGTGGTGCCTTGCAGCAGTACACCACACACGGAGGGCTGCTGACCCATTGGAAGATCCCAACGAGCCTTGGGTGCATATTCCACAGATTTTGCATGCACGCTGCCTGCCATTGCAGCCTGTTCGTCTCCCGCTAGGCTGTCAGTGTCACGCCGGTCGTCTTGCCGGTAATCGCACGCTGCGACATACCGCCGCTGACCCGACCTGTACGCATGCGGTGCAAGCTGCTGCACGAGCCGTAGCATCCCTACAACTTGCTTCTGAACGCTCCCTGGGGCTGCCGGCTCGCTGCGCGCCCCTCGGCGCCCCCTAGTCACGCTGCACCAGTCGTCACGTAGGCCACCGACTATCTCCGGTGACTCTGTCACTACCACGGCCCAGGACACGTTCACATCCGCCGTCAGTACGCTCACTGATCAGTGGCCTTGTCTCTGACCCGCAGACGTCGCGGAGGCCGCATCCGAGCCCTGGAGCTACCCGGAGGTGCTCGACACCCTGGCGGACACCCTGCTCGACACTCTTACTGATGACTGGCGGAAGTTGCGCAACGCGCTCTGGCTCGTCGAGCACCTTCTCACCTGCACCCCGCGGCTCATGTGCGTGCCTCGATCCCGCCAGCTCTCCCCTTGCTGAAGTGTTCACTCCCCTCACTGCACTTGGCGGGCGTACCGCAGCCGTCTGCACTGGACTACACCATGCTGCAAGAGTCACGCTGTTGCATCCTCCAGCCGGCCAACCCAAGTACGCCCCCATGCCTGCCACATCTCGTCCCTGCACGCAACCCTCTGCCCGCATGCTGATGCCTGCGCTGCAACTTTCTGTCCGCAGGGACGATCTGTGCGCCGAGCCCGGCATGCTGAGGGGCCTGCTGGGCTTCTGGGCGGAGGACGAGCAGGGGCACGACTGCGGTCAGGAGGTTCGCATGCGCGCCAGCACGCTGTTGGGGCTGCTGGAGACGCATGAGCAGACTCTGCTGGCGCAGCGGTGCAGCCTGCAGGTGAGAACTCACAGCGGGACTTCTTCTTAGTCATCAGGTGGCTGCCTCTTGTAACTGGTTATGAGGCTACTGTCTCTGTGCGATGAACCGTCCTGCACGCACCGCATGCCTGCTTGCTCTGAATTGAACAGTGGGAGTGCGGACTTGCCCTGCATCTTGCGATACCGACGCTGCGGCCTTGTACCCATGGACCATGCTTGTGTACTCACCTCTGCTACCCTCCCCCGGCGCAGCCGCAGCAGCAGGCGTGCGAGCAAGCGCAGTATTGGGAGCAGGCGCAGCTGTCTTACGCGGTGCCACAGCAGCCGTCGCTGCAGTGGGGCTGCTGCGATGACGATGCTTACAGCCCCACCAACAGCACAGACAGCGAGGCTTCCAGCTGCAGCCCCTTCTCGCTGACACGGGAGAACAGCACCGGCCGCAAGCCGGCGGCCTTCGGGCTGCCGCTCAAGGGCTTCAAACTGCCCAAGCTGAGGCTCAAGGCGGCGCCGGTGGCGGTGGCAGCAACGGGCTCTGCGGCATCGACGGCGGCTTCGGGCAAGCCGCCGCGGGGCCTGAGCTTTAAGGCTGCCAGCTTCAGGGCGGGCAGCCTGCGGCATGGCACTGGCAGCCAGGAGCTTGTGCAGGCCTGGGGCCAGATCCGCGGCCAGGTGGGCAGCTTGTGCTGGTCGCCTTCTGTACACTCATGGATTTGTACATTGATGCAGCCACACATCTGCTGCTGCCTGTATGCCAACTGCAGCATCCACCAACTGCGACATGCGCATACCCCAGCCTTGCAGTGGTCTGCTGCCTTTTCGGCCGCAGGCCCACTGCAGTCGTGCTGCACTGTATTCTGTACTGCATGCCACCCCTCGTGACGGCAGCGGCCTGACGTGCTGTGCTTTCCTTCCCTGCAGAACTCGTCGGACTTTGCGCGCATGCTGCAGGCGCTGGACGACAAGTGCTTCGAGCAGGCGCAGGAGGCATACGAGAAGCTGCAGGGACCCACAGTCCCGAATGCCTTCTGAGCGGCGGCAGCGGTGGTCACTCTTCAGACACTGGCCCCTGGCGTTTCCAAGCCCAGGGGCCGCATTTGCAGCACCCGTCGGGGCCTGCAGCGCCGCTGCTCGTTTGTACCAACCGCTGCCACAACGGCTCGCCAAGCACAGCACCTCCATGCCGACACACCCCCCTTAGCCACCTGCCGCCTCTTTGAGTGTCGCCGTCCCCGGCGCACAACTTCAGCTTTGAGAAGATTGAGATTCTCAGCAATTGTCTAGATTCAAATCGACTAGCTGGTGTGCGGTTCAGCTGACGAGCCGCACGGTTCTGCACGTACTCGTCAGGACGCCTTTCCCTCGGATTACACCTATTCGGAGCAATTGTGATTTTGGCCTTTTAGAACAGCAAGTTTTCAGGACCGCTAAAGCGGCGATTGACGTGATTTGTCGTGCGCTGCTGTTTCGACTCACATCTTGGCGATTGAATCGTGTAGATTGGGGAGTTTGAAAGCTTGAGAGTTCCTGCTGTGCCTTGCTTAAGACCAACTGCAATCTAAGCGGACCTACCTATCCTGAAGCACAACTGCGACAAGCTTCGTCGATTTTCAACCTTCTAAAACTCTCTCGTCTGCATGTCTTCAACAGTTTGGAGATCCCACAGCGTGCAGCAGGGCTGTCACAACACTCACTCTGCCGCTGGCGCCGCCTGAACCTCCGAAATGCCAATCACATAGTCGCCTTCCAGCCGGGCAAACACCGGCTGCGCCTTGGCCATCTGCTGCCCCGCCGGCAGGCCGCCCCAAGCGGCGTCCGCCCACTGTGCCTCGCCCGGCGCCAGGCCCAGCTGCGCGAGCACGCGGGCGGACAGCGCCGGCGTCACGGGCGCCAAAAGCACCGCCACAATGCGCACCGCCTCGAGCACTGCGACCAGTGCCTTTGCTGCCTCCGCTTTCTCCTCGTCGCTGCCCTGCTTTGCATGTGCAGGGTATTGTTGGGTCAGGAATTCCACTCGCAGTGCGACTCGCGCATGGTGGCGCAAGCAAGCCGCGGCGGGAGCCGCATGCCAGCGTAACCGCGTGACGCCCCGTGCGTCTCTGCGAGGTTGACTGAACAAAAGGGAGCGCTTCTGCCCCTGCACGCACAGGCTTTTCTCCCTCGACTGGGCCACTGCTTGGCGCTTTGGTGGAACCAGTGGGGCCCTAGCGCAGCACGCACATGCCCTGCTTGGCGGCGGTGACGTCATGCCATTGGCAATGGCCTGAGGCGCCTCCAACTGATCAGCAGGCAGCTGAGTGCATTATGTTGAGACAAGAGTGGGACGATGCCACGTTGCCAGTGCGTTGCATCTCGATGGTCGCCAGCGCAGCCGCCCCTCAACTGCAGCCATGACACGATACAATTGTTACAGCCAGCCTGGCGCCAGCCTGGAAGTGTTATTACTGTGGCACAGCTGGCGTCCCACAAGGCCCGAGGATCCTTGAGCCGGACATCGGACTGAGCCGCCGCGTTGCCGATGCATTGCATCTCGTATGTTTCCGAGGGCTGACTGGTGGACCCATCTGCCTGGCGGCTGGCCCGCGATTGTGACTTGGGTCCCAGTTTGGAGCATGCAGGCGCTGCGACGGCCATGGCCAGCTCGGAGCTGCGGCCAACAGCCCCGGCCTGAGGGTCTCCGAGAACCGCCGGACGTTCCGAAAGGCTGCGTGCCTTTTTGAGGGCGGTCCAGGGGGCGACCTCCGCCAGCCAGCGGTTGCCGAGGCTGCTGATGGCGACGGCGCCCTGGGCAGCCCTGTGGAAGGCCATCCGCTCGTAGGCCTCCGCCACCTCCGGCACCTGCGGGGCTGGCAGCGATTTCTGTCACAGCTATCTGTGTCCGAGCATGGCCGCAAAGGTCGAGTGGGGGCGCCGGCAGCCTGCGCCGCTGTGCGCGTCGCTGCGGGCCCAGGTGCACCCGCGCCCACGGTGCCGCCTCTACACCAGGTGTTTCTGGCCCAGAGCCTCGACTTGCATGACAGATAGATTGCCCAAAACAACTCGCGAGGGCAGAGGAGACCGCTCTTCCACCACGCCGCGACCGGCACGGTGCCGGAGTGCCTGACAGTCTGACAGGTGCCCCCACCTGCTGCTCGGCGAGCGCG
This sequence comes from Deuterostichococcus epilithicus, assembly GCA_033439295.1. Lineage (NCBI taxonomy): Eukaryota > Viridiplantae > Chlorophyta > Trebouxiophyceae > Prasiolales > Stichococcaceae > Deuterostichococcus > Deuterostichococcus epilithicus. The sequence goes on from JAVTLE010000007.1 coordinate 1,386,424, forward strand.
CGCAGCGGGTGGTCCGCCGGGATGTCTCCCGCGGCCACCGGCAGCGCGCCGCCGCAGTTCTTGGCCAGCAGCCCCAGCGTGCGGTTCAGCAGGTTGCCGATGTCGTTGGCCAGTGCTGCATTGACCTGCGGGTGGCGGTGCGCGCGATTCAGGGTTTACAGTTTCCTTCTCACCGCCTGGCCGCACGCCGGCGACGTGTCGCTGGCCAGCTCCGGTGGCACTGCGGTGCCAAACCTCGGGGTAACACGTCGGGTGCGCACACGACGCCGGGCATCCTCCCAGCGCGACGCTGCAGCATCCGGGCCGCGCAATGCCGGGTGCACAGCGCGCGCAGCCCAGCGCGCCCTCGTCCGCTTCCGCAGGAAGCGTGGAGCAGGGAGCCCAGAGGCGTCACCCCCTGTTCAGGTCACGCTCCCTGATGTTCAGGCTGGTCGTCTGGCGGGCGCGCACACCACATCTCCATGCACTCACATGTCTTGAGGGAGGCAGTAGGAAGCAGCAGGAGACAGCGCGGGACAGACCTTGTCGCGGAAGCGCTCCTCGCTGAAATCGCCGTCCTTGCCGAACTCCAGCTCCGCAATGAAGTAATACCGCACCGCGTCTGCGCCGTACGCCGCCACCAGCACCTGTGGGTTAGGGTTTACGGTTTACGGTTTGGGATTCGAGTTGAGGCTCAGGACAGTGGGTGACAAGGATGTGGGCGGCGCAGCAGGGCATGCCAGCAGCGCCTCCCTGGGCCAGCGTTCCCACAAGTCCACGTCCGGTGGGCTCCCAGGCCGTACACCATGCGAGCGGGGTGCATGTGCACCGCGGCCATGTCGTGGCACCAGCTCGGCGCTGGTGCCGGCCGCCGTACGGCGGCCTGGTGTGATGCGATGGAGAACGTGTGCTGCTCCGCAAAAGACGCATGCTGCGCAGAACACACTGCTGGTTCCTGCTGTTCCTGTTGTTCTCATGCAGGAAGGAAATCCCGCGCCTTGGGGTCGACCACGTTGCCCATGGACTTGCCCATTTTGAGACCGCGCGAGGTGAGGAAGCCGTGGCCAAACACGCGCCGCGGCAGCGCCAGCCCCGCAGACAGCAGCATGCCCGGCCAGTACACCTGCGCCAGCCATCGCAGCGGGTGCAGCAGCCATATCACAAAGGACTGCCACAGCTGCAAAAAACACGGAGCCGGGCGGCCAGCCGCTTGCGTGTCAGCGCCGCCCCCAGGCCGGGTCCCTCCGCTGTGCATGCCGTCCGCCTGTCTCGCTGCCAGCTGCTGGCCGCGCAGGCAGCAGCTTGCTGGACAGCTGCGTCGGAACCAAGTCGACGGTGGGGTGCAACATCGGAGACGGCAAGGAGCGCACCGCGTGAAAGCGCAGGATGTCCTTTCCAATGACGTGCGTCGCTGGCCACCCTGCGGCGGCGGCTGTGTCCAGGCTGCTGCCGCTGCCGTTGCTGCCCGCGCTGTCCTCCGGCAGCAGCGCCGAAAGATAGCCCGCCAGCGCGTCAAACCTGCACATGGTGTGCGGCGTCGACAGGTTGTGCGGCAATCGGCGTGAGTGGACAGTGTGAGGTGCCGGAGGCAGTTCCGCGAGGTGGGTGCGTCAGGCACGCTGCATCACGACAGGCGAAGGCAGGAGTGCAGCTTTTGGCCCGACGATGTCTGTCGATGGCGATGCAGTAGGCCGGGCACGCCGCATTCTGCTCGCCACCTTGAGCACAGCATACGCCTGCGATCTGGCCATCCCTGCGCCGCTCCTTGCCGGCAGGGGGGGCCATGTGCGCTCACCAGACGTAGGTGTTGTGGCTGCTGTCCTGCGGCAGGGGGATGCCCCAGGACATGGCGGCAGCAGAGCGCGAGATGGAAAAGTCGTGCAGCCCGGACTTGACCCAGCCCAGCACCTCGTTGCGGCGCGCCGCCGGCTGCATGAAGTCCGGGTTGCTGCTCAGCAGCTCCTGCAACAGGTCGTGCAGCGGTTGAGGAGGAGCGCTGCGACGGGACACCCCCAGTGGAACTAGTCACCAGTGAGTCACCAAAGATCAAAACATGGCAGACATATTCTCTCCTGCCTCATGCCCCGACTCAACTGGGCAGGGGTCCATCGAGAGTGTGCCAGCCAAGTTAAGGCAGGGCCACGCTGGGAACAGGGCTGCCTTCTGACGCCGCAACACGGCAGGCAGGCGCCGGGCCACTCAGCATCCTCACCCCGGTGACCGCCAGCGCACCTCGATCTGCTGCTGGTAGCGGGACAGGCGGAAGAAGTAGTTCTCCTCGCTGCGCTGCTCGCACGGCCGCCGGTGCACCGGGCAGTTGTGCGCCTGGTCCAGGTCGCCCTCGTCCTACAGGGTGGGCCGGGACAACCGCTCACTGCGCCTGCCTGTCGGCTTGCCGGAGCTTTCTCCTGGACTCCCCATCCGGAGGGTTGGTCGGAGGCCATTCCGACGCCGTCTGACTCGCCTCACACTATCAGGGTGCGCAGCATTGGGGCTGCGCGCGCGCGTGTGGGGCTTTCTCTGCCTGCGCATGGCGACGCTGTCGCGCATACACCGCAAGGTGTACAGAGTGCTGGCAGAGGCTGTCTCGCTATCCTTGCAGCCTGGCTATCCCCCAACATTGGCCACGCCCCGCCAGGCTGCTGCCCTCTTCTTCTCTGCCCATACCTGCTGACGCGTTCCCTACAGGCATACCTTGTACTCCTCGCAGTCAACACAGTAATAGCCATTGTAGTCGGCCTTGTAGATGTCGCCCGCCTCGCCGCACCGCGTCAGCAGCTCCGCCACCAGCGCCTGTGTGTGATAAGAGTTTCTCCTGTGTGCAGCAGTTTGTGGCACCAGTTTCCTAAAATCTTTGGGCCACAGTCTCGTTCGGCCTGCTGTGGGCCCCGATGCCTCCTCGTGCCTCATGTGGTGTGTTGAAGCAGGCGCCTGAAAGCGGCCAGGCCAGCTGGCCGGCGGACACTTGCGGAGTGGGCATGCACACCAAGCCCCACCTCGTGCTTGGCGTCCGTCGTCCTGATGAAGGAGTCGTACTGGATGTCCAGCTGCAGCAGCAGTGGGCAGGGACTTTACACCATTGAGCCTCAGCCCAAGGGCTCCAAAGGCCGACCAAGCGGCATGCAATACATAACGGACGGTGCATTCGCCAAACTGCAGGCACTGGACATGACCAGTTGCATCATCACACATCTCGTGGACGCCCAAAAACGTCCACATCTGCGGGAGCCGACCTGCCGCCAGAGGTCCTTGTACTCTGCGACAACGGCGTCGCAGTGCGCCTTGGGCTCGAGGCCCGCCTTCGCTGCCGAGATGGCGATCTTCTCGCCGTGCTCGTCTGTGCCGGTGACAAAGGTCACGTCCCGGCCCCGCAGCCGCTGCGCAGGCGGCAATTCTGCACGGCTGACTGGCCAGGCATCGCAACACTTGTCCGCCCAGCCAGTGCGTTCCCGCAGTCATCAGTCGGAAGTGCTGTGCTCAGCACCCGGCTCCGCTGCATGATGCAGGACTCATCATCTCACACATGTGACTCGTCAGCAAGTGCAAGCGCAGGGCGCCAGGCGCACCTGATACCGGGCCATGACGTCGACTGACATCGTGGAGTAGGCTCCGCCCAGGTGCGGCGCTGCAATCAGCACGCAGGGCTGCTTCGCTGATTCGACAGGATGTCATGCATAGGTTGCTGGGAGCACAGAAGTGCTCGATGCAGATGGCCTGCCACTACACCTGCGTTGACGTAGTACAGCGGCGTCGTGATGACGAAGCGGCCGTCCGCGTCGCCGCTGCCGTTGCTGCTGCCGCCCGGTGACGCGCCACTAGTGCTGCTGCTGACCATCCTGAGCGGCCGCCTCCGCGGAGGCAGCGGCAATGACACCATCTGCGCCGCCGTTCTGCCGCAGGACGCCGCTGGCTGCCTGATGCCAAGCGAGGCGTCGTCATGATGCTGCAGCCTGCTCTGCTGCGCGCTGCTGGCAGCCCAGCGCACGGCGCGGCCGCTGCACCGGAGGGTCGAGCCAGCACAGCAGTGCAGCCTCGGCAGGGTGTGCCAGGCCATATTTGTGTCGAATTCTGATCAAAGAAGCCCCGACTGTATGATTAAGCTGCGATAACAAGTGCCTTGGTAAGGCTGTTGTGACAGCGAGCTCCCAAACGCCACATGTGGACCTGCATCGATGAGTTCCGGGTGACTGACAGACCTGAGGGATCCTCTAGAGCGGACCTTGCGGAGGAATGATATTCGCAAGGTGTCACGCAATGCACAGTGATCGATCGCTGGTGCAACATCAGGGTGCGTGTGCTCCGTCCAGCGTCCGGTGCGGAAGCAGATTGTACCTCGACTTCGCTGACACGAACATGGAAACACTAACCTTTTTCGATTTGCGGTTCGATCTCTGTCCATCGTCGTGCCAAGCTGAGACTGCACCGAGCTAGCAATTTGCGAACGCTCTGCCCGGGCGGAGGCGTCTCACCGCAAGTCGTACTGCAACCACGACGTCAGCCAGCGCATGCGTGGGCGCACCTCGATCGCGCTGCTGCCGAGGCAGAGCACCATTTCGTTGTACACGCCTGACAGGCACCCATTGTAGACGGTCGACAACCGAGTACTGCAGCGATCCAGCCAGAGCACCTGGACCTACGCTAATTCGGAAGGGAGGAATGGCGAGCAACTCCGTTGCAGGTGCGTGGGAACGTTGTCAGGCCTTTGGCAAACGTACAAAGTCATTTGAGCTGGGTTGTGCTGAGGGCTGGGCCACGCTTGTTTGAGTCTAATTTCGGCATGTCAGCGGTATTACGCGCTGCAGAGAATCCTGCGACGTTCTTAATCAGACATCATGAATACGTCGTGTTTCCAGCTTCAGAATTCTGCATTCACTTGCCCGCTGCAGCTTGCTGCCGCTTAGCTGCAGCTTACTGCGAGTTCCACTATAAACCTACCCTGTACTTCCTTCAAGGCTTCTGCCAAGAAATCACTTGCTGTCAGCGCCCATATGCACATGTCGAAACCTTGCATGACCGCTGATGCCGGCAGGCGGTGCTGACGCCGGCAACTGGAGCCGTGGCGACGCATCGCTGCCGCCATCCTCGGCAGGCGCCTCGGCAGCCACCACGCCGCGCACAAATTCCATGCCGCAAGCAGCTACATGGGCCGGCGGCGGCGGTTCTTGCGGCAGCAGTCCCTCCGGCACGCCCCCGTCGAGCGGCGGCCCGCGGCCCAGTGGCCTGATGCACCTCAACAGAAGCCACTTGGAGGTGCCACTTCGTTCCAAGCCCAACAGTGGACGCTCACCTGCCTGGCCATGTGATGCAAACCCTCCATGCAAAACCTGCTGCAAGCGCATTCAGCACTGTAAGGTAAGCAGCAGCGCTGGGCGATCGGGCGGTGACCCTGGGCACCGTATGCCTGGTGCAGGGCAGCGGCTCCTTTGGGCGCACGCGGCTGCACGCCTACAACGACTCAGCGGCCGAGTCGGTCGCCTCCGAAATGTCCGAGCTGCTGGGGTACCCCGAGGAGCCGGCCGCAACCGACCGGGGGGTGCCGGCGTTTGCTTTTGGCGGCGGCGGCGGCGGCGGCGGTAGCGGCGTGGGACCCTCGAGCCCCACCGGCGGCGCCGGCGGCATCACGCTCGTGGACCGCCTGGACAGCGCGCACTACGAGCCGCGGCCGCCGGGGCTGCTGGAGCGGCAGGACTCCGCGCACGAGGTGGGGGGCCGACGGCACTAGGCAGGATACCCTTTTCAGGCTGCCTATTCCCTCCTATATAACTCAGAGCCAAAACACCTTAAAAGAGTCAGAATACTCCGTGGTCATCAATGGGACGCACACTTGAGGTGTGCAGCCGCCGGGCTGGGGTGCATTGGCTGCTGTCACACCAGGTCAGAACATCCGTCCGACAGCCAGCACAGGTCCTGACGCCAGCCTCACGACAAGACGGGCTCCCGGGATGAGCAGCGGGCGCCGTTGTGCTGGCACTGTATGGTTGTCATGGCCTGTAGTGTTGGTGGATTGCACGGTGACTTGGAAGGCTTTGCTAATAATTTGCTGCTGCACGTTCCGCAGCCTGACGAGGACGAAGGCGATGCAGCAGAGGCAGCACTGCCGATGCTGCTGCCGGCGCCCAGCGTCGGGGGCCGTGAGCGGCAGGACAGCGCCAACAGCCTTGACCTTGCCACCCGCATCGCCGGTGCGGCTTCTCCGTCTGCCCCTGCTGCGCTCCTTCTCCATGCATTTGGCTGCCTGGATTGGCTGCCTGCAGGATGACGGGGAGGCCAAGTGCCCTTGTAGTGGCAGCGTGCGGTCGGTCAAAGGACACTGCCCTCTACTGTGGCTGCGTCGTGTAGCGGGTCAGCAGTCTCTCGCCGCACAGCCTCGAGCTTATCTCGTCAGAGGAGGTGCCAATTAGTTCCCATATTTTGGCTCTTTACTCTAGGAAGCACTCTCCTGAGCTGCAGGCGCAGCGCACAGTGCCGCTGTGTCCGCGCGCATGGCAGGCGACGCTGCCATCGCCGCACACATACCTGCGCCAATGCCATGCCCGCCACGCTGCTGCGCACTCCAGGCCTAAACCCTGAGCCGTCAAACCTATGGGTGCTACTGTGCAGGCCACATAGCAAGCAGCAGGTCCGCAGCGGACGCCGCCGCGATCCCGCAGCTGCATGGCGGCCTGACCCGGCAGCCGCTGGCGGGCTCCCCGGCAGAAGCAGCCGTCGTGCCCAGCCGCACGGCGCTCCAGACGGTGAGGCATCAAAGAAGTGGTGCATGAAAGCACCTTGCGTTGACCGAGCTGCCAGCAGGTGCAAGGCGAGCCGCAACGTGTGCGCTGCCAGTTGCAGTTCGGGGCCTGGGCTGTTGTCCATGACCTGCAGGTAACAAGCAGCATACCATTGCGATAACTTGCCTGTCCATCCCCGAGGGATGACTATGGGTGCTGTCACACTGGTCAAACTGGTCACAGCGAATGCGTGCTGACATGCGCCGCGCTGTGTGGGCAGGACTCTGCCGGAGAGGACTCGCCGCCACAGACGCCGGCGCCCGCGGCGCACGCGGCGCCGCAGCAGCAGCRSCGCSACTCMSCSGGCGAGATGCAGGCGGCGGTCGCCCACGCGATCAACTACCGCCGCCCCTCGGCGGCCGAGTCCCTCAGCGCAGCGCGGCAGCTCGTGCTGGGGGACCTTGCGGCGCAGCCAGCGGCCGTTGCCGGCGGCTCCGCCGAGCTGTGCGACAGCCCGCGGGAGCACGCGCAGGCGGCGCAGGCTGCCGCCGCGGCGATGGCCCCGGCGGCGGCGGCAGAGCGGGCCGCCGCCGGCCGCACGGCGGGCGGCAGGGCGCGGCGGCTGTCGTGGCGTGCGCTGCGGCGGCGCTCCACGCCGCTGCCGCCAGCGGAGCCGCTGCCCGAGATCCAGGCAAGGCCTGAACGACTGGTGCTTGTGCCTCGAGAACAGGCAGCGCTCGTGGCTTGCAGTGGCCACGGCGCGCATCCGGGGCTGCACATGCGGCTGCCGGCAACACATCGGGAGCTGCGGTCAGGCAGAGTTCCTGCTTGAGCTCCACCGCGCAGATGGCTGGCGTCCCATTGCAGACAACAATATTTTTTAGTCATGCACCTGCCCTCGCGTGCCTCGGCACATTGCAACTATGTGTGGCAGCCAAAACTGTGGTTACGTGTGCGTCCTTCCTTTCTCCAGCCTGAGGAGCGGTCCGATTCCGCGTTGGACCACCTGGCCACTGCGCGAGCGGCGGTGCTGCCCGACCTGGCGGCCAACCCGCCGCCGGCGCCGCCGCCGCAGCCGCCCGCCGCCGCCGCGCGACCTCTCTTTGACGGTGGCCTGGGCCGAGCGCTGTCTGCGCCGCCCTTCCAGATCTCGCACGAGGTGCGTGCGGTTTTGTCTGCCCGCTCGGCGCGTCTGCAGGAGTGCCCAGCCCCGATGCCTCCCACGACAAACACCCAGAGATGCCTTCTGGGATGCGGGTGAAAGCTGCTGCTGGTAGCATGCCTGCTGGGTACCCCGGACGTGCAACATGTGCCACTGCAAATGCATCTGCCCATCATTCCCGCAAAGCACAATCCTCGAAAATCGATTGACCCAAAACCTCATCGGCATTCTCGGTCGTCAGCTTCGATGCCCAAACTCACATGAAGACCACATTTTCACAGGCACTGGCGGCCGGCCTGCGGCGGGACAGCCCACTGGACAGTCTGACGGAGGCGCGCCGAGTCGTGCTGAGCGACCTGGCCGAGCACCCCGCCAGCAATGTGCCGACGGTGTTCTTGAGCTCCAGCGCCGATGCCGCCAGCGGCAGCGGCGGGTTTGCTGCTGCCAGCGCCGGCGGCACTTCTGCCGGTGGCTGGGGCGGCGGCGCCGGGGCCTGGGGTGACGGCGGCCTCGCCAGCTGGAGGCGCAGCACGGATGCCGGCGCAAGCTCTGGCGCTGGCGGCTTTGGGCGAGGCAGCGGGCACGAGCGTGGCGATGCGGCGCGCAGCCAGCAGTGGGGCCCCGCCGCATCGCCAATTCAGGTCCATGCCGGCTGGATGACCTTTGCAAGCAGCCTTGCTGTCAATTTGCTGGACAATGCAGAACTCTCATTGTATGTAGCTGCATCCCCAGCATCGTGTTGCACTTGGCAGCACTGCAGTAGCGCAACGGGCGCTGACATGCTGATGAGTGCAGTTGTGCCTGTTGCAGCGTGTCGGCGGCTTCTCGACGCCGCTGGGGCAGCAGCAGCAGCAGCCGTTCACCAGCGACAGCGCCTTGCGCGAGCCGCCGCGCACTGGCGACTCTGCCGGCAGCCTGACTGCCGGACCGTCTGGGGCGGGCGCCGCAGCAGGCAGGCAGGGAGGCTGGCCCTGAGCCGCCCGCATTCTCAGGCATAGTGTAGGGAGCAGTATTTCGGACCCTGCAGGCAGTGTCAGCGTTGGAGCAAAGCGGCAGGCAAAATTTCAGGCCAATTGTATGTTGGTGAATGGTAGGTTTTTGCCAAACTTCGGCAGTTATTGAGCATTGGTCACAGGATGTGCAGCCCAGTGATGATCAAACCCGGGCTGCTCGTGCTGGGCGCCAGCAATGCGGACATCACAGATGCGGAGCTGGCAGCTGCGTTGGCAGGGCTGCCGAACTTGCGCTCACTCGAGCTGGTGCATTGTAGCCGCATGACCGGCAACAGCCTGGCGGGCTTGGCTGGATGCCCCCGCCTCCAGGAGTTGTAGCTCAAGCACTGCTACGGTCTCTTCAACTCTTCGCTGATGCGACTCGTCGGGACGCCGCAGCTCGACATGTTGACACTGGTCAGCAGCATAGAGATCCCGAGCACTATCACAGGTGCATTAGTGACCTCCATGGTGGAGTCCATAAAAGCAGCGTTGGTGACGACTGGGCCAGCTGCAAGGCCGATCGTCACACTGAGCGGTGCACGCGTCAGAGCAGGCGGAGTCACATACATCTTCGATATCGAGGCAAAGTTGATGCACGAGTATCACTTTGAATACCAGGTAGCAGACACAACATTTGGCGGCGTTTCAGGCTATCCGCAGGCGGCGGCATGCCAACACTTCGGTACCATCACGATTACGAGCAAAGCAGAGGAGGCATGTATGGAAGCAAGCAAGCCTCTAGCTGGAAACTACTGACTACGCCTACGTATGGATTGCTTCACGTCTGATTGCTGAGTACAACTGCCCGCCGCGCAGCTCGACATGTTGCCGCTAGTCGGCGACGCAGACATCCTGCACGACCCGCAAACCAAGTTCATCATGGCTGCATGGAGTTCCAACCTGGAGTCCGCAAAAGGGTCGGTGACGACTGGACAACCTGCAAGGTCGATCATGACATGCAAGGTTGACAGCGATACGGGCAACATATCTGGCGGAGTCTTACTAATTTGAGTTCTGAGAGAGGATTACAACACCAACATTACTTCCGTCACTGAATCGCAGACATTCGTAGGCGGTTACCTACATCTGCAGGCTACGCCTGACCCCAGCGCCCTATAATTTTATTGATTGAATTGGGCCATAGCCGTCACCACGGTGGAGAGACCTAGTACTTCGAGTAACATGTCTGCAAGCAGTCAAAGTGCTACCTATGCAATAAAATTGCGACCAGGCTTGCTTGAACTTCTCAATAATGCTGGGATGCAATTGCTGGCCATGTATACAGCTTTGCCGCTGACATGCTGCGGCATCAGCCGCGCATTTCTGCTGTTGTTGGCGGGCGATCATTGCTGGTGGCGTCAAGAGCGCATATGTGCAGAATGAACGGGGATCAGATAGACGAGAGTTTGCCTACGGCTTTTATCCAGGCACATTTGCGACCCAACTACTTGCAAAGTGCAAGATGCCAAGCAGCACTGTTTAGTTTTTCCAGTCGTCCTTGAAGACGGGAGCCGCCGCGTTGAGCTGGATGAGGCTGACGGCCATGTCTTCAATTGATTCGCGCTCCGTCATCAGTGCCAACCCCAGATCCCTCGTCACCTGTGAAGACCAGATTCACACGGCTCAAATGTTTATTTTGAGGAGGCGGCACGCAGGACGGCGGAGCTCACGCCGCGGAGTGACATGCTTCAACGCAGCACCCGGAGTGCAGCACCTGCATTGCAGCCAAGCAGGCAGGAATGCGATCGAGCCCACCTTCGAAGGGTCAATGTTGACCTGCAGTGGGATGTCAGCTCCGTCGGGGACCTGGATGCCCGGGAATCGCCCCCGCAGCACCTCCACGATGTCCATCGTGCGCATCACGTGTGGCTGACTGACGATGTACCTGCAGCGCACGGCATCGACCCACTCATTGGGATGTAGCAAACAGGAGAATGGTGCCTCCTCGGCTAACGAGTCGCCTGCTGCTACTATCAGGAGGGCAGGCACCAGAGAAGGGGGATCAGCGGTACGAATATGGGCGGCATGCGCAGCAGCAAGGCACTGACCTGCCGCGGGCGGAGGGCGTCTCAGCGGCCAGGATGTGGGCGCGGGCGACGTCACGCACATCGCAGCTGGGGAACTGCAGGTCCGGCGAAGTGAACATGGAGTCCATGTTGGACAGCAGCCCCTGCGTTAAGTACAAAGTGACGGCTGGACCCATTGTGCATGCAATCAGAGCGTGACACATCACTTGTTGACAAAGGGCGCGTCTCGGCCACGCCGCTGCGTGTGCAAGCCGGAGGGCGCACTGCCCATCAACAGTAAGCGCTACTGATCTGAGCCGACTCCACTCGCATCATGCGGCGGTGTACATTTGAGCAGATCGATTCCGAATAAGACACACATGTCAAAAACGCACCGCAAAGGTCTGAACGACAGCAGCTGTGGCGTTGGCAGACAGTGCCGGGCCCAGGATGAAAGACTGTGCAGAGTGCACACGTGGTGTCAATGACTTGCATTCTGCATACCTCGCAAAAATTGCTCTCACGTCCCTCATCTGTCATCCAGCAGCGACATCCAGTGCAACTCCTGGACCATGTGCACGGCAGCTGAGCTGGTGCTCATAGCAGCAACACATTTCATGCTTCATGATGTCGATGTCGTCACCGGATTGATGCTGACGAGGTCCAGGCCTTCCCTCTCTGCTGTCTCCCATGCCGCCCTCTCGGCCAGCACCTGCCATCGTGAGACAGGCACATTACTGTCTTGACGAGTGTCAGCCTTGGCGAGCACTTGTCATGCTGCAGACAGCAAGCCGCGGTATGTCGCGATTGCGGCCTAAGGTCGCACGACCAGACTGCCTTAAAACCTGACTGGATCGCTGCATGCATCCGCCGACGCTGATGAGGATCAAAGCATGATGCTAGAGGCGCAATTACAGAAATTGTCACAAGCGCACCTTGCTCAAAGGGTACCACTCGCCGTTCTCAATTGTGGAGTCACAATTCCAGTCCTCCTCGGTGTAGCAGCTGCCGGCGCGCGGCGGCGTCGCGGACTGCAAGCTGTGCACCGCCACCAGGGAGCTGGTCAGCACGACACGGCGCACGCTGTTGCGCGACTTGAGCACTGCGGCCAGCACGTTGTTGGTGCCGAACACGGCGGGTTCTATGACCTCCTCCTGCGGGTTTACCGACGTCACCAGCACCGGCGAGGCGGTGTGGAACACGAAGGTTGCGCCCCTGCGGCGCGCTGACAGGGAAACTGTTGTGAGCGAGGTGCCAGGGACGGGCGTCATGGCTGCCGATGCAACAGCCGTTACATCAAGCCTGCGATTGCGAGTTCTCCTGCTGGGCTGGCTTGAGCACCATAATTGATATGCAGGGTGCGCCTGGCGCTGCCGCAGAGATGCCGATTAGCAATCATGCCGCCCACTTGATGACTTCGTCGAAGCTGCCCTCCTGAAGCAGGTCTGCGGCGTGAAGATGCAGCTGTCCGGGGAATGCCGCCGCCAGCGCCGTCAGGTGCGCGGTCTTTGCCTTGTTGGCCGGATCGCGGACAGTGCCATGCACGTCGTAGCCCTTCTGCAGCAGCTGGTGCACGATATCGCCGGCGACGTATCCGTTTGCACCCGTGACGACGGCCTTCCTGATGATTAGCCGCTTTTCGCTGGGCTGCACCCCGAGGCTGCCCATCTTGCCGACCCGTGTGCGTCGTTCAGCAGCCGATCGCCTTCTGAAGGCCTGATGGCAAATCCCGCTGTGAAGCAGCAACCAGTGCAGATAGTATCAGTGTCGCGCGCTGCGTTGCGGCACTGCTGGGCCAGCACCGGTGCGCCCCTCTCTCTTCTGAAGGGTCTGTTGATGATCTCGGAACCTCCGAGACAAGATCTTGCTTAAACAGCGATTGCGACTCGCGGCGCCAGCAGTGGGCGATTCGGAGAGGCCTCCAAAATGGGGCTTGGTGGCGACGCTGCTCGTCATACCGATTTTCACACGCACATCTCACCATGAGCTCGCATGCTCGGGCACACGCGCACGGTATGCACGGCACTCAACATGTTCTATGCTGTTATGTATGGTTCGTCCTCAAAGCCGGATTTCGTATTTCAATCTGGCCTGCTCATAACCCACAGGTTCTACCGTCACAGCTGTAGGTCGACCATGTGAACATCTGTGAAGACTCATGCATGGCCGGCTGACGGCATCAACGGGCGGCGGCCGCAGCAGCACTGCTGGCGGGTCACTCATCTTACTGAAAGGTGGGCTCGAGAACCACATACCATACAGTAGTTCTGATGCTGATCATGGTGCAAGCGTTCAGTCCAACATGCATTGCACACGCAACTGCATCGCAGCGGTCTGCAAACAGCTCAATATAACTCGGTCACGCCTTCGAGAACTGCGGCTTGGCGACTCCGAGCGTAATCAGAGTGCGCGCCATGTCCGCGAACGCCTCATCGCCTGGGATAGGCTTAATGCCCAGCTCCTCTATCAACTGTTGGTATGAGGAACAAGCCGTCAGGCATGCAACAGCAACATGCGTGTCGGACCAAGGTGCGGTGGGCGCATTCAGTGCAGCCTCGTGCAGGTGGGCAGTGCCTGAAAGTGCCTGGAGTGCGGGACGTCGAGGTGCAAGCATGTGGAAATATTGATGAGGTTTAACAGCTGGATTCACGCCCAGCGCCAAGCAGAATCCTCCGCACCTTGCTGTTATCGAGCTTGCGCAATGGCTCGCCTGCGGCGCCATCCTTCAGAGCGATGCCAGGGAACCTGGCCTGCACAGTCGTGAGCATACGCAGGTTACACACGACTCCCTGCGGCGCCGCAGGAGGTGAGAAATTCCAGCAGCTGAACTCTCAGCCGCGCAGGCCATGATGAGCCGGCATGTCTCTCATGGCATCACAGCCCCAGACATGTTTCAGAACTACACCGCGCAGCTGAGCATCTCGCAGTCTGCTCCCTAAAAACCTTAAACCCTTGTGTCTGCGCACCCGGAGAATGTCCACCACCTTCCGTCCCGGCGTCGACGACTGCGAGGCGGTCAAAAAGTAGCGGCCCTTCGCCTGCGGCAGCTCTGCAGCCCGCACATGGGCGCGCGCCACGTCCCGGACGTCCACGTACCTGCTCGTACGGGTTGCAGGTACACACCCTCGGCGCAGCACGCACCGCGCACTCTGATGCAGGCTATCGTGAGCGTCAATGCAGTCATGTGGTCGAAGTTGGCTCGGCAGGCTGGAGTTGACTGCACGACATGTGGGCGTCAGCCAGAGGCGCGCCAGAGGTTGCCGCTGCTGAACGTGGAGTCCTGCCCCTCCAGCACAGCCTACGGAGGTGCAGCACTTGCACACTCGGCAAGCCGCAGAGACTGCTGTACGGTACGGCATAGCAGCTCTCGCAGGAGGGCCCGCTATCGACAATGCAGGACACTGGGAAGTCCAGATGAGCGTGACAGGCGCTCAGAAATATTGGGGCGGTCGCAAGCAGGGGCTGGCAGGCTGCTCACCTTCAGCAGCTTGATGCTGGTGGCATCGGTGCGCGCGGACAGCACAGGCCCGATGACAAACACCTGTTCGGCAAAGTAGTGGGTGTTAGGTATACTCCTCTGCCTTTGAGGTCTCGAGCGTGACCCTGACTGACCTGCCGGCTGGCCGCAAGTGCCGCCAGCCGGTCCCGACTAGCACATACATGCCGATGCTCGTCCTGCGTGCATACCGGGTTGATGGTCACCAAATCCAGGCCGTGCTCCTTTGCCGTCTCCCACGCCGCCTTTTCAGCCAGCGTCTTGCTCAGCGGGTAGGGCTCCGTCTCGATGGTGGATGCCTCGTTCCAATCCTCTGGCGTGTACAGGTCGCCGCTCTTTGGAGGCGCTGCAGCAGAGCAGCATCGTTGCAGTCAGCAGGCGCGGACCCACTGATAAAGCAATGACACGCCTCAATGCCAAGCAGGAGTTGACGCCTGCACAGCTGCACCCAGCTTGTGAAAAGTGCATTTGATCGATCACATGCTGGCAATGTACCGGCGCAGAGTCAGGCGCAGCCTCACCTGCGGACTTGGTGCTGCGAACCGCTGCAACCGAGGACGTCAGGACGATGCGCTTGACAGTCTCCTTGGACTTGACCACGCTGGCGAGCACGTTGTGCGTGCCCTTCAGGGCGGGATCGATTAGGTCCCGCTGCGGATCCTCCACCTGTGGGATGAAGGGGCTGGCCGTGTGGAAGACAAAGTCCGCACCCCTGCGCCGAACAGCTGCTCAGAAGCTCGAGCGCGGCTTTTGCATGATGCTTTGAGGCAACCCCTCCGCTGCAGCCTGCACATACACCGTGCGTGTGTCATGAAGTCAGGACAGCACGCCGACCACACCTCAGCCGTCTCACCTGACGACCTCGTCGAAGGCGCCCTCTGTGAGCAGGTCGGCGGCATAGAGCGTCAGCTTGCCCGGCAGAGCGTTACCAAGTGCGGTCAGGTGGGCCACTTTCTCCTTGTTATTGGGGTCGCGCACCGTGCCGCGGACCTGCAGGGTGCTCTGATTGCATGAATGCACGGCTATGTAGGCTAAACTCTGCATCAGCAAATGTTTGGATCGCGTTCCAACGTTGCTAATGCAGAATCCCAGCATCGGTTTGTGAGCGCAATATTACTAATGGTGTCATGCATCGTCCAGCAACAGCCCGATCGTCAGCGACGGGGGCATGCACGGCTCACGTTGTAGCCGACTTCGAGCAGCTGCTTGACCTGCGGCGGTTGGTGTAACGTTAGGACCTGCAAGCAGATTGTCGTTGACGATGCACACCATCCGAAAGGACGCAGCTGATCAGGCCAGGCCCCTACCAGCTCGGAGCCGATGAAACCGCTTGCGCCAGTGACCACGACCGTCGTGACTGAGTCCGACATGGAGTCTGCACGACCTCAAACGGCAAAACAATAATTTCCAGATTGCCAGAGCAGTCCTGAAGCTTCCAGCAATCTGGCGCGGTGCGAGGTTCGTGACGCTGTCAGCGATGTTTCGACCGCTTATGCAATGCTTTATTTGTACAATGCCACACACACAAGTGCTGCACTTCCGTTTAACAAGCGTCACGCCTTTTCACACGTGCTTTCCTCGGCTTGGCTGCTCCCCCTGATACCAATACAGGGCGGTCTTGCAATAGCAAGTTGGTGCCTTTGCCGTGCTTGCACGAGCGTGCAGACGGTGGGGCAACTCCCGACTGTCTGCCGAGACTTGCATTCAGATTTCAGCGCCCAGTGCGCCTACGGCAGCGCCTGCACACACTCCCTGCGCCCATGCGCCGCCAAAGTCGCCAAAGCAGTTTGCGCAAGCAAGTGTCAAATGCCTAATGCCTCAGTTGCTGTAGTTCATCCAGACGTCGTCCACGTCATCGACTGCCAGAAGCACGTCATGCAACCGCTCGTTTGCCTCCATTGTCTCGTCATCGAGATCTGGCACGGCGAGCGGCACATATTGCAGAGAACCGCCGGTGACCGGCAGGTTCTGCTCCTCCAGCGCCCGGTACACTGCCATGAAGTCCTGCACCATCACGCGTCTGCTGTCAGCTCCTGCTGTGTTGCAGTGTCAGGATGGCACAGCTGCTGCAGCGCACATCTCGCACAACCACCACATGCGCAGAGCCTCCACTGGAGGGGCCGAGTCGCACCTCGGCTGCCGTGCTGACCTGTATGCGCAGCATAGGCAGAGCAGGGTCAACTGATGAATTTGCACGCAGGGCATACGCAGAGTGAGATACACAGTGAAGGGGTCAGTGCAGAGTGGGTGCGCTCGCAGCAACCAGCCGCACCTTGAAGCCTGTGACGCTGCCATCCTCTTCTACTGGCTTCACGTCCTCCGCCCCCGCATCCACTGCTGCCTCCAGCACCTGCACAGGGGCACGGGTGCACGATTGAACTTGTGGGCCTGACACGGTCTGTCCCAACAGATATTGTTGACCAATGCTGCGCTCACAGGGCATGGGCAATTGCAAATCGAGCACAAGCAATGGGGGATGCTGCTGGTGCCACACCTCGTCTTCGGTGACAGAGGGCTGCACCATGATAATGCCCTGCCGCTGGAAGTTGAACATCACGCTGCCGGCATCTGCCATCTTGCCGTTGCCCTTCTGCACGGCTGTGCGCACCAGCGCTGCTGTCCTGCCAGCGGCAAAGTGCACGACTCGGCAAGCGGACAACTGTCGGCACCATCATCAGTGATGCTGCCAGTGCACAGTGCTACCTGAAAGTCACATTACAGACATGGTTTGAGCCGTAGCCGCTGACGTCCTGAGCTGCGGGCCACACCTGTTCAGGTTGTCTGTGAGAGCGGACGTGATGAATCCTGTGCCGCCGGGACCGTATGCCTCATAGAGGACCTGCGATTGCACACAGCTTTTGCAGGTCGATGACATTCGACGAGGCATCATCCACGTCCTGTGTTCTCATCACTTTAGCTGCGTGCATCAAGCGTCCGAGGTCACCGACCGTGCAGGATGGCGATGCTGCACCGCTTCATTGCCATGGACAGCCGTGACGATAAGACACACACACCTCGCTGAAGTCTGCCTGCCCCTTCTCCGATGCCCGCTTGATGTTTCGGTCAATGATGTCGCGGGGCACATTGCTGGACCGCGCCTGTGATAGCAAGTCCTTCAGCCTGGAGTTGGACGCTGGGTCCGGTCCAGCGGCGCGCACTGCCTGGACGATCAGCTTACCCATCTTGCCTGTACAGGCGGCAGCGGGCGGGAAGTGACGATGATGGGCAGGGCGAGTGCGGGGTCTTGCACTTGCAGTCACACGCTCCAACAGTGCAGGAGCTATCTCAGCTTGCGGATATGCTTGCAGACCAGCAAGGGTTTGTGATGTCATCGATCGGATGCACAATATGCATGGTTGGACGGTCTCACCAAACAGCTTCGACTTGAGCTGGTCTGAGCGCCCCTGCAGGACAGAGTAGAAGAGAGAGGACAGTCACGACGCCTCAGCTATTCAGTTGAAGTCAATACGAGGCCATCCCGGCGATCCTGACGAAACATGCCTTCCTCGTGGCGATCTTTGCAGACCGTCTGCCCATGACCACGCCGACTGAGCGCAACAATCGCTGCTGCGCCGGCTGCTGCAGCGCCGCTGGGAGCGCCGACAGCTTCAAGCCATGAAGGCTACTTACACTGGATCCGAATGCCGTAGCACACAGCGTTTGACGTGATGCCAAATTCCTTGAACACCTGGCAAGCATGGCTGAGCACGACGAAGCCAACGAAGGAGGGGGTGTGCAGCTCCAGGTGCCCCAGCCGTCAGAGGTGCTACTCGGGCAAGAAGTGCAGAAGGCCTGTGCGCTGAGTAAAAATTTCTAATTGACGCAACACACCAGCTGAGACAATGAGCGGCGGTTGAAATGGTCGCTTTGTGAGCTGCACCTGGCTCACAGTTGCCCACAGCCACGTGCCTGATGTCGGACTCTAGGGGGCAGTGTATTTGATGTGTTGTTTTTCACAAGCCCTACTTCTGTCCCTAGGGAGGGGCACCGCGGGATCGAGTGCAGCTGGTGGCATAAGCACAGCGTTTGCATAAGTGGCGCTAGGAGCACTGGCACGCGGCTGAGTGCTCGTCGGGCTTCCGTGTGTGAGCTCTCGCGTCGAGCAAATTCAGAGGCCTGAACTGAACGAAAGTTAGCAAGGGAGTGCTGCAACCACAACGTGGTGACACAGCTACGTTCTTGCAGTTGGGCAGAAACCACCCGTAAACCCTCTCCTGAATGACGCGTGGGAGTGCACTCCAAGTACGCCATAGGCGTCCAACACTGCTGCCGCGCGCCGCAGAATTCTTTGACTGACGGGCTCGCTGTGAAGGCACCAAAGTGCTGCGCTGCCTCCTGTAGCTGGGTGCTGGACTGTAAACCTCGATACGACGAGCAGATCAAACAACCCACAGCTGATGCGCTGGGCCTGACCTTCCACCATTCTCACCGGATCTGCGCATCATGGCTGAGCGCGTGAAGCGGAGGATCAAGGAGCCAAAGAAGTTTGATCCTGATGGTGAGACCTCGCAGCCTGTCCGACCACCAACCCGTTCCTTGCATGATGTCTGCTGGCGACGCCCATTGCTTTGGATCAGGACAAAATACTGGAACGAGGGCGTATGTCGCGAGGCACG
The DNA here is from genome assembly GCA_033439295.1 of Deuterostichococcus epilithicus. Classification (NCBI taxonomy): domain Eukaryota; kingdom Viridiplantae; phylum Chlorophyta; class Trebouxiophyceae; order Prasiolales; family Stichococcaceae; genus Deuterostichococcus; species Deuterostichococcus epilithicus. The sequence continues at coordinate 1,405,388 of JAVTLE010000007.1, forward strand.
CTCCGCATCCAGTCACTACGTACTGCTCAGCCGGATTCAGAGGTCATCTGTGGCACATGGCAGCTGAACCGCTCAAGTTTGTCGATGTGATGACCACATCCAACAGCCCGAATCCCTTGGTGTCTTCTGCACAGTCTCACGGCTGCCATTCGAAACCTGCTGTCATAGAGCCGGCTGTTGACAACTCCTGACGCTGGTGCAGATAACGGCGATGTCGCGAGGCCGTCCAAGCCGGCGAAGGTTGCTGCGAAGGAAGTGTTCAAGCTGCTCAAGCGGCGCGACGTCACCAGCGACCTGCTAGAGGAGACGGTGCACATCGTGTGGCCCGACAACGGCGCCTGGTACGCGGCCACCGTGAAGCAGGTGCCCCCTCTGGCCTCCAGACTCTGCTGCTCCCCGTTCTCCGTCCAGGACATCGAGCCGGAGCGGCGGCGGGTACATGACGCCACCGAAGGAGGCTCGGTCCGTGCCAAGTGGCGCTTTGCTGCTGCTGCTGCTGCAGCTGAAGGTGCGGCAGCTGTGGGCGGAGGTGGAGTACACGCGCACCGGCGAGGTGGAGCAGCTGGACCTGGGCGAGCTCATCAGCGAGGGCCAAATCGCCGTTGGTGCGCATCCGCCACATCTCGTGAGCTTCCGCGCCCTTTGCCAACACCTAGCAGTACCCTCGCAAACCACGGCTTGGAACCTGCTGGTTCACCCTGAATCTCTGCTCCTGGACTGGCATCAGCGCACCGGCATCGGCCGGCCAAGACAGGCCCCAGCGTGTTGGCTCTGCTGGAGCGCCGCGCGCAAGTGGGCACCATCTCAGTTCCGACGACCGCCTGACAAGGCCTGTGCTGCCGCGGCCGCAGTGGAGGACCGGCCGCCGGGACACACCTGCGGCAAGGACGAGATCCAAGTGGAGGGCGCGCTGCGGGACATCGATCTGCCCGGCGACGGAAACTCAGATGATGAGGATGCCGCTGGGAGGGCCGCGGCGGACGGCGACGAGCCGGAGCCGGATGCAGAGGACATGGAGCGGGACTCTGACGACAGTGACGGCTCGTCTGTGGACCTGGAGGAGACCATCGCCAAGCGCCGAGGTGGCTTGTGCTTGGCAAACTCTGCGGGGTGATGTTGAGGCGCAGCAGTCGGCCGGCGCGCGTCCGTCCCAGAACTGCTGCCGGGACTGCTGCTTAGAACTGGCGTGGATGTGCGTCAGGCCGCCAACAGGATCTTGCTCTCGGCAGCTGGAAGTGCCTCCTCCGAGCTCCACGTCAGGCCGCAGGCGCAGTAGCTAGCTTGCCGCTTGATCAGTGTGGACTGGGACTGACCCACCGGCCCCTTGCGTCCTGACAGGCAAGCGCCAGCGGGGGCACCCAGATGCCATGGCGCGCCTCGCCAAGCGCGCCAAGCCGGCGGCGTACGACGATGCGGAGCCGGACTCGGAGCCGCCGCCGCAGCCGCAGGTACCTTTCCGCTCCACCTGCTGTTGCGCAGGACGCATTTGGTGCGTGGCTGTGAACACACGGTCAGCCGAGGTAGTCACAGCACCCCAGAACCGATGACAGTATCGGCCCGCATGACAACGCGGTGGTTGGCGCATCTCAAAGATGGTGGCGCTGTGTGCCAGCTGGGCCGCAGGGCATCCAGACTGCCTCTGAGAGAGACTCCAACAAGGTGCTAGCGTGTCTCAGGGGCTTCCTTGTGGATCTGCAGAAAGACCAGGACGATGAGGAGTACAAGGCCGCAGAGCAGCGGTCGCAGCAGTTCCTGGCATCGGTCACTGGGCAGAAGCAGGCGGCGGCGCACCCAGCCAGCACCTTCTACGGTGAGTTTCCTGCTCGCTGTATGCATGCTGCCAATCTTCGGGCTTGTGTGAGGCTGAGGCAAATGCACAGAGCTACTCGTCATGACCCCAGCTGGCTGGCATGACCCAGCTGACTCACTGGAGACCGCTTGCTGCGCAACCTGCATGTCGTCTCACATCTTCGACTGTTTGTGGAAGTTTCATCACTGCCGAGCTTGCATGCAGGTGCTCAAGGGGCCAGCAAGCCCAAGGTCGTGAAGCGGGCGCCGCCGCCGCCCGTCACGCAGACCAAGAGCTTCAGGCCGCAGACAGGCGCTGATGAAAATCTGCGCAGCAAGGTCCGCCCTCGACTGCCATGCAGCTCATCGCTACACGCCGCTTCACTGGAACACCTGCTTGCCCTTAAGGAGTCGGGCTCGTTGAGCGTGCACATCTGCCACAGCCTGCGTGCGCATCTGCTGAGAGCCGCTCAGCAACCCAGCAGGCGAGCCGTGACCCCACAAGCAGGACCTCACTCCGGGACTGACAGCAGTCTCGGGAGTTGTTCTGCTCTGCAGGTGCGGGAGCAGCTGCAGGGGCCGCTGGCGACCGCGGCTGAGGAGCTGGCTGCCGAGGACGGCGGCGCTGAGACCGAGCAGCCGTCCCCGGCTGCGGTGGCCGCCAAGGTCGAGGCCGCCATGTTCCAGCTGTTTGGTGAGTCTGCCATGACACAGCTGTGTCGTGACATCTCTAGAACCGGTTGACGATGCAAGTTCTGGAATTGGTTGGTGATGCAATTACCGTGCCAATCACTGCAGAAGCCGGCACTGCACGTTGTGCAGTTTGCACCATGCCGGAGTCCCGAGTGTGGGGTGTACCCTTTGCTCGTGGTCCGTGACTCGCATGCTCGCTGGCAGGCCTGCGCAGCAGAGTCCGCAGGCTGGCCCACATTTTCATATCTTGAGCGTGTGCCGCACTTTAATTAAAACATGATTCAATGCTCAATTGCATGGTGTAGCACGCTGGCATCCAACACTGGACAGGACGAATAGTGGATGCCGAACAAACAACACACAACACTCCCACAGGCGATACGGGGCCGCAGTACAAGGGCAAGGCGCGGGCGCTGCTGTTCAACCTGCGGGACGCCAACAACCCGCAGCTGCGGGGGCGCGTGCTGGCGGGCGACATCAAGCCGGACGCCTTGGTGCAGATGTCCTCCGAGGAGCTGGCGTCTAAGGTACAGCCTCCACCAGCCTTGGCTGCCCCTTTCAGAGACATCTGGAAACCAGTACACCGGATCCTGCCTCATCCAGCGTCAGTGGCTGCGCATGCCACGGTTTTCATCGTGCATGCGGGGAGACGGCTCTTAAGTACAGCCTGGCCGCACTGCCTCTTTCGCTGTTCTGGATGCAAAACCTGCGCCGGTGCGCCCAGCTGGCCCTGTCTGAGGGCATTGTAGAGACAAAGGTCAACAGAGTTCCCCGCTGTTGCGCAGGAGCTGAGCCAGGCGGCGCAGCCAGGGGGCGCTAGGAGGCGCTCGTGGCTGCTGCTCTCGACGAGAACATCCACCCACTATTGCTGGATTGAAACACGGCATCCCAGCTATTGAAACCCGAAGCTGCTGGCCTCGCAGGAGCTGAGCCAGTGGCGCAGCCAGCGGGCGCAGGAGGCGCTCAAGGCCTCTGTTCTGGACGAGGAGGCAGCCGCGAAGTTCTCCACCGCAGCCGCGCTGGCGCAGCAGCAGAAGGCCAAGCGTGGCGCGGTGGGGGGCTCCACCGCGCCGGCCGCCGAGCCGCTCCTGGTGATGCGACTTTCAGATATCTTGGGTTGCCTCAAAGTCCTCAGGGCACGCACACACCAGTCGAGGGCCTGCTGCATCACCCTCTCATTTCCGCAAGCAGACAGGCTGCCCTGTGAGCTTGCAACGCCCATGCCGACGCAACGTCGCCAGCAAGCCATCGCCTGCTGCTCCTCAAGCCAGTTGCGTGTTTGACGCCTTGCAGGTGCCCAAAGGGGATGGCGTGCGCCCTGGCAGCCCGCGAGCCGGCAACACTGATGTCGCCGAGGCGAGGGGCAATGTCGCCTCGCCTGCAAAGGCTCAAGGTGACACTGTGTCTTCTAGCCAACAAGGTTGCTAGGGCCGTAGCGCCCCATTCCCGACAATTGCCTCGTCGCTGTCCATGGCTCGCGGCTGTTGACTGTGCTGGGTTTTCCTGTACAGCTGCGACACTAAGGCTCGTGGTGCGCCCCTGCAGACCGTCCGACTTCCCTCCTGGACGCTGCGGGTGCCAGGGCAGCAGACGGGCTGCGGAACAGCAGCACGGACCTCGGTGGCAGGCCAGGCGACTCGAAGGCGAACGCACCCACCGACTGGGCCAGCATCAAGGTGCACTCCTCATCGGTGGCCTGAATGCAAAAGCTTCGGTGTCGAGCTCAGTGGCTGCTGAGCCATACAGGCGCAGACTGACAGTGCGCCAAGCCTCCTCCCTGTGGACCAAACGCACGTGGCATACCCTGCAACCGGATGGCGCCCTCATATAACAGTCCCTGGGAGGCGCTTGTGTGTCCGAGCTGAGCTGTGTGTGGCCGCGCAGGCGCAGGCGGCTGCGGCGGAGCCCTCTGGCGAGGCTGCGCCAGCGCTGCCGCAGTTCGAGGACTTTGAGGCGTTTGCCGGGCGCCAGGAGCCGGGCAACGACGCCGGTCCCGAGGCCGACGCTGCCTGGTGCGTCTCCTGGCCTGCATCTGCCTCACTTCTTGCCCTGCCGGCAGCGTCATCGCTCCGAGAGCAAAGGTCTAAAGACCTTCTGCAGGCTGCGGCCGCTGTGAGCGCCCCCTTGCTGCATGTATGTAGACGTTGTGCTGCCTTCTGTACTTGAGAGCAGACCCTGAGCTGTGCAGGCCCAGTGTTTCCCTTTCTCCTCTCGTCAAGACGGACCTGCATGCTTTTGAACAGGCAGCCGGAGTCGCCCGTGGGTGGCAAGCCGGCCGTCAAGGGCCGCGCCTCGCCACTGCGCCACAGCTTTGAGCCAGAGGAGCCAGCCGATGCCTTGGGCGATCAAGTGAGGGAGGCCGCATAAACATCAGCCAGATGCCTTGCCTGCAGCGAGACTCCTGTTGAGCCATCTGCATGCTTTTCGACATCAGCCCTGCTGCATGAGCGCGGCAATGCAGCATGGCGGTATCACCGGCCCTGGGCCGGTGGCGGATGCGCCGACAGGCTCGAGACCGTCCTCCTGTGCAGGTGTGGGAGGGGCCCGTGCGGGGTCTTGATGCGGTGGGCACCTTTGGCGCGGCCGCCTACAACATCCACGGCAATGCCGACTGGGGCGAGCTGCTGGCAAATGCAGAGGTGCGGCGCCCTGCTGCAACGTGCCAGCTCGCCTCCCCTGCGCGGCCCTGCTCGCATTCTCTCTGGTGTGTTCGCATGCTTCGACGACATGCACTTGCAGCGTCTAGGCAGTTTGCGGCCTATCATCTGGGGGAGCACAGGAGCGCACTGCTCCTCCGGGCGCCCCCTTGCCATCCTCCGCAAGGAGGATGTTGCGTGCCCATCCGAGACTCGAAGGTCCTCAACACCCTCAACCGTTTCCCATGCAGCTGGTGGTGAAGGGGCTGGTCCGGCTGGAGAAGCTGGCGCCCTTCTTCGAGGAGCTGCGCACCGCCTCCCGCCACCGCACGCTGTCGCTCGCGCTGCTGCGACCGCCGCCCGCCGCCTCGCCCTCCGCCTCCCACCTCATCGCCAAGGTACACCCATACCTGGCTGCCCCGTGCCTGCCATGGCCTGCTCTGTGCATGTTGCCGTGGCCTGCTACTCCGTGGCCATGCTACTCCCTTGTGCGTTTGAAGTGTTGTGGGAGGCTGGTGTTCATGGCAGGCGCATTGCGCCGAGGTGCAGATCTTATCGTGGCGCTTGCGTGTCCTTCTTCCGGGCCAGAGGTGGCTGTTTCGGCGGTGAGCAAGCACCGGTGGCACGCACCCGCAGGCGGCAGCGGAGTTCCTGCGGAAGCGGCGCGCGGGCGTCGCCGAGCCGGCGCCAGGGCTGGAGACCTATTTCCTGCCGCCGGGTGCCATGGCCGACCGGTTGCTGCGCTCGGCACGGGAGGCGTCGCCGACGGCGCCCGTGCCTCATCTCGTGAGCGACGCCGAGATGCTGCTGGTGGTCATCCACCCCAAGGTGAGGCGGCCGGGCCCCAGTCCTGCCGTGCCCGGCCTTCTGTGTTCCGCTGGATGTGCAGCAACCTGGCTGGCGCAAACCAGCACAGGCGGTGCCGTCAGTTGTGCAAAAGCGCTGCAGTCAAGCAAGAGGTTGCGCTGCTGCAGGACCTTGCCGTGCTGACGAGGAGCATGATCTGTTTCTGACGCATGTTCACTTGTGCTGGCAGGGCTGGACGCTGGCGCCGCAGAGCAAGCCTGCCGAGGCGCCGGAGGAGGCCGCGCCGGCTTCGCCGCCGCCGGTGACGCCCCCGCGGTCGCCGCAGCCGTCGTCGCTGCCAGCGCCCATGGCTTCGGCAGGCCACCTGGCGGACGCCGCTGCCACTTCCATGGTGCCCCCGCCGCCGCCGGCATCGCCTCCGCCCCCGCCCGAGCCTCAGCCTGCCCAGCCGCCGACCAGCGCGGCGGCTCCAGCAGCGCAGGGTGCAGATCCGCGCAGCCCATCAGCGCTGACCGCGGACCCGCGGCGCGTGGCGAACGACCCGCGCCGCGGGGCAGCCTCGTCCGACCCGCGCATGGCGCCCGCGACGGCAGACTCGAGCGCCGCCCCGACACCCCCTACGGCCTCGGCGGCGCCTGCTGTATCAGCGGCGCCGCCGCAGTCATCGCCAGCGGCAGCGTCCGGCGCCTCTGGCGCATCGCTGGCGGATATCCTGAAGATGGTGCAGCAGGCCGGCAGCACCGGCGGGCTGGGCCCGCAGCAGCAGCTGGGCAGCGCGCCGCAGGCCGCGGCGCCGGCGCCGCTTGCGGCGGCAAGCGGCGGYGTGTCCGCCGCCAGTGCCCCTGCGCTGCCAGCGCTGCCGGCGGGGCTGGACCTGTCCAGCATCTCAGCCCTCGCAGCGGCGCTGGGCGTCGAGGGCGTCAGCTCGGGGGCACCGGCGCCCCCGCAGCAGCAGCAGCCGCCGCAGGCGGGACAGCACAGTGAGTGCTTTGCCTTGCCCTGCCTTGCCCTGCTGCCTGGCGACTGCCCCTGCTTCTGGCTCAATCGCTCGACCAGAGTAGCAGCTTCGGTCTGTATGAACCAGTTGTTGCCGAACTCTTGCATATTCCGCAGCAAGCCGCCAGGTCCATGCGCCATGGCATCCGTCATATGTAAAAGGGATTCGCCGCAGGCGGCGAGCTGGCGCGCGACCCGAGGCGGGACCCGCGCATGGCGGCGCCAGCGCCGCCTCTGGCAGGCGGACTGCCGCTGCAGCAGCCGCCTCAGCAGCGCCCACCGCACCAGGGCTTGCCGGTCCGCGGCACGCCGGCGGCGCCGATGCCAGCCCCGCGGCCGCATGGGCACACGCCCATGTTTCGGGCTGCAGTATCAGGTGCGCTGAGCCGATTACCTGCTTCGAGAACGCTGGACATGCGCTCTGAGGGGCCAGCGGTGCCAGTGCCATATGCGGTGCTGAATGCCAGTACTATCAGAAGCCACCATCAGGTTGTTGATTGCAACTAGCTGAAGACGCCGGGTCTTGCAGCAGGGCCGCTGCAGTCGCCGCACTTTCCGGGGCAGCAGTTGGGTGTGCCACCGCCGACGGCCGCGCCGCTGCCGCCGCCCATCACGCTCCACCCGCCGGGAGCGCGGCCGCAGCAGCCGCTTTCTAGGCCACCTCAGCGGCACTACATGCAGCACGGAGGCCCGCCGCAGTCAGTGCGGTCGCCGGGCGGCGCTGCCCTGCGGCAGCAGCAGCAGCAGCAGCAGCAGCAGCAGCAGCAGCAGCAGCAGCAGCAGCAGCGGCCTCCGCCGCCGCGCGGCGATCCGCGGCAGCCGGGGCGCGGGTATGGCGGACGGGGCCCGCCCGACAGGCGCACGAACTGGGACCAGCGATGACCGCCCGTTTTGTGAAGCAGCTACAGTGAACAATCAGAGAGTCTGCCCTTTCAAACGTTCAGCCATGAACCTGTATTGCGTTCTGACGCGTGCTACTCAACAGGCAGAGTGCCACCCAGTGGCGGGTGCATGGCGGTTCAGGTGGATGTCGTTTGATCTGGAGTCCATTGCCAACGAAGACACCTTCACTCTACAGTTGTGGATTCTGTGCTAGCGGGGGTGGGGTTCCGCAGAGGTACTAATTAGAAATTTGTAGGCTTTTTCCAGCCGCAAGAACCAAATCTTCGCTCCCGATTCGACAGATGATCAGCAGAGATGTTGCAATATATGACATGACAGCAAAATTTCCAGATCGCGGAGCTTTGCATGGCATTGAAACTCCAAGTGGCTGTAGCACGCGAACGAGTCAGCTTGAGCCGGACGGCACGATGAAGTAGGCGCTCGTGGCTGACGCGGATACTCCGCGGGCGCGCCCTCAAACCAACACCGCGGCACGACTGCCTGAGGCGCGAGCATGGAAGACTTCGCACCCAGCACAGCCACAGCAGCGGCGCTCGCTGCCAAGGTAAGCAGTCTGATCGTGCATGACCGGGCCACAGACCGGGACACCTCAGGGGGGCAAGCGCAAGCACGTTGTGTCATCCCGATTTTCCTCACAGCAGCTGGGCGGGGCGCTGTGTACGCGATAGTGTCTAGAGCGAGGCGGAGTATCTGCTGCACGGCTCCTGGCGTGGCTCAGCAGCATCGCCGCCGGGGCCCTTCTCTGCCGCTGCCGGAAGAATGGCGAGTCAGGTACTCAGGAGGGCGGCTAGCAGCATGAGCCGCGGACGCCGATCCAGCGACGCAGCAAACGCGCCTGCTGCATGCGTATGAGACGCTGGTGGAAAGCGGGAGCCCGTCCGCTGTGCAGCAGAGGGCACCGGAGCAGCCAGGGCAAAGGGCAGCGTCCACTTGACTGCCTTGAGGTACAGGCCGGGGTCCGCACGCACGGCCTCATCGGAAAACTGCGCGCCCTCTCAGCTGTGCAAGAATGAGCACGGATTGAGCAGCGAACTCGGCAGGTCGTTGCAGCTGGCATGTTTCTAGAAGGTTTGGGGGTGGGGTGTCAGCAACAGCAGGTGTACCTGAGCAGCCAGGCCCGGGCGGCATCCGTGTGCGGACCTGGGCTCGCATGCACCATCCTTCCGGTGCGGCTGTGCGCTTGCGCCGGCTCTGTGCTCAGCCCTGCCCTGGCCTTCCCGTACTCCCGGGTGCTGTCAGAAACTTTTTGGCCGGGCGCCCCTCACTTTTCACCATCGTGCCCGCCCTCCACGCGCACCGATACATGCCGCAGTCCTAAAAGCTGACGCGCGATCACCCTTCGGCAGCGATTGATCAGACATGCTGTGCTACTACATTTAGGTGACGGGGTCACGCCGTCGGCAATATCTGTGACACCGATTGCCCGATTGCTGCTGGCTGGGCGATAAATAGCACTGTCTTGCGTGCAGTTCACTCATGTGACGCGCCACACACAGTTTTGCTCTCTTGAGCTGCCGATGAGCTGCTGTCAGCTTGACCCGTGATCCTGTCATCCCTGGGCTCTGCCGCGGCTGCAGCTTCAGTTGCAGAGCGGGAAGTGACAGCTTGTCATACTCTTGACCACAACCGTCACCGGTTGCTGTGCGAGAGGCAGGGGAGGTCCGCATGCTCAGCAGCTGACAATTGACAGACTTGTCTGTCTGCAATCCTGTTGATACGGGGTCTAGCCAGGGGGATTCGGTCTTTGACATGGAGCAACACGGCCAACACCTCGGCCTCTAAAATCTCAGAGGGACAGTCTTTTCTTCGTGTGGCCCTCGCGCTGCCACCCTCGTATCAGGGGCTGCACACCGAGTGCCGAGCCGCTTGTCTGGGCCCGCCGCCGCCACGGGCGAGGGACGATTACAGCAGTCGTATATACGGCTGCAATCAGGCCTTCAAATCACGTCTGACCCCGACGAAGGCTGCATCTGACACCAACCAAGTTGAAAACGCAAAAATTGTTTCAGTGCCAATTCATGTCTTCTCTGCAGGGCGAGGGCGATGCGCTGGATGATGACGCCCCCCTGTTCGGCACTGACGACTTCAGGATGTACTGCATGAAGGTGATTTCAAACGCTGCTTGAGGAACAAGCACTGTATTGGATGCAACAACCAGCATAACGCCTTGAGGTGGCGCCAGCAGGTCACTCGTCCTTCCAGCCCTCTGTGGACTCGCTGTGGACGCATTGGCCGCTTGTCAACCTCGATCTTCTTGATCTGTGCAGATCCTGCCGTGTGCCAAGCGTTACGTGCACGACTGGGTGACCTGCCCGTTCTCTCACCCGGGTGAAAAGGCAAAGCGGCGGGACCCACGCTATTTCGTGTACACCGGCATCGCCTGCCCCAGCATGAAAAAGGCGAGCTTGTCCAGTTGCAGTGCTGAATTCTGCCAGAGTTGACCACAGAGGACGAGCGCTGGAAGCAGTGCGGCTCTGCTTCCAACGGCAGCATTTTGCTGACGACCCGTGTTCTGCTGCAGGCGGGCGCCTGTCCCCGCGGCGAAAAGTGCCCATACGCGCACAATGTCTTTGAGTACTGGCTGCACCCCACCAGGTGAGATCTGCTGCAGGCAAGGTTCCCAATGTGCGCATTCTGCCACAGCAGTAATGTTCGCTCAGATCGTCGGCTCTGCAATGGCTGGATGCAGTCGCCTACCAAACGAAGCTATGCTCCCTGAGCCAGACTGCTCATGCAAGCCGCAGGTACAGGACGCAGCTGTGCAACGACGGCACCGGCTGCCGCCGGCGCGTCTGCTTTTTCGCACACAGTTTGGCGGAACTGCGGGTGCCGGCCACCAAGCCCTTCGTGCCGCCGGAAGTGCTGTCGGCGCTGGAGGGGCCAAAGCCCAGCTCGGAGGCGGTGTGTGCTCGCTGCATGACATGTGCCGTTTCCACACAGGATGCGCATTCCAATGTTTATCGTTGTGACTGGCAGCAGCTGTTGCAGAGCTTCACCGGCTGTCAGGGGTTCGACCCTCCTCTACTGCAAAAGTCTACTCTTGACCCTCATTTCAGAGCTGTGTGGCTCGCTTTAGCATCCTGGGCGCCCCCGGTTGTGCAGATGGTTGCGGCGGGCGACGCGTTGCGCCGTATCAGCGACTCGTGGCAGGCGGGCGGGCACCGCACCGACCAGCCCTCGCATACCGTCGAGGCCGCGCAGGTGCCGAGCAGCTTGCGGCCATGCCCGCTCGAACCCGCCACGCAGCCCCAGCCCCCCCTCTCCTGCCTGCTGACGTGCGTGACCTGTGCCACTGCACCTCCAGACCCCTGCTCCGCTGTGCTACCCCACGCGGCATGGCATGCGGCCGACAGGCCCTTTGGGCTGTTCCGCATCGTCGAGGTGTTGCACGCCATTACCGGCTGCGAATTTTCTCATCGCTGTCTGCAGATCGAGTCACGGGTGCTTGAGCACCTGTATGGCGGCGAGCCGGCGGAGCGCGTCGTGCAGCAGCTGCGCGCCGCCAGCGACGATGCCCTCATTGGCGACGCTGCCCTGCAGGTGTAATCACGGAAATCCGAAACCCTCCCCCCAAGTGCCTGCTGCTCGCTTCCGTCCCACAGCATTGGCAAAAATCACGGCACTGAGCCTCGTACGCCGTGCCTGCCTCATGCTTTCTGCTTGTCTGCAGACTCCGCGGTTGGCGGAACCCATGTGCGTGGTCGGCTCCCGGACCCCCTCTTGCCAGCTGTGCTCGCTCTGGCGACACGTCCTGCTCAGACTGGCTTGCGCTGTGTTTCGATTTGAGCTGCCAGCTCACCGAGTGTGCTGTGCAACTATGCGAACAGGCGCGGCTGGCGGGAGCACTGGAAGCGCTCAAGCGCTCGCGCTCCGCGGACGATGGGCAGGACGCCCTCATCCACATGCTAAAAAACATGCTGCAGGGCGCGATGCGGCAGCGCGAAGCACAGCAGGGGGGCCACCGCGTTAACGGCGGCTTGCGCCGCGGCAGCGCCGGCAACCTGTTGGAGCAGCAGCAGCAGCAGCAGTCGCTGCAGCAGGTACAGACGCCCGCCTGGTTGGGTGCTCTGCATGCTGCCACGGCTCCGTGCGCAGATGCATGGTATGTGGTGCACACCTCAGTCAGTGTGGTGACTCGTTCGCAATCTGCCGCCCCGTGTCGGGGCGGGCCGACCAGTGCTGAAGCCGGCAGGCGCCGTAGGCAGGCTTGCTCACGCGCCTGCTGTGCCCCGCTGCAGGCATCGCAGGTGCAGGCGCAGCAGCTGGCACAGCTGCAAGCGGCGCTGGCAGGCGGCGCCGGGGCCAAGCAGCCGAGCTCCAGCGTGGGGTGGGTGGCCTCCGGCGGCGCACCGGCGCAGGACATCGGCCAGCAGCAGCAGCAGCAGTGGGTGCGGCCGGGGCAGCTGCCTCGGCTGCGGGAGGACTCCGTGCTGCGCAGCGGCAGCTACAGCAGCGGCTCGGGGCACGGCTACAACCCCCAGGTGACCTCCCTCGCCCCTCACCTGTGCCCCCTGCACCTGCGCTGCTGTGGACGCTCGGGAAGGCGTCGCTGCGGTTTCACTTCCGAATTGGTTCACCAGTTTCCTGGGACCCACGCCTCCAGCGCTGACACGCATGCCACGGCCACCCTGCAGCAAGTGCTGGCCGGCGGCGAATCGGGCTCCTCCTACTCCTCCGGCAGCCGCCCGCTGACGCCGTCCGCCGCCGATGAGTACGCCGGGTGGGGCCCCAGGCACAGCCCTGCTCGTCCTGTGCACCCCCTTGCCGGCCTGCCTCAGCTGCACGCCCCCAGCTGCACTGCACCGCAGCCACAGAGCGCGCCGGCCCGTCGCACGGCCGCCGCAGGCCTCGGCATGAAGCGCCACGCGCCTGCATCGACCATTGAGACGTGCGAACCCTGTCTGACGTCTGCGCCGCAGGTGGATGGCGGCCACCGGGTACGACCCGCAGCGGCGCTCGCTGCAGCAGGACTCCCGGCCGGTGCCGTCGCACGGCAACTACCCGCGCCGGCGCTCGCTGCAGGTGGAGGACTGGCGCGCGGCGCCCAACCCCTTCGCCCGCGCCAGCGACACCGCGGGGCCTGAGGCAAGCGCCCGGCCCGTGCCCCTCCAGGTGTGCTGCCGGCCGCGGGGCCGGGGCCGCCCTGGGTTTAGGGCGCACCCTCGAGCTGCGACCTGGCGTGCCCTGACACGCGCGAGCCCCGGCATGCCGGCTGCGTGATGGGCACACCTGCGTGTCCATGCGGGTGCATCCCCCTTGTTTCGTTCGACCTTGGACCTGGCGGCGCACGCGACTGATGCACGACTGCCCCCTTCCACTGCAGGGCTTCTCCGCCGGGCACGTCCCAGAGGCCTACTCCAACATGTTCGAGGGCTGGCAGCAGCCGGGGCCGGTGCCGCCTGTCGTCGCCGGCATCCAGGCCACCTTCCTGCAGCCGACGCCCTGCGTCGGCGCCGGCGGGGAGATGCTCTTCCCGTCCCGCTGGCCGGCGCAGAACTCGGTGCAGCGCAACAGCCTGGACTCGCACGTGCCGCGCTCCGGCGGTCGGCCGAGCATTGACGTGCAGCCGCGGCCAACGCCAGAGGCCTTCGCCCAGGTCAGCCCTGTCTTGTGTCGTTCTCCTGTGAAGTGGCGCTGGGGGTGCGATCCCTCCCTGCCATGCTGCGGGATGCCAAGCAGCAACTCCAGGGTGCATGCCTGGCAAAGCGTTCCTGTGTTTCTGGCGCGGCGCAAGCCGCACCGTTCGCGCCAGTGTCTGCATATCTGGAGCCCCAGCGGCGCACACTGCCAACACATCGCCTGCAGCAAGCTTGTCAAGTAACCTGTTTGGAGCCATGTTGCACCTGCCCTGCAGCGTCTGTCGCTGGACGTGAATGCGCTGCGCGACTCCGACGTCGCGGCGCAGTGGAGCCGTGGCGGCTACGGCGGCGCCGGCCGCCACTCCGCCGCGTTTTCTGACACCGACCTCCCGCGCGGCGGCGGCGGCTACGGTGTTACTGGCTATGGGGGCGGCGGCGGCGGCAACAACGGCGGCACCGTCGGGCAGCTCCAGGACCAGCTTGGGCCGCTGCCGCCGCGCTCGGACGCCGCCACGGCGGCGCTGCGGCGCAGCTCGGCGTCGCCGTCAGAGATCGCGCAGCAGCAGCAGCTGGCAGCTCAGCAGGCGGCGCAGCAGCCCCAGCAGCAGCAGCTGCTGGGCGCCGCGGGCCGCCATGAGGACCTGGCGCAGCAATTTGGCTCCAGGGTGTATGTACGAGAGCCGTCGCCGCAGCATCAGCAGCAGCAGCACTAGGGCCGCTCCAGCTGCAGGCGGCGGCGGCAGGAGGCAGGCGGCGGCGGCATTGAGTGGCCGCCGAAAGCGAGTCAAGGAGCTGCAGCGGACCGGCAAGCGGTGTCTGCGAGCTAGCAAATCGCTTTGCGGACGCGCCGCTTGCCGGTCAGGCGGGCAAATGCGCAAGGGCGGCAGTGCGCCGCAGATTTGCACAAGAGCACGTGTGCTGAGCAGGGTGCGACCTGCCAGCTGGTGCAAGGGGGCACCTGTTGTCCGCGGCGTCTGTCGCCCGCGGCAGGGGTGCATCTCTCCCCCCGTGCGGGGGCACGGGAGCGGGAACTGATTCGACACAGGGTGCTGTTCAACTCTTCTGAGGTGCCAGGCCCGCTTGCTGGCGGGGGCAATGGTCAAGACCCCTGCACACGCCCTGGGGGCCTGGTGTGGCGATTACACGTACAGCATATTCGGTTTGTGCGCATCGGCCAGGGCGTTTGGTTTTCCGAGTCGGGCACATGCAGCTGTGCGATGGCCCGCGATTTTATTGGTCACCAGGTATCATGGTGCCGCACTGGTTGTCAGCGGTGACAGGCAGGGTGGGAGCTCGGCTCCTGGGGTCGGGGGCTTAAATTTGCGTCCTGCGGCTTGCGATTTCTCAGACCCAGGCTGCCGCTCACTGCGGCGCAGCAAATTTTGGTGATCATCCGGCCTCATAGATTCATCTGTCATTGGTTGATAAGACTGCTGGGTCTGGTTCGTTCCGCATTGAAGATTTTGAATTTGTGGCCTCGGTGTTTCCGCGGCGGCGCATGTTGATTGTAGTGCGTTCGATTCGATTGAGGATTGCAGATGATACCTTTGCCCAATCTCGATGTATGGTACCTACTCTGCTAGGAAATTCAAGTCTGATTGCCCGCTGGGCCTTCCTGTACGATTATCAACTTGACTTCTTCTGCGCATGATGCCTTGTGAATTGAGCCCGAATCTCAGGCCCATGGTGGCGCAAGCCAATGGCCCATTCTTGACCTCAACGCCAATGGAAGAGGACCTGCTGTCACACACCGGATCTCCTACCTCTCCTTCTTTTTGTCGGCGGCAAGAGGACGACTGCCGCTGAGGGGTGGACACAAGGGCAGACATCTTGAATTGTCTTCTGCTTCTCAAATGTTGATATCGCGATACTATGTTCTGCAAAAAAGAAACACTCCTTGACAGCTCGGCAGAGTATTGCTGGCGCGGTGCCGCCGCGCCGCAGATGCGATCACTTGCTCAGCTGGCTACGTCAGTGAATTGTCCCTCAACAATGAAGTAGGGGCAGCCTCCGAACAGCGAAGCAGTGATGTTTTTGTTGGGGTAAAGACCATGTCGTCTTATATCACTTCTGTTGCACGCCGGTAATTGCCCACCCTCGGTCCTCGGCGGTGGAACCTGTTGCAGAATATTTGACGACCGAAAGTCCGAAACACATTGTTCGTCTCTGATTCCAGAATTCAGGGGTATCTGTTGCGAGGGGAACCCCTCTGTAGTTTGTGCTAAAGTCGTGCCAAATTGCCTCACAGCAGCTTACAATTTGCAATCGCTCAATCCTCCTCACACGTTTCGTCCGACCAGCGTTCACGCGTTCCTAAGGACGGCCTTTTGCTTCTCGTGGCGTAAGCCTCCGGAGAACACATCAGCATCCATCCGGACGGGCGCTCATGTGAAAGCGCGCAGCAGCCTGCATGCGCGGTTTTGGCATGTCGCAGCCAAGGCTCAATCCTTTCATGGTGAGTGAGCATCTTTGCAACAGAAGCTGTTCACGTTCTCGTACGCAACCTGCAGAGCGGTTGAGTGTCTACCTGCAGGCATTTAAGTGCCGCAAAGTATGCTCCAGCCAGGGCGGCGCATCAACTGCCAGCAGCGCCTTGCAAAAGTCAGCGGCGCGCCAGACGCTGCCTGCTGCTGCTGCTGCGGAGGTGACACCACCGACATCCGTCGAGCAGCCTGCGGCAACGCCCACTCGCAGGCCTGCCGCCAAGCGCAAGGCTGCGCCGCTGGCTAAGGCCACTTCGGCGCTGCCTGCGGGCGCAGAGTCGCAGCCGCCGCCCAAGGGCGTGCCCGAGAGAATGCGTTATCATGGTGGATTGCCCGAAAGGCTGGGTGATGCGCCCCTGCGGCTGATACTGGTCGGCCACAACCCCAGCGATCATGCGTGGTGTGCAAAGCTGAGAAAAAATATTTTTGCCATCAATTTTTCTCATCTTCGCTCATGAGAACCTGAGATGAAGCGCATGAGATGATGCGCGATGTTCTGAGACTGCGGGCGTGAGCGACCGCATACTCGAAACTGCATCCATAGCACCAGGCAGAAGCATATGCCCGAGTGCTCGCGTCTCGCAGGAAGAGCGGGCATTACTACTCCAATCCGAGCAACTGGATGTGGCGGCTGCTCAAGGATACTGGCATTGCGCCGCCCCATGTCAGGGGAGCGCAGGTGACTCCCCTACTCCAGCAGCCTCCGACGACCACCTCATGACATGTTCCTTCTGCTGCTTGCGACCATTCTGTTCATTCGAAATGGGTGCCGACAGCTGTTTGGCAAAGCACGACAGGACGACGGACTGATGCCGTCTGATGCTGGCGTGGGATTCGTCGACGTCGGCTGCGGGGTGCCCGGTGCGGAGCTCCAAGGAACCCCCTCTCCAGATCTCCAATCACTTCGCTGCCAGTCAATGCAGCGCACGGCTCATGGGCAGACGGGGCGGTCTCCCCACTGCGTTCAAGCTGCGGCATCTGGTGGTGACATTAGAGACATTTGAGGAGGTGCAACAGCGTCCGAGCAGGCCCCCTCCGCTGGTGGCGTGCAGGGACGGCCAGCAACCAGTTCAGCTCGGCAGTCGTCGGCGGCTGGAGCGCGGGGTTTTACGTCCGCCTGGCAAACCACGTGCAGCGGGCGTGCAACTCCATCGGGTAAGCTGTCAGCCGCAAATCTGCCGCCGGGTGCAGATGAGCGCAGAACGCCGCCAGACGCGTCGAGACAGTTCGGTACTTTGTATCTTCCTTCAGACCTGCCTGCCGTGAAGACGTCGCGCGGTGGAGGTCCAGTCTGCAGCCTCGCCTGCATGGCCTCCAGCCGACAGCGCAGCAGGAAGCAGCTCTCTTGGCTCTCTGCACGGGAGCAGCCGCTTCGGCACCATACACAGCGCCCTGGCACGTGCGCCTCGTCGAGCTGTCCATCTGGCGTCGCCCAGGTGCACCTGCGGGGGGTGCGGCGCCCCTGCTGTGGTCGCCTTCACCGGCAAGCGCCAGTTCTCCGAGCTGGTCAACCATGGCAGAAAGGTGATCGCTCGGACACCGGAGCGCCACGCACAAGCGCCGCAATAGTCACAGGTGTAAGACATGGAGTGTGCACTAGCAGCTCACTGGCGGGCTTGCGTCCATCTGCAATGCGGAGGCTGAGGATGGATGCACGCGGTGCCTGTTCAGGGGAAGGCGAAGGTGAAGAACATCCCGCTGGGGCCGCAGAGCATCAGGCCCGAGGTGCGCTGACGGCCGCTTCTGCACGCTGCTCAGAGGTTGCAACGGATAGTCGAGCACGAGGCAGGATATGCGCCCTGTGTGCTTGCTGGTTCCGGCGCGGTTGAGCAGTAATTCCCAGTGTGAGCCTGGCAGTGTTCCGCGGCATTGTCACATGACGTGTGTCCTCGCAGGGCTGGCCGCTGCCGCCCAGCACAGAGGTGTGGGTGCTGACGTCGACATCCGGCGCCTCGCCCATGACAAATGCCGACCGCAAGGTGCAAGCCTGCATGCCTGCTGTCAACCATGTGCCATGCTAAATAAACACTCGTTCAACCATGACTGCACATGCGATTAAGGCGCATCGTGCCGTCAGGGGCTCACGCCCGGACCTCGGGAGACCATGCTTGCTGTGTCATCGTGCAGGCGCCATATCAGCTGCTGGCAGATCGCATTGCCTCGGTGCCACGGCGGCGCGCTGCAACCTGTAATGCGGCGGCATACCTGGTAGTGGCCAACCACACCGATGGAGATAAAGCTCTTGCAGCAGCAGCGGCAGCAGCGATGGGGGAGGAGGTAGATGCGGAGACGGCACCCGATAATGGACAGCCAGCATGAGATAAGCATAACACTAATGCTCAGTAGCCGCTGAGGTGACAGTGTGCGATGTGCTGCAAGCAGCTCTCCTCATCTGAGCTCGCATGTCAGGCTCGATCTACCATGTGGCTCTTAACAAGCGTTGGTTTCTTAGATTACAATGTAAAGTGATGCATCCTACACAGTATGCCGCTCTGCTGCTTGGCACTTCTTCCCAATTGTGCACTGTCTTCGGTGAGGAAATTGCAAGATGTGTTCAAGCACTATTCACATGCAATGCCAAGTTTATTCATCTATAACACTTCCCAATCTGCTCTGTTGCCTGCGATTCGTTCTCGAAACTATCTCATTGTTGCCAGCACCTGTCCGTGGGTGCAGCAATCTCGATTGCGGCGCTTGCAGGCACCTCGGCCGCCGGCAGTGACTACCAGGGCATTGATCACGCAGAAACTGCAGTCTCCTTGTCTGCAATCTTGGGCATGCTGGCTGCAGTGACATCGACACCGCCAGCTGTATGCTTCTCACGCATGTACAGCAGCACGCCAAAGCAGGTGAAGCCGTAGCCCGCCAACCCCAGGAGCGAGACCGGGTTGCGGAAAATGACGATGGACATCACTGTGGCCAGAATGCCAAAGAAGTTGCCATACACCTGCGGCAGTCCAGCATGTCTGCCACGATCAGCGGGGGCTTAGCAGAGCAGCTGTTGCTACCATTCTTTCCTGCAGACGAAGCATCTGACTCGTCATGAACTTTGGCAGGCAGATCGCAGGCAAGTGGCAATTCCCCACTCACCTGGAGACTCAAAGCGCCATTTGCCTTGGTGACCAGCATGTTTAGGGCGTTGCTAATGGGCGCCAGGCTGCAGTTGAGCAGCAGGGCGGCATAGAAGCACGCTGCTGAAAGCGGCGGCAACCGCGTCAGCACGTCGCCCTCGAGCAGGGCGGTGGCAGTCAGCAGGAACAGCGTGGCGAAGAACGCCATGTGCCGCAGAATCAACATTGGCTCGATATCCTTGAGCAGCATTCCCTGTGGACAGGGTATTCAGATTCAGGGTCGAGCAATATTCAGCAGGGTGTGCAGATGCTTGTGGGCATGCCATGGCATGGGTCAACAGCACCCTGCTGCTGGTACGCACGCCACATATGATGCCCCATCACCTGCATGACTGTTTTCAAGGCCCGAAGAGATGTTGCTGCCACGGTTGCGACAAAGCCGAGGACATGGAATGATGGCTCTGCCCCTGTGGCAATGGCCAGTCCTATCTGCAACAGGAACAATGTCGCTTACGAGGTGAAGGGGAGAAAATCTGCACAAGTACCTCGAGATGCAATGCTTCAGATTTCATGCACTCTGGAATAGGAAATGAGTCGCTGCAATAACTGAGCTTGCGCACCATGACTGGAACCAGCGCCGCATACACACCCCAGCTCTCCTTCTGACGCAGCAAAAGGAATGCCAGAGCCGCCACAAATGCTGGTGTTGTAGCGCCAATCGCCTACGGAAGTACTGTCTAGGTTTATCAAGTCGCACTTCCGCGTGTGCAGACACAAATTGTGCAGACTGCAGCAGTATACATGGAAAGCAGCAGCAGGCACCCTTGCAAGGGACCTGTTGCAAGAAGAAGTAGAGCCACATTCATTCTGCACTCACCTGAAAGAAGGAGACGTGCACCCATCGCAGGGACATGTTGCCCAGAATGACTGACATCGAGAAGACTGCAGCCAGCATGGCGGTGCCCGCTTGCTGCCGCCTGCTGAGAGCCGTTGACGGCACTGCCTGGAGCGCCGCGAGCGCCGCTGGCACCAGACTGGACATCGCCATGTGGCATAGCGTTAAAAACACCGGCTGCTGGAAGTGCGACTGCATAAGCAGGTACCTTCGGCGCAGGTAACACAATGATCATGGACCGCCATTGTGCATGTTGTACGTGCTCGCACGCAGGCATCATGTCAGAACATCAGGTTTTTCATGAGGCAGCACATACAGGGGTGCAGGCGCTTTCATGGAGGACGGCACTCACCTGTTGCTGAGCAGCAAAGCGATGTTGGCAAATCCCCAGGCGCAGGTCAGGCAGGTGCGCAGCAGCCAGTGGCTGGTAGCTTTGTCCCCAGAGCCTGCAACCGTGACCTGCCGTGCGCAGGCGGACGCTGTCGAGTTTGCCAGACCACCCATGCGGGTGGCTGGTATCGCAGTTTTGGGGTTGGCAGAAGTTACTTCCTGAAATATCATTTTATTTGGCTTCAGGATCAGGTGCTCGACAGTGCCCTCTGCAAGAGTCATGTGACTCTGCTGCATGTTGATGCCAGCGGTCATCTGCACCGACTGACTGGCTTGCACTTCGATCAGTCTCGGCCTGCAAAGCAGCACAATCGAGCAATTCAGACTTGCTCTGAGTTGTTGTTGTTGTTGAAGAAGGGCTCGCCTGAAGTGACATGCAGGTGGCCTGTGTGAGCAAGAGCGATGCTTGTAATGCAGCATGCATCTTCAAAATCGAGTCAGGTTTGAGCAGAAGCCTACCAGGGCTGATGAATTTTGTTTGGAGCTGATGTCGACTGACGATAGCTCGACAAGGCTGGCTGTGAAGCTCGCGCAGGATGGCTGAAGGGATCTTGGTCGCTCAATTGGTCGCGAATTGAGGTGCCTGGCCGGTGGTATCACTTGAAGTTTCCTGTATCTTGTGGATGTTGCTGTGTTTTGAAGTCGTGTGGCGTTTCATCCACGCACGACACTGCACTGGCCTGTCTTGGAGCCGTCCTTGTCTCGGAGATCACGGGTAAAACCCTACATAGCGTGAGCCGCCCTGGAGCATCAGGCCTTTCGGCACTGCGGAGCGAGCGCGTATCTATCTGCTTCAGTTGGAAACGGGACACGCACGTGTGCACGTTCAGTTTTGGGAGGTCCCAAAGGCCGCAATAGACCTGCATCCATGTCGCACTTGAGTTTGAAGCCAAATTTTGAAACCTGGATTCGCCAGCCGTGCTCCAAGGGCGCATGAACGCACGGCCAGCCAAACGGCAGAAGGTGGCGTCTGACACATCTGATCTTGGTGCTGAAACAGACACCACGGCGATCAGCAGCGACGCCAGTGTTGACGAGGCCGAGGGCTACCTGTTCGGTGTGCAGGTACGACAAAATCCTCCTGAGGTGCATGGCCCTGGACGCACGGTCGTCGCTCTCAGGCGTCGCACGCATACTTTCCATCGGTCTGAAAGCAGGTGTACGTCGCGGAGCACGTTCACAACCGCGCCAGGCGGCTCCGCATCTGGGAAAAGGCGCTCGATCGGAATGGCGGCGGTCTGCAGGTGCGCTTGCTGGACAGTTTGGAACCGTCAAGCTGACGGAGTCGCTTGCCTCTGCTTCATGTTATCATTCACGCATGTGATTCTCTCTGTTGTGTGCTGATCACAACAACGTGCTCTAGTAAGCCCTCACGCATCACCGGTGGTCAGTGCCGAAGCAGCCACGCCATCGCCGCTGCCCCTAAACAGCTGATGGATCCGCAGGCCGACGGGCCCAAGCGCCCGGTCACGCACGTCATCGTGGAGCCTGGCAGCAATGACCTCAAGGCGCTGCCGGAGGCAGCGAGGGGTGCAGCGCTGGTGACGCCGGACTGGCTGGTCACCACACTTGAGCGAGGCGAGGTGCAGCCGGAGCAGCCGTATGCTGTGGAGCAGCAGCCAGGTGGGGGCGGCAGAATTCCACTCGAGCCAGTGATGGACACACAACTTGTCTGAGGGGAGGCATTCTGAGCAGAATCTGTGGATCGCCCCTCGCATCGCCCTCCATGCCAGACAGGGCTGTGGCACCGACTGCCCTCCCGCGCGCCGCCGCAGACAAGTCGGTGGCGCAGCCGGCGCCGGGCGCGCAGCGCGACGGGGAATGGTGGGACGACGCCGACAGGCGCTGGCGCCCAGTGCCCAGCTACGGGCGCTGGCTGGGGCGGTGGGATTGGCGCCTGGAGGATGCAGACGCCCTGGAGCTCATGCTGCACGTGAGTCTTTGCCTTCTGAGTCTCTTGTTTCAGGGCAGTTTCTTGGCTTTGGCAGTGGGACCGGCGTCTGGAGGACGCAGACGCCCCCGAGCCCAGGCTGCGCGTGCGTCCTTCCCAGCTAAGCAGCTTGACCCCGCGCCTGAAATGCATCTGATACCACATGTCTGCTGGGGCGCTGCACTAACGTCTGGAGGGATGCAAACGTCGTTGAGCTCATGCTGCATGTGCCCTGCTGCCTCCAGCCCTTCTTGTGTTTGTCACCAGGAGGGTTGTGCCCCCGGCGGGGAGGCGTCCAGCTCGCCTGTAGTGCATCTGTGAATAGCTGCGTCTGGTGCATTACCATTGTGGAAGCTCTGGCATCCAAAACCACAGCGCACCGTCATCCGCAGAGCGCGTCTGCAAGGGTGACGCTGTGCTGCCAGCGGCGCGCTGAAGGCGAAGCGAATGTTTGCAGTGAGCACGGCGCTGGATTGGTGCTGATCACGTTGATCTCGCTATTTTGTTGCGCAGGCGACGTACAGCATCGACAGGTGCCGCAGGATCGGCAACGAGCCCATCGTGAAGGCACTGGCGGAGATGATGAAGTACGAGATGGCGATCGATGTCGAGCAGGTGGACGAGCACCCTGCGCGTGACGCCATCAACTACAGGGTGCGCAGCGGGCTGGGAGCTGTACGTGATTCCTGCCTTAGGCATGTGCGGTGGCAGGCATGCAATGCGCAGCGTGTCGGCGGCAGAGACACACTGCTGCGGCGCCGCAGAGCACCGGCCTCTTTCATGGCGCTGTATGCACTGCAGGCGCTCAAGTATGCGCGGGCCGCGGCATCGGTGCAGGCATGCTCCTTCAAGATCGACGCCGGGCTGAGGCCCGAGCAGCTGCCCTTTGTCGGAAAGGCGACGGTGAAGCAGATTCTCAACATCCTCAGCACTGGGACCTGCGAGCAGCTGGAACAGATGCGGTGCGAAATTGCTTTTTCTCAGACGTTCCTGAACCAGGTACATCGCCTGCATCGGTGTATCTTGCCTCTCCTCCGAATCAAAACCAGATCGTGACCCCAACAATCTTCTGATAGAGGCAGCATGCTTGCTCAAGAACCGTGTGCAATTCAAACAGGCACGACGAGCTGGTGACGGACTCCAAGGGAGAGCTGCGTTCAGGCACCGAGGGCGCGCGCACGCGCTACACCTTCAAGAAGCTGCCTGGCGTCGGCAACCGCGTGGCGCTGCGCTGGTGGCAGCTCGGCCTGCGGTGCGGGCCCTGCCTGCCCCGACGCCCAGCTCTTCCCTGCCACGCTGCTGCAGTCTCGTGGCGCCCTGGGTTGCTGTGTGCAGGGACTCGAGGCTGAAGTCCTTGGCGACTCCGAAAGTATACTAGCGCCCACTCTTCTGTGTCTTTGTGACTTTGCGTATGCGATGATGTACAAGCAGGACCTTCGAGGATGTGGAGGAGGCGTCAAAGCCGGGCGGCGAGTTTGGGGGCCGCCGCAACAACTCGACCATCTCCAACGAGGCTTTCTTCTCCCTGAGTCACAGGTGGGTCATCGTCACCTCGCAGACGCCTTACGCCGTTGCCTTGTTTTTTGTGTGTCTTTGACAAATCGCAAAGCACGGCTGCAGCAGATACCATGCTGCGGAAATTTCTCCTACTGCAAGCAGCTGTGAGATCCCAGCAGAACTGATGCGCCATTAGCGTCGACTGGCAGCCCCTCGAATGCTACATGTAGGATCGAGCTGGTGGCGTCGAGACCGCAGTGCAGCTTTGTGCATCTGTCGCTATTGATCATCAGACGCTTGTTCTCTGCGCTGCAGGCGAGAGCTGTTGGAGGGTGGAGGGTGTGCCGGAAGCAGACATGGAGCTGATGCAGCAGGCGGTGGGTGACACCACACCAATTAGAGGATCCTATGTGACTGACCCTGCAACCCTGTGCTGCAGACACGAGCTGCTGGAGGATGTGCTAGCGATGAGGGTTGGAGGTTGTGGCTTACAGCAGCCAGCTTGCGACTCGACGCTTGCAGACGCACCAGAAACTTGCACCAGACACAAGACACAAGAAGCTGCAACACTTGCCGGCAGGCGGGAGTTGCTGGAGGATGTGCCGGCGACGGACGTGGAGGACATGCGGCAGGCGGTGACGGACGCGTTGGACGCGGTCGCCGACGGCGGCTGGCGCCTGCTGGGCGTTGGCGGCGGCGCGCGCGGGCTCCCCAGCCACGACTGCGACTTCGTCGTCACACACGACTCCAACAAGTGCGCATCATAAATGATCGACCGCTGACCGCGTGTTGGCGGCAGCTGGCTGCTGGACGCGGCTGGGTTTTTGGGAGAGGAGGGGCACTGTAGTGTCGTCCCCAGGGTCTTGCCGTGCAGCCGTCGCTGCGTCACAACAGCAGCAGCAAGCATCTGAGGCAGCATACGATGATCTACTCGGCTGCACAGGCCGGCGGAGGGCGTGGTGCGCGCCGTCGCCGAGGAGCTGACCAAGCGGAGCCGCCTGTGGCGGGGCCCGCCGGACGGGCACGCGATGACGCGCATCCAGACGGGGCGCATGCCGGGCCACGTGGACCGCATCAAGAAGCTGGTGCTGGACAAGGGCACCAAGAAGTTCTCCAACCTGGCTGCCGACAGGCGAGGCCGCGGAGTTTCTGAGTTTCAAGGGTTTGAGGCTTGCCGGCCTGCGTCTGCTGAGGATGCAGTGGGGCGAGGCACACGGTCCTGACGCGTGAGCACAGCAGCTTGCGATGCAGCTGCAGCACACCGGCGCGCCACAGCAGCGGCATGGCCATCGGACAACGTCCGCCCTGTCAAAATGCCTGAGCTGCTGGCATCTCTGTCGCCGCCCAGGTACGACCACCTGTTTGGCATGTTCAAGACGCGGTCGGGGGCCGCGCGGCGCCTGGACCTCATCTTCGTGCCACCCGAGGAGCTGGCATTTGGCGTGCTCGGCTGGATCGGCAGCCGCCAGTTCCTGCGCTTCATGCGGGCGTACTCCGACTCCGAGATGGGGATGCACCTCAACGCGCACAGGTGCTGCAGCCGCTCAGATACCACGATACCACGACTCTGTTTCCAAATTTGCAAATGCACTTCATGTCAAACCCTGCCACCAGTCGAGCTCCGCTACGGCCCTGTGGAGACCAGCCCGTGTTGCCTGACTGCTGTCGGGGGTGGTGACGAGCCGAGGCCATGCAGTCTGGATCGTTTGACGACTTGCAGCTCCTTCATTTGGACGCTAACAGGCTGGTGGCGCGGCGCGGCGACAAGGCGTGGGTGGTCCCAGACGAGGGCCCGCCGCTCAACAGGGACGGGCAGCTCGAGTGGCCGCCCGGCTGGAGCGCCGAGCGGCGGGTGCAGCACGAGAGCGACGTCTTTGAGCTGATGGGGCTGCCGTACCACCCGCCGCACGAGCGCAACTGCCCCTAATAGAAGGGCGCTTGTACGCGGACCAGCCGATCGCGTCATGAGATGCGTCATGACGGCAGCATGTGTATGTATTTTTTCTTCTGGCGTCCAACAGACCAACACGACGGGCATACAAGGAACAGCTGGCGCGTGAGCAGTGTTGTTGAAGGCGTCGGTTGGGCTGCGAGCTTGCATGTTTGTATGAGAATGCGCAGCCGTCGTGCCGCTGCTGCGATGTCGTCATCGCGGCATCACTTTTGGACGTTCAGCTGTATCTAGGGTGTACGTTGTGACAGCAAACCTGACCTGTGTCGGTAGCGGAACCGTGTACAAACGGTGCCTGATGGGAACTGGCGCAAACCTATGGTCCGCGCTGACACTGGCGGACGGGCGAGCAACGAGCAAAACTAGTGCTACGCCGTGCGGCACATCCAATCCTCTGCACAGGCACTGGCTCAGACACGAGCACAGCACCTACGGCATTCCTCTCCCGCAATTCTTGTCGAGCATGTTCCTAGATGCATCAGGGGGGATCGTGCTGCGGGGGCTGCTGCATGCATGTCGGAGTTGTGCAAAGCAAGCTGTGCATTTGCACATTTCCATCCACATGTTTGTGCATCGCTCTGTGCTAGAGCCCAAAGTTCCATCCAGAATCAGCACTTCCGTTCGGTTGACGGTCGTTTCGAGCTTGCCTGCCAAAAGTCCAACTGCTCCTAGGGGATTGCATGCACTCCAGTATCACCGAAGGTATGCCTGCTGCAGTACATCAGCAACATACACCAGCATGATTCGCTGTGGGCCGTTCAGCCGACGGTTTAGCAATGCATGCTTTCGAAGCACACATGCAACGTCGCTGTACAACTCCATATTTGCGTCACCGATTCAAGCAGTCAAGGTGGGCATGCTTGCATGTCCTTCCAAGCCGGTCGACATGTATTGCATCCCTGCACATGCAGCAGCTGTGTCCCCAATGTCAAATCCCAGTGCCTTTCGTGCAGGTGGCGGGCATGGTTGTTATCTCGATGGCGCTTGTCCTGCGCAGTGCCCGGCTGTTCGTCAGGTCGACAATCACCCCTCAGCGGGGTCTCTGATGTCTACCGCACTGCACCGTGTCGCTGCTCTGCATCTCGCACGCCGCTAAAGCCTCATGTGCGCACCAGTTTGCACCGCACGCCGGCACAGCGTCGCAAACAGCTCCTCCCGGCCTCTGCAGGCTGAACCTGTCGACTGCGTCGGCCGCATCGCTGCTAGCCGTGGCGGTATGGCGCTTCGGTGTAGGCCGCACGGCGCTGGTCGCCTCACTCGCCGTCACGATCGTGCTGTCGCTGCTGCTGCGCGACATGCCCGTGAGCGCCTGTTTTAGCGTCAGACGACTGGCACCTTGTGGACTGAACACCACGCATGAGTCTCAAGTGCATGCCGGTGAAGGATTGACTGATTGCGCGCGGAGTGATCTGCAAAGGCTGATGCACCGATTGACAAATAGCTTGACAGGATTTTGAGATCTGACACCTGACAGCTCTGATGCGGAGCTCACAGACGGACAACGAGGGCCACCGAGCCGGCGGCCACGGGTACGGCGGGCCGCTGCAGGAGAACACGCTGGAGGCGCTGCGAGACCTGATCCGACGCGACAACGGCGACGGCGGGCCGCTGCCCCGGCTGGCCTACGTCGAGTGGGACGTGCATGTGCGTCTGCATGCGCATTGATATGCCGCCGGGCAGACCGCCCTTCGGTGCCTGCGCCAGCAGCGGCTGCACAAAGCAGATGCAAAGCGCTGGAGACACTGTGCTGGCACCTGGTGCTGATGGTGGCGGCTGCGGAACTCCACCGGGTGCAGAAGCACAGCAAAAGCCAATTCGTCGAAGTCTCCGGCCAGCTTCCGGTGCGCCGAGATCAATGCAGGGAGGATCTTACGGTGCCTGGAACCTCTCAACGTGTGGATCTCGCTGCAGGAATCGAAGGACGGCGAGCTGGTGGTCTTCCATGACGACACGCTGGCCAGGGCAGTGTCGGAGGACGGCCTGAACACTGCGCCCGCAGCCGCGCTGCGCACAGGTGCAACCCTGTCGCCTGAGCCAGTGCAGCGACGCGTAGGCAGTGCGGTCACTGGCTCGACCGGTGCCCTGGATGGCAGCCGGCGCTCTGAATTGGTGCCGTGTCATCAAACCCTCCCGATTGTCTCGATGGCGCAGCGGGGCTTGACGTGGCGTCAGCCACCATCCAGCAGTTGACGGTGGCGCAGCTGAAGTCCTTCCACTTGGGCGGCGTCAACGGCAGCCACATCCCCACTCTGGCAGAGTTCCTCAGGTGGGGGTGTGACGCTGCTGGCGGCAAAGTGCGGCCGCTTGCATCTGTGGGGTTGGACCTGCCCATGCAATGCTCTGTGATGACCCCAGGTGCACGAGGGGAGGCAGGCTGCGACTGCTGACACACTTCAATGTTCCCGGCTCGTGCAAAGCTGAGCACCTTGCTCTCCAAACCGCAGCTGCTGTCGGGCCATGGGGCTGCGGCGCTCCATCGCTGTGGAGCTGAAATCTGTGGCGACAGATGCTGGGCGGCAGCAGCTGTTGGACTTGACAAGGTGGGTGGCAAGACCCTAGACCCTGGACCCTGGACCCTGAACCTATCAATCACATGACGAGAGCAACCTCGATGTGGAAGTCAAGTCAAGTGACCAGGCCATTGTGCATGGAGCTGCGACAGCGAGCTTCACAGCCACTCTTGGCGCTGCCGCACTCACCGGGGCGGACATCAGCAGGTTGCGCCGCCTGCTTGCAGGGATTATGCGGTGGATTGCAGCGGGGAGCTGGAAGCGTCTCATCCGCAGCTGAAATACGACCGCTTTGGATGGGCCGCTGTAATCTCCTTCCCGTGGACTTGGGCGCAGGTGTGCTGTGATTTTTGCTTGACAGCCTGGGAAGGCGCATGCGCATACATGGCGGTGGTGGTCATTTGGGGAACTGTAGTCCTGAACGGATTGCGGAGGCGGATGATGGCGTGTGCATGTGATCACAGAACTTTGGCGAGTTTGGCACGATCACCTGGCGGCACTGGGCGCGGAAGTTTGAGGATGCAGGGGTGCCAGTGAAAAGCTGCGTGTTCCACTGGCTACTGCTCACATACGGCGGAAGATGATAGGATCGTGCGGTTCATTACATGTAGATTCGAGTCGATTGCTGACTTGCATCTAGTCGAATCTGAAGGCTGGTGAGACCCGGGAAGAAAGCGGTGGCAAGCACAGTGAACCTGAACACTGTGCATCAGCTATTGCTGATGATTACACCATCAACCGCATCTACGGAAGTACTGCCCTGTGCCCGCAAAAAAGCATCGCTTTTTTTGATGCAGTGAATTCGATTCGGCAAAGTACCGTTGGCTCCAATATACCCCAATCTGACAACTCAGTATTGCACAGTACATGTCGACACCTGCCTGACCCAAGGTCTACGCCGATGCCGTCGGCACCGCCAGAGCCAGTCAGGCGCCGCCAGACTGCCCAGCTGACACCTGCCCCAATTACTACCGGAAAACGATAATGCTGCGAATGCAAGTGTATAACCTATGCTCCCTCGCTCTCTCATCGGCAGCTGCACTGCAGTGAGCAGCAACAGCAACCCAAACTCGAAACGCTCACAAAAGCTGACCAATGTTGAGCCGGCGTCAGTGGCAGCAGGCACTAGCGGCTTTGCCGGCGGTGCACCCAAGCCGGCGGGCGGGCTGCAGTGCGCCTGGCGCTGCCGCAGTGATTGTCTCATCACCTGTGCTTCCTCACACTCTTCTCGACGAGCAGTTGAGACATTGCAGTGACGGACGGACTACGGTGATAGATCCCCACTTTGACATGCGTGCCCCGCTCAGCCTGCCACTGCGCCAGGGCCGGCAGCTGTCTGCGGCACCGGGCCGCTGCCGCCGACGGTGCAGCCTGCGACCTTGACCGGCAGGCGTGCCTTGAGATGTGTGGCGGCCGCGTTGAGCAGACGCCTGCATGTAAAAGCTGATGGATCAAGGCCCATTTGCAAGACGCCTGCTGGCAGACGCACAGCAGTGTCGGCATCCTGTGTCAGTGTAAGCGACAACATGTGAGTATCTCGAACAGCAAGTCGGGGCCAGCAGCAGCAGCAGCAGCAGCAGCATCTCTGCTGACGTCCTCCAGGCCTTTGCTTTGCGGACGGCGGTGGCGTGGAGAGACTGGCGCAGCGAGACCAAGACAAGACACTAATCCACACCACAAGTCATCTGAAAATGCAGCACGTTGTTGGAGCGCGTTATTGATCGGGGCCGGCAACATGCCGCACCAGGTGCTGTCCGCGGGCACGATGCCATACTCCACGCGGTCGATGTTGCCGCTGGCGGTGAAGTTGGCGCCGCTGGAGTAGCTCTGAAACAGCCAGAACAGCGCGCCCTGCAGCACGTTGTCCGCCACAACCGCAGCCTCCACCGCCTGCGGTGTCGTGTACGACATCATTTCGGCATGTCAAGCGGCTAGCCGCTTCAGCGCGCATGTGACTCGCCACGGCAGCCAGGGCGGCCAGGGAAGAGTGACTTATGGCGATCGCCTCTCGGATAAAAACAAATTCTGTACCCAAGTAGGTGAGGGTCATAAGGGGGTTGCCCTGGCAGCAGGCTTCATCGATCAGCACAATGCATCAGTGAAACCCGCACATCAAAGACGGCCTGGTAGAAGGGGTCGCGCGGCACGAGCTTGCCAAACTGCACACACCACGGTAATTTCATGGAATGTCACGCATATCATTCAATTGTTGACCAGTGGGGTTTCAGCATAGCCGGCTGCGCCTCCTTCCAGAGATGGCGCATATCCACTATAAGGAGGCCATGCAGGCACGTTGCCGGGTTTGCGGACAGCCGCTGCCGGCAACAGCAAGCTGGACATAGGAACATCATGGCACCTCTTCCAGGAGCAGCGGCTTGCGGAGGGCTGTAGCCGCCTGGATGTGGCCCGACAGCCACTGATGTACAAAGCTGGGGTCCGTCTGCGAGGTCACAGACGCCAGTAAGGTCATATTAGCATGACATGCATGTTTGCTCACATAATTCCTGTGCCGCAGTGTGCTTTGCTGTCCGGATTCCGGATGCGCACATGGCATATGCACCCCACTTCGCGACGGATATCGATGCAGTAGACGATGACTGTGGCATGGAGCCACACCCTCAACATGTACGGGCAATGACGAAACTATGATCGATGCAATCCCGGACGAGGCAGCCGGCCTCGGCCTTTTGTGCGGTTGACGATTGCCAAGCCGAGCCCTGCTTGATCTGCATCTCGCACTGCCCAGCGCCAGAAGCCCAGAACACGAACAGCAGCGCACCTCAGTCCAGCGGTCCGGCCAGAGGTGAATGGCCGCAAAGTCGATGTCAGTGGACGCGTGGTTGGTGGTGAAGTCCTGCCCTGCAATGCGTGGGAGAACAAGGGCCAGGTTGGTGTGGGGTTGCGAGCCCACAGCCCTGCAACGAGCCGAGGAGTATCAATTCATCAAGCCTGTCCGGCAGCACCGCCGACACCGCGCGGCCTCTAGGGTGGGCAGCGATCTAAGCATCAGCCCGCCAATACCATGACGTTTTCACATGACGCACCCGCTTCCTGCGGCCAGATCTGGCCCTGGACAGGGTTGGACGCCTTGAAGGGGCTCGACGCGCCGAAGAAGCCCTCCTCACCGACAGTCAGCTGCACACAGAGGACACACCAGGCGATGGGCGGCGGGCCGCAAGCCTGCACACATCTGCAATGGCGACGATGCAGGCATCCACGGCATTCAGCAATGCATCAACAGCACGTATCAGGTGCAAGTAGCGAGGCCGTCAAGTCTCGAACAAGCTGCTGCGGTTTTTGGAGTGTACAGGCAGTCAACAAGCAAATGGGTGCGCGGTGCAAAGCGGGACCAGTTGGCGAAGCACCATGTGGTTGGTGTCGATGCTCCTGAAGTAGGCCGCCATCATCTGGATCCACGGCTGCACCTTGCCATTGCAGGGGTTCTGGCACCGTGGCTCCTGGACACCGCAGCAAGACGCTGTCGTGAGTTGCTGGCTCGATGCAGCTCGAGGGCTCTGTCGAGCCCTGAAACATCGTCAGACAAGTAAGTGGCGCTTGCTGCGCCCCAAGGGGATCTCGAAAGGGCTTTGCGCAAGATATCTGAGCAGGTGCTCACGTTGTACAGGTCCCACGCAAAGATGGCTGGATCATTCTTGTAGATCAGGCCGCTGACGGTGTTCCGCCTGCAGCCGTCACAGGGCAAGTGCGCCGTAATTGTATGGACAAAGCGGCGCATAGGGCGACGGCCCATCAGCTGCGTGCCCTTTGCAGACAATTCTCGATCATAACAACCACGAACGACATGCACGCAGCCATGGGCACCACCCTGCCGTTGCCGCCGCGCTGAGACAGCACTCGATATTCTGATGCAGCCATGCACCGCAGCTGGCAGCTGGCAGCCCGGGCGGCAGCAGCGGGGCGGCATCACGATGGGCGGACACACCTGTTCAGCACCTTCCTCACGTGATTCTTGTACAGCTGCTGGCACTCCAGGTCGGTCCAGAAGGGCGTAGTGTCGATGTTGTTGTATGAGCTGCTATCAGTGTTGGCGGCCACGTCAGTGCACCATGCCTGGTACTGTGGGGCCTGCGGATGCCATGAATTAGTCTGCCTTGCTATACCATCACATGTGATTGCGCCTTTGAGCAAGCCTGCATACTAGCGGCATGGCGCCTGTTTTGCTGGCTTGCACAGGCGACGTTGGGCGGATTGTGTCTGCGATTGTGTTTGTCTTGCGGCATCATGCCTGAAACACAATGCGCAACAGTCCTGACTGTAAACCAATGCCGCAGGAAGCAGGCAGGCATGCAGGCCAGCTCACCCCGTCCAGGAGCTTCCAGTTGTCAATGAGGGTGACGATGACCTGGCAGACACCACGGGAACAGCCTTACCACACTCATGCGCGGCACAATGAAAGCTATGGAGTTGAGGCCGCTCCCTGATCATGCTGTGCATCGGAAACCACTGCATCAGGTGAATCGAAGTTTGTGCATCGCAACGGCAGTCAGTGCAGGGCGCCGGCGGCACATATGGACTGCGGACTGTTGCCGGCTACACTGTGCATCGCCACGGGCAGCCAGCAACAGTGCAGGTAGGACACCCGCGTCATGAGTGGACTGCGGCCTGTCGCCGGCATCAGCGCCCCCTGCTCGGCAAAAACGTGAGCAGCTGCTCCCAAGCACGCCAGACTGCTGTGGCGTGCCAGCGCAGAGCAGTGTTGCCACGCGCACCTTCAGGCCGTGTGTGGCAGCGGACGCCAGCACCGTGTCAATGGCTCGGAAGATGGTCTCATTGTACTGGCCCGGCGCCGGCTGCAGCGCATACTGCGTCAGGTTTGCCGCATTACGGTTGTCGTCATTGTCTCCCTGCACGAATCGACATCACGAAATGTCGGTCACGCTTTGTTAGACACCAGGAGCCGTCCCACAGGCATTTCGCAGTACGGGGCACGGATGCTGCAACACGCGATTGCAGGTTTGGAGGCTAGCCATCAGCATGCGCTGTGCGCAGGCATTTTGTGCCTGCGGGCAATCACTGCAATTATGCAGGTCGAAACCCGGAACCCCGAGTCTGTCAGAGCCTGCTTAGCAGCAGGTCAAGCTCACTAGCGCAAAGAAGCGGAACGAATTGAAGCCCGCGTCCCTTGCCTTCCCAAAGGTATAGTCCAGAAACGATTGATTCCCTGCATGTGCACTAGCAGGATGGTTACTATTGTTTTTGTTAATCATGCACACACGGTGTTCAAAAGGCACATCTACTGCCTGCCATCAACCCTCGTCCACGGCAGATGCAACATGCATGCTGAATGCTTAGCACCCCCCGGGGATGGCAGCACGTCGTCCTCACCTGGAATGACGCCTGGGTCCGGCTGAGCTGCCGACCCTGTGAGCGTCTCGATGAGGTGCCACCTGCGCGTTGTTGTGTAGGGGTTGACAGCTTGCAGCATGCCACAACCCGCAGACAGACAAGTATCCTATGCTGCTGTGTGTGCACACGTGTCATCTTGCAGACAGGTGGCCCATTTAGTCTGATGCTACTGCTGGCCATGATATGATTGGCCGGCACCCCATGCAACCGCAGATGCAGGAAATCTTACGCATTCCAGCCAACAGGGATGAAGGTGTTGCAGTTGGCGTCCACAAACTTGGCGTTGACGGCTCGGATGAAGCCCCCCGTCTGCACCGCTGGCGCCACACCCGGAAGCACTGGCGCGGCAGATATGGTGGGCGCCGCCGTCGGGGCCGCTGTCCTCGGCAAGTTAGTCAGCGCTTTTGTTGGGGCGGCGGTTGGAGCCGCTGTTCGTGCTGTCTTTGGCGCCGTAGTGGGCGCTGCTGTTGGCGCCGCAGTGGGCGCTGCTGTCGGCGCCTCAGTGGGGGCAGCAGTCGGGGCAACAGTCGGCAGTTTTGTCGGTGCCTGCGTCCGAGCGGCGACCACTGCCGCCTTAGCGGGTGCAGCTGTTGGATCCCTTGTGCGTGCAGCGGGTGGCACAAACATGTGTTGCAACATGTCTGCATCGATCGGGGCGGGCGTGCGCAGGACAACTGGCGGCCGTGTGAATGCCGCCGCTGCTGGCGGCTTGGTGGGGGCGAGCGTGTGCACAATCAGAGCCGGCGTGGGCACCGGTGTTGGGCGCACGGTGACAACCGGCCGAATGATAAGGCGGGGCGCCAGCGTTGGCGCAGGCGTCGGGGCAGGCGTAGGCGCCAGTGTCGGCGCCAGTGTCGGCGTTGCCATGACAGCCTGCGTCGGCGCAGGTGTCAGCGCCGGAGTGGCGGGAATGACAATAGGCGCCGCCGTCTTCACCGGCGGTGGCGCAACTGCCAGGGCTGGCGGCAGGCTGGCGAGCGGCGCTGGGGTCGCGGCGACGAACGGCCGGCGCACGAGCAGGCCTGGCGGCGGCGATGGCAGCGGCGATCTGGCAGCGGGTGCTGGAGGTGACGGTGGGGAGGCTGCAGGGGGTGTCTCCACCACCGGTGTTGGCGAAGGCAAAGGCGGAGGCGACGTGGCAGGGAAAGGCGATGCTGTTGGTGCAGCGACGAAGGTGAATTCAGGAGAGCTGCCCCCGAAACCCTGCGTGAGCACGTCGCCTTGCCCAGCCGCCGGGCTGCCGCAAAAAATGGCCGACAGGATGATAATGGTCACAACCGCCGGGCCTACCCGGCGCGATGGCTGCAATCCAAGGCAGCGCATGCTGCTGCGGATCTGCGTGTGAGGCGCAATTGATGCTGCTTCAGCCGTTGGGAGCCACGCACGACAGCCGCCAGATACTGTACCGCGTGGCCGAGTGGTGTGCAACGGTGTGCGAGTGCCGGCGGCTGCGGATTTCGATGCGAATCTACTACAATCTACCTACTTGCCTTGACTCGCAACTCCTGACTCGCTGTACAATCGTCGTGAAATCTTTTGGGCGGATTATGTGACGGCACCACTGCGTCAGATGACGACAGGTGGAGCCCCGATTCTGGGCTTTTTTGGCCCCAAGAAGCGACGCACAGCCAGGGTGGAGGGGCAATATAGAAGCCACGAGTGGCTGATGTGACACGGTGTGCAGGTTTCCACAGACTGGCTCCACCTTACCAACCTAACACACAAACCGTGAATTGAACAATGGGCGTTCGCCGGGGGCGAGACGCGAGTTTGATCGGGAAGGGCCAGTCGAAAGGGGAGCAGCCCGGTCGCTAATCAGGCCGGCCGAGGAATGACAGCACCGGGCAGCACCCTGTAGCGAAAACGGCTGCAGCACAACGACACATCGCAACATGCAGCAGCTGGCATGGCAAGCTCGTGCTAATATGATCGGAGAGCTCATACAGATAGCAAATCAGCATGCTCCAGGACACTCACGGCTCGGGGTGAGGGAAAATCATGAAACTTTGAAATATGCATGAGAATCAGGGCGACATGAAGTTTCACGCCGAAAGCGCTCGCACATCACTGCAGAAGCCTTTCTGACATCTGCTGGAACAAGCACGCGCAATTTGCCGCATGCAGCTCAGCTGGCGAACATCCCCAGCTTGGACATGAACAGTCCCCCTCGTACTTGGCAGGTGGGCGGGTAAACTTACCCACGAGCAAAAGTTACACTTTGCCCAATTTTTCCCCCGTGGTTGATCTCTCCGAAACGCCCCTTCTGCGATCTGCTGCAGCGCGCAGTGACTGCCAGCTGCAGCAGCTGTGCAACCTGCGTGCGGACTGCTCTGCAGCCCGAAGACTTCCGAATCACAGTCTACGTCTGGCAATCGCGAGTACCACCCTCGTTTTCATTCCTAGCAATATGTACTCAGAATCATCCCCCGTTCTCTGGAAAATCGTACTAAGGGCGCGGAAACGATTCTTACATCAACTCGCAAAATCTTACAACGCCGGCTGCCGGGGCGCCGTTCGCACGGCCAGCTTCAGCGCGAGGCGCCTGCCTTTCGCAAAGTCTGCAGACTGGCCCAAGGAGCAGCTGACGGACTACGGAAGACCCGAAGACGCAGACTGCAACCGGCAGCAGGCGTGAGAGGTTTCCCATCGACGACTCTTAGGGTTTACTACGGCCAAGCGGAAAACTGGAGTGCATAAGTTTGAATCACCGAAGGTGATCAAACTAAAAGATGTGGATGCATGCAGAGCCCTATGATACAGGTATCGTACAAGTAGCTAACATGAAGACAAGCAGCGTGCCACCTGAATGTGTGGCATCTCGCCCTGCCGTCCATCGACCACACTCGTCCACAACAAGCGGCAAGCTGGCGTGGCACACACTCAACGATGTCACATGTACACTCCAATGGCCTGCACAACAAGTCGCCAGTTGGCACAGCACTCGAATTGCATCACTCCGCCTCTGTTGCCAGCTACTGGCGGCGGGCGCACTGCGGCAGCTTGCAGATGAACACGATTGGGATGGCGCTCGCGAGGCTGAGCACCATGGCGGCGGCGAATGCGCCATACCTGCGGTCATGCACGTCAACATCATCTTGTGGTGTGCGATGCCAAACTCGACATCGCTCACCATGATGCGACGATAATGTACATTGCGCAGCAGGATATCAAGGGCTTGTCCAGCAATAAGGGAGCAAGCGTGGACAACATGGCTGCCTTCCTCCAGCTCACTGCTGGTGCCTGCTCCAGGCGGCCTGACGCAACTTGTAAGGCTCATCATAGAGGGGCGAGACGGCTCGGCAGTTTCAGCGCAGCATGAGAGCATTGAGGACCATCCAGACGAGCACGACGGTGGCGGTGCTGACGGTGGCTGGTGCACCCGGGGGATGTGCAGCATCGGGCGGCAGCTCCTCAGGCAGCGAGGTCATCGAGCCAGGCCAGAACAACACCGTACCACAGGTCGCTGCACTCGTCCGGCGGCAGCACCCAGTGCTCGCAGGCGGCGTTGGCGAGCGCGCCCAGGCCGGCGTTGATGACGAGCGGCGCCAGCAGCCCCAGCACCGCCGGGCAGGCGATGCAGAACCACAGCGGCACCTGCAGCGGAGGCGTTTTTGTCGGCTTTCATGCAACTGAGACACTCGAAGAACTCTCCAAGGTCTGCCAGCATTCAAGCTGTCAAACTCTGTCAGTTCAACCAGGCCTGTGCTAGCAGGCTTCGTCCGAAGGACATTTATGAAGTATATCGAAGTTTGCCAGGTTCTGACCATGTGAAGGCTGCATGATACATCAGCGTCGTGAGCGATGGCGGTACCTGGTAGGCGATTGCGATGCCAATGGCAGCCACCGCCGAGCGCAGCACCACCAGCGCCACCGTCGCTACCCCGGCGCCTTTCTGCAGCATCGACAGCAGGTGAGTGGCGTGCAGTCGAAGACAGCGACGTCCGCCAGCCTGGACAGCAGCGGCTTGCTGATAGCAGGGCGAGAGCTGGTGGCGCAATGTTGCCTGGACGGACGAGGTGTTCAGCCACATGTGTTCAAACCCGGCCAGTCGGCATTATGCAGGCCACACTGTGTCAGGGAGCAGATGCAGATCGCGTGCCTGGACATCGACGAAGCGGGCGACCTGCGAGAACATGCTATTCGCAAACTCGACGAGGCTGCTGCTCAGCGCCTTGCTCGGCAGTGCCCGCATCTGCCGCACGATGCGGCTGTCCAGAACGATGCGACCTGTGCAGCTGACAGGAGGTGCTATGGGACAAGGATCGAGGTCGACAACTCGCAGCGACAGCATCGCTTGCTGCAAGGCATGCCTGGTCAATGCATGTCTGCTTGAGGGCTGCGCAATGAGCCTCGAGCCTCACATTGCACTGCCAACTGCATGCCACATGCAGCAGCCGTGGTTGGTTTGGCAGTGAAACAAACTAATACCCACCTGACGAGATGTCGTACATGGCGAAGGGCGGCGCAGCGGCGCTCGACTTGCTGAAGGTCATCACCTCGAGCCTGTGCAGGCGCGGCACCAGCGCTCGGGTGCGGAGCATCCCTTGCCCATGACGTCGTTTAGAGTATCCTGGTGACTGGTGCACCGGACTTTTGTGGCCTTTGCGCAGATGTCAGCTGTCGCGACGAAGGACATGCAGCAGCAATCATTGTGTAATGGCGCACAGTTGCGACACACTGTCCTGAGCACAGTAGTTTTGGGCTGGAGACGTGCTGGTGTCAGGTTTCCACAACGGCCCTTCAGGTGGGCAGGGCGCCGGACGCAGAGCGGGTGGTCACCTGAAAGGAAACAGCCACCGGCCGAGGCTGCCCTCCAGTACTGCCGCCGCCGAGTTGATGGCCGACACGGGGAAGACATCCGCCAGGCCGTGTGCGTCCCCGTCCACAACAGACATGTAAGGCTGGCTCTTCTCCCGTCTGCGATCAAAGCCTTGGTGATCCAGAGTGATCAGCATGAACGAGGCGAGCATGACCGCATCGATTGCAGCATCAAATACTGTAAGAGCGCGGGTGGTGCGGCAGCCCCAGGCCAGCTGGCGGCACACCCTGATGGCAACTCGTAGGAGATGGAGCCGGAGTGCTGTCTGGAACTGCTTGCTCGTTTCATACACCGCACCTAGCTGGCGGCGCGCCCGCAATGAACGCCACAACGGCCGAGCTGCTGTAGCGGTCCGCGACGCGTGCAACGGATTCGATGCTGTCGCCCTTGCCTGCAGCCGGGTGGCACAGAGATGCTTCAGGTTTGGGACCGCCTCGCTCAGGCAGGCGCTGAACTCGATGCACAGAAAATTCATATACAGGGTTCTGCATGCACCTGGGCTTGCATGCCGTTGGGATTTGCATGGGCGCGCACCGTCAACATCATGCAAATTCGTGACATCGGAGCACGCTGCACTCAGACACGGACAGCACCTGCGATCTGAGCAAACTTCAGGTGGCTGCCAAAGCCCCAAGAGCGTGCCAGGTCCGCCGCACGGGCCTGCAGCCACGGCAGATCATGCCCGAGGTCCGAAACTGCCGCCGCGGAACCTCCGCTGCCAGGTCTGGCGCCCTGCCTGAGAGCCGCATCGGCCGCTGAGCTGTTGTCGAGCGAAGTGAAGATTGGAAAGACCTCCCGACCGCCGACTAGCAGTGCGGGCGGCATGGCGCCGTGCGACGCACCGATGCAGCTGTTGCCGCAACCGGCACGGCCCTTGAAAAGCCCGCCCAGCAGCAGCAGGATAAGCGGGCCCATGGCGCCTGCGATCCGAACCATCGAGCTGAAGCTCGGAAATTCAGCAACTTTGCAGCAGCCAGGACGATTCTGTTAAAGGTGCAGGGTGTCCTGCCTGCAGCGGCCAGCACGCCGAGTCTGATGTATCGGAAACGCCGTTCGCGGGCTACTTCGCTTTGAGCCGGGTCCATGTCGTCATGCTCTGCGTCACGCATGCCGCTCGTCTGCACTGGCAGCAACGGGTCGCTGGTCGTAGCCATCTGGCAAGAATTCCCTGCAGCTACGGCAAGTGCAAAAGAAGCCAAGGCCACATGACGAACCTAGCGAGTCCGAACTCTCTAGTTGCTCGTGAAAGGACATGAATGATGCAACTAGGCGCAGAGTGCACTGCTGACATCAGTCTTCTTGGACCAGCCCTGACCTAGGCTTTCGAAGTGCTACTCCGACACCGTTAACTTCAAAGCTGCTGAGATGCACTTCGCCTCAGGCACCCATCGCTCAAAGTCGGTGTTTAATTGCAGGCGTTTGCAGCAGCACGATGCTGCCAACAGGACGAGACGACACGCCGCCATTTGCCACAAACTTTTACAGAACAGAAGACGCAAAGACAAGCTACATACCAATTGCAGTCCCCGATCATCGCAATCAACACGCAAGCGCACATGCGCACACAGTCAATGCAGAATGCTGCGATCCTCTGGCTGAAGCATCATCAGAAGTCCATGGTGATCTCGTGAGTGGCAAACAGATAGTCTTTCTCGCCGGAGATGACATG
Source organism: Deuterostichococcus epilithicus (assembly GCA_033439295.1). Lineage (NCBI taxonomy): Eukaryota > Viridiplantae > Chlorophyta > Trebouxiophyceae > Prasiolales > Stichococcaceae > Deuterostichococcus > Deuterostichococcus epilithicus. The sequence goes on from JAVTLE010000007.1 coordinate 1,445,372, forward strand.
CCCAACGGCATGTTGCTGATGCACAAAATTGCCAGAATTCTGCGGTGTCTGGCCTGCTCAAAACTGCCGCGTCTCCTGACATGCATACAGGTACAAGTGACAGGAAGTTCCCTCTTGATCCCGGGCTCCACCAGGTGAGCTGATCGTGGCGGCCGCAGAGAGCACGCCGCTTATGCTCAAGAGTCCGCCGTCCGACAGGGTTGCTGGGCCCCGGCGCTGTCCGGCTGCCATTCGCATGCGCCAGTGTGCAACGCAATCCATCTCACGTGCGGCCTCCAACGCCGCCGCCCTCTCACAGCTCGCTCAGGCGCCGGCGACGCCGCCGGCGTCCGTGGCCCGCGGCGCCCGCCCGGGATTGTTGAACTGCGACTGCGCCGGGTCCCCTGGCCCCAGCTTGGGCTGCGGCTCCCCCTCCGCGTAACCCAGCACCAGCTTGGCGGTGCGCGCCAGCATGCGCTGCCGCAACCCCGCGACCAGCGCCGCCCGCGCCTGCAGGCAATGCAGCCAGTGTTGGCAGGACCGCTGACCTCTTTAGGAGGCCGTTGCTTGGCTGGTCTTCACAGATGGAGATCCATTGAAGCCGCCCAAATGCGAACGATTGCTGCGTTTTCAAAGATCACGACATCGCAGGCCTGCAGGCTGCACGCAGGCTTGCGGCAGGGCTGCAGCACTGGATCGGATCGTGCGCTGAGCAGAGCGCTCCCGCTTGTCGCCGGTCGCTGCTGCGGCAGGTTCTCACAGACCTCGACGGCGCCGGGGGTGGCAGCCAGCTGCTGTAGGCGCGGCCAATGCGGCCCGAGCGCCGCCTGCACCTGGTCCAACATGGCGCGCGCCTCCCACGGCATCGGCAGCCCCCAGGGCCCGCTGCCCCGCAGCTGCGCATGGGAGAGCAGCGGCCAACGTGTCACAGCTTTGCTGGCGGGTGATGGGGTCCTGAGAGGCCAGCAGCGGGCGTCAGGCATCGCTACCACTTCCCGCGGCATCGGCGGCGGAGCAACAATCAGCGGCGGTGGCGGCTGGTGGGTGGCGTGGGGGCAGTTTGAGCGCCGCCGGCGACAGGATCATGGGCTGAAGGAGGAGATGTGAGTGTCAGATGCACCCATGAAGGTGACGAATAGCACAGCCACGTCATGCATAGGGCGCTTTTATCGAAGCACGAAAATGGCTCCGAATGCAAAGCGAGACACCCACTGGACCTGGGCGTGACGCATCAGCCGCCCCGCCTGCCGCAGCAGCGGGCTGCAGAGCATGCGCCCAACACACGTACACTCCCAACCACAGGTGCAAGACTGCGTCCAATCAGAATTGGAGCCTTCATACCTGGAGCGGCTGCGGGGATGCGCGGCCGAAGCGCTCCTGCAGCAGCGCCGCGATGCGGCGGGCGCGCGTGAGGAGCACCTGTTCACCGCCCAAATCCAATTATGGAAGGAATGAAGAGCTTGAAATGAAGGCTAGTCACAGATGAAGGGCGGGATGTGCAATGCACGCCATGAGGCTGTGGCGCTACATGCAGCGGCACTATTTAGATTTTAGGGTTTATAGCAGGACCTGCTCGCCGCGCACGACCGGCACCACTCGGTCTGCCAGCAGGCGGCCGCCGCCGCTGCGCTGGATGCGCTCCCGGGCTTGCTCTGCGGGGTGCGGCAAGGCCGGCACGTGAAGGGGGTTCTGGCAAAGGGACCATCAGACCGCCTGCTGGCCAGGGAGGGTCATCAAAACACGAAGCGCCCTGGCAGAGGGCGCACACGTGCGTCGCCTGTGGCTGGAAGGAATGTACGTGTAACAAAGATTGAGGAATCCAAGTCAGAGGAGCGCTAATGGGGACTATGCGAAAGCCAGAAGCGGGGAAGACCCCTGCCTTGCAATATGCACAGGACGTCACAGTGCGCACGCGCCTCGCCAGACAGGCAGCAGCTGGGAGGGGGAGCCTGAAAGCCACAAGCGAGGGCCGCTGTGGGAGCCTGGGTCTGGGGGACAGGCGACAAGAAAGGCAGCACACCCGCTGCGTACGCGTCGATGAGGCGGGTCAGCTCGGCAACAAGGGGCGCCCTAATGGCGGAGCCGCCGTCCGACACCTGTGCGGTCGACAGCGCCTCTGGTCAGACTGTGCTGCGGGCCGCAGAGCTCGCGACAATAATCAGGGGTGATGCAGGGGTACTGCAGGCGCACGCCCATCTCAAGATTCAGGGGGTGGATCACCACCACCGCGGTGGGGGTCGGCCCAAGCGTGCGCAGCAGCCAGCTCTGGGTAGGGCAGCGCGTTTAGTCCTTTTGACTCCTTTTCAAAGCAGAACGGGCCTCTGGGGACCGAGAGGGACAGACCCTTCACGCACCACGAAGTCGGCGAGGAGCCACAGCTGCTCCGCGGTGAGGTCGCTGCTCTTGGCGCCCTCCCGCAGCAGGCTGTCCAGCCGGGTCCACCGGAAACGCCCCTCCACCAGCACCATCTCCTCCAGCGACCGCCTGCGGGCACGAGGGGTTTTTGGAGGGCTTTCAGCCGCCAGGAAACGAGTTCTGCCACGCCTGGGGGTGCACGCATGGTGACGTTGCCGGTGCTGGAGGGCACAGGGGCGCGCCTGCCCGCTGCTGGGCACTCGCATCGTGGCAGCAACGTCGTCGCGATGCAGGTCGGAGACGGAAGGGACCGGGTTGCATCGCACACCTGAGCTGCGGCGCAGGGTCTGTCAGGATGCGCCTTGCCATGTATGGGTATGCGGCCGCCAGGAGCTTGTAGTTTGGGTCAGCCGAAAGCGCCAGTCCCTCCAGAACCGTCAGCGAGCGCAGGATGAGGGCGTAGTAGGCCGGCACCCTGCGGGGTTCACAAGAAATGCGGCGGGCAGGGATTTCGTATTCGTCGTGGCACGCACACCACCCCCCGCTGCAGACCGGAGACCTCGTGAAGGGCTGTGACGTGTATTGATCAAACCGAACAGCCTCGACCGCGCGCTGCGTGCCCAGCGCGTGCGAGCTGTGGGAGAGGGGGCATTTGCCGCACCTGAAGGGGTACTGGAAGAGGACCTGCAGGGCGCGCGGAACCACTTGTCAGGATTCCGCGGCTCCCCAATCACCCCTCAATGCCTCGGTCCTCGGTTCACACCCTCAGGCAGGGGCGCCACACAGCAGCCGCCGGCAGGGTCCGGCCGCGGGTTGCGGCACAGGCAGCGTCATCCCCTGTGTCCAGGGATGGTGTGGCCTGCACACCTCGCCGAGGCCATCCACGATGGCCCGGAAGTTGAGTTCCGACACGCTGCGGTCCAGCACCTCGTCGAAGAAGCGCGCCAGCTCCGGCGCAATCGGCGACGTGTCGATGCTGCAGGGCGCACACAGGGCTCGAAGCGCTTGGAACACAGGCGGGAGCGCAGGAAGCTCGGGAGCGGGCCCCGCCGAGGTGATTGTTGCCCGCCCTTCCCCCCATCGACTTGCAATGACCGTAGCAACCATGCAAGGACTAATGTGTGGTCACCAGCATTGACTGCGCATAACAGTGCGATGACTCATGCACAGCCCTGAAGTGCTCACCTGCGGTCCATGAAGTCCAGTTCGTAGTAGTCGCGACACATCGCCTACGCACCCGATAACCAGGGCATCAGCATGTTTGATAGGCTGCGATAGGTCGTCCAGGCCACTGTGTCGCAATGTCAACCCTGGCTCTTTCCAGACCGCTGATGCACAGGGCGGGAGCAGCAGGCGCCGTCTGCTCAAGCACACGGCGGTTTGTGCTAGAGCACACGGCAGTGAAACAGTCGTCGCTGCTGGCCAGGCCATGATGTGATGGGGCAAAGGAAAGACATCTGGGCCGCACATCATAGTCCCGGTTGACAAGGTGCGTCACGTGGCTGATGATGGCGTATCGGGCATTCTGCGGCGCAGAGCTCATCATGCCAAAATCTGCAGCGAACAACGAAGCAGCTTGCCACAAGGACCATTGCTACTCTGTGCGAGGTCGCATGCCAAGCCTGTGCCGACAAGAGCCTGGGGGAATGGACCCCGCAGCAGAAGCACCCGCAGGCGGCGCGCACCGAGATACACGAGGTCGCCGCTTTTCGTCGCTAGAAGGTTGCCTGCGCAGGTGTGCAGGCGCAGAACATTGCAGTAGTGAACCAGGCGCAGTGGGCCAGACCAGTTCGTGCAAGTCGAGCCGACCGTTCAGTGCATGAAGAGGCAGGGACCAGGTTGTGCAAGAAGATGCAGGAACCAGTCGGAGTAAGAACAGGCAGGGACAAGACGCATTCGGCAGGACGCGGCCCCGAACGGCTTGTGCACACCTGGGTGGGGGTCTGCATGGAAGAAGCCGTGCTCCAGGAGCTGTCGCAGGGTGCACTGAATGCCCACCTACACGTTGAGACCGCTTCAAGTCACGTCGGAAGACCGTCCAGCACTACCAGGGCAAACATGTGCGCTCGTTGATCGCCATCCCGCAGGTCGGCGCCGAATCCCGTTGATGCACATGTGAGTGACCACCCTGGCGGCTGGAGCCACGCATTGCCTGTGGAGTGACACAGGATGCGGTGCTTACGTTGACAAAATCGATGATGCTCAGGCCGGCGGCGCGCATTTTCGTCTCGTCTGTCAGTTTCACGCCCTCAATCCACTCCATGGTGAGCACGCGCCGCGATGTCGCCTCCCACAAGATGGTTGGCGTCCGCACCTGGCCGCCAGAAAGTTCAGTCTCAGTGCTGGGCCCCTCGACTCCTATGTGTGAGCAATGCAGGATCTGGACAACGGGTGCACTGGTGCACAAGAAGGGTGAATGCCAAGCGACGCGCAGCAAAGGGGCGCTTCAGGCAGCCGCAAGAACCTGGTGCACGCAGCCAATCATGAGCGCCACACCCGCGGGACATGTGAGTAGAGCTCCGCGAAGCGCTCGCAACTGTGCCCCTCCTGCAGCAGCGGGCTCAGCGGTCTTGGACGATGTGGCGCACTTGACGACCCAATCAGATGCCAGACGCTGCTGCTTTCACGAACAGCTGGGCCGAACGCCGCACTTGGAACCCAGCTGCATGACTGGTGCGCTGCAAACTTCACGGCGTGGCAGCTGTGCCAGGAAAAGCCGCTGACGATGAGGCGCATGTCGACCAAAGAACATCACTTGCAAGTGCCAATGAGACCCTTGCCTGGATGTAGTCCAGCTCGCCGAACAGCCGGCTGGCAAACTCGTCCACGAGTGGCACCAGCGGCTGGATCGGCAGCGAGGTCACCTGCAGGGTGCACGTTCCTGCCTGGCTGAACTGCCGTCACAGGCGCACTCCGCAAGCCGGTGTGGCAGCATCTACCCGACCTGCACTGGGGCGGCGGCTGACTCACGCAGGCATGGCCATGCCAGCCACCACCCGAACAGCTGCCGATCGACACACCAACAGCATATGGACTGCCTGCGCTGCGCTGCTCGTGCTGACATGTTGTTCCTCAGCCACTGCAATTCGTATTCGACGGTACCTGAGGGAGGTAGCGGTCGACAGCGGCCATAAGGCGCCGCAGCAGCAGCATGTCCATGGCGATGGACTCGCCAATGCGCGGCCGCTGCACCTTCACTGCCACCTGCTGCCCTGTTGCCGTCAGCCGTCCGCGGTAGACCTGCCCAAGGCTCGCGGCCGCGACCGGCGCGGGCGTCAGCTCCGAGTAAATTTCGGTGGCCTGTGGGCAGATGCACAAGGGACTGATCGATCTTATCGATTCTGTGAATTGAAAATCGCTATGGCATCGGACTGATTCTGCATTGATTCCCCAGCGATGCCAGCGGGACAGCAACCGCGCGGCGGCATGCACACAGTTACAGTCGGCTCCGCTGCCGCGCCATTGCTACAGTGCTCACCGGCCGGCCAAGGTCCTCCTCGATGAGCGCCAGTGCGGTGGCCGTCTCGAATGGCGGCAGCTGGTCCTGCAGCTGCGCCAGCGCCTCCAGGTAGGGTTTCGGCAGCAGGTCTGGCCGCGCCGAAAGCGCCTGCCCCACCTGTTTGGGAGGCAGGTGCGCATGTGGATCAACCAACGGAGGCGCGGTCAGCTGGAAAGGCAGACAGCAGGCCTGGGTTTGGGGGAGTCTGCCAGCTGACCAACGTCAGGAGAGAGCGCTGCTAGATGTCGAAGGCTCCCACGACTGGGTTGGAAGCTGCTGTGCGAGTCGCTGCTGGGCAGAGTAGCCAAGCACAGAGGCGGGACAAATGCGCCATGTACTGTGAGTCGACATGCAGCTTGCCGGCAGACTCGCTTCGTCAGGCACGCCATGCTGTCTGGGACGGTGCGGGCCCACCTTGGCAAAGGACGCGCCCAGCCTTGCCAGGATGCCCTGCAGCTCTGTCGCCCGCCGTTCCATGTTCGCCTCAAACATGCCCGTTGCATAGTCCTGCATGGAGCAAAGTCTGCACCTTCGTAGCAGCGCATGCAGATGGCTGCCCCAGAATAGGCAGTGCGCACAGCTGCTGCTCAAGTCAACACCAACCGAAGAGGTGGTGCCAGCGTGCTGCTCAGAATGAGCAGATCAGTCACAGCACAACCCGCCCTGCTGCTCAGCGCACCCGAGCGAGCGCCGTGATGAAGCCGCCCAAGGTGGCGGCGATGCGGAAGGCGCGCAGGTTGATGGCCAGCTTGCGGCGGCCCAGCACCGCCGCAAGGCGGTCCGGGTCGTATGACACCCCCATCTCCATCAGCAGCTGCGGCATCTCTGGTAGCAGGGTGCCCACGTTCATGGCGTCAAGCTGCGGACAGGACGCCCTGGGCAGGTGAGTGCGCTGCGGCCGGCTGCTGGGCCTCAAGGGGAGGGTGAGCAGGGCGCGGTATCACTGGGATTGCTGAGCTGAGCAGTGAGCGCGCTGCCTGCTGAAAGCTGGATGTGACAGCAGCGGATGCTAACGGCAGTGGGTGCAGGTCTGAAAGACCGAGTGTCCTGAGGTAGGTTTTCCCCTACCGACGCAGGATGAACCCACCCAGGAGCGCTTGTCTGGGCCCGCTGCCGCTTGGGCGTCCGCCGCGAGCTCCTGCGTGCTCCGCAAACCTGCCGCCTGCGCCGCCGACTGTCGCGCAGCTCGTTGCTTCGGGCTGCCACAGAAGCAGGTGCGCGACGACGCCGGGTACGCAGCATCGTGCGTACCCAACATGGCGCGGCTGCATGGCTGCGCAGCCGCTTGGGGCGCTGGGCCGCTGCGCCACTGCGGCTGAGGATAATGCATGCGCATCGACGCCTGGGCTGGGCATTCAGACACATGAAAGCCCATCGGACGCTGCATGGTACTGATACTGCTCGCTTGGGTGCTCACAACTGTCCCCCGAACTGCCAAGCACTGCTATCACGCTGGAACAGGCTCATGAGCTAACGAAAGCCGTGTGATGCTGCTTCTGCGCACCGCGTGAGACGGTACTTTTTGCTGCAACAGTAACGCTTGAGCCGCGGCGTGCCCGAGTGCCGTGCTGCCTTGATACTTCGTCTGTGCTTTGTCCTGGAGGGGTTTGGCATCGGTTTGTGAGTCCCAACCCTATGTCATCCCCCTTGTACCAGGAAGAGCAAACTGGACCAAGTGTCCATAAGCTGCAGCCCTTGCGGCGCGCATGTTCCGGCGTGGCGACGATTGGACCGCTCCTGGAGCCGCGTCCGCGCTCCCCGGGACGCCTCCTGGTCGCGTAATCAGCCGTACCGAAAGGTGAGCCTCTCACAGAAGGTTGTGTCCTTTGCGACCTTGCGAACGCATTCGGGGCCTCCCTGCGTCCTAGCCGGCAGCTCGTCGCAGAGAGGTGCCTAAGGCGCCACTGTGCGGGTGCGTACTCGGGGCAAGCCCGTTCGGCGCGGATGGGCCTGTTGTTGTCTATGACAAAGTACTTGACAGGCTCTGTTTCGACACTACCTTTCAGGCTACTGCCAGTTGCCACGGGAACGCAGCCTCCCCGGAACCAGGCCTTGAGCCCGGCCATCGTTTGTGCCCAGATAGGCGCTTTCCTCCCTTAGTCACTGCGCGTGGCTAGGCCCGAAGGCCGCGCCCCAAATTGCTTCGAGCAGCAGCCTCACCGCTTTGCTGCTTGTTTTTCAGACCCACTTGCGTGACACGGCATCTCAAGATTCCCCGCGGCGGCGGGGCTGCGCAGGCAGTACCTCGGTGCACGTACCCCCAGGCGAGTTTACCATTGTAGACGCCATGCGCGTCCAAAAGACTAGCCTGCATGTAGTGGAAGGTTTGGATCAATCGGTTCTTGCATGGCAGCAGGGGCCAGATCGGGCGACGTATTAGGCCAAGGCCTCTGTGTACCAGCGAGTTGCAGCCCGGGCGATGCATGTCGTGGCCGCTGGAGAGCCTAGAGACGGCAGGCCGTACTGATACCTTGCCGGCTGCTTGCAGTACAGGCCATGGCGGACGTGCAGCTGCCAGCGTCGACGGCGGACGGGGCACCCCAGGAGCGAAACTGCCCCTCGCAATCGTCCAGTGGTGAAAAGCCGGATCCGAAGAACTCCAAGTTCAAATGCAGGGTATGAGTCTCTACATTGTTTTGTCTGGGCGTTCCTGCGCTCCCCGTGAGCGTCCGATCGGTGATGCAGCCAGCCCAGGCCCTGCGGCGGGGCCTGGCTACGGTGTATCATATGTGTTGTGCAAAACTTGTAGCACAGGACGCACACGTGGTGCTCGGGGAACGATCAACAGACCCAAGGAGATGAACTATGGTGGTGGCCTCGGCACGCAGGTGGACGGCTGCAAGCGGCACCTGTCGCGCGAGAAGACGTACTTCAGGCGCTACCGCTGCTGCATGAGCCACTCGAAGCAGCCGGCTGTGGTGGTGGACGGCCAAGTGCGGCGATGGTGCCAGCAGTGCTGCTGCTTCCACGAGCTGAGCGCATTTGACGGCGAGAAGCGGTGCGCAGGATGCAGCTCCATGGCAATGCAGAGCAAAACTACAATTGCTGCACTTGGCTACACTACAGAGTTCCAAGCGAACAAGCCTGTCTGAAAGGCCTGCAATTTTCGGCTGTCCTTGTCACAGGTCCTGAGCACAGCTGCCTGTGCAGGAACTGCCGCGAGCGGCTGGCGATGCACAACGACCGGCGCAACAAGCGCAAGAACGACCCAGCGGCGACGCGGCAGCCATCCAGCCGTGTGGCCCAGGCGTCCACGCTGCTGGGCTGCACGCCGGGCGCACCTGAGGCGCACAGCCAACAGCAGCAAAACCAGCAGCAGCAGAACCAGCAGCAGCAGCAGCAGCAGCAGCAGCAGCAGCCGCAGCCGCAGCAGCAGCGGCTTGGGGGCCGCGCCGGTGGCGGCGCAGGCGGCGGATCTGGGCGCGTGTCCAAGACGCCCACCAGCCTGCAGAGCGCGCTGTCACAGCCGGGTGCGCTGCCGCCGGGTGCAGGCTCGCTCGCCAACAGCCTGCACCACATCATCGAGAGCGGGTACACGGCGCAGGCCAGCGGTCGTGGCGCCAAGCGGCAGCGTCTGGGCGAGGCGGCTGCCATGCCAGGCTCCTCGGACGCTGACCGTCTGGCAATGCACAACGCGATGATGTCGGTGCTCATGGCCGGCGGCGGAATCGGCGGCGTTGGGGCCGGTGGCGGCGGCGCCGTGGGCAGCCATGCCGCGCAGAATAGAGCGTATGCGGACGCGTTCGCCGCGGCATCTGCCGTGCAGGCGCTGCAGCAGGCTCAGGCGGACCCGGTGGCGGCGGCTGCTGCGGCGCACCGCTTGGCCGCCAGCCACGCTGCGGCGCTGGCAGGGCAGATGGCCGCGGCGCAGGCCGTTGCCGAGAGCGGCCCCTTCGCGACGCAGCTGCTCGGCGGCGGCGGCAGCATGCCAATCGGCGGCCTGCCTGGCGTGTCGGCCGGTCTGGCGGCCTCCTACCAGCCCTGGCTGCAGCAGGCGACGGCGCAGGCGCAGCAGCAGCAGGCCGTGGCGGCCGCTTTCATGGGAGCGCAGCAGCAGCGCTCCGCACAGCCGGCCACCAACCACCTGCTGGCCGCGGGCCGCGAGCTCAGCCTGGGCTACGCCGGCGAGGGCCTGCGCGCCGCGTCGTTTCCGCTTGCCAGCGGCGGCGGCGGCGTCGGCAGCGGCACGGACGGCCGGCTGCAGAAGCTGCTGGCGGCGGCCACCGCTGGCGCTGGCGCCGGCGACGGTGCCGGGCCCGAACACCAGCGCTCGCTGTCGCACACGTGGAGCCGACGCTCCAGCGGCACCGTCGCGGACATCGCCGCCTTTGGGCGCCTCAGCGGCGCCAGCGTCGAGGCCGAGACGCGGCGGTCGTCATCACTGGCGACCTCCGCGGCGCTGCCGCCCGGCATGGTGAGGTTGCGCTGTATGAACATCGGATGCGTGAAGCTGCGATCCGACACGGGACGGACTCGAGCTCCCCTCATGGGCGGAACTGAAAACTCATCACAGACCAAGTCTCAGTACCTGTGGCTTCCGGGGGCCTGCTGAGTCAGCAGCCCATTTGCTGGTTGCAGGCCCAACGGAACGCCCAGGCGCCGCTGTCGGCCGGTCCTCCGGCGCCCTCGCACCAGCAGCTGGTGATGCTGCCCGCGAAGCCGGCGCTGCCTACGCCGCAGCCGGTCTCGAGCCACTACAGCGCGCAGCGCAAGCGCGGCGGCGGCGACAGCGGCACCTACTTGCACACGCAGCTGCTGCAGGTGCGGCCGCTGCACCAGGGCACCACCCCCAGTGCTTGCTCTCCCCGAACCCGTGCCGTCTCCTCACTACATGCTGCCTGCCTGCCTGCGCCCTGCTGCAAAGGAACCTGCGCCTGCTGCCCCCATGCACACACACACCTGAAACCTCATACAATCTGTGTCGTGGGTGTGCGCCGCAGGCGTATGCCGCAGCGGGGGCGCACAGCAGCCTGCCGCCGGGGGCGCCGCCGCCGCCGGGCGGACGCCGCGCTGCCGCCGGCGGCGCCAAGCAGCAGTCTGCGGAGTGGTCCGCCATCATGCACGACGCCGCCGCCGCTTCCGGCATCCGCTCCGCGCTGCAGGTGGGCAGCTAGACTTTCGGACATGCTGAGGGGGATCTTGGCGGGATGGCCATCGCAGGTCTGCCCCTTATACACATGCAGTACCCATGCGACAGCATCGGTGGCGGCTCACCAACTGCCCCCACACTGCCATCCAGCCTGTCATGTCCAGATGCGCTGCTGGTGTGGCCGGTGCGACGCCTGTTCCTCAGTCTCGTCGCGAATTCTTCAAAACACGAGGTACGCGCTCCGCCGGGGGCGGTGGGGCGGTGTGCGCGGGGTGGCGGCGGCAGCGCTGGCTGCCGATCAGTACTGCCAGCCGAGTCCGCTGCCTGTTAGTACTGGTGGTCCGATAGGGGTAGCTAGTTACTAACTGTGACTCAGGACCAGTTCCGAGTCGGCTGCTTATGGAGACACTTTTGCCCGCGGCGCCTAAATCGTCTGTCACAATGGGTCACAACTGCCCAGGCGCAGCTTTTTCCGGCAGGACGTCAGTCATGTCGATGATTAGGGCTGACGTAATGGCCCTTTACGAGATTGAGGCACTACACGTGCAAGACACAGCCCCGGAGGCGTGCTTCCGGCAGGGCTGGCCGAGCACAGCTGCCGCTTGGCGGTGGCTGCCTGCGGCTGCCTGCCTTCGGCGCATACATAACTGGGCCGGTGCCGATGTTGTGGTCTCAAACGTTGTGCGCAGGCGGTGGACTGGCAGCCGGCCGCGGAGCTGGGCAGCCGGCGGTGGTGGGAGCGGCGGCTGGGGGCGCTGGTGCTGCTCGTGCGGGTTGGCGCCGGCGGCCTGATGCCGGCTGTCATGTACGCCGGCCTGATGGCGCTCACGGAGATGTCGCTGCGCCTCGCGCACGCCGCCGCCATCAGCTGAACGCCGCCGGCACGGGCGGCGGGCCCGACAGTGCGGGCCGCCCGCCGCCCGCGGCCGCCGCCATGCGGGACGGCGGCGACCCGCCAGCTGTCGCCGCAGCAGGGCGAGGGCACTCGGTGGCCCCATCCATGACCATGCCGGCTGCGCTGCTGCGGCGGCGCTGGCGTGAGCAGCCTCGCCTGCGGCAGTCCTGACAGGGGGGCGGCATGCCCGACGCGCCGACAGTGCTGCCTCTACCGGCAGCGGGGAGCGGAGCTGCCTCCTTTGTTTTTGTAACAGTCCCGTCTCGCGCGCGCTCCCTCTGTGCGTATGCGCAGGGGTGGAGCTGTTGAGTCTTGGCGCGCCGCAGGGGTCTCATAGGCAGCAGTGGCGCACCGCATGGCTCGGCTGGGCAATTGCCGACAGCTCAGCCGGTCACCGCGCAACATGCAGCGCACGGCGCAGTGCAAAGGAGCGGCGAGCTCGCAGCGTAGCTCGATGCAGCTCCGCGCATGCGGAGCGAGCATGTCTAGGGTATTTACATGAGGGCGATGGGTTTGGGCCACAACACAGGTGTAGCAACGTACAACTATAATGTTAAGGCCTCGATAGACTTACTATGACCAAACCTCTCGGGGCTTCAATGATAACTATCGTGACTTGGGTACCACTGTGTTTTGGGTCGTCGCAACTCATTCAAATACGTTTGTCGCTTTAGTGAAGTAGAGTGCTGTAGTTTGCGCTGCAGCTGCAGTCATTGCTCGACGCTGTGTTTGTTTGTGGGCTTTCTCCAGGTGAAGAGTGATGTGCAACCTGAAAGGGCAATTTGTACATGCTCCTGGCCCTTGCGCAGGTCCTCGCTTGCTCGCAGCAGTCGGGCCATTCCCCCTCCCTCCCTGCCATAGAAATTTTTCAAAATCTGTTTGCTCGCGGCCATTTGCCCCTGGACCATGGTCATGCGGTTGATGTGGTTTGGAACGAAAGCGAGCGGCGGCTGCGGTGACTAATAATGTCAGGCTGTCGCAGCACCTGCTGAATAAGCTTTGACGTGCATCACAGCAATAAGCAAATCCAGGCATCGAGTGGTGTTGACCATCACGGCAAAAGTGCTCGGTCGTTGCATATTGACTGGGGGACTTGCCGACTTGGTCATTTGGGGCGAGCTGTTCGGCCTCCTGCCTAATGCTAATTTCGCCTTTTGATAGCCACCCTGTATGTAAAATGCTTGGCCCCCGTTGCTCGGTGCAGGGCGTGATGCAGCACATGAGCACACAGCGCAACCGTCGCCTTGCAATACGAGTTGTTTTGCTCAGCTACGCGCGACGAAGCACGCAGGCTGCGGCTGGGTGCACAGAGGGCACGGAACGTGCACGTCACCTGGGACACCGCTGACAAGTGATTTGGCACCACGCTGCAGCTTGCGTTGCCACATCATTTCTCGGGACAAACATACATAAAAGCTTGATTTGAGCCGCTGGCGTTGTCCATCACGCAGCGCCAGGGTGTCCTCCAGTGCCAGCCAGGTCGAGGGAAGGGCACGACCTGTCCAGCACCAGACCGTTCCACGTGTGCACAGTGGTAAGCCAGGATGCAGCGCGTCGGCAGCTTCAATGCGGCCCAGGCTCAGCTCACCTGCCGAGGCGCAGCCCACTGCCGACCATCTGCACGCAGCCGGATGCAGCCGCCCGCAGGCACAGCGCAGCTCGGCAACATCCCAACAGCCCAGCCGCAGCAGGAAGCACGGCGGCCACAGCACCTCCAGCGGCGCTCCGTCCACTGCACAGCGGCCGCGCCGGAGGCGGTGGCTGCCGGGCAGGCGGCCCCCGGCGCMCCGGCGGCAGCGGACGCTGAGGCCGCGGCGCGGCGGGCACGCATGCACGCCGCCATCCCCGCCGGCCCACGCGACGACCCGCCCTCCTATGAGGACATCGACGCACAGCCACACAACCGGCTATTCATGCACCTGTTCCGACAGGCAGTCGTGGACGGCCTCGGCGAAGACACGCCGGAGATCGGGTGCGCGCCAACATCCTGCTGCAGCATGCTCACTCGAGCGCCACCCTGCTGCCACCCGCGTCGCTGTGGGCGCATGAAAGTGGCCTGTTGTCCAATGAGCTCACAGAAGCAGCTGCCGCCTGCCTCGCGCCTCGGGCGCATGGCCTGCGGCTGGCAGCGGCGAGCGCACACCAATGTTGGGCATCTCTGGCCAGGGCATGCATGCGGAGTCATTGCGGACGCGCTTGCGACAGAGCCCTTCACTCTTCTGGACTGAAAGCACACGCCCCAAAACAGCCACCGCGATCAGCCGAGTGCACGCCTGCTCCCGCAGCTTCGACGGCATCATCGTGCTGACGCGGCGGCTGAGCGGCAAATTCGCCGACCCGCGGGACGCGCACGAATTGGTGCATGGCGTCCTCAGCTCACTCTTCCCGCAGTGGCTGCTGCCGGCCTTCAGGGTGGGTCGCCGCCTCGCCTTGTCGCTGATGCCTGCACCGTCTTGCCGTTACCCGGGACACTGTGTGGCCGCCCGACTCCCTTGGCGTGCAGCCCTTCAAGCAGCCCATTGCGTCGCTGCCTCTGCCCACAGCAGCGGCGCATCCAGTTGCTGCGTTACTGTGCGCCGGCTGAGGGCCTGTTTGGGATGCCATGCGGGCGGTCTGAATGGGCGCTGTCTTGCCTTGCAGGCGATGTTCGCCCGACCCTTCCCAGGGTGAGCCGCACTCTTCTCCCGGCCGCCATCCCTGCCGCCTTTCCTTGCGACTGCCTTCTGCTGCAGAAGCCGTGCAGCGCAAGCCGGGTCCACTTCTTTTCGCACTCTGAAACCTTCTGCCTCGGGGTGGCCTCCGCACTCTCGACTACCCGGCCCAGTGCCTTCCCCTCACCCTCGCCGCCCCCCGCCGCGCCTGCAGGTTCTCGCAGTGGCTCGTGGCGGTCGCGACTTCGAGGTTCTCCAAGTGGCTGATGGGGCCCAACGCGCTGGCGGCTGTGGAGCTGCCCGACGGCACCCGGCGGGAGGGCCACGGCGTCAAGGTGGAGCGCTGCCGGGTGCTGGAGCAGTCCGGCTGCGCCTCCGTGTGCGTCAACTGCTGCAAGATCCCCACGCAGGCGAGCCGGCGGTCCCCCCCATGCTATGTCAACACTGAACCTGCAGGTGGAGCGGCAGCTGCGCTCGCTGGGTGTGGCAGCTTGGTCGGGGCTCGGCTGGGCCGCCGCTGCGGGCTGCGTGTCCCGGCGAGGGGTGCCTGGCGTCAGAGCCGGGGCTGCCTGGCGTCAAAAGGACGACCTCCCGCATACAGGGGCCGCGGCGCCCTTCCGTGCTTCTGTGCAGCTGCACGTCACGGCAGCCTGCGCGCCCTGCCAATGACTCTCCGTTCAGCAGGCACTCCTCCGTCCCTGCAGCAGAAACGGCTTCGTAAAGGTTCATGTTTCCGCCGCTCGTGCCTGTCTCCGCCGCTACCGGTGCCAACCCAATTCGCGAGGTTCCAGTGTGTATTCCCCTGCCGCAGGAGTTCTTTAAGCGAGACATGGGCCTCGATCTGCGTATGACGCCCAATTACGAGGACTTCAGGTGCGCTTCGTCACTGTTTGGTACTTCCATTAGCTGCCTTCAGGTTTTGCTGCTGTGCTGTACGCGCCCCCTTCCTGTACACCGGGTCTGGTGACCCGGACTCTGTGCCCGCTGCTGTGGGCGGCGCAGCCATGCGCGGCATGCTTGGCGCGGATTGATCACTGCTGCCTGCTCCGCCACTGCAGCTGCTTTCGACCCCGCATGGCGTTCAGCAGGAGTGTGACTGTCACGCCCACTGCTGCTGCCAGTTCCGCTTCGAAAAGCTTCCTTGAACGATGCTATACTTACCTTCTTTCATCTGTCGTGCCCCCTGCAGCTGCCAGTTCGACTTCGGGCTGGAGCCGCTGCCGGCGGAGCAGGACGAGGCGCTTAATTCCCCGTGCTTCATGCAGTGCCCCTCCAAGATGCGGCACCGGGCCGAGGTGTCTAACTGCGGCGGCCTGGAGTTTTGAATTCCCTCCGACCGGATTTGGCGATGAACCACTTCACGAACCACCTGATGTGGTTCGTGGCTTTACTGGCAGCGTAGTTGCAGGGCAGCAGAGAGTGTACAACAGTGGTCGCTGGACGTATTGCCAGCTGTCGCATTGACAGCATAATTGAGAGCGTGCACGCCACTTGTGTGAACGAACGACGTCTTGTCGGCGAAATTTCGTGAAACCTGTTGCATGTGAAAGAGAGTTGGCTGGTGTTCCTTGTACAGCTTCTAAGGGGAAACGCACAACTGCTTTATAGCTCACCTGCATCGGAAGTACGGTATAGAAGCGACACTGCAGCTCCATCGCGTGCAGCATATCAACATGTACCAAGGGTGAGGCTCTCTTCAAAGCAACTGCCTCACAATGCAGCTGCTGCGGCGGCTTCAGCTTCCCTTTGTCTGCCTGCAAATATTAAGAAGGTCCCTGCGACCGCAGCGGCAGTTTGATTTCAGGGTGGAAGATGATCATTTCAGGACTTCAGTCATCATGGATATTTCTGAGTGTGTCTAGACTTCGTGTTGTAGGCAAAACATGGTATCTGCTGTCCTCTAAGCAAAGGACATGTCACCATCAAATGCAACATGGATGACATGTCAAAACCAAACAAACTCGTTGTCAGAATGCTACTGCAGCTGCTGCGCTGCGCTGTGATGCTGGCCAGCTTCAAAGCTGCGCTGCGCCGCCGGCGCTGCGGAGCTGCTCAGGGATTGAAGGATCGAACTCGCCCCTTCGCCGATGCATCGTGCTGTCAACAGCGATTGGCACCGCCGCCACACCCTTCTGCACTCCTCCAGATTGGCGAGCGCTCCCCGCAGCGCTGCTACTCTAGACGTCAGACGTCGATCACGTCCGGCAACGGCTGCATGACGAGGGCCATTCGGTTCCGGGATGTGGGCGTATTTGTCCGCTGCAGCTTGCCCCTGTTGGCTGCACTCATCGGGCCGCGTGGCACGGACGACGCCTCGGGGCCCTGCGCGAAGTGCAGATGAAGCATGCCTAGTTCATTCATGTGATGCCACACGGTGGCTCCTGTGAGAGGCGTCGCACGCAGCACTGCAGAGAGATGGCGGTGGCATGTGGTTGCAGGCAGTGATATGGGGGATAGCGCGCAGGTGAACACACTCTCATTGAGTGTGAGGCTGCGTCTGCAGAGGAATAGTAGGTTTTGCTTGCAGCATCGTCAGTTGCAGGGAACGCCAACGCTGACTGGAAGAAGGCCGAGGCGCACCGGTGACACCGCGCCGCTGGACGAGGCTGAACCGCCAGCGCTCGAGGTTTGCTTGCCGAATGTGATGGTCGGGTTCAGAGACGCTGCATGGCGGCAGATGATGAGTCTGAACGTCCGTGGGACACCCATGCTTGACTGAAGCATTCGTGGCTCGGCAGAAACATGCACGGACAACGACACGTCGAACAGCGTGGTTGGGACACATCGCACGCCTCGGCTGGCGCGCACCCTGAAATCGACGCATGGCGAGAACCATGGTGCCTACGGCTTTGAAGCGGGTGCCCGTGGCTGCAGGAGGCTCCTTGCGCTTCCCGTTGACGTCTGGGTCGGTGCTGTTCGGGGCAGCCTGCCCTGTCAGCGACGCGCGCTCGCCCTGGCTGGCCTTCTCCAACGAATTTGTATTGTGCATGGTGTTCCAGCTACGGGACTTCAGCTGCGACATGCAGTGACGCAGTTCACCAACTTATGTTGACTTGCCACTGCTGCTGCTGGTGGGTCGCCTTGTGTCCGCTGCGGGTCAGCTGTGTGCAGACACTCACGACAATCCTTACAGAACAGGCAACCTAGTTGCAGCACGCGAGCGCCAATAGCCAATACTGCTGCCCCTCGTTCCCGCACCTGCTCCCATAAGGCAGATCCAGGTGGCAGCATCTTTCCCTAAACCCTAGCGCTCACACGGCTTGGCACTTGCTGGGGCCACTGGCCTGGCGCTGGGATGTTGCAGCGCATGAGTCCATGGGCGCCGGGGAGTCCGGGGAGTCGACCTGTCCGCAGATCAGCGGAGATATTGCATGGCCCATAGATCAATTTGCAGGACCTGCGGCTTTAAGGCAGTGTGCGGCGGCGGTTGCGGCGCATACCAACAAACAATGTCCTCAAAACGATGAAGTACGTCCCCGAACGAAGCAAGCGGTTACCAACAAAGGAGGATCTTGGCTTCCACCTTGGCTGCTTTTTTTTCAGCAGTTTGTGCCCGATTCATGTTGCAAAGCAAATGGAGAGGCGTTCAGGCACGAGCTCAATCCACATCATGCTGCCCGCATCACTGGCGACTAGGTCATGGCGGTGCCGCCGAGAAGCGGCGACACTGCACCCCTGTAGCAGATCAACTCTGCAGGGTGACACATCAACACCTCCTAGGCCCGCGTTTGTCAATTTAATCTGGTCCTTTCATTGCGTTAGCTCCCCCCATGCCTGCCTACACTCCCTAGACGAAGAATGTGCCGCGTGCTCGGCAGTGTTCACTGCTCTCTATCCCTGCTCTACGGGTTTGCGCAGCGAGCCCCAGGTGCCGCCACAGAGGAATCAGCCCGATGCCGCGATAATGCTGGACACCGAGCTGTAGGTGCCGGACACCATGCACATGACGCCCAGCAGCACGACGATCCAGTTCCATGCCCTCCTGCCGAAAGACAGCTCCCCCTGCACACACGAATGTCGCTGCGTCTCAGCTGATGAATGTTGAGGCCTGAGACATCACGGCGTTCTGCCACCGAGTCTTCCTGAGGTGAATTTGAGGCATCTGCCGCGTGGCAAGCAGCCGGCGCAGTGCCTGTCCGGGAGCTAGCCACACAGGCGTGCCGAGAAGCGCTGCGGACCGAGAACCGATACGAATGGTCTCCCAAATCGACACCCTGAAACCAATACCTTCAACCAACCGGTTCCCCACCTGGTGCAGCTTCAGGTGGCACAGCGCCGGGAAGATGAGGCTGACGTTGATGGTGAGGAAGCTGCCGATGAGAGCCATCAAGAGCGCCAGGAAGGGCACGAAGCGCGCCGTGATGAGGCAGGATATGGCCAGCGCTGTGCGCACGATGAACCGCCGCACCGCGCCGGGCACGCCTGCAGGTGCAGTCGTCGATTGTGATCGTCAACACCAGGTGGTGCAGCCTTGATGGCGCGCCTCAGGCATCCGATGCAGCGCCCGGGCGGCAGCAGCTGGGCTGCTGTCAGGAGCAGCTGCGCGGCTGGAAAAGGGCGGCGCAGGCAGCAGCAGACGACCAGGCGTTCACGACAGGCAACGTGCGTCAGTCAGCCAAACGGACGGCATTGGCTCCCTGCGCACAGCATGCCTGCGCCGCACCTGGTGCGAGCTTGGCCGCGCCGTCGGTCGCTGGCGCTGCAAATGGCTCCTACGCACATTGTGTAAACACAGTGTCAGGCGGATACACGACATCTGGAGTTGTAGCAGAGCAAATGGCTTGGGATGACATTTGATTCGCTTTCAAAGATCCATTTCAAGGGGTTGCGAGCGCGCACCAGACAGAGCGCAAACTTCGACACCTGCGCGAGCCACGGGGGAACCATGCATCAGTACCATGATTGGGTCAGTGCACACCACAGCAGCAGGACATGCAAGTCCAGCATCTACGAATGTCCAGGCTGGCTTGCTGCAGAGCTCGTGCCGCACCGGGGAGATCAGGATCAACGATGCGCACAGCAGCGCCAGGAGCCCGGGCGGCAGGTTGAATGTAACCTGCAGTAACAAGGTCAGCAGGGGTGCCGCGACTGGGCAGCTTTGAAACCTCGATGGTTGCACTCTAAACAGGGAAGGCCTGTGATGACGATGCGCCACTGTGACGGTTCGACAAGCATGGCAGCTCGAGTTCTAGGCACTCATCGAAGCAGCGCAGGCTGTGATTTTGCAGGCAAGTCGCCTCAACGCACCACATCCTTCACGCCAGTGCCGTACATGTAGTAGCCCAGCGACCCCATCGTTGCGCAGATCACGGCGGTGATGCCGAATGCTGTGTCTATGACCTGCAGGCAGCCGCCCGAGGGTCAAGCCTCAGCGCCCTCAGCTCAGCGAGTCGAGCGGCCTGAGCATCAGGAAACCGGACTGCCGACCGGCTGAGCACCAGCAGCAAGGCCAGGAGCAAGGCGCTGCATGTCTGCGTGATGCAGTCATGCGTGATCAGCTCGCTGCCAGAGTCTGCGCGCAGTGGTGGCAGTGGCGCACCGCCGGAAAGCGCTGCGGCTCCCGCATGGAGGCGCGTATGGCGGGAAACACGCCGTGGCCCGCGAAGCAGAAGGCCATGCAGCCGAAGGCCACCGGCATCGTCCCCCAGTTGACCAGCGTCGTCGTCGCGCCCGGCACGAAGGACTTTGACAGGAAAGTGTACACGACCTGCGGCGGTGAACATATTTTACAATCCCTGCAGACGTACACAACGCCAGCGAGGTGGGGCTGGCGCCAGAAGACTGTAAGGGGTTTTGATGGCCCGAGGCCCGCCCCCGCTTGCTCCCGCAACTCTGCACGCACCGCCCGACGGCGCCAAGGCCCTGATGCTGCGCGACACTCGAGCCATGGCAACACCGGACCGACACCACAGCATCTGGCTGTTGCGCTGGAGACACAGGCTCTTGCAGCTGTGCAGGACACCACTGCGGCGGAGTAGAAGCAGGCAGCTAGAAAGAAATAGAGGCCCACCGTGGCGGCGACGGACAGTGTGCCGGCGACACCGGCAAAGCCCAGGTAGGACAGCGTCTTCACGTCCGGCAGCCACACGGTCGGGATCATCACCGTCGCCGCTGCCAGCATGTAGAAGGACGGGTCCCGCCCAAAGCGCGCCGCCAGCAGGTGGTGCAGGTTGTCGCCTGCGGGGCGGAGGGGCGGGCTGGTTCCTGACAGGAAGGCGCAGGGCACAAACTGTGTGCGGGAGGCAGGCGGGCGCCGCCCACGTGCCGCAAGCCTCTAGCGCCGCTGTCCGGGAGCGTCCCAGTGGATGTGGCACCTGGGTGCGAGCAGCAGCGCCCAAGGCACAGGCTTCCATGCTGCTGCAAACCGCCGCGTGTTGCACTGCGCTACATGCCTAGCACGTTTCGACACAGTAGCGCCTCACCCATGATGATGAACAGCAGGGCGCAGATGCCGTACAGCTCCGTGTAGATGGTGGCGCTAACGATCGCATGCCCGGCCCTGCCAAAGGCCTCTGTGGCCACGTCCTCATAGCCGACATCGTTGAGGCTGCGACCATCGCGCTTGCACACTGTCGCGATGCACTCCGCAATCGCCTTGGCTGCAGCATTCCAAGTAACAGGCTGATTACGCGTCGTGCATCGCAGCTTGATGGCGCCGGCGCTTGCTGCAACATACTTTTGCAACATGCATTTCGAGTGGACCGACCTGTATAGTTGGTGACCAGACCCATCAGGCACATGACGGGCAGGCCCGCCCAGCCGGCTTTCCGAAACGCGTACGGCAGCGACAGCAGGCCGACGCCCAGCAGGATGTTCAGCACGTTGCAGACCGCCTGCAATGCCGCACATGTTGTGTGGCGCCAAACTGATGGCGCATGACGTTGTTTACCGTGCTTTACATCAAGGGTTGCGACATTGCATGCAACTGATGCCCACGAGTTTACCTGAAGGAAGCTAGCATTGCCTTGTGGCTGATCTGATGTCGCCTGCTGCGCCGCCGCCATGTCGGCTTCGCCATCTGGCCAACTCGCTGCTGCACTGCTGGCGCTGACGGTCGAGCGCTGCAAACGCGATCGGCTGGAGCTGCTGACACGCTGCTGCGCAACGTGCCTGCTGTCTGCGTTCAGGGTCTTCCTGCCTGTGAGCCCGACGCTGCCATGGGCCTGTGCAAGGGGCTGGGACGCTGTCGATCGGGGAACGGTAGCGTTGCTGGACCGTCTCAAACGCTGTTGCAGGGATCCAACATTGCCGCCTGGATGCCCCAGGGCGCCGGCCATGCTGAACGACTCCTGTGACCGACTCCCTTGCCTCCTGACCTTTACCTACTGCGTGGCTGCTGGAGACCCTGGCGCTCGGTGCAAAAATAAAAAATGAATGCAACAGTGTTTCAAATCGCACATTGGCTTGTCTAACTAAAGGCACAGCAAAACGCAGCCAATGCGCATTTTCACTGCGGCGTGCACGTGGGGGTGTACGTAACAGTCCCAATGAGCGGTCCCAAAGCCCTGCAAGGAAATGCGACACAATAATGCCTCGATCACACAGCCCAGCACACGCGGGCTCGTCCATGCGCGCCTAACACCATGCTACGCATCCGGCTCCCCAGTCGCTTTGCGCTTTTTCCGGGCCAGATACCGCTCGCGAGCGGCCTCCTTCGCTGCTGCGTCGGTGTGCTTGACTGCTGTTGGCTTCGGCGCCGCCGCTGGAGCCTCGGCCTGGCCTCCCTCCCTGTCCCCGCCTGCCTCGGGCTCACTGGCAGCGGCAGTGGCAGCCTGACCGCCGGCGTCTTTCCGCTGCTGGCCTGGCGAGCCGCTGCCAGCAGCTCTCTGTGTGTCCACGGCTTGCGAAATGCCTAAGGCCGCCCCCGACGGCGACGGCGAGCCACTGCCGCTGCCGTCCCGCTCTGCAGCCGCAGGCGAAGAGGGGCTGCCGCCGCCGGGCGGTGTTGCTGCGTCTGCTGCGGCTGCTGCCTCGTCCCGCTGCGCCGCGTCCTTTGCTGCCTTGCTGGCACTGCATTCGTTGCCAACAGAAACGTTCATTCACTGGAATTTAACCTGGCGAGGTAGTGCAGTGCCTCGCGCTGATGTAATCGAGGTATCGACAGGCTCTGCCGCTTCGCTGCTGCTTCTGGCGGACAGTATCTGCAAGCCCCATTTGACCGGCAATAGCTGCGAGACCATCCAGCGCACCCGCTGGCGCCAAAGGCGACGTTCTTCGTCAGCAGGTTGCCGTAGAAGCCGCTCATGTCCCCGACCTTCTCCGCCGCATTTGCCTCATCCCGGGCGTCCCTGCAGCAACAGGTGAAAGCAGGTGCGAGCACGTGTCATGGGGACATGCTCGGAGAGGTGGCGCTAGCCCGAACAGTGCAAGCGCATCAAGATTCGCCCGGCGTGGCGAACGTGCACTACTCTACGCAGATGCTGTTAGTGCACAGGCTGCCACACGCAGCCAGCATGCTGGCAAGGTGCCTAGCATTGCGACGCACTTGATCTTCTGCTGCGCCTCCCACAGCTGCTGCTCCTGCAGCTTCTTCTTGTACGCCGCGGTCACGAACTTCTCCTTGTCGCCAAACAGGTGGTCCTCCGCCTGCCGCTCCTTCACTTGCCTGCACGACAGCATTGACCACACGCCAGTCAGGGACAGCAGGAAGTTCTTTGGTCGTATTGGCGCCTATACACGCCTTCCCAGCATGCGGTGGGATGATTACACAGTATGCTGCATGCCGCGCATTTGTTGGCGAAGGACAGTGGCATTGCTACATCGCACGATCTGACCCCGCCTGGCAGTCCAGAATGTTGCGCCGGGTCCGCTGCACCCTGTAAGGGGACCAATTTGCCCCAGTAGCAGGCACAGGATGCTGACATTTCACGCACCGACGCTCGAAGATGATGTCCTGTTCCCGTTTGCGCTCCTCCGCCTTGTCCAGCAGTCCCTCGATGTATTTGCTGCCGCGGGCACGCCGTGCCGCCGCCACCGGCGCCGCCTTCGCCTCCTGCATGCTGTCATAGACGCCGTCGTAGTCGAATACAGAGGCGTCCTCCGCTAGCGCGGCGGCGTGCAGGTCCGCCACCTGTGCGGCACGGGAAGGGTGTGGTTGGCGCGGCGCTGCTGGACCATTCTGGAGCTGTGGCATGGCTGTGATGCGTGCGTCAATCACATCAAACATTCCGCCATCAAGAATCTGGGTGCTGAAGGGCCTGCAGTGCGGCAGTGCCGACCTTGTTGTTGGACTTTTTTGATGCGGCCTGCCGCGCCAGCTGCTGCGGCACCGCCTCATGTTCGCCCTCGCTGTCCTCGTCGCCGAACGCCGCGAGTTTACCCGGCCTGGCGACTGGTGCCGCCTTCTTCTTGCTGGCGGGCACGGTCAGGCCGTACTTCACGCCCTTGAGTCCTTGAATCATGGTGGAGCTGAGGTGCAATTCGAAGGTGCAGGGGGTGTCGCCCGATGCCTCGCGCCGCGCGCCGCCCAGTGCAGCTGCAGCACAGCTGTGCGGTCCAGTGGCGCTCAACGAGGACGACTGCAAGCGCTTCTGTGCTAAGCATCCCAGAGCAGAGCTGGCTCCCGTGAATGGCCTTGCACGGCCCCCTTGCGCGAGGAGAAGCCCAAGCGATCGCTCGACCGCTGGACAGCACCAATTTTGCTCCACTTTGCACCCGCCACACCCATCTTACAGCAAAATCAGCTTTGGGTGGCTTTGCGATCAGACTCGACGGCGCTCTCGCGCGTTCGACTCCGGATCGCTTCTGTTGTGTCAGAGCCACCTGTGACTAGGTGATCGCAGGTAGGGCACAGCTGCGAGACAGCACTAGTCTGGGCAGCACAAATCGCCTCGCATCTGACGGGATTGAAAACCTGCGGAGAGCCCCAAATTCAAGCCTTTTAGCTGGCTGCGCCGGCACGGCGGGGCCGCCATGGGCTCAAAACAGCAGCCCTACGCGTTGAAGTTCGGTCAGCTGTTCAGCAAGGACTCGCAGGCGATATTCTTCAACTGGAAGCAGAGCCCTGTCCAGGTGTGTGCACCGATTCTGCAATGGTCCGCATCCGTCCGGCCTGCGAAGTACTGACAAATTGGCCTGCCGAATTGCTGCGTCCTGACCATGATGTTCTGGCATGTGACATGCAGCGCATGCTCGACTTCGACTTCATCTGCGGTGCGTAGCCGTCGGGCCTACATCTCGTCCCTGCTCTACCGCCGCCAGCATTCCAGCCCCGCGACATCAAGTCTGGCACCGGCAGCACGGAGCTGATTCGACTCCAAACCTCATTCGCAGGCCGGGCGACGCCTTCGGTCGCGTGCGTGGTGCAGCCAGGGTCCAGCGGCTTTCAGAAAGTGTTCTTCGGCAATGAGGAGATCGCCATCCCCGTGGCCGGCAGGCAAGAGAAGCTGAATACCCCGGACTGCCGCCAGCCTGCAAAGTAAAAGCCTTGGTGTCGCTCCTCGCCTGCTTCACCTGCTATGCCGAGTCATGCCAACACTGCAACCGGGGCGCCTTTGACCTGAGGCAGTTGTTCGTATTTTTGTCACGCAGCACCGTCGACGCCGTCAAGGCACACCCGCGGGCGGACATCTTCATCAACTTTGCGTCCATGCGCAGGTTGGCAGTCCCCTTGGCAGAAACTGCAGTCAGCTCATTTTGATCTGCACCGCCGGCCATGGCACTGCAGTGCAATCATGGTGGTGTCAAGCCGTCTGTGCAGTTTCTGCAACACACCAGGGAGGCCTTCCGATCTGCTCTGCATGTAGCCACGATGTGTAGGGAGGCGCCGCAGCCTCGAGAGGCGCAGTCTTTTCTCACATGCCAAAGGTCATGTACGCCTGTCCTTCGACCTTCGACCCGACGAAGGCGGCGCTGCAGCAGCCCCACCGTCTGACGGCTGCGCCGTCATGTCTGCAGTGCCTTCGACTCAACGATGGAGGCGCTGCAGCAGCCCACCATCCGGGTGGTGGCGGTCATCGCGGAGGGGGTGCCGGAACGCGACACCAAGGCGCTCATCGCGTACGCGCAGGCCAACAACAAGATCATCATCGGGCCTGCCACCGTCGGCGGCATGCAGGTGCAGCGGCGGGAGGTTCTGGCATGCGAAGATCCCCCACTTTCAGTGGTGCACAGACTGCTTGGGCCTCTGGAAAGATTCCGCAGAGGCCGCAGCGGCCGCAAGCCAATTCCTGCAGACAGCGTGATTGGCTCCGCTCAAAGGCCCATGCAGCGGGCCCTCTGTCGGACCTTTCTGGATGCGTGGCAGCATGGGCAGCGCATGGTGCCCGACGCTGCCAAACAGCCCTCCCCCCCAAAGGAGCAGGATGACGCTCGTGAACCATTGCCAGAGACTGCTGCGAATAGTCCTCACAGCGGCTGTGCCATCTCTCATGCCCCTGCCATCGCAGGCTTTTGCATCGGCGACACAGGCTTCAGATAACGCATGCAACAGCGCAGCTGGCCAGCCCCTCTACAGGCGAAGCAATTTACTCGTAAGATTACGCAGGCAGGCGCGTGTCGCATCGGCGGCACGGCGGGCACACAGTGGCGGCGGATGCAAGAGCATCTACTGTTGCAATCGCTGCACAGCAGGGTGACACTTGTGGACTTTGCATGCAGGCGGGCGCGTTCCGCATTGGCGATACGGCGGGCACGCTGGACAACATCGTGGCCTGCAAGCTGTACCGTCCCGGCTCGGTGGGGTTTGTGAGCAAGAGCGGCGGAATGTCCAACGAGATGTACAACGTGCTGTCGCGCGTCACAGATGGCCTGTACGAAGGTGGGATGACGTCAATCCATCGTGGGGTGATATCCCTCCATCGTGGAACACAGTAAGCGTCGCCGGAGGCAAGCCGCTGGCGCACCATCTGCAGCCGCGAATCTCGGAGTGTCATGATGCGTCGCCGCCGGTATGAGGAGCGCTCCAATCGGCCCTCACCTGGGGCTACATTTGTGTTGGGGCCGGCAGTCAGCTCCGGACACCTGCGCGGACATTCGCCGCTCGCGCTGCGCCCGCAGGCATCGCGATCGGCGGCGACGTGTTTCCGGGGAGCACGCTGTCAGACCACTGCTGCCGCTACCAGAACATCGAGGCCATCAAGCTCATAGTCGTGCTCGGCGAGTTGGGCGGCCATGACGAGTACAGCCTGGTGCGCATCATCTTCTCGCTGCATGTCTTGACTCTGTTGCCCGGCAAGGCGATGCGCGCTGGGTGCCCGGAGGGCAGTCCGCCACGAGGGCCCAATGACTGCGCCGCGCCTGCCGCGAGGGCCTGGTGACTCCGCCGTGTCTGTGCTGCAGCTGCTGTACAGCCTGTCGTCTGTGCAGGAAACGGCTGCAGCGTGGGGTGCGCTGATGATGCAACAGTTCACGAGGGAGCAGCAAGCAACAAGCCGACGCAACGGGCAACGCGTCTCCCTAGCTGATAGGCTGGGCGCCGCTGCCAAGGGGAATATCCTTTATTCCCCTTGCTGCTGCGGCGCAGGTTGAGGCGCTCAAGGCGGGGACGATCACAAAACCGGTGGTGGCGTGGGTGTCCGGCACCTGCGCCAAGCTCTTCAAGAGCGAGGTGCAGTTCGGCCACGCGGGCGCCCGCAGCGGCGGCGCCCTGGAGTCTGCCCAGGCGCGAATGTTCCTGCACCTTCTCTGCAACCCCTCTTCAGTTTAGCCCGGAGAACTCGAGTCACTCGAGGCCCGCACTGTGCAGCCGCCGCTGGCGTGACCGGCCCGAGGGCACTGGCACAGCCTGCTGTGCAGAAAGAATTGGCTCGGCGGCTGCTGACGCCTGCCTCACGATGCCCCTTTGACATGCGGTTTTAGGGTTTTAGGAAAACTGAAACCTCGACTTGCGGCCGCGTCTCCCATGCCTTGAGGACCTCATGTTCACGAGGCAAGAGTGCGGCGCTGGCGGAGGCAGGGCGCCCCTGTGCCACAGTCCGCTTGAGGCCCAGTAATCCTCGTTTCGCCACAGGGCTCGGGCGCGGCCTCATGTGCTTGTGCTGCACCGCTTCCACCACAGGGCAAGAACGCGGCGCTGGCGGAGGCGGGCGCCATAGTGCCCAACTCCTTCGAGGACCTCGAAGGCACCATCGGGCGGGTGTTCCGGCAGCTGGTGGACGACGGCAAGATACCGCAGCGGGAAGAGCCGACGCCGCCAAAGGTGCCGCAGGACCTGGCGGCTGCGCAGAAGGCCGGCCTGGTGAGTCATTCAACAAAAACAGCCCTTCACCATGTGGAGTCTTTCAGGTACCGGTGTCTGCAATACATTCTCCGCGGGTAAGGCGAGAGACACCCCAACTATGCAGCAATCGCATGAGTTGAGGGACAAGTGCGCACCTCCGGGCGGCGGGTAGTTTGAGGCTGAGTCGAGCACCACGCACAAGCCCCAGCGTGCCGCCTGGCAGACCCACTGACTGCCAGGCCCCAAACCTCGCAGGTGCGGGTACCGACGCACACAGTGAGCACTGATACTGAGCATGCGCACAGCTGCGCGTGCCAGCGCACGCCGTGAGCACTGACGCTGCGCGTGCGCGCAGGTGCGGGTGCCGACGCACATCGTGAGCAGCATCTGCGACGACCGGGGGGAGGAGCCCACCTACGCGGGCGTCACGATGTCCACGCTCATGGAGGGCGACTTTTGCGTCGGCGACGTCATCAGCCTGCTGTGGTGCGTCTGGCGTGCGGACACGGCTGTCCGCCGCATGCCTTGGCAGGGCTCACGGGCGGCGGTCGGCATCGGGTCAAGAGCACCTGCTCGAGCTGCTCGCTGCTTGTGTGAGCTGAGCGGACTGTGGCCGTGCTGACGCCAGGCAGCCGGCGGCGCCGGCCCAGTGCTTGCAGGCATGTTCCGTCCAACAGCTAGCAGCGGCAAAGCCCACGAACCTGTATGGCATTCGCCCGCAGGTTCAAGCGGCAGCTGCCAAAGTACGCTACGCGCTTCATCGAGATGTGCGTCATGCTGTGCGCCGACCATGGCCCCGCCGTCTCAGGTGCTTCACGCAATGTGGCTGGCTTGCCGATTGTGCAACACGTGTCCACCCCGCCCCGCAACTTGCTCTTGCAGGTTGACAGCTGGGTACACGAGCGACTGAGGCCTCCCGCCCGACAAGCTGTCCATCTGCGCTCAGCCATGCTCCCAACTCGTGCTTGGTCCGGGCGGACACAGCCATTGCCCATTGCCACAAAGCTTCGAAGAGGTCGAGCGGCCCAGGTCCGCCAGTGGGGTAAAGTCCTGGATGACACCCACTGACGCAGGCGCGCACAACACGATCGTGACCTCGCGCGCCGGCAAGGACCTGGTGTCATGCCTGGTGAGCGGACTGCTGACCATCGGCCCGCGCTTTGGCGGCGCCATCGACGACGCCGCCCGCAACTTCAAGGCCGCCTGCGACCAGGCGCGCGCGCATTTCCCGGCCGCTTCACGCCTGATTCATGCTGCACTGTGCCCGCCCCTGGAATGCCATCAGCGGGACCGTCTGGGGAGGGGTTGTGTGCCAGCAGCCGCTGCACGATGCCAGGATTCATCATCGTGTGTTTGCGGCGCGCGCCCGCTCTGACCGGGCGGCGCCTGCAACCTCACCACAGGGCCAGGAGGGGACGGGCGTGTGGAGGGCACGAAGAAGCGCGTTGAGAGGCCAAAACTTAGTATATGCGTTGGTGACCCGGCGGCGCTGCCATTTCGCTCCAGGGCCTGGAGGCAGACGAGTATGTGGAGGGCATGAAGAAGCGCGGCATCCGGGTCCCGGGCATCGGGCACCGCATCAAGAGCAAGGACAACCGCGACAAGCGAGTTGAGCTGCTGCAGAACTACGCCCGCAGGTGCGTTTGTCCCTCCCAGCTCCTGAGCCGGCAGTTGCGACGAAGGATCCTGCAGCCGCCGGAGGGTGCTGCTGTTGCAGAGATCCGCCTGCAAGTGTGCCAGAGACTGTTGCTGCCATGGACACTCGCGGCCGGACGCCCTCGTCAGACAGTGGCGTTTGGGACTGGAGCCGCCAGCAGCACTGCCTGCCACATGCAGTGCGCTGCTGCATGGGGCTCGATGCATATCGGAGAGGAGACTTGAACCTGCGAACCTCAGGTGCAACCTCCTCGCCGCAGGTTCTTCCCGTCGACAAAGTACCTGGACTACGCGCAGACGGTGGAGGTGTACACCCTCCAAAAGGCGGCCAACCTGGTTATGAATGTGCGCTCCACGCAGCCTTCCATCCCACTCCACGCCTGTGTCCTGATTTGCAGGAGTGCAGCCTCTGGTGCCAGTAGTGCAGCCTGACTGAGCGAGTTTGCCAGTAGTGCAGCCTGATTTGCAGCAGTGCAGCCTGTCCTCAGAATGCCCGGTAGACTGGCCAGCAGGGATTGGGCCCATCTCATGGCGTCTCCCAGTCGACGAGACTTGTATCGTTGGTGCCGCGACTCGCGCAGGTGGACGGCTGCATCGGCGCCTTGTTCCTCGACCTGCTGTACTCCTCCTCCATGTTCAGCCAGGTGCGCAGCAGCAAGAGCAACCCACATGAAACTTGTGTCACTTGCCCTGTGTCGGTAGCCCCTGGGCAGCAGCTGTCGTGGAGCCTGCGTGCTGTCTGCACATCTGTGTGTGCTATGCATGCCCCTAAAAGCAGGTGCGCGGGAGGGAACCTAGTTTGTAAGTTTCCCTCGATTCTCCCATGACAGCAGCTGCCGCACGAATCGAACGCTGCCTTGCATGCATGCATGTGATGCCCCATGGACTGTCGCTGAGGCGGCGACTGCTTTCCCTGAGCTGAAATGGCGGCAGATCAGGCCGCACAGGGCCGCATCCACTTACAACAGCGGCCTTCCCGCCCCTGGCTGCCCACCTCGCGGCGAGCTTGCTGCTTCCAAGAAGGTAATCATGTGCTCGTTTTCTTGTCGAGCAGAAGGAGATCGACGACATCGTGAAGGTCGGCTACCTCAACGCCATCTTCGTGCTCGCCCGCAGCATCGGCCTCATCGGTGAGAGACCCTGCGCAGCAAACCGGTCTGGTGCCTTTGCTGACACAGAGCGACACAGCTGGGTTCCGCAGGGAGGTGCTTGTCCAACGTGTGGGCAGCTTTGTGAGCAGCTTGTTGCGTTCGTTTGGAATATTGTGGTTGTTTCATTGATGCACCGGACATGTACTGGCTTGGGGCGCCCCAACTATGCGCCCTTGAGCAATTTCAACGGTCCAACAGGAAATGCTGCCGCTCGCAAGCGTCTCCTGACTGCCCGAGTGCTGAGGGAGTTTGTGGCGGCCCACACATGCTCCGGTCGCGACGCCCGACACTCAGACCAAATCTATCACACCGTGCGGTTGACGGGTGGGTCTGGTGCTTGTGCAGGGCATGCACTGGACCAGACACGGTTGGAGCAGCCGCTGTACCGCCACCCATGGGAAGACATTTTGTATGTGTGAGGCGGGCATGGTAATGCGGCACAAGTTTGGCCTGCGATCCTCAAAGGTAATTGAAAGACAATGATTGGCGGCCATGCACACTTCTTCTGCGAGCTACCTATCTGCACACCAAGCGGGTGGGTGCTAGCACATTGGTGCCGCACCGCGCAACCGTTGGTGACGTCAGATCCGACTGCCGCGTAGTTATTAATCATACCTGCCAGAGGCTAGAGTACACAGTGTACAATCAGCATTGAAAAATTGGGGGATACGTCTTCTGTTAGTGACTGTATGAGGACTGGGGTCTGATTCAGGAAGCACGAGAGGTCTTAGGAACCTCAGGCTCAGCATCAACACGGATTTCCAAGGTAACGTGATGAAAAACCGTTCAGCAGCACGCTCTGCAGAACTGCCTGCGTTCTCAGCATCCAGACATCCGATGAGTACCCTCGCTCAGTGCCACTCGCACACCCCACATGACGATGCTGGTCAAACCTAGTGGCTTGCGCGTCGCCGGAGAGCCCTGAAGCCGCCGCCGCATCACAGCCTGAAACACGGTTCGCAGAACTGGGCCTCATCGTCCCCAGCGACCCCGGCATCATTCTCATCGCACAGGTTGCCTGCGCAGCGACGCATTGCTGCTCAGCCGCCAGCTGCTCAGCCGTCACTCCCACACTACTGCCGCCGTCTTGACCGCCTCTGGGCTGTTCATCGCTCCCATCACCGCGTCCTCCCCCTGGCCTCCATGTCAAACTTGGCGCAGACCTTTGCGCCTCCAGCAAGTGCCATGAAGTCTCTGTCGCCTTGCCAGCACAAGACACAATGCATGTCGGCGCGGTGGGGGGAGTGTCGTGCAGGGAAGGGAAGGCAAGCATGCATGACTCAGGAGTCGAGACTGGCGACTTCATGCAGCGGCTGTGAGAGTCAGCGGACACTTGTGCAGCACTGAAGGTGCACTTGAGATGCTCACCGCAGTAGCCTGGTCGCCCGCCCTGTGTGCACAACAAGGACTCCTCAGTCGGCGGCATGGTCACGCAAGCGCCACCGCGAGGGCAGGGCGATGCACGCTCGGCTCCCTGTCGTCAGCCACCTTCAATGTCCTGATCTGTGCCTTCATCGACCTGCAAGTGCGACGACCGGTGCGGCGGCGCAAGCCAGGCGCAGGGCGGATGGCCGAGACGGCGGCGCAGCGCGGCGGCGGCACCCGGGCGGGCCGCGCCGCGGCGGCCGCCTCTTGATCACTTCTTCACCAGACAGGCGGAGGCAGAGGCAGGGGGCAAGAGGCGGAGGGCGGCGGCACCTGGGCCAACTGCTCGGCGGCAGCCGCCTCATCGTTGTCGCGCAGGTCGGACAGGTCCTGCACCAGCTCCGAGTACACTATGCCATTGGCGCTGCGCATACGCGGCGTCGCCGCGCCGCGACCTGCGGCAGCCGGCCGTCAGAGGACAGGTCATCAGACAGAGTTTCATTAATGCACTGCGTGCACAAGTGATGGACTGCCATATCAGCCCTGGAGCGGCGACAAGCTGCAGCTGCTGGTCTGAAGACGACATGCAGGCTGGTGCGGTTCCGCGAGAAGGGCGTCAAGCCGGCCAAAAGCACATCCGACCCGCCAGGAAGTCGGACGCAGGGGAGTGTGGCATGCGATGGAGCCCGCACCGTAAACGCCGTCAGCATCGGTGCCGGCCTTGATGAGGCCGAACAGCAGCACCGAGCTGGCCAGCAGCGCCGCGCCGCTGCCCGTGAGCGTCGTCTTCAGCCGCTGCAGCACCGGCTGCACCTGCACACAGACGTGCACATGACATGCGTCAGTGCCGGCCCCCGGGGAGCTCCTGATGTAGAGCTTTTGTCGCTGTCAGCCTCCTACATGAGCACACATGCTTGCGGCTGCTCGGGTGCAGGCCACAGGCATGTGCACATGCATGGGCCCCTGGCGACGCGGCAAGCAGCTGCGCACTCGCAGCCGAAGCTCCCCTGCAGGTTCGAAAGCCATCGGACACACATGCGGTCGCACATCTCCAGAGCATAGGCGCGCTTCCCCAAAGCAAGAGCTGGGGTCCTACCTCGTAGGAACCGAGCAGCCTGTCTCGCGCCAGCACCTCCGGTGGCTTGACGAAGAGCTGTCAAGGGCGACACAGCAGGCCTCAGCCAATGCAGCAACGCCAACACGGTTTGCCGCTGGGAGCGGCTGCTGGGGATTGCCAAGCGGCATTTGCTGAACAGATCTCCGCTTCATGAACCGAAGAGCAGTGTGACTCATCACGAGGGCAAGTTGTTTTCCCTCTACAGCTCATCAGACAAGCCAGGCTGTGCGCTCAAACTACAATTACCAGTGTTCGTGTTGTAGGGTTTCACTGCCGCACCTGGCCATCGTACCAGCCGGTCTCCTCATACTCCACCGCCGCGGACAGCAGCCGGTCGCCAACGTACGCCCAGCCCAGGTAGATGCGCAGCACCGCGACGGCCACCACCAGCAGCGCGCCGATGGCGGCGCTCACCACGAACTCGATGGGCTGCAGTCGGAGACATATTATATGAAGCGCGCAGTACTCAGTGCCGCTGCCGACAAACAGACGCGCCGCCTTGTGCTGCGACAGGGCCTCAGCACCGCTTACGGGGCATGTTGCATCTGTACTTGCACTGGGACGATGCTCTGCGCAGTTGCTGACTCGCGTGTGCCTTGGTGTACACACTGGGACGGATGGACGCAAGATCATGAGGTGGTTGCCTTCAGGCACGCAGGGTACCTGGGCAGCTGGGTCGAAGGTCTGATAGGCGATGGGGCCGCCGATGATCGAGAAGAAACCCAGCCAGGTGATTCCAAGCCGCTTGAAATACGCCGGCGTCTCCAGTGTCGCCTGTGGGCAAGCAATTCCTAGACTTGCGTCTGCCAATCATCGAAGGAGCACCTCTGAAGACGACTGCTGTGGATTGTTGTACAGCGCGTGCCGCAAAGTGCATGCAGATGAATGCAACATGCAAGTATGAGCACGGGCGCACCCATGAGTACAAGGCTGCCTGCCGCAGCTGCTTGAGCTCGTTCACCGGCCGCTGCTCCGATGGCACTGCCCGCTCTAGTGCGGGATCCAGTCCGCCACCGACGCCGGTCCCTGCCTTTCGCCTGCCGCGGGCCCCGTCGCTGCTGTCCGATGCCTGTGCCCGGGGGACGCTCTGCCACCTGTGACGTGCGCCAGGGCACCGGCTGGGGTGTAGCTGTGGGCAATCCAGCGCCTTGTGGCCGATCAGCGGGGCGGTGGGGCCGCGCAGCGATGTGCGGAAGCTAGCTTGGCAACGACCAGGCAGCGCCATCGATTCTCCTCGCGCTGACGTCAAGTGGGCATGCAAACGCTGTTGGCGCGCTTGTGGGTCCGGAAGCCGCTCTTCAGGATTTACACAAGAGTAACCGAGACTACGACTGTAAAGCGTGCTCAGCAGAGGACGTGCATGTGTGGAGCGCGCAAGTGCCAGCGAATGAGCAGGGTTTGGAGGATCTGGCTTTTAGCTCGGCTGCAGGCCCAGCGCGACTCGGCATTCGCAAAAGCCCAACACAGCTTCAAAGCACAGCTCCCTGTTCTGCCTGCGGTGTCCTGCGGCCTTCACCAGAGAGTGACTTGGCAGCTGGCGCCCGTGGCCGCTCCGGCTGGAAAGCGTCCTGAAGCTGCAGCGATGCCTTCCACGAGCCTCACAGAGAAGCTGGCAGCTCTGGGCATCATTTCGGGGCCGGTAGGTCGCTGTCGTGCTCTCTGCCAAAGATTTCCACCAAGTACGCCGCGCCTGACGGCTGAGTTGCGCACTGCAGGCTGGCACCTCAGACAGTGTGTCGGTGGTCGAGACGCACCTGCTGAAGGTGCGAGGGCGATGAGGTCACAATGAGGCGCAGCTTGTGATGCAAGCAGGCAAGCTGCAGTGTTAATGAACCCGGCGGCAAGACGCGGAATGCTGAAACTGTGCTCTTGCCACAGGACAAGCATGGCCATGTCTATGCGATCGTGGCACTCAGCGAAACCGACATCAGTTTGAAAGGTGGGGAAGAGCATGGCACCGCGCCCTACAGCGCAAACTGCCAGATGGCACGGCAGGACGCTGCACATCCACACAGAGGAGAAGATCTGCCGCTAGGTGCCTTTGGATGCAGTGCTGTTGATGCGGCTGGGGCTGGGCAGGGTGCCGCTGGCGGTGTTATGTTCCGTGCTTTTGATGCGGTCGGCATCTGACGCAAGACCCTTATCTTCAATGCAGTGCTGTCGACGCGGCTGGGGCTGGGGAAGTCGCCGCTGGCGGCGGTGCCGCTCGCCGCGCTGCCTGCGCTGCTGCAGTCGCCGGCGCACAGCACCTTTCTGGGCCTGGCGGAGTCTGCGGCACGGGACGTCGTGTCGCTGCTCGACGCGCGGCTCGCAGAGCGGCTGGCGCTGCGCGTGCCGGCCGCTGACGGCTCCGGGGAGATCACCATGTCCGGCGCCAATGTCGAAAAGTTCCTCAGGTCAGGCGCCCTGTTCTGCGCTGCAGCAGAAGAGACACAGCGAAAGCGCTGAAGCGCCCCAGATTGGCTGATAACTGAGATCGGAAGATGCCGATGTGGCGGCCCCTGGTCGATCCTGCTTACGTCGAAACCCACACTTTCGCTGTTCTAGCATGCATGTCGATCCAAACTACACCCGCCGCAGGTCGCTTGGCGGCACAGTCAGCACAGTGGACCTGCTGCTGGCACCAAAGATCGACAGGGACCACCCGCCAGACTTGAAGCAGCTTGCGGACGGCGCCGCAGTGGTGGCGGCGGTCAAGTCCGCCGCCGCCGCGCCGGCCGCGCCGGCAGCTGGCGGCGCATCTGCCGCGAAGCCGGCGGCCGGCGCGGGCGGCAAAGCAAAGGCGGCAGCCACAGCGCCCGCTGGGCAACCAGCGGCGCTGGACGTGGGCCAGATGGTCAACAGCATTGTGTCGAGGGTGCGCATGCATCCCGACTTGATTGGCCTGAAACTGCCAGGAAGGAACGGACGCTTTCTTCCTGCCGCAGTCACCCCGCACCGAGTACGTCTCTCCATAGCCAAAGTCGCTGAGCCCGTCGAATCCTGAAACTCGCACTGCTGTCCTCCTGCGCAGTGCCTCTCGGTCGGCGGCGGCCAGCAGTCAGCCAGGGCGGACAGTGAGGCGATGCGCGTGCTGCTGGCAGACGTGCGGATGGAGATCAACTCGATGAAGAATGCGGCATACGCCAGCGGCTTTGTAGCGGCGCGCGGCGCGATGCGAGCACAGCTCGAAGCGTCGTTTCCATGAGGACACCATGGCGCTGCATGGCCTGCGTCTCGGCTGTCCTGACCAGCGGACCGTCAGTGCTCGTTGAAGAGTCGCACGATTTGTGATGCCCTGCCAGCACGAGTACTGGTTGACCAAAGGCTGAAGGTCAGCTGTTTAGAAGCAACAGCATGTTTCACAAGCATCTTGTGAAAAGCAGGGCGGCAGCGCAGGCGCCAACCTCGCTCGTACCTGTCTGCGCTGATGTGTGCATGCTGCACGATGTGGTGCACGCTGCTGCTCGCAATGTGCGCCAGCGAGCCAAGCTGCATCAGCGCTTCTGCTTCCGACTCGTTCAAACCCAGGCCTGGTCGGCGGAGACTCGGAGTTCAATCGTACCTATATGAGCAGCAGCAGCCAGGAGCAGGACTGGACTGACAGATTCACTGTTGGCAAGAGGGGTGGCTCGTACCTGGTATGTTCATCAGCGCCGCGGCATGCTCCTCCATGCTGCTGAGGGTCTCGCATTTCTGCCATATTCAGCAGCACACGAGCCTGAGCTTCAGGCTCGCTGTTTAGAAAGACCTTGGAAGTCGTTATCATGTCGATTCATTCGCATGTAGCATGAGCTGTGCCTGCAGGTGTTGGGCCAATGGTGCTCACCTGCTCGAAGAGGGCGTTGAACTTCTCGTCATACAGCGCCACAGCTATGCTCATGGCCACCTGCATGAAGGTGCTGCCCGGCGGCGCATGCACGAACGCCGGCCGGCCCTGAAACCTGTGCGATGGTGAAGCAGGGGTGAGGCGCACGAGACAGGAAGGCTGAGGTGCTCAAAGCGGGTGACTTGAGGACGCCGCCCTGGTATGAGGTGCAGTCAGGTGAGGCTCTGCCACAAGAGTGATGCACCTCTCAAAGCAGTGGTAAGGCATGTTGTCAGCCCAAAGCTGTCCCGCACAGCATGAGCACATTGACGGGCACACGCTGACAGCATTGACACACCTGCATGCGGCCTGGATGAGCCTGCGGGATAGAACGCTGCACACATTGTCGGACTGATGGTTCAGCAGTACCACATACGAGTTGGGGAAGCCCTTGCTGTGGACGCGGTCGATCCTGACGACGTGAGACAAAACCTGCTGAGCGCTGAGCGCCTTAATGCTCTGCGGCAGGTTTTGCCGGCGTCAGGAGCGAGCGGCAATATTTTGAGGCAGGCACGAAGCAATGACCTGTCCCAGATGTCATCCTCATCCGTCTGTTTCGGCGACTGGCCGCAATCCAGGAGCAGGAATGCGATGGTGCATCCTCTGCCCGTCACCAGCATGGCCGGCAGGCAGGAAGGCGACACGCGCAGCTTGTAGCCCAGCCGGACAACCTCTGCAGCGTCCACAGAGCCTTTCGCATCGCTGTTGACGATGCATACACCTCTGATAGGGGCGGCCGGTGCTGCAGAAGATGCGGCTGGTGATATAGCCCCATGCCGATGTGCTTGCTGCATGCTGCTGCAGGCGGTGGCACAAGCAAGTCGCAGTAATCGAGCTGCCCGCTAGATTATCCGCCAGCTGCAGCTGACTGATGCAAGTGGCAGACGATCGCAAGGCAGCAAATTTGCTGAACAAACAATACTTTGAAACTTTCCGACACGAGATTGCAGCACCAATCAAATCTTTGTTCAGGCTACTGTTATTGCACGGGTAATTTCCGAGTTTGTATAGCAGGCTACTGAGAGCACGGCGGCAAGCCAGCACCGACGACAGGCGGGTGCAGAGGGGGAAGAGGCCAGGCCAGCCCTCAAGACACACATCTGGGGCTTGATCAGCCACTTTTTAACGTAGCGCAGCCAACGCAGCACGCCTGAGAACGCGTGTAGAAGTTGTCCTCCGTCAGCAGGCCGTCCTGCGGCCACGCACAGCAGGTCAGCAGCCGAGCGACAGCCAGCTGGCACAGCAGGGTCCGTCCCAGGACAGCTCTTCAGCGCCATGCAGGGGGCTAGAGGCTGAAGCCATAACCGCACATGGATGATATGAGGTGCAACGGGTGCTGGAAGGAGCAGTCCCCGGGGACCCAGTGTGTGGCGACGTTCTGCGGCCACATTTACTGTGCGCCTCCGGTTGCAACCATCCTCCATGGGTGCTACTGATGAGGCTAATGATTGCTTCCAGATGCTCGAAGCCAAACTTTGCTGAAGGTCTAAGGATAGGGTCGACAAGCTGCGGTTTTGTGCACCGCAGGTGTCACTTGCGCACAGGAGGTCCTCGAGTCTGCAGACGCCTCATGCCGGATCTGTGAGAATGTCATCACGAAGGGGTGCGCATCTTCTCGCTGACATGCCCGGAGTTACGACACGAAAGGCCTCGGAAGGTCACGAGGGCGCCGACGCGCTCTCGCTGACTGCAGGAACATCAGGGTCGTCAAGGTGCTCCAGGACCAGGGCGCTCATACGGTGAGTTGCGGCGGGATGGTTCCTTTTGTGCCGCTGCACAAAGCCGGCACCAATGATGCCTCTGCTGCGCCGCCTACGGCTCTGCAGGCTTCCAATCCTCGCATGGCATGGTGCTGATACACCGGTGCAAAACCCTAGCATCCATGATCTGCCTCTCTGCAGCTGGGGCTGTATGGCCAGACGCCGGAGACCGCGCTGCACAGCGCCCTCATGGCCGTCAACTTCTA
Source organism: Deuterostichococcus epilithicus (assembly GCA_033439295.1). Taxonomy (NCBI): domain Eukaryota; kingdom Viridiplantae; phylum Chlorophyta; class Trebouxiophyceae; order Prasiolales; family Stichococcaceae; genus Deuterostichococcus; species Deuterostichococcus epilithicus. The sequence continues at coordinate 1,484,101 of JAVTLE010000007.1, forward strand.
CAACCACCAGCTGCAGGTGAACATGTAAACAGGCTGATGGAACAGCTGCCGTCATGGGGCACCTGCCGACTGGCGACAGGATTGGCAGCGGCAGGTCGCCGAGGATCCAGAGCGGCTGCTTGCAAGGCACCGCCCAAGGGCTGGCAACCCTGCATGCAGCAGGGCGGGAACATACACCCCACATGGGGGGGGGGGGGGGGGGCCGGGGGAAGCTTGGGGATTGCGCGGCCCCATGAGCCGATGCTGGTCGCGCCTGCAATGCGTCCAGCGGGACACCTGTGGCAGACCGGGGTCGTGGATCAAGGCGAAAGCTGGGCGAGGGATGCTGCCACGCACGCCGTTGCTGCTGTGCCTATGCATGCATGACTATTGAACGATCATGCATCCACACAGCTGGGGACGGACCAGCGGGAGGAGCAGCTGCAGGGGCGCATCAAGCGGGTGCAGGAGCAGTGCCGCCAGAAGCTCAAGGAGGTGCACAACGGCTACCTGCAGGGTGCGCGCGTCTGGGAGAATGCTACTTTTTGCTGCCTGCTCCTGCACTCGTGCGCTGCTGGCCGCATGCAGTGCATCCAAAAGCTGCGACAAAATGGCTGTGACACAGCATGTGTGGCAGGCCGCCACCGCTGTGCAGCGCTGCTGCCCCCTGGGCTGTGTTGAACACGAATTGACACTGGGATGCGGTCGGATGCGACGTCTGCCTGCCGACGACCACTGAGTCGTGATGCGACTTGTAACTGTCTGTGACTCCAGCCAAGGCACATCCAAAGAAGCTGCTGACGATCCCTCGGGACATGTTCAATTTGCAGGGTCTGACCGCCAAGTCGTGTCCAGACCGTCATCCTGTATTGTGACATCCAACTGAATTGCGACCGCAGCCAAGGCGAAGTACAAGGAGCTGCTGCAGATAAAGGCCAATCTGGAGGCGGACAACCAGGAGCTGCAGCAGAAGTACGCCCTCAAGGCGCAGTGAGTCCTTCCGCCCGTCGTCAGGGTCGGTTCCGCGGTCTCAACCGCCATGGTGTCTCAAACCTGCGTCAGGCGCTGTGGGTGTTGTGCAGCACGGCCAGTTAGAGACCTGCGCAGAGAAGGACGATGCGAGCTTGCGATGCATGGTATGTTGTCGTCGACTGGACAAAGCTGCAGGGCGGCTCAGTAAGTAGTAAGATTCTATACAGCACTCTCACAGAAGTTTGTCTATCACGATAATGGTCTGCATGCAGCAGGCAGATGCGCCAAACGTTCTAGGTGGGCTCCCTGGCGCCAGCGCGCTGGCGGCGGCGAGCAGCTGTCGGCGCCGGCGCGCGGACGAGGAGACGAGTTTTGGTCGTAAATCTTTGTCTTTGGTGCGCAATCGCAGGCAGGCGCGCAAGCTGCAGGACATGCTGCTGCAGCACCAGGCAGGCGGCAGCAGCGGCGGCGGGCAGCGGGCCTCCCCAGCAGGGGCGATGCAGCCCGGCCACCACCTGGGCGGCGGCAACGGGGGCGGCGCGCCCTTCCAGAACATCAAGGGCCCGCGCAACCATGCTGACTATGCCGATGCCGACGCCCGCGTGGTGGACTCCGTGACCCGTCCCGAGCCCGGAGCATGCAGAAGACATGGAACGACTGAGCATATGGAGTGCAATGCTGCATACTCTGAAGTACACTGCTGCATGATCCCGAACGGACCTGTGCCCTGTGCATCAACACTGGGTATGCAGTACGCTTGAAACCCTCATGCTAGTATGCCGCCGCTGCTGCCGCAGATGACGACGGTGCACCACAAGCAGGCCTTCTTCGCTGGCAGCCCCACCGCCATGCTGGACGGCGGTGGCTTCGACACCCAGCGCAGAGGTGAGCCGACTTTCGCGGCATGCAGCAGCTCTGTGACACTTGCCGGTGCAATGATTATAACAGTTGGTGTCGGCGAAACCAAGAGTTGCTTCGCATTGCAGGGGGCGCATTCGATGGCATGGGCGGCTCAGACAGGTGAGCCTCCAGACCCAGGGCAGCGGCCAAAGCCTGTGATATATTTGCTGCCAAGAACTGTTGCGAAGTCTTGATGCGACATTACATGCATATTGCATCACACGCTATCAATGGGTGCCTAGTTCGCCCAGTCGTTTCCCTCGCGCATATTGACTGCACCATGCTTAAGCTCCCCAGGCCAAGACCCCTGCTGCTTTGCGTCGGTCAGGCATGCGCAGGGCAGGCGGCGGGGGCCGAGCATGTCGCCGCTGGCGTCGCTGCAGCTGGACGGCGCCCCGGCGCGGCGACGCCSGAGGCMAACGGCGGCCGGCGCATGCGGGAGCTGCTGGGCCGCGGCGGCGGCTGCGGCGGCGGCAGCGGCGGCGGCCTGGACTTTGGGCCCGGACGCGGCCGCCAGCAGCGCCAGTTCCCTGGTGCGGACGATTGGTTGCATATGATCTGTTTCGACTCCTCTGGCTACTCAAGGGTGTCTGTTGTGCCGGAGCATCCACGATGCACAGTAGTCTGATGGCTGGGCGGCTGCCAGTCCAGTCCCCTGCCGGCCGCCCAGTCCCTGCAGGTATTTCGATGCCTGGACTCAGCATCAGACGAGATGTGCGGTCTGGCTATGGACTGCCTTCTGGCGTAGAGGCTAGCCTTCATTAGACTCATTGTCCAGAGAGACTCATTGTCCAGGAGTCTACATCTGTGCAGCCCTATTCAAGGCTACGCTGCATTTCCGCATACATACAAGCGGCCAGACTTAGACATGCGTGCAGGATGCCATTCCAATGAGGGATGTCCGGCAGTTCATACGCACAACTTGACACTGAGCACGCATGATCAAGTGCTGCTTGGTAAAGCGCTGATTGCTGGTCTGCAGGTGCCATGAGCGATTTGGCCAGCCTCTAGCTCGCGGCCAGCTGCAGAGTCGCGTTTTGTGGGTGGCGGACGCGTCACTGAGGCGGCGCCCACCAGCTATGAAGGTGCCCATCAGCTAGGAGGTTCCAGCGCATGTGGCAGCGGTCTAGGCGGTGGGTATGGCTGAGAGGACAGGATACTGTTGTTTTGACACTGTCTGACGGCGAGCTGCTGCAGCATGCAGCTAACCATGCAAGAAATGCGACAATCTCCCAGTGTGCTGCACTTGTCTAGACTGATTTCACACTGCATGTGTAAAACTTGTCGTGACTGCGTGTCTTCTGCTAGGGGCAACTTGGCCCGCGCGTGAGCTAGCCCGTTCAATCTACTTTCGGCAAGAGCTCCCGTAACCGTTTACTTGCTGCCTGCAAAACCATCAAACAGACCCTGTTTGAGCATGATAATTTATAAGCAGAGGCAATGACAGGCCGCAATGTGCATGTAATTATGCTCCCAATTTCCACACCTCAGCATCGGCAATGCCCCCACTTCTGGCGCTGCTTTGGGTGTCCTCCCGAGCTCTCAAGTCAGCCTCGAGCCTGCAAAGGCATTGACATATCGACTGAGCATCCTCATGATGTGCCATTGCGACACTAGTATCTGGGATACGACAGCATGCAAACATGTAGGCGCACAAGTGGGTACGCTTCATGACCCGCTGCTTTGGGCTCACTTCTCTCGCTCCGAGTATGGCACGAAATCCTTCCGAGTGAAGGTGACATTATCCATAAAGAAGTGCTGGAACGCCTGGCCTGCGCCACAATTGGGTCTGAATTTCAGGGTCGACTGCACATTTGGAAGGTCGAGAAGATGCGATTGTACAACACGACTGAACGCATTTAGTGGCGCGCTACTGATCCCTTGCGAAAGGGGAGCGGACTTACCGCCCAGTTGCGCGGCAGCCAGAAATGCACATATAACCAGGAACAGGACCACAGTGAGGCCCGCATTTTGCAAAAGGTTTCCGCGGCCGCTGCCCTGCAGACATGATGCTGCGGTCTCAACATGCAAGGTTCAAGCTGAGCATGCAGCGAGCATACCACAGCACACAATGCAGCATCAGTATTGTTAGGCACGCGGCGATTTGCAGGCACCTCTGTGGTGTCATCTCCCAAAGGGCCATTGCCGCCGCTGCTGTGCATGGTGTGCAAGACCCTTTGCACCCTCTGCTGATGGTGCCTGCAAAAACGACAGCCAGCAGATTAGTTACGTCGCCAACATGATATGCTCGTCGCGCGGCTGACATCATGCCCGTGCACTGCGCACAATGTCAGATGCACCGTCTGCGGTTTTCACCCGAGCGCCAGCGCAGGTCCCCATCGTGCAGGCGCCAAGTCCCGATCCTGGTGAAATCGTCCAGAACACTGCAGACAGACCCTGAGATGGTTGGGAATGTGCAAACGAACAAATCTGGATCTTTCCATGTCCCCCTATTGGCGGCTTGCGCAGCGTTCATGGCACACCGATCATCAGAGCATGAGCGGTTTCAGCACCTTCGGAGCTGGCGGTGCATACGAGAGAGAGGCCCTGCGGCCTGCGCAGGTCGAGCAGGTCAGCATTTTCGAGGTCACGGCATGCATGCCTCCGGTCCGAGCTTGCCACGCCATTGTGTTCCCGGAGACGACAAGAACCGAGCAGGGGCCGTAACCCCAAGCAATTGTTCCGAAAGGTGCTAATATTGAAGCACGAGCTGCTGATCCTCAAGAAAAGTGTGGTGCAACCTTTGACAACGGTGCATGCAGGTCTCTGCAAGGTTCTTGACAACCAGTGCAGTACTTCCGTCGAGGCTTATACAACACCCATGGGTATCATCTTCTTGATGGCAAGTCGTGTCTGCGAAGCATTTGCCGGTGGTGCACCTGATATTGGTCTTGCTGGCATTTCGCGCCAAAACGTTTCCTCGCTGGCGATGAACACACCCTGATTCGACATCGGGAGATCCCTTCTATCCATAAGGCCGAGCGTCGACTGTGCGGAGCGGAGCACCGCACGATCACCACACAGTCCGCCTGCATATCGGATTTAGACACCTCCGAAATACACAATAAAGCATCTTGCCAAGATGCAGACCTCCATGCTGCGCAAATCTTTCGCTGGGCAGCAGGTCGCTGCTGCGCCCGTGCAGGTGGGATCCTAGTAGTCCGCCTTCCCCGGATGCGGGCTTCCCCTTTGCATCATCACACCGTGCATATCTGTGTGGCATCGCCTTCGATCGTTTCAGAGTCGAGCAGGGGGGATGCACGGTGGCGCTCGGGAGGGCCGGAGAGCGACCGATATTTTGCGTACTTCAGCACGTTTCTGCGGAGGGGCTGCAGCTTGTACGCTCTCCACAAACCGATCGCGGCCCGTCAAGCACCTTGATGCAGCCAGACGACTGCTGCAGCAGCGACGCGGCTGGTGGCCGCGGTAGCTGCGAAGTCAGCCTGACTCTGTGAATCACATACCTTCATGCACCACGCAGAACGGCAGCCGCACGGTGGCGCTCTTCAAACGCGCCGCCAAGCAGGCAAAGGGTGGCGCGAAGGAGGCCGGCAAGAAGGTCGAGCGGGCTGGCAAGCAGGCACAGCAGACGGTGAAGAAGCAGGCGCCCAAGAAGGCGGCGCCGAAGCAGGCCAAGCAGGTCGGCAAGCAGGCGCAGCAGACCGTCAAGAAGGCCGCCTCCACGGTCAAGAAGGTGGGTTTGAAAAGAATGATGGGGTGTGATGAGTTGCGAGCTTGCACCGCATCATGTGCAGACCGGGTCCACCGCATGGCGCCGCAGGCTGCCCGGCAGGTGCCCACCGGCGCGCGCCAAACTGTGCGCGAGCGTGCCGGCTGGTGGGGCAAGTCCGAGGGCAGGCTCAACTCGTGGTACGGCCCCGACCGCAAGCTGGTCTTCGGTGAGTGCAGCTGCTTGGTTGGAAGCGTTCTGTCACTCGCTTCTGAGAGCCTGCTAAATCTGAATCTGCATCTGAATCTGCTCCTGCATCTTCGTTTGCATCTCCGCTGGCTGCTCCAGGTCTGGCTTGTGGCTGACGGCCCATGCATAAACAAAGCTTGCATGGCGCAGGCCCGCTGTCCGAGAATGTCACGCCCGATTACCTGACCGGCGAGTTCCCCGGCGACTATGGCTGGGTGCGCCTTCCTGCACACCCCACTGCCTGCGTGGCGCCTGGCATCAATTTGCAAGTGGCCAGATTGCTGCGAGGGCGTGCAAGTGCCGCCGCTTATGTCTCAGGGGCGGCACAAGCAGCCCCGCCGAACAACGACAGCAGGGACAGCATGGCGGCTGAGCCCAGTGTGCAGCGGGACAATTTCGCCATGCATGAAGCATTAACGGAAGCCTTCCATGTCCCACAGGACACAGCGGGCCTGTCGGCGGACCCAAAGCGCTTTGAGGAGAACCGCACTCTGGAGGTGCTGCACGCGCGGTGGGCTATGCTGGGCGCCCTGGGCATCCTCACCCCAGAGGTGCGCTCCCTGCCATCTGCCAGGCGGTGTGACAGCGCCGCCGGCTGCGCTTGCCTGTCCACACCATATTCTGGACTGGTTTGCATATGCTGGCGCAGCCGGTAGCAGCCGCCAGCATGTTCATGTGTTTGCAATTTTCGTCCTGCTTCTACTGCTGGCTCTGCGGCCCCCCTGACTGGAGTGTGCCCCCGCATCTTTGGCGCAGCTGCTGGAGAAGTCGGGCCAGGCAACCTTCCAGGAGAGCAACTGGTTCAAGGCGGGCGCGCAGATCTTCAGCGCCGACGGCCTGAATTACCTGGGCAAGCCGCAGCTGGTGCACGCGCAGTCCATCATTGCCACCCTCGGCGTCCAGGTACATCTGATTTCGACCCCGAGTTCTTTTGAGATTGGCCGGTTTAGGCTGCACACCCTCGAAACAGAGAGCCTGACGTGCGAGTACAGCTCCACTCGTGCCGCACAACAGCTGCTCGCTGCAGGCCAAGCCGCATCAGTCCTGGCGCTGATTAGGGGCCAGGAGGCCTAGCATACGACGCGCCTGAACCCAAACCCCTGATGCGAGCGGCTTGGCGCTCGAGAGCCGTGCTGAAAATCGCTTTTGACGTCGGGAGTCGCATCCGTGATCGTGTCATCATTGTATGCCCCCGGCACAGGTCATCCTCATGGGCGCGGTGGAGGCGTACCGCGTCAACGGCGGCCCCCTGGGCGAGGGCCTGGACCCGCTGTACCCGGGCGGCGCCTTCGACCCCCTGGGCCTTGCCGAGGACCCCGAGACCCTCGCCGAGCTGAAGGTGAACTTCCTCCCTACCTTATGCTGTTTCAGGAGAGACCGCCAGGGAGGGGATTGTCAGGTTCCGATTTGCTTAATGCTGGCCTAGGATTTGATGCTTCAACAACTAGAAAGACCGCCGCCTCCCATGCTCCTCCTCATGGAAACCTTATGTATCCAATGCATCGGGGCACCTGCTTGCAACTCGAGTTTGACCGCCGCCTGCGTGGATCGCAGGTGAAGGAGCTGAAGAACGGCCGCCTGGCCATGGTGTCCGTCTTCGGCTTCTTTGTGCAGGCCATCGTCACCGGCAAGGGCCCCCTGGAGAACGTGAGCACTCACTTACAGTTCAGCTCCCAATGCGCTTGACGGCGTGCCTCCAGCTTGAAAATGCGCTCCTGCTCACATGCGCCGCTCCGCCCAAACAGTGCCAACACTGCTGCAACTGCAACTGAGATGAGTGCCGATTGCTCTGTCTTTCTTTTGCTGCAGCTGAACGACCACCTGTCCGACCCGTCTTCGGTCAATGCGTTCGCGTACGCGACCAAATTTACTCCTCAGTAAGCTCGCCAATAACAGGGTCCTGGGACGTCCTAGGCCATCTTGGCGCCGTTTTGAGCGTGCAAGGGACCCTCGAACACAGCTAGGGAGTTGCTGGCGGAAGGTTCGGGGCAGAGCAGCTCGCACTAGCCACATGATTCCCAGGAATGTCCAGCACATTCTTCGGGGCGCCTCGTTACCGGAGTGCTCCCGCCAATGCCTGCCATTTTCCGTATTTCGTTTTTGACAGTCTTCGAGCAAGGATTAGGTGTATTGCAAAAACTGCAATTCGCGGACAATCTCGGCAATGTCCCAGTCAGGTCTCACCCTTCGTCCTGCCTGCGCCAGAAGCACCTTGCCCGGCGCAGCCAAAACCGGCCGCACCCAAGAACCAGGATCCCATGAAACCTGCAAGGTGTATACAGGACCACGACGTAGGTTGTTCCCTCCACGTTGCAGCTGTGCATTTCTTGAAAAAGTTGGAACGGGCCTGGCATGCATTGGAGGCTGTCTTGCCACCTGTCTGGAGAAGCTGCCCCGAAACCCTTTCGAACTGATTTGCTAATGGGTGCGTGGGACCAAGCCAACACCTGAAATGCTACAGCATTCTGTTCCTGTGCGATTCCATCAGGTTTCTAAGTCGGTAATGATCGCCTCTTGCTGCCTTTCGTGATCGATCCTGCGGCCGACACAGACCATGTTGCCACTTTGGTTCTCACCATAGCAACCGCTCGGACGCAACACTACGAGGCGTTCTGCTAACAAGCAGCCCGCAATCAGGCAGCTGGGAACGGCTGCCGGGCCTCGATGGCGCCACCGGTGGGCTCGCTGACTGCTGCACTGGCAGCGGATGAGGAGTTTGAGAGGCCCGTACGCAGGGTCTCCTTCACCTCGGAGCTGGACGTCCACAGAGGTGGAGACTGAGTTCGTCAGGCATACAACTGGAGTGTAGGCGCAGTCGCTCGCGTGGATTGAGGGTGGACGCCAGCAGTGGTCGTCACCGGTGTCCGGCAAGTGGCATCGCCCTGCTGTCACAGGTTCAGACAACCTCGAGCAGCGGCCTCACCGGCACTCAAAGGACGAGGAACCAGAGGGGACGGTCGCCGGTGCCCGCGCGCACCCACGCCGCAGCACGCCTTTCCCGCCGAAAGGCGGCAGTTTCGCCACGCGCGACTCCACAACGCCAATCCCGTTGCCACTGCGGGCGCACGCCCCGGGCGCCGTCGGCAGGAGCCCTCCCTCTGCCGGCGAGTCGCCGCCGTGGTCGTTGCAGCAGTCCAACATGGGGCTACAGGGCAGCCTCGCGGGTGCATCAGCCGCCGGCTCCGCCGCGGGGTCGCTGACGCTATCCTCGTCGCCGGCGGAGTCGGACGCGACGGCGGCCGCCCCTCGGCCGGCAGCCAGCGGCAGCAGGGGAGACTCTGGCGGAGCTGCTAGCCCAGACTTGGGGCCCGCCACTGCAGGCCACCCATACGGCGAGCGCACCGGCACGCTGCGACCGCAGTATGGCCAGGTGATTTCACACAGGGGGAAGGGCCCCGTTTGTTTCTTTGATGCATGTCGATGCCTTTGTCAGACCCTTATTGCGCCGTACATGTGTCACCAGTGGCGCCGCACTAATTCCTTTCTGTTGGTCTTGCTGAGGGTGCTGTTCCACAGCAATCGCAGGGCCCGAAATGATCTGAACTCGTGCAAATCTGCCAGGTGCCGGCGCACTTCACGCACCAGAGCAGCCCACTGCGCACGACCAGCGTGCCCTCTGCTGCGATTCGCGCAGCAGCAGTGGAAGCGGAGGCAGCCAACCTGGAAGCGGAGGGTGTAGCGGCGCCTCATGGAGCGCAGGCGTGTGCCACAGAGACGAAGACTTGCAGCAAGTTTTCCAGCATTGACAGGCTTGCATCGACTCCGCACAGCAACACAAGTGCACATATACATATCAGCAGCATAGCACGGCCATGTATGCGTGCCGAGCACTGGAAACGAATCTGCGTGCAGGCGCCCGCCGCTGGGCTGCCGCCACGGTGGCACCGCCGCACCAGGTCCATAGGCGCTGCGGGGCTGCGGCACCAGGCCCACGCCTCGTCGGTCCCCTTCACCTCCGCCGGCGGCCAGGCGGCGCACGCCTCGGGCCACTCCAGCCCGGTGCCCTCTTCCGCCGGCGGCGCGGCGGCCAGCTCCCGCCGCTCCTTTCACGCGCCGCCGCCGTCCGCTGTCGAGGCCGCCCAGGCGGACGAGCTCCAGGGGCGCGTGCTGCGTGGCCAGTCGCTCCTCACCCCTGATGCGGGGATCTCCTCGGTGAGCCGCCTCCAGGACGGCATCGACTCTGCTGCACCTGTGCAGTTGCCCCGTAAGCCGCCCCAAGGCATGATCGGCTCTGGTGCACCTGCTTTATTCCCAGCAAGCAAGTCGTTCCTGAGCCCAGTCGCAGAGGTCCCACCATTACGGCGGTTGTCTGCACGGAGCATGGTTGCTGAACCCGTGCATGTAAGCATGTCTTTGTCGAGTCAGTTGCCACCTCGTGTCCTGTGGCTATGCCTCGCACAGCCGCTCGAGCCGAAGTGAGCACCTGCCAGGAGCCGCTGTCCGAGCGGCGGCAGCGGCGCCTCAATTCGTGTGTCTTCTCGTCGCAGGATGCGCGCGACAAAGCAGCAGACGTGCTGCTGCCGCAGCGCAAGGCTGGGGCGCTGCCGCGGCAGGCCACGCTTCGGGCAGCCGACGCCACCTCTGCAGCTCAGTTGGTGGGCTGTCTGCACTGCATGCATTGCATGAATGATGATGAAAGAACATTGCAATCCCGCCTTCTCTTCAGAAAACCATGTTCTGGCGCCGCAAGCCCTGGCACACCACCAGACTACAGGTTTCCTATCAACTTTGAAAGTCGCATGACAAGACCAGTCAAAATACTGTGAGTGAACAGCAATACATTCGCTGCCGCAGCGAGAGTTCCTGGCCTGGGCTGCTGCACTTACCGGTGCATGCAAGGTGGGTCCATAATGTGCAGGCGCGGGGCATGGGGGACTTGCCAACAGGGCTGCCGCCCGTTGCGCTGCATGCGGCGGTGCGCTCAGTCGGCGGCGTTCCCAGCGATGGCAGCGGCAGCCACCCGCACACGCCGCACGTCGTGGAAAACTACCTGGCCGGCGACCTAATCGTGGCACAGGTGCGGGCGTGATCTCATGGCGCTGAAGAGGTGTTCTCGGACCTTGACAAGTGTACCGCCAATCAGGGTGTTTGGCCCTGGCTGGCATCGGCATCGTGGCCCAGGTGTGTGCATATCTGGGGTAAGTGAAGGCGTGCTGCTATGGACCTTCAGATGAGGGGGCTGCGTCAGTTTCCAGGCCTGATTGGATCTCCAGGGCTCCCCTTGCAACACCCCAGCGCTGATGGCCGCAGCACAGCATGGATCCATAGGGGAAGGGCTTGGGCCGTGCCAGAGCATGCAGAACACGGTACCGGGCGGGCGTGCGCATGGGAGTATTTTGCTACTGACAGCTGCCTGGGCACACGAGCCATGGCAACGCCGCCTTTGGGACAGCCAGCCTTCCTGGACTTCCCCAACGGACGTGTCTTGCGTGCAGTCGGACGTGCGACAGCGGCGCCCCAGCGTGAGCAGCCTCCCCGGCAGCCACGCCAGTGAGGAGCCGGCCAGAAAGAAGCCAGCGCTGCCGCACGTGTCCACCAAACGCAAGGGCAGCAACGACAGCGACGTCGAGTCTGACATTCTCGAGGTGACATTAGATGCAACACCTTAGCTCATGTTCAGTTATTCAGTACTGGATGCATCGAATCGCTGTATCCGAAATATACCCGGTCAGACTTGTGGCTTGGGCTTGACTGACTGCAACCCTTATGAGTGGGATGCGTGTTCCCCGTGATTGCTCTGCAGAATCGTCTCCCAAGGCAACCAAGTTTCTTCTACCCTTCGATGTCGGCCGCCATGTGGCGCCCTCCTGGTCGTTCTCATGGCCGATGGCCCTCGAACATGAAATCTGAGCAAGCCCAATGCCCCGGTAGCGCAGCAGTAGTGTGGGTATCCCATGGTCTGCGCTGTCATCCAGTGGATCATCGCCGCACAGGAGGATGACCTGAAGGATGATGAGAATGGGGCGCCAGCGGCGCAGCGCTGGTACCACAGCGCCTGGGCCAGGCACTCCCTCGTCTGGGTGCCCATCCTCATCTCCGCCTGCCTGCTGACGGCCGGCATCATTCTCGTCATCTTCTTCCGGGGCCGGGTGCGCAGTCGGCGGAGTTCCCTGTGACCTGTGGCAATTGATGGCACACGTTGAGGACCAAGCTTGGGCTCCGACCGGCTGCATCAGACACTGGCTGCATGGGAGACGCCCTTTTGATTTGCGGCAGCTGCAGCGGCCGCAGCCTCGGCCCGCTCGCCGCTCCGCCGCCACGCTGCCCTCGTTCATGCCTGCGCATCGGACGATGTTGCAACACGGCTCCCTGACGCGCCGTCGCCGCCATCATGCGTTTCGTGTGTTCCCCCCGCAGTATGCGCTGTACTTCGACGCCTGGCGGTGGTGCATCTTCTTTGCGGCTTTCGTGCCCATCTACTGGCTGTCGCGTCTGATCGTGCACCTGCTGGTGCTCATCGTGGAGGCGAGGCTGTTCGCCAACGCTAAGATCCTGTACTTCATGATCTCCGTCCGGGTGTGCGCCTCTGCTTCCTGCATCCCTCCTCACGTGTGCCCGCCCTGCCCAGCACCGACCCTGCAAATGCACGGGAGCGGCTATACCCTGCTCTGCACCGCGCTCGCGCGTTTTTGCTGCTGCAGTGCGGCGTCAGCCAAATTCCTCCCTCTGCAAGTGCGCTGACCAGCAGACTGTCCACCTCACTTTCTCGCGGCGTTCCAGCAGTCTTTGCCACGCCCTTCCAACAGGACGGCGGTGTGGCCGAAGCAGCCCACAAACCAGCGTCAGCCTGCCTTCGGACCTGCGGCAGCCTGCAGCTTCCGCGGCTGACAATCGTATGTCGATTGTCGACTGCAGAAAAACCTTGGGCGCATGCTGCGGGTGGCGCTCTGGCTGCCTGTCTTTGCGGCGCTCTTCGGCCCGGTGTCAAACCGCGCCGAGGGCGTGCACACTGTGTACTTCACCTTCCTTCGGGTGCGATCACACTGAGAACCCTTCGCCATCCGGAAACCCTCATAAACTGCGCTCTCTCGCCCGGCCACCTGCGCCGCTCAGCCCACACTGATCTGGACTGCCGGCATGTTCACCATCTGCGACCCTTCCTGTGATTCGGTGTCTTGAGGCACATCATGCAGCCTCAGCCAAGGACACTTGGCTGCAGGTGTGCATGCACATCCTCCAGTGCAGCGCTGACGCTATTCGTTTTTAACCTGGCACAGCAAGTGGCCGTGACTGCGCCGCTCATGTGCGTCCTAACCGCCGTCCTGCATTGACCTTCTAACGTGCCTTGCCCTGGGCCGCGCGCAGCTGCTGGGCTGCTTCACGCTGTTCTGGTTCGCCATGGTGCTGAAGACCATCATTGCGCGGGCGGTGTCCAGCCACTTCCACAAGGAGGCGCACTTTGCCAAGATGAAGCAGGCGCTGGAAAAGGTGTGCCTGCCTTGACGTGCATCTTCCGACTCCAAACCTACTTTGACTTCCACTTTGTTGCTCCACACTGCCTTGAAAGAGTCCAGTTGCCTTGTCGACAGTTGTCGTCCGGAGTCGACGACAGGGCAGCAAGCCAGCTACTGGACGCTGCTCTTGAAGCGCCGTGTCACGCGGCACCTCGGAGCGGCCGCCCCGCGTATAGCCGCACATCGTATGGCACGACAGGCTTTGGAGGCGGGCTGCGAGGGGCTGACGGCCTGTGCGCGACCCCTGGCCCTTGGCCCCCTGCGCAGGGTGTAAGGTCACCTAGATAGTGCCAAGAAATATAGAATATATCTTCACGCAGGACCTTTTCATGATTGTAGTTTTGTTGCGCAGGAAGCCTTCCTTGCGGCGCTGTCGCAGCCGCGGCAGGAGGACCGGATCGATGACACGTTGCTGGACCGGGCGCGGTCCGGGGGCGGCGGCCTGGGCCGCGGCGAGTCCGCAGCCCTCGACGACCTGGACGACGATCAGCTGCAGTCGCTGCGCCTGGAGCGGCGCGTGTCCAAGCACAATGCCGCCATTGGCGTAGTCGCGCGCGCGGTGCGGGGTCCTCTGCAGCGGCTTGCCGAGACCAGAGAACAGTTTCAGGCGTCCAACCTCGGAGGTGTTGTACTCGGCATCGGAGGCGTGCCTGCCGCACGCCTGCGCCCGCCGAGCGGGCAGTCAGCCGTGGCGCTTGCAGGATTCGCGGCTGTTTGACCGACCCCCTGCTGACGACGAGTTCTTGTCCTGTGCAGCTGCGGCCGGGGCGCTTGCGGCGTACCAGCGTTGGGAGCCGCCACGGCGGCGGCGGCCTGCAGCACGCGCAGACGGCGCCCGTCGAGCTGCCAGAGGCCGCCCGGCGCGGCCTGCGCAAGGTGTCCTCCCGCATCCCGGAGGAGGCCGAGGGGGAGCTGCTGTCCCGCGCCAGCCACTCGCACCTGCCGACGCCGCCCAAGACGCCTGTTTCCTCGGTGCGGGTGGAGGGTGGGCGGAGGGTTTCGGGGTTTGCCTGGCCGCCGCGGCGCCGGCGCCATATGTGGGCCCCGAGCCTGCTCCTTCGCGACGGCCGCTTGAAACAGCGGTTTGGGCGGCTGCAGTGGGGCCAGCTGCACAATCCTGGCTGTGCGTGTGGCTCGGCTGCTCGGGGCTGCGTCTGCCTGGACGCGCCCCACAGGAAATGGTGGCTGTCACAGTATGGGCTTGCGCCAACCCGGTGGTTGCATGCTGCAGGCGGGCGGCAAGACGCCGCAGGCCGCTGGGTCCACACCGAGGCTGGGCACCCACAAGTCACTCAAGGCTGTGTTCTCCGGCCGGCGCCTGGCCCCGAGCCCGGTGCGACCTACCATGCTTCTGATGCACCAGTGTCTACATGCGTGCGGCCGCAAGTTTCAGTCCGACTTGCCAGTGTCAGCGGTATGTGCCCTGTCCGTTTGCGGCGCGTCGCTGCTCTGCGGCGGCGTTCTCGATGGCACAGCACATGAAACTCGGTTTTTTGGTCACGGCTGAGAACCGCCTCCCGCTCGTGGATCTGAGACCTGATGTTTGTTGGGACCTCGTCATGTTGTGTGCTGATGTTGTGTGTTGTTTCTTGTGCTCGCAGAGCGTGACTCCCAGCCGCACGCCAAACTCCAAGGGCGGCGGCAAGGGCGCCAAGACGGCAAAGTCCGACAAGGGCGGCAAGGACAAGGTAGTCGGACTGTGGACGGAGCCTTGCTGCGGCTCCCCCAGCGTTGACCCGCCCAGGGCTCCTGAGTTGAGAGTATGGGCAATGCCCTGCTGCGCTGCCGGTGCACCAGCGCAGTCGCACAGCTGGCTCCGCACAGCCGCCTCTGCAGCTGGCCTTCCATCACGGAGCATGCACAGCCACACGAACAGATGTGTCCGAGCCCCTCTGCCCCCTAGCGCCCGACCTTGCTGCTGCGACAGGAGGGTCTGGCGCAGACGATCAGCCTGCCGGGGGGCGGGTCCTCGGAGCTGGACATCGTCATGAAGCTGCACAAAGTCGAGCGCCACATCCGCAACAACAAGCTCAAGGTTGCTGCCCGCCAGGATTCTTTCCCGGCCCCTTGAGGCCTGCGCCCGCGCACACTCCTGGTCGCGGCCCCCTCGTGCTTCGAACAGTGACACTGCTCCGGCGTGCCCCACAGTCCTTGACGCGGTATTTTTCATAATCCCTGCGGACACGGACAGCCTTAAGACGTCTGTAACGTCTGGAGTACATGAATGTCTAAATCTTGTGCCATTGGCGTGCATATAGCGAAGCAGCCATGGCGCCAGCGGCTCCCCCTTCCTTCGGCGCTTGTAGCAGCGGGCTGCACAGGCGGCGCTCTCATGGCACGTGTGAGCGGTTGGCCGAACAGCAGCGACAGAGTCTGTCGCTGTGCGCTCAGCCTCTGCATCGGCAGTAGCAGAAGTGCTGGTCTGGGGAAGGTGCATCCTCACGTGTTGGATTCCCAAGATACCGCTCCCAGTTTGCGGTCTTGGCTGTGTGCTGCAGGTGACGCTGACGGAAGAGATTGGCGCGGCGGGCGGCAAGGAGCTCAGCAGCAAGGCCGAGGCCCGCCGACTGGTGCTGACCCTGTGTCATCACCAACCAAAGAACAAATGGGATTTGAACCCCAAATTATATTAGCAGTACAAGCTACTTGCAAGGTCTTCGCTTCAGATGAGTTGTCAACTGTTGATTCCCTCCTCGCAGGCCTTTTACCTGTTCTGGAACATCAAACCCTACTTCGACAGGTGCCCCCGCCTGCCTGCCTGCAAGCCCTTGCTGCCACCAGTCGGAGTTGGTGTGCCTGTACGACTCATGCGCTCTGGCGGTTGCCAAAGATCATGCATGCGGGGCTGCTGAGTGCGATCGGTCAGGAGCTGCCATTATCAGGGAGGACCTGGTATTGCCTGGGCGGTGACGCTGCACCGAGGCATTCGCGATGGACATGCGAAAATGTCATGTGCCGCTCGTGCAGGAACTACATCATCCGGGAGGACCTGGAGCACTTCCTGCCAGCCAAGAAGGCAGCCAAGGCCTTCGAGATGCTGGACGTTGACTCCGATGGCAAGGCGCGTCCCGTCCTGCAGTTTGCTGTTTCTGCCGCATTTGGCCCGTTCCTGCCGCATGTGGCCCACACATAACATCGGCGATCTACAGGCACGGTCCCCTCGAGTGCTGGCCTCAGCAGCCGGGAGGAGGCAAGTGCGCCGACTGCGCGCTACAGTCATACTGTGCACACCGGGTGATGTGCCGCAGTGCAAGCAGTCGAGCCGCCTGATCAGCGCGGTGCACGATGCACGGACACGGCTGCAGCGGGCGTTTGCAAGCGCGGGCGGTCCCAGGTAACGAGCTGCTTCCCTGTGGCAGATCCTCCAATGCCGTGCACCTCTCGAACCCGAAAGGAGTCGCATGCTGCTCGCAGGTGACGCTGCACAACACGCGGGATGCGGTGATCCAGGTGTACCGGGAGCGCCGCAACCTGGCGGCGACGCTGAAGGACACGAAAACCGTCATCGGGCGGCTGGAGACGCTGATCGGCGTCACCGTCCACATCGCCTTCATCTTCTTTTACCTCCTCATCTTCCGGGTGGGTGTTACTGTTTTACTAGTGAAGTAACCCAACTGTATTTCCTCAGCCGTGTATCCGTCTGCTTCTGTATGGACAACCATCTTTGAAGCTTTCTGTCACCCTTGCAGGTGAACGTCAACAGGGTGTGGCTGACGGTGTCGTCGGTGCTGCTGGGCCTGTCCTTCATCTTCGGCAACTCCATCCGCAACGTCTTCGAATCGGTCGTCTTCCTGTTCGTGGTGCACCCTTTCGACGTCGGCGACGCGCTGCTCGTCACCGACCCCTCCAACGCCGGTGACGGCCCCCAGTACTCCAAGGTGGGGCCACCCTGTAACTCATCCCACCCCTGTGGCACTCCTATTGCTTTTTGTTGAACGCTTGTTGCGGCAGCCCTTGCAGTGCGTTCGCAGCAATGCATCTTACGATCTTTGCTGCCACTGCTGCTTCGCACCGGCCTGCACTGAGCTTGGATGCTGACGGCTTCCATTGTTGCACTGTTGTGTGACAGGTGGAGGAGATCATGCTGCTCAACACCAAGGTCAAGCGCTGGGACGGCGCCTGCGTCTACGTAAGTTCTCCACCCCCACGCTCTGTGCTCCTGATTGTCTCACCGCACCCTCGTCTGCTGCGCGCATGCGCATGCTGCCGCAGCGCACGACTGACAGCACCCGAACAGCATGCCGATGCAGGCCTGATGGTGGCGACAAACTCGACAGGATCTAGAGCGAAATTGACAACGACGCTTGTCTTGTGCAGTATCCCAACGCGGTGCTGAACACCAACCCGCTCATCAATTTGTCGCGCTCCGACAACAAGTGGGAGTTCTTCAAGGTAATAGGGAGCTCCTTCTATTGTCTCCGGATCCTTTCACGCTGGGGAGCGGGAAACACCGAAAACCGTCACCCTGCCAACACAAGGATGCCGCCGGTTCTATTTGCGAGGCCATCGAGGCCACACCCCGGCGGACATGCTTGCCCTTGGCAGCCGTCCATGCACCCCAGTCGCAGATCTGATCCTCGTGGTCACTGCCCGCGGAACCGTGCCCCGATCGACAGCAAAGCGCCGGCCCCGGCTTGGTGGCGCCTGGCCCGAGCCACAACCGACTCAAATGTGTGACTTGTCGCCGCGCAGATGTACCTGGACATCGGGACGCCGGGCTCCGTGTTCGAGGAGCTCAACGAGCGCATCAGGGAGCACCTGGGCGCCTTTTCGGGCGAGTTCAGCGGCCAGTTCTCCGCCATGAACATCTCCAGCGGCGACCCCATGAAGATCCAGCTGGGCGTCTTCTTCGAGTACACCCACAAC
The DNA here is from genome assembly GCA_033439295.1 of Deuterostichococcus epilithicus. Classification (NCBI taxonomy): domain Eukaryota; kingdom Viridiplantae; phylum Chlorophyta; class Trebouxiophyceae; order Prasiolales; family Stichococcaceae; genus Deuterostichococcus; species Deuterostichococcus epilithicus. The sequence continues at coordinate 1,502,191 of JAVTLE010000007.1, forward strand.
GGTGCGTCCCAGGCGCCGCCGAGAGTGTCCGCATCGCAGCTTTGAATGTCAGGGCCGTTCCTGAAGCGGTGGGACCACTCCGCGGGCCGACAGGGCATGGAGGGGTATGGAGGGGAGGGGACGCGGGCAAAGGCTGGGGCCGCAGGCAGTTGTCGCCGCTGGAATGCTGCGCCCACATGCTGCCATGAGTCATGGCCAACAAGCAGGGCCTGCCTGGCACACGCTGGGACTGTGGTGAGGCAGGGTAGTGACCTCTGCTGCCTGTGTTTGGAATCGATCCTACACTGAACCCTGGCCTCGTTGGCGCGCGCAGGCGTGGACCAGGGGCGGACCAACAAGGCGCGGCACAGCCTGTTCGTCATCATCTGCGAGACGCTCACCGAGCTGCAGGCCGTGTACAGCCTCCCAGCCTTCTCCCACGACCAGCGGTGCGCGCCCCGCCTCTCCTCAAATACACACACAGGTCTGCCTTGCTGAGTGCCCACGCCTTGTGTCTGGTGGATGGCAAGCGGTAGCATGCGCTCGAGGCTTCCTCGACTGCCTGCTGCAGACACGGGCTACGAGCCAGTTCCGCCAAAATGCTGCTCAGGCGCTCGGACCATCCTCACCAGCAGCTTGCACACCTGGCAGCGGAAGGATGCTGCAAGTTATTGGGCTTTCAAGTCGGCCATCGTGACTAGCCCGCCAGCAGGTCGCTGCCTTAGAATTCCTGCGTTATGATGTCACAACTGCTGCACAGCAGGGGACGAGGCGACAACGAGACGGCGCAGCAGGCGGCCATGATGTCTGGCGGCAGTGGAATGCTCGGCGCCAGTGCCTCCAGCCGCCCGTATAGTTTCTACTGAGGAAACAGCCGGCCAGCAGAGCCGGCAAGGAGGTGGGCCTTTGGCCTGCCGCCATGAGGGATTGGACGTAGTGCATACCGGCATCAAGGAATCAAAAGGGGCAGAACTACGGTATGACTACTTCGGAGCAGGAGCAGAGGAGAGTTCGGCGTGATGGTAGTTATGAGCGATGTGGTGCCGCCGCAGTGCGGGACTGTACTAAATTGAGCTTTCCTGCAGATCGAGACATGGAATTGCAGAATCACAACGTTTCTGGGAATTGAAGTGCAGCACCAAATGGGCGGCTGAAGAATTTAAAAGTATCTGCCTAGCTGATGCGGCTGAGGGCTGCATCGATTTGGTCGTTGGCAGCAGGTACAGATACTGGTTGTTTTTGGCGGCAATAAGCTGGTAGAACGAACATCTGGTATGATTACCATGGCGCACGCAGTCGTGACAGACTCATTGTAGATGCAGTGGGTTGCAGAGAGAACAGATCTGCAGCCCGAAATTTACGTACTGCCTAGGCGAGTCCCAAAACTTCAATTTATTATTGAAGACGACTCCTAAACTGCGCAGTTTAGAATTTCAAATTCTTGAAGACCACTCCTAAACTGCGCTTTCATACCCTTAAGTTTCCATTCACCCAAGCTGCACAAGTGCTTGGGAAAATACATCCAGTCACAACTCATCTCCACTTCATCAGATCAGCCATGTACAATGCCGAGTCTCGGACGAAATCTGACACACTAGATAGAATGGAACAGCTACAGCCTCGGCTTGCTTGTGCCGACGCCGAAACAATCTACTAAGAAACCACGGACACGACCGAAGTGAAGCGAGGAAGAGGCCATACACATGACGCCATCAGCCCTGGGCAGGGCCTGGCGGTGATGGTAGTGCAGTAGTGGCTGCTGCACATTCAGTGCCTTAAGGGTGTTAAGCACCTCTGGTCGCAGCGCCCGCAATGCTGCAGTACGCAGCACCAGTGCAGAGACGGCAGCGAAGCCGACACTGAAGTCGTCGAGCTGACCGTTCGTCCGTGCGGTTTGTGGGAGCGGCTGCGGCGGCGGATCCGGCGCCAGCGGCTGCGGCGCCAGCGGCTGCGGCACTTGCGGCTTTGGCTGCTACCTCGCAGGCCGGCCAGTAGGCGGTCGGCTCAGTGACTATTCCCGGCGGTGCAGTAGCACGCCCGACAGGCAGGGGCGGTGGCTCCAGCCGGGCAACGGCCTCCTGTGACGGCTGCGGGGCGGCAGCGACCAGGGCGGCGCCAGCCACCTCCCTTTAGCCGGCGGCAGGTCGACGGCGCCCAGATGCACGGCGGCAGCCCGCGCGCGGCGATCGAGAGCCGCGCGCAGCTGGTGCGACGACAGCCTTGGCGGCGCCGGTGACGCCGGCCCCGCATTGCCTGCAGGCGACGGAATGCCGAGTCGTTCGCCCGCAGCATGAAACAAGTATGAGATGATGGCGTAGTGCTGCTGGCGCAGCTACCAACCGAGGCGACATACCGTACAACCGCGATAACCTAGCTCGCGGTTCTGTACGATGCGAATGAGACGATGGACACTTCGATACGAGGCGAATGAGACGATGGACACTTCGATACGAGCTTGTCTATTCCACCTTGCGCAATGTTTGAGGCAGCAATCAGCTAACTGTTGCGATGTTACGTACGCGAATCCATTTTTATCCGGCATTATACTGCAGTCCGGCATTATACTGCAGTGGAGGTGAGTCACTGTTGCGATAGAGGTGAGTCAGCGCACGTGCGTGCTTGTGCCACTTCGCGCAGATTCAGACAGTCAGAGGCTGACCACCGCACAGAGTCCGCTGGGCTCATACCACAATGAGCCAAGACTGAAACTATCAGAGACAAAAGCACATCCTGCTATGCTCCTCAAGAAACTCACAAGTAAAAGCGCTTACATGCAGTGGATTGCAGCGGGGGCGGCAGCCGCCGTGTGTGGGCGTTCAGCCAGTGGGCGGGGCTCATTATCCTGAAGTCATCGTAACAACAGGGGGATTCAGCAACAGCGAGGAAGGCAGTCACCTGGCAGTATCTCGCTGCTTGACAAAGGCCAACTTCGTTCGGCGGCGGCGGCGGCTGTTTGGAGCATTCACCGCCACATGGCCGTGCGGTTCGTTCAACAGGTACAAAGCATTGATTTTCTCACATATCGGCAAATGTCAAGTCCACAGCTGTGCAGACGCCCAACGACATATACCAAATAAGCAATAAAACAAACCAGGGCAAATGTAAACCTATGACACCGCACAATCCGTCAATAAACCTCACGCACTTGCTCACACACTTCAAAATTGTCTAAGGGTTTGCGGAGCAGCTCATCAGGCGATCATTTCGGCCTGGCAGAGCCGACGCTATTGGTGCACCGCCGGCTGCACAGTAGCAGCCTCAAAATTGAGCGCTTCTGAGGGCTCTGCGACAACCTGGTCCGGGGCAACAATGTCCAGAGGCGTCGATTGAAGCATCGGTCCCTGCACCCTATAGCCGCGGCTGCGGCGGCTGCTGCTGCTGCTGCTGCAGCTGCACGGGCCGCTGTCCTGAAGACCTGTCTGGCGAGACGTCCGGCTCACCGTTCTGGCGACAATGCTGCCGCAGAGCCGTCAACAGGCGGAGCCAACGCGTCCTGCTCAGCCGAAGCCGGCTGCGCTGCGGCGTCGGTTGCCTTTGCAGCAGGCAGCTGCTGCGCCGCGGTAGCAGCCTTCGCATGGCGTCCGAGAGCCGCGCGCAGGTGGTGCGTGGACAGCCTTGGTCGATGCGGCGGCGCCAGCTCTGCATCGCCTGCAGGCGCCAACATATCAGAGAGTTCAGGATTTGGCTTTAGGATTTAATTCGTTTCGACAGTTGGGAACCTGCAGACGCTCTGCTGAGCTCGCTTCCGATGTGCCATCAGAGGCAGCTGTAATGGGGACTGACCAGCTTTCGGAGGCCGCGACGGCGGCTCCTGCTGTGTTGTCAGCGACTGCTGCAGAGATCCGGCCACCTGAGGACCTGGAGGCTGTGCCAGTTCTGCCATTCTGGCTGCTAACGGAGCTGCCGATGGCTGGTCTCGCACTGCAGGGCCGCCCAAGGGCGACTGCGCGGATGATGGTGAAAGCTGCGACGCCAGCTGTGGCGACACAGCAGCCGACCGCAGCCGCTGCTGGAGTGGGCCACCCGGCGGTGCGGTCGCCATGGGTGGCGGCGCAAGTGCTGCGGGCGGCGGCTGCGCAGGTGCTGCAGGCGGCGGCCCCAGCTGCACCGGCGGSTGTGCAGGTGCTTGTGGCGAHGBCCCTCCCCAAACCGGTGGCTCGCCCGCTGACTGTGCTGGGGCTGCAGGCGGCGGCCATTGCAGACCTGGCGGCTWGGCCGGCGACTGTGCGGACAAGWCAGYWGGACSKTGCAAAKGCGGCTGCTKAGCAGGCACCGCGGTTGGCGGCACTGCCGGCGGAGGCTGCGGGGCGGCTGCGGCGGCAATGGCGGGGCGAGGGTTCGGCGGCGGCCCGGGTGGAGGCAGCGGCGGCGACGATGGCGGCGGCGACGGGGGATGGGTGGAGATGGCAGAGGCGACGGCGGCGGTCGAGGTGGCGGCGGGCTGGGCGGGTTTGGGGAGGCGATGGCGGCGGTCGAGGTGGCGGCGGGCTGGGCGGGTTTGGGGGAGGCGATGGCGGCGGTCGAGGTGGCGGCGGGCTGGGCGGGTTTGGGGGAGGCGCGGCGGCGGCCGGGGTGGTGGTGGAGGGGGCGGACTCGGGGGAGGCCGTGGCGGCGGCCGGGGCGGTGGTGGAGGGGCGGACTCGGGGAGGTCGCGGCGGCGGGCGGGGTGGCGGCGGTCTCGGCGGCGGCGGCGAAGGTGGCGGCGGCCTTGGAGGGGCCTTGGCGGCGGCGGCAATGGCGGCGGCCTCGGGGCGGTGGGGAAGGCGGCGGCGGTCTGGGAGGTCTGGGGGCGGGGAAGGCGGCGGCGGGTGAGGCGGTTTCGGCGGGTTGGGCGGAGGGGCGGCGGCGGGCTCGGGGGCCTGCAACGAGCATGTAGAGATGGGAACTCGCAAGTCTGGCATTGCGTTTTCTCTTTGTGCACACAGAGAAGGTCGGTTGAGAGCAGTTGCTGTGCATGCCTCCTAGTCCTCCCATGCCTGTGGTTGGCGAAGACGACAAATTGTTGCATCCAGCAATGCAACACAGCACCTAATAAAATACAGCTGCTGCTTGCTCTGCATATGCCGGTGGTGCAGATCCCGCATTAGATCCAACGCAGAAGTGTAACCGACATGCGTGCCCACTGTTGAGACTGGTGTTGGAGATGCAGAACAAAGAAACCTCGGAAGAGGCAGTGTTGCAAGCGCTTTGAATGCAGGGATTGATGAGCACTGGATGAACAGGTGAAGCACCAGCGAAGTAACAGAAGCCGCAGGTCATGCAACCTGCGCACGAGTGCAACCGGTAACAGGCCCGATGAGACGAGCAAAGCGAACCTTGGCGGCGGCGGCGGCCGTGGCGAGGGAGGGGGGCGCGGCGGCGGCGTGGGCGGTGGCGGCGGCGGCGGTGAAGGGGGCGGACGCGGCGGCGGGCTCGGCGGCGGGGTCGGCGGTGGGGGCCGCGGCGGCCTGGGCGGCGGCTTCGGCGGAGGCGGATTCGGTGGGTTTGGCGGAGGCGGCTGAGGGGTCGGGGCGGTGGCGGCGGCCGGGGCTTGGCGGCGGCCTGGGCGGCGGCGGCGGGGGCTCGGCGGCGGCGGCCTGATCAACATGCATCAGAAGGTGAGCCTACCAGCTTTGCTCTTGTGTGGATCTCTTCTCTGTATCTAAGACTGATGTTTGAAGCAGTGTCGAGCGAGATGCACAAGCACTATCGAAGCAGCGAACAAACCTGGGCGGATTTGGCGGGGGTGGGCGTGGCGGCCTGCACATGACACGATTCCGCAGAATCAAGAGCTGTGAACGGAAAGTTCTGAGACCTTTGGCATCACTTTATTACTAAAGAGCGGCGGCAGATATAAAGGCACCCACTTGGGTGGAGGAGGGATGGGCGGCGGCGGCGGCATGCGTGGTGCAGGTGGATTTGGAGGAGGCGGCCTGTGTGTCAGAGCATGGGGTTGCATCAGGTCATTGGTGGGTCTTAACGAGAATCCTGAAATCAGCTTGCGGGCTCAGCAAACTCAGCATGCAGACTCAGCATGCAGCACCCAGCGAGTCAATGGTCTGGCTGTCACCTGGGTGGTGGAGGGTTGGGAGGTCTGCAAGGCAAACCCACGATGCCCAATTAGTCCTTGGCTTCAGAAAAGTAAGCTGACAAACGCTGCTTGCGTCGCGACCCTGAGATTGGCGAGATCAGCAGCATCTGCTTGGAAGTGCTGCATGCCGTTCCAAACTTGCCAATCAGGCAGTAAGAGGTACCGACATCTGCTGGAGCCATCATGATTGCGCACTTTGGGGGTTTGGGCGGCGGCGGAGGCGGCGATGGCGGCGACGGCGGAGGCCTGCATGTGAGAATTCCATGTGGCGCACTTGCCAGTATGAGGTGGTGGAGTGAATTTCATAGCATACATGGAATTCTCAAAGGTGCGTCACTGATGCAGTCCTAGCCGTTGTGGGAGGAAGGATTAATGAATCACCTGGGCGGCGGCGGCGGCGGCGGCGCAAATATATCGACGCACATGTTGTCGAACGTGATCTGTGCCTGCCAGGGCGCACACGACAGCGGCCGCCCGTTTGCATCCGTCAGCCACTTCAGCTCCCCGCCATAGATGTTGAAGGTCACCTGCAATGGTGCGTGAGGCAAAACAATTGCTGCACGAAGGGGTGAGGAGGAGGATGGGGGACAACAAAGTGCCGACGGCGGCTAAACGCCCTAGATAGCACCCCAAGCAAGCTGGCTGGGGCCCAACATGATCTATCAGCGTGCATGCAATTAAACGAACCTGGGCTGCCCAGCCCCACGGATTCGCAGACGGGCCCCAGTCTGCGGAGAAATCACCTTGTCGACAAGGGAGAAGTTGGCACTGGGCTGGATGAGGGAGGTGTAGCCATGCTCGCCCAGCTGTACCAGCTCGGAACCCACCAGCTGGTACTGCAGACAAGCAGGAAGCAGCCGCCTTCAGCATTGGGCTTGTCACATTTAGATCGTGTTCATGGGACAGGAGGTTGTACCGGGAATTGAGGAGGAGAGTGGAGAGAGCGGGGCCTGCTTCGCGATGTGCAATGCGCGCCGGCATGCGTATGATGCTCACCGTGGATCATAATCAAAATGCACAGCGGATCAGGAGCCAAATGAGCGAGCAAGGCAGGTGTTGCACCCTGTAGTAGCCGCGCATCTGGACTTTGAGGTAGTTGCGGCAGTAGGGCTTTGCATAGAACGAGTACAGCGCAAATGCTCGGCCGTAGTCGTTCCTGCGCAGACACACGCAGCTTGGGTACTGCGATGCATGCGCCATTTAAACGGCGTCCTTAGAGAGGGGGTCGCAGCGGTAGCATTCGAAGCACAGGATGATGCGCAGGGCGTGGGCGTGGTGTCGAAGCTTACCCCATCTGTGCAAAGGAAGTGCTGGTGACGATGTTGTTCGGCGGACTCAGCGTGTTGGCGTCCTGCTGCGACACGAAGTTGGTCCACGGCAGCCCTACGTACCCAAACCTGCGCAGCACGTGAAGCACGATCGACCGGGGCTCGGCATGCGGCCTCGCAGAGCTTTTCGCGAGCACAAACCATGGTGCAGCAACTGAAATGGCAGGCGATGCGCGCAAGCAGTTGCCGGCCTCATTCTCCTGCTTTCTCAGGGAGGCGTCCTGCTGACATGCAGGCCAGACTCCGTGATGGCTGTGAACAAGGAGAGCACAACAGCAGCCTCATCCTGCGATGACAAGCGGCCGTAAATGTGCTGGAAGCCTAGCGTCAGCATGCCGTGCTTGATCCAATGCTGCACAAGAGCTCATGGCGGTGAGCTTGAAGGGTTCCAACGCCTGATGTGTTCATCGTTGGGTTTTGTTCAGTGGGGACGGCAGGAGAGGCGACGCACAAGTCGCCGGTCTCGGTGACGTCGTCAAAGTCCAACAGCTGCGCCTCACAGAAGCTCGGCGTCGGTGGCGGTACATTATAGACCGGCCACAGCGAGCGGTCCAGCACCTTCAGACCGATGTTGTCGAGCACCACCGAGCGAGCCTGCGATGGAGAACGCCTAGCAGGGGTGACTTCCGGAGGTTGTCACTGTCGTGTGACAAGACATGCGCCATTTCAGCCCCTAGGCCGGTTCTGAGGGCCAGCTGCCCCGGGGCAGTGAGACATCGGCATTCAGGCCTCAATTCAACCGTGCGGCCTCTGGGGAGACAGCTTGTCGGTCTCATGTGCGTGGATTCGCCGAAACAGCTTGCCGACAGGCAGGGCGAAACAGAGACCGCAGGCATGCATATTATCGGCCTGCAAGTGCGGTCACACAGCGAGTTCGGTGTTGGGGGACTTGCCTCGTTAGTTGGGATGCTGGGAAATGGGCCAGGGACGCCGCCGGCTGTGGATATCATGACCATTTGCACTGCAGCAAAGGACGGTGGCAGCCACAGCAGCGTCTGCTTCTGGCACCGCAGCGTGAATGTCGCCGTGGCCACGATGTCGCCGGCCACCTGCAAAGTCGTGCACACGGAGAAGGTTCTGCAGTGATTCTGAGGCGGCCGCAGCACGCTTTGAATGCGCAAGACCGACACCCCGAGGCTCTGGCAATCTTGCAGCACCGCCCTTCACTGCCGTGGAAAGTCGCCTCCGGATGCATGTGGATCAGTCCTCGGCAATGCCCAGGTGGTCTTTGGGGAGGAAACCTGCAGACTGCGCATGCCGGAAGCGGGGGGAGCGCACCAGTCCGGTGAGCGTCATCTGCAGCTCGTCATACCATGCGGCCATGGCCCACAGGAAGTACACCTGCATCAGCAGTGGGCACCAGCACCATTCAGACCAGTCCAAGTGAGAGATGAACTCAAGGCGGGAGGCCGACGGCTGATGCCCGATCGGAGGCCAGCATGGCCATCATGAGCAGGCCCCGCGGGGGCGCGCTGCCGGGCTCGTGATGCGCGCCTGCATGAGGCTGCCCTCGAAGTATGCGGGCGGCGAGTACGCGAGGCTGGTGTACATGACCCCCGGCGACGGCGCATCCGTCAGGTACCGCAGGGCGTTGGGTATGTAGGCGGTCACGTTCGGCGCGCTCCACACGCCCAGGAAGCCTGCGGGTCGCCGCCATACACGGAGGTTCAGTGAGTGCACTACCGAAATTTGCTCAGAAGCAGAGTTGAGGGCGCCCCATCCACCTCCAGCAACGCGCTGCCAGGCGAGACGACCTCGCATGCTGCAGGGTGGGCGAACTCGACAATGCTTGCTGTCTCAAAGACACACATTGGTAGCTGTCGGGAGGCGCTGCACCCAACATACAGCGCGGCCAAAGACCCTGGACAAGTCAGCACCGCTTTGTCAGCGAGGAGGTGGCTTCAAACACACACTGTGGATGGACAGGCCATAGTATGGCCCCATGCTGTTGCTGATGACGCCGCCCCGCTCGTTGGGGTCCGTCAGTGCATTGGGGATGTCATCAAAGAACAGCAGCTCGTCGCCCGGGTCGCCGCCGACCGCTTGCCCCGGCGGCGCCGGCGGCGCCGGCGGCGAGGGCGGCCTGCGCAGTGACATTGGGCAGGCTTCGATGGCAGGACGGCCGGGCGCGTCACTGCCGGAAAAACCCAGAAGCACATCATGAATAAACCAGCCCAGCCTCTGAAAAGTTGCTCAACGTCCTCCAGCATGTTCTTGCACGATCTTGGGCAACTGCATGTGTCTCAGACACCACAGCACGCAGGCAGGAATGCAGCAGAAGGCGCAACGCACGCAGGCGGCGGGCGCGGTGGCGGCGGCGCTGCTGGCGGCGGACGTGGTGGGCTGTGAAACATCCCAGGTGGCAGGGCATCAACGGTGCCGTTTTGCCCCTGTGCACGACCAGGCGGCGGCAGCCGTTTGGCCGTGGGCCGGGGCTTCACTGTAGGCCGCTTTTTAGTTGGCTTCCGGATTGCTGTGGGCCGCTTCTTTGTCGGCCTCCGCTTCGTTGGCCTGCGCTTTGTGGGTCTCCGCTTCGTTGGCCTCCGCTTTGTCGGCTTGCCGCCACGCTTGTGACACCCGAACACACTGACGTAGCAGGACTGGTACAGGGTGCCATCCTTTCTGGCCTGCGACAAAAGCAAGCGCTCCAGCTTTGAATAGATTGGGAACTACATCAAAACAATTGGCGAAGCAGGCTACAGTGCACACCGCTGGCAGCATGGCGAGCAAGGTCATACCCATAGTAGGATGCAGGAAAGTTTGGTGCACATGCATTTTCATCAGCATAAAGCTGGGACAACATGGGCTGAGCGTCTGTGCGCAAGCTGTCGTCAAGCCCCACCCTGGCAATGGCCGCGGCAATGGTATTGCGCACGCGCTGCGGCAGCTTCTTCACAGGGCCATAGGCGCCAAAGCGCCGCTTCTCGCGATAGATGATCCGATCCACCACCGCCCAGTTGACGGTCTGCCCCGGCGGCGCGCCGTGCCGGTTCTCGGTTGGCTGGCGGTTGCGCACCGGGTCCCACCAGAGATCTGCATAAGCCGGCTTTCGCTTGGTCGGCTTTTTCCGCTTGATGGGCCGCCGCCTGGTGGGCCGCCGCTTTGTTGGCTTCCTGGACGCAGTGGCGCCGGCCAGCCGTGCGGAGGTTGCTGCGGGGTCAGCCTGCTGGGTCGCCGCCAGGCGCTGGCCCCCAGCGGAAGCCTGATCCGAGCTGGCGCTGAGCTGCTGTGCCGTGTCGCCCGCGGAAATGCTGCCATTGCTGAGCTGCGCTGCCTGCAGGTCTACCTGGGCGATGACTGCTGCCAATGGCGTCAGCTGTGGCGGCGGCTCCAGCACAGCACGCTTTATGTCAGCAGCCGCCTGCTGCATGCTGATGTCACGCTGCCGTGCCGCGTCGCCCGCGGACGCGGCGTCTGTGCTGGGCTGCATTGCCTGAGGGTCCCTCACGCCAGCCGCCTGCACTGGTGGCGGCAAACCCGGCGAAGCGGGCATGGTGGCCGCCGCCCGCGTCGGCACGGTGTTGTAGTGCAAATGGCTGCCGCGCTGCTGTGCTGGCCCCGCTGTGGAAATTGGAGGGCGGGCGGGCCGCTGCCGCCGCGCATGATCTGCTACCGCCGCTGAGGCCTGTGCAACCGCAGCCAGCCGCAGACCTGCAGCCGCGGCTCCCTGCCGGTTGAGCGAATGCGCTGCCACAGTGACTGCATCCGAGGCTGAAACCGGAAGACGACTGTCCTCCTCTCGGGAGGGCGTTGGCGCCACAGCTGAGGGTGGCACTGGTGCTGGCACAGCACTCCCGCCGGCTGCTGCCCGCTGCTCCATCAGCGCTTGCCCCAGCCAGCCGAGGCGCCCCGCCGGAAGATTGGGCGATCGCTCAGGAGCGAGTGCCGCCAGCCGCGCGGCACCCCACTGCAGCTGGTCCTCAGTGGCGGCGTGCATTGTAGCGGACCCCCGCTGAGGCTGTGCCCCATGTATGGTGCCTGCTGCCATGCCGGAGGCAGGCGGCTGCTGCAGCGCAGCCTCCCGGGGCGGCTGCGCCGCGAACGAGCGTGGCTGCAAGTAGTAGCTGGCATGTGGCACGTTGGCGTGCGCGCGCTGCTGTATGCGGTAGGTGCGCCCATCCGCGCGCTGCTGCACTTGAGCTGCTGCCGAGGGGTCGTCTGACTCCAGAGGCTGCGATGACTCCTGTGCATCGTGCATCCTCCGGCGCCACATGCACTGCGCCGTCTGCAGAGTTGCAACAAATATTCATCGGGTAGTATGTCACGCCCAGGTGTAGCGCTGTCAGCACACACCCGGCGCTATGCAGCGCACAGCCGGCAAACAGCATGCTTCACGGAGACGACATAGTCAGGAGCGGATATAAAGCAATACCTCCGGGGCCTGGCAGCTTTGCAGCGGGGAGCCCGCATAAGCCGGCTGCTCGCTGCTCGAGCCGTCCGCAGCATCGCCCGCGACCGCAGCGCAGGACAACAGCACCACCAGCACTGCTATCCATGTCACAAGCTGCGGTGCGGGCAGGCCACTTGTCAGATGGCAGGACTGGAAAGGCCGGTCGCACGCGTTGTACCCACGGGCACCTTGAATCGTCTGAGCTTCGATCTCAAGCATATTTGATGCCGGCGGCTCACCTGTCGGGCTAGCATCGATGCAAAAGCTGAGCAGAGGAGCCCACCAAGCCGACCCTGCCGAGCTCTGTCATAAAGCAGCCAGATGCCAGCATGGGGCCTTCAAGCCGGTTGCGAACGTGCAATCTGCTGTTCCGCGCGCACTCGGTGAGCGCAGCGAGCTGCAGGGCTTTCAGAAGTCGCGTCAGTGGAAAACAATGTCGAACCCGCTCCTGCTGGTGCCTTAGGCTGTTACACTGCTATCCCTCGGCAGCCCCTGTTGTCGCTTACGACAGAGCTCCGGCCTTGCACGGGTCCAGGACCTCTTGGCATGCAGGTAAGGATAATACCGAGAGGCAGAAAAGATTCCAACAGTCCCCCTTGCTCTATCGCCGCAACGTCCTGCGGGTCAGTGCGGATGATCGCTGCTGACGAGATCGCGGACCGTACGAGGTAGTGACGTCAGCGGACTCAGGCCAGCTGGGATCAGTTTCTGTGCACCCCCTCGGATCGTACGCACCCTAATCCCAACCTAATACCCTTCCGTCAGCCCTTTCCGCCACAGGGCGCCCGAAAATTCGCACAAGATGGCTGCCCTGCCGGGATGTGAATGCAGCCACTCTGATCGCCGGCCCGTTGCGCAGGACGGTCCCACAAGTCACACGCAATGGTCGCGGCAGGGGCAGGTATGCTGGCTGGCGCCGCGGCGCACGTGAGGCTGCTGCAGCCGCCACAGATCCTTGGCACCCGGCTGACGCCCTCGGCCGCCCGCCGCACGCCATGCATGGCCCGGAGCAGGATGGCGGTGCTGACCAGCGCGGTGCTGGACTTCGATACCAAGGTCTGGGAGAAGAAGCAGACCGACTTTGCAGGCAACACAGAGTTCATCTGGCCTGGAGGCCGCGACAAGCTGGAGAAGCTGCCGCAGGCTTTTGCCGGTATCAAGCAGATCGGTGTCATCGGCTGGGGCTCCCAGGCGCCCGCGCAGGTGGGCTCCGTGCTTCGTGAGCATGCTTGACAAGCGATCCGGCGCGCAATGCAGGCCATGTCGCCAACCTCCTCATGCACAACGCTGTCATCCGCAAGCAGACAACATCAACTTCATCCGTCAAGGAATCTTCTGCTGATCTTCCGGCCGGCTGACATGCCGGCCTCGCTTGTGCAGGCCCAGAACCTGCGAGACTCGCTTGAGGCCGCCGGCATGTCCGACACCAAGGTGACCATCGGCCTGCGGCCGAACTCCGCCTCCAACGACGAGGCCCGAGCCTGCGGCTTCAAGGAGGAGGACGGTACCCTGGGCGAGGTCTTTGACGTCGTCTCAAACAGCGACCTGGTCATCCTGCTGACCTCGGACGCCTCTCAGGCAAGAACGGCACTGGCCTCGCATGCAGCTCCCTATACATGACAAACGCAACGTTGACGGGTGGCATAACAGCAAGTGCGGCCAGAGGCGCCCTCGAAACCTCTGCATTGCTCGGCGCATGATACGTGCGGGGAACGATGTCAAATTATCTCTAATTTACTCACTGATCCGCTGATGAAACGAAATATGCTGACCCCGCCGCTGCTGCGCCATTCACTTCATCGAGCATGCGACCCTGTGACTTTTTCTGGAGGGAAATGATGCTCAAATATACTCTAATTTACTCCTGCTTCCTGATGACACACCATATCCTGATCCCTCCAGGACGCAATCACTCTCTGCAGCACGGATGCAGACTTGTGAATGCTCTTCTGACACCAGGCACGATCGTTAAGGCATGATCGGTTTGACTCCACAACTGACTGCCTGCATATTGCGGTGCCGCAGGCAGACCTGTACCCGCGCATTTTGGCAGGCATGAAGCCGGGCGCCTCGCTGGGCCTGTCGCACGGCTTCCTGCTGGGCGTCATGCAGAACGACGGCGTTGACTTCCGGAAGGACATCAACGTCATCCTGGTCGCCCCCAAGGTGACCCGCATGGCACGCCTCGTCCATCCATGATGGGTCGCAGCTAGCCTGCATGCAGCAGTCGCTTGCGGTAGCCCTTGTCCGTCCATGCCGGCCGACCGCCTGGCGCCTTGGCCGCCACAGCTCTGCCGACACGCAGGCTGAAGGGCCCACGATGCAAGTGGACATGGCGGGCGTCTGCCGACCATGGGGACTGCCAAGGCGCCCCCCCTGATCTCCCCTCTGGCACACCGACCTGCAGGGCATGGGCCCCTCGGTGCGGCGATTGTACGAGCAGGGCAAAGAGGTCAATGGCGCGGGCATCAACTGCTCGGCGGCGGTGCACCAGGATGCCACCGGCAACGCCGCGGACATCGCCATCGGCTGGGCCATCGCCGTTGGCTCGCCGTTCACGTTCGGTGAGCCCATTCCCAAGCCCACCCCGCCCTGGCCCATCTGCAACAGGCGGGTTTTGACACACGGCAATGCACCTGTCCGGGCTGCGCCGCCGGCACTGCTGCATGAAGCCGCCAACGCACAACACAGCCAGACTCCGCAGCTTCCCCGCGCACAGCCATGGCCCTGCCCGCTGTGTTTGCATGCTCCCATATAGACCGCCCTGCAGGCTGACTCACCCGCACAGCCCAGCCCGACACGGACATGATTCTTCGATTGCGCTGTGCAGCAACGACGCTGGAGAGCGAGTACAAGTCGGACATCTACGGCGAGCGGTGCATCCTGCTGGGCGGCGTGCACGGCATGGTTGAGGGCCTGTTTCGGAGATACCGGCGGCAGGGGATGAGGTACGGCACGATCTCTCCCGCCCCTGCTGCTGCTGCTGCTCCCGTGACCTGCGCAGGTCGATGAGGCGGAACGTCCATGCATTGCTGCCGTGGTGTTCTGAGGAACTGGTTCCCCCCATGCAAGAACGGTCGTCGGCAGCCGGTACCTGCCTCCGCCTCCGCACAGAGAGCTGTCGAGGCTTTGTGGCATCGACTGCTGCCGACCCTGGGCAGTGGCTGATGGGCCCCGCGTGCCTGCGCTGCAGCGACGAGGAGGCGTTCAAGAACAGCGTGGAGTGCATCACCGGCCCCATCTCGAAGATGATCTCCACCAAGGGCATGCCAGCGGTGTACGAGTCCCTCGACGCCCAGGGCAAGGAGACCTTCAAGCAGGTAGATGATATAAAAGTGTGCTGCAATCTTGCTTTCCACCCCAGCTTTCCACCCCAGGCTCAGCGCAGCACGAGCAACTGGTGGGCTGGGCTTCAGAATGCATAACATCGAGGAGGAGCTGCTTAGGTGTGCAACCTGGCATCTCGCGCCGGCTACATCCGGCCATGCAGAGATCTCACAGCTGACCCCGCAGCCGATCATTGCAGCGCAGCACCCCACACGCTCTGACTGCCGTGCGAAGCTGGTCTCGATGCTGCCCACAGGTGCCAACCTCACCCTCGGGAGCACTCAGTTGGCAGGCCCAGCGCTGCTGTTCCCCCTGTCACCTGTCACAAGGCCGCTGCTGAGCAGATTCTGTCCCTTTGGTCCAACAGGCCTACTCCGCGTCCTTCAAGCCGGCGTGCGACATCTGCTTCGAGATCTACGAGGATGTGGCGTGCGGCAACGAGATCAAGTCCGTTGTCAACGCCGGCCGCCGCTTCGACCGCTACCCCATGGGCAAGATTGACTCGACGCACATGTGGCAGGTGCGGCATCAACACACGTGACATCAGAGCTCCTCACTGTTACACTGACTGACCTGCTCGCCCGAGCTCCTGAAGAGGACGAATCCACTTTCTGGGGAAGTGCTGCAGCGAAAGGAGCAATGATGCGTGTGTCTCGTTCGTCAGAAGTGCGGCATCGCCGCCTTGATGACAAGCATTACATCACCACCCATTGTCTGAGCTCCCGAACATAACGCTGCAGCCTTGCCTTGCTACATTTGCCTAGTCGTGCCTGTGACCTGTGAGGATATAACCAAAACACAACCTTATCTACATTGTACGTATGCGGCTCCGGCCGCAGATGACTTGACGTTGATTTCTGAGGTCACTCGTCTACTTACTTGTCCCAGATGGCGTGTGCAGTGCATGCAAGGCCTTGCATTGCCCCTCGCTGGTGTGCAGCTGCTGTAGTTGCGGCAGCACATCAATGGGCCATAGACACTTCCACTACAGCCTCTGAACACATACCGCCTCTCCTGCGATCTTCTGAGACTCTGCTGGGGTTGCTGACCCGCAGGTTGGCCAGAAGGTGCGCGCAGCGCGGAACGAGGCGGACATCCCGCTCAACCCTTTCACAGCTGGCGTGTACGTTGCCACGATGATGGCCACCGTCTACGTCCTCAAGCAGAAGGTGCACTCCCTCCCTCCATAAAATGCTCCGGCATCGCTCAAGGAACACTGACGGGACACCAGGACGAGATGCCGAGCAAATGTCGCAGTGCAGTTCGCCACAGCTGTGGTCAAGGCGCGCACGGAAGAGCTCGAAGCTCTGCATGTGCATGTCAGCGTCGCTGCCGCGCAGCACCGGGCTACGTGCAAGCTGCAAAGTCGGCCAAGTGTGCTGACGGCGCGCCTGGCTAAACCCTAAAACCATGATGCAGGGCCACCCCTACTCGGAGATCTGCAACGAGTCGATCATCGAGGCAGTGGACAGCCTGAACCCCTACATGCACGCTCGTGGCGTCGCGTTCATGGTGCGCACCCGCCCAGCTTCCTTTTCGGACCCTGTCCAGGTTCCTGTCCTTCGTCAGTATCTGGCCGCCGCATGTTTCATTTCTTTTGCACAAGTGTGTCCTTACAAACAGGCTTGCGCATTTCATATTCACCAAACATGGAGGGCTGCCTGGCGGCACACCCCCAGAGTGCTCAGCAGCCTGTGCCCACAGCTGGTCCTGTGCCGTGGTTCTGATGCTGAAGCATCTTTCGTGTGCACCAGGTGGACAACTGCTCATACACAGCGCGCCTCGGCTCCCGTAAGTGGGCGCCCCGCTTCGACTACATCCTCGACCAGCAGGTGCGGCACCTCGTGGAATCCGGGGCTCGATCCAGGACGCGCACACTTCCCGTGCAACAGCGCCGCGGTGCTTCCTGCGTAGAGGTGGAGGTTTATTTGGTGACGCACATGACGTGGTGTGCGTCTACTCTCTGAGATGGCTCCTCCCCCTGCTCGCAGGCGTACGCAGCCATCGACGAGGGGCAGCCCCTCGATGAGGAGGTCTTCCAGCAGTTCCTGCAGGACCCTGTGCACCAGGTGCGCTAATTCAAAACCCTTTTATATATCCATGCCGCGAGCTCTGCAGATCTCCCAACTGCTGACTGCCTAGACGTGCAGTGGGTGATCGCCCTCGACTGGCTCCGGCAGATCAGCCGCCGGGCTGCAGAGCCACACTCTGTGTCTCAGATTCACGACACGCGAGCTTGTGACATGCACCTGCTTCGCTGTCGAGGTTGGCTGTGGCGTGCAGACGCTGATGGCAGATTTCCCCTGCTGCAGGCCATGGCGACGTGCTCCAGCATGCGGCCGTCTGTTGACATCTCTGTCGGCGGCGACGGCGACAGCACCGGCGTCGGCGCCGGTGGCGCCCGCACAGAGTACCGGAGCGCGGTCGCCACTGCCTAGGCTGGGGTTGCTGGCCACACAAACTGTATGCGCTCCGTGCAGAGCATATGGCGTTGACAGATGGGGTGTGGACTGCAGCGCTGCCGCTGGTTTTACCGGCACGGGAAGCAGTAGGCGGCATTGGGGTTTGGCTTCATTTTTGCCTGTGTAGCACGCTCGTGCTTCAGTCGTTGCTGGCGTGACGGAGAACATGGCATGCGGCCCCTTGGGAGCAGCATCATCAGGAACGACGGGCAACATCAGGAGTTCCCTTGAACCAGCAGTGTATCTGCCTTGGGGCCTCAATTCTCAAGTTTCTAGGAGGCATCGTGTTTTTGAGTGTGGTGCAAGACCAGACCAGCTGCATACCGTCCAATTACATCCAGCCAGAAACTTCCAATCGGATGTCATCATGGTACTCCAAACTATTGGCAGTGGCAAACGCTAGGCAAAATTCTAGCACAGTCAGCATCTGCACAGCACAACATCTGACCCTACAGCCTCCTGCACCCCGCCAGCTGCCACATGCATGTGCTTCTTGCACCCCTCTCTCCTGGGTGCGCCCTGCTGTCTTCATCTCCCGTTCCTGCGTCCAGCACCATCGCCACATCCACCCGCAGAAGCCGCACACACCCATGGCCGGGGTTTCGAACAGCCCTGCCTAGTACAGCAGGCCGGCGCCGTGCGTGCGCAGCTCGCGGGCGTTCCCGGACGTCAGGTGGAAGGCCGCCGCCGCCTCTTCCTGCCCGCCGCCCATGCCCGGCATGGAGCCCGCCCGCACCAGGTGCCGCAGCCATGCGCCCGTCTCCCCCATGTCGAAGCGAGGCACCTGCACGCAGCGCCAGTTAGCCTTTGGGAAGGGCGCCTGCGGTAAGGGTGAGCAGGCAGCAGGGATGGAGCCTCTGCCAGCCGCCTCGAGGCGCAGCAGCATGGCCCCGCCCAGGCAGAACCTGAGGCAGCATGGCGCCGCCACGACTGCGCCCAGCTGCATGCTTCCCTGAAGGAGCCGCAACCGGGCACACCAAACAGCTCGCCCCCGGTTGACCAGTCCACAAAGCAACGGCAGCGCTGGAGAACTGCAGCGGCATGGGACGTGGTGCTGGAGCCGCGTCGCACCTCCACAAGCGAGCGCTTGGGGCGCGGCACCACGATGCGGTCGCTGATGGCGGCGCCGCGCGTGGCCGCCGCGACGGCGACGCCGCCCGCCGGGGGCGGGCCGTTGAGCAGCGACTTGAGTGCGTTGGCCAGCCGCAGCTCCGTCGGCAGCAGGCTGCGCTTCCGCATGCCGCTCCACTCGTGGTAGCCGGTCACCCAGTACAGCGCGTTCCAGTCGTCCACCGCAAACAGCACCGGCACCTGCGGGGTGGGGGACCATAGCCTGGGGACAGGGGTGAACAAATCAGCTGTGCGCACTCGAGAGTTTGGGTCGACGACAGTGCGGTCGAGGCGGCGGAGCGCACAAGCATGCCAAAGGCCCGCACGCAGGGGAAGTTCAGATCCCGCTGTTGGGCTGCGACAACACACGGCGCGCATGCAACGCCAGGCAGATTTGGGTGGCCTGCCGGCTGGCAGTCGTCAGGCGGCATGGCCAGGACAGCCTGAGCTTGGACTTGCCATTATGAATACACATGGAAGTGATTTCAAACTGAAACGACGCTCACCTGTGTCTGCGACCTGAGGACCTGCAGCATCTCCACTGCCGCCGCCGTCGCGATGTGCGGGTCTGTGGCTGCGACACCCTCTGCAAAGGTGCATCGGTTGGTGTCAGCGATCGCACAACAGGAGTGGCTCATCAGCCTCGCGTTGGACGCCAATGCAGGAATGTACTCGGAAGCTCTTATGCAGCTCAAAAACCAGCAAGCCCTGCCGCCCCGCCTTGGCCACTTGTGTGACATGCAGCCTCTACGAAAAGTCCCGACGGCGCCAGGACAGCCACCAGCAGGCACACCAGGCCGCTGCTGCTTGTGCACGCACATGTGTCTGCAAAGCCGTCACGCCTCACCCGCGACCACGTCGGCCAGGCTGGCTCCTTGTTTCGACGCTGCCGGCAGCGCTGCGAGCGCCTCGCTGTGGCGGCCCGCCACAGAGCGCATCAGCAGCTTAGCGGCATCGGGCGTGTCCCAGGTCCCCTCCTCGTTCCTGCGCGAGCGGGATCATATGGTATCACCTGCTGAGTATGTCTTCGTGCTGGCAGGTGCTTGGGCAGCCACAGCAAGGACGGCACCGGCAGGCGTCAGTTGTGAAGGGCATCGCCAGCAGGACGAAGACACTCGCAAACCTGATGGCACGCTGCTTCTTGCAGGCAATTGATTCCCAAAGAATCGCAGTAGCACCTGCGCGTCCTGCTCCGGGCCCAGCCAAACCCTGACCCCCTTCAAACCCCTCATACCGTCCCCAGCAAGAAGGTTCTGCCACAGACGGCTGCAGGGCGTGAACTTGTGGAAGCAGCCATCAGAAGATGGAACGTTTCTATCAACATGCATTCAGCGCGCGACTTTGCTCGCAGCCACCTAACTTGCTGTCTGGTTTTTAGGTGACGTGTTTGGCGCGCACTTGTGGAAGTAGCCGCCGTTCATGAAGATGGAAGCAGACGGGATGTAGACGACCAGCCAGGCGGAGGAGCGTGCCCAGTCCGCCAGTGCCGCCAGCACAGTGCTCTTGCCGCCGCCTGTGGGGCGGTCCACATGCTTCGTGCGGCTGGGCGGCAGCAGGCTGTTTCACCCTTGACGCAAATGAACTGCAGCAGCAGCGGCAGCAGCAGCAGCAGCAGCGGCGGCGGCGGCAGCAGCAGCAGGATCACCGGAGGTGCGGCGTTGTGTGCGGACGCAAAGGATGTGTACAAGCCAGCAGGACAGGGGGCGGAGGGTCAAGAACGTCTCGAGAGGTGCGCACCCGAGGGGCCGCTCAGGAACAGCTGCGGCCGGGATCGCGAGGCCACCGTCTGCACCAGCTCATGCATGACGCGCCGGTACATGAGCAGCTGCGAGCGCGTCGTGGCAAACTCCTCCTGTGACGCCGTCGCAGAGACGTGTCAGGGGTTGCAAGGTCAGGCAGGCCGATCTTGCGACGGCCTGGCGTGGCCCGCCCCCGAGCCGCTGCAGCTGCATTCTGCCTGGTCCATTCTCTTATTTGGCTGCTGCTCAGCCACTTTCGCAGAACTGACATCCGTAGAAGAATATTTTCCAGGCACCAGCACTCCCGCCGCACCTGCAGCCCCTTGCAGCCGCCCTTCAGCTGGAAGGTCTCGCCCCGCGCGGCCGCCGACGCGTAAAAGTCCAGGAAGGCCTCCGGAATGTTGGCGGCGCCAAGCTCAAAGAATTTGCCAACGTCCACCTCCGACAGCTCCGTCACCGGCTTGCTCGCATGCCATTCCAGCCTGCGCTGTGCAGCGTCAGCCGTCACACCTCACCGCATTCGAGTTCCTGCCATTGATGCCTTGAGGGAGGCAGCGCCTGACATGCACGACTCCGCAGCGCGCTGTCATGAAATTGTACATCAGTACAGGCTGCATGCCAACAGAAGCTACACGAAGGACCACGGCAGGATGCACGACAGGCTCCATAGCCGCAGGGCGCATCATCGCACGCCCCGCAGCAGCAGCACAGCGGCTCACCTCTCGCGCTCCGCGGTGGCCAAGTCGGCTGCCGTCGGTCCGGTGTCCACCTTCTGCTTAGACGCGGCCTGCGCCGCGGCCTGCGCTGCGGTCAGGTCCTTTGCTGCGGCCGCCTGCCTGCCACTGCTGCGGGACGCTTTCGTCGCGCGGGTCGCAAACTCCCGGTGCGGCTGTGCCCGCCCGGCAGGGCTTGCCGGCCCATGCTGCCCGCTTCCGGCGCTGCTGCGGCTAGGAGCCAGCTGCTGGGGCTGCTGGATGTGGGAGCCGCAATGCAAAGCCGGGGGCGCCGGGGCGCCAGCGCCCATGGCGGACGATGCCGCAGCTGCAAGGCGCTGCCAAAAGCTATCGGCTGCCGGGGTGAGTGTCGCCGAGGGCGGCGCGGTGATGCCGCTTGCTCCTCTGCGAACAATGGGCCCGAACTTTTGCCAGGAGGGCTGTGCAGTGGCTCCTGCTGCATGCGGGTTTAAGTGCAGCCCGGCAGCAGATGGATGGCAAACGCGCATGGTGTTCTGCTTACCTGGTGACAGATGTCAGTAAGGATCTGCTGAGTCGCGGCATGGCGCCTCCAAATGTGCAGCTCCACCGACGACTGTCTGCCCCTCAGAGTACAGCGGTTCGAGAGGGAGCAGCCGTGTCGCTTCTAATGTCCTCAATGGGACGGTGATCGAGTGATCGTTGTTTGCTCTGAAGGCCTGCACGAGTGCACGGCGTGTCCGGAAGCCGCAGATTGCCGGTATTTGGAACAGGGGCACAGGAAGTAGCCCGACGGGGGCGCGTCTGCATCGGGGGCGTACATAAAGCCGTTTGCGTGAGCTGCAAGTGGCGCTCCCTGGGCTCGCTTGCGTGCTGGCACCGCAACAGTGCGCAGTCGAGTCGCTTGTGACTGGGTGCAATCGTACCTGAGCTACTCGGGGCGATACGCTGCGATGACAACTGAAAAGGTGACCCCGGTTCCCAACCACCTGCCCACCGATCGCAACGAATATAACAAATCAGTGCCCGCTCATGTGGAGCGGCATGCGCAGCAATCCTTTGGCTGCCAAACAGCATGTTACTGCAGGCAGGTTGACCAGGAACCTGTGTGTCGCTGTCTTTCATACGAGCTGTCACTTGGAGGTGTCCTGGTGCACCAGACACTGCGACTCTGGCTCACTGCTTGTGGTGATCCCTACATGGTCATTTTTCAGTTGGCTCGCATAAAGCAACGTGCGTCGCCTCAGCTCGTATCTCGTTACGTTCCCCACCGGGTCGCTTGCACAGTGGCACAAAAAAATATGGGCAGACACACTGACATGACCAGCAATGCCGTTCTCCAGTGCGAGAAGGACAATTGTTGGTCTAGAAAATAACCTGGTAATTGCCTTCATGCCACACGACCACCACATCGCTGCCGCGGCGGGCTCAGCGCTCTCGTCGTTCCTTCCAGGTGGGCGTGCTCATCATTGGTGGTGGACCCACAGGCCTGGGAGCTGCAACCCGGCTCAACCAGCATGGGGTCAAGGACTGGCTGCTGGTCGACCAGGTAAGCAGAGTGCTCCTGCGCAATGAGTGACACACGGCGCATGCATCGCAGCGGCATGTGCCAGCCTTGAGTGTATGGAGGTGCCGCTGCGGATGGCCAGCCACGGACAGGAGTATCATGCTGCAGACTCCTGCACTCGCCCTGTCACAGGTGGACGAGGCAGGCGGTCTGGCGTGCACAGACGTGACGTCGGAGGGCTTCCTGTTTGACATGGGCGGCCACGTCATCTTCTCCCACTACCAGTACTTTGACGAGCTGCTGAACACAGCCTACGGGGACGGTGAGAGTCGCTAGGATGCCTCACGGCCAAAGTCTGCCGCCGTCATTGCACTCCATGTGGCCATGCATGCCGGCACACGAAATGCTGCCCTGTGCAGGTGCGGCACAGCGCTCCCACTCCATGGTCTGGCTGCTTCACCTGCTGCGGTCCATGCCGCAGGCCCAGAGAGGTGGAACACCCTGGAACGGGTTTCGTACGTCTGGATCAAGGGCCGATGGGTGGCGTATCCATTCCAGAACAACATCAGCGCATTGGACACACAGGACCAGGTGAGGTCACCGCTGCGTGACGCCGCACAGTGGGCAAAGGCATCTTAGAGTCATGCACCCGGCACAGTGCTTTCAACCAGGTAGCGCGTCGGTGTTCATCGTGCGGCGGTCTGGCATCAGACACTGCACATCAAAGACGGGCTCATCAGCTGTGTGCTACTGAGGATCGCTGGTGTGCAGACCTACCAAAGCTGACTCGGCGACCTCTGCTGTCACATGCAGATCACGTGTCTAACGGGCCTAATTGACGCCAAGGTGAATAACACAATGGCGAAGGAAAAGCCGAAGAACTTCGACGAGTGGATCCTGCGCACCCAGGGCGAAGGCATTGCCAATCTGTTCATGCGCCCATACAACTTCAAGGTGAGCGCACAATACCAATTTTATGCATCAATCGGGGCGGGGGAGCAGAGTATCTTCTGTGTTCATGTTGCGCGATGCGCAGTGGGGCTAGTGCTTGAGGTGTGGCTCAGCACACGTCAGCTGATGTGGCTGTCATGAAGTGCAGCACAGCGCTGTCGGAACGTGCACAGCTTGCGGGCTTGCCAACGTGTCATACAATATCCCAAACCCCCTGGATGCCCAGGTGTGGGCTATCGAGCCAAGGAACATGCAGTGCGACTGGCTGGGCGAGCGGGTGGCAACGGTGGACGTCACGCGGGCGATCACCAACGTGCTGCACAACAAGGAGGACGCGGGGTGGGGGCCAAATGCCGTGTTCCGCTTCCCGCTGGAAGGCGGCACCGGCGGCATCTGGAAGGCGGTCGCCGCCGTGCTGCCACAGGACAAACTGGTGCAGTCCTCCTTTTGCATTGGGAGCTGCACATCTTATACCGAGAAAGACAAATGGGCGGTCATCAGCGTGCTGTCGCAGGACAGCCTGCTGAGCCCGCTGTGCAGGAGCTTGCGTCGGTGCAGGAGCGTCGATGTGCGGGCCGCATCGACGGCGCCATGGCTGGTCTATCGAGAGCAAGCCTGTCCCAGACGGCCGTCAGCGGCAGTGGCAGGAAGGTACCTCGGCGGCGGGGCGGAGGCGTGACCCAACGCGGCCGCCGCCTGCGGACGGCGCGCAGCTGCTGCCGCAGAGTTCGTCGGACTCCTGACGGCCACACAAGCCTTCAGAACGGAGCACTTCCATCGGATTCCTCCAAGACATCATTTGCCCTCTCTGGACTGCAGCGGCTGGGCGCGGGCAACGCGGTGGTGGCCCTGGACAAGGATGCCAAGACGGTGTCGTTGGCAGACGGGCGGCGGCTGCAGTACGAGTCGCTCATCAGCACCATGCCGCTGGACCTCACGCTGCAGTGGCTCGGCAAGCCCGACTGGGCGGCCGGCCTCACGCACAGGTTCGCGCTTCCTCCCTGCGCCTGAGGCGAGCTGCTGGGCGAGCTGCTGGGCGGTTGTGGCTGCAAGCTGCGAGCGTGACCAGAGTGCAGTCCAGCAGGAAGGGTGCTGAGGGGCGCGCGGAAGCGGGTTGACTTGGCGGAGGCTGCATCCAGAGTGCAGGGACAGGCAGCGGCAGCTCGCCAATGCAGCTTCAGCAGTGGTCGGGCCAGGCCGCAGCAGCTCGCCGAGAGCGCTGCTGCAGCCTCCGACCCACCCGACTACAACTGATCCGCCAGTGCTAGCAGCGATCTTCCAATCCTCCGTCAGTGATGGACTCCGTCCCTTTCGCCCGCAGCTCCTCGCACATCATCGGCATCGGGGTGCGGGGCCACAGCCCACATGACACAAAGTGCTGGCTGTACTACCCCGAGGACGACTGCCCCTTCTACCGCACAACCGTCTTCAGCCACTACGCGCCTAAAAACTGCCCCACGGCGGACGCACAGCTGCGCACTGTGCTGCTGGTGCGAGTCCCAAACCCCGCCTGGTGGTGCTTGCTGATTCCGAGGGGTTCATCCACCGGCATTCTGGCATGGCAGCCTGGCGGCCAATTCCCTGGTCCAGCGCCGTATGCGAGGCGCCGAGTGCATCGCTCTTTGTGGCAGAACAGCACCTTGGGCGCGCCGCTGCCTGAAGTCACCTGCCATGGCCGCATGTTGCAGGCAGGGGAACCAATTCGATGTGCCTTTTGCCTCACGCACGCAGGGCGACGGCACGGAGGTGCCAGACAGCCAGCCAGAGGGCGGCCCCTACTGGTCCCTCATGTTCGAGGTCAGCCAGTCCAAGGTCAAGCCCGTCAACCAGGTGCGCGCGCCTTCAGAGGGCTGACAGCTGCGAGATCCCCCACCCTCGTCCCGCTCTACGCCTAGTGCATGCCGCGCATCATTGAACACCACTGCTCCTGTCAGGGCATGACATCTGGACCATCGAGGCCAGCCTCCCCACATCAGGGCATTGCTGTGGTCACCGTGTTCACATGACAAAGTTTCCCTTTCTTGACGTCTGGGTACTGTCTCAACACCCTAAACCCTAAACGTGGCAGGAGGAGGAGGAGCTGGCGGGCGGCAGGTGGCCGGCGATCGTGCGGGAGACCATACAGGGCGCCATCAACACCAAGCTGATCGCGCCCACAGACCAGATCGTGTCCGTATACCACCGGTGGGTCGTCCAGCTCCTCTGCCACACCGCAGAGCCGTTGATGTGCTGCTGAGACGGCTCCGGGGGACATGTTGTCAGACAGAGGGAGCGAGCGCCTGTGCAGCTGTGCTGCAGGTGGTCGTGAGGCATGTTCACGCCGAGACACGCAGCCATTCTGTACAGCCGGTCGGGGTCGAGTGAGCGGCTCCAGTGAGAAGTGACCTCTCCAGCGCCCCGCCTCCACCGGCAGGCCGTCTGCCAGCATAAACCCCACCTCCGCTGATCCTCTCCCACCCCGTGGGCGCCGCAGGCGCATCGAGCACGGGTACCCCACCCCCAGCTGCGAGCGCGATGGGGTGCTGGACCAGGCGCTGCCCTGGCTGCGGGAGTCGGGCATCTGGTCCCGCGGCCGCTTCGGCAGCTACAAGTACGAGGTGGCGAACCAGGACCACTCGCTCATGCTGGGCGTGGAGGCCGCCGACAATGTGCTGTTCGGCACCCGGGTGCGGCTGCCAGCCCCTCATTTTGTCTGGACCCTGATGCCGCCCGCCACCCCCTGGCGGCGGTCGGCACCTCTTCCTGCACATGGGAGCCCGTGACACGCAGGACGAGCTGGCTTGTCGTGGGGCCTCTCTGGCACAGAGGCGCAGCCTCCGCCTCAGGTCCTGTGGTGTGGCCTGGGCTACGTAGCGCCTCTGAATTGCGACTGTTTAGGCGAATGTGATTTTGCTGCAACGGCGCCTGCGCCCACTTCCGTGCTGCAGCCTGGTGAAAACTACGCTGCAACATGGTGTGGCTCGTGGTGCGCAGGAGATCACGCTGTCAAACCCCAACATCGTGAATTCAAAGAAGAACACGGAGCTCAAGTACCTCACATCAAAGCACGCCTGAGATGCTGCAGCAGCCTGGGATGCAGCAGCCTGGTCGAGCTCAGCCCGAGAGCACCTTGCAAAGCAAGGGCAATGGCCTTCGTGACACCCCCGGATAGGAGCGCCCACCTAAGGCTGGAGCAATCGGCCTGCTGTGAGGGCAATGCTCGCAAGGGCATGTTGCACCGGGCGGTGCCGCAGCTACCGTATCACCCTGTGAACTTTGACCATCTGCGCAGCTGAGCGATGCCTAGGCTGGCGCAGAGGCTCGGAAGAAACCTCCCCAATCGGATTGCAATTTTTGAGGCTCAAAGAAATGTTGCCGGCTCTTGTCATCTGCGAATGGTGCCACTGCGCTTCAAGTCCGCTAAGACAGAATTTGTGTTTGTTTTCTTTCTTTCTGAGGTTGGCATCGATTGGACTTCTGATGGATACAACAAATCTCTGTTGCAGAATGGGAAATGACACACTGCTCGTACAGGCAACAGCAGCAGGTTCCTTGCTAGTTGTGCACCACTACTGCCTCCTGCTGCGTTTCCTGCTGCGCACGCTTTCTGTCTGCTGCGCCGCCACGCTGCCCAGAGCTTCCAGCGCGCCGAGCAGGATACGCTTTTCCGTGACCACCAGCGCCAGCGCAGCCAGTTTGGCAGACTTCGCCTCGCCTGGTGGCTCCTGCTCTGCTGCCACCAGCGCCGCATCGTCTTCTGTGGTGCCGGGCCGCTGGTACCGGCCCAATCGCTGCCGTATGTTGTCGCTCAGGGCCGCCAACGCTGCCGCCGGCAGCAGCCTCGCCGCGTGTGTTGCAGCCACGCTGGGCAGCAGCGGCTCATCCGCATGTTCTGAAGCCCCTGCCTGGTCAGTGTCCGCCCGCGCTGCCGGGCTCACGCCGCCGTCTGCGGTCCTGCCGCCGCCGGCGGCAGGCGCCGCCGCAGCACCATCTTCGTCTGCCGCTGCCGCACCGCCATCACTCTGCTGGGCACCGCTGCCATCCGTCGTGCGGAGCTGCTGAAGCCTGCTGCTGAGGTGCGCGGCCACGGCCTCCATGTCGGTCCGGGCTTCCATGTCTGCCTTGTCGGCGAACAGCACAAACAGTGCCGCCACCAGGCCCGCTTCCAGCACAGCATCGGGCGCAACGCAGATGTGATCCTCCGGCTCGCTGAGCAGCTCGCTGCAATAATAATAAAAGCACTTGCTCAGCCGTGCGGCATGAGAGCCAGCAGGTCAGCAGGTGAGCAGCTCGCCGCGAGCACGGGAAGAGTGACCATACACAAGCAGTGCAGCAGGGAATTGAAGCAGGATCGCCGTGCTGCGGCCATGATTCCAGAACGCCAAACAGCAAACTCTGCAGCATGATGCCAGCGCAGTGGGCGAAATGCGCTGCTGGACCTTGCATGGGATTGGAGCAGTGCCGCTCCCTGTGGCATGCGGTATGTTGCGCCACAGGTGTCTCTTGGAAGAAGGGGCCCACCTCTGGGCCTCCAGAAACTTTACCCTCTTCGCCGCCGCCGCCCTGCCCAGATGCCGCCGCGCCGCCGCCACGAGGCCGTCGACGCCGAGGCACACCCTGTCGAAGGGGCCGCCGCGTGGCAGTGCAAAGCCGTACTTGTGCACCAGCTCCGAGTTGGGCAGCTCCCCGTATGTGTTGTGGACCTCGGCGCCGGCGGCGACGCCGGACGCCGCCACGATCTGCACGGCGTAGGAAGCGGGGCGCGGCAGTCGGTCCCTATTCGAAGCAATGCCTCAGTGCGAGAGATCTTGCAGAGCATCATGCCGGCCGTGGCGCTGGCGTGGCGGGCTGCCGGCGGAGCTCCGTGCACGATTGATGCAGGGACTGTTGCCGCCCTGAGCAGACGCCGCCCTGCAAGGTGCAGTGCAGTTTTGGCTGTGCAGGAACCTAAGAGGTCGGACTCCCGCAGCAACCTCGACAACCGCCAGCCACAAAGCGCACATCGAGGACCTCCTGCTCGCCGCGCATCGAGGAGCAGATCGCAATCTCCAGCCGCCAGCGCGGGTCGTCGCCGGCGCCCGCCGCGCTGATGCGCGGCCGCCAGCGCTGCTCCTCCGCGCCGTCACCCTCCCCGTCGCCTGACGACTCTGCCTGCTGCGAGACGCCGCTGTCGTCGCCTCCGGGCTGCTCCTGCTCGCTGCCGGACGCCGCTGCCTCCGCATCTGCAGACAGGGTCCGGTCACCGTCATGATGGCAAAACCAAACACGAGGGTCCTGCTTGCGGCACCATGTTCTCGAGCGCCGCCAGACAGTCTCCTGAACCAGCATGCGTCAGCGCTGCACCACAAACCAGGCAGGCCATCAGGAGCATGCAAGCAGCAGGCAGCAAAAACGCTGTCTGAGGCGTGCAGTTTGCAGGTGGGCCGCGGGCGGCTCTGCACTGGGAGCCCCTCACTTGCCTGCGTCGCTGTCGTCGCTGGCTCTGTCATCATCGCCAGAGGCGCCGCCGCCGCCGTCAGAGTCGCTGTCGCTGCCGCCTTCAATCTCGTACTCATCGCTGAGCCGCACAAAGGCGGCCTTGTGGTTGAAAATGTCCTGTGCAGAGGGCCAGATGCACTTCTGGGCTGCCTAAAGTCGTTGGAACCTGCAGGGTGCATCGTACAGCAGGGAGAGGAATTGCAGGCATGGGATGTGCACGAAGCTGACATAGCGCACCGCCAGAGGCACCAACGAGTATCCTGCAGCACACCAGGACATTGCTTCAGGAGGGCCATGCGTGCACTACGCACATGTAGCCTTGCCAGCACTGTGGCTCGTGTGACACAGCAAACTCGAGAGCTTGCAAGCGTCTCATGCATTGGACGCTGCCGCAAATATGATGCACTCCCGCCCGAAAGTGTTTCGCACCGTGAAGGTCGTCGACGCCGAACGCTCTCGAAGCCACCCACGACGCCGCCGCCATGTAGTTGGCCAGCATGAAGCCGCGCCGCGGGACCTCCGGGTGCGCATCCAGCAGCGCTTCAATCACTGCAAAGTCCTCCTGCGGCAGACCACGCATGCGGGTTGCAGTGCCGAATGCGATCCAGGGGCGATAACAGAGAGAACAGAGGGATGCTGCATTCCCGGTGCATTACATGCGCGGGGGTTGCTTCGTGTCGAGTTGCATGCACTCTGTTGATTATGCATCCTTGGGCAAGAAGCGCCGAGATAAACTCTGCCTGCATGAGCGGCAGGTCCGAAGCAGCACGTTCGGCATCCTCCGTGCCCTGCAGCCGCGCCATTTCGGCGGCCGTCCAGAAGATCGGCAAGTATGCGCGTGATGGTAGTGACTGCAGGTAGCCATGCCTGATCAAGGGCAGAGCTCTGATGGTTTCGGTTGCGTCTGTGACCCATTGGTTTCTGCTTTAAGTGATCGCAGGGGAGGCGCCAGTTCATCGCAATTCGACGCTTTTTGTCTGCACGTTTCAGGTCTTGACTGCAAGTGCGTCTGCAATCTGCAAATAGCCAGTCACACGCAAAGCCGCCGCCGCCGTCACTTGGACAAATGTGTGATGTTGCAAATGTGCGAGCTCACCACTTGGAGTCCGATCCCATCACAAATCTCTCGTACAGCGCTGCGAAGATGAGCGCCAGGCCGCCGCGCAGGTCTGAGGAGGCCAGAATGTCGGCGGCGGCCGTGTTCACAACTGATAAAACCGCGGTCTTAGGAATGCAGGCAATGAGGTCGCCCTCGGCTATCTCCCTGGTAGCAAATACGCCAATATCTTCTGAATCGCCTGGCGTTTGACGGATGTCAATGCCGCTCTCGAGCCGGATGCCGACTGTTCCGAACCAACGCATGATGCCGTCGACTTTGCTCGACGGAGCTACCATATTGGCGCGTGACTGCTTCGATGCACTTGACCATTAAACGGAACGGAACCCTGATTGCACAACGGCTGCCGGTTTTCGGGCTTGCGTTTTGGGTTCGCCAGCTCAGCACCCACGTGCAGGCATACATGGAGCTGGGCTTCGCGGTTAAATTAGCTCGTTGGCTTTGCACTGAAACGCGCATCAACATCATTTGCGTTCGTTTCGTGCCACCGGCCGCTCCGGCTGCCTTCCGTGTAAAGTCAACCCAACGTGTGTTGCTGCGATCGCGAGGACTATTGCCACAGGAGAGTAGTGTGGATTCATAAACATACAGGAACATGAACTTCAGCGGCCTTGGATCAGAGACGGAAGGTATGCCGGTGTGGCGTGGTCATCTAAAGTTGCCGCATTCGCAGCGTCAGCATGGTGGCGTACATGTTCAAATAACGATGAACAGCACTTGTGCCACGACGTGATGTCCGCGCAAACAAAGCCGTCTTGATGACAGTGACGCACACTCGCCGCCAATGCACGCCGCCACTGACGCACGCTGCCGCTGCCGACGCACAGGCGACAAGCAGATCAAGGCTGCGGACAAGCTCACACAGCCGTCGATCTTGGCAATGCGCCTGAAGGCGGACTGGGACCAGGCTACGCCGTTGTACGAGAAGGCAGCGCTCAACTACAGGGTGGGCCGCTTGCCGCCATGTTTCGTGCCACAGCTGTGCGCAGCCCATGCCGCATGCCTATCCGCACGCGCACTTGAACTGCAGATGCGTGCAGCAGGATATGCTGGGTGCCCACAGCCTCATGCGGCGTATGACTTGACAGCGGCTGCTACCCGCTTGCGCAGCAATCAAAGGCGCACAAAAAGGCCATTGCAGCATATGAAAAGGCGGCGGCCGGGCAGGAGCGGTTGAACTCGCCCTGGCACGCCGCTAAACACCTTGAAAAGGCGGCCGAGTGCTGCAAGGAGCTGGGCCAGATTGCGGAGATGCCATCCTGGTGAGGAGCGGCGGACCTGCACATGCCTGAACACCAGTGTAATGCCGCCCTCCGAACTTTGGGGCAGAAGAACTGATGCAGCGGCGTCTGCAGCATGTTGCCGCAATGCTGCATGCGACAGATGGCTGCGCATGGCCAACAGCTTATTGGCAGCGAGTTGCAGCTCCCTCGAAAGATCGGTGGTTGCCAGAAGGCCAAGACGTGATGGTGCCCGCCTGGTCACAAGGTATTCACGGGCGGCGCAGTGCTACGAGGAGGCTGGGCGCGGCCAGGCGGCAGCGGAGGCGCTGTCAAAGGGCGCCCGCGCGGTCGAGGACTCTGATTCCGAGGTGGGAGCCTGCTTGCTCGACCCCAGCTCCTGTCTCGTGGCCTGTGAATAGGATGGCCGCAGTGGAGGGCAGAGCGGCGGCGACGAAGAACAGTCTACCAATAACACAAGCGCATTTCCAACTCACAGGCAGCCAGCGGGCTGTATGCAAAAGCGGTGCAGTCGCTGGAGGCGGAGGGGAAGGCGGGCATGGCGGCGGAGGTGTACCGCCACGCGACGGGCAACGAGCTGCGGCGCGCCGACTGGGCCGCCGCCGCCGGCTTCCAGCTGCGCTGGGCCGTCGCCTGCGAAGAGGCGCAGGTGAGGCGCCACCGCTCCAGAGCGCTGCAGCTGCATTGGGTACTTCCGCCGTGCGCTGTTTGCAGGATCCTGTCCACTGGGCGCGAGTGGGCGGCGCCGGCGGCTGCCCATGAGACGGGTGGTTCCCCCTCCTGCTGGGTCCACTGGGGCTGCCATGGCCCGCGATGCAGCGCAACCAGGCAGGATGCGCCGCTCAAGTTTGCTGAACTGCATGGAATCTAACCGCCTGCAGAGTCGTGCCTGCGCAGCGAGGGGAGGTCGAAAGCTGGAGTCGACCCACGGGCGCATGCCCCCAAATAAAAAGCTGTCAAGCCCTGCAATGGTGCATTCTGTTCAGTGGAGGAGCTAGTTGTTGATTTTCTTGGGTGCCACGTTTGCAGGCGATCACCAGCCAATGCCGAGCATATGTGGCCGCAGTCATCATCTGGCTGGCAGGGCAGAATGCCAAGCAGGCGTACCTGTGCTATCAGGTACCCTGTCTCTTGTCCTCGAATGCATGCCTTGCGCCTGGACATCAAATTGCCAGTTGCATTAACCAGCTTGGTGCTCGCTGAGGGTACATGTGCTTTTGTGCTCGTGATGCGCTGAACCAGAGGCACACCATCTACTTGCTTGGACGACCAGCGACTGCCGCCATCCAGACTTCGGCGTGCTTGTCTACGGCCCACCCACACCACCCCACAGCGCAGTGTTCGTTGCGGACAGGACGCACTGACGGTGCCGGCTTTCACGACCAGCGATGAGTCCTTTGCGGCCGAGGAGCTCATGAATGCATACCGGGCTGGGGACGCGGAGCGCATCGCGAGGCTCATCACGCCAAACAGCGTGTTCATGAACATCGACAACCAGGTGCTTTGGCAGTGCCGTCGCCTGCTGATCCACCTGTGCGGCCTAGCTGTTGTCCTGCCTTCCTTCATATAAATGACATTCTTGCCGGCCGCCGCGCCATGCCAGGAGAAGCAGAGTCTCAGAGTCCTGCAGACGGACCGCGCTGTCGCCGGTGAAGCCTGCACAAGCCTGCAACGCTAAGGCGGCGCGCGATTGTGCACGTGTGTCTGCGCAGGTTTCGCGGCTGGCGAGGAAGCTGCCGGTCGGCGACCTGAAGACGATGGCAGCGGAGCTGGAGGTGGCAGCGGCAGAGCTCAGCCAGTCGGTGCTGTCGGTGCAGCAGGGCGCCTCGGACGACGAGCTGGACCTGAGTTGATGATGGGCTGCTGGGCGGCAAACCCCTGGCGGGCGCCCTTGCTCAGGGGGGTTGCCATCCGTCGAGGTTTCCAGCTTCTGTGCAGCAACTATTGGACGCTGCAGTGGCCGCACTGCCCTTTGACGCCGTGGGCCCTGTGCCGTGCAACTGCAGGCGAACGTAGGTACTTCTGTCAAGGTAGTGATTCGGGTTCGTGTTCCAACAGTCAGCGACTCAACCTGTTGAACCGCCAAATAATCGTGACGCCTTGATCGGAAGTTGCTCTCTGACGGTCTCATACCATAGACCTGCAGTCTAGTACACACCTTGCTACCCAGCTGACACAACTCTACGTACAGGGTCACAGAAATGATGGCGACAGCACCTGTGATGTCACTTGAAGGCTGCGATGGGCAGCTGCACAGACGCATGGCGTCACGTGGGGTCAGCCAAGCATGCGATCTGAACGAATAAACCAATGCGGTCACCTGCGGCTGGCAAAATTGGTCTGCGCAGGAATGTGTCATGTCCGGCTTGCCGGTGCGGCACAGGGGGTATATGGCGCCACTGCCCCGGGCAGGTGCTGTGGCTGTCAACACAGGACTTTTGGGCGTAGTCCTCCCAGCGGGGCGCTCCAGGCTGTCAGGGTCGAGCGTGACGACACGTCTGCGGGGAGCCTGGTGCCTCTGCCGCTGAATCGGCGTCATGGCTTCGCGATGCCCGCGGGGGGGCACTCGCAGGCCGGGAGCGGTTCCAGCAACATTCATGTGGTGTGCGCATTAACTGGTGTGACGGCGGTCCGATGCGCGCCGCGGCGAGTCGTCATGGCTGGCCTGGGACGATGCCTGCGCCATGTGAATTGAGCACCCATCAAGACAGTCCACAGTCGCATGCATCTCAAGCCGACTTCAAAACCAGCTTCATGCCCACAAAAGCCTCAGTTGCAGTCCCGGACCGCTCTGTGTTGGGGATTGCTCTGCCAGGGTGCTGCCGGTGACTGCGCTGGTCGAGCAGCAGGTAGCTCTCGGCAACGACATGCTGCCGAAAACCACTGGCCATTGCGGTGCCGACTCGACCAGCAACAACCGAGGGCCCACACCTGAGGCAGCGTGCTGGAGACGTGGCAGGGGCAACGACCACAGCAGGCACCATGCAAGTAACCCTACACCTACCTGGGACAGGGTGCTGGAGAAGCGGCGGGGGCGGCCGGCGCCCAGCGTGATGTCGCTGTCGGTGCTGTCGGGAGAGCGCGGCACCGCAAACTCCACGCGGCGGCTGAGCCGCTCCACGAGCGGCAGCGACGCCAGCGACGACTGCAGGCTCGACGTCGCCGTCGGCGAGCCCGGCCGCTGCTCCTGCTGAAGCCACTGCACAGCGCAGCAGACAACTCTGAGGGCGCGGAACCGAGCTCTGACTTTGAGCCGTCATGTTGGGAGGGCCTTTGGCATGATTCGGCTTGCTCACCAAGAGGGAGCCAGCCACTTGAAGGGGGAGTCAGCTCGCAACCATGCTTGCAGACAACCTACAGGGTTGAACGATGCTCTTGCGTCTGCTCGCTGAGAGGTTGCTGTGGGTCCCAAAATGGCGGAGGCGGCAGCAAAAATCCGTTCCTGAGCTTGGGAGGGCCGAGCCTGGTGCCACACACATCCCATGACAACCCGACGGGCAAGGACGTCCGGCAGCACACCTCTTCTGCGGCATTTGGGCCCGTCAGCGCCGCGAGCTGCGCGCGCAGCTGCGCGTTTTCGGCTGTGAGGGCGCGCGTCTCCTGCTGCGATGACGCGATGGCCTGCATGACGAAAGGTCCAGCAGTCGACAAGGGCGACAGTCGTATGTTGCAGCGCATGGTCGGCCGGCTGAAGTGAGTGCAACGCCCCTGCCCGGTCTCCAGCAGAAGCCACGTGACTCGACTCAGGCCTGCTGCATCAACAGCGGTCGAATGTCCGGCAGCTGTCAGGTGTTGTGCCTTTCTGCGGCCTGCCTGCGGTGGGCCGCGCAGCACTGCAACCCTTGTTAGCCCTCATTCTTCCACCGGCGCCCCAAATCTTCGGAAACCCAAGGCCGAGACGCACCCAAAATTGTACAGCCCAATCACGCACAACTGCAGATCAACAACACGCCCCCAGCGCTGCACCGGCCCAGCTGACAGCATGCACCGGCCTGTAAAGCCTCCAGCCTCCACCGTCTGCTTGGCTCGAGTGCGGTGCCGTATATGAGGGACGGAGACCCGGGCAGCTGGGATGAGACCTTGCATTTGAAATGTGCTGCCAGAGCGCACCCGCTTGAAGTCCTCCAGCATCTCCTTGGCCTGGTTCCGCTGCCGGGTGTACTTTTCGGAGATGCGGCGGCGCTCCGACTCGGCGCGGCCCAGGATGATGGCGCTCTCCCCCGCCTGCCGCTCCAGCAGCGTTGCCTGCGCCTCCAGCCGCTGCAACGGCAGCAGATGAACTCGTATATTCTCTTATCGTAGCGCATTGATAGTGTGAAAACAAACAAGACTGTGAACGTGATACCTTGCAAGCACGCCTGCGCCTCCAGCCCGCTGCAGCGATGGGCGAGGTTGATATTGGATGCCAGGAGGCAGGGCGAAAGGTACACGGGGCGTGGGAGGAGGAGGGATTGCAGAGCGATTGCTCCAGCAGCACTCTCTGTGCCACCAGCCGCCGCGGCAGCAGGGCGAATACCCAATGGCGGCGTCAGGCAGGGCGAGGTGGCAGGGTGGCAGTTGGCCCAGGGGAGCCCGGCAGCCTGGAGTGGCGTCCAGGATCAGCGAGCAGTTTGGCCGGCGGCCAGCCGCAGCGCAGCCCCCGAACCGCAAGCCATGCACGTGAGTCACGCTCTGCGGCCTGCAGGTCTCGGCCAGGTTTTCGCCTCTGCTCCAGGGTCACCTTTTCCAGGCGGTGGCAGTCCAGCGCGGCGCGGCGGCCGGCGCGCTCTGAAGACGCCTGCTCCACCTTCAGAGCCTCCAGCGCGTCTCGCAGCTTCTTCTCCAGCTTCTGCATCTCTGCCTGCCCGCCCGCATGAGGAAGGAGCGAGGGTCAGGACGAGGGGCCCCTGGCCGCACAGCCTGAAGTTTCTGTACATGGCCGAGGAGCGGGGGGCCAACAGCGGCGGCGGCTGGCAGTGCCGGTCGTCCAGGCTGGCAGCCTCTGTTGCGCTGGCCGCCGGACCTTCTGCCTGGAGCAGGCAGCCCTGCGAGCTACCGGAGCGGCAGCCCGTTCGCACAGGCAGGTTCGGCGACGCGGGCCACAGCCGCTGCGCGGACTTCAGCAGGGCTGCAAGTGCAAGTGAGCAGATGTGCAACGAGCACCTGGCGCACGACGGCGGCGAGCTCGTTGGCGCGGTCGGCGTTGCGGCGCTGCAGGGTGGCCGCCTTCAGCTTCTTCTCCAGCGACGCCTGCAGCGCAAGGTGTGCTCATGAGCACAATAAGGTCCCTGCTGGGCGCTGCTAGCTCGGAGTGCTAGCTGCGCTCAGGCTGTGTGGGTGGCAGCGCAGCCGCCGGCGCAGCCAGTCATGCAGGCTGGCTGTCCGGCTGTGGCGCCACATGCACAGCTACTTCCCCGGCCGCCTCCGCAGCCTGCACCGCTCCTCCGCCACCTCGCCCCACCGCCTCCTGGAGCGGCCGGGTCCTGCGCCTGTCCAGGCACTGCGCCCAGGAGTCCCCAGTGGCAGGGCCCGGCAGCCACGAGCTGGACGCTGCACCCCCAGCGATCAGAACATGGCGCACAGGCGACTCCAGTGGCAGGGCCCGACAGCCCCCAGGCCCTGGAGACCGCGTCCCCCGGCGGCAGGGCGCGCGGCGCACCTGCTCGGCGCGCAGGCGGCGGGCCATGTCCTCGCGCTTGACCTCCTCCGCGACGGCCCGCCGCAGCGCGTCCTGCGTCGCTGCCTCAGAGTCCTCTAGCTCCCGCCGCAGCTGCAGGCACACGGAGCGTGTGTGTCGTCTACTTTGACAGCAAACATTTGTTCCTGCGAGCCACTGCTTGCCGCAGCGCGTCCTGCGTCGCCGCCGCTGCCCCCCTGGTCCCGCCGCAGCTGCAGGCACACGGAGCGTGTGTGTTGTTCACTTTGACAGCAAACATTTGTTCCTGCGAGCCAATGCTTGCCGCAGCGCGTCCTGCGTCGCCGCCGCTGCCCCCCTGGTCCCGCCGCAGCTGCAGGCACACGAAGCGTGTGGCGTCGAGTCTTTGATTGGCAGCAAACTTTCGTTCCTGCGAGCCACTGCTTGCTGCAGCGCGTCCCGTGTTCGCTGCCCTGCTGTCTCCGAGGTCCGCCGCAGCTGCAGGGACATGCAGTGTGTGATGTTGATTATTGATGTGTTTGTTTGTTTGACAGCACAGCTTTGTTACTCCGAGTGACTGCTCGCTGCAGCGCATCCGGCATCGCCCCACTGCTGTCTCTGACGTCCGCCGCAGATGCAAGCAGCGCGGAGGCAGCGCGTGTTTGAATTGTAGTATCGTTGGCTTTATAATCGCTGACTACCCAGAGCATGTGCTGATGATACAGCGCACATTCGGACATAAGGTCCTGACTGGCAATGATCGGCAGCGCTGAGCCTGCAGTCAGCGATGTGGGCGCTGCCCTCGAGGTTTCCTCCCGCCTTCCAGCGGCGGATCGCCACTAGCGTTACCGTGCAGCAGGAAGGGACAGCTGCGCATGGCGTAGCACGGCGCACGGTGTGCGAATCCGTGGGCCCGCCACCGTGCGCGGCAATTGGTCGGATGCAACACACAGCGTATCTGCACTGGGTGGCCCGAATGCCGAACTGCTGATCTGTTGGTAAAGTCCTCTGGCCTGTTGAACCTGGCCTGTCAAACGTCGGCACCTGAGCGAGGCTCTCCTCCCGCTGGTTGCGCTCCTGCGCCGCCCGCCGCAGCGCCCGGTCCCTCGCTGCCAGCTCCTCGTTGAGACCCTGCAGCACCGGCCGCCAGGTGAATTGCGCGGTCGCTGCCCCCCCGACGAGCGCAGTCAGCGATGCCGTGCCATGCTGTGCAAACCGGGTGGTCCCGCCGCCCGTCTCCCCACCCGTCTGCCGTCTGTGCAAGCCTCGACGGTCCTCTGGCAGCCGGTGCCTACTGACGGCGGCAGCAGCTCCGTGCAGGCAGGGACACCGCCGTGCCAGCTTGGTCGTGCGATCCTCTGGACACTCAGGACGACCAGAGCCGCCTACGTGCCGCTGCCAGCGGATGCAATGCAGCTGTGGGATGGCGGCCACAACCAGACGAATGAGGACGTGAAATAGCCTACCTGGGCCACATCGACGCGGAACTCTGCCTCTGCGTCGGCGCGCCTGGTGGCGGCCTCCGCCGACGCCTCTGCCACCTTCAGCTTGTGCTGCAGCGTCGCCGCCTGCACGCGGCAGCAGAGAGTGGGAACGCCGGTGTGCGCAGCGCAGTGCGTCGAGATTGCCCACTGCGCCTGGGCGCGCCACTCTGGCGGGGCTGCTACCACATGTCACAGGGATAAAGTGGCCATGCATGCCCGGCACTGCGGGCGGATCCACTGCGGGTCCGAGACACACACACACACACACAGCCCGAATGGCAGCCACCGCTGGTCTGCCACCCAGTCTGGTCACGCGTACCACGACCGGACGGTGCGGCAGACTGTCAGCGGCGGGCGCGCTGCGCGGGGGTGGGATGTGCGAAAGCGGCGGTGCACGGTGTTGGGGTCCTCCAGGAACTTCTGGAAATGGGGGGAGAGGCGAGGCAGGCAAGAGACACGAGTCCCTAAACCCTAAACCAAGGTTGCCTCCCCCCGCACCTGCTTGGCGTCGCGCAGCGCGGCGTCCCGCTCCGCGGTCACACGCACCAGCGCCTGAGTGGACTCGTCCAGCGCGGCCGTCGCTCTCTGCACCTTGGCTAGCGCCTCAGCTCGCGCCGCGTGTGCCTCCGCCGCCTCCTGCGGCCGTGCAAACCCTGAATCCGTAAACCCAAAGCACTCGCAGCTCGTGCATGGGCCAGGGCGGGCGGCGACAGGCACAGCCCACACGCTCCCCACGGGGTGCTGCGCCCGCCCGCCGGTCGACATCCTCTGGGGACCAGCGTGTTGCACCACCCCCTCCCCCGTCTCCGCTGTGCCCCCCGTCTGATGACTGAGCAGCTTGCGGGCGTCGGCAAGACAGCCTGCCAAACAAACACCTGTGCACGCCGACTGACTGACGCCCCACCTGCTGCAGCGCGGCGCAGCGTTCCTGCACCATCTCCTTCGCGACACGCTCGTCCGCGAGCGAGCGCGCCGCCTCGAGCCGCGCCGCCTCGGACTTGCGCAGCTCGCTGCCCAGGCGGGACAGCGCGCTCGCCGCCGCCAGGGAGTCCTCCGTGGCGGACTTGAGGGTTTCGGAGGCCTCCGCCTCCGCCGCCTCCGCCGCCGCCCGCGACGGCGATGGCGCCTGCGCGGCGCGGGGACGCAGCCGTCGTCAGCGTGGGCGAGGTGGGAGCACAGATATGCTTGAGGGTGGCATGTCACAAACGTCTCCTGAACGCTTTTCTGCAGCCGCTCGGTGCGGCGACCACCTGCGAAGCGCCTTCAAGCCGACCACACGCCCTACACGATGACGCATGATGACCCTCGAACCTCCCTTCCAGCCGCTCCGCCCTGTGCACCGCTTCCCCTTTCCGCGCCCTCCCGTCCAAGTCCTGAAACCTTTCGATTCTTTCAGGGCCCTTTTGTGAATGCAGCACCTGCTGCGCCAAGAGATCAGTGTGCTCCTGCTGCACCGTCAGCCGCCGCAGCGCGGCCTTGCGGGCGCCCTCCGCTGCCGCCAGCCGCCCCAGGGCGTCCGCCTTAGCCGCGCCCGCAGCCGCCGCCGCAGCGAGCGCGTCCGCCTTTGCCGCCTGTGCCTCTGCCAGCGAGTGCTGCAACTCCCGCCGTGCCTTCTCCTCCTCTGTCGGATTTCCAACAGAAAATGGCATATTCAAAACGTGCACACCAGCCTTGGGGTTCGGCGAGCCATCGACTCATCATGACAGGGTCCTTGTGGGGACGCAGCCAGGCCAAAACCTGGGCGGCACCGCCGGCCGAGCGAGCCTCAGACACATGAGGTTGTGCCGGTGTGAGCTGCTGCGGGTCTGCGCACGAATGGCACCGGAGGCCTTAGCCAGACGCTCACGCCGCCACGCTGAGCCGCGCTGAGCTGAGAGAGCACGACCCAGCACGCACCTGGCGACTTGCGCAATCGCCACGGGAGCGGCGGCGCACCTGTGAGCCTGCGCACGGCGCTGTCGCGGTGGGAGTGCAGCTGCTCCAGCTCCGCCAGCAGCACCTCTCCGGCCGCCATGACCGCCTGCTTCTCCGTGCGCGCCTCCACGAGCTCCCGCTGCAGCGCCTCCTTCGCGGCGTGCACCTGCCAGAAGGCATGGGCTCGTGATGAAACAAACGAAACGTGGATCATCAGGTTGTCAGTGTCCTGTGCAGTCTGCAGCACCTCGCCGCTATGACTGCCTGCGTCTCCAGTCGAGCTTCGGTCAGCGCCCGCTGCAGCGCCGCCTTCGCGGGTGCACACGTTGAACATGGCATGCGTGCGGATCAGACGGAAGGTTATTGAAAATGATCTTGGAATCTCAGGTGTGACACGAGTCCGCCGCCCTCTGCAGCATCCGCGCTGGGCGTCCGCCCGCAGCCCAGGAATGGCGTGCGCATGCAAGCCGCCAGTGGCGAAGCGGTACCGCCAGGTTGGAAGGGCAGGCGGGCGCAGGGCGCACCTCCGCCAGCTGCTGCCACAGCGCGTCGTTGGCCTGCTGCGCCGCCTCCTTCTCCACTCGCAGCTGTTCCAGCAGGCGGCTGGCCTCTGCGCGCCCCGCCCGCTCCTGCTGCGCCATCGCGCTCAGCTTCGTCTGCTGCGCGATCACCTGCAGGCCGGCGGACACAGCAGGCTCTTGCGGACCATTGTGCGGCTGTATGCAGCAGCTTTCTGTGTTCCTGTGACATCCGACCGCGTGGTTGCTGCTGTGTGGCAAGGTCCGGCCTGCAGGTCATGCTATGCAGCGATGCCGGCATGAGAAGGCAGGGCATCAGCTGTCCATCGGCAGCAGCGGCCGCAGCCCGTGAAGCCCATGTTCGTTCCAGTCACTCCCAGAACTCCACCTGTAGGTACGGATGCAACGCCCATCAAATGCGGGAAGGGAAGCACCTGCTCTACGGCGGACTGCGCGGCGGCTAGCTCCCGGTGGTGGTGCGTGGATATGAGCGCGGTACGCTCCGACCAGTATCGATCCAGTGCATGCAGCCTCGATGGCTCGAAGCCCTCGAACGCCTCCGACTCCGCCACCGAGCTGCACGAATCGGCGATGAAGTGGCCCTGCAAGGCCGGCAGAACCTCCGTGCCCATCGCTGACGGTCCGCTGGGCGCCCGCGGGGAGGTGAAGCA
The DNA here is from genome assembly GCA_033439295.1 of Deuterostichococcus epilithicus. Lineage (NCBI taxonomy): Eukaryota > Viridiplantae > Chlorophyta > Trebouxiophyceae > Prasiolales > Stichococcaceae > Deuterostichococcus > Deuterostichococcus epilithicus. The sequence continues at coordinate 1,543,762 of JAVTLE010000007.1, forward strand.
GGAATCGCAGCGCCCGCCGAAGCCTAGCGCAGGCCCCTGAGCGCCCCGCCCGCCGGCCTCAGGCCGCCAGCGGCCCAGGATGCTGACACATCCGGCTCACACCTGCTGCCTTCGCCTATCGTTGTACGTGCACCCGCCTGGACAGCATGCAGCCACGTCAAGGAATTACATGAGAAGATAAACGTGGCCTCAACGAGCTTACAACAGGCAGGTTGCTGTGTGACGTCCGCATCCACCTGAGGGGAGTGCATGACCTCAGGCTCGACGGGTGAGTACACAGGGAGCGCGCATGCACACCGGTGTATAAGAAGGTCCATGGAATTCAAATTGTCGCCCGGCAGCGGCGGGCGCCCTGGTGCTGGTGGGACCACCCGTGCAAGACATCACAGTCCGCAGGCGCACGTCGGCCGACTCGGGGCTGTGTTACATCAAGTGTGCATTCGGGCATGATCCTTTCGCGTGCAAAGGCGCACCTCTCCATGTAGCCGGCTGCTAAGAGGCACTCAACTTCACTGCTGCTGCTGCTGCTGCTACTGTTGCTAGCCAGCCTTCAGCTGTTCGCGCCTTTGAGCATCCGTCTCAGGTCTGTCCCTTTTGAAAGGGGGCGAAAGGCTTCGACCCTACACTTGACAGCTACTCACAGCTGCACGCTCATGGGCGACAGTGCTGAAAGTACCCGCTGCATCCACCCCCGTGCAGAGGCCTGTCAACGAGGACGCTGCAATTTGCCTCCCGCGCTATCGGCTAGCGAAGCATCCACACGGCGATGGCAACGTGCATGGTCGGGCATCGGATGCAGCTGGGCTGATCAGAATGCAGAGGTACCCGGCGGATTGCGAGATCGCACGTGAGCTGCTATGACAATGCAGGGTGGGCCGGAAGTTATCGCTGAAGGCCAGCTGGCACGACTTACGATCCAAGTCAGCGTTCCTCCAATCAACCTTCGATTCCAATATAGCTCAGCGCCGCCTCACAAACATGTCCAGGGGCCCCGCCTTCAGGCGCTTGGCGAACCCCCTGGGCCGGTGCGGCGCCGGCGCCGTGCCGCCGCTGGCCAGGAACAGCTCGCGGCTGCGCCGCCGCCGCTGCGTCTCCAGAGCCGCCTCCTCCTGCTGCAGGCGTACGGCAAGGTCGCGGTCCGCCCGCTCCTGCTCCGACATCTGCGACTCCGGCACCTCGGCAGCAGGCGCCGCAGCCGCAGACGACGGTGGCGAGGCGATTGGGGCCGCTTCACGCGGTTGACCGGCCACAGGCGACGCACCATTGCCGCGGCCCCCCGAGAGTGCGCCGGAATCGGCCTGCTGGACTGAGGTAGCCTGCGAGATTGGCTGTGCGTCGGCTGCCGCCGCTCTTGTCAGCTCTGCTGTGTCTAACGAGGCAAACCGGGCGTCTGGGCCTGCCCAGCCGGCATCGTCCTGACGCTGCGACTGCAGTATGTCGCGCCATTCGTCCGTGTGCGAGCTGTCGCCGCCGGCGCCATCGTCATCCTCGCTGTCGCCTTCGCCGCCGCAATGTGGCAGGCTGTGTATGCGGCGGGCTGGCAGGTTGCCATGAGGCGGCCGCCACTGCACGAGGCGACTCGAGCGCGCTACCTGCTGCTGCTGCACTGCCGGCGACGCAGGCTGTGGTTGTGGCGGCTGGTCGCTGCCGCCACCTCTTTCTCGCATGGCGCGCTCCGCACCCTTGCTCAGCAGCGCACCTGCCGGTGCGAGCGAGTAGTCACGCCTGGCTGCCGTCGCCGCATCTGCCGCCCGCCGGCTGACGTCCGTGGAGCCTGCGACGGCAAGATCGCTTGAAGTGGCGCAGCTGAAGAGCATCTGCATTAACCCTGCCAGTAGCACAGGTCACGGGATAGCGCCTGAACCAATGCTGGAAAGATGACGGCGATGTTGCAAAACTGTCCCCCTCTGATGTGCAGCGTGCCGCTGTCCGACTTACCAGCATCCGGCGCCGTGGCGGGCACCAGCGGATCGGCGGGCCGCGGTAGCAGCGCCCTGATGATGCTGCCCCGTGCGGCAGGCCGCGCCTCCCTGAAATTAGTGGCACCTGCGGGCAAGCACTCGTACTGTCGTAAGGATCCGCACCAGCGCCGAGAATTTTTTTCATGCGGCACAGCAAACCTGTGCACTGCCTGCTCCGAGGTCCAAGACTGCAGCTACATGGCCATGCTGCCATCCATTCTGCATGCAAGAGCCGCACCCAGGTTGAGCAGCGTGAGGTTGAATGGCGCGGTGGCATTGCGGGTCAGCAGCGTCATCGCAGCCTTCTCGATCGCCTCCGCCTGTTCACACGGCCGCGGCGCTCGGTCGGGATGCTGACCTTCACTTCGGCGCGCAGGTTTGTTCAGTCTGCACGATCCTCAAGTGGGAGTCCAAGGACAGCTGACCAGTAACAGGCTTCTTGGTATCAGAGGCTTGCCGACACTGCACCTGGGCCAGGCCGCCAAACGGGTGCTGCACCACGGGCGGCATGATGCAGGACGCCGACGCGCGGCTGTTGTGGTTTCGGTAGCCCTGCCCGTGCAGCCGCCACTTGAGCACGAAGCTCTGGGGCCGTCGTCCAGACTCCTGCGTCAGGAATCCGCAACATGCGCCACAGGCCCAGAGCAGCCGCACATGGTTCGACCTCTGTGGGCATCGACACCTTCTGCGGTAGCTTCCACCCCTGCCCCCACTTCATTCCTTCGGAGGCCGTGCGCTATGTGCAGAGCGCTGTGGGCCCTATTGGCTTTGCAGGATGCCACTGTTGGCCTGACATCAGGTTCACAGCACAAGCACAAGCGGTTGAGCAGTGTCAAAAAAGGGCACGATGAGACCCTCGTACCTCCCCGAGGCGCTGCAGCAGGTCGGGCGCCAAGACCCTGATGACGCGGCGCGCCGCCTCGGCGCTTGGGCAGGACTTGAAGCTGTCCTCCACCGTTACGCTCTTGGGAGGCCCCACAGCCTTCACCGGCGTGGGGTCCTGCAAGGATGTGGCTTCGTTTCGAGTGCTGTGCCACCCACGATGGCATGTTCTTTACACGGGCCAGGCGGAGGGCCTGAATGCCTTGAGCATGGTGCTATCGAGGCGCCAAGCCCAGCGTCCCGGGCGCAGCCTTCCGACAGGGAGAGCACGCTCGGCCGAGACATCGACCGTTTTGCGGAGCGACCAGTCAGCAGTCGATGGCAACAGGCCAGGGCAGTGTCTCTGCTGACACACTACCCACCTTTCCCCGGGCGGCCAGGTGCAGGAATGCGGCGGTGCGGTCGCCAAAGTGGCGGGTCAGGTCTGCAACCGACCACCGTCGCAGGTCTTCCGCCTTCTCCAGGCCCAGCTGCCGCAGATCTGCGTCCATTTTGTACCCAATGCCCGGGACGGCCCTGCGGTTGCCCAGGGATTTGGGGGCGTTTTGCAGGCAGCGTCACCAGCTACAGCACACTCGTTATGGTGGGTGCAACCACTGTGTATGTGCATGAGCATGGATTGCGCAGAGTGTCGCGGGGACTGCAATCCCCCGCTCTGCGCATGTGCAATCCACGACAGCAGCGCCTCTGGTGCACCGCCTGCAGACCAGACTCTGCCAGCAACATGCAGGGTCCAGGAGGCGTAACGTTTTGCCGGACCTGAGGGGCAGCGGAGCAACGAAGGCAGCCGCGACGGGCGGCGGCAGGATGGTCTGGTCATCAGGCTTGTGCAGGCCACTGGCCAGCTTGGCGAGGAGCTGCACGCCAACAACGATAAGGCTGATCCTGCAAGACAGATTCCAGAGCGCGCAGGTCATTCGCCACAGCACGGCCCTCAGACGCCAAAAACCACACTGCTGCCAGCGCACCTTGTTGGCTGCAATGCCGGCCGAGGAGCGATACCCAGTCTCTGCCTGCAGCATAGCAAGCACGTTTGGGACCAGTGTCTGGCGAGGGTTCTGGCTCTTGCCCTCCGTTGAGGCCTTGTCGTCGAAGCCCCTCTTCGGCGACCCACATTTTAGTCCCACCCCACAAAGCCAGGCCTGACCTTCAGCGCCATGCGCGCCTCGGCGGCGATGGCGCTGCCGGCCTGCAGCAGGGCCTGCCAGCTGCCGACCTCTGCTGGCGCGCCCCCGGCCCCCGGAGCCTGCAGCACTCGCAGGTCCATAGGCCGATGCGGGTTGTCGGCCACCAGCTGCTCCTGCATTGGAATGTGATGCAAGCAGTCCACAGCTCGCCTGCTGCTCGCTGCAATGTGGGCATCCTGCCTGTGAACCGGCCTCTGCCAGCAAGCTCACACGAAGCCGCATCGGCGGCGGCTGGCGTCATTGCGGCTGACGTGCGTGCCACTCATGCAGAAAGGGGGCGCGACCGGCTCTGTGATCGTGTGCCAACAACATGCGAGCGGCAGGTCTGAAAGGTGCTGCAGTCACCTCGCCGAGGTGCACGTGGCCGTGCCAGCTGCCGCCGCCGGTGCCCTGCTGCAGGCGCAGCCGTGCCTCCCTGGTGATGTCCACGAACGCCTCGTCCATGCCACCCTTTTCCACCTGCACATGGGCTGAAGGCCGGTCGCTCCACCCTCTCGGCGTGCCCATGTGCGCAGCGCAGGACCAGCAGCAGACCCCAATGCAGTCACGACTGCGCGGTGAAGACCCATGCATGGCATGGATGGTGACTGGCAGTGAGCTGCCTGCATCTGCCGCCATGCGCAGGAATGATGCAGCAGGCAGGTGCAGGCTTCCTACACGCTGGGCCCGCGGCAGGCTACCCGCACCGTTCCGAACCGCGCCAGGACTGCCAGCATGCTGCGGCTGGCGCGTCTGTACGGCGTCAAGTCCTCCCCGCTGACAAGCACCAGCTCCGGACACTTCGCCTGCACGTCAGTGGAGCACCCGTCATGCGCAGGTCAGCTCCGGGCCGGACGCTCGGTATGCGGGCAGGTGAAACACATGACGAGCCGCACAGGCCGCAGAGCTGCGAAAGCGGCCGCAGGAGAGACAGCATGGCGACACGGCCAGGCGCCGGACCTTGGCCTCCTTTATGTTCATGAGCTTGGTGACGCCGCGCCTCCTGGCCGGATAATTCGATGTCACAACCAAATACTTCTGCGTGACCCCCAGCGGGCGCTGCGCCAGCGATGGGTTGCGCACCTCCTCCACCTGAGCATAGAATGCGTCCACCTGCAGGCACGCCCATCATCCCGTCAGCTGAGTTCAACCGTTTGCATGTCTGCTCGCCTTCGCAGCTCAATACGCTAATTTCCTATCAGCTGCTAGTGCTGGGCTGAGCCTGTCATGCTCTGCCATGCACAACAAAACATCCGAATCATCTAGTCTCTGACGTCAAAGGGTGCAAGGAAAGGAATGCGACAAGCGGACAACCATGCGCCTGCAGCGCACGTCGAAGTGGACGACCACCCGTCCCTCGTCCGGCGGATCCGGCAGGCTGCCGCCCTGCAGCTGCAGCTCGCTGGGCGCATGGAGCTTGGCGGGGTGCGGCGCGGCAAATTGCTGGACACGAAACTGCTCGAATTCCGACTTGCTCATGGTGCTGGCACACGGCAGGTCATGCAAGAACCGTCCAGAGTTCACATTCAATCTGGGTTGACACTCCTGGCCTCAACCCTTGGTTGATGTTGTCCATCCTTGGCAAGGTTCGGCTAGACCGACACGCCATTGGTGCGGCGATTGGTTGCTACGGCCTTTGAAGGGCAGCCGTCAACAGCCAAGGGCATGTCAAGCCATGTAACAGAGCATGCTGAGACTGCGGGTAGCGAAGCACGCATCCGTGCTGTGCGAAACATGCAAAGTTTATCAAACCTCACTGTAGTTGAGTGCAGCATCATAGGGTTTTGACGGTGCCTGCCAGACAGGCTGCCCTAAGGCAGCGGCAGAACGCAGAAAGCAGTGTGAGCTTGCACGACGGACCAACGGGCTCTGGCAGGCTCAACGAAGGTGGCCGGGCCGCTTTGAGGCGCCATGAGCGACGAGGAGGTGGTCGATAAGAAGGCGGAGATTGAGAACTCTTGCAAACCGCAGTGCATCAAGGAGCTCTTAGCGGTGAGACTGGATCAGCAGTCGCCTTGAAACTGATGGGTTTTGTCAGGGTACATGCCTGGATGCAGGTAATGACGTCGCTCAGGCTCCGTGAGTGTCTACACGTCCTGCTGATGCCTCCACTGCTGCTGTGCAGTATAAGGCATGCGCCAAGCGGATTAAGGACGATGAAAGCGGCGAGGCGCACTGCACAGGGCAGTATTTCGACTACTGGCACTGCATAGGTATGGCGACTTGCCCAGTGACGGCATGTGTTGCCGCCGAATGCGGTCGCTGGTGTGCCTTTTTCTGGATCTCTCTGACAACGTGGAGGCCCCTTCCAATCATGCTTACGCTCTTTCACTTCGCAGACAAATGCGCGGCGCCCAGGATATTTGCAAGTCTAAAGTGACAGGTGGGTCCCGGCTAGTACTGCGTACACCAGTGCCCGAGCCTGGTGGGACAAATTGGCCATGCATTGGTAGTCGTGTGCTCTGGACCTCCCTCTCATTTCTTTGAGGAAGATGATTCAAGCACGACTGCATGACGTCCACCGGCGAGGACGGCAAGCTGCAACCACAGCAATTGCCGGTGCCCCTTGAACATCTCATCTGTGCACCTGCGAACACAGTGTCAACGTGTGACGGTGCCATGCTGCAGCATGTACCTGGGGCTGAATCTCCAGCAGCAGAGGAGAGGGCCATCGCGCCACGCAAATGCTCGGCCCGTCGAGTTGCGCCGCCAGTCGCGTGGGGCGCGTGTGTGTGCGGCAACTGGGCGGCATGCGGTTGTGAAGGCTTTCCACTGCTGATGGAGGCGTTCACCAGCAACTTCCCTGGCAGCTGGCAGGGGCTGACGGACGACCACGCTGCAGAGGCCGAAGCTGAGGGAGCAGAGGCACCCAGAGACGTGTGCGCCGGCAGCGGGGTGGGGACAAGTGACCGGCAGGTTGAGCCGCCAGGATCACAGGGGGAACTGGTATGCCAACTGTCGGTGCTTGACAGGCTGAATTGCGAGTAGACAGGCTCAGCGAGGCGAACACTGCGACCGGCTGCAGTTCGAGATTATGCCGGCCTTCATTTGTAACACCCTCTGATGATGCCAGCCTGCAGAGGTCTGCCGCCTATTGCTGCCGCTGCGCCACACTGAAACGAAAACCGCTTCCACACCATTTGCATACCGCTGTCCTGCTCTCAGGTAGACACGACAGTGGACCACCGTAATTATGCCTCTGAGAATGCATGGCAAACGATACTGCATATCATCAGCCATCATTGGCGGCCTTCTACACTTTCATGTCCGCTCTCCTGTAAACCTTTTCAACTTGATCTGGCGCCAGATGTTGGTTGGCTGCACTCAACACTTTCCGCCGTGAAAAAACCCGCCTGCATTGCATGTGAAGAAAAGCCGCCATGACCTGAACACCTACTAAGTGCCAGTGCAGATTCGTCACGGTTCACCACAAGTAGCACCTGAACCACCCTCGAGACGCACATGCGGAATGCCGAGCATGTCACCTGGAGCCGCAGCGCGACACGCCTGCCGCTGCCGCCTCGAGCGCTTCAATCAGAGTGGTCCGACGAGTGCAGGTCGGTTCGAACTGCCGCGGCTGTATCGATCTCTGACTGCAGCTTTCTGATGCGTTTCACGCCGCCCGCCCATGAGTACATCTCCCGCAGCAGGTAAGACATCATGCAGAATAGGGCAATCGCAACAAGTGCATGCTCCAGGTTACCCAGCTCCGGGTTAGGATCATCTTGCGCGATCGATCTGGCCATCACTTTCATCTCATGTCGTCCAACGTTCGACGGCAATCGATTGCTCGAGCTTGGCCGATTTCAATCGTTTGAGCCTGTCTTTCCGCTCGGCGCAAAACGGTTTGCAGCAAAACCAGGCAACCTGTGAAACCAGAGAAGGGCTCCCTGAGCTTTGACTTGCGCATCAATTCTGTCGGATTTGCACGGATGACGCATGCACCCCGGTACAGACTCCGCAACTCCACGACTTTGCACATGCACCATGCGACGCCATTACTTTCTGTTGCACATCTTTTGTGTAGAAACTTCGTCTTTGTCCGACGGTGTTTGAAGGAGATGCCACGCTCTGTCGTGCCACGGTGCCGTCATTGAGCGCCGTCATTGAGCGCCGCCAAGGGCATGGTATGGTGTGCGGGTGCTGACTGGACGTGCGGGCCTCACGGCCGGCTGCCTATCATCAGACCGCATCATCTACTACCCTGCACTCGACACCTAGGACGCTCCGGCCACTGCAGCAGGGACTGCAGGACACCACCCTGGGCCCTGCACAAGCACTGCGCAACGTTTCATGGGACGAATGGATTGGTGCACGCGGTGCATGCATAGAGATGACATGCAGCAGTCGGCTGGCAGCGCCGTGACAGTGTCCTCACCTGGCTCTGTGGAGCCGAGTGGCTGATCGATATGGCAATGACGGGCTCCGCTGCCGTCAGGCTTGCAGTAGCTCCAATGCCCTCTCGACAGTTTGCAGCAGCCGCAGCATGGCCAACGTGGCTTCAAGATCGCCGCCGCCTGATGTCGCCGCGAGCCGCTCAGGCTCTGAATTTTCAGGCGGCTCGAGGAGCACCAAGCACCGCTGTGCATGCCACTGCAGCGGCGCCAGCACTTGCGCCACAAGGCTGCCGCCGCTGATCGAGTCCAGCATCTGCGGTGCAACATCGCCGTCATCAGCACCACGTCTGCACGTTTAGCGTAGCCATTGTCCGTATGTGGAGAGCAAGCCATTGGGGCACCGAGGTCCAGACACAGCTCCGCGCCCCGGCTGTTCCACCACAGGCTGAAGGTGGTCGAGTCACAGCTCAGTAGCAGAAGAGACTTGGTGAGCCTCGCCTGGGGCAGCCGGTCATGTGGGGACGCCTTCAGCAGCAGGAAGCAGACGAGGTTGACGGCGGAGCTCGCCGGCTCGGCCGCCTCCACAAAGTCGCTCAGCGCCGCGGCAGTGAGACTGCCGCCCGGCAGGGGCAGTCTGCGTCCTTGCGCGCTGCCAGTGCCCTGCAGCGTGACACGCGTGCCGACGAATGGGCAACAGCCTGCGAGACTGTGCGGCTCAGAGCATGCACATGAACAGATGATATGCAACTGATCAACTATCATGGTTTTACCTGTGCTCGCGCAGTTCACAGCCATCTGCACCATTGCTGCCTCTGTGGAGACTCGACATGCAAGCCGCTGGCCACCCACCGGCAGCAGCTGCAGCACCGCGGCCAGCGTGACCTTGTCGGGCGGCCAGCGGGCGGCAAAGTGCTCCTTCAGGGTGTGCAGCAGCAGCGCCGACACTGAGGGCACCGGGCAGCCCAGCAGCTGTAGGATGGCTGCCAGCCGGGCGTCTGCGCGGCAGGCGTGCGCATTTCGAGCCTAGCTTCAGCATGTGAACATAGCCCGGCCAACAGGGGCGCACTGAGGGCAAGCAAAAGCAGCCTGCCTCTCCGGCACCTCCGACCCAGCTCAGACCTTGCAGGATGCCATCAAAGACGCTCCTGCTCCCATGCGCCTGCTAATTGCTTCTCGTCAGGCATGAGCCACCTGGCCATGGACTGCTAGCTGCTTCCATCTGGATCGCCAGCGAGGTGGCCTCCAGGGCATTGTCAAAGACATGGGTCCGCCTGAGACGCGTGTCGTCTTCACATGAATTTCGGGTTTCGGGCCCCACCTGGCTCGAGGGCAAGCAGGATGTCTTCTAGGGCGTGAAACACCGCATTGCGCACCCCCGGCGCCGGGTGCGCCACCATGGTCTGTACCAGCAGCTGCGCGGCGTGCAGCACCGCGCCGAGCACCGCGCCGCTCGCAAGCTGGCCGGTTGTGCGGACGCCGGCGGCCGCCGCCGACATCAGCGCCAGCGACGCCAGGCCGCACGCCTCGCTCTGCCGCTCTGCGGCCGCTGCCAGCAGCGTCTGCACAGGAGAAGCGCACACCCCTATTTCAGACTGAAGGCTGAGCCGCACAGCCAGAAACAGCCAAAAGCCAGCAGGCGGTCCTCTGGGCGTGGACTCTGCACACTGAGCAGCAGTTGCACACGCAGGTCTGCCGAGATGCAGGGGAAGGATCCGCAGGCTGGAGCGGAGTCAAGAGGGGAACACCTCCGCTGTCGCGAGCGCCAAGTCGAGCTGCGCATCCGCCCCGTCCGGCTTCTGCAGGCGCCACCCCTCTGGCGTGCAGTATGCGACGGTCACCGCCGCCGCAGCGCCGAGGCTGGCGGCGTCGCCCGGCCCGCCCTCCTCTTCTGCCTCTTGCAGCGCCGCAGCACGCGCTGCCAGCGCCTCGCAGGAGTCAATGCCCAGCGCCGGCAGCGCCTCCAGCTGGCCGTCGGCGATGTCTGCCAGGACCGCAGGCTGCAGCAGCCGCGCCAGCGAGGCAGGCGCGCCGGCGGTCGCCGCCGGGCCCACGTCGCGGCTGCCGGCGGCGGAGGACGCCAGGAGGCAGGCGCCCAAAAGAGCGACGGCGAAATCGGCCAGGTGCGCGCGCAGCATCGCCGCCTCTGCTGCATCCGGCACGCCGGACACTGCTGCGGCGGCCTGATGCGTGAACCGCCGCAGGTCATGTGCTAGGCGCGCGGGCTCGGCAGGCTGTGCGGGGGCGCCGGCAGCCGCGCCAGCATCGCCGCTGCCGCTGGCGCCTGCGCGACTGCTTTCACTGCAGGCGACGCTGCTGCTGTGCCCCACCGCAATGGGGGGCGTGGCCGATGCTGCTGCTGCGGCCACGCTGCTGGAGATGGCCGACTGCGCCACGTCCAGTACCACGCCCAGTGCATCGTCCAGGAAGCGTCGCCGCTGCCGCGTCATGGCAGCAAACGCCACTGCCAACGCCGCCAGGCACATGCCGTCTGCAGCCTCCCATGGCCGGTGACGCAGTCTGTGCTGGAAGCAACGCGACGTAAGGTGACTGCCGGATTGCTCCTCAGGATTGCCGCCACGACATGACATCAGCAGGCGCAAGGGCGACGCTATATGCAACACTCAGATGTGATGCCACATAGACGAGTAGCAAAACAGAGGGGTTTGCAACGAGAGAGTTGAAACGATCCTACCCGACATGGCGGCCCAGGCAGGCCAGCAGCATGATGCCGGCCTCGCGCGGGCTGCAGCGCGCAAAGTGCTCCACCAGTGCCGTCGCCAAGCGCTCGCATGGAGGGCTCAGATTGGACAGGCTGGCGAGCGGCTCGAGCGCCTCCGTCATGATGGCATCAATTACAGCGTCATTGCTGCTCTCTTGTGATGGCGTCTGCGGCTCGTTGCTGCTCCCCGCATGCGGCAGCAGCCGCTGATATAGTGATTCCAGCAGCCGCCTCGCATGGCTATCGTCATTCCTGCATGCTTCTATGGCACGGGCGATGGCTTCAACATGTGTCTGTGCATCCTGGCCGTCGCCAAGTGCTCTCCCGAGACCGTCCAATGTTTCGTCCATAGGTTCACGCCCCTCTTTTGCGAGCAGCAGTGTCAGCCAGGGTCAATATTCATAAGAACTGAAATTTTATGAGCTGGCACCATCGAAGAGCATGCGCCAGTTTCCAGCGCAAGTCTTCTCGGTCTTCAAACAGGTCACGTAAGGTGACGTTACTACCGAGTTTGCTGGCCATCCATTCTGCAAGTTGCGAAGCTCTGCCGGCCGGATTGGCGTGCGTATAAAGTTTTGTTGCTGAATTTATTGTTCGCTGCTAAGTACGGAGTCGGCAGCCACTGCTGCTCAGCGTAGACTGTTTCGAGTTGCGCCCTAGCGCAGACAGAAGCGTTTTCAGGGAAACCGAACCTGCACGCCATGCACACTTCTAAGGGTTGCATGCATGGCCAAAGGTGATTGTCCAAGATCCTCCTGACTTCATATCGTCTGTTTCTGGCACTTTCAGGATCTTACGAGCCTTGTGTTTCGGTTTGCGGGGTGCCCTGCAGGCTAATTCCATGACTTCTCGGTGTGTGCGGCAGGCTCTTGCCAGCTCCTGGCGCAGGCCAGCACGTCAGGGCGCGGGCATGCAGCCAGCCTGTTACACGGTGCATGAGTCACCGCAGCGAGGGCGGCCCGGGCCCGCAGAGCGCCAAGGCCACGCGGGAGTGCGGAGACGACTTCCCCAACGAGAGCCTGCAGCTCAACGCCGAGGACGGCCTGTTTCCCAGGTACGAGAGCTTTCCGGTTCAGGTTTTGTGGCGTCGCAGCGCATGCTGATCTGCGGCAGTACTGCAGCAGCAAATCCCCAGCAATGGTATGATCATTTACGATCATACAAGCCGGCCAGCTGTGCTGTAACACTCTTCGCAGCCGTGTATACTCGCACATGCGCAGACTTGAACATGAACCGTTGCCGCTGCGCAGGCGGCAACCGGGCGACTTCCCAGCGGTCGCTGTCAAGCCTTCAATAGCGCGGCGCCTGCAGAACGCGGTGTCCGCGCTGACGAACGGCGCGGTGGCAGAGGCGGTGCCAGGGGAGACCACTTCCGCTGCGCCGGTCGTGCCGGCGGTCACAGGGGAGCCGGCAGAGTATGACCCGCTGCGGGATGGCCCATTGCGCTACCTCGGCTATGCCAACGAGGTGAGGGTAGTTTAGGGTTTAGGGTTCAGGGCAAGTGGAACAGACGAGTGGAGTCCATTGGAATCAATTCGAGTCGGTGCGAGTCGGCCCTCTGATGTATGGCCCGGTGCGCTGCCTTAACCGCTTTAACCAGCTGGGGTTGGTGGCATGTCGCAAGTGGAGTCCAGTGAAGTCCAGCCTCAGTTTGAGGGTAGGCTGCAACCATCTGACGGTGGACCTGGCCACTGCCACAGCAGAGAGTTGCCTGTGCGACCTGAAGCCACACGACGGTCGGGTGCCGAGCACTGGGGTGGTGCAGAGCCACCCTGGTCAGCCTTGTGTGGAGGCCGGGGCGCACACGGCACGCGGCATTGGAGCCTGGTGCAGGAGCAGGCAAGAGCTGCGCCGGCGGACGGCATGGCTAAACCCTGCCTGTGCGCCCGCAGTGCGGCGAGGCGTTTGCGGCGTGGCTGCCGCCCTTCGGCGTGCCGCTGTCCTACGGCGTCGCCATCTCCTATGTCCTGGTGGACACCTTCGACAAGTGGGCGCGCGCGCGGAGGCAGGCCAAGGAGGAGCTGGACTCCATTGCCCTGGACCCTGCCGTCAACGAGGGCCGGTGTGCATCTCGTGCTGTCTTGTTCTATGTGCGCCCCAGACGAGGGCCGGTGCACATATCGTGCTGTCTTGTTCTATGTGCGCCCCTTGCATTCATCAAAGATGGGCTGGCTCCTGTCAAAAGGTCTCGCCGTCAACGAGCGCCGGTGCGCAATCTGCCCCCAACACCCCCCCCCGGGGTGTCGGATTTCGCTGCTTATGTCCGAGCTATGGCGAAGATCATTGCGGATGACGAGAAGATCTGGGAGTGTCTGAGCACGAGGTCGAGCTGCAGCGCTTCCACTGCAAGAATGTGCAGTGTGGCGCAGTACACCTCGCTGCCAGACGGCAGATAATGTCTGCCTTTGAACTGCCGCGAACTTTGTCACTCTGATCCGGGCGCAGGCTGGTGAACATGCTGGCGGCGGAGCGCGCGGTCGACACCGTCGTGTGGCAGCTGGCGGCCTCCGTCGCGATCCCGGGTTACACCATCCACACCGTGGTGGCCATCGCGCACGCGGGCCTGGCTCAGCTGGAGGTGACCGAGCAGCTGCAGGCAGGCTTCGCTGCCGCCGCGCCAGCGGTGGGCACCACTGCCGAGGTCCTGGCGGCGCTGTTCGACAAGTCGCTGCCGACCATGATCGGTGCGTGACGGGGGGGGCTGTGGTGCCGCTCTGCATCGTCGATGCTCGTGAGCCACAATGCCTGTACACACTGGCGCGAGCCGGTTTCCCACACAAAAAGTGCTTGCAGGCCAGCGGGAGGCTTCGGCAGGCGAAGGCGTGGCGCGTACAGACATCTCTGCATCTTGAGAACGCACCCTCAACTTGTAAACAAGCTCACGTCCTGCCCTCGCGCGCAGGCCTGGCGGCCATCCCCTTCATCGTGCACCCCATCGACGAGGGCGTGCACGCGATCATGAACGTGAGCCTGCGACCTGCGGTCAAAAAGTTCCTGTGCGGACCGGGGCAGGGCGGCCTCGCCGGCCTTGCACTGTGCGCGGACTGCAACAAGGAGGAGTGCGAGATCGAGGAATAGGCCCTCGACCTGGTTCGCACTGGGGCTGCCGGCGGGCAGCTTCCGAGGGCGGCTGCGGACGGATGGGAAAGCCGCCCAGCAGCAACTCCCTGTCGCCTGTGCGCCGTGGGCTGACGGCAGCTCGGCGTCGCTTGGGCGCAAGGCCTCGCGCCATGTGTGCGCCTGTGGCATGTTGACCGCTGGATGCGCTTTCGTCTGCTGCGGCGGAATCTGTAGCCGTAGCCGGTGGAGCACTGCTGCCGGGCAGCATGCCGTAGGCAGCCTTAAGCCGTGGCGCCACTGCCGCGTATTCCATTGCTTGAGATTTATGCGGAGGTGGTTGCTGTTTGCATCTCAGAAATCGGGAGTCGCTTGTACAGAGTGCATTGGATTGTCGGAGACAATGAGCGAATTCGTTGGGTGTAGGTAGGTCCTGCTGCGCTGCTGCTAAGCGGAGGTTGCGCAGCTCGAGCTTGATTCCTGGAGGTTTGTTGTTGGAGTATGTGACCATACTTCTTGCAGGCTTTTGTGAATGGGGACGCCTGCGACGCCTGCCAGCATCGGCCATGCACCTTGTTTGTGACAACAGCACTGCACATTCGGATGCGGCTCATCAAAATCCGCTTCGCTGTGATCGGTATACCGAACATAGATGTGCTGCTTACGGTCTCACTGCCCACTCGTTTCGACAGCCACCGCACTCGGCAGTGCTTTGACAACCAGATCCTCCTGGCAGGCTTAAGTCCGGAGATGAAGTGGCAATCTTGCAGGGTTGCCATGCCCAAGAAGCCTGCGTCGGTTGCACGCATGCCCCCGTTCAAATCGGCCTGGCAAGCGCAAGGGGCCGCCTAGACCCCGCTCAGACACGGCGCGGGGCCACAGCTGCGCGAGGCGCGAGTGCCTGAAGGCCTCAAGGTGGTTGATCTACAGGGAGATCCATGCGCCGGCACTCAGGCGAGGCGCTCGGCCATGGCGGCGCGGGGGGCGCGCGTCGCGGTGGGCCGCTGCGTGAAGTCGTGCCGCTGCAGGTTGGCGCGCAGCAAGATGCTCTTCGTGTTGCGGAGGTACTCATCCCCTGCGGCAGCACACGTCGTGGCCTCCATGCATGTGGTGCAAGGCCCCTGGCATGACGGCATGGCAACGTTCTATGGAGAGGAGAAAAGAGATGCATTGGTGTGCAGAGTACAGCGATGCGGAGCTGCTGCGGCTGCTGACGGGCGGTGCCAAAGGGCGGCCTGCAGTGACCGTGGCAACTGCAGCCGCAGGCAGAGGGAGGGCTCGTGTGATAGCAGTTGGTTCAGCCCTGCAATAACAGCAATTTCGGCCGGTCCCGCGGCCCAGCTCTTCCACACAGACATGGCTTCCAGCGCGGACCCTGGAAACCCAAAACCCTACCAGCCCGCAGGGCGGTCTGGAAAGTGGTGGTGCGGGTGTCGGAGCGGCGGGCATACAGCACGCCGGAGTGCGCGTCGATGCGCGCCGCCACCCGGTCGCCCACGATCAGCGCCTCCAGCTCCTTCTGCAGCTCCCTGCAACACGGGAAAGATTCATGACATTGGACATGGCACGCTCACAAGCATCTGCATACCCGCCTGTGCGGATGCAGAGCTTTCCCGGCGCAGCCCCCTGTGGCTGATGACTGCCCCGAACCTGCGGCTCGGGCAGGCGTCCCCACTCCACGGGCTGCCTCCCTCTCAGGAATCTCTGCGACATCATGGGCTCGAGACCAATGCCCCTACGTCCGCGTGCGGCCTCGCTCTGCCTTTGCTTACGCGCTTAATGTGTCGCGGCCTGACATCGGATCATGTCATCATCGTGTCTTGACCATGTCATGACCGAGAGTGCAGGACTACTGTGGCAGTTGCAGCCAGTTGCATTCCTCTGCTTCGCGGCCATGCACCGGCCATGCACATGGCCATGAATGTCCTGCTGGACCTCCTCGTCAAGCACCCAGCCAGCCAGCTGCCACATCAGCACTCGACGATCCGGCAGCCGATGCTCGGTGTTGTCGGTGGCAGTGAGAATTCCTACACAAGCACACATCGGAGCTCACCCAACGCTAGTGGCGAAGGCGGTGGCCATGGTGGCCAGGCTGACGGAGGTGAAGGGCGTGACGTACTGTATGAGCGCCTTGCTGCGGATTGCCGCGTACAGCGCCTCCAGGTGCGGCTGCAGGAACAGGCAGACCCCAGGGGTCAAGACACTCGTTTGCTTCCACAGCTGAGACACGGCCGGCAGGCCACCGCCAAAGCCGCAGGGCCTCAGGCCTGCATCAGCGTCCGGCCGCGCCTTTGGCAATCCGTGCTGCGCTCCACTGGATAGCACTGCGCGGGACGCATAGCCAGGCGACAGCATGCGACCTTGAGGCAGTTGTGTCGAGTGCGCGTTGCCAATAAGGATCTCTCCTGCATGCAGCGGCACGGTGCCCGGCAGGGGAGCGGCGGCGTGACGCCAGCGCCCCGGAACGGCGAATCCAACCCGAAAGTGCGACGTATGACATCAGGGTGGCCCTCCAAACGTGCAGGGCTCACTTGCAGGGCGCCTCAGGCGGCAGGCAGGCAGGGCGTTTCGGGGCGCTGGGGGAGTCACCTGCAGGTGGAAGTCCAGCGCCAGGTAGGGCTTGAGCGCCTCTAGGTGCTGAAGGCACGCCGCGTAGCGGGAGCCGTAGAACGCGTGCACCGTCTCCCGCACCTTCGCAACGAGGGTTCAGGGCTCTGGGCCCATGGTAAGCAGGACGTGCCCCAGGTCGTGCGGCGCCGCCCCTCGACGCCGCATCTCGGTGCTGGCCTGGGCACAGGGGGGCTGCTGCTGCTGCTGCTGCTGCTGCTGCTGCTGCTGCTGCTGCCAGTGTGCGAACGATGCGCAGCGAGTCTTGCAAGACGCCGGGGGATCCGCAGGCAGGTCGCCTGCGTGCGGGCGCAGCTCGGGGTGCGCCAGGTTCCTGGACAAGCCATGGCTGTGTCTGGCGCGCCGTCGGCGTGACAGAGCAAAGCATCTGTCGGCCTGGTCATGCGAAACTTCTGTGGGTGGGAAATTGATTGGAAAAACAGCCCTAAACCCTGGAAACCACCTCCGGCATGAGCTCAAGGAACTCGCGGAAGTCGATGTTGTCGATGATGCGGGACTTCATCTCGGGGCGCGAGAAGGAGGCCAGCGAGCACAGCGCGCCGCACAGCGCCACGTCCTGCGGCGCTGCCACGTCATTGTACTGCGCCCCCAGGTCCGCGCTCACCTGTGGCGCAGCGGCGGCGGGGTTTCGTGTAGCGGGAGAGCTCCGTGCGGAAGAGCAAGGCGAGTACTAGAGCCCGACATGTCTTTCAACACGCCGCAACACCGTTCGACTGCGCGCCCTGGTCCGCACCCACCGGCATCGCAGCGGCGGCGGGTCTGTGTGACAGCCGCTGCACAAAAACGACATGCTGGCTGACGAAGACGAATCGACTAAACAACGGCCTTGAAGGAGTCGCTGCCCTTGGGGTCGCATGCCCGACGGCTCCGCCTTTGCGCCCGTGAGGCTTGCGTAACGCTAACAACGCGGTAGGCGAGAATTGACGGCAGCGCCGACTGAATAGACACCTTACCTCAGTGAACTTCATGGCGGCCAGCTTGTACTTTTTGGCCCTGAGGAAGGACAATGCCGCGGCGCACTTCAGCTTGGCCGTCGCCACCTTGTCATCCTGCACCCCCAGACGAGACGCATGCATCAGACGAAGGGTGTGAGTCCAATGGCCCAAGTGCTGCCCGCCTTGCGATACACAGCAACTCAATACTGATGCCCATGAGGCATGCGGACAGGGCTGCCTGGCGACGCGGCATGCGACCTCCACAGGGCCTCGGCATGCGAGTACGCTTGCAGCCCAGACCCCAGACACGAAGACCACGCGTGCTGAACCCACCGCGATGTCGGGCGTCTGCTCCGCCTTTTGAATGTAGTTGTTGACGTGCACGTAGTTACCCAGCTCGAAGCCCGCCTTGATGACCGCAAGGCACATGGCGATGATCTGCTTGCTGGTGGCGCAGTAGTCCCGCATGCGCACATAGCTCTTGAACGCATTCTGCAGGGCAGCGCAGCGATCATAGTTGCTCTGTCAGCGTGCACTCCCTCAGGGGATGCTTGGCCGGCGCGGGCGGCTGTACTACTGCACGGATGTGGCTGCCAGCTGGCTGCCCCATGCGTGTAACCATGCACAAGCCTGCGACATGGGATACGGCAAGCCTGCGCCTGCGTCAGCCGTCGAGGGAACACTGCAGACGACGCAAAGTTTGATGTTTAACGTCATTTAAAACTCCTGGCTCCAGCGGCACCTGCAGGTCGCCGGCCTGGTAGAAGAAGTCGCCCAGGTCGTTGTGCCCCATGCGGATGGACTCCTTGACCAGGTTGGCTTTGTAGGTGGCCAGATCCGCTTCCAGCTTCTCCTGCTTCGCCGCTATGCGTTGCTCGTTGGCGTCCAGCCACTGTCTGCGCAATGGGCGCAGAAAGTGTGGCTTGCACGCCACGCTTCGTGTCAGCGGGCGCGACTCAGCACCACGACATGGCGCGTCCAGCAGCTTCGAACAGGAACGCAACAGCACTGGGTGGCACCCCGAGCAGAGATGAATCATGTAGCAGGGAAGGCTCACCTGTCCGGCACGCCAAGCCGCCCGCCGCTGCGTTCCATGATCGCATTGTACTGCGCTACGTTGCCGGCCTGCAACAAAGCCCTTCCGCCGCTCAGGTAGCAGCAGCACCGCCGTGTTTGCGCACAGTGGCCCGTTGCATGTACATGCAGGCACCACTGCTCGGCATGAACAGCGCCAGTTACGGCAATCGCACACCTGCATTGCTTCATCCAGAGCCAGGCGGAGCGCCTCGATCTGCACGCTTGCGTCCGCACTGGCGCCGGCGATGAACAGCAGGCGGTCGATCTTGGCGTGAGAGCTGTAATTCGCCGCGTAGCCCTGCCATCATGACATCAAACCATGTCAATGTCGGGCCAGCTGCGTGGTGTATGTCTGGGGTGTGACAAACCATATCATTTGTGTCGACGCGCCTGCAGTCAATCCTGCCATCACCCACCTCGACATCGAACCCAGGCTCGCCACCATTCCCAATTGCAGGCCCCTCTGGTTGCATCTGACCTACTCGACGGTGCGACGCCGTGACCTGAAACCTGCTGTCGAGCTCGCAGCGGCTATTGAGCGTTCCTTTTGTTGACAACACACGCGGACTTGCACACTGTCGTTGAAGCCAGCGCGTGCTTTTTCCAAGCTTGGGTACGATGATAAGCGTTGATGCTTGTTGCACTGCTCGGTTCGAGGCAAACAAGCCCGCTGCACACGACCCCGCGAATCCGAGATGTTACGGCGACCCCCTGGTGCATTGTGGATGTGCCTTGTGCTGCCCACCGTGCGATGAATACCAGCACTGTGACGCTGGCAGACCGTGGGTCCGTAGCACCGTACTCGCCATGCCAAACACGAATTTGTTGGGGGAAGAACCTGTCAACTCTTCTCGGTTCTGACATCGGACTGCCACACTGGCAGGCTGGTGTCGACTTGTGGGTTCGTACCGGCCCTCTTGTGACTCGGACGTCGGCCGGTGCGCCGGTGCGCGGACGTCGGCCGGGCGCCCGAGCTCATGGCGGTTGATCTTGACAGCAGGCGAGCGCCTTTGCTGTTGATCGTGGTCACTTCCGGCGAGCTTGCACGCGGTACCACTGGTGGAATCGCACCACGTCGTAGTGAAAGCAATGAGTGCCACACGCGACCCGGCTGACCACAGTATGGCTGCTGTCTCCCCGTTCAGCTCAACTAGTGGTTGTCGGCGTTCATGGCCTGTATGCCAGCGCGCCACTGACTTTCGTTCGCCGTGCGAATTGCTGCGTCATAGGCTCATTTGCGCCCACGATCCGCAACCCTTTTGCCCTTGCGCGGGAGACATCTCTAGCAGTGCTGGCTCGTGCGGCGTCTGCCGTTCCTTTGCGGACAGTGCAGCTTGGGACCAAACAAGCCCCGTGCCACTTCTGGCCTTTCTGTTCCTTCATTCGAGTCAAGTCAACCTTCTTTCCTGCAGGCAATCCCAAGCACAGTGAACTAGGCAGGTGATTGCGAGGGGACGCAGGGGCGGGGGTCCTTCTTTGCACTTCAGCGCTCATCCCGCATGCACGTTGCGCCGCGGACGCCGTGCGCTGCCATGAAGCAGTCGAGCATGGAGCGCCTAGCCCTGCTGCAGTGAGTGCTCCCGGCTTCAGATGTGTCGACAGAGCTTAGTCACTACAGTGAACCCTGCCCTTGCGTGCGTCTGTCTCCGGCCTGTGCAGGGGTGTACTGTCAGCGGCGCCGTTTTGACACCTTCCTCCCACTGCTGTGCACAATGGCCTCGTCACTCAGTAGTCACGTGGCACATGGTCCCGTGCCCCGCAGGTTGCTGAGCTGCGGCTCGCTCGCAGGTGCTGCGCAAAATGGCTTTTCAAGGAACCGGTTGCTGTGCGACACGACCTTGCGTGCTCCTTCTGCAGGTCTCTGAGCAGCGACCAGAACGGCAGTCTCTACAAGATGTACCTGGAGGACAGCCTGGCAGCCTCGCCGCAGCTGGGGACCGGCGGTGGCTGCGGCGCGCACCTCAGCACGCCGCGCTCGCTTGGCGCCTCACCACGACCGAGCGGCAATTTGAGCGACGGCGGCATCTACGGTGGCTGCGGCGGCGGCGGCGGCGACGACTTTCACCGCTCCTCCTGCGCCACGGCCTGCACGGCGGACTCCTGCGACTGGCGCGCCGACAGCACCGACGGCGAGTCGGTGGCGGCAGCCGACGCGTGCGCCGGTTGCGTCAGTGGCGGCGGCGCGGTCGCGCCGCCAGAGACGACTGCCAACGCCGCCAACTGGGCAGACCTTCCTGACGGCATCCTCCGAGAGGTGCAGCACCCATCCTCGTCCCTTCCCCTCCTCCGCTCGCGTACTATGCAGCCTCAGGCCTACTGCGCTGCAGCTGTTGTGATATGAGCGCTCCACCGTGTCGTTCCCGCAGTGTCTTCACATCCGCACCGCATGCGCCTTGGAGGCGCCGCACATCTGCACCGGCCAGCGGGAGCTTCTGGGCCATAGCTTGACGGCAATCGACCCATGCCCGAACAGGTGACGAGGCACATGTCGCCGTCGTACTTGCGGGTCATGCGGCTGGTGTGCCGCTCGTGGGCGGAGTTTGCCGGCCGCCACACCAGCACGCTCAAGCCGGAGCGGCTGGAGGGACTGCGTTTGGCGCTGCGCTTTCCCCACCTGCGCAGCCTGGACCTCAGTCACTGCCAGCGCATGATCGTGCACCCAAAGGTATGGGGCCCATCATGGTCCGGCAATCCTGGGGCATTGGCGTCCCGCAGTGTCTTGTTACTCGTCTGCTGCAGCGTGTGTGGTGGGGATCCAGGGACTGCCACAAACGGTTTGCCATTGCACAGCTTGCGCCGTCGCCAACTGCAGGATGTGTGTTCCCACGGCTCCGCCCTGAGCAGCATGTGTTCACTTGCCGCGCAGCAAAACGAGCTGCGGCTGCAGTCGTCACTGACGGACGCCAGCCTGGCGTTCCTGGCGCCGCTGAAGCACCTGCGCTGCTTGAGTCTCAAAAACTGCGTCATGGTGGAAGGCGGTGGCCTGCGCCACATCACCGAGCTGTCGCTGCTGCGCACGCTGGATCTGACCGGCTGCGCGCGCCTCACCAACAAAGGTGGGCGGAATCGAAACACACATTTGAGAATTCAGTCAAGCGAGTATGGGTCCAGCCTGCCGTCGTTAGACCATCTTTGCTGTGCAGACTGGACCTCGCAGGCTGCGCTCGCCTTGCAAACAAAGGTGCACTCATCGTAGGGGACCACGAACGCGCGGCATGTCAGGGCCGGTCAGCTGTTGTTCTTTTTAGACATTTGCTGCGGCGCCCGCCCCTCAGCGGCCGCTGCCTGCTGCACAACAACAACAGGGCTGACGGCGCAGAGTGGCAGGATGTATCCGCTGTTTCAATGTTATCTCTGGCCGACCTGGTGTGCTAGTCAACAGGCCGCTAGGAAGCTTTGTCACGCGATGACTACTGTACTGCCACCTCGTGGCACGTGGCATGGCGCCAGACATTCGAGCGCATTTGCACCTCACATTGCGGTCCAGTCCTGTTCCGTTAGCCTGTCACGAGGCGTGTTTTTCATTGCTCCCCACTGCGAGTGCGTACTGACAGGAATCCTGCCTTTCAACCCTTTGCAGGCCTGGAACACGTGGCGGCGCTGGCGTCGCTGACGCACCTGAACCTGCGGGAGTGCCGGCTGATCACCAACGACGGGCTGCGACGCCTAGAGCCGCTCGCGCAGCTCAGAACCTTCTCCATGTCCAATTGCACCTCCGTCTCCGATCGCGGCTTGCAGTCCCTCGCCAAGCTGACGGGTGTGAACTCGACCTCAGTGTTCTGTCAGTTCCCATGCTGTGTGGCGCCCGTCTGCGCGGCGCCTGTCTGGGCATCCTGGCGCGTGGCTTGATGGCCTGGCGCGCTGGCCCGCAACTAGGCCAATTTTGCGGTGATGTGCTGCGGAATGTGTGCTTCCGATGTCGGCTACACCCACTCCACCTCAACCTTCACTGCGCCGCAGGCCTGGAGCACATCAACATCAGCCGCTGCAACTACGTCACGGATCGCGGCTTTTCCACGCTGCTTCTGTCGCCGCTGCCACACCTGAAGCGCATCGTCGTGCGCAAGTGCCCGGGTGTCACCGAGGACGGCCTCCGCGAGATCGCCGCCGCCAAGGTGCCTGCGCCCGCCTCCACCCGTTTTCTCCGCCTTCAGGCCACCTCATAATGACCGAGAGGTCCTCGCATTAGGTATCTTCACGCAGCTGAGACTGCCACGCTCGAAACCCCCAAGTGCCCAGACGCACTGCCCAAAGGCGCACTGCCTGCATGGCCCCGCTCCCAGACGCGGCTGCTGCAACCGCCGCAGGCGGCGAACGACGGCTGCCGGCTGGAGCTGCCGTCCCCGCACCCCGAGCCACGGCGCGCGAACGTAAACGTGCCCTTCATGGACGCCTGGCTGCACCAGGTGTGCAACACCCGAGGTCCGAGAGCTCTGTGGCACCTGAGTCGCACGTCAGCGTGCGGCGCCGAATGCTGCTACGCGGGCAGTCGGCACCATGTGCGTCCACATCCGCCGGCCCGCTATTCGTCCCCAGACCCCAAGCCAATGCTGCTGCTCAGTCGAGCAAGCAAACTCGATCTGCTGCAGGGCTTCCAGCCGGCGGCGCAGGCGCACCCGGCCGGCAACATCCACGCCGGCGCCGGCCACCTTGCGGTCAACATGGGCCCGCACTGAAGCGGCCGAGCCGCACTGAGGCGGCCACGCGCCGACCTGCGCATGTTCCGCTGCCGTCAGCAGGTGGAAGGTTGAGGCGGCTGCGTTGATTGAGGCGGCAGCGTCGCGCGGCTTGAGCGCGACTGCGGCGCGCGCATTGCAGCCATCAGATTTTGACCTGGAGCTGGCACGGAACCGCAGCCACTGCTGCGGGTACTTCGTTTGGCTAGCTTTGCCACTGGGGCAAGCTCTGTTATGCTGAGGGTCGGTCCTTGAGCTGCAATTGCAGACGAGAGCTCGCATGGCTCCATCAAGATGCGGATGCGCTTGTCGGCTATCGGCCTGGTGAGGGGGACTGACGAGGAATGCCCAGCACCAGAGTTGTGCATCAGAGAGATACCTGCCTGGTCTTTGTGGTTTCGACGTGGTAGCACTCGTTGGGGGAGTGCTGCCAGATGAGGCTCTAGAGGGAGTGTTCCAAACTATGCAGCTCCAGCTAGGTAAGATGCAAGTCCGGGGCATGTTGCTGGTCTCGTTTGGTGTAGGTGCAGCACTGGTGTCTCAGGGAGTGCTTTGTCGGAGATCTCGGGTGACGTCCAGACATCAAATGCGAGACTGGTCGAATTACCCATAGCTATGTGGTTGGTTTCGGTGATGCTGCAAAGAGAGTCAGCTGAAGCGCTCCATCCACATCTCACTGTCTGAGGCCCACATCGTGCCCACTAACCTGAAACCACAGCAAACGTACAGACAGTCGAATCAATCGATTGCGTTCCACGAGTAGACCCCCAACGCCGCTGCAATGTCCAATCCCAAGTCTCAATCTGCCAAGTCGCCGCCGTCGCTGTGTGGCGCCGATCCCCAGACTGCGTGCAGCTGCATGTCCCCGAAGCACGTGGGGACTGCGAGGCCCGACAAACCGGGCCGCTGCGTGCTGCAAACCGCTGGCGCCTCTGGCGCGTTTGGCAGCCGGCCTGTGCTTTCCAGTGCTCAGGCCTGTGCCGCTGCGGCCTTGCCCTTGCGCTGGGAGCTGGACTTGTCCGCCTTGGACCCCAGCAGCTCCTTCCTCTTGGGCTTGCGCGGCCGCAGGTTGCGCGTGATGGTCGTCCGCACCGCATTCTCCAGCTTCGAGTAGCCGTCCTGTCGCGCACAAAACGCGTTGCTGAGCCAATGACCAAACGCCAGTGATGAATTGCTGAGATGAATTGCTGAGGAGAAGCGTCCTGCTGTCGTCGCCAGAACATTTGCCGAGCAGGTTGCAGACGCGCGGTGCTCAGGCACCGCCCGTCCAGCCCTGCGTGAGGTACGAATTATTGGCGCAGTATGTGCATACCAGTTTCGCAGGTCCCAGCGTCATCAAACCATATGGCACTGCGCAGGCGGGATACAGCCCCCTGTGTCTTCGAGCTGCTTTACGGCACGACGCGACCGACCCTGTGATACCCCTCTCTACATTCCCCCAGAGAAGTGCGGCAGCCTTCTGCTGGTCCTCGCAGTGAAGGAAACAGTGCCGCACCTCGAAGTCGTGGACGAAGCCGGAGACCGGCTTGTCAGACTGGACAGGCATTGCCGTATTTGCCGATAGAGGCAAGCCGTCCATTATTTCAGTCAGGCTGGAGGGGACCAGCCGCGTTCCGTACCTCAAAACCCGCAGATGCAGCCGCGCACCAGTCTGTCAAATACGGGACATGCTGTTCCTCAGTTCCATGAGGCGAAGAGGAGAGCCAAAGGAAAAGAAGAGGCACCTCGAAGCCGCGGATGAAGCCGGAGACGAGCTTGTCGGCGTGCTGCGTGAGCTCCAGCGCCAGGTCGCCGCTCACGACGCGGTCCACCAGCTGCTCCACGTTCTGCGCAAAGTCCTTCACCCCCTTCTCCATGCCCTGCGCACCGATGCGGGGCAACAGTTGGAATCTCTTTGCAAACACTTCGCGATGCAGTGTCAGTTGCTCCACGTCTGCGCAAGTCCTCCGCTCCCTTCTCCATGCCCTGTGATGGTTCCGACCGTTTTCGGATGCCCAGTCAGCAGCCAGCAGCTGCTGCTCCTTGGGGTGCTCTGAGTCTGTCCCACAAGTGCCTGCACGCCCTGTGTGCTGAGACGACCTCAATGCGCAGTCAGCAGCTGCTACTTCGTGCGCCTGCAGCAAAGAATTCCGCGCGCCCTGTTGTTTCGCCCTCTGAGCCCAGCCGTGGCGGCAGTCTGGAGCGTGCACAGGCAGCTGGAAGGCTCTGGCTCCGGTGCGTGGGCTGAGGGGGGGGTCAGTGCAGCAAAACGAMGGGKGTGGGCGGTCACGGCCAGAGTTCGTGGGGTGGCTTCCTGAATGGTGACCTGTTGGTCGCGCCAGGGGAATGGGTCGAGAGATGGTCAGCAAGAAGGAGTTCTAGAAATGGCCGCACCCGAGGCAGGTTACGGACGGAGGCGACCTGCTTCTTGACCCGCGTCGACACTTGCAGCCGCTGCTTCTTCACCTGCTGCTGTAGCTGCGTGATGCTGTGCTTCGCGCGTATGCGCTTTTCCTGCGCGCACAGCCGGCAGGCAGGGCTTCAGGGGCCACGCTCCCCTGGCGTCGAGACAGCGACAGCCAGAACGTGAGCGAGGCGCAGCACGGGCGCTGCGTCCCACCGCACAGCACTTGACTGTTGAAGCAGGGCGCCATCAAAAGATGGCTCTGTGCTGTGGAGAAGCCCAACATGGCAGCAGGGTAAGTGTGTCTCAGCCCGTCAGACAACAGCAAGGGGGGCGAAGCAAGCGGCGGGCGCACCCGCACGAAGGACACGCCCAGGTCCTTGCGCGTGTAGCCGCGGCTGAGGTTGCGCATCACGTAGTCGTTGTAGTCGCGGATGATGCGCAGGATGATGTCGGAGGTGGACACGCCCTCCGTGCGCTGCGTCTCCTTGAAGCGCCCCATCTTTTTGACCTGCGGGCGGTGCAGGGGCGCACACAGAACGTTGGGGAATGTTTGGCCAGGGCGAAGAAGGTCCTGAAGCCACTCTGCTTGGGTGATACCGGCGTGTTTCCTTGAAGCGCTGCATCTTCAGACCTTGCGGGCAGCGTTGGGGCGGGCAGCGTTGGGGCCTGCCAATGCTGAACCACACGCCTTCACGACACTGAGCCGGGCAGCCCCCGCCAGCCTCTGCCAGGGCATCTGTGCAGCTGCTGCAGTTGTTGCCTGGACTTCGTGGAACCTGTTCAGGTCGCATGCAGGGCAGACTCGCCGAGCATAGGGGCACTGCGGTGTCCTAATTTATTATAGATTCTCATAAAACACTGGAATCTTAAGAAAAAACTCACGAAGTCGTAGACGTCGGCGGCCTGGCCGGAGGCGTCGCTGTAGGGCAGCGCATCGTGCGCCACGAAGTCGATCTTGTGCAGGTTGATGAACTCCTCGGTGATCACCCACGGGGCGCCCGTGATGATCTCGTCCACCCACCTGCAGACAGAGGCGCATTTAGAGGACTGATCAAGCGAAAGAACTAATTTCGTTAGCGGTGCGTCTGGCTGCTGCGCCTCAGGGGACGCTGGGTTGGCCGCGGGGCAGAGGGCGTGGCGGCCGCGCTGTGCGGCGACAGGGGCGGCAGGCGGCCGGTGGCCAGCTGGCTCATTCGCGGCGTGGCTGCCTCGCAAACTTTCTGCGTTCACGCCACTGTGGCCGCGCATGTGTGCGTCGCTCCCTGGGGATCCAGCACCACTCCTGCTGCAGAAGACATGGGCGCGGGACCGACGGCAGGGCGCCTCACTTGCAGTGGCGCAGCGACTCGTATCGCTCCGACTCCGTCAGCACCGTCTTGCCCTTGTACGCGTGCGTCACCTCGTCGCCGCAGCAGCCCACGATGAGGTGCGTGTTCGGGAACCTGCGAGTCGATGTCCGCGGCGACCGGTAAGAGCGCCTGCTCGTCTTCCGCAGTGAGCCGAGGCGCCGCATGATGTCCTCTCGCAGCGCCAGCTGTGCACCATGCAGCCTCAGAGACACACGAAAATGCCTGAGATGCAAGCATGTCATCCCAGCGGAGGAGAGGCGGGAGGGACGCACGACTTCTTGGCCTGCTCCAGCGCCTTGGCATGGCCGAAGTGGAACAGGTCAAAGATGCCTGCCGGCATCAACAGCAAGTCTCATCCGCAGCCGGAATGTCGACCGCAGTCTTCTTGTCCTTCCGATGCAAGCCCCAACGCATCTGCGATGAACTCTCACTTCAATGGACTCACCATCTGCATACACTCGCACAGGCCGGTCGGTGGGCACCGGCGCCTGCTGTACGACGCCCTTCTTTGTGGGCCCAGGCGGTGACGGCTGCCAGTTTGGCACCGTCTCCTCTGTCGTGGCGGCAACCAGGGGAGCGTCAACTGGGTGTGAGTCCGGGATGCTGGTTGTCGTTTTCTGACCGCTGCCCTTCTTGACCTTTGCCTTGACCATAGCTGTGCAAAGCAGAAGGCTGGTGTCGCGGCGCACTGCCGATCCAAGACACCGCAAGAATATCTGCTATGTACTACAGTGATTCTGCAGCCCTTGGTGTTGTCCAACAGCGCTGCCGCAGATTCGACCGGGCTGTAGACAGCAAAACTTCAGGCTTTTAGATGACCCACCAGCTCGCGTGTAAAAGAAGCAGAAGCGTTGCATCACATGTAATTGCAAGCACCAGCCCCCCTGCGCCCTGGCGAGCAGCTTCGCACTGTCGCAGGGTCTAGCCAGGTGCTCAAGGCCACAAGGGACAGGCTTCAGCTCACCCCCTTCAACTCCCAGTGTACACCTTGCAATGCCAGATCGAAACACCAATGCAGAATCTGAGTGCTTCCAGTCATGATCCACCGTCGAGACAACTGCAGGCTGGCCGCATGGCCCAACAGGCCCAACACCACAAATCTGCCTCTGCAAAGAGCCTCTTCCTCCCTCCACGCGTGGCTGACAGTCCAGAGCCATGCACAAGCGCTCTCCTCACTCGATATGGCTGCCTCGTGTACAGTGAATACGAGGATGTGAATGGCGCTCGTGGGCCGAGCACATCATCAGGCTTCATTCTGTTGCCGGCAGTGTCTGGCACTGCGTCGGCACACGCGCAGGCCCTGCCGTGCCTTGCACACCTCAGGAAATGTCCGCGGCCGCCAGGTTATTTGAGCTGGATCGCTGCACCGGCGTGCTGCTTCGAGTGCCGCTGCCGCGCGCGTGGCCGTTCGCGAGCCCCGCCACCGATTTTGAGCTGCCACTGCCGCTGTCGCCGCCGCCGCCGCCGCCTGCGCCGCTGCCCCTGCCACGCCGCTGCTGCGGTGGCGACACCGTGCGGCAGGCGTTGAGCAGCGAGCTGCCGACCCACAGCGTGAACAGGACGGCCACCGTCGCACGCCACTCGCCGCATGCCGCCGACGCCCACGCCGCCGCCCGCCATGTGTAGTACAGGGTGGCCAGGAAGAAGGCCAGAGAGCTGCCTGCAGCGACGGCGGCACAACACGTCTCACGTTCTACGACGAGCCTGCTTGTCCGCCGATCGAGGATCACTTCCCAGAGGCTGGCAGCTTCGCAGCGACAGGCGCACAGCAGTGTTGCGGATCCACAGCGACATACCTACACAAGGCGGCTGTGCCAGGGCAAAGCAGCTGAGTGTCGGTGGCGCGTTCCGCACCTTGCGTGAGCACCGACAAGATCTTGATGCTGGGGTTGTAGTAGACAGCGTAGTCCACGCCGCTGTCCTCAAATGGCTGCGAGGCCGCCCAGTCGCAGCCGTACACGCGGTCCCACTCCCGCTGCCAGGCGGCTAGGATGGCGTTGAAAAATTCCTCCGGGGTGGCGTAGTCCTGCGGGCACACATGTGGCACGGCCAGCTGAGGGACAGCTCCGGGCCTCGGACGTGTGTCTGAGACATGCGTCTAGGACATGTGCCTGCGCGCAGGCGCACTGCAGCCTGCTGGACCGCCCCTTGGTGCCGGACGCTTCAACAGCAACTGTAAGGGCTGCCGTCAGTGGCTTGCGCGTTCGCCCGCACGCCATGGCCCTTCCATCACAACGTCCCGCCCCTACAGCCCGCGTGCCGAGCAGGCAGCGGGAAGGCTGGGGCCCAAGCCACGCACCGCCGCTTGGATGACATCGCTGTAGCCGACCAGCAGCGTCTGCCCAAAGTGCGCAGACAGGTCCTTCTCGGAGATGACGGCCTCCTTTCCGTCGGTGATGACGATCTGCACCGGCAGCCGCCGGCTGTAGGCGTAGTGCAGCATGCCCCGCCGCAGCGGCAGCGGCTCCGCTCTGGTGCTCCTGTGCCCTGCCGCGTGACGAGAATCGACATACAATTATATACAATTTAGGGTTTATATACAAAAATTGACATCAAGCTCGACCAGCCACGGATGCCATCGTGCCATGCCTGCTGCCGACTGCTGTGGCGCAAGCTCGAGACGGGAGGTGCAGACGGTCTGCATGCTCACAAGCGCCCGTGGTCGCAGGTTCACCTTCTGGGTAGACGTTCAGCCCATTCACGGGCGATCGCGCCATCATCCTGTCGATCATGCAGTTGAATTTCTGCACGATCCGGGGACAAACGTCAGCTTCAAGAGGCGCAGCACAGGAGAGGCTGAAAACATAGCACCGAAAGGCGCACTGACAGTGTGCAGATCTCAAACAGGATGTACCTCCTTATTCCTGATGGCTCCACGTTTGAAAAGAATGACGCTGCGGATGATGACGACTGAGAACATGAACATGGGGAACACAAACGCCACTGCCATCCTGCAGAGCAACCAAGCAATAGGTGTGATTGCAGGCCACTGTTCAGCATCCATTTAAAGGCTGCACAGAGAGATTAGTCCATTTCAAATGCTCCCTACATTCGCTTCATGGCGATTGCACTACATCCTTCGTTCAGGACTAACGCATCCACATTCCTGTTCAAAACAACGCACCGGCTGAGCATCTGCGAGTCGCCCTGCGTCGTGAGGACGTCCACGAAAAAATCTGCCCACGACCTGTGGTTGCACTGCAGCCAGCACAGGACTGATCTTGAAAAAGGAACAGTTGCAAAGCGCAAACCACTCCATACATGCAAAAGAATGCGCACAAATCGATTTTTATGAGTGGCAGGAACCTACCAGCCAGATGCATGGGCCACCCTTGTATAGTTTCGGCCCTGGCACCTGCCTGAGCTTGATGCCAAAGAGCCGCTGCAGCCCCAGGCCCCTGTGCAGAGCGTAGTAAAATCAATGTCAGTTGTGCGACAAAGAGTTAGACGAGACACATCAACGTATTGACGGTCCTGTCCGCAATGCACACCGAATCACGTTCAGGCGCAAACAGGGATCGAACCATGCACTGCAGCGCACCAGCCATAGGCGTCATTCCGGGATCCGGTGAACTTCAGCGTCCGTATGTGACCCAACAGCATGCACAGGGGTACGCTCCAGTACATGAAGAAGACCGCCAGCAGGAAGGAAGGCAGATTTAGCGCCCTCGCGGCCAGTTTTTGCAGGCGTCGCGCCGGTGACGCCATGGTGGGTGTGCCGCTGGCACACGCGACGTGCGGTCAGCCCGTGGCTGTCTTTTAGGGAGAGTATGATCTGCAAACAACTTGCGTGCAGCAGCAGAGGGATCCACTGCCGGTGAAGCTTCCGACACCAACTCAGCAATGCCTAGCCGGTGATCTGAATTTGGTATGGCATGCCTTCCGTCGGATTGACAGCAGCACCGCTTGCTTCCGATCAGCAAGCCGAACGGCGCGATGGGGGACCGCGCCGGGCAGCGAGACACAAGCTGGCACGGGTGCAGATTGCTGTGCACAACCGTCGCTGCTGCACGACACCCTTGAGTGGCGACCGTGGGCGCGGTCGAATGAGCTCAACTCACAGCGACCTGAGACAGAAGCTATGGATCGCAGCTGCAAATTGCAATTGGTGATGATGAGGTCTGACTGGTGTGGGGTGTGGCATTTTTACAATCCATCTTTCAGGTCCACGGCTCACAGATGCGATTGGCGAAGTGGAGAGACAACGCATGGAATCATAGTGCGTAGCTCTGCACTGCTCCCCGCCGCATTGTAGACACGCAGCCGACGGGGGTTCCGCAGGCTTCTTGCCGGCGGCGCAGCCAGCAAATGCGCAAGCAGTGAAGAATGGCGAAAAAGAAGACCGGAGCTTCAAAGGGCGACGCAGGAGGCGAGCCAAAGGGTCCCAAGCCCGCCACGCATGTCAAAGTCCGCCACATCCTCTGCGAGAAGCACTCGAAGGTATGTGCCATAACAGCTGCGCGCGCAGCTACAGAGAAACCCTGGATGGTGAAGAAGGGGATCCCGCTGTACAATCCACCTTGATGTGGCGACGTGAACTGATCACGATTGAAATACAACTGCAGATCATGCAGGCTTTGGGCAGATTAGACGCTGGAGAGCAGTTTTCACAGGTGCGGCAAATTATGCAGTCCCAACTGGACATGTCACCGGCTGTCTGAATGTCAACAAAATTGAGATGAACAAGCGTGCTGTGTACAGGTGGCAAGTGATATGTCGGAGGATAAAGCCAGACAGGGCGGTGACCTCGGCTGGAAAACGCGTCAGGTGCACTGCACTTGGTGGTTCTGATCTTGAGTGCGAAGATTGTATTGTGTTCCTCGAAGCTACTTATAGGTATCTGTAATGCTGCAGGATGTCGTGGGGGTCTTTGCAGATGCGGCATTCGCTCTGGGGGTGAGCGCTGATTTAACCGCTGTGCTCGACTTACTCGTGCCAGGCTGTAGCAAACCATCCAGTGTAGTGCAGCAGTTTCGACTTCAGCACCGTTGCTGTGAGAATACAGGTCGGGGAGAGGTCATCAGCTCCCGTGAAATCGCAGTTTGGGTACCATCTATTAATAGTGGAGGGCAGGAAGTGAGCTGCAATGCTACATTGAACGGGAGCGGGGCGGATGTGATGAAGTGCGTCCATGCTATCTGCATGTTAAATTGGAGTTACGAGCGCTTTCTTCAGGATTCAACATGCAACTGCAAACAACTTCTGTCGAAATAAACCACAAACATGCACGCACTAGGTACCCAAATGAGTGTCTACCCTCCCCGACTCACGCAGTGCCCTACGCCTGGTACGTCTTCTGAGGCTCATGCTTCCCCGCGACTGTGCACCGGTGCATGACGCGCAGCCCGACCTGCCAGACAAAGACAGGGTACATTTCATGAGTGGTCCACCTCAAGGTTCACCGGGAGTCAGTGGCGACATCATGCATGCTGCTGCGCTGCGGCTGGATGCTCTGAGATGCTTGATTCACCTTTGCCACCGGGAGCTGCGTGGATGGGTGGGCCTCGTGCCCGACGGCAAGGTTGTCGGTGATGATGAAATCGCCCTGCCGCCAAACGTGCTCGTACGTCACCTGCCTGCCGACAGGGCCACGGAACACACTGCGTGCGTGGCAATCAGAGAGGAGGTCAGCCATGCATGGAGCAGCAGGCACAAGCGAGCCAGTCGCCACGAGCGGCAGGTGGGTCACTGCAGGGGGCTGGCTGACTGGCATCGAAGAGATGGGGCGGCAAGGTACACCCCACAGGATCAGTGCAATCGAACCCTGGCCAGGTGGCACAGCATTCCTGACCTGTCGATCTCGTCGATCAGCTGGGCCGTCTCCAGCGGGCTGGCGACACGCTGCTTGTCTGTGCCACAGTCCCACACGAACAGGTCTGTCATCCCTGCAAGGGTGGCAGCCAAATTCATTGTAAGGTGTATGGAATGTGTGCCAGTGCATGACTCTGATGACGTGTTGGACCCATGAATGACCCCACGTTCCAGCCAGCAGCTGGCTGGATGCGATATGCAGCAGCGTCTGCAGAAACGCACCCGTGTGGAAGCACATCGTTGGCCTGCCTGCATCGTCAAATGGGGCTTAGATCTGAGTCAGGACTGGACCACCCAGGGCTGTACATGATACTTATAGCGTCGCTAAAGGGGGCATGGACCTGAGTCAGGGCTGACATGCTGGAGGGCTTGCTAAGCGCAGCATCGTCACAAAGGGCACATATCTGAGTCAGGACTGGTCTACCAGGTGTAATGCATGCCGAACTCAGCAGAACACTACCAATTGGCACCTGTCTCCGGGTGCAGGTAGATGAGCGGGTGCACCACGCCGCTGCGGCGGTCGCTCACCGGCCACAGCCGCTCCCACTTTTGCCTCTGCTTCGCAGGCAGTGCCTGCAATGGGCAGCGCGAGTGGTGACCGATGTTCGAGTTGGGTGGCCCAGCAGCATTAAGAACACTGAACGGACACAAGGAACCGGATGTGATACGCACCTCGACCAAGTGGTACAGCGATGCAAACACGGTTGCGCCGGCCTTGGGGACAGCCACGATGTGGTAGATAGAATGGGAAAATGGCGCTGTCATGAAACTTCCATCTATGTGGTACCCAGTGCGCCCAACGCCTGCAGATGGCGTCCACACATGTCACGAGGTGAGGGAGCAGCCACCTGCTCCCGTGCCTGCCACGAAGCCAAGCGGCAGGCGCACAGGAGAGCACCATGCCTATAGTACTGACTGACCGTCCAGAAGGGTGCGCAACGACACCTGTGCAGCCCTCGTCGCGGCTGTTGCTGACGCGGAACACGTCCGGGTGCGGGCTCTTGGGGTGCTTGTAGAAGGTGCTCTCGAGCTCGCCGAACCATGAGCTGATCCGCACCTGCAGCGTGCATCGCAGCTCAAGGTTGGACCGCAGCTTCCCTGACGTGCCACTGTCGTGTCACTGCATGGCGCTCTCTGCAAAGTGCCAGTGCTCTTGCAACACCTGGTCTTCGCCGCTGACAATGCCCTGATCCCGGAAGATAACGATTTGGTGCCTGTGGCACACCACGCCATGATCATGGGGCTACCTATACAGCACGCTACAATTGCCACATCATTAAGACACCCTGGGCACGATGTGGCTGATGCCGCGACTCGGAAGATGTGCTTGAGACCACATGTCGAAAAAGCTGTCAAGCGCACTTTGCCACGTCCTGCTTGATGCACTCGATGGTGTCTGGTGCCAGCGGCTGCGTCAGAGGGAAGCCTTGCACCTCCACCCCGTACATCGAGCCTGGCAGCGGCTGCGTTGCGTAGGCCTGCCGTGAAATGGCTGCCGCTGTGGCGCCGCTCATGGCGCGGGCACCCTGCAGTGCCGGACTGCAACTCTGTGCAGTGCTGCCTGCGAAGGGATGCGACGATGTTTTTCTTTGTACTTCCTCTGATCTGCAATGACCTGCGTGCGCGTGAAGCAACACGGCTGGCAGGCTCCCTCAAACATGCCAACTTGAAGCTGGAATGAACTCGCCTTCAAGGCGAGAGGCAAGCACGCCCGTCGCGGAGCTGATGCGTCGGGTCAGAGAATACCAGGCAGCACAGGAGCCGAAAGGATTGGCGGACTGATGATACACAAGCTTCAGCTGGCGTGCTGTGTGGCAAACTGCGCATGGCCGGATCATGCCAGAATAAGGAGCAGCGACTGAGCATGAGAAAATCTTGTCCGGAGAATAGATGCAGGTATCGCACAGTTTGATCTCTCTGTGAGTTGCTGTTGACTCTGCACCAGAGCACAAGCGTCCTCCGAAATAACACGTGATCTCACGTGATGTAATTTCTTTCCACCGCAAAGCAAGGCCTTGCAGCCTGCCAGTCTCAGAACTGCTGTTTGCAGGGATATGAGAGCTGCCTTGGAACCACAGATGGTGAACGTGGAACATTCGCGCGCCCTGCGGGTGGTGAGTTTCGCTGGCTCAAGCTGGGTGCAGTCGTGCTTCAAACCAACACGCGGCTCGTACGTGATACACCAAACTTGCAGGGTCCATGTATCATATGCGCAGGCGGTCATCGGCGCGGGGGCGGCAGGCTTGGTGACGGCACGTGAGCTCGACAAAGAAGGACATGCAGTCACCGTGTTTGAGGTGAATATCAGCACGATAATGCACAGCCTGAGCATCGAGTAGCCAGTGTTATGGCCCCATCAGTCGCATTTATGAGCCGTGTTGCTCTGTGCGTAGCAATCGGACCACATCGGGGGCCTGTGGAAGTACACGCCAGACATCGAGGCAGACGACCTCCTCGGCCAGGACCCGTCCAGGCGCCGGGTGCACTCCAGCATGTGAGAGCGCGCTGCTGCTTCGCCACACCTCAGCTGCTGCTGACTCCTTGCCTTGACTCTGCCCGCCGTGAACTATGCAACCGGAAGTAAAACCAAACTGCCTGGACGTGCGTCTGCCTCCTTACCGGTGATGTTGAACCGATGAACAAATCCAGGTACGCCAACCTGCGGACCAATCTGCCGCGGGAGATCATGGGTTTCAGCGACCTGCCGTGCATTCCAGAGTGCATGGGCGGCCGTTCCCAGGACACGCGCCGCTACCCCGGCTCTAATGAGGTGAGCGGCGTGTTGCCAACGTCTTTAGTGACTGTATTCGTGGGCAGAGAAGGATTGGAGTCGCTGCAGAAGCCAGCCGAGCATCTCGTTCAACTTTCTCTGGCGCGGATGGGGCATGCTCAGAGGGTGGCAGTGATCCTCATGCAAGCCTTGCTACATGCAGATACTGGCGTATTTCGAGGCCTTCGCAGACGCCTTTCAGCTGCGGCCGCTGATCCAGCTAGGGATCCGCGTGACGCGGCTAGAGCCGCTGGCTTTTATCTCAGCCGGCGCAGATGGCCTTCAGCAAGGCGGGGGCATCAAGACCGCTTATGGCAGTGCCAGCACTGGTGGCAGCGGCAGCGGCAGCGGCAGCAGCGGCGGCAAACCCAGTCACAAGATGCAGGAGGGGTGGCGCATTCACACAGAGCCAGCGCAGCCTGGCGGCAGCAGCAGCGGCAGGCAGTTCGAGGGCGATGGCAGCTCTGACGGCGAACGGCAGAAACACGCCAGAGCGTCGCATTCGAGCGGGCAGCAAGCAGATGACGCAAACGCCGACGTCCCACACTCTGGCGGCGGCGCGCACGCACAGGAGTTTGACGCCGTTGTCAGCTGCATCGGCAACTACAGGTGGGAGTCCTGAGCGTGCTTGAATCTGGAGTCCCGCCATGCCACACTGCCGCAACCTGTCAAGCATTTAAAGGAGGGCATGTAGGGATCGCCGCAGTGCACGAAGACAACCTGCAAAACCTGAAGGACTGTTCGTTTGCGGATCCACAGCGAGCCCAACATCCCAGACCTGCCGGGCATGGACGCTTTCCCCGGCCGTCAGATGCACTGCCACAACTTCAGGACGCCCTCGGTGTTTGCCGGCGAGACAGTGATGGTGGTCGGCGCCTCGTTCTCAGGCACGCCCAAACCACCTTTGAGCGGTTCACCTGGCGCTTGCCCGGCCACCCATGTGCCGCAAGCAACACAGCTGTCTGCTCTTGACGCCTCACAGCTGAGTGACGTATGCAGTAAGGCAGCTAGGCACTAGCCCCTGTCTGTCAGGATACGCTATGCTAAAACTCAGGATCTGTGCGGATGCACCTCATAGGCGATGAGATAGCCAGGCGCATCGCTTCCGTGGCATCTGATGTGTACCACAGCGCCCGCTCCTGGGAGGTACAGCCACAGCCAGGCAGCGAGCATGAGGCAGGCGAGGAGCCGGCGTCGACGCAGCAAGCGCGAGGCAATCTGCACAAGCGGCCAATGGCGGCGCGCCTGCTGCATGACGGGCGTGCGGTGTTCCAGGTGTTTGTGGTTCTCCGACATCATTGCGCCCGGCAGTGGAAAAGCAAAGCCTGCGAGCTCCTTGCTGGTAGCAGCGTGGGTTCACATTAGGCAGCGGCGGCGCCTGCTGCCATCCCATGCTGCATCGGTGGAGAAACAGTCTCAGCGCTGCTGCCTAGCTGTTGTGAGGTCCTAATCATGGTCTTCATGGCGGTTCAGGACGGCTCGACCAGCCAGGCGCTCGACAGCATCGTCTACTGCACAGGCGTGTTCAGTCACGCAGACCAGCTTTTCTGAAATGTGTTCAGGTCCTTTGTACTGTTGGCGCTGACCGTGCAACTCCAGCAATGTTCTTGACCTGACTTCCGCGTCTCAAGATGCTACTGACAAGACAACACCCAGTCCATCTCGAGGTTTACGCCTCTCGTTCGACTCTGCCGCAGGCTACAGATACGCGTACCCTTTCCTTGAAGAGGATGCCGGCCTCGTCGACACCGACGACAACCATGTGGCGCCGCTTTACAAGCACATCTTCCCGCCGGCGGCCGCGCCGTCGTTGGCGTTTGTCGGCCTGCTGTGGAAGTCGCTGCGCTACATCCAGTTCGAGATGCAGGTGCGACCTTCGACGGCTTGCCCTTGCTCGTTTGCGCTGCAGGCAGCTCGTGGGCATTCGAGGCACTTCCGCTGGTTGACATGCGCTCAAGGTTAGCCCATGCGTGGCCAACACCTTCGGCTGCCAACACCTTCGGCTGCCAGCACAGTACGCCACAGGCTGATCCCATGTCTTGGAGACGTTCCGAAACCCTGGTCCCATCGTGCGCGCAGGCGAAGTGGGTGGCGCAGGTGCTGTCCGGTCGTGCCCGCCTGCCGTCCGCGGCGGACATGCTGGCAGAGTGCCGGAGCTTCGAGGCTGCGCACGTGGCCGCCGGGCTGCCGCTGCGGTACCTGCACTGCCAGGTGCGGGGCCTCCGCAGGCTCGCCTGGTGCGCAGACAGCTGCGTTGGTAGGCTCTGCATCTTGATCCCCACGACCCGGGCGTGTCTACTCCGTTAAGGCGCAGCGGCCCGCAGCGCCCCCAGCACCGCATTACATCCCTTGACCATGCCCTCAGAGCTCCTCTCAGCAGCGGGGTCATGCCCCTGCCGGTGTGTGCGGGGGGAGGGGGGGCCACGTACGGGCTTCAAAACTGTCTAACCTGGCGTCTGGCGGCCTGCAGGGCAGCACACCGCTGCGGGGGCCGCTGCAGGACCAGTGGGCATACGACGACTGGCTGGCGGCGCAGTGCGGCCTGGCGGCGTCGCCGGCGGAGCCGTGGAGGCGGCGCCTAGCGCCGCTCATGCGGCAGCGCATCTTCCTGGCTGCAGACGTGTTCCGAGACGAGTTCAGCGAAGAGGAGCTGGCCCTGGCGGAACAGGCCCGGCGGGATTTTGAGCCGTACATCCGTGCTGCAAAAAACCGGGCAGCATCTTGAGCAACCGAGGGCGCAGCACTCGATCGAGAAGATTGCCGCGAGCCACTGACGTCATGAAATCACTCTTGCATCTGGCGGGCAGGCGGGTTCTGGACACATCAGCACGCACCGGGTGCAGAATCGCCTTCAAAGATTGCGTGAGTATCACTTGAAGATATATTGAAATATACATATGGCGAGTGCCGCCATAAGTCAGACCGAGATGGCAATTTGGACAAAGAATGTTTCTTGAAACAACACCTGTACAGACTGCAAAGTGACAGTGGCAAGTACACACTCTCGGATCCAGGATTTTTGCATCACCCTGAGTTGTGCCGGCCTACGTGCCGGCCTGAATCCCAGCAACAGGCATGCGTTAGTGCACGGTGATGTCGCACACCATCTGCGGTCCAGCCGACCCCGCAGCTGCCTGCATGCTCCCTACGAGCTGCGCCGCCGCGCCGCCGCTGTGCATCGCGCCCCCGCCAGGCGACATGGCTCCCAGCAGCAGGGCGGCCGCCTGGGGCGCCGAGATTGTGGGGGTCGGCCCGGCGGCAGAGATGCTCACGTCTAGCGGCTCGCCCCGCAGGATGCTGATCAGCAGCTGCGCCGGCTTCTTCGACTTGGGGTAGTCGACCACGTCAGAGTCCTGCCGAGGAGAAGCAACAGCGTGACGACGTCGGAGCGCAGTGCCCAGGCGACATGCTCGGCTCGCTTGCTGTGGGTGCAACTATGCCATCAGCTTTGGTCCAGGCACTGCCCTGGCGGCACTGGGCTCAGGGTCAAGCATCAGGCACATTCGAGGCGCCATGACTGACAACACATCTTCAAATGATGCAATTGAGGCAAGGTAAGCTCTGCATGTGCTGCAGCGACGTGCACCTCCTCTGACAGGCTGGCCTCCTGTCGCGCCAGCATAACTGCGTCCCGGAGGCCGCCGATCGCATCGACCAGCTTCAGCTCCAGGGCATCGGCGCCTGAAGAACGGGAAGGAAATGTTGGGCCCGTCCCCCTTGCCACGGTGTGGCCACTCGCAGAGGATGCCCGCGCATACCATGGTGCGACATTTTGCTTCCAACAGCAGGTCGTGCCTATGCACAGCTGCACTCGATGAGCGGTGTTTCTGGCCGCCCAAACAAAGTTCGACATGCCAGAAAGGCGCTTCGTACGCAAAGCGCACGTCACGACGAGCACCTGTCCACACTCGCCCCTTGGCGAGGGCATGCGTCGCCTCTGCCGTAAGGCTGCGCCCCTCCGCCACACGCTTCCTGAAGGTGTCGTAGATGTCGTCCACCATCGCCTCCGCCTGCCGCATAGACAGATATCAGGATTTGAAAGTCGTGAAGTTGCAGCAACTGAAGTCTTGCGGATGACCAGGAGGCCAGGTGGGCAAGTCAGCCGGAGTCAGGAGCATTGCAGCCAGGCCCCAATTACGTGAAGTTTGCAGTACTATCTTGCCACACGCTCCGCAGGCGCAGTTAAATGAACAACAGCACAGACATCATGTTTGACACTCCATCTTAGCTCTTGCTACCAAAACTTCGTCTAAGTCTGGGCCCTCAAGCCTGGGCTTGAGGGCCAAGCGCTGCGGCAGCGGGGGCCAGCGTCTTGCATGCCAGGTCACAGTGCTTTGATAGTAGTTGCCAGCAACAAAGTCGGGGCACACCTGCTGTCGTTGCTGCTCAGTGAAGTCGGTGAAAGGCGACAGGGCTGCAGCGTTCCGCCCCACCGACACGATGTCGGTCGTCACGCCAACCTTCGTGTAGATGATCACAAGTCCACAAGCATCTCGCGCCCCACTCAGAGCATTGCGCGCCATGCAAGCATGGCTGCAAGCTGAGATTTCTCACACTTCTGTCAGCACTCCTGCAAAGCGAGCAGTACGCTCATTGCGTCCATCACGCCACATGGAGCCAGGACTCACGCTTCCTTCCTTTGCGCCGCAGGAGAAGTCAGATTGCTGTCGCTATGCGAGCACAGTGCAGCACCTGGTCCAGACCGCCGGCAACATTGAACTTGCCGCCAATGACGCCGATGCTGCCGGTGATCGTCGTCGGCTGCGCCAGGATGCGCGTCGCCGGACATGCTATGTAGTACCTGCGGGTAGATCGCCATCAACAGTGAACTCTGTGCCTTGCGCTGGGAGTCGAACACGAGATGGACAGCGGTCGAGCGTTGGGGTCGTTGGGCGTCAACGATGTCATGTCGGTGTCATGCTGCAATGGACACCAAATTGATCAACCAAGTGAAGCGAGCCTGCGCACCCGCCGCTGGCAGCATAGTTGCCCATGCTGACGATGACGGGCTTGCCGGCCGCTTTCAGCAGAGACACCTCCCGGTGGATCACCTCCGATGCGACAGCCGACCCGCCTGTGTTCAGGATGCAGTTGCAGGATCTCTGTGAGTCAGGCCTTGTGGACATCTGCTAGGTTGTGGGGCGCTTGGCAGAAGAGGTGATAAGGTGTTGTGCCACTTACCATGCATCGAGTGAACGCCGGGTGAGCTGAGAAGGGGCTATCAAGAAGGGGTTGATGGCGCACCGGGGCTGTTGATGCGCAGCACGACTGCCTTGACGACCTTGCTCTCCCGCAGCTCCCG
Source organism: Deuterostichococcus epilithicus (assembly GCA_033439295.1). Classification (NCBI taxonomy): domain Eukaryota; kingdom Viridiplantae; phylum Chlorophyta; class Trebouxiophyceae; order Prasiolales; family Stichococcaceae; genus Deuterostichococcus; species Deuterostichococcus epilithicus. The sequence continues at coordinate 1,584,818 of JAVTLE010000007.1, forward strand.
GAGGGTCTTGCAGAGCTTGATGCTGTCAATTGTAGGGCCACCCGTGGGGTTGTTGCTGGGAGCGCCTGCGAGGCAGAATCCAGCGGCTCGGACCGCGGCCGTGCTGGGCCCGTGCAATGCAGTCCTGGGGGTGGAGGCTCCAAGGCCCAGCCTCCGCCTCCCCTCCAGGTCATCTGACAGCGCCTACAGCACATGAGCCGAGCAGCAGCATGCAGCATACGGGGCTGCGGATGTCTTACTGACGAGGATGGCGCCGTCCGCATGGACCACCGCCACCTCCGGCTTCGCCGCTTCGTTGTCCTTACTGCCGCCCTTCCTCCCGGCAATGCCGCCGAGCAGCGACATCATGCCACCCTTGCCGCTCTTTTGTGCCTCCTTTGCCTCCATGACCCGCAGGTAGCGGCTCAGCGGCACCCGCTGCGGCGGCTTCCCGTCCTGGGTGAACCCGGCCGACGCCTCCGCCACCGCCTCGTCTCTGCGGCAAGCTCAGGCTGTAAATGCTCTGCCGCTGTGACCAGCAGCTGCAAGGTCGGCGCCAGTCGAGCTGTGACCTGCCGGCGCCTTCGGAACGCCACCGTCACCAGCAGCTTCGATGTCGGTGCCAGCCAAGCTGTTGACTGGCCGGCATGCCGGCACCGTCGGACACATGCCAGTTGAGCAGAATTCTGGTACCTCCTCTCAACGATTTCGGTCTCGCTGCAACCCACGTGCACGCCTCACGCTTGCGCCCGATGCCGGCGTCACCCTGGACAAGCCTGCTGTCGGCAGTTTGCACCTACTCTCCATACTAGGTTTGCACCTAATACTCTCAGCAGCAGTCTTGACAAAAGCCTTGCAGTGGCAGTGGCTCAGTGATAGACATTCAACAATCACCTGTACTTTGCGGCATCCACCAGCTGCAGCTCCACCGCCCTGTGCGCCGAAAGGGGCGCCTCGTCAATGGCCGCCTCCACCGCCTTCCGTGACAGCCCCCGTGACGCCGCAACGCCCTGCGGCATGGCCACATTGGCGTCAGCCAGCTGGAGCTGCGGGCGCGTGGCTTGCGCTGCCACGCTCGTGCGCACGCTGGTGGTTTGCGGCCATGCCCCGAAAACCCCTACACCCTCGTCAGTGGGCTACAGCTCTCCTCCTGCCTGACAGCCAGTTCAGTGTCGTCTAACTGGACAGATGAACAGTACTCGTGCAGGGTGTGCTGACTGTGCCAATGCAACGAACGAGGGACTATTGATACTTGCACCTCTGCGACGCTGCCGACCATGGATGTCAGCAGCCGGTCCAGTGCGAGGCGCACGGGGGCGCTGTGCTTCTCCTCGGTGAAGCGTTCCGCTGCTCCCTTGAACTCCTCCCGTCGCAGAATGTGTCGCTTGACGGACCACCGGTCCAGCAGTCGGGCGAAGAAGTTGCCTTCTATTGCCAGGCCGCTGGCGCTCACCATGCCGGTGGGCTGCACATACACCTGCACGCATGACAGCGGGGTTTGGCTGTGAGACATTGGGTGCTGGAGGGCATGTCAGAGCTGGACACGCTGCACAGCAGCAGCCTTGCATCCAACGGCCGGCCGCCACCCAGAACCGGGATCAGGTGCAGCGCCGCAGACCTTGTCAAAGGCGGAGGCCAGGAAGTATGGCACGAAGCCCCCGGCGCCGGCCTCGCCGAATGTGTCCGAGTACGCAACGCACGCCGCCCGGCCGGATGCCTTCGACCTGGCAATGCACCAGCTATCAGCTATCGAGACATGATCGGACACGCTCCCGTGTCATCCGTGGTGAACGAGCGCGGTGATGGCCACGACAAGATCAGGTGCCTGAGGGCGGCATCATGACAACCCATCGATGCACAGTCAGTTTGTGAGCATCGCTGCAGCAGCCTGGCCATGCTCTGCTCCAGTCCAGCCCGAGGGAACGCGCAGTGGCCGGCGAATGGACGGCGGGAGGCGGCCGGGCAATGGGGGAGCAGGCCAGAAATACCCGAGCTGTGAACAAATAACCTGAAGTCCCGTACGGCCGCACGGAGTTCCTCCGCCACCGCCAGCCCGGCGCCGGCGGACGAGCTGCCGAGGTACGCCACGACGCCTCGCACCCTGTCGTCGCCGCCCGCCTCTGTCAGCGCCCGCACCACCTTGCGCACCTGGCCATCCGCAAAGGGCCCACAGAGATTCTTGCTGAAGAGCGTGTGCCTCCGAGATGGCAACATACTACGAGTGCCTTGAGATGGCCAGCCGTGCAATCCTGCGGTTGGGCTGCTGCGCAAGCGTGCGCACCTCCAACTGCCTCGGCGCCTGACCCAGCAGCTGCAGTGGGTTGAAGGGTACTGTCTCCACCACCTCGTGGGTTTCCAAGTCTGCAATTCAAGTCCACATATCAACAAGATGCCTGAGGGCATGCCGGGCCCGGCGCGCTTAGGGTAGAAATTTTTTCTACATCTTTTGAATTATATGTTTTTATAGACCTCACTTTATGCGTCGGTGCATTATCAGCTCCCGGCTGATTGATACGTGCTTGCTCATTACAACTAAGGGGGACGCTGCGGTGGTGCAAAACCGCACCTAGCTCCAGAAGGAATTTGTCCGGCAGCTTCATGGACTCCTCCTGCAGGCGCTACGCCACAGAAGACGAGGCTTTGTTTAGCAGCTACAGCTACAGAAGCGCAGGGGGATTACATCGAATGTGGGATTCGTGAATCATGTGCGCTTGTACATCGTGGCTTCTTTGAGAGCTGTTGCAGTGCACAGACTCAGGTGCGCTGGTAACTGGGTGGCCATCCACCTTTCGCAGGGGTACTATGGTCTGAGACACAACGAGACCGCCTGCGAGTGTCGTGATCCCAACAACTGCCAGACCGTTGCGCACATAGCGCCCGGCTCTTCCGAACATTTGTGCAGATCAAGTCCGATCTGGAAGTGGCAGCATGTGCAGTGAGCGCAATGCTCTAGACCGTGATGATGCGGACGAGACAATGGTCGGATATGAACTTTGGGTCGCGAACGAATACTGCGCATCAGTAACGGCACCCTGCTCTTTGCGCTAGTCAACACGTGGTCGATGACGTAACCCCACCTCCAACATTCAATAAATACTGTCACTACTGTCCCCGCAACTAAGGAAACGAGAACCAAAGTGCGAGCGGGTGGAATGCACTCAGGCGGGGTCGGCCAAGCAGCATGCATACGGCAGCACAGGCACCTGGCTCGAGGGTCAGGCTGACAGGAAGTGTCCCAGGTTTGTTAGACAGTGGCTGTAGGGACCAGTGTCAATAGACGAGGGCTATCGCAAGGTGTGTTGATCAATGCGGTGTGCTATGCACCTAACGGCCCCCTTTAAATAAATACTGTCCCCGGACAAGGCAACGAAAGCCAAAGTGCGAGTGGGTGAAATTGATTCAGGCGTTCTCGGTCAAGCGTATACACAATTAAAAAACAGCACCTGACTCGAGGGGTTGGTGAGCTGTCTGACAAGCTTGCGATAAGCTTGGTTCCCTTAGCCAAAGTTTATGTCGCATGCAAGCTGCGGACCAGCCATTCCCGCAGCAATCGGCATGACGCCGTGCTGGGCGCATGCAGGTCTGCTGGCCGCCGCAGTCACCAGCAGCTCGCCGGCCGCCAGTGCCGCCAGCCAGCAGGCGACACCGCCGCCGCCGTCCATGCTGCCGGTCAGCATGGCGCCGAGCAGCAGCGTCGCTGCATGGGATGTCTGCATGCCAGCAGGCAAGCTGGCGGCGGCGAGGGCCGGCAGGGGGTGCTCGCCGCTCATGGCGCTGTGCACCAGCTGCAGAAAGGTGCCAGGGCGCGGGTAGTACACCACCTCTGAAACCTGCAAGCAGGGGTGACGCAGCTCTAACGAGAGGTTTCGTAACTTATATTACCGTCATTACAGTATTGGCAGTTCCGTCATTGCTGGCAATATGAGGGCAAGTGACCATGCAAAATACCTCCTTGACACGAGCATAAGTTCGAGTCTGGGTCACGGTGTCCCAATGCCCTGACCTCTGGCGTCAGGCCCGTTTCCTGTCGTGCGACCTCGACTGCATCCTGCAGCCCGCCAAGTCGGTCAACGAGCCCCAGTGCGAGCGCATCTGCCCCTGAAACAGAGAGAAGGAGCCCGGAGATCTACTCCACTCTCTGGTGAGGCCTGATGTTGATATGCCGGCTCTTCACGTCGTTTGCTCTTCAAGCCACTGCGCACAGAATTCGGAATGCACAGCAGCTTTCTGCGGAATCTGTGCTGGCAGAGTCGCGCCTGACCAACCGCGGCCCTTTGCGAGTGCGCGCGTCGCCTCGAGGCTGAGATGTCGCCCTTCTGACACGCGCTCCAGAAAGTGGGTGTATACATTGTCCGTGGCAGCCTCTACCTGCAGCGTTGCCACCGCATGCATTGCAAGTGAGGCGTGCGCAGCTCATGAAGCAGGGTGGGGCTGGCATTGCCTTGCACCCATGAAGCGGCTTTTAAAACGGGTTCAACAAGCACTTTCAAAGGCGGTGAGCATGATCGAACACACCTGCCAATGCCAGCAAGGCAGGCTTTGTGCACACCTGCCGTCGCTGCAGCTTTGTGAAGTCAGTGAAGCGTGACATCACCGTTGCGTTGACACCGCCCGTTGCCACGATGTCTGTAGTGATCCCCACCTGCCATCACAGCGCAACCCCAGCAGCTGCAACTGTGTCCTCTGGTTGTCCGATGCACTGCCAGCCGGCGTGAGCCGGTGCAACAAGGACAGCCAACCGCGAAGTGCTTGTGGACGGCATCACAAGGTCAGTGCCCGTACATGTGCTTGAATTCGAACCTGGAGGAGGGCGCCAGCTATGTTCAGCTTGCCGGCGACGACGCCAATTGCGCCTGTGACGGTCGTGGGCTGCGCCACGATGCGCGTCGCGGCCGTGCTGATGTAGTACCTGTTGTATGGCGCATCCACGAGGAACAAAGAGATCACAGAGCAGGGCATCGCATTGTGGGTGCCGTTATTGTCTCGCAAGCTGCCGGGACGTTGAGACTTGATGCGGCTCACAGCAGCCAGGTGCCGAGTTCAGGTGACGGACATGGTCAGGGCTCGGACAAGGACAATTTCAAGTGTACGAATCGACCTACGCGCCACTTGATGCATAGTTGCCCATGCTGACGATGACAGGCTTGCCGCCGGCTTTCAGCAGCGACAACTCCCGATGTATCGTGTCTGATGCCACTGCTGAGCCACCTGCACTTTGCAAGCCAATCGAGCGTTTGCTAGCGCCATGCAAGTCTCACTGCACGATGCATGGCGCCAGCGGCACTGCTTCTCCAACCCTTTGCCACATCGCTGCCGCTGCAGGGCCTGCCACATTGCACACTCATGTCGCACCACGCCAAGAGAACATGCCCCCACACAGTGGTTCTGTGTGAGGGTTCAGGTTCCTCACCTGGGCTGTTGACACGCAAGACGACTGCCTTGACAGCTGGGCTCTCCCGCAGCTGCCTCAAAACGCCGCACAACCGCCTGCTGTCCAGAAGCGGTGCGCCGCTGGGGCTCCTCCCCAGGCTGCCTGCAAACCCAAGGAGATACTGACCGACCTGTGGGCATGTTTCGCCACATGACCCTGAAGTCAGGACTCGGAGCAGTTGTGCGCAGTAGGCTGAGACAGAGGGATGATGATGACCGCTGGACCAGAAAGCGCAGGTGTCATGCAGCGGCATGCAGGTTTCTTGCACGGATATTCATGTACCGGCCGGAGCTCGTCCGCACTTTCAGCAATGACGCCCTCAGCGTGCACGACGGCAATGTGCGGCGCTGCTGGCGCGGTGCTGTCGCTGCTGCTGGACCTGCCATTCCATAGGCTGCGCAGCTGCGGCAGCAGACCCTGCTGCGCCTGCTGCTCTGCCGCTTCGGCCTCCATGACCCGCAGGTAGCGGCTGACTGGCACCCTGGCTGGGGTCCGACCATCCGCTGCAAGGTTGGCTGACGCCTCCGCCACAGCCTCGTCCCTGAGCAGGAGCAGCTCGGACGTGTAGACGCTCCAAGGCATGTTTGTCATTCGCATGTTTTTCGCATCTTGACAGCCCGAGCAGCTGGCAAGGACAGCACGAGATCTTAGAGCTGATGGTGTCGGGAAGAACTGCATCACCTGTAGCATGCGCCATCCACCAGCTGCAGCTCGACTGCCCTGTCCACACGCAGCGGTGCCTCATCGAAGGCAGCCTGCACCGCTGGCTGCGTGAGACCTCGCGACACAGCAATGCCCTGCACAGATTGGAGGACGAGCGTCCAGTCATGGATCGGTGTGCAGGTTGAAATGCTGTCCACTGCCATACACATGCCTCATGCACACCAGAAACCATGGCAACACTGCCACCGGCCGACCCATCATCATCCACTAGCACCCATCTGAACCATGCTGAAGTCACGAAAATTTGATACGAATTTGTAGCACCTGCGTGACGCTGTCGACCATGGAGGCCAGCAGCTGCTGCAGTGCCTGGCGCTGGGGGCCGCTGTACTTCTCCTCCGTCAGGCGCTCCACTGCCGACTTGTACTCGTCCCGAACGACGAGATGCCGGCGAATGGACCACCGGTCCAGCAGCCTGCGGAAGAAGATGCCCTCGACCGCGAGGCCGCTGACGTTGACAGTGCCCGTTGGCTGCACATACACCTGCGCCCGACAGTGGGGCCGCCGTCATGCCGATTCCGATTTGCACTCGAGCCTGCATGGCAGCAGCCACCTGGCTGAAGCATCTTGGATGAGGATGTCCGTGACAGAGCCACTCAGCGATACAACCCAGGACGGCCTAATTAAATCTCTTGCATCTTGCAGCTTCCATGTAAGCAGTAAGCGCACTTTGTCAAAAGCGGATGCCAGGAAGTACGAAGCTGTGCCTGGCAAGCCGCCCTCGCCAAAGGAGTCCGAGAACGCAATGCAGGGGGCCCTGCCCGCTGCCTTTTCCCTGCAGGCAACATGGACCAGTGTTCAAGTTGTGCTCGGAGGACCTTGGAATAGTGCCAGCAGGGGAGTGGGACGGGCAGCAAACAAATCATTGGACAACGTTGCTCTGAACCCTGGTCAGATTTGTCAGCAACTGCAAAAGAAGCTCATTTCTCCATCTGACACCGTTAAGCAAAATCGAACCCTGTGTTCACCTGAACTTGTGCACTGCGGCGCGCAGTTCCTGGACCACGGCCAAGCCGGCGCTGGCGGTCGTGGCATCTCCGATGTATGCCACCAAACCCCTCACCCTCTCATCGCCGGCGGAGTGCGACAGCGCCCGCACTACCCTCCGCATCTGGTCCGCAGGACACAGCGCCAGCTCCGAGCAAGCGATCTCACGGTTTGCGCGGCCTAAGTCAAATGTTATGCGAGTCGGCGGTAGTGCCGTGCGAACCTCAACATTTGACATGCCGAAAGCCGCGCAATTACCTCGAGCCGCCGCACATACTGGCCCAGGCATTGCAGAGGGTTGACCGGTGCCACTTCAACAAGCTCATGCGTCTCCAGATCTGCACGGCACAAATATGGTCTGACACGCGCAAATATCCAAGTGGACACGCTTGGAATTCTGCCGTTGACTGCGGCTTGTGATGCTTTCATCATAGGTCGCTGCCAACGTCAGCTAATGGTTGTACAGGATCGTGGTACCTAGCTCGAGAAGGAACGTGCTTGGCAGACGCGCCTCCTGCATCTCAGGAGGACACAGCTGCTACAACATCATGTTTCCTCGTTGACATGTGTTTTGTCATCAAATCACAGAAACATCACTCAGAAGGACGCATGATGGGTCCATTTTGGGCTCAAAGCGCGGCAGCGTGGCAACGGTGGAGATCCTGCGCTCGCCTCGCGTGAGGGAACGATGGCTTGCGACGCCAGAAAGCCACCTCCTAGAACTGCAAATCCTACGAATGCAAAGCCGTCCCGCATGTAACGCCCAGCGCTTTGAAACATGATTATATGCTGATGATCGGCTGATCGGACAACCTGTTGAGTGCAGCCGGCAGCTCAATATCGGTGCACGAATTGCAATGCTAACGAGGTGCAAGTGGATCGCAGGTGGTGTTGTAACGAACCGATGATTGTGCCGGCGGTCTGTGTCACTGTGGTGCCTGACAGCATATGACATAACCATGTGAATTCACTGTCAATTCAACGTAAGCCAGAGGTGCTTCACTTTGCATTACTGATCGTCCGCCCAGTGTCTTGTCCTGTCGCTACCTGAAATCACGCCTAACGCCCGTTCAGGCGCTGACGGCGGGAATCTTTCACCGTTCAACCTAGTACACGTTGCTCTGGTCTGGATTGCCGTTCGACAGAACACCAGATCTCCATCCTGAAGAAGTTGGTTCGACACCAGTGAGGCCACACAATGGCTGCGCCGAATACTTTGGTGCATGGTCCTTACATCAGGTGCGTGTCCACAACTCGTCTCCACGACTTGACAGCATCATGCCGCTGGTGCGCTGCGGAAGCGAAACTAAATGCTGCGCACTTCATCTTCAGGTTCAATGCCTTTTGGCCTGAGGACCAGCGATGGACAGCAAGCGTACTGGTGGTGGTTCACAAAACCGTATCGGTCCAGACACGGCTGCTGGTCAAGGATGGGCCGCAGCAGCCACAGTTCCTCGGCACGCTGCTGGATACACAGGGTGTGGGTTGTGTTTTTTTAAGAATGTACTGCTGCGCTGCCCATTGGCAGAAAACTAGAAAAGGCACGCCCAGTCTCAACGTGCTGACACGCATGTAGGCGAGTTCAACTTCTGGCGCTTTGACATTGACACCGTCCTGGCCGGCACCGAGCGGGCCATCCACTACTTTGTTGACCTCGGTAAGGCTGCACCGAGGGCGGCCTGCCTGTGCAAGAGCCTCTGCAACAAGATATGCATTGCTGACCAGGCAGCTGTCCGTGTCACCCCATGTGCGACCCCCGACCACGCAGGCGCGGGTGCATCGGCGGGCCAGGAGTGGCACACCGTTGTGCTGCCGCCAGCGGGGCAGCCATGGCACTGGGGCTTTGCTAGCGGCGCCGCCTTCTCCTCGGGTGCGATGAGCTTCTTTCACATCGCTGGCGAGTTTCCTAGATGCTGGGTTGCAAGCCTGCGTTCAGCAGCCTCAGTACCCGCTTGCTTAAATGACGCAATGGCATGGCAAGCATGCCGCTGCACCTCGCCCGTCCTTCAAGCTGCAAGTCCGGGAGTGTTAGCCTCCCATTCTGCATGTGCGAAGCTCTCACCTGATCAGGATCGGACGCTGAATGCCACAGGCCGGACGCCGGCTGCGGAGTGGGGCAGCGCGGCGCCGTTGTGGCAGTCCATGCTGCGCAGCCATGCACAGCGGCCCTTGCATGCCCTGCTGCGCGGCGGCAGCCAGATCAACGGCGACGCCGTCTTCGAGGCGCGTCTCAGGCTGCCAGACGCGCGGTGCCCTTTCGCTGAGCAGCTGTGTGCCAACAGCTACAATATGAGGGACAGGTCCGGCTGCCGGGCGCCCTGCCGCGCCGGCGGGGCAAGGCTCATGGCCGTTTTCGTGCCCTGCTGCTACAACGCGGCGGTGAATGTGCCCGAGGTCTCACCGAGCCCTTCCATGGCTGGCGCAGACGCCGGCCGTATCGCAGTGGGCGAAGCTGCCGCGGGCGGAGCGCGAGAGCGCGCCGCTGTCGCCTGAGGCGTCGGCCGCCGCCGCGCACGCCTACTTCCAGCTCTACACCCAGCGCTTCGGCGAGGAGGGCGTGCGCGATGCGCTGGCCTCCATCCCCCAGGTGTGCAGGTGTTCATCTCGGGGGTGTGAGGAACCTCTCATGGCTACACTTGACTAAGATGAAGCGCAGTGCACACGAAATCGCATCGCAGTTGCAGTGCAGCAATGCGCGTGACATGGCTACCACAAGGCATCTGGCAGAGACCAGCAGCAGACCCCCTCAGTCCGAGTTGCCTACCTTTAATGTTGCGCGGGTGAACCTTATATGTTGTGCAGGTGAACATCTGGGACGACGAGGACATCTTCACGCTGTGGGGTTCCTTCCCCACGGCCACGCAGCGGTGCCCCGTCTTCCGCGGGCTGTTCGACAATGCAAAGCGCTTCTACCTCCTGTTTCAGCACCACACGACGGGCGCTGCGGCCGCCCGCCGGCACACCTTTCTCAGCAACACGTGCGCCGCCCTTGGAAGCCCTTCATGCATACAGACGTGGTGCAGCACTGGATTGTGGGTTGCCTCTGTATGACATCTGGCCCGCACAACTGGGGTCTCCACAATGAGCACATAGCTGCGAGGGACCTCTGAAACCTACGGAAGCTCTGTGGCGAGACACGTGTCCAGTCCTGTTCGACCAGACAGGGGGTTGTTCGATGACGAGTGTGCTTTTTGCTGTGCAGGAACCTGTCGTTCACCAAGCAGCTGGGGCCGGAGACAGTCGTCGTGGCCATCGACGCGCGCTCGGAGCGCACCCGCGAGCAGGTCCTGGACACCCCCTCCTGGCTGGAGGTGTTCCACCGCGTCGGCGGCCTGCCGTGCAGCACGCGGCACGCCATCGTGCTCCTGCCGCCGCCGCTGCACTACCCCTCGGTGCTGCCTTCACCCCGGCTGCTGCGCGCTCAAGGGTTGCACACATCCGATCTGCCCGTGGCTTTGGAGTGCATGACTTGCGGCATGCGCCGCCAGGAATGGCATCAAGGCTTGCGAGCCGAGCGCACAGGCAGACAGCTGTGTCAGCGTGTTGAGTAGCTGCAGACATATTTCTGGGTGCAGGTGCCGCTGGGGGACCGCGCCGCGCTGGCGACAAGCCGCTTCGCGCAGTGGGACCGTGGCGCCGTGCTGACCAACCTCATCAGGCCGGCGGGCCCGAACCCGGACGGCGGCTTTGACGAGGCGGTCGACCAGTGGGCCGCCTCCAACCACTGGCAGGTGTGGCTTGATTCTCATTTCTGCAATTTCATCGCCGACATGCCTGAGCAGGAAGCCCGGACACAGCACAGTGGATGCTGCGCTGGCTTGCTCGTCAACGTGCCTTGCTCGTCACATCTTCGATGAGATGGCCGCAACTTCTCAACCCACTGACCCATGGCATGCGACCAACTGCAAATCGCTTGCTGCCTGATCCTGGGGCAGAGCTGCGGCACATGCACGACCAGGACTCGTCGTTGCCCCAGTCCCCACCGCACTTTGTGTCACCTGAGCACTGACTGCCTGCTGTTCATCCGGGGGCGCAGGAGCGGCGGCGCGTCTGCGAGCAGTTCCAGGCGCTGACGGACGAGAAGGAGATGCGCGTGACCTTCCTGTGCGGCGGCACCGGCGCCGCCGGCGTCGCGCAATTCTACAGGTGACTGGCGAGAGACGCGCAGACAGCAATTGTGTGGCCGGCAGCACCTGCAGGCTGCGCCTGGAGACGCAGCTGTGAAAGATCCCCCTCCCAGAGTTGCCGCGTCAAGCTTGAGTGTCATGTGCTGTCATGTGCACTGAGTGTCATGTGCCATGGACAACACAACACACGACTCTGGCAGCATTTGCTGGTCCGCTACGCTGGTAAAACCGGCGCGTCGATGTGGGCCACCGTGACCGAGCGCTTCAGGCTCTGCAAGATCTTGGATTTTGTGCAATTCCAATTGGCTGCATCGCGGCCAAACGCCTAATCGGCGATGCCCATTTCCTCACGTGCTCCGATGCAGCTGGCCCAAGGCAGTGGACATGGAGCACGACCACAGGTTCATGGCTCAGATCGTGGCGCCGCCGGTCGTGGATCGGCCCGCCAGCGAGGCGGCCGCCCGCGCGCTGCAACTGTTCTCCGTCGCGTCCCAGGGCGTCAACAACCTGACCAAGGTGCCGATGCGCAGCGGTTCCGTTCATCTCGCTCCTCCAGTTTCTGCTGTGCGTGGCAGCTGCAGCACTGGTGGCCTGTTCACACACTCGGCCCTCCTGATGCTCGTGCGCTTGGTGCGTGCACTTGAGTGTCCGGGCTCTGCCACTCTGATCCCCCCCCACATCTGACCACTGGGGGAAGCGCCTTGTTTTCTCCTGTGGACCTCAAAGACCACCCGCCTGCTCTAAGTTTTTTGCAACATCTATATATACATATACATATAATATTAAGAGTGAAGATGTAGGGTTTGTGTATCACATTATAGGAGAAAATGGTGCGGCTGTTTGGCGTCGCACACCCGGGCCTCGCCAAGGTGCTGCCGCGGCGCGGCTGGGTGGAGGCGGCGCAGCTGCCGGCGGGACGCTACGTCGCCGCGCACAGCCTGCGGCCGACGCAGCGGTCGCACTCGGGGCGCGCGCCGCCGGAGGGCTTCGCTGGCAAGGCCGGCGCGCTGCTGGGGCGCAGCGCGTCGCTGGTGAAGAAGACGTACCGCGAGGCGAAGGGCGAGAAGGTTCTGGAGGAGGAGGACCGGGTGCGGCCCCTGCAAAACCCTAGGACCCACCTCATCAACCCTTGAGAAGTGGTGCACCCGCCTTGCAGTGGCTGGACATTGGGATGCAGGTCCGGCCCCAACCAGCCTCCCCACGTATGACCAGCCGTGGTACCAGCATTTTCTCTCGCTTCTGCACCCCCCCCCAAGCCTCCAAGAGGCAGACGTCAGAAGCATATGTGGGAGGCTGCACGGGGTTCTCCCAGTCGGCGACGCTCAAGTGCAAGCTCAAGTGCTGCGCCGCCGCGGTCTGTGCGCAGGTGATCGTGCTGCCGCCGTCGCCGGGGTGCATCATCTTCACGCTGCACCTGGAGCCGGCACCCGGGCAGACAGCTGAGATGGAGTGTTTCGATTACGTGGTGCCGCCATTCCGCGGCTCCCTGTCGCCGGGCGAGATGCCGCCTGGCTCCGGCCATGTGCGTGACTGCAACTGGAAATACAATGTTAAGTTGGTCAGGTCGGCGCATGCTTGTGCGCAGCCGCAGTCAGACAGATGTCCTGCAGGATCTCGTGTCTGTTGCGGCAGTATTCTTACGCTGACGACCTGTGCAGCCTCCGGTAGGAGACGGAACTGGGCTTTAACGATGTACCAGGACACCATGCCATGTGTGGAGTGGTTGAATCTGCCCTTGGGCCCAGCGTTGGCTGCTATTGAGCACTGTTCGTTGTCTTCCGCAGGGGCTCCAGCGGCCCAGCCATGCACCCAGCAGTGCCTCCAGTGTTGACGGTGCTGCACCAGCCGCGCCAACGTCGCAGCACACTGGTACGACACAGCACGCCGGCGCGCAGCCCACGGCGCCGGCGGCAGCTCCTCCGCCGCCGAGCGGCCTGGCGCAAGGCTGGTCAAGGCCGGCCGCCACACCCTACCAGATGCCCATGACATATGCGGAGGCCGGAGGGCCGCCAGCAAACAGCGCTGCAGCCGGCGGCCCTACAGGCCGCCCCCTGGGCGGGCGGCTGCCGGAGCCCAGCCCGCAGCCGGCGCCGGGCGCGGCGCCAGGGCGCCGGCCTCTGGCTTCCGTTGCCCCGCTGGGCAGCGCCCAGMAGCCCACCGCCGGCAGCACGGCGGCCGGCAGCGGTTTGCCCGGTGGCGGTGGCCGGCCCGGCCGCGTCGCCGTGAGCAGTGACCCATTTGACATGGGTGCTACGGTGCCGCCGCCAAGCGCGGGGTTCGGACCCCAGCCCACGCCGACGGCAAGCGGCCAGGGCGCCCCGCCGCAGTTCAGCTCGGCGTTCCATGCGCTCTACGGCGACGGCGTGGCGTCAGCGGGAGGCGGCGCGGCGCCACAGCCCGGCGCGGCACCGGCGCAGCCCAGCGACGACCCATTCCAGACAGGTGGCGGCGGCGGCGGCGGTGCTGCGCATTACGCTGGCATCTACGGTGCCAAGAGCATCGACGGCAGCCCTGCCAGAGGCCACGGCAGCGGCGTGTGGCGGCCTGCGTATGGTAATGTGCCGTCAAGCGGTAGCGGGGGCGGCGGCGGCGCTGTCGCGGCGACCACCGGCGGCGCAGGGTCCGCGAGGCCGTACGAAAAGGCGTACAAGCAGTACCTGTCGCAGCACCCCTGCGACACCAGGCAGGCGCAGGGCGGCTGCGGCCTGCCCTCCCGCCCCTCGCATCCGCCGAGCGGCGATGCAGTTGCCCACCCTGGCGCGGAGCATGGCGGCGGCCAGCAGCAGCAGCAGCAGCAGCAGCAGCAGCAGCCTCGGCCGGCGCAGTGGCAGGCTTCAGGTGATCTTCATGTTACCTCTTGCGCCTGAAGCGACAAGTGTGGCATTGCGATGAGTCTCTCGTGCCTCCCTGCAGAAACTATGAACATCGCCATGAGAGGCTCTCAACTCTGTACTGACGAGCTCGTCTTGCTGGAATTTGTAGGTTGCTGTCAATCAATAAGTTCCAGTTCACCGCACTTTGCAATGCAGGGCCGGGGCAGACTGAGACGGCAGGTGCAGAGCAGCCTGCTGCGGCCGCGACATCGCAGCAGTCTGCATGGGCCGCCACTCCTGCTGGCGGCAGCAGGCCGCAGCCAACAGGTGGTCGTTGCTTGCGTTCTGATCATTTGCACCTACGCCTGCATGTTGCAACCATACCTGACCTGATGTAAGGTGCCAGCTACATATAACCAGCATATCTCATGCTGCCTGCAAGCTGAACATGTGCGTCCTGTATCCGTGCAGGAGAGAGTGCAAATCCGACGGCGACAATGGCCTTTCTGGCAAACCTCAGGATGCAGGATGGGAAGCAGTAGAGAGGGTCGCGGACTCCCAACCAGTTCGAACATTCGTCATGTATAGCAGGCTGCTGGCACCTGACCTCTGGGTGTTACCCATATTGGATCGTTCTGGAGGTCGTTACAAAGACAGCTTTGGGAGGTTGCGCGCAAGCAGATGTGCGGTCAGCTTGCCTCATGAAATAATTTGCAAATGCCCAGTGCCCTCATCAAACCCAGTTGCCTCATGAAATCCAAAACCTATGAAAGCGGCATCAACGGACAACACGGTTGCAACATGACTGTGCAACACCCCTCTCATTGTGCAACACCCCCTCAACCCTCTGCTGGTCAACGACTCGGTGTGGTGTCAAATGGCGCCGCGTGAGTGTGTCAATTGTCGTCGCCATTGTGGCCAGGCTGCTGCACTGATGGACAGGAGCTCTGTGGCGATGCTGGGTCCCTCTGCAAGCAGGTTCAGAAAGTCAACTCAGCTGCTGGCAGCTCAGGCTGCTCAACCTGTGCGCGCCTGGCTGCCGTTCAGCATGCCGTTGGTGCGCTGTGGCGCTCCATTGCCACCCTCCTCCTGCAGCAGCACCAGATGATCTATCAGTGCCTCACAATGCCTCTCTATTGTGAGCAATCAGCAACCCACCACAAAACAGCTCCAGCCTCCCGCAGCCGCCCACAGGCTCACGTGGAGGCGGGTGTGAAGCAAGGCCGGCAGTTCATCTGCCGGCGCCTCGCAGGGAGCGACATGTCCAAAAGGGTCGCTACACTGTGATGATGCATGCGCGCGAGCCACCCGAACCTCATGAGAGCAAGGCAGGCACCTGCTCGGCGGCCACCTCGGCTCCCAGGAGCGCGAGCGTGCTTGCCGCCGCCGAGCGCGCTGCCTCCTGGGCGGAAAACACTTCCCCCAGCTGCTGCCGCAGGCCGCTGACCACGTCTTCTGCAGCGAATCGCGCCCCCCGCTCCGCCTCCAGCTCGACGGCCGCCCTGCGGGGAGCGGTTGGAGGCGCGTCGGTGCACGAGTCTGATGTGTCTGCAGAGCCCACCCCCGGTTGTATTGCCGCGTCTCCGCGCAGGCAGCATCAGCGAAGTCGGCAATGAGCGGTGATGCGAGTGCGGTAAAAGCGCCATTTGGTCAAACGACAGGCAAGCGTGCCGGATTGGCAACCGGGCGAAGGTCTCCATGCGATTATATCGAGGCTGACTCCGACAGCCAGTTATGCGTTGCAAATCATGAACGTCGGCATCCAAGCCTAGCAAACCCCCCGACCGCAGGTGCAACAGGCACTGAGAGCCTCCGCCGCGGCAAGGCCTATGCACTTCGGATGTTGGTCAACAACCCAATATGTCTTGTGTGTTTGTTGGATGGGAAAGAGCGCACTTGGAGTATGCGGTCCGTGCCTGCTCGACCTCGCGCTGCAGGTTGACGACGTCGCCCCCCTGCGTCCCAGATCAGCGTCGGTGCTCAGGCCAAACGGCACGCCATTATGTACGACAGCGATGCAGTCGTTGCCCGCGGCACATTGAGGGTTGGCTGAGGCGCTCTGCGCCGCTGGGCGGGATGCTCCGATATTTCATGGCGGCAGGCGAACCAGCTGTGAGCAGGGCTTGCAGCCCGGACTCACCAGCACATGCTTGGCGGGCCAAGGGCTTCCACCCGGACAGGCTGCTTAGGGCAGGTCGCTGAGTGCGCGGTCTGCCGGCACTGGATGCGATGCCCCAAGGCTCCCTGCCGTCCCGGCACACAGCCGGCAAAGCAGCATCTGCTCGAGCGACACATCTCAGTGACGAGGAGTCGCACCTGCTCGGAGCCGGCATGGGCGGCCATGACGCGGAGGGACAGCGCCTTGATGCGGGAGGACAGCTCCTCACGCTGCGTGTCCATCTTGGCCTGCAGCGCCTCATTGCTGCCCTGCAGCTGCGACGCCCTGCCCGATGTGATCGCCACCTGCAGGCGGGGTTTTGCACGTGTCACCGGAAACGTGTCGCTCTGGCTGGTTCGGCACACATTCGCAGGGTTGGCAGGCGGAACCATGTTTGGCCTCTAGTCGGTGCGCTTCGCCCTTGGCGCCCATGTCCCTTCAGGGGTTCTCCATCTGTGCCACTCAAGAGTTGGATTTTCCAGGCCCAAGGGCGTATACAGCCGCACCCGTACAGCTGCACACACTGCGACGCCAGCCGCTCCGGTCGCGTTGCGCCTGCAGCCTGATCGTGTGACCCAACTCGACACAACATGGATGCCGGAGCTCGGTCAAGTTGAGCTGCGGCGCACTCACCTGACGCCGCCCACCCCCTCCAGGGCTTTGCTGACCCCTTGACGCTGACCCCTCTGACTCTCAACTGAACGCACCTGGGAAATGAGGTCGTTCACGCGGGACTTGAGTTCGGTGACTTCGCAGCGTGCCGCCTCACTGGCACCCTTCTCCGCTTCCAGCTGCTTCTGCGTCGCTGCCACCTGCAGGCGGAGTTTTGCACATGTCCCCGGAGACTGGCTGATTTCAGTACATGTTCGCAGGGTTTCTCGGTCTGTGCCACTCAAGAGTTGGAAAAGTGTTTTCCAGGCCCAAGGGCGCATACAGCTGTCTGCACCATCCGTGTTGCTGCCACCTGCACAGCTGCGCAGTGCCTCTGAAGCAGCGAGCAACACGCACTGCGCCCCTGGCCGCTCCCGTCGCGCTGGGCATCAGTATTGCTCCCCGTCCGCTGCTGGCACTGCGCTGTGCCTGCCACCTGACCCTGTGACCCAACTCGACACGACAAGAGGCTGGAGCTCGGTCAAGGTGAGTTGCGGCGCACTCACCTGACGCCGCCCACTCCCCCCAGGGCTTTGCTGACCCCTTGACGCTGACCCCTCTGACTCCTCAACTGAACGCACCTGATCATTGAGGGCGATCACGCGGGAGTAGAGGTTGGTGATTCTGGAGCGCGCCGTCTCGCTTGCGCCCTTCTCCACCGCCAGCTGCTTCTCCGTCCTCGCCACCTGCAGGCGGGGTTTTGCACATGTCACCGGAAACGTGTCGCTCTGGCTGCTTGCAGTACATGTTCGCAGAGATGGCAGATGGAACCATGTTTAGCCGCCAATAGGTGCGCTTTGCCCTTGGCGCCCGATGCCTCTTCAGGGGTTCTCCATTTGTGCCACCCAAGAGTAAGTTCTTTCCAGGCCCAAGGGCACAGACAGCTGTCTGCACCATCCGTGTTGCGGCCACAGCCCAGCTGCGCAGTGCCTTTGAAGCAGCGAGCGATATGCACTGCGCCCCCGGCCGCTCCCATTGCGCTGGGCACCAGTACTGCCCCCCGTCTGCTGCTGGCACTGCGCTGCGCCTGCCGCCTGACCGTGTGACCAAACTCGACACAACATGGAGGCTGGAGACCGGTACATTTGAGCTGCGGTGCACCCACCTGACGCCGCCCACCCACTCCAGGGCTTTGCTGACCCCTTGGCGCTGACCCCTCTGACTCTCAACTGAACGCACCTGGGACATGAGGCTGCCCACGCGGGAACTGAGTTTGGTGACATCAGAGCGCGCCGCCACGCCGGCGCCCTTCTCCGCCTCCAGCCGCTTCTCCGTCTCCCCCACCTGCAGGCGGAGTTTTGCACATGTCACCAGAAACATGTCACTCTGGCTGGTTTCTGTACATGTTTGCAGGGTTGGCAGGTGCGCTTCGCCCCATGCCTTTTTCGGGGTTCTCCGTCCGTGCCACTCAAGAGTTGACTCTCTCCAGGCCCAAGGGGATGAACAGCTGTCTGCACCATGAATGTTGCTGCTACATGCCCAGCTGCGCAGTGCTTGTCAAGCAGCGAGCGATATGCACTGCACCCCCGGCCGCTCCCATCGCGCTGGGAACGATTACTGCTCCCCGTCTGCTGCTGGCACTGCGCTGCGCTGCAGCCTAACCGTGTGCCCCAACTCGACACAACATGGAGGCTGGAGCTCGGTCAAGCTGAGCTGCGGCGCACACACCTGACGCCGCCCATCCACTCCAGGGCTTTGCTGACCCCTTGACGCTGACCCCTCTGATTCCTCAACTGAGCGCACCTGATCATTGAGGGCGATCACGCGGGAGTAGAGGTTGGTGATTCTGGAGCGCGCCGTCTCGCCGGCGCCCTTCTCCACTGCCAGCTGCTTCTCCGTCCTCGCCACCTGTAAGCGGGGTTTTGCACACGTCACCGGAAACATGTCGCTCTGGCTGGTTTCAGTACATGTTCGCAGGGTTGGCAGGCGGAACCATGTTTGGCCGCCAGTTGGTGCGATTAGCCCTTGGCGCCCAATGCCTCTTCAGGGGTTCTCCATCTGTGTCACCCGAGAGAGTTGATTGTTTCCAGGCCCAAGGGCACATACAGCTGTCTGCACCATCCGTGTGGCTGCCACAATCCCAGCTGCGCAGTGCCTGTGAAGCAGCAAGCAATATGCACTGCGCTCCCGTCGCGCTGGGCTCCATAATGCTCCCTGTCTGCTGCTGGCACTGCGCTGCGCCTGCTGCCTGACTGTGTGACCCATCTCGACAGAACATAAAGACTGGAACCCAATCAAGCTGAGCTGCGGCGCATTCACCTGACGCTGCCCACCCCCTCCAGGGCTTTGCTGACCCCTCTGGCTCTCAACTGAACGCACCTGGGACGTGAGGCTGCCCACGCGGGACTCGAGCTTGGTGACATGGGAGCGCGCCGCCACGCCGGCGCCCTTCTCCGCCTCCAGCCGCTTCTCCGTCTCCCCCACCTACAGGCGGGGTTTCGCACATGTCACCAGAAACACGTCGCTTTGGCTGGTTTCAGTACATGTTCGCAGGGTTGGCAGATGGAACCATGTTGGCCGACGGTTGGTGCGATTCGCCCCATGCCTCTTTCGTGCTTTTCCGTCTGTGCCACTCAAAAGTGAGTTGTTTCTGGGCCCCAAAGCGCATACAGCTGTCTGATCCATCCGTATTGCTGCCACATGCCCAGCTGCGCAGTGCCTCTGAAGCAGCGAGCAACACGCGCTGCGCCCCCGACCGCTCCCGTCGCGCTGGGCACCAGTATTGCACCCCGTCTGCTGCTGGCACTGCGCTGTGCCTGCCACCTGACCGTGTGACTTTACTCGACAAAACACGGAGGCTGGAGCTCGGTCAAGTTGAGCTGCGGCGCACACACCTGACGCCGCCCACCCCTCCAGAGCTTTGCTGACCCCTTGACGCTGACCCCTCTGACATTCAACTGAACGCACCTGATCATTGAGGGCGATCACGCGGGAGTAGAGGTTGGTGATTCTGGAGCGCGCCGTCTCGCCGGCGCCCTTCTCCACCGCCAGCTGCTTCTCCGTCCTCGCCACCTGCAGGCGGATGTTTGCACATGTAACCGGAAATGTGTCGCTCCGGCTGGTTTCAGTACAAGTTCGCAGGGTTGGCAGGCGGAACCATGTTGGGCCGCCAGTTGGTGCGCTTTGCCCTTGGCACCCAATGCTTCTTCAGGGGTTCTCTGTGCCACCCGAGAGAGTTGATTGTTTCCAGGCCCAAGGGCACATACAGCTGTCTGCACCATCCGTGTTGCTGCCACAGCCCAGCTGCGCAGTGCCTCTGAAGCAGCGGGCAATATGCACTGCGCCCCCAGCCGCTCCCGTTGCGCTGGGCACCAGTACTGCTCCCTTTCTGCTGCTGGCCCTGCGCTGTGCCTGCCGCCTGACAGTGTGACTAAACTTGACAACACGGAGCCCGGTCAAGCTGAGCTGCGGCGCACTCGCCTGACGACGCCCGCCCCCTCCAGGGCTTTGCTGACCCCTTGGCGCTGACCCCTCTGACCCTCAACTGAACGTACCTGGGACGTGAGGCTGCCCACGCGGGACTCGAGCTTGGTGACATTGGAGCGCGCCGCCACGCCGGCGCCCTTCTCCGCCTCCAGCCGCTTCTCCGTCTCCCCCACCTACAGGCGGGGTTTCGCACATGTCACCAGAAACACGTCGCTTTGGCTGGTTTCAGTACATGTTCGCAGGGTTGGCAGATGGAACCATGTTGGCCGACAGTTGGTGCGATTCGCCCCATACCTCTTTCGGGGTTCTCCATCTGTGCAACTCAAAAGTTGGTTCCTACCGGGCGCAAGGGCATATCTGCTGTCTGCTTCATCCGTGTTGCTGCCACATGCCCAGCTGCGCAGTGCCTGTGAGCCAGCGAGCAACACGCACTGCGCCCCCGGCTGCTCCCGTCGCGCTGGGAACTAGTACTGCTCCCCGTCTGCTGCTGGCACTGCGCTGTGCCTGCCGCTTGACCGTGTGGCGGAACTCGACGAACAATGAAGGCTGGAGTGTGGTCAAATTGAGCTGCGGCGCACACACCTGACGCCGCCCACCTCCTCCAGGGATTTGCTGACCCCTTGACGCTGACCCCTCTGACTCCTCAACTGAACGCACCTGATCATTGAGGGCGATCACGCGGGAGTAGAGGTTGGTGATTCTGGAGCGCGCCGTCTCGCTGGTGCCCTTCTCCACCGTCAGCTGCTTCTCGGTCCTTGCCACCTGCAGGCAGAGTTTTGCACACGTCACTGAAACAGGTCGCTCTGGCTGCTTGCAGTACATGTTCGCAGGGTTGGCAGGCGGAACCATGTTTGGCCGCCAGTAGGTGCGCTTTGCCCTTGGCGCCTAATGCCTCTTCAGGGGTTCCCCATCTGTGCCACCCGAGAGTAAGTTCTTTCGAGGCCCAAGGGCGCAGACAGCTGTCTGCACCATCCGTGTTGCTGCCACATTCCCAGCGGCGCATTGCCTGTGAAGCAGCGAGTAACACGCACTGCGCCCCCGTCCGCTTCCATCGCAATGGGCACCATATTGCTCCCCGTCTGCCGCTGGCACTGCGCTGCGCCTGCCGCCTGACCGTGAGACAAACTCGACAAAACAGGGGGGCGGGGGCGGGGGGGGGGGTTGGAGCTCGGTCAAGCTGAGCTGCGGCGCACACACCTGACGCCGCCCACCCCCTCCAGGGCTTTGCTGACCCTTTGACGCTGACCCCTCTGACTCTCAACTGAACGCACCTGGGACATGAGGCTGCCCACGCGGGACTCGAGCTTGGTGACATCAGAACGCGCCGCCGCGCCGGCGCCCTTCTCCGCCTCCAACCGCTTCTCTGTCTCCCCAACCTGGGTGACCGGAAACACATATATGTCACCCTGGCTGGTTTCAGTACATGTTCGCAGGGTTGGCAGATGGTACCATGTTTGGCCGCCAGTTGGTGCGGTTTGCCCTTGGCGCCCAACGCCTCTTCAGGGGTTCTCCATCGGTGCCACCCAAGAGGAAGTTCCTTTCAGGCCCAAGGGCGCATATGCACCATCCTGTTGCTGCCATATGCCCAGCTGTATAGTGCCTCTGAAACAGCGAGCAACACGCACTGCGCCCCCGGCCGCTCCCGTCGCGCTGGGCACCAGTACTGCTCCCCGTCTGCTGCTGGCGCTGCGCCGCGCCTGCCGCCTGACCGTGTGGCAGACCTCGACAGACAATGGAGACTGTAGCCCGGTCAAGTTGAGCTGCGGCGCACACACCTGACGCCGCCCACCCCTCCMGGGCTTTGCTGACCCCATGACGCTGACCCCTCTGACTCTCAACTGAACGCACCTGATCATTGAGGGCGATCACGCGGGAGTAGAGGTTGGTGACTCTGGAGCGCGCCGTCTCGCTGGTGCCCTTCTCCACCGCCAGCTGCTTCTCTGTCCTCGCCACCTGCAGGCGGGGTTTTGCACACGTCACTGACCCCAGGTCGGCTGATTTCAGTACAAGTTCGCAGGGTTGGCAAATGGTACCATGTTTGGCCGCCGGTTGGTCCGCTTTGCCCTTGGCGCCCAATGCTTCTTCAGGGGTTCTCTGTGCCACCCAAAAGTAAGTTCCTTCCAGGCCCAAGGGCGCAGACAGTCGTCTGCACCATCCTGTTGCTGCCACATGCCCAGCTGCGCAGTGCCTCTGAAGCAGCGAGCAATACGCACTGCGCCCCGGCAGCTTCCATTGCACTGGGTTTGAGTATTGCTCCCCGTTTGAGTATTGCCTGCCACCTGACCCTGTGACCAGCATTCAGCCGTACATGGAGGCTGGAGCTCGGTGAAGGTGAGCCGCGGCGCACACACCTGATGCCGCCCACCCCCTCCAAGGCTTTGCTGACCCCTTGACGCTGACCCCTCTGACTCTCAACTGAACGCACCTGGGACATGAGGCTGCCCACGCGGGAACTGAGTTTTGTGATATCGGAGCGCGCCGCCACGCCGGCGCCCTTCTCCGCCTCCAGCCGCTTCTCCGTCTCCCCCACCTACAGGCGGGGTTTCGCACATGTCACCAGAAACACGTCGCTTTGGCTGGTTTCAGTACATGTTCGCAGGGTTGGCAGATGGAACCATGTTGGCCGACAGTTGGTGCGATTCGCCCCATGCCTCTTTCGTGCTTTTCCGTCTGTGCCACTCAAAAGTGAGTTGTTTCTGGGCCCCAAAGCGCATACAGCTGTCTGATCCATCCGTATTGCTGCCACATGCCCAGCTGCGCAGTGCCTCTGAAGCAGCGAGCAACACGCGCTGCGCCCCCGACCGCTCCCGTCGCGCTGGGCACCAGTATTGCCCCCCGTCTGCTGCTGGCACTGCGCTGTGCCTGCCACCTGACCGTGTGACTTTACTCGACAAAACACGGAGGCTGGAGCTCGGTCAAGTTGAGCTGCGGCGCACACACCTGACGCCGCCCACCCCTCCAGGGCTTTGCTGACCCCTTGACGCTGACCCCTCTGACATTCAACTGAATGCACCTGATCATTGAGGGCGATCACGCGGGAGTAGAGGTTGGTGATTCTGGAGCGCGCCGTCTCGCCGGCGCCCTTCTCCACCGCCAGCTGCTTCTCCGTCCTCGCCACCTGTAAGCGGGGTTTTGCACATGTCACCGGAAACATGTCGCTCTGGCTGGTTTCAGTACATGGTTGGCAGGCGGAACCATGTTTGGCCGCGAGTTGGTGCCTTTCGAGCTTCGCCCTTGGCGCCCAATGCCTCTTCAGGGGTTCTCCATTTGTGCCACCCAAGAGTAAGTTCTTTCCAGGCCCAAGGGCACAGACAGCTGTCTGCACCATCCGTGTTGCTGCCGCATGCCCAGCTGTGCAGTGCCTCTGAAGCTGCGAGCAATATGCACTGCGCCCCCAGCCGCTCCCGTCACGCTGGGAACCAGTACTGCTCCCCGTCCGCTGCTGGCACTGCGCTGCGTCTGCCGCCTGACCGCGTGACCAAACTTGACATATCATAAAGACTGTAGCCCGGTCAAGCTGAGCTGCGGCGCACTCACCTGACGCCGCCCACCCCCTCCAAGGCTTTGCTGACCCCTTGACGCTGACCCCTCTGACTCTCAACTGAACGCACCTGGGACATGAGGCTGCCCACACGGGAACTGAGTTTGTTGATATCGGAGCGCGCCACTACGCCGGCGCCCTTCTCTGCCTCCAGCCGCTTCTCCGTCTCCGCCACCTGCAAGCGGAGTTTTGCACATGTAACTGAAGTATGTCACTTTGGTCAGTTTCAGTACCTTTTCGTAGGGTTGGCAGGCAGAACCATGGTCGGCCACCAAGTGGTGCGCTTCCGCCCATGCCTCGTCAGGGGTTCTCCGTGTGTGCCACTCAAGTAAGTTCTTTCCAGGCCCAGGGGCGTACACAGCTATCTGCACCATCCGTGTTGCTGCCACATGCCCAGCTGTGCAGTGCATCTGAAGCAGCGAGCAATATGCACTGCACCCCCTGCCGCTCGCGCCGCGCTGGGCACCAGTATTGCTCCCCGTCTGCTGCTGGCACTGCGCTGCGCCTGCCACCTGACCCTGTGACCCAACTCGACACAACATGGAGGCTAAAGCCCGGTCAAGCTGAGCTGCGGCGCACACACCTGACGCCGCCCACCCCCTCCAGGGCTTTGCCGACCCCTTGACGCTGACCACTCTGACTCTCAACTGAACGCACCTGATCGTTGAGGGCGATCACGCGGGAGTAGAGGTTGGTGATTCTGGAGCGCGCCGTCTCGCCGGCGCCCTTCTCCACCTCCAGCTGCTTCTCCGTCCTCGCCACCTGCAGGCGGAGTTTTGCACACGTCACCGGAAACATGTCGCTCTGGCTGCTTGCAGTACATGGTCGCAGAGATGGCAGATGGAACCATGTTTGGCCCACAGTTGGTGCGCCTTGCGCTTCGCCCTTGGCGCCTAAGGCCTCTTCAGGGGTTTCCCATCTGTGCCACCCAAGAGTAAGCGCTTTCCAGACCCAAGGACGCATACAGCTGTCTGCACCATCCGTGTTGCTGCCACATGCCCAGCTGCGCAGTGCTTGTCAAGCAGCGAGTAACACGCACTGCGCCCCCGGCCGCTCCCGTCGCGATGGGCTCCCCGTCTGCTGCCGGCACTGCGCAGCGCTGCCGCCTGACAGTGTGACCAACCCCGACACAGCATGGAGGCTGGAGCCCGGTCAAACTGAGCTGCAGCACAGTCGCCCACCCCATCCAGGGCGTTGCTGACGCCTTGACGCTGACCCCTCTGACTCTCAACTGAACGTACCTGGGACATGAGGCTGCCCACGCGGGAACTGAGTTTTGTGATATCGGAGCGCGCCGCCACGCCGGCGCCCTTCTCCGCCTCCAACCGCTTCTCCGCGTCCCCCACCTGCAGGCAGAGGTTTGCACGTGTAATCGGAAATGTGGCAATCTGGCTGGTTTCAGTACATATTCGCAGGGTTGGCAGGCGCAATCATGTTTGGCCGCCAGTTGGTGCTTCTCGCCCGATGCCGCTTCAGGGGTTCTTCATCTGTGCCACTCAAAAAATCGATTCGTTCCGGGCCCAAGGGCGCATACAGCTGTCTGCTTTATCTGCTGTCTGCTTCATCCGTGTTGCTGCCACATGCCCAGCTGTGCAGTGCCTCTGAAGCAGCGAGCAACTCGCACTGCGCCCCCGACCGCTCCCATCGCGCTGTGCACAAGTATTGCTCCCGTCTGCTGCTGGCACTGGTCTGCGCCTGCCGCTTAACCGTGTGACTTTACTCGACTGACAAGGGAGCCCGGTCAAGTTGAGCTGCGGCGCACACACCTGACGCCGCCCACCCCCTCCAGGGCTTTGCTGACCCCTTGACGCTGACCACTCTGAGTCTCCACCGAACGCACCTGGGAATTGAGGGCGATCACGCGGGAGTAGAGGTTGGTGATTCTGGAGCGCGCTGTCTCGCTAGCGCCCTTCTCCACCGCCAGTTGCTTCTCTGTCCTCGCCACCTGCAGGCGGGGTTTTGCACATGTCACCGGAAACATGTCGCTCTGGCTGGTTTCAGTACATGTTCGCAGGGTTGGCAGGCGCAATCATTTTGGCCGCGAGTTGGTGCCTTTCGAGCTTCGCCCTTGGCGCCCAATGCCTCTTCAGGGGTTCTCCATTTGTGCCAGCCAAGAGTAAGTTGTTTCCAGGCCCAAGGGCGCATACAGCTGTCTGCACCATCCGTATTGCTGCCACATGCCCAGCTGTGCAGTGCCTCTGAAGCTGCGAGCAATATGCACTGCGCCCCCAGCCGCTCCCGTCACGCTGGGAACCAGTACTGCTCCCCGTCCGCTGCTGGCACTGCGCTGCGTCTGCCGCCTGACCGCGTGACCAAACTTGACATATCATAAAGACTGTAGCCCGGTCAAGCTGAGCTGCGGCGCACTCACCTGACGCCGCCCACCCCCTCCAGCGCTGACCCCTTGACGCTGACCCCTCTGACTCTCAACTGAACGCACCTGGGACATGAGGCTGCCCAAGCGGAAATTGACTTTGGTGACATCGGAGCGCGCCGCCATGCCGGCGCCCTTCTCCGCCTCCAGCAGCTTCTCTGTCTCCGCCACCTGTAATCGGGGTTTTGCACGTGTAACTGAAACATGTCACTCTGGCTGCTTTCAGTCCAAGTTCGCAAGGTTGGCAGGCGCAATCATTTTGGCTGCCAGATGGTGCGCTTCGCCCCATGCCTCTTTCGGGGTCCTCCGGCTGTGCATCTCAAGAGTTGGTTCCTACCGGGCGCAAGGGCATATCTGCTGTCTGCTTTATCTGCTGTCTGCACCATAGTGCTGCTGCCTCATGCCCAGCTGCGCAGTGCTTGTCAAGCAGCGAGTAACACGCACTGCGCCCCCGGCCGCTCCCGTCGCGATGGGCTCCCCGTCTGCTGCCGGCACTGCGCAGCGCTGCTGCCTGACAGTGTGACCCAACTCGACACAACACGGAGGCTGTGAGCTCGGTCAAGTTGAGCTGCGGCGCACACACCTGACGCCGCCCACCCCCTCCAGGGCTTTGCTGACCCCTCTGACTCCTCAACTGAGCGCACCTGGTCGTTGAGGGCGATCACGCGGGAGTAGAGGTTCTTCATTCTGGAGCGCGCCGTCTCGGCGGCGTCCTTTTGCACCGCCAGCTGCTTCTCCGTCGCTGCCACCTGCAGGCAGAGGTTTGCACATGTAACCGGAAACATGCCACTCTGGCTGATTTCAGTACATGTTCGCAGGGTTTGCAGGCGAAACCATGTTTGGCCGCCAGTTGGTGCGCTTCGCCCTTGGCGCCCGATGCTTCTTCAGGGGTTCTCCATTTGTGCCAGCCAAGAGTAAGTTGTTTCCAGGCCCAAGGGCGTATACAGCTGTCTGCACCATCCGTGTTGCTGCCACATGCCCAGCTGCGCAGTGCCTGTGAAGCAGCGAGCAATATGCACCTCCCGTCGCGATGGGCACCAGTATTGCTCCCCATCTGCTGCTGACATTGCACTGCGCCTGCCGCCTGATCGTGTGACAGACTCGTCAAAGCAGGAGGGCTGCAACCGCCTTTTGCTTCGCATGCGGAGCTTCGGCCCTCTCTGCGCTCCGCCTCCAGAGCATCCAGCAGCGGGCGCCGGACTGCCGCCTCTGCGCGCTGGGCTGGGCGCATGGGCCTCGGTGCAAGTCAGCGCAACCTCAGAACCGCCACGGGCGCCCGTCGGGCTTTGGGTGCGGCTGCAGCAGGGGTGCAGCCGAAGGGGCGACGCTCACCCGCACCGTGCGGTCGGTGTGCAGCCAGGCGCCCGCACCTTGCGGGACATGCGGTCGGAGGAGGCCTGCGCCTCTGCGCGCAGCTTCTCGCTGAGGGAGCGGTACTCGTCGACCGCCGCAAGCGTGAACTGCAGCCGCTGCTTCAGGTCCACCACCTCCAGCCTCTCCTTCAGGTCCGCCACCTGCTTTGCCTCCTGCGCCACCAGCTGCGGCTCCCGCCTGCGCGTGGCAGCAGGAAGCAGCATCAGATCTAATGAACGTACACAACCTCGGGACTCGGACCTTGACGGGTAGGGGCTTCGAGGAGCTGCACGTGGCGCCCGCCTTTTATGCGACAGCTCCTGCCTGCGCGCAGCCGCCGGAAGCAGGCTGGCAGACGGCAGCATTGTGAGAGAAGAAAGAATGCTCGCCATTGCACGCTTCCCACTGCAGCAGTTGCCGCCTGACTGCTTGACAGCGGGAAAAGCATGCAAGTTATCTCCACCTTGACGTGCGTCTTGTTGTCCAGGCCTTTCCGAGCAGACGCAGCCAGGGCACATCCGGCATGCCATGCTCAGAGCTTGCC
Source organism: Deuterostichococcus epilithicus (assembly GCA_033439295.1). Lineage (NCBI taxonomy): Eukaryota > Viridiplantae > Chlorophyta > Trebouxiophyceae > Prasiolales > Stichococcaceae > Deuterostichococcus > Deuterostichococcus epilithicus. The sequence continues at coordinate 1,612,925 of JAVTLE010000007.1, forward strand.
ACTGGATCAGAATCAGCGCCCCGATGGGTTCCCTGTCAAGCATTTGCCCCAAGAGCATGCGCGAGCAGAGAGGCAGAAGGGTGCTTACTTGCTCTCTGCCTCGATCTCTGCCTCGACACCCTCGGCCTCCTTCTCCTTAGGCTTCATCAGATACAGCAGCCCCGCGAGCGATCCCGCTGCGAGAAGGCCCGGTGCTTTCTGCAAGAGCCACAGCCAGGGCATCAAGGACTGTGGAACAGCCAGCCTTGCAGCCATAACCAAGAACACTGCGTCTGAGAAACCAGTTCCAGACATGTTATGCAGAAACTTGGGGTAGCTTTGATTCCATTTATATTCTTGATATATCAAAATTAGAAGACGTTTGCGCCAGTTGCCAGCATCATCCCGCAGACGACAGGCTGAACAGCTGTACCTCCATTTCCTCGACCCGTGCGCTGCCGAGCGTTTTGACACATGCCATGCTGTCGTGTCCGCAGACCACGGCATTGGAGCCTGTACCTAGAATAGCACACGCACTGACAGCGCACCAGCAGATCAAAGGGGTTGAAGCCGTCTTCGTCCTGTTCCGCACTCGGCGCGGTGGCTGGCTTAGGCTCAGGCTTGGGCTGTTGGCGCGCCGACTGGATGTCAGCACGCGGGTTGCCCGATGCTGCTGGCTTGTCCTGCGAATCACGGTGCAGGGTTTGTGATGACGCTGGCCTCCTGTCCTTCTCTGCATGGGCACATGCTGCACACTGCAGATGAGTCTTAGCATCCGTTTTAACATGCTTGCCTGCTTCGCAGAGGGCGCCTGCGCCTGCTTCGCAGAGGGCGCCTGTGCCTGCTTCGCAGAGGGCGCCTGCGCCTGCTTCAAAGAGGGCGCCTGCGCCTGCTGCGGGGCTGCTGCCGGCGCCTCAGCCTTGCGCGCCGCCACTGCCTTTGCTGCCGACGCCTCCGCCTCAGCCTTGCGCGCTGCCATTGCCTTTGCCGCTGACGCCTCCGCCTCTGCCTTTACCCGCTGCGCGTTAGCGGCCTGCGCCGCAGCTCGTGCCTGTTCCGCCTCCTGCGCCTCAGCCGCTTGACCCTCCGCCGCACGCTGTGCCGCCTGCTCCTCCGCCCGTGACTCTGCCGCCGACGCCTCCGCCTCTGCCTTCCACAAGTCTGCTGCCCTCTGCGCCGCCTCCTGTCGCAGTATCGGGGCCAACGCTGGTTGCCGTCAAGCCGAGTATGGATCGAGGGCCGGCATGAAGATACAATCGACGTAGCAAAAGCTTAGGAGGTCAGTGGTGGCCTTCAGACGGAGCTGCTGCCAGCCGACTGGATCAGGGACGCTGTTGACTTGCCACAGATTTCGCTGCGCGGTGCGGGTGCTGAGGCTGGTACCAGCAGCGTGTGCATGCTGCACCACAGGACATGTGTGCCCGGCGTCCAGCAGACAGGCGAGCTCACACCTCAGCCTGTTGGCGTGCGCGGGCCAGCTCCACGCGAGAAGCCTCCAGCTGCTGCCTCAGTGCCGTCAGCCCCTCCTCGCCGCCAGCGCTGTACTTACTCCGCGGCGACTCCACCTGACAGCAATGGCAGTTGGAACATGAACGGCCTGTCCCTGCTGCCACGTCCGGGTGGAAACCTCTGGATCGACGTGCCCACCCTGTAGTTGAGGCGGCTAATCCAGCTGTCGCATGGCGCTGCCTGTGCATCAGTCCCAAGTTGAGGCGCCGTTAAGTTGATGTGACGCCATTACTGATGGCAGCTACTGCTGCACCTTCTGCGGGATGACGTATCGATTTCCAGCGGGCGTCTCGCTGATGCGCTGCCGGATCGCAGCACGCATCTCCTATGGCAAACATGCAGTGCCGCTCGGACCTCGGGAGGGTTCATCAGCTTTTCACTAGCGCTAAGCATGACACAAGCAGGCTGCAGCCTAGCAGAGAAGGTCCATTGCATTCTCAAAAGCTTGCGCACCTCTGCGCGGGAGCGTGAGGGAGCGGCCTCCGCGGTGCGATCCAGCAACCCAGCGTCCGTCGCATTGCACACCAGCGCCTGTGCAGAGTGCCAGAATGTCAATGAGGGTGCAACGGCTCGGAGAGTGGCGGAAGCGTTTGTCAAGTTGCAGATCGCACCCCTGGTAACAACACGTCCATGCAATTCAAACGGCTGTGCACTTCGCAGCCGTAAGGCAGCGCTTCGTTCCGGGACATGGGAGCGAGTATCACTCCATCTGCAGCTCTCTGTCGAAGTCGCACCAGCGAGGCGGCCACAGCCGCTGTGCCACCGAGCGTCTTTCGGGCCATGTTAACAACGCCTGGTTCCGAGGGTGTAGATCGCGGTCTCGAGGCCGCGCGCACGACCACGATCGCGCGGCGTCCACTGCATGTTCGCTCCTTCCGACCGTCTTGAAGGTTGCGGTCAGCAGATGGCAGGGTCGACAGTCTTAGTGCGTGCGTGGCCACCATCGGATGAAGGGGGACGTCAAATACGTTGGCCCTGCCGCATGCAACGCTAATCTCGCTTGATCCTGATCACATTTAGGGACGTTTTCTCGAGCCTCTGACACTATCGCTGTCTAGCTGCACGAACGCCCGCGGATAACTAGTGTGAGGCCCAGATCGCGCTCGGAAGACCCCGGCTCCGGACGAGGGTTTTGGAACCAGGGGTATGAAGGGGACTACTTACCCCTTGCTTTCATGAGGGCTTGAGGGGGGCTAAATAACATCCCTAGAACTAGACTCCCTAGGGAATACACAGTCATGGAATATGATCCCCTTGCCGGGGGGCTCTCCCGCCAACGTTTCGACTTCGAATTTCAATTCGCTAGCTAATCTGAGGACCAGAGACCTCAGTAAGAGCCGGTCGCTGTACCCCGGCGACCAGGTGCCACTGTCAAGGCCGAATTTCACCTTCGCGCGCTTCTCAGATTGCCCTCGCAACACGGCTTCGCGTGCTGAGGGTCGCCCGCTTGAGACGCCTCTTGCACTTCAATGTGGGGACCCGGTGGCGTCTGCGTGACCAAGCTATGAGCTTGCATGCGGCGAAGTTGCAAGGCCTGGGGGAGGAACTGAAGTGCCCGCTCTGGTGAGTTCTTCCCTGAGTGCATGTTGAGGGGCACAACATGTTGCAGATCCGAGTACAGGGCCCTACCATGCTGATGCACCCTGAGTCAAGACTCTCTCAACACCGCAGCATCGACCTGCTGAAGCCGCCCTGCGCCCGGCTGTCCTGCTGCCACTACTTCTGCTCGTGAGTCTGCCGCATGCCCCACCTCCCTCCCTGCAATTGCAGTGACCGTCCTCACAGCGCTGCTCTGTGCAGAATCTGCGACTCGCTACTGAGCTGGCCAGCATCCATGTCGACGTGCTTGGCATGCGGCCATGCCCCAGCGCAAGCGCATTGCAAACGGGAAACTCTTCACCACATGCAGCAGCCCCTCTCGGCTGCGCAGGGAGTGCCTGGCGGAGCTGGTGCGCAACAAGGCGGAGTGCCCGCTGTGCAAGGTGCCGGCTCGGCGGCGGGACATCCGCGGCGACGCACGCATCGACCGCATCGCCGAGCTGGTCGCACAGCTGCAGGCCCTGGGTGCGCAGCTGCCACACTGCTGCTGCTCTCCCAGGCGCAACCGTATTCATGTCCGCCGCCGCTCGTGTGCTGCGGGCCACAATTGAAGCACAGCTGGCAGCAGCATGGGCCGTGAGATGCGACGATGCATGGCCAGAGTGTGCAGGGTCCTGTGGTAGAGAGCCGCAGCATTCGCCTTGACGTGGCCACACCGCGTCGGTCACAACATGAGCTGTCACACCCGATGCAGTCAGGATCGTCAGCATCTTGATGGTTCCTGAAGCAGAGGGCAAACATGCGGATGAGCTGGTGGACATCCGGCCGCTGCCGCCCATTGAACCGCCGCTGCTGGCGGACCACGGCAGGCACAAGCGGCAGCTGCGCAGCGCCGGCAGCGGCAGCCCCGCGCCGGCGGCCGCCGCCGGGGGGAGGCCTGAGGCGGGGCTGCGGGCCCACACGAATGCAGAGGCCGATAGCGGGGCTAGCCCCGGCGGCGAGCCGCCCCAGCGGGTGCAGTCAATAGCGGCGGGGCGGTCGCACAAGCGTGTACGTGCGGTGAGACCCTCTGGCGATGGCAGCGACAGCGCGGTGCAGCGGCGAAGCCCTGCCAGGTAGGCCAGGACTGGCGACATGATAGTTGTATTCTGCCGGGTTGGCCACGCCCGGCGCATTATTAGAATGCGTCTGTCTCGTCTCTCATCTGCGAGATTGGCTGCCAGACAGGCAGGTGCAGTAGTTCGAGGCGGCACAGTGGGTGCTCTTGTGCGACAAGCCGCATTCTATGCTGCAGGTCTGGCGAGTCGGGAGATGCTGCAGCAGCAGCGTCACGAACCCAGCTTGCAGATAGATCCACCAGCGATGCTGCGGCGGATGAAGCGGGCGGCTCAGGCGAGCCTGCTGATCCTGGCGGCGCACTGCCCTGGGGCGGTGCAGGAGGTAGCAGTGGTGACGCGCTGCATTTCGACGGCATACACGACAGCGCACCCCCGCCGCCACCGCCGCAGCAGCAGCAGCAGACTTTCACACGCCGTAAGCGAGCGCTGGGGATTGCACAGCAGCTTCGGGCGGGGCAGCCGGCGGCGCTGGAGCTTCAATCGCAGCAGCAGCCGGGGCGGCAGCAGCGTCCGGTGCGGCAGCAGCTGCAGGAAGCCGCGAGGCAACATGCAGCCAAGCGCCTCAAGCAGGCGCCTCCCGAGCAGGCTGAGCGGGATCCATACGACTTTCACAGCTCCGGCAGCCAGCCACCTGCGGCGCACGCGACGCCAGTGGCGCTTCGAGCGGCGGAATGTAGCCCCACACCTGCAGCACAGATTCCACAGCCGAAAAGCTCGGAGCCTGCCGCGGCTGCGTCCGCCAAGGCGCCAAAGCGGCACCGCAGCGCCGCCAAACCAGCGGCGCAGCTGGGTGCGGCTGCCGGGGGGCACGGCGACGCCGCGGCATCGGCGCGACCGCCCAATTCCGTGGAGGCGGCGGCGTCCGGCGGCCGCCGCATTCCCGGGCGCCTGGTGCCCTGGGCGTGCGGCGCGTGCACCTTCGAGAACCCGGTGTGGCGTCTGGCCATTTGCTGGTGACTCGACCCTGGGCTGAGCTGGTGCAAGCCTGGTGGAACCTGGCGCTCTGCTGATAGGCCTTCGACTCGGCGCTGTGATGCGCCTGGCGCACCATAGCCCACGTCAACACTGTGGGGCGTTGCGAGCAGCCATGCCAATTCCATCAAAGACCGTCCGCGCCCTGACACGCAGGCGAGCGCAAGCAAGTGTGAGGTGTGCGAAACCGCGAGGCCGACGAAGCGCCCGCCGCCGCCGGCAGCTGCAACGGCGCCGCAGCCCCAGCAACGGCGCCACAGCTCCTCGCCAGAGGCGGCGGAGCCAGAGCCAGGGCGGCGGCAGCGCGGAGGCGCCGCAGCGGCGCTGGCCTCGAAGCCGGCGGCTGCAGCGCGGCAAGCCAAGCGTCGGGCCATGGTCAGCAGCACTCCCGCCGTCACAGCTGCCACGACTTCGGACGCTGCAATGAGTGCCTCCTGTTTCTCGCCATACGCCGGCTCCGCAGCGCGACGACCGAGTGCACACAGGAGGCGTGCTGCAGCTCCGGCTGCCCGTGCGGTGCAGTGGCGCCGCCAAATACCACATGGCAGAGCAGCTGGCAGCGTGGAGACGCTTGCATCATGACACAAGCGCCTGCTCGATCCCTTCCCTCTGTCGCGCATGGTCCTGCCCAAGTGCCCGGCGCTCACCCTCTCCGCTGGCACTCCTGTGGCAGGGCGGCGGCGGCGGCACGGCGGCCCGGCCGGGCGAGGGCATGGTGCTGGTGCCGTCCGGCATGGACGCAGGCGGTAAGGCGGCGCTGGCAGCGCGCGCCAGGGCGATCGGCGCGCGGCTGGCGCCCAAGCACAAGTGGTGCGACGCCGTCACGCACGTCGTCTGCGGCGCCGCCACCGACGACGCCCCCAAGTGAGCCTCCGCCCGCCGCCCGACCGCTGCCTGATGTGCAGCTGCCATGTGCTTTTTTATGTCCCCCGGCGTTCGAGCACTCGTCTGTCGTGCACGTGTGACGACTGGACAATCCACCGCTTGTGGCGGTGCAGTGCGGCCTGGTGACGCCTGCGGAATCGCCGTGTGAGGCCACTGCCTGCGCCTGTGGCATGGTCTGCGGCCCTCCCCGCCAGCCGCCAGCCGCCAGCCCGTTCCCTGACTGCCCAGACTGCGCTGTGCCGCCAGGCGGACGCTGAACTTCCTGCTGGGGCTGCTGACGGGGCGGTGGGTTGTGTCGTCCTCGTGGCTGGCGCCGCCCGGGTCGGGCGCCATCGCCCGTGAGGAGGACCACGAGGTGTCCATTCCGTCTTTGTGCGAAAAATTAAAATCTGTTTCCAAAGTTTAAATATATTTTAAAATGCTTTATTTTTAATTCCCTTTGGTGTTCCAGTGCTTCCTCCAGCCTGCTGCATGTGCATGGACTTGCTCTGCAGCTGAAAGAGCCCACGCTGCTGAAGAGCCCACGCTTGCAGTCGGAGACCCGCGGCTCCAGTCTGCATCGGCTCTGCAACGCCTGCCGTCGTTTTGCCGCGTGGGCGTGGTGCCACTCACCGGAATGGCACAGCACCGTGCACCTGCCAACGCGCCTGCAAGAACTCCTTTCTGAGAGGATTCTGGCCTCAGTGTTGTGCTCGGGCTCCAGATGCCGGGCGGCCCGCAGCTGGGGCGCGCCAACCGCGCCGTGGGCGGCCTCCCCCTGCTGGAGGGCTACGAGATCCACCTGGCAGGTGTGTCCTGGCCTGCTTGGCGTGGAAGGACTTGTCAGTGGCTCCACCCGCTGATGCACCTCGCAGGTGGGCAGTGCCTGTATTGCTGCAGAGGCCGCTGCGCCTGTGCCCGGCGCAATTTAGTGTTCTGACAACCCAGCAGCTATCAGAAAGCACGGTTCCCATCGCAGCTGATGCCAGGCCAGCGGCATTGCTGGAAAGAAAACAAAAGAAAAGACTTGGCGCACTAGGAATGAGTTCTGAGGAGACCAGCACCCGCGAACGACCCAAGCACCTGCCCTCCTCCAGGGGAGTTCGGGCGAAAGGACGACTATGCGCGCCTCGTGCGGGCGGCGGGCGCCAAGCTGCTCAAGCGCGCCCTGGCGGAGGATGGCAGCACCGCGAAGCGCGCCGTCATCGCGGTCGTCTGCCTCTATGACGAAGACACCTGCGCCTGGGGTGCGCGCACGCTGCAATGTGTCAAGTGCCGGCATTCACGGCTTTCTGTTTGGAACCTGCACTGGCGACCTGCGGCTTCAGGGGGACACAGGTACCTTGGGATGGCATCATCGCGCCCATGCCGCAGCGTTCAGCATGCTGCGCCCTGCGCTGAACATTCTTGCGGAGTCGGCGTCACCAGGAGCACTTCTGCCTGGGAACAACACATCGTGACGGTTCAACCTGCCTCCACTCACGTGCAGGCCTGGGCCAGCCGCCGCAACACGTGTGGCATGTGTCCTCCAAGTGGCTGTCGGACACCGCTTTCGCGCACACCGTGCAGCCGCTTGAGGAATACGTGGTGGACCGCTGCTAGGGTTACAGGGCAGGTTTCAAGAACCCCCCCGGGCGCGCGCGGGGGCGTGACCGTCGCGGCACCTGGAGGTAGCCACCGAAGGGCTGGCCGCTGGCGTGCCAGGCAGGAAGGGCATGCTTGAGGCTGCATGCGTGCATTGTGTGGAAACCTGTGCACCAGTTCGTCAAAGAGTGGTTTGGTGTTGGGATGCGAAGATGATGTCATGCATGGGCTCGCGCAAGCATTGCCTATTTTCCGTGTTCATTCAGGCAGACAAGCACATGGGAAAATAAAGAGATTGCAGCACCATCGTGTAATCACCTCTAGGCAGCAATGGATACTTCCGCATGTATTCAAGTGCACATCACTCACCAGCGCTCAGATCCCATCTCAAAGAAGTCTCGAAACTATGCATGAAAAAGATGCATCGAAACTATGCCACAAGCCGCTGCTGAAAAGCGCCAAGGCTTTGGTCTGCACCTCGCAAGTCCAGCCAGCCTCGAAAACAGGCTGTGGCACCCCTCTCCGCTTGCCACGACCGCATGTCAGCTCTGCTGGCATGTCCCGCCGCCTGCAAACTTCTCGGCCTACACCGCCGGCAGCGGCCGGTCCCGGTTCACATCCTTCGCCGTCCGGTGCGCCGCCACCTCCTGCTCCGAGGGCGCGGCCCCCTGCACCATGTCCGCCGTCGCCGCCATGGTGCGGTCGTGGCCGGAGCGGTCCATGTCCGCCGCCGAGGCGCCGGCGTCCTCCTGCGCGAGCGGCGCCTTTGACGTCTGCGCAGGGTCCTCGCCCGCGTGCAGCTCCGAGTCCGGCTTGAAGAAGATCCAGTGCATGAAGGCGCCGAACTTGTAGGCGCCGGCCTTGACCTTGAACTTGAAGCTGCGCCGGAGGAGGAGAGTTGAGGCGGTCGGCGAGCCGGGTGGCGACAGGTCGGGTTGCAAGACGATCGCGTTTTCTGGACAACGCATCAATGTGCAGTGCCACTGTGTGCACAGCCAGGAGGCTGACAGATGTCCCGTGCTGCAAAGCTGCGCTGCCTACCTTTGAGTGCCGGGCGTCTTGAACTTGCTCTGGAAACTGCGGACAGACATTGAACAGTGTGCCGTCAAGCAAGGTGCGTCCAGACTTGCATTTGACCATCTGTGTCAAATCCCTGGCCATCGATTTCAACGGTGAGATTGAGCAGCAGAACGATTGCATCATCCAGACAGCATCTCACTTCTTTGTCGTGTCATTCTTGAAGACGCCTTTGAGGCCGCCAGGATGCGCTGCGTCTGCCATGCTGCCGCTGTGCAACCAGCCTCTGAAGCTTGAAGTCGGTAGAAATCAGGTGCTTTACCGTTTCACAGATCAGGTTGTGACCAGGAATGGCAATCTGCTCTCCGGATAAACGCTTACGGTCTGCCCGAAGCAATAACCTGCTTCGGAATGGTCCGATACCGATGCGCGCAGGCAAAGGCAAATGTAAGCGGGTGGCCAATATGTACTCGTGATGGCTTCTTTTGGTCTGAAGTCTGTCCGTTCGCAAATGCACTTGCTGGCTCAGCACCTTACGCAGGCATCACTGCCTCGCAGGACCTTTGCTATGAGCGTCCCCGCAACTCCCCCGTCACAGCCAGCATCACATCCCATTTTGCTTTGCCTGCATCGATCACCGGTGCAGCAACACGGACCAGGCGCCACGTGGTGGTCCGATTCAGCTTCATATCGCTTCGTGCAACGCGATCAACCGGCTGTAACGGCGGCGCGGGCGCGCAGCGGCTGCCTTGTCGACGGCTCGGATCGGTGGTTCCGCTGCGCAATCCAGCTTCGGTGGGACTCGGCCCGCGGCACGCCGCAAAGCCTGCAGGCTTCAGGCCGCAGGACGTATTGTCAACGCTGAGGCAAAGTTTTGCCGACCATGAGCGGCGGGAAAAAGAAGGTGCGGCCCTACCCCTTTTAAAGTGTTGGCGCGCGGCGCCGCATGGACTCGATGCCAGGGCATGCATCCGCGCACCAACTGCCTGCCTCGCGTATTTGTCCAGGATGTTAAAGCGAGCGCGATCGACGCCGCAGGGTGTTCACTGCAATGATGAGCTCGGACTCGACCTGCTGCCGCGCAGGTGGCGTACTTTTATGACCCAGATGTGGGATCCTTCTACTACGGACCCGGCCACCCCATGAAGCCGCACCGCGTCAAGATGGCGCACTCGCTGATTCTGCACTACGGGTTGTATCGGCAGATGGAGGTGCGGCGGCCTGCGGCGATGCACTCTTCAGCGCGGCTGCGGCATCCACGGGGGCACCTTCAGGAAGCCTGCATCAGGAATGCCGCAGAAGCCACACCTTGCACGCGATAGGTGGCGAACCTCAGGCAGTAGCGAAAGTCCTGTCTCAAAAGCCTCGGCTGAACCCTACGCGCAGGTTTTCAAACCAGTCCCGGCGACGGACGAGGCGATGTGCAAATTCCACGCGCCCGACTACATCAGCTTCCTGAAGCATATCTCGCCTGACAACCAGGTACTTGCTGGGCTGCGTGCGATTGCTGGTTGCAGAGACAGCTCGTGACCTCGGGCGCTCCTGCAGGCCTCACTGCATCCCCTGGCGCAGCGCACGAGGCGCTAACACAGGTCGCCACTGGACATTGGCTGCACATCCAGTCATGCACTGACTGAATGCAGAGTCAATATGGTCACACACAGCGCACAAGCGGGCAGCGCGGCAGGCACTACTTTGTCGCCATCCCGAATATGCGTGGAGTGTGCCAGTGTGTTTGGGCCACCCTCCCGATGCACTTCGGTACACACCAAAACACTGCAGATATCACCCAATGTGTTCCGGAAATGGGTCGACAGCAGAGGCCTGGGATCTGCACGCTCTCGAACTTCAGATTACACAGCAACCTCCCGCTGTGCCGCCTTCCAGGAGCAATTCGAGGAGGCGCTGCAGCGGTACACTGTGGGCGAGGACTGCCCCGTGTTTTCGGGACTCTACGAGTACTGCACCAAGTACGCCGGCGGCTCCATAGGCGGCGCCGTGAAGCTCAACTGGGGCTCCGCAGACATCGCCATCAACTGGGCCGGCGGCCTGCACCACGGCAAGAAGTCGGAGGTGGGCGACAGCTTCTGCAAGGTCACATTGATCAGACGGCACCCTCAGGGGAGGGAGTGTTGCGCGGCGTCGTGCGGGCGTGGGGATCGGGAATCCCTCACGCTCTGGAGCGCGAGCGCCGTCAAGCACATGCTGGCGCTCAAAGGCTGCACAATGTCCGCATCCTCAGCATCATCAAGCAGAGAGTCGGCCACATGGCGGAGGCTCGCTCGCATTAGGGCCCGAGGGCGACTTGGGCCGCATCAGCGGCAGCGGCCACTCGTGGGGTGCTCGCAGGCAGCGCAGCCGCAGCCCAGTGCAGCATTTCAAGTGCCGAGGGCGCACCCTGAGGCGGCCGCGCACAGAACCCGACCCGTGCACGTTCTCGGCGGGTCGCCTTGCCAACTGAGGCCATGTCGCCTGCGGGCGAGCGGCCTCGGCTGTGTGAAAGACATCGCGCTGGCCATCCTGGAGCCGCTCTTGTCTCTGAAACATCTCGTGTTTGAGTTCAAACTGAAAAGGGAAAATTCATGTACCCAGGCGAGCGGCTTCTGCTACGTCAACGACATCGTGCTGGCCATCCTGGAGTTACTAAAGTACCATGCCCGGGTGCTGTACATCGATATCGACGTGCACCATGGCGACGGCGTGGAGGAGGCCTTCCTCACCACAGGTGGGCCGGCAATGCCTTCAGAGTGTGTGCAGTGAGCGCGAAAAAGGGCTTCTGCAGAAGTCCTGCCAAGCCTCTGAGAAGTTTCTTGCAGCAGGCACGCCGCCTGCGTGCTGCTGTCCCCAATCATTGGTGCCAGAGCTGCTGCACCGTGGCATGGTTTCCATGCGGCAGCGTGTACCGCACCATGCGGATATCTTGTCCTTGTCCCGCTGAGTTGCCGGCGCTCTACATGGAAGCCTTTGAAAATTGACGTCCACGAAGAGCTCCTGCCTGCGCAGACCAGGTGATGACGTGCAGTCTCCATAGGGGCTGCGCACATGCACACCCGAGGATACAGCAACACCTGGGATCTGACGCCATGTCTCTGCCAATGCAGACCGGGTGATGACGTGCAGCTTCCACAAGTACGGCGGCGGCTTCTTCCCCGGCACCGGGGACGTGCTCAACGTTGGCCGCGGTGCGTCCTGCGGCGCCAGCCCCTCACGCTGCATGTCAGTGCCAGCTGCTGCGGCTGAGCGGGAACACTGGAGATGCCTTCAGCTGCTGCAAAGCCGGCTTCGCAGCAGCTTGATGCGCCTGGAGCCTGCTGCCTGGTAGACATGAAGCGGTTTCTCTTCTCTCTCTGCTGACACACGTGCAGCGCTCACCCGTTCTCTACACATCACCACTCAGTAGCGATAGCGATCCCACCGTCCGCCAGCCCCTGACACTTGTGCTGCATGCATACCGACTCCAGGCGCGGGCGAGTACTATGCTGTCAATGTGCCGCTGCGGGACGGCATAGACGATGCCACCTACGAGGGCCTGTTCCGGCCTGTCATCGACAAGATCATGGCGGCGTACCAGCCGGAGGCTGTCGTCTTCCAGTGCGGTGCGTCTGCTTCATCTTCCTTCCAGTCCGCCTTTGTTTCTGTCCCTCTTGTTTCCCCCCTCTCACGGCTCACTCAGAGTGCGGCTTCCACCTCCGCGAGCACCGTGGCAACGACTGACTCACCTGCAGAATCTTGGCAGTCAACACCTTTACATCACCCTGCGCCAAACGCGGGTGCGGACTTGCTGGACGGCGACAAGCTGGGCGACGTTCAAGACCTGAGCGTCGCCGGCCGTGCAGCTTGCCTGCAGTGGCTGCAACGATCCGTCTGGTTTAGGCCCCGTCCGTCCCTGCGCCGCGCAGGCGCGGACTCGCTGAACGGCGACAAGCTGGGTGTCTTCAACCTGAGCATTGCCGGGCACGCGGCGTGCCTGCAGTACGTGAAGGGCTTCGGGCTGCCCATGCTGGTGGTCGGTGGCGGCGGCTACAAGATCAGCAACGTGGCCCGCTGCTGGGCCTTCGAGACCGGCACCATCCTGGGTGCGTCAGGGTCTCATATCATGTCGCACCTGGTTGACGACAGTCTGCAGGAGACGACAGGCCGGTGTCGCGTGCGAGCCTGCGGTGCCGGGATCCGTGGCTGGCAGAAAGGTTCAGGCCGGAAACTCTGAGGCCGCCAAGGCGCCGCTGACACACTTCCGTCATGCCCAGCAACCTCAGCCCCTCTGCACGGCCCTCTTTTCATTGCACCGTCTCCACGTGTGCAGACACGGCGCTGGAGGACCGGCTGCCGCCCAACGAGTATTCCGAGTACTTTGGCCCGTCAGCGGTGCTGCAGCCGCCGGTGGTCAAGGAGAAGGAAAACCAAAACACGCCCCGCTACCTGGAGCAGGTCAGGGTTTAGGATTAGATCGGCCCCTTCCATGGAGCATGGTGCACCTTGTGTGGAGCATCCATGCACCTGGCCCAGCGCACGCGCTCTGCGTGTGCATGCCTGTCGCGCTCCCGGGTTGCACGGAGACCCAGGGGAATCTCCGGCGCCACGGCACTGAGGCCACGTGACGAGGCGGGCCCGCCAGCGCGGGGCCGTGGCGAGGTGTGCGCGGCCTGACGCACTGTGACGCGCAGAGGCGGTGGCCTGACGTGGATATTTGTGCCTGCCCTGCAGCTGCGGGCGCAGATTGCGCAGAACCTGTCGCACCTGAAGGGGCCTCCGGGCGTGCAGTTCCATGAGCGGGCGCCAGACGCCATGCAGGCGGACAACCTCGCCACCGTCAGCCGCCAGGTGGGCCATTCCCTACTACCCGGCCCAAACACTTGTCAGGGGAGGGATGGTGCTCAATGGGATTTCGGGACAACCGCTAGAGTTGCATTTGAGGCTGCCAGCGGGCACACTAGTCGCGCACCGCAGACCGAAACCATGCCCGAGTTGCAGCAGTCTGGAGCTGCGGGCACCCGAGATGGACTGCGTGAACTGGTGTCATGTACGCTGCATGACCAGCCCCACGACATATGGTCTGTCAACCCTGAACGCTGCGCCACTGGCTCTTTTGCAGGAGCAGCAGGATGGTGCACGGCAGGAGTGGGACACCCCTGGGAGCCGCAACGAGCAGAGCTTCCGCGACGCCAATGGCGCGAGCGTCGCCGCCGGGCCCGGCGCAGCAGCGCCCGCCGTCAGCGCTGCGCAGCAGTCCCAGCCGCAGGCCGGTGCCGCCTTGCAGGCGCAGCCACAGCAGCCGCCGCAGCCTGCAGGCACGGCGCCGGGGCCGTTTGCTGCGGGGGGGACGGGCCGCTCCCCATCAGTTCAGGAGTCGTTAGCCAAGCTGCGCCAGCCACTGACATTTGTCGACAGGCGCGCAACGGCACAAGACGCCGGCGGCGGCCCCGCGGCAATGCACATCGACTCGCCAGAAGGCAGCCAGGCAGCAGGCGTGATGCAGTAGCTTCTGGGCGGGAGCGGGGTGCCGTGACGCATGGTTCATTGTTCAGTATGATCTGTAGTGTAGAGGAGGCGCTCTTTCGGAGCTTTCTGTCGTGGTCCGGGAAGCAGTTGCGCAAATGAGTAGGCTGTGTTTTGGGGCTTTGTAATTTCAGTTGTGCACGTCACATTTGGCCAGCGGACATGCCACAGCACCACCTGCCACTGCCGTGAAACAATGCTTCCGCTAATCGAGCTGTGCATGCTCATGCTTTGAATTGTCGGACGGCATTCCGCATCCTCGCTACATTTGACATGCAGCCACCTGCAGGTCACAGCTTTGCAGTCATCTCTATCATGGTACCTCTAGCAGGTGATCGAATCCCAGATGCGGCATCCAAATGCGGCAGCTCTGTCTTGTCGCAGCACTGCATGGATGGAGTGCGTACACTTGGCCCTGAGAACCCACTGATATTTCAGTCGCAAGAACGTTCGACCAAATAGTTCCGTCGTTCTCTGCAGCACCGAGCCCGCTTCCACCCTCACTCCCAGCCTGCTAGCGCACGCAAGCTGGCACAAGGCGTGTCAACTGCGGTAGTGGTCGTGAAACTGCTGACCTGCTACACTCAAAACTCCGCCTCCTGCTGGAGATACTGGTGCATCCATTGTGCACTCACATTCTCAACGTCTACAGCAAGCCCCACTCCATGTTATTCACCTGTCACCGCAACTGTGACCGCATTGTCAGTTGTCAAACCCCTTGAATGGCTGCTGCTGCTGCTGCTGCTGCTGCTGCGCCGCCGCCGGCCTCCCTGCGCCGGCTCTGCTGGCGCCCCTGCCGGCGCTCGGGCTCCCGACGCGGCGCGGCTGACCCATGCCGACATGCCTCGCACGAGCCGCAGCGGCCTGCTGCCTCGCCTGTGCCGCCGCTGCCGCCTCGGCCGCAGACAGCGCCGGGCTGCCATTGACGGCTGCAGGCGGGCTGGCGCCGCCGCTGCCTTGCTGCTGCTGCTGCTGTGCGTCCGGGGCCTGCCCGTCGGCCAGTCCAGCCTGGTCAGCGGCAGCAAGCTGCGTGGCGACGACAGAGTCCGCGGCGCTCACGCCGGCCGCCTCGCCTGCCGCAAGCTGCGCGATGCGCTGCTGCAGCTCCGCCGTGACCTGCACCGCAATCGGAAGCAGCCACAGGTCAGCGGCTGCCTACATGATAGGTGCGGTGTGAAAAAAAACTCTTGGCAACTATGGCCCCTACGACACCAGGAACGGGAATACCGCG
This sequence comes from Deuterostichococcus epilithicus, assembly GCA_033439295.1. Taxonomy (NCBI): domain Eukaryota; kingdom Viridiplantae; phylum Chlorophyta; class Trebouxiophyceae; order Prasiolales; family Stichococcaceae; genus Deuterostichococcus; species Deuterostichococcus epilithicus. Next base: position 1,628,234 of record JAVTLE010000007.1, read on the forward strand.
AGGCGCCGGCAGGCGCTGCTGCATCGACCTCAAGCCGAAATGAAAGCATGCATTCTGGGCTGAATGTAGAGTTCACCGCGGGCGCGCCGGCGGGCGCGTTCAGGGCCTCCAGACGCCGCGTCAGGCTCTCCAGCTTGTCCAGCTGCGCATGCGCCGATTGCTGCACCTATCGCCAGGTACCGGCAAGGAGCGGGCGGTCAGGAAGGCTGGATGGACGGGTACATCTATGCTGCGGTCGTGTCAGAGCCGCTGGTGCGATCAACAACCGTCGAGTTTCGAGCCTGCCGTCGGAGCGGCCTGCAGGACGCTGCCAATGCCACAGCGGACCAGCATGCCGTACGACCCCAATGCAACAGACACTGTTGTGCATGGTATGTATTTGACCATGCATTGGCAGGTGCTTGCGCAAGCAGGGTTGTGTGTGTGCGCTTGCTTTGAAGGCGGAAAGCACACCAGCAGATTGAGCTCCTGGCACAGCTGTTCCTTCGCCCGCTCCTCCACCTTCAGCCGCTCCCCAGCTGCGTCCGCCACCTGCACGGGAGCAGAACCACTGCTATGGCGACACGCAGGTGGCAGCGGGTGACCACAGCCGGCGGCAGATTTCCAGCATGCGCTGCCCGCTCTGGCCAGGGCTCTGCACAGGCGCCGACGGTGCACGCAGTGCATGAGGGGGCTGAGGCGCTGCTGCAGAGGCTGCTCCAGCTGCATGCGCATCGTGTGAAGGCTTGTCCAGCAAACACTCTGTCTGTGCCGGCCGCGCCCCCGGGGAGCTGCAGGGCACGGAGAGGCACCTTCTGGGCGGTGACGGCGTCCAGGCGCGCCGCGACCACCCGGTCCGTCTGCGACTCGATCTTGCGGCGCAGCATCTCGAGCGCCGAGCGCTTCGGGCCGCTGGTCAGCTTCAGCTGCAGCTGCAGGCCCTGCAGCTCCTTCTCCACGCCCTGTATCCTCGCGTAGTTCTGCTGGATCACGCTGCGCGGCACAAGGGGCCTGTCAGCGTGTTGAGAGGATGAGTGGTCCACCCGCTCTTGAACCCCTTCAACCATGCAGCTGTGCGCAGGCATGCAGAGCTCTTGCAGAGACAGGCACGCAGAACCTCGAATGTGAGCGGCCATCGCCAAGGACGCGGCTGCTGCGATAAGCACAATGTGCATGCAGCGGAAGGCGTCAGGATGCGGGTCGGCGCCGCCAGGCGAGGTGGGGATTGCGGAGACAACGGCTCACTTCTGGAGCTCCCGCTCCTTCTGCTCCAAGAATCTTTCGCTGATGTTGACGCCGCGCAGGCGCTCGCCAGCGTCCGCCCAGGTCTGCTCCTCAGCCAGCGCCAGCTCAGCGGAGGATGCGCGCACGGAGTTCGCGGTGCCGCATGCAGTTGCCGGCGCCGCCGCGATTGCGGCTTCAGCCATGACGCTTTCGGCCCACTAGCCCCTGAGAGTCAGGAATCGATCAGCGAGATCCTCGTGCTCCTCGTTGAGGGCGGCAGTCAGCTGCACGCAGTGCATGTACCGCTGCACCTGTATTGAGCTGCTGCACCCTGCTGTGTACACACCTAACTCAATACATCGACTGCAGTGCGCTTTCCTGAGCCTCAAAGCTTCCCATTGAAACGACTTCCGTGCACGCAGTTCGGTGCCGTTCGACAGTCCGACGGTTGGGGCAGGCTGTATGAAGCTTGCGGCCGATCCGCCAAGGCACGGATGCTGCCGGCTCGCAGGCTGTATGCGAACTTTGGCGGATGGAGCTGGCAGCTGCGAGTGCAGCCTGAGTGAAGCCAGCCGGCCACCCGCTGGCTGACTTCGTCAGGTCATGCTGAGGTGTCGTGCTGATGATGCAGCAGCTGGCATGCACCCAGAGACAGCAGAGTTTTCGCAACAGAAAAGTTGTGTTGATGCTAGTGGGAGGCCGAGTTTCATCCGCCTATGTTTGAAGCTGAACGCGTAGATACAAATCTGCTGCTGAGTGTTGGCCCAAAATCGGCTTGCTTCGAGCTACAGATAGCACAAAGGGCATGACAGCAATGCAGCTGTCGCTTGACAACCACACATCGATTCAAAGCCGCAGAATGTCCCACGGTTTAGCTTGCGGCAGCGGCAGAGCACCGGAGATGCGCATGTCGCATGCGGCGGGTGCGAAGCGTCGCGGCAGGCATGCAATTCGATGCAGAGCATCGCCGACCAGCTGCCACCAGACGACTGGGTGTTTGCATAGAGACAAAGCACGCACGCAGGTGCGATTGTGGCCGATTGCACTCGCAAGTGTGCTGCTTGCACCCGTGCCGAGCACGGTGCCGCAGTCAGCGCGTGTGACGCCTGTGTTGCGTGCGCAGGCACTACCTGCCGGCAGGGCATCCCTGGACAGCCTTCGAGCCGGCCCCCTCAGCAGGCGCAGCAGAGGCAGACCGCTCATGCATATTGCGGCGCAACAGGTGACAGCCCATGCAGCTGCCGGCAGCGGACAGCCCATCTCCCCGCCCGGTAGTTTTAACCCATCATATTCATGTTCAATTTGTCGCCGTTCCGGCTGTTGCAAACCCATGAACAAGCAGCATTTTCCGTTAGCCTGGGAAAACCTGTTGCTTTGCAGGTGGTGCATGTTGCAACGGCAGAGGAGGTGACAGCCAGCCCGACCGCCTTTGAGGAGTTTTCTGCGGGGACGGCCCGAAAGTACATCATGATAAGGTCTGCTGAGCATGCCAGATGCTTGAGGCTCGATATGTCGGCACGGTATTCCTGATGGGATTGGAGTCTGTCAGGCCTACATGAGCTACATGCACGCCTTAACGCCTGTCCTGCTGGCCACGATAACAGCGGCAAGGGCGGCGTGGGCAAGACCAGCCTGGCTGCGTCGCTGGCAGTGAAGCTCGCCGCCGCGGGGCACCAGACGCTGGTCGTCTCGACCGACCCTGCGCACTCCCTGTCGGATTCCCTGGACCAGGTGGGCTTTCTGAGCACATCGGTGCACTTAAGAAACCATCGCTGGGACAGGATGGTCAGTCGATGGCAGCCCGTCATGCATGCTGCGGCACCCAGGCGCCCGCGGCGGCGTTACCCAGCGACAGCTGGGATGCTCCTCGACCCTGCCACGACAATTGGCAAGGACTCCACCTCCCACGTGAGGCTTTTGCTGTTCTCGAGGTTGAAACCTCAGCCGCACATCATCTCCCCCCACGCCCGCAGGACGTCAGCGGCGGCGCGCCCGTCATGCTCGGCGGCTCCGACCTGCCGCTGTGGGGCATGGAGGTGGACCCGGAGGCGGCGCGCGCTGAGTTCCGGGCGGCGGCGGCGCAGGACGAGGGCGCTGGCGTCAAAAACTTCTTGGGCGGCATGGGGCTCGGCATGCTCGCAGACCAGCTCAAGGACCTGAAGCTGGGGGAGCTGCTGGACACGCCGCCGCCCGGGCTGGACGAGGCAGTCGCCATCGCCAAGGTAGGATAAATGTGCGGGTTGCAGGGCCCGTGTCAGGGTGTCAATCGCGTGTTTCTGATGCCCCAGCTGCTGCGTCGAGCCCCAACGAGGCTCAAGCAGGGCCTGCGCCGAGAAGCTGGCGGCGGCCGACCACTGGCCGGACTCGTGACAAGGACAGCTCGTTGACTTCTGGAAACTGGCTGGGAGAGGGTACGATGATGCCAGAAGGCTGCCTGCTGGCTCATGTGCCAGGAGAGGCATGCGGCAGCGACCACATGCATTCGGCAGGAAACGACCTGCGTCTGGACCTTTGCACGCTTGTGCACTTCACTCATGTGCTTGCCAGTGTTGTCAGTGCTTCGCTCTTGTTGTGCCATCCGCCTGCTGCGCAGGGTGTGGATTCTGCCAAGGGGGAGGAGTATGCTGCACAGTTCCCCCCGAAATGCTATGCGTTAATCACAAGCTGTGCAAACAGCTGGAATGCAGGAAAACGGCTCATCTGCCTGCGGCGCAGGTGGTTGAGTTTGTGAAGGGGGAGGAGTACGCCCGCTTCAGCCGCATCGTCTTCGACACGGCGCCAACGGGCCACACGCTGCGCCTGCTGGCGGTGCCGGAGTTCGTGGACGCCAGCCTGGGCAAGATCATCCGCATCCGCAAGCGCCTGGCGTCGGCGTCGTCGGCGCTGCGGGGCCTCTTTGGCGCCTCCGAGAAGCAGGACGAGGCGGTGGCCAAGCTGGAGCGGCTGCAGGTGCCATCTCCCTAAGTTTGTTGCTGCATAACCACCACCTGCTGCCCCTCTACCTAGCCTTCAAGTCGCCAGTGCAGCCAGAGCGTCTGCACTCCGCAAGCCCTTTGTGGTGCGAGGCCTGGCTATTCATGTTGTTGTTGTTGAGGATGTTTAGGGCTCGCAGGACGAGGCACCAAGCTCGGACGTCTTCCTGTGCTTTGGATCACGTGCAAAAAGCCAGGGGTTGCTCAAGATTTGAGGTGATGGCATGTGCGGCTCATGACCAACGCCGGCGGGCTGCGCACGCACAGGCGAGCGTGCTGATGGTGAAGGAGCTGTTCCGGGACGAGAAGCAGACGGAGTTTGTGATCGCCACCATCCCCAGCGTGCTGGGCGTCAACGAGTCGGCGCGCCTGGCGACCTCGCTTCACAAGGACTCGATACCCTGCCGCCGCATCATCGTCAACCAGGTGACAGCTTCAAGCATTGCTCAGTCCATTACCGGGCTTACCTTACAGCTCCCCGAATCCCTTCTGGAGCAGAGCATTGGCGCGCCGCCGCCATATCTAGCCGATGTAGGCGAACATGTCTGCCTGACTCCACAGGGGCCATTTCAGCAGCAGACAACGCGCACGCGCCGCCACTGCTTCTCTATTCTGGCTCTCGATAATGACCGTGCATCATCTGACCGCCACATGCAACTGCCGCAGGTGGTCACAGAGGCCATGGGGGAGAAGTACATCGCCATGAAGCTCAAAGACCAGGAGCGGGCGCTGCAGATCATAAACGGCGACCCAGAGCTCAGAGACCTGCAGCAGCTGACGGGGCCACTGCTGGACCTGGAGGTGCGCGGCCCGGCGCCGCTGCGCTACTTTGGAGACGCGCTATGGGCGCCCGCCTTCGAGCAGATGTCTGCGAGTGAGTACAAGCGCTTTGTCTGAGGTCAGCAACTGAGCTGTACACGGGGTGCAGGGCTCCGCGGCTGGCAGCGATGCCGCAAATGCAAGGTCGCTGTGCTGGATCCACCCCTTTAGCCCCTCACGTAGCGTCTGAAGCAGTTGTTGAGACGGTAGTGCTGTTGGCTGCAAATTGGTTATATCGGCTCTTGGCCTGCATCCCACAACGAGCTGGCTTTGTTTGCAGGCCCAGAGCGGCGATATGTCATGCTTGGCGGCAAGGTGAGGATCCACCCTGTGGCGTGCTGCAGCATGTCACTTTATGCTGCACGGTCGGGTGCAGATGCTTTCAACTTGCCTATGCCACGGTGCTGTGATGGCCCCACAGCCCAAGTCCGCCTGGCATCGGTGGCACTACTGTGCAACCTGCCTGTGATTGTGCAGGGCGGCGTCGGCAAGACCAGCTCCGCGGCGTCGCTGGCCGTCAAGTTCGCCGCTGCCGGGCACTCGACGCTGGTGGTGTCCACAGACCCTGCGCACTCGCTGTCGGATGCGCTCGACCAGGTGCGCGCTTGAGCAGCCTGCGCCTGGGACATGTGTCTGCCGGAGGGTCCAAGGCGGTGCTCCTCGTGAAGGCGGACCCTCTCGAGCACCTGGTTCATGACGTGCTGGAGGTTCCACACCCTGGGAGCCACCTCTCCAGCGATGAGCAGGCGGCCTGGTGCGGCCGTGGCCCTGGCCCTTGCCACAGTGCCAAGCATCAGCGCCTGACGCGGCAGTTGGCTGGACGGGCAGCTGCTTAGCTGCCATGGAGGCTCGGGATGCCGCGGCAAGGAATGAGGTGTCACACAGGACGTGAGCGGAGGGGCGCCCGTGGCGGTGGAGGGCACCGACCTGCCGCTTTGGGGCATGGAGGTGGACGTCGAGCGGGCGCGAGCGGAGATCAAGGTGCGCCCTGTGCCGGCCTGCGGCCGCTGTTCTCCTGGATGAACAGAAGAACAGAAGATCGGGGCTCCCGGCACAATCTGATCAGCTCCCTCAGCTTCAGAGCTCTGCCCTGAGGCCACCTCGACCTCTCCGTGCGTCTGTGCGCCTGTGCGCCTGGGGACGGTTGCAATTAGGAAACCTGTCGATCGGCAGGACTGACGGCTTGGTCGCTCGCAGGCGGTGGCTGCGGAGGACAGCGGCAGCGGCAACAACAAGGCGCAGCAGTTCCTGTCGTCGGTGGGCCTGGGCGCCTTTGCCGAGCAGCTGCAGGACCTGAAGCTCAGTGCGTCCCATTGCAGTCCCGTCTGCCGCCTGGCGCCTGTCCGTGCCTGCGCCCCATGCCCGCCTGCCGACAGGAGTCTTGCTGCAAGACAAGCCTCGAGGGGCAACTGGCGCTGTGATGCTGTCTGGTCGGGAAAGCAAGACCACCTTGCAGGGCCACTTCACCTGAAAGCAGCTGCGCCTCGACGGATATTCCAAACAAAGTGCTGCCGCGCCTGGGGCATGAGCCCCTCCATATTTGTACACCAAACAGCATCCTCGCATCCAGCTCCTTTCTGCTGCTGCTTGTCTCAAACCCAAGCGAGCTGCTGGATGAGCAGCCGCTGGCGGTGGATGGGGTGGTGGCCATCTCTCGATTGCAAATGAAAGCAGCATAGTCAGTCTGCACATCTTTCAGATCTTCGAATTCCGCAGGCGAGCTGCTGGACATGTTCCTGCTGGGGTCGGACGAGGAGGTGTGGTGCATCCTCCGCATTGATGGTGTTAAGCCTCTGGTCCGATGAATCAAGAACTGCAACCATCGTGCGTCATCCACCACTTCCTGTCTCCGCAGGCGAGCTGCTGGACACGCTGCCGCCGGGGGTGGACGAAGTAGTGGCCATCTCCAAGGTGGTGGGCTTCCTGCGGGCGCCCGAGTACGCGCGGTTCACCCGCATCGTGTTTGACACCGCGCCCACGGGCCACACGCTGCGCCTGCTCACGCTGCCCGACTTCCTGGACGCCACCATTGGCAAGGTGGGTGAGGCCTCTTCCCGTTGTGGCAATCGCACCATCACAGATCTCACGGATATCCCACGTTTTAGGCTACAGGCAAAGGGCGCACAGGCACATTCGTTTGTCGCCCGGTGGCAAGCCAAGCCTGAGTACTGGCCAGCCAGATCTGTCTGTTGCAACATGTGGTGCGGCTGCGAGCGGAGTTGACGGGCGGGAACGGCGCACACGGACCTTCCTTTGTTGCTCTGTGGTGATCACGCCTCACTGCGTGACCAGGCCCTCCTCTTCCGCCCTTCAGGTGGTGCGGCTGCGGGCGAAGCTTACTGGGGCGGCGGGAGCCATCAAGGGCGTCTTCGGCATCAAGTCGGAGCAGGACCCGGCCGTCGCCAAGCTGGAGGCCCTGCAGGTAACCGCCATCCCAGCCAGGGTCATCCGCTTGAGAATGGTATTGCGTAGAAAGCGGAGCAGCAGGACAAGGCCGCCGCCAGGCCAGAGGCGCACCAGGGCTGCGCCGCTTCCGGGTGGTGTGACTGTCCGAGAGGCGCTGCAGGCATGCACCAGTGCAGGCGGTGGGACTGGTCTACCCTGCCGTCCAGGTGCCGCTCCCCCGCAGCACCCACGCACCGGATCTGGTGCCCGGCAGACCTGCCCTCCCCTGCCTGCGCCGCGCGCGCGCGCCTTGGGGGGKKCTCTTGTAAGAAAGGGGGAGGGGGAGCTCTTCGCAGGATCCACTGCCGAGCTCGTAGCAATGCGGGCACAGCTCTGGCGCTGTCAACCCAGCGGCCAGAACGGCAGCTGGACCTGCCACCTGGCCGAGCACCAGCCGCCTCAGAGGCTTTGGCGACCGACCAAAAGGTTTGCGACCCTGCCCCCCCGCGCCTGCTGTTTTGACAGCCAGGTGGAACCCTTCAACCCTGATCTGCCGCAGGCGCGCATGGAGGAGGCACGGGCGCTGTTCCGCAACAAGGAGACGACCGAGTTCGTCATCGTCACCATTCCCACCGCCATGGCAGCCGCGGAGAGCGGCCGCCTTGCAAAGGTGCGCCTCCCGAGTGCCATCCTTGGTGCCCACATCGTCTCGTTTCGCATGGAAGCCGCGCTCATCGTTCCCGCGGCTGATCGAGCGACCGCTCCGGCAATGCAGTGTCGCATCCCGCCAGCTCCAGCACGGGGCGCCCCACAGCCTCCTGGATTCGCCACCAGTGTTGTTCCACGCCTGCGCGCGACCACCCCACATGACGGACCCGCTCAGGGCAGGAGGAGGAGAGCACACCCGGAGAGTGCCACCTGCAAACCGTAGAACCTTCTATGCGACCCATGGCGTGTCATGTGTCCGCAGGCGCTGCGCGCCGAGGGCGTGCCGGTCAACGCCATCGCGGTCAACCAGGTGCTCGATGCCGGCGCCTCGCAGAAGTTCCTGGCATCCAAGCGCGCCGACCAGCAGCGCGCGCTGCACAAGCTGCGCACGGACCCCGCCCTCAGGTGTTTTGGTTTTGACCGAGGAAAGTCCCGCCGCTCTCCGTGGGGTCGAATCAGCCTGGGGTGCCGCGGCGCCGGCGGCGACGGGGCGGTCGGCCTGCGTCGCTGCTCGCTGCTGTTGCATCTGTGCCACTGGTGTCGGCCTCGTAGCGGCAGGGCGGCGGGATCTGCAGGCAGGCCGAGCAATGCAGGCTCTGCAGCTGGAACCACCTCGCCGGGTCCTCCGTTCCACCACTGCACACTTTGGTTCGGATTCATACTCCGGGATGCATTCCGTGTGCCGCTGGGGGCTGGAGGTGACGGAGGCTCCGCTGGTGGACCCTGCTTGGCACCCTTTGGTAGATTCCCCGTCCTTGCCAACAACAACCTGTAACACCGAGCTGATCCTACTCTGCACAGGGGCCTGGAGGTAACGGAGGCGCCGCTTGTGGATCTGGAGGTGCGCGGCGTGCCGGCGCTGCAGTACTTTGGCGGCATAGTGTGGAAGTAGCGGGCGCCCCAAAGTGACGCCGGCGCTCCGCTGCTGCCCTCCGCAGCAATGCGGCAGACCTGCCACCCGTGCGGCGGCGCCGGCTGCCTCAGGCGCAGTGCTGCCCGCGAGCGGCGCCTCGTGGTGCGTGCCGGCCGGTCGGCACTCAGGGCTGGCTGGGCGTCATCTGCGGAGGCGAGGCGCGTGACTCCGACCCGCTGAGCAGCAACGGACGCTGGCAGCCTGCGGATTTGTGCGGGCTTCCGTGCGGAGCCTTTGCTCGCGACGCAAAGCCTCCTGCAATGCAGTGTACTGACGGGCTCCCCGGTACACACCATGATGCGCTGCCAACAATGCGAGTGTTTTGTGTGTTGCTCAGCTGTGGCGCTTGTGTGTCACGTTATCGAGCAGGAACCCACTGTCTCGCTGCAGTGCTGGAGGTATTGCCGACCGGAGGCGCTTACAATGTCAAACAATTAACACAGCACAGTAGCCATGACGCCTTCTGATTATTCGGCAACACAGAGGCTGCCCAAAATGGCTACAAACCTTGTTTGAAAGAATGCAAGCTGATCATCTTTCATGAATCGTACAAGGCAAGTGCACACCATCGCCACACGAAACACACTCCTAAAATTCCTGATGGTCTTGTAGGATCGCCGTCGTTCATCGAAACGATGATCCTGCAAGACCACCAGCTTGGGACCTGATGCCCTTCAATGAGCCAGCAAGCGATGAGCAGTCAGCGCAAGCCACTTGGGACACGCCGTCGGCCGCCCCATAACCGCCATGACTCACAGCAGCTCACTCCGCGTTCGACATGACGCAGTCTCCTGACAGGCCGCACGCGCCGGTGTCGCCGCCAGCAACGCTGCTGTCCATGCGGCTGCCGCCGGCGGGCTCTGAGCCGCTGAGACTGCTGTGCGCCTGAGGGCACGGGGCACCCTGCAGCAGGCTGTGGTAGAAGGCCGCCTCGCGCAGCATTGCTGCCTGCAGCACCTCCAGCGCCGCATCGTACTCGTTCCTGCGACAGACACGATGTCGGGTTGGCGCGTGGCAGAAACCCCCTCAGAGAGTCAGCCAGCTGCGTTTTGGTGCTGCCTCGCCCTTGTAGTATGTACACTATTGCACAGCTTCTGGTTGGCCAACCCAGGCGGGACTTGGCACCGACAAACTAGGCTTGCTTCAGCTAACGGACGCAGTGGCAAGCAACATAGTGACGCAAGCAAGGCGTCAAGTCCGGCCAGCTGTCCTGGCGCAGCGCACTCACCGGCGCTCGCGGGCGGCGAGCGCTGACTGGCGATTCTTCTCACGGCGGATTGCCTTCCGGCGGCTGTCCTCGTCGGGCATACCCGCCAGCGCTGCCTGAAGCTCCTCCGTCATGCGGAAGTGTGTGTCCGCATTCCAGCCCTCCGCCATGTCTGCGCATTGCAGGGACGAGTGCTCTAAGCTGGGTTCGGCGGTAGGCTCACTGTTCAGGCGACCTGCTCGCCCCCGCACTGCAGGAAGGTGTGTGTGCGCCGCAGGTGCACAGTGCGAACGGCATCCCTCTGCACAGACACCTCAGAGTCCGTTGAAGTCAAGGCCAGGGAACGCAGCCCACGCTCACCATCTCTTGCAGCGTCCACGCGGGCCTGCGCGCCCTGCAGTGCCTCGTGCAGCTGCCCCAGTGTGGCTGCCGTTGATGTCTGGCAGCTCGGAGTTCCCCCGGCGCCCTCCAAGTCAGCTGCTTCCGGTGCTTTTCTGCCTCTGCCGCCGCCGCCGCCATAGGCTGCGTCCCGCTGCCTGCCGGCGCCGCGCGGGTTGCGCAGCCGTGGGGGTGGGCCGCTGGCGGCCTGTGCCGCTGCCAGCGCCGCAGCCGCCGAAGGCTTGAGTGGCCGCTTGCCCCGGACGGGCGCCCGCCGTTTGGTGCGCTGCCGCTGCGGCGACAATGGGCTGCTGCCCTGCACCTCGGAAGACGTCGCAGGGCTGGCCTTGCCCAGCGTCGGCTGCGACGCTGTGCTGCCACGCCTGCTGGCCCCCTCGCCGCCGTCGGCCCCGCTGCCAAGGCTGGCGCTGTCGCTGCCGTCAGGCGCTAGCGCGCTCAGCGATGCCGCGCGCTGCGGCGGCGAAACGGAAGGGTGCTGACCCGACGTCGCTGCGATGTCCAGCTGCTCCCAATTCCGCTGTTGCATTGCGGCCGCGCTGCTGGACGTCCACTGCTCAAGACTGCTGTCTGACGTGTGCCTGCTGCTGTAGCCCCCCTGCGGCGCACTTCAACAAGAATGTGAGGCGCCATCGATGCAAGAAATCAGGCCTGCATCAGCCTGGCAGGTCGTGGTGGCGACAGTAACGGGCAGCATTGCTTGCCGCCCTCAATGCGTCTCGAGCCCGCGCAAACGTCAAAGGCGCAGGAGCCTGACCCTCCGGAATCACGTTCGTAGATCGAATGTTGCATATCAGAAACCGCCCTTGGGGAACCGTGCCTGGTAGAGGGGCCAAGAAGAATGCGACGTCATCGCGCGCGGCTCCGACTGGCTGTCTGGAAAGGTGAGGTCCTGGAAACCCGCCTCCCAGGTCAGGGCTGCACCGGACCCATAAACTGCATTTTGGTGCAGTGAGAGGCACAGTGATAGAGGCAACACTTTGACATGCCTGTGCATCCCTGCGGCCTTGGTCTCACCGCCGGCGTGCGGTCACACCTCGAAGGGGTGGTATCGACAACAAAGGAAATGTTCGAAACGTTCGGCTGGTCATACGTGAAGCTCGAAGCAGGGGGATGGAATAGGCACCACCATGAGCTGAGCAAAGGCCTTACATGCCAGGCCCGCAGCCGCAGTCCACTGCGGCGGCGGCGGGGCCTCTGCAGCCTGCTGCTGCCACTGCCGCCGCTCGCAGAGCTGCTGCTCATCATAATATTGCAGCTGGTACTCCATATAAGGCTGGCACCGAGCCTCGTGCAGCTCCTCCGCCATCTGCTGCTGGAGCTCGAGTTCAAGCCCCGAGAGCGGTGGCAGACCATGCTGCTGCGGGTCCAAAGCCGCTGCTGCCTGACATAAGGGAAGCTGAAGGTATCAGGAGAGGGTTAGCTCCCTTGACATGGCCCGGTCACTGTGCAAACAGGACAAGCAGGGCGGCCGTGTGTTGCAGTCTTGGACCCTGCGACTGGGTCTGCTCAGCAAGACCGACCTCAGTGTCGAGTGCCGGCAGTCCATCCGCAAAGGCTGCAGCGCACACCGCCTGGTCAGCGTCGTAGCGCATGACCATGGCCTGGGCGTCAGCGAGCGCCGAGTCTGGCCGCCCGTGCGGGCTGCTGCTGGGGAGGTAAGTGATGGCAGCGCCATTGCCGTTGCCGGCGTTTTCCACAGCCAAGCGCTGCCCCTGCCCGTTGAGCCACGTGTGCCGGCGGCTGTCGAGGTTCTGGGCTGGCAGGGCACTGGGCGTTGCGTCGGGGGACGCCGCGGCTGCCGCAGAGAGCGCGGATGCTGACAGTGCGTCGGGGTAGCAGCCCATCGGATTGGAAAAGCCGATTGTCGCATTGAGCGGCGGCGGCGCAGTCTCCGCAACCCCTCGCGGGCGGCACTCGTGCAGCGCTGCGCCGGTGGCGTAGGCGCCATGCACGCTGTTGCTGCGGCTGCTGTCGCAGCTGTGCAGCGCAAAGTCGCCGAGCTGTGCTGTGGCGTGCCTGAGGCCGGCGTCCGACGAGTCCGGCGACAGCGTCGCCGCCTCATAGGGCTGCCGCTGCAGCGCAGGCAGCGGCACAGCCTCCCGCAGATGCCTCCGCACCTCCTGCTGCTCTGCCAGCACCAGCAGCTGCGTCTCCGGGGCGGCAGCGCGCCTGAGCGGCGTAAGCTGTACACCAGGCCGGGAGGGCGGCGCCTGCGCGGAGGTCGCGGCGGGGTGGCGCACGGGACTGTCTGAGGCGGGCCACGCCGTGTGGGGTGCCGATATCGTTCTGACGGAAGTTCTAGGGTGGCTGCCGCCGCCGGCGGCCCTGGCACCGGCGCCGGCCGCAATCACCTCGCCCCAGCTCATGCTGGCGTGCCGGAAATGTCGCGGCGTGCGGTGCTGTGCTGGCGGCATCGCCAGGTCCGCATGCTGGGGCGGCCGAGCGAGCTCTTGCCGCAAGGGCTGCTTTCGGCAAGGCTGGCGCGCATGAGCGAAGGCGTGCAGCGGCGACGGCGGCGCGGCAGCCTCATGCCCGGCACCGCAACTGCAAATTCAGCAAGCTCGATTGTGCAGGACACTGGCGATCCTCATCGGGTGCGCCCGAGCGCTTTTGAGAAGTTCTGTACCATGACACGTCAAGAGGAATGCTGCTGCAAAGAGGAATGCTGCTGCTGCTGCTGCCCGCTGGTGTACCTGATAGGCGGTAGGTCGCGTTCGCCAAACGTCGAACCCGACGCAAATCGAGTCTGCTGAATGGAGCCGCCGGATCCTCCATCGCATAACGCTTGCGTCGCGCCTGCGAAGCCGTACACGACAACCTGTCATACCGCACGCTTGAGCTCCCGCGCTGTCTGTCCAGTACACTTGAGACGGGCACAGCGCTCGACGCCGAGCGTGTCACCGATTTGCTAGCTGATCCAACACACCCCTCGAATTGTTGCTCCGCAGGACCTCTCAGATCTTCTTGGGAGGTTAATTGGTGATAATTTTCCGGTTCACAGGTGCGCCAGTCAGTACGGCACGCTATTGCCGGGCATGCAGCCGGATGCACGCAGAACGTTGATGTTGTCAATCATTCGTGTGCGCCAGGCTTGGGTGCGGTTATCAGACCTTGAAGGGTTGGCCCTGACATGGCAGTGCAAGTATGTGTCCAGGTGTCCATGAAAACTCCAACATCCTCACCAAACGACGCGGGGAAGGCGAGCGGCCAGCAACCAGGAGATAAAGTTGTACGCACCGTCCAAGAACGTCTGGGGCACGTCCAAGTCATCCCAGCCGAGGCTTTGCAGCAGGTCGACTTGGAAGAAGGGCTCAAGCTCGTCGGACGACGGTTGCTGCTGTGCACGTGCTCCGGCCGCCTGCTGAGGCTGCTGCTGCGGAGCGTTGACGTAGGTCACGCCGGCTGCGGCCAGCCGGCGCACATACGCGTCATAGTGCAGCGCGTCTGCCATTTTATTCGCCCAGCAGCCCCCGCCGTACCGACGGACCAGCGCGTCGGCCTGCCCCATGAGCTTTGGGCAGCGCAGGAGCCGACAGCATGTCGCAGACAAAGCTGAAGACCTGTTGCGCGATCCTTCCGTGGGCTAGGGCCTGCCTTGCAACATCCCGCGAGCCAATTTTGTTTCTGAGCAGCATTCTAAAGAAAATGCTCAATCTTGCGCGAGATCCGCGAAACAAGCTGGGGCTGGTCTAATGCACTTGTGCGACACAAGCAGCAGAATGGCGTTGGGCAGCACGCTGCGCGAGCTCAGGATCCCGTACCGGTTGGAGGCACTCAATACGCCGTAGGTTTTAGATCGATCAGTCATACGGCAGTACAATGCTGCTCTGGCACATGCATTGGAGGGCCAAGTGGCGAGTGCCCAAGTTCGCATACGGGACAAAACGCGAGGATGCCAGATAGGCTAGTGTCCTACTCCCGACGACGGAGAGTGTCTCCAACGCGCAAGCGGGTAGAATGACGAAGCCAGATGTGGTGCTTCAATTGCGAATTTCATTGCACAGAGGCAGTAAGTCCAGCTACCAGAATTTTGTTGCAATTCACCGGGAGAAACCACGCAGCAAACATCGTCGAATTGCAGAGGTGAGAACAATACACTGTGCTGCGACTGCAAGCTGCAGCAGGCATGCTAGGCCTAAAGTGCCTTGCATTAATGTGCCTTGCACCCAGCCCGCAATGGTGGCAAGAGGGACGTGTCTGTAAGGTCTTGCAACCGCTGCGGACGGCAACACAAAAAGCATGCCGCACACCCCAGCGACATGCACTTGTTCACATGGTCATGATGCTCACGCCCCGGCGTAAGCGCTGTTGTTCCGGTCACAAGCCGATGGACTGGCTTACAAGTTTGACCTCCATTTCATTAGCGTCCTGGCAATTCACTCATCCTCATTGCCGGAAGGTACCGCGGTCATCGGGTGGCAGTGCGGCATCAGAGACCGCGGGCAGCCCAAGGGAGGAACCTGGAAGGAGCTCCGGCTCCGTCTGCAGTCCAAAACCGCCAGTGTAACTTATGGAGCCCTGAGCAACCCGCCCGAGCGCCCTGCAGCGCGGCCGTCATGATCATGCACATGAGCGCAGCCAGGGAGCAGAGCGCAACAGGGGCGGCACCTGGGCTGCCGCGACGGTGAGGAGGCATGCGTGCCGCCGTCAGGCGCGCTGATCGGCCGCCGGCAGCACCGACGCCTCCACGGCGTGCGCCACTGCGGCAAAGCGCCCCAGCAGCGGCGGTCGCACTGCATCCTCCCGCTGCGGCACACAGCAGCACACTGGCATCAGCAAGCACATCGAGGAGGAGCTCCAGGCCGCAGGGGCACTAGTGATTGGGCCACAATCGGACGGCTGCGGCTGCCACCAGCAGGCGGCAGGGGGACAGGCTCGGCTCGGGACCGCCAGCCGAAAGTGTATGCAGTAGCAGGGCGCGCAGCCTGGACGACCTTGCCAGCTGGAAGTGAATCACAAGTCAGTGGGACCCCTGAATTAGGGGATAGGATCAAAGAGAAACCAACCTTGCGCTTGCCGGGCGTGGCGCGGCCTGGTGACGCCGGTCTGCTGCGCGCTGAGTGCGAGGGGCTGCAGGGCGGCCGCCGCAGCTGCAGCATGGGCGCGCATGCATGTCAGTACCAGAGATGCACCGAGGCAGTGCACAGACAGCGGGGAACACAGCAATGCCCTGCACTGCGGACGCGGCCTGACGGGGGCGCCCATGCCGCAATGCACCCGGAATTCGGCACAGGCGGCTGCTGGCGCGACGGCCCCAAGTTAGACTACAGGAGCAGAGCAGCCAAAGCCGATTGGCAAGCTGGCCTCTGCAGCACTGCTGCGTCTGCGAGGGTAGTATGAACAAGGCACCCTGCTGACGCGGCGCGGACTGTCTGCTGTGGCGGTGATGTCAGATAGAGGCTTCTCAGGCGCTTCGCCGCTGCCGCCCTCGCCCGCGGCGGTGGCGTCGCCCGCCCGTGATGCCTCGGCGTTCTCCTGCGCTGAGGCTGGCGACTGCGACAGATCGCCCACCTGCGCGGCAGCAATGCATAGGTTTACAGCAGTGAGGTTTGCAGCCAGCACCATGCCTCCCCGAGAGGAGGAGGGGGAGAGGGGGGKGKCAGCGGGSGGTGAAATGCAGCACGAGCTCGTGTCAGCTTACTCTTCCTTAGCATTTTGCTCTCCTGCAGCAGAATGCTCAGATTGGATGCAAGTTTGATGAAGTGCTGTTGAATAATCAGAGTGAATTGCAAAGGCACATGGGAACTCGAGAAATTTTGACCCCTTTCTCCATGCTGACTTCACTGGCAAGTGCTCATTCTTGATGCCTTGCCAGTCAATTCAGCATGGATATCAGGGTCAGACTTTCTCGAGTTCTCATGTGCCTTTTGCAATCCACTCTGATTACCCAGCACTTTATCAATCCTGCATTGTCTGCGAGTTCTGCCGCAGGAAGCCCTGCCACGCTTCACCGCTTGCTGCAGGAAAGCTCAGGGTGCGACTGCAGCTTCGCAGCGCGCAGGCGCCCGCAGCAGCCAAACTGGTCGACTGGTCCAGAATCGCAAGAAGGCAGGGTCCCTAGAGGCGCTGGCTGCCAGCAAAAGACTGGCTGTATGCAATGAGACGGACGCAGCACCTCGAACACCTCGTAGGCGATGTCGAGGGAGTGGCGGGAGGCGTCGTCGCCGGCTTCCCCGTAGCCACCGGCGCCCGCCAGCAGCGCCTGGATGTCCTCCTCGCCCTCGTCGCCGCCCTCCATGTCTGCGCGCACGAGAGGGGGGCACTCTCGATATGCTCGCCTTCTGCTGACAGTGCACAAGCGCCAAATGTACAAGCGCCGATGTTGCCATGGGCGGTTCTGCCAGTGCAGGTGGATGTGGACGCAGGCAGAGCCGTTGGCGCACGGCAGGCGCGCCGCTCCCGTCTCCGTTTTACAGGGGCCCCCCGCCACATGGATGTGAGCAAGATGAGTGCTTCTGAGGAGGGGCACAGCCAGTGCTCAACAAGAGACTGCGCGCGCACAACGAGACGCACATTGCAGGGCGTCGTCTCTGCCGGCTGCAGGCGTGTGCAGCATGCTGCCGAGCGGGCTGGCGCCATGTTGCCTGTCGTCCTCCGCTCCTGCCGCCGCCAGCAGCTGCCCCTGCCCCAGCGCGGGCGTCACCGTGAGGTTGCCATCCGCGTCCTGCATGGCGCAGCAGCAAAGTGCAATGATCAAATCATTGGAAGTCCAAACCTCTGCAGAGCTTGCACACAACTCTCTCAACGATCACAGTTGCAGCCACCACAGTGACAGCGCGGGGGAGATGGTCACAGCCGGCACCGCCAGCGTCAACCCGCCAAGGGCAGGAGCGCGGTAGTCGAGGAGGGCGGTCGAGGAGCGCAGCGGGCTGCAGGGGGAGGCGTGCAGGGTCAGGCACAGCACACACCATGGCCAGGCCGGCGAACACGGTGGCAGACGTCGGCGCGCCCGGCGTCTGCGGCGGCGCATCGTTGGAGTGGGCCCCTTCGTCTGCCGCCGCCGGGCTGACCAGCAGCGCCAGCTGGCCGCTTCCGCCGCTTCCACTGGGCAGCTGCATCGGGACTCGCACCAGGCCGCCGCCCGGAGCCTGGCTCCACACCATCGGCAGCACCGCCTGCTGCTGGCCGGGGGCGGCGCCAAAGGCGGCTCCCACACCCGCAGAGGTGTAGTGGTGTGAGCCGCCTGTGGATGGCAGGCGCGCAGGGGTCAGAGCGGCAGGATACCCGGCAGTCGAGCAGTCACCCACGCGATCGAACCATCAGAGCAGTTGCGCTGTACGGTGTTGAATACAGTGCCGAACAGGGTGGTGTGAAAGCAACTGTGCGGCGGCATGCAGGAAGCAGCAACCCGCCAGGAGACTGCCAGCAGAGAGGTTGCAGGTGCAGGTGGGGGTGTGGACGAGGCAGGACGCCATGTCATGTTCCTTTGCAATTTGCACATCCTAGGCCCCAGATCCTTTGCAACCCGACCACCGCGCACCGGTGCGGGAGGCGTCGCCGTGCGGGGAGCCGGGCGGGATGATGGGCACCAGCATCATGGGCCCCTCTGCTGTCTCCACCATGCGCGAGCCTGCTGGCAGTCCCTGCGCGGTTTCGAGGGTGAATGTCGAGATTGACATATCTCCTTACAAACGAGCCACAATGCGCGCCTGCCTCTCCACCTTGCCAACTCCAGTTGGTGTGGGTTGGTGCAGTGGGATGCGTCGAGCAGCAGGGCTGCGTTTCCAGCGAGAGCCCTCGGCGCATTGGCGGCGCCTGAGATGTTTGCGAGGATGACGCTGCCTGGCAAGGCGAAGTGCTGTCATGCCATGCCGTGCTGCTGCCACAGCGCACCGCAGGCAGGCCAGTCGAAATGGGCACCGATGGCAGGCCACCGGGCGGGGCGCTGTCTGCATGGCGCAGCTGCTCGATGCCCGCCATCACCTCAGGAACCGCCAGTGCCGCCTCTAGGTCGTGGGGCGCCTGCAGCAGCGGCGGCAGTTGCAACAGTCATGTGCTTGTGATAACTGCCACAATGCCTGCACCGCCATGACCTGTTCCGATCGCGACCGCAACCAGGGAGCCCTTCCATTTTGCGTGATTCTCAGCAGATGCTTGAACCTCACGCGCCAGGTGCTGTGCCCGCATAGGAAAGGCGGCCAACCCTAGATCGCACTGGATGGAGACCCTCCAGCACTGTTTACACGGTTCTGAGCTCGGGATGCACGGGGCAGCAGGTGCTCCACCGTGGGCGCTGGCTCCAGGCGGCTGGCTTGCGCGCTGTGGGCCGCCAGGGGCGGCGCTGCTGCTGCGTCGGCGCCGCCGCCCTCCCGCTCCGCACCGGCGCCGGCGCCGCCCATCGCGTGGGGCCGCGGCGCGCGGCGCGGCCGGCAGCTGCGGCTGGGGCTGCCGCCGCTGCCGCTGCGGCGGCTGCGGCAGCGGCGGCGCTTGCGCCGCTGCCGCGCCAGAGGCTGTGGACCCTGAACCCGTCAGGCTGGCGGTTGCGCTGGGCGTGGCAGCCATCACGGGCGCTGTCCTCGGCCTGCACAGCCCAGAGCGGGTTTTGTCAACAGAGTCAAGGGCGAAGGGGAGGTGCCTGCACACCTGAAGGGCACTGGTCGAAAGAAGCACGGGCCAAGGGACGACGGTGTCAGGCCACAGAGCGACGCATTGCGTGGCTGTTGTGCCCGGCATGATGCAAAAGCTCAACAGCAGGGCACTGGCTCCACTGCTGGTCTGGCTCTGGAGTGCTGAGTGGGGACAGTTGGCTCCTGCAGACAAGGCTGGCAGAATATGTGAATGCAGGGGGGCACGCACTGGGCAGCTGGGGTGGCGGGCGATGCTGCAGTGCGACTCCGGCTGCCACCGCGGGTTGCAGATGCCCGCCGGGCCGCCACAGGGTCCTCCGTTGCTATTGGCTCTGGCGGCGGCGGTCCGCCCGGCGGCGGCTGGTTCTGGCAGTTCTCACACTTACACGCCTTGCCGCACGGTGCGCCCGCCTGGGAAGAAGAAGTGGCTGGCCTTCAGCAGAGACATGCGGAGGCGGAAGACAAGATCGCAGCAGACGTGCTTCTTCCTTCTGTCTGATGCTCCATGACCGGGGCCTTGCACGCCCAGGCTAAGGGGCACACCTGGAAGCACTCGCAGTACTTCTTCTTGCAGCCGGACTTCTTGCAATGGCAGCCGCGGCGGTGCGCGGCAGGCGCTGCTTCGCCACCGCCCACCGGCACTATTTTGGCCTTGAAGGCGTCCGGGTTGCGCTCCTCAATCGACCGCCGCGTCGCAGCCACCGTCTCCCTGCATCGAGCGAGCAGTCTCTGTTTAGTGAGGCCCGGCGCACATTCGTGTTTTGCGGGCAGCCCCAGCCACCGGAATTGCGTCGCTGAAAGTGGTGCGGCGCCGACACCTCCCCCCCTCGCACTGTCATGCATTCGAAGGCTGCTTCTGTAGCGAGGATAGCGCTGTCACCCATGACAGCGTGGCTGAAAACCGGACAGCATTGCGCTCCGAGCAGCAGCAGGTGGAGGGTGAGCCGAAATGTGACGCACGCATTCTCCACGGTGTTGGCGCAGCTGGTGCAGTTGCAGCTGTTGCAGTACATCCCGGCGGCGAAGCAGTCGCAGTACAGCTTGAGGCACTTGGACTTCTTGCAGTGGCAGTGCTTCGGCGCTCTGCGCAATGGCATCGCCAAGCATGTGAGGCGCAGTCTGACTGCACGCCCAGGAACCGGCTGCCTGACCGGGCCCTCCTCGCCTGACAGCAAGTGGCAGCAGATTTCATCTGTAGCTGCATCTGGTATGGCTGCTCGAGGGAGTAGCAACCCTGGAGCCGCATCCGAGCAGCCCCTGGGCACTGCGCAGAGCGTGGCGCGCTGATACACACAGATCAGGTCTGGTCAAGAGCGCATGCAGTGAGGCTCACATGCTGGTGGCAGTGCTCTGGCGGCGGGGGTTGACTCCCGGTGCCTCGTCCGGTGTGTCTGGCGGCACCACGCTCAGCAGCGAGCCCCGAGCTCCTGCACACCAAGAGTGCGCCTCAGCAGCAGCACAGCGCGTGCGCAGCAATGGATGATGTTTCAAGGTGCTGCTCCACATAAAAGCAGACCCTGCAGCCTCGCAGGGAACTATTCGTTTGCTAGATTGCGCTGTCACTGCAGGCCGGCGCAGCCAACTTCCCGTCCGCGCAACATCCTCCGCGCGGGTGGACACCAGTCTCACGATGAGCCATACTCGCCTGAGGTGGCGGTGCTCAGGCGCCGCCCGGCCGGCGTGGCCGCCGCTGCGGCCTCCGCCATAGTGGTCCAGCTGCCGGCGCCCGTGCCGCCGCGGGGCGTCTCGCTCTCCTCGGCCTCAGCTGCGGCGGCGGTCGCCGCCTTGGCCGCCCGCCGCGCCCGCACGCTCTTGGTAGCGCTGCGCCGTGGCGGCGGCAGCGGCACGGCTTCCGACTCCGCCTCCGGCGTCGATGACGCGGCCGCGACAGGAGGCGCGGCGGACGCGGGGAGCGGGTCCAGCTGCAGCGCCGGCGGCGGCTGCAGCAGGTCCGCCGAGCTCAGTGGCGGCGGCGCGGGGTGCACCGAGTGCATGAAGGCCGTCTCCACCAGCCGGCTGAGCTCGCCGTCGCCGCGCGCCTCGCCTCGCAGCGCCCCCGAGCTGCCCCGCAGCAGCGCCGGCGCCGAGGGCTGCCGCGTCACGGCCGCACTGCACAGCGGCTCGCCAAAGGCGAAACGTCGGCGCGTCGGACGTGCGGGCGCAAAGCCGCCGCCGCTTGCCGGCTGCTCCCTGGGTGCATCATCGCCGTCGCCCTGCAAGGGTGGGTTGCGCGTCGGGGTGAGCGGCAGATGTGGCGGCGTCAACTGGCAACGTCAGTGCAGCTATGAGTGGCAAGGAATCCGCCATCGAAGCCATGTACGGAACTTCATATGCAAACTGCGACTGCGAGGCAGCGCATCGGCCGATTCAAGGTGCAAAGTTGTCAAGCTAGTGATCAAGATGCACAGGTGTACCAGCACCTCTGGCGAGCCAAAGCCGCGGGGAACGCCCCCCAGTTGAAGACCGGGCACCGGCAGGTCGCTGGGGCCCCGGCGAAGGATCGCGGCGGGGCTGGCGAGGCTCGTGAGCAGCGTGGGGCCGTCGATAACGCCCCCGGGTGTCAGCCGGTCGACCGGACCGACGCCGGTGCCCCGCCTGCGGTCCGGCGACGCCAGGAACAGCGGAGGGCTCTTCGGCAGCGCAGCGCAGGGCGACAGCAGCAGCGACGCGTGGTGGCGGCTGCCACCACGGGGAGGCGACATGAACGCCCTGTCGGGGTGGCCGGTCGCGGCATCGTCGCCGTCGCGCCTGCAGCGCATGGATCACAATCATGCACAGGATACAATTGTGCGAACCCAATCATCTGGCTGGTGGTGGGAAGGTCCTTACGCGGGGAGCGACGCTCGTGGAAATGACTTGGTGATGTCGATCAGGCTGACAGTCCGTGGTGAGCGCTCACGGAGCGCTGAAACCGCCCGTCAGGATGCTGCGTACGGCAGATGCAGTAACAATTTGCATGCTTGGATGTGAAGCGCTGTGTCGAGGTGTCGGACTGGGCCCGAGCATCATGTGTTGAGCGAGGACGCACCCGAGACGGGCAATGCCGAAGCCTGGAGGCGGCGACTGCGCAGGATTGCTCGCCCCAAACGCAGCGCCGGTCTGGATGCGGGGCAGTCGCAGCGGCGACAGCTCCCGGGCGTGTTGCATGAACGGGGACATCTGAGCAGGACGAAACAAGCCCGTCACCCAAGGCGAGTGTGCAGCCGGTAGCGGCGTCAGGTTGCGCCACGCATGCACGAATGCAACGTGCTCTCCTCGGAGCTCAAACTGCCAACACCCCCTCGGTGATCGGCAACATGCGCGCCGTATAAGGGGGCAACCGTCTGGGCGATGCATGACTGAGGGGCTTCTCGCTCATGCATGGTCTTGTTGCGTCCTCTGCCTGGCCCAGCAGCGTGAACATGCATCCCTGCCTCAGAGACTAACCGACTGTGTTGCCCAGCCTAGATGATGGCGTCCTCCAAAACCGCTTTCGTTAGACTCGTCACTGAATCAGCCATCCCTGGTGACTGCAATCACGGCGGCTGATCGCCGTCCTGCCGCATGCGGACCATCACTGAAGCTCTGAGCGTTTGGCTTGTATCGTACCCTGTCCCGGGGCCCCGCATGCTCAGAGGGCGCTCACCTCTGCTGGTCTCCTCGAGGCGGTGCGTGAAGGTTGCTCAGGCGTCGCCAGCGGCGCCTGTGCTGCCCTGCTGCGTGGCTTGGGCATGACGGCAGCTGCTCCACTGCACGCCGATAGTTACATGCGCTGGGTGCTTCAGCTATCAACCGCCAAGAGCTGAAGCGTCACTACCAAAGAGGGGCCTGACTCCTGTGTGGGCTTGCAACCCCACGGCAGCCACGCTGCGGCCCGCCAACGCCAAAGAGACCTTGCAACAGCAATTCTGCTCCGTTACCGGCCACCAATGGATGGCGCTGTCAGACAAAAGCGGGAATGCTTTTCAAAATCAATGCGATACACAAGGAGGTGCGTTCAAAATAGCTAGCGGGAGACTGAGCGTCCCGGCTAGATTTCCGGCTGAAGTTGCGTCTCTGCAGTTGGTGGGAAGGCTACCCCGAGAGTTTATCATTAGTGTGAGGCAGCTTCTGTGCGGGAGTGTCCAGACACTCCTCCTTCACGGTCAGCCAAAGTGCTCATGCGACATGCTATGCCAGCATTCCAACTTGCGGCAATGCCGCATGGGGGACCATTTGCCATGCGTGACGCAATGCGGGCGTCAGTGCATCAGGCGCATGATGCATGGCATCTGGTGTGGTCGGACGGATCAATGTTCGAGGCCCCTCTTGAACACTTTGCCGGGTGTCACAGCGGCGGCGGCGCTGACTTCGCTTCGTCTAGCAGACCTAGCGGCAGGTGCCCAATCTGCTGCTGGCCTGCATCACACACCAAGAGCGCACGTCAGCGGCAAGTTTTACAGTGGACATGCTGCAAGCAGAATCGTTGACGATACAGGACCCAGCCTGGCAACACAGCTTGCAGATCGTGGTGATGCCACAGACCGAGTTGTAGCAGGACGCCACGGTATGCGCCGCGGTACTCATCGACGGTGGCGGAAGCACTCGCTGCATTGAATTTGATGTACACACCGCCCTGGATGCTGCTGATGTTTGAGATGCCTGCCACCTGTACCACAGGTGTGCGTTTCTGTCGAGCGACAGGTTGAAATGACAAAGCTTCCAAGGGTCAACTTAGCGCTGTATGGCCACGCACCCGCGACGTCGGCATCACAAAGTCGGCGCCCAAAGCGCTGGTATAGTCCCGCAGCGCCCGCACGGCGAGGCGCACGTCGCCGCTCAGGATGCCCATCATCAGTGTGGATGGCTGAGCGGCGGGATCCCAGCCCACGCTCGGGTAAGCATGCTTGGCGGCAACCTGTGCATCAGTGTAGCAGCGTCGACTGCCAGACCGCCAGCCCATCAGATCGGCTCTGAGCAATGACAGGTATTTGCCAGAGACGGACAAAGGCGGCTGATAGTGATCGTGAGTCTTTTGCCGCACCAAAACGGCGTCTCGCAGGCTTGCGCGCTGATGCTTTGTAATTCCTGTGGCTGTGCCACGCGCATCCAACTTGTTGAACGCTAGTAGCAGACGCCAGGCGTCTTCTGTTTCACATCCACCTGCGTTGCAACCCGTGGTGGAGCATTTGAAGTTGCATTTGAATGCATGCCGCCAACCACACTCAGGCTTTTGAAAAGAGGGCCGGCTGGTCTACCGTGAGGCTGTGAGGCCGCAGCAGGAGGCCTAGAACCAGTTGACCGGCGAGCGATGCTCGAGAGGCGATGCGAAGATCTCGTTGCAGTGCTTCGAGCAGCTCTGTGTCTGAGTGGGTGCGCAGTGGGTAGCACGATGCACTGCTGAAGTTGGCCGCCTCTAAGCTGTGCAGACACGCAGGGCTGCAACGCAGCCATTGACAACGGAAAACTGGTCTGAGGCGATGGCGATTGCAACGGGTTCAAAGCTTGAATCGAGCCCAAGGGTCGGCAAGGTTGAATGTAAACTCCGCAACATCGCTTGCGCAAATTGGCACAGGCGCAATGGCAGTCGCTGTGTATTGTCAGTTTCGACACAAATACCTCAGAATGTGCGGGAAGGATTGCCAGGTTTTTCTGCCTTCATTGACCTTTGAAAGAGCATCTGCTTGTTACTGACTTCTCAAAGGGCAAGAAAGACAGCCTGAGATTCCGCTGGTACGATCGCCCAGCACTGCAAGGAGGCCTGCAGGCTTGCTTCTGTATCCCAGTCGCACAGCATGACCGGCAGCCGATTGCTGGACCTGCTGCGGCGCGCCAGCAGCAGCCTGGCGCTTGGCGTGACAGACAATGCCAGTAGGGGCCTGGTCGCGCGGCAGCCTATCATGCAGGGCGCGGTACTCTTGAGCGAGCTGCCGCTGGCGAACGCCCCAGCACCGCAGCACCGCGGCAAAGTCTGCTATGACTGCATGCGGGTGTTTGCGCCCGCGCAGCGGCCGCTGGAAGCCGGCGGCCAGGCGTACTGCAGCGCCGAGTGCGCCGGCCGCGCTGGCGGCAGCTACGCGGTGGTGGAGGGACACGGCGCCGTCAACTTTGCCGCTCTGGCGCAGCATTGCGCCGCCCATCACGAGCGCTTCCCGCTGCTGGCGGCGCGGCTCGCCTGCGGCTTCGTGCAGAACGGCCAAAGTCCTGCTTTCGAGGTGAGCCGGACAGCTGCGCGCCGACTTTGACCGTGCGTGCAGATGCCAAGGGAGACCAGGCTCCAGGCACCACGTGCAATACACCTGAGGCGCTTGTGCAACAGCCAGTCTGCTTGCATGGCAACTGCACAGTGCCCCAACAGCATCCTTTGACACTTGGCGCACAGGACCTACAGGCGCTGTGCTTCGCCAACGTGGGGTCGCCGCCGCCGCAGCCGTGGGTGGATGTGCACGAGCTCTTGCAGGCTGGGCTGCGGGCGCATGTCGGCACGCTGCCACCCGGCAGCCCGCAGCGCAGCCTCGCGGAGGCGCGAGCCGCAGACATCAGCCGCGCGTGGCTGGCGTCGGTGCTGTCGCGCCTGCACGTCAACACCTTCAGGTGCGCGGCTTATGCAATGTGTGGATTGTCGCCCTGAACAGCCGCCAAACAGGCCGATAGCCTCTCCCGCTTTGACCTGTTTGGACTCTATTCGGACCATGGTTGCCTCCGGCACTCGAGCTCTAAACCCTCTCGTTCCACGCCTACAGGGTGGACTGTGTCTTCCCGTTGCCGGAGGGCCGCAGCCTCGCAGACATGGCCGCAGCCATCATCGGCGGCAGCAGCGATGGCCACAGCGGCAGCGCGCTCTACCTACTCTCTAGCTTGTTCAACCACTCCTGCCTGCCAAATGTGGACGTCACCTTCCCTGACAACTCCTCCAGGTGAGCACACACTGCTGCACGTTGTAGGTTGCAGACGAAGTCAGAGACAAGTGTGGACTTCATGCCGCATACCTGCCCTTCTAGCAGACCTGGCTGTGAAGGTGAAAGCAAATGACTTCACGCAGGGTCGAGATGCGGGCGGCCAGAGACATTGAGCGAGGAGAGGAACTGCACATCTCTTACATTGACTCCAACATGACATTTGCCAAACGACGGCAGCAGCTGCAGTTTGCGTATGGGTTCGAGTGCAAGTGTCCCATGTGCATTGCTCAGGAGGAGGGTTTGGGTGCACACGAGTGGCAATGAGGTGTGAATTAGATGCTGGCAGAGCATTACAACGCGCGCAATTGCGTGGCAGTTAGTGTACAAATCACGAGGCCTGTGCTCAGGTTTCAGAAGCGAGGAGCTGTCGATTGCATGATGCCAAGTGCCCAGGTAAAGTTGCTGCATATCAACGAGAGCACAAGTCCTTGCTCGGCAGCGCTCGGTAACGCCAGCGCCAATAGCTCTGCTGGGCCTCACAGCCCTTACTTGCTGATTGACAGCGATGTGGATCCCGCCCCTCACAGGCTGCCGTCCAGGTGGAAGCGCGCCGCCAGCCGCTCCGCAGAGTCTACAGCCACGGCACGTGCAGGCTCAGTCAGGTGGTGCTCAAGGATTCCGGAGGACAGAACTCCGCGGTTTCTCAACAGTGCCACGGGCAATGACCCACATGGCACATGATAAGGATGCGAGAGACTGCAACTACAGTAAAGATGCGATTACAAGCACAGAGTCCAGCGCCTGTAGGAATCTTGGCTGTGCCACGTTCCTTCTCCAGGCTGCTCCGGTCGCCGCACAGGGTTGATAAATATTCATCAACGATACAGGGGTGCTGCCACGGAGCTGGGAGGGAGGTGACTCTCTCGTGAGCAGGAGGACGTACCCTCCAGTGCCTCCGCCGCCTCGACCACCACATTCAGGGGCCAGGGCTCGTGCTCGACCGTGAGGGAGCGCGGCTCGGCCACCGCCGCCGCCGGCCGCGCCTCCATGGGCACCTTGTGGATGCGAGAGACGACCTGCAGTGCAACAGTGCAGCTGGTGGACCGGTCCCTTGCCGCGATCGGGTCATAACTTGTGCTGCGCATGACACTGGCCAGCCTCAGGCTGGCAACCGCACTTCCACATCGTCAGCACTTCCACATTGTTACTTTTGTGAAGCCATGCAGGACCTAAAGGCATCGGCGCCACAGCTGGCCCCGCTCATTGGTGAGGTCCCAGCAGAGGCTGACCTGGCCTCTGAGTCACCCGGGGCGCATCCGCAGTGTGCGCATTCATTCAAAACTGATGCTGCAACCAAGAGTTGGTGACACGCCAGCAGCGTCGTGGCGGACACCTCTCGACAGCCCAGTGGCAGCGCCCAGTGCCTGGCTGACAGCTGCCCCACACTTCAACTGCAACAACTGGGGACCCTGCAAAGGGGATGCTATCGAGGGGTGCACCGTTAGCTCGGGCATGGTGTCGACCGCCGCGTCCCCACCGCCAAAGTGCTCAGCGGCTGTGCGCTCTTTTGCAGCAAAATACGCCAGCAACTCCGGGTCTGTGGGCTGCAACAGCAGCGCCCCAGGGCGGGAGGCGGCCATAGCGGCAGCCGCATTGCCGCCCGCAAAGCCCGCAACCTCAGTCTGCACATGCCACAGGCAGGGCGACTCGGTGAGGCGACTCGGTGATGATCCTCCTGGCAGCCGCACCGGCGGCCAGCCATGCGACAGGAGCCTGTCCTGATCTGCCCGCTCTGGGGCACCAGTCAAAAAACCTGCGGTGCACCGCCATCCACTGGACCACAACATCCACAGGCGGGAGTGCGATTGGAAGTCGGGTGCGACGCACACCTCGGAGTGCTTCTTGCCATGGTGCTTGGCATGCTTGCCGCAGGGCTTATGGGGCGGGCCGTGCTGCCCAAAGAAGCGCGCAAAGCGCTCGCCCAGGGAGCCAAAGGCATGCTTGACGAAGTGCGTGAAGCCGTGGGCGTGGCCGCGGTGCTTGCCGTGGTGCAGCTTGTGAGCCTGCAGGCAGCAGCAAGGTTCACCGAGCCCTTGCTGGCGGAAGGGCCTGTCCCATGCGTTGTTGGTGCATCGCCTGATGTGCAAGGGCAGCTGCAGGGGCAGGCAGGCTCCAGCAGGTGGTGCATTCGACCAGAACAGAGAGCTGCATGTGAGCAGGCATGACTCCCGCACTGCGGGGCAGCAGCTCTGGCCTTCTTGACTCACGAAGTCACAAATGCAAACATAGCACTCGAGGCGTGTCACCTTGGGGTGGTACTGCTGCTGTGACTGGAGCACCGCCACGGGGTCGGGAGTAGGGGGCGCATTCAGGAAGGCCGACACGATGAGCACGGTTGCCTGCATACACAGTCAGCCAGCATTCCTTCTCCGCCTGGAAGCTGTGGGCTGCACAAACCGAAGTATATTGAGCAAATGCCAGGACGGTCAACCCATCTCGCACGTGCAGCTCATGTCGAGCGCGTTGCAAGCGCAAACGCTGGCAAAGGCGGCAGCTGCTTGTGTGTCTTGCGAATTTGTCTGAGGCACGCACCTCGCAGGCGTGGACGCTGCCGAGGACCTTGATGCGTTGAGATGTGTCATCGACCTGCAGCACCCAGGCCAGGCTCGTGAGGTCGCCATTGTTTGGGTCCTGGATGACTGGCTCGGGGTCTCGAGCATCATCTGGAGGCTGCGATGCCAACCCCACACTGCTGTATCCACTGTGCCCGTCACACAGTCTGTGAGCACAGCACGGCCCCCCAGAGTGCATGTGCAATCGCGTGCAAGACCCACCTGCAGGTAGAGGGCACCGTGCTTGCCCTCCTTCTTTGCGGACTTCTCCAATGCGTGAGCCACCTGTACGGGACGGCAAGCCGGAGTTGAAGTTCGAATGTGGCTCCATGACCTTGACATGGCGCCCTGTACATGGCATCCTGATGCGGGCCATGGCAGATGTTGAGCTGGCGCCGCAGATGGTGCGCTGCCGAGGCTGGCTGATCTCAGTCGCTTCCGGCGCTGTTGTGGTCCGAGCCGTGCAGGGGACACACCATCTCCACGGCCGAGTGGTGGTGGTGCCGGTGGCCGTGCGGCCCCTCGTGCCCGCCGTGCGGGCCGTGGCGGCTGTCATGCGGAGCATCGTGCGGGCCATGGGGACCGCCGTGGGGCCCATCGTGTGGGCCATGTTTGCCGCACTTCGGCCCGCGGTACGGGCCGTGGGGGTGCGGCATCGGGCGGCCCTCCGGCTGGCCCTCGGGCAGGTGCATGACCGCGGGCAGCGCAACCGCGACGTCAGTCACGGGCCGAGTGGTCGCCGGCACCGCCTCCGCGGCCGGCATCGCGTCCAGCAGCGCCGTCCAGGCGGTCGACAGCTCTGTCTGCGATGCACATGCAGCAGACTGGCTTTAGGAGTGCGGAAACATGGGGCAGCATGTAACCGTGCATTGATGAAGATGGGAGGGAGCTGAAGCATGTTTGGCCATCAGATGCAAGGAGGTCGCTGTGCACCACGAAGCGGCGGACCTGCAGCAAGTGCCTGCCGCCGTGGGCGGCGGTCTCCTCCCTGACGACCCTCAGAGTCGTGCCCGCCAGCGTGGTGTAGTTGTCGCCGTTGCGCGCTTTGCATGTCTGCACATTGAAGTCACGCCAAAGTGCTCAGCTCTGCGACACGGCTCAGTCGTGGCGACGTGATAACAAGGTTGCGGCCGCATGACCCAGAATTTGGTCAGGTGAGATACTTTCACAGGCTGGTCGACAAGCATATGTGATGCAGGACACGCAGCAGGTGCAAACAAGCCCAAGAAGATCACTTTGATGTTGGCGAGGATGGTGTGCTGCTGGAAGCGGATGGGCGCCTCGTCAAAGACGGTGTCGCCAGACCTGCGTCGAGAGCATGGCGGCGCATTCAGCCTGTGCCAACTACTGCTGTTCAAGCGGACCAGCACATGCTGGTAAAAGCACTCAGAGGCTGCGGTTAAATGCTAGGTTGAGGAGACACAGAGCATCCTCACCCGAGCTTGTCGTCTTGCACGGCCAGGAAAGTGGCGTGTGCATGTGGGTCCTTCAGGAGGCCTGCAGGGAACAGGCAGAGCAGGCTCAGCGCCGGTGGATCTGCAGCAGTAGGGCTGACAGCGCAGTCGGAAAATGCTTCAATGTGGGACACATGCTTCAATGTGAGAAGTATCTTGAGGACTCCAGTCGTGCAGGCGCACCCTCGAGGAACGGCACATGCGCCTCATCAAATGCCGCCGCAAAGCGCTGCATGAGACAGCAAAGTCCGCTCAGAGCGCGAGCAGCAGTAGGGGCCGAGTTTGAACGCAAACATTCTGTTGCTGGACAAAGCAGGGGCGGGCCCCCTTCACCTTCAGGCTCGGCGTCTCGTGCAGAACCTGTGCGACTGTCTTGCACTCGCCGTGGTGGTGCCCGTGCCCACTGTGGTGCTTGTGCTTGTGAAGCAGCTCGCGTGCGGTCGCTGCATCCCACAAGACGATCATGAAGCCGAAGGCCAGGAGAGAGCCCAAGGGCTTACCCTCTCTGGAATATCTAAACTGCAAAGGCGGAGCACAAGAATTTCAAGCACCATTAGTGTACAATGAAAGCAATGCAAGTGCTCACCTGTTGCACCGAGCGTCACGAGCCCCAACAAAACGCAGGCAAGTACAGCCCGCGCCATGCTCGCGTCTTCCCGCCCTGCCGTCAGCGCTCCCCTTGCCTATCCCTGCTGTTGGTATGCAATTTAGCTGACAAGTCTGTTTCCAGTTTGCAGGCGCAATTGTCTGTCTCGCTCCAGTGCCGGGGCGCGTGCCCAAGAAGTCACGGGGGTGCCCAGCTGTGAATGAAAATACGTCATAGGTTTGACCGGCCTGCCTTTCAAATGCGAAAGGCAGATCCTACCTAGTATTCGAATGGGCAAATGGCCAAGGCACAATCACTGACAAGCCCCCGACTCTGCAAGCCCACAACGCTGCTTTGTACTGTCCCGCAGTGAGATCGGCGACAGCTGCAGTCTGCGCGCACCGCCGCGCCTAGTGCGCGGCAGCTGCCACTCTGACACATTAATATACATTTCGACCTGCGCGCAGCCAGCTGGCAGTCTAGTTGCGCACGCTGTTCCGGCTGGCCAAAGAACCCAAGTGCGGCGACTGGAGCTCCGCCGAGTTCATTGAATGCAGCAGCCGGGCAGCCCAGTGCCCTCCGGCAGCTGCGGCAGGCCCTCAGCATCAAAGTGCAATCCCGGCGACAGCTCTTGCACAATCTCGTCGGGCGGGGTGCCGCACGCTTGCATCTGCGGGCAGCAGCATCTTCGTCAGGCGCATCCCCAAAATTTCGTCCTTTTCCAACGTGTACTGCAATAAAAGATGCAAACGCCTCCAGCACTTGCCTGCACGACTCGAGAATGTGCAGCAGGCCACAGAGCGATGCATCAGCAGCACCATCACTGACGCCAGATGCTTGCCTCGGCCCCCTCCCCGGCTGCGGGATGCGCTGTGCATCAAGTCATGCCAGTCACGGGCGCGGCACCTGCTGCAGCTTTTCGTAGATGGCGTTGAAGTTGTCCGCATCCTGCTCGTACAGGCGGCAGATGTCCAGGATGTGCTGGTGCTGCCGGCTGTACCGGTCCAGGTCTTCTCCGCTGAGGCTGTCCGCGTGCGCCGCCAGCCACGCCGGGTATCGCGACCCAATGTCCTGCGGGCAGTGTTTGCAGGTTGAGGTTCTGCGCCGTCTGCTCGCGCGTCATGCTGCAGCAGGCGACTCGTATCTGCAGGTCGCATTGCTCAGGGCTCTGCCAGGCGCCATGGCAGCTGTAGCAGCGGGCTGGCCAGGACACGGCTGGGACGGCTGCATCCGGTGTCGTTGCAGGGCATGCACAGCGGTAGATCCTCAGCGGCGAGGTCATGTATGCCTCACCTGCATGGACTGGTACAGGACCTGCTTCGACAGCAGCTGCTTCATGATGCCGCTGACAAAGGAGTCCATGTCCTCTGGGTCCGAGGCGTCTCCGCCCAGACCCTGCAGGTGCTCGGTCAGCCTGCATCGAATGACGGCGGGGGTTGAGATCACAGAGCATACATGGCCAAAAGCTTGTTCTGCTTGATCAAGTTGGCACTGCACTACGAATTACTCATTGCCAGGCCGGCAATGTGCACATACTCCTTGAGCAACTCGTCGTTGTCTGGTGCGCCCGCAGTGTCTTTTGAACCGCTGGCGAGGGTCGCTGCCGCCGCCGCCCGGAGTGTGGCCTCCAGGTTCGGAGCGCCGCTGCCGGGCTGCGCTGCCTCTGGCACCGACTGCGCGGCAAGCGCCTGCAGCGTGGCCGCCAAGTCCGGCAGCGCGCTGCTGCTGTCGCCTGCAGAGCAACTGTCTGTGTGACCCACTGCCCCGAAGCATAGGCTGAGACCTTCGAATTGCGGCAGATGGTCTGAGACTGGCGTCTCGTGGGTCCTGGTCAGCACTTGGGATAGCTTACATCGTGGCCGGGGTGGAGCTTCAGGCCTACCTGCACTGCTGGCTGACTGGGCATGCTGCTGGCTGCCTGCTCGCTGCTGCTGGCCGCCAGCCGCTGCCGCAGCCCTGCTGCGCTGCGTCGGCCGCGGCGGCAGGGACGGGCCCTTTTCGGCATCTGTAGCCTTCGTGGCCGTCTTGCCCAGCGGATCAAACCGCAGGCCGGCGCCACCAGGCGAGGCAACCGCTGCGCCGCTGCTGCTGGCTCTACCGCCGTCAACCCTGTGGTCAGAACACGCATATGTGATGCAGCAGCACGCGTCTGATGCATGGCAGCTGATGCAACACTGTCGAGATTTAGGGTTTCTGGTCTAGACGAGCTCCGGATGCTTACGCAGCGGAGGAGGCCGTGCTTTCGGGCGGTGCTGCCCCAGAGGGCTCGTCCCGGAAATCGTCTAGCGCTCCTGCAAGCATCGCATGGACCGCAGTTGCTGACACCCAGACGCATCTCTCTATTGCAACATCTGCCTCACAGCACCGCCGTACCGTCGAGCAGCTCGTCCAGGTCTTGGTTGGGTGCTGCCATGGTGTTTGCACAAGTTGCAACAGAGCGTCGGGACAGGACGCAGGCGTCAGCGAGCAAGTCACACTTGTTGCCTGACTTCCAACACGGTTTGATTGGTGAGAACTGTGAGCCTTCACTTGATCATCAGCGCACTCGTCAGAGGTAAGACCTAACCCGACTCCCAAAACCTAAGAAAAATTATTTTAAGCGTGACGCATTCTTACTGATTCTCACGTGTCGCATCCTTGTGATGAATACCCTCTTGTTCTGTTGCATCCCCCGGGCCGCGGGGCCCTCAAAGGGAGGGCCCTTTCGCGTGGCACGTTCGCTGCACCTGATGAGAAGTGCCGTGTTGTCGTGCGTGGGGTAGAATCGCACGGGTGGCATGGACTGCTGACTGCCGTGCGCGTCGCTTGTGGTTTTGCCATCGGCAGCCGTACCCAGAGTCGACTGGCGCAGAGGGCGGGGGGACAAGACCGAGCGAGCGCCTGCACAGCACCACCGGTGAGCACGGCAGCATCCTCATGCCTCATTTGCACTGCCTTGCAGCCTTTCGGTGCGTGCGTGTGGCGCGCAACAGCTTAGCGGCGGCCGACGAGGCAGCCCAGGACAGGTCCAGAAGAAACCGGTCCGGAAGCAAACACTCGCCGAGAGACCCGCTCGATGGCACCAGCACGCGTGCTCGGCTTTATAGCGATGTGATGCAGCCTTTTGCGCATCCAACCCGGCGCTGGCGCAGCGGGACTGCCCCGCAGTTGGGGTCGATGGCACCCCTGCTGCAGCCGTTTCGAATCGCATGTGCGCGGCTCGGGTTGCCGGTCGCGCATCGAGGCGGCTCCATCATCCGCGTGGTTGTGATCGGAACCAACTCCGCATCGCCTTGCATTGGTTACTCTGAAGGGGGCGTGGCCTGTGCAAGTCGAGTACAGCGCGAAGGTACCCTTCTGCAGCGGCCTGCGAACGGCCAGCCGCGCACCCGCACCCAATCGCCCGTCTTGCTGTATTTCAATGCGTTATGGATCGGCTGTGCGCCCACAGCGCCGCCGCAACCTTATCTTATCGGCTCCGGACACAAGGCAGTCCTGGCAATGCTGTTCAGACCATCTACCAGCCTGTTTCCTGCTGCGTGTGGACGTACACCTCTCGATCGGGAGCAAAGGAGGCTGCTTGCTGATTGGACGATACCGTCCAGGGATCCCCGTCGCTCCACATCATGATCTAGCCCTAAACCGTGGCACTGACCGGCCAGTGACTTGAACTGCAGGCAGCACCATGCCCGATGGCGTGGGCGGCGGGGAGCAGCCCAGAACCCTGTGGATCGGGGACCTGGGCTACTGGATGGACGAGACCTTCCTATACAACTTGTTTGCAAACACTGGGACGGTGACCTCAGTAAAAATCATACGCTCGAAGACCACCAATGTGTCAGAGGGCTACGGGTTCATCGAGTTCACCTCGCACGAGGCGGCAGCCCAGGTGGGGCTCACAGGTCATAGCGCTCGCCTGTCTGCACGCTTCTGGACATCGGGCCATGCGTGTATCCATGCGGCGTCAATGCGGGCGTTGGCGCTTGACTGCGTCGTGCCTGTGCGCTGCAGATACTTACCACATACAACGGCTGCCCCATCTCGGGTACAGACCAGATCTTCAGACTCAACTGGGCTGCCTTCGGCGTGGGCAAAGGCAGTACAGAAGGTGACATAACCTCTCTAGCACCAAATTTCCGAATTCACAGGATCAACCTAATTCCTTCTGCATGTGCCGTCCTGGCATTGAGCAACCAGAGGCATGTGATCACTCGAGACCAAGATGTCAGTGAATCAGCTCTGAAAGGGTCAAACGCTTGTGATGCAGCGGCGGACCACTCAGTGTTTGTGGGTGACCTGGCGCCGGATGTAACAGACTACGTCCTGCAGGAGCACTTCCGGCAGTACTTCCCCTCAGTCCGCAGCGCCAAGGTGTGTCCTCCCAGCAAACTCAACTTTGTACTAAACCCCACACGATGCCACAATGTCGCCACAGAAGCACGGGCATGTCGCGCCTCAACGGCAGGCTGTGCTGCCCGCAATGGTGGAACTGCTCCCGGCATCGGAAACCCTGCCAGGTGTCATTTAGCTGCTGACGGCGCTGTCGCTACGCCCAGGTTATCACGGACCCGCTGACGTCACGTTCCAAGGGCTATGGCTTTGTGCGCTTTGGGTCGGAGCCAGAGAGGGACCGGGCGCTGGGTGACATGAGCGGCCACTTCATATCCAACCGCCCCATCCGCGTGTCCCTGGCCACCGCCAAAAAGAGCTCCAACCTCCAGGCACCAACCTGCCTCTGATGCTGCATGAGCGATGCCGCAACACGTACATGCCAGCACCTGCTCAAGCATGCTCAAGCGTGTGGGCTCAATGCCGAATCCTCACCAAGGACCCTGCCTCAGAGCTAGTGTGCAGTGATCTGACTGCCTCCGGCGGCAGAGAGCCTCGCTGGCTCTGCCAGCCCACCCACGAGGAAGCGTGGAAGCTGCAGTCAGGTTGCGCAACCACGAATTCGCGCTCTGCTGACTATGCCAGACCTGCTGACTACATGAGCATCCGTCGAAAGGACGCACTGCTTCTGCTGCTGCAGCACGGCGGCGGGCTTGGCGGCCCGGGCGGCGGCGGCGGCATGCAGGGCGCGCTTGGGGACTTGGACCCCTCCAACACCACCCTCTTCATCGGCGGCCTCAGCGCGGCGGTGAGCACATGACTTTTTGGTGAAAGACAGGCGTGCATGTGCGCTGCGCGCACGCGCGGGGGCGCTGCAGGGTGGATGTGGTCGCTTTTCCGGAGCCTTCATCTGCGCCCGCTGGCTCTCAACCCTCGGACTTGCTTACCGAAGAACCGAAGACCCAAACTCTACGACTCTTGCCTTGGGCCAGAATTCAGGAGAGTTAAAGAATTATTGCGGTTCTTTGTAGGTGACTGAGGATCAGCTGCGGGCCATCTTCCAGCGCTTTGGCGAGATCGTGTATGTGAAGATCCCGGCGGGCAAGGGCTGCGGCTTTGTGCAGTTCATGGGGCGCCCCAACGCCGAGGCGGCCATGCTGGCCATGAATGGCCAGGTGCGGGCCTCTGCTCTGTTGCCTGATGTGTGCCGGCCCGCGGCTGGAGCTGTCACCAGAGCGAGAGTGAGTCTCTAGCAATGCCTTTGAGAGGCATGTCATCAATACAAGTGGAAGCAGTCAGGGGACGAGCCACTGCCTGGTTCGCAGTCAAGCGCGATGGAGACCCTCTCGCTGCAGGCCTGCTGCAACCCTGAAACCGCAATTCGCCTTGTGCAGATGGTGGGCTCCACCTCCATCCGCATCTCCTGGGGCCGCTCCAGCGCCAACCGCCACGCGCCATCGCTCGGCGTCGTGGCGCCCTCCAGCTATGCGCAGCTGCCCGGCGGCTACCCCGCCGGCGCCTACGGCGGCTACGACCCTACTGGCGGCCTTGCGGGCGCCTATGCGTCGGCGCCCTATGGCGGCGGTCCCTCGGACCCGTACGCAGGTGAGCTGGCGCTCAGCTATTGGGAGAGGGTCTCTCTAAGGCATGGCAGCTGGTGGGCATGGACGCTGCCTCATCGAGACCACCATGTGCTGCCACCATGACGTGCGTCATGCGATTGCATTCCAGAGTGAGGTCTGTCATCGGTGAGTAGGGACGCGTACGGGTGGAGCGACGTGCACCAGTTGAGGTTGTACACAACGCTTTGCTTGTGTCCCTGGCGCAGCCTACTATGCGCAGCAGGCGGCGGCATCGGTGGACCCCTATGCCGCGGCGTACCAGCTGTACGGCAGCCCCGCCGCGATGCCGGGTCAGATGCCCGGCAGCAGCATGCCCGGCGGCTTTGGCGGCGGCCCGATCCAGATGGGCGGTGGCGGCTTTGGCAGCGGGCAGCTGCAGATGGGCGGCGGCGGCGGCGGCGGCATGCCGATTGGCAGCGGCGCCATGGGCGGTGGCGGCATGATGGGTGGCGGTCACGTCGGCGGCGGCCACCTGGTCGGTGGCGGCGGCGGCGGCGGCTTTGGCGGTGGCCTCCCCGCGGGCCTTCCGGGCAGCCTGCCCAGCTCCGCGGGCGGAGCTGGCGCCGGCAGCGCTGCGGACGACCTGTCTCCCCTGGTGCACGACATGAATGCACTCATGCTGCAGCAGCAGCAGCAGCAGCCGCCGCCGCCGGCGCAGCAGACCCCGGCGCAGCAGCTTCAGCCGGCAAGCAGCGCCGGCAGCGGCCGCGATGGCGGTCGTCACGAGGCCGACCAGCCGGCGGGTCAGCAGCCGTCGGCGGGGTCACCGCCGCCGGGACCCCAGTCAGACTTGCAGCAGTCCGGCCAGCAGCAGGCTGGGCTCGGCTCGGGTCGCTAATGGCAATGCCGCTCACTGGGGGCGTTGCTGCGCCGCAAACCCAGCGCATCTGCGGCCATCACAGCGGCGGTGCATCTGGAGGCGCCGCGGACTCGCCCAGAGCACCTGCATGGAGTGGCGCCGGCGGCAGCACGGGGTTGTGCTCGGATCAGGGGAGCTGGGGCCTCCCGCCAGAGCTCGCACCACGGTTTCAAAAGCACTGCAGGGTGCCCAGGACGCAGGCCCGCCGCTGGGCGGACGAACCACAGCCGAAAGCCGTGGGTCGGCCTGTCCACAGCGTGCCAGCGTCCCTGGCGCACAGATCGTCGTATGTGTGTCCTTCGTCCGGTTCGAGGTTGACCTGCTGAGTAGGAGACAAGAAGCCAAAGCACCAATTGCAGCCCCCCTTGTTGGGGCTGCCGCAGCGGCGAGTGCGGATCCCGTGCGCCCGCACACAGGCGGCCGGCGACGGCAGCGCATAGCTTCAGCGCCTCAACGATGCGGAGTGGTTTTGCGCAGGGGGTGATTTCGCTCGCATCACCATTCCGGGGGATTGCCAGCATTGTGGAACCACGGCCACAGGGGGTTCATACCTGCCGTAGTCGGTGGTCGTCGATGAGGTGTGGTGGTCGTCGATGTTGGGGCGGCGGGCAGCTGTGATGCAGCGGGTCAGCGGTCTTGCTTGGGGTGTCGAATGCGCCTCCTTTCCTTCACTAAGAACAACTACCTTATTGGTGCATGGCGAGCCTAGACTCGAAAACCCTTCTGGCCGTGTGAGTGGGAATTGACTCGCTTAGCTTTAGTTGACCACAAACATTACAGCGGACTTATTGCAGCTCGTTTTGACCAGCCTTTGTCGTGCACAGTTGTGAGGCATGCAGGCCAGTATTTGACGTTTGATGGTTGCGCTGGTTTGTGTTCAGGGAAAGGGCTGCCTTGTCCTTCTATAATCAAGCACACCTCCCGTCGCGTCGTCCGTTTCACACGAGGGTCGTAGATACCCACACAACTCGCACACAAGGCATTGCAGTTTCGTATTGTCTCGTTCTTTCGTTGCTTGGCTCTTGACTCAGACACACACCTTCCATCCTATGCGAGTGCCCACCATTGACACAACGCTGCTGGGTCGTCTGCGCTGCAACGCCACATCGTGCGCCAACGGCTGTAACGACGGAATTTCCAAGGTGGTGCAGCTTTGTCCGGAATGGTCGCTCATCGGATCGGATGATATCATCGGATGATATCAAATGAACTGTAAGTTGGCTTTGACATCTCTTCCTCGTCGCCAAACTCTGCACGTTCGAGCTTGGAATCAGGCGAGCCCGTATATTTGAGCCACTCCTGCGGCACAAACATGCACTCGCCTAATACAATGTTTGTACCTGCCCAGCACCATGAGCTGCTCATGTCAGTCACAAACCACCGCCGCCAGGGCGCACTCACCTTCATCTCGTAAAATGGCGCTGGCTCGCCCTGAATCACCCCTGCAACACTGCCGTCCTAAGGTGGCACGGTGAAATGATTCAGGGATGCATCGATGAGGTACACGCCAGTACATTGCCGAATGCCGCAGCGCATATGCACATGCACCTGCGTGTTCCTGCAGTTCCCAACGATGCCCAGAGCATCGGCCTTCTCCTTAGTGTTAGCTCTGAAGAATACTCCTTGAACCGGCACCAAAGAAACGAAGAAACAGTTGCTGGTAAGATAAAGAACGCTCAGTGATATGGTGCTATCGAGTGATGAAATTGATTTCACAAGGGCGCATCAGACTGTCCAGAGGTCGGGCAAAGAGAAACAAGACTCATAAAGCTCGCCTTCCCGAAGACCTCGAAGGTGCAGCTCCGGTAGGCTGATGACATGATGAAGCGGCTAGATTGCTGCAATCTGGAGGTTCTTGACACACAGTGCTGCAGCGGCGGATTTACTGTGACGATGGGGACCATGCAGTCAAGCTCATATCAGCGTTTGCTTGTGTAACCCAGCAGATATCTCAGTTCACCCAAGAATGCCATCCACTTTTCTCCGGAACAGCAGGAAGGTGATTAGAAGTTGTGGCCATCCCGTGTGAGATAAACCGCAACAAAGCCCCAGACCATACGCGGGAGGTCAAAGGCACTATTTGTGAATGTTGCCTCGTGGGCACTGATAGCACCCGCAGGGTCGCCGGCCTGCACAGCTTTTACAAACTTGTAAACCTCAATACACCTGAACAATGGGTCAATGGGTCACGGTCGACACAACGTCTCTGCAATGCGCCCAGAGGAAGTAATCTCAAGGGCAGACGCCGACGTCCTGGTGCCACCGCCTCAGGGCCCCACCCGCAGTAGGAACAGTGCCACGGGGGCCTGGAAGAAGGCCAGCCCAGTGGCCACCGCCCAAAAGGTTTCCGGCGGCGCATGGAAGTGGCGCGCCGTCACGTGCATCTCCACGCATACGAGGCCGAAGAGCAGGGCCAGCAGCGCCCCCGCCGCCGCCAGCACGGCTCGGTCCAGGCGACGCCGGGAGGACCAGCGGCGGCGCACGTCAGCGGCCAGGAGGTGCGCCTCAGCCGTGAAGATCGCAACCAGCGCGGCGCCCAGGAAGATGTGATCCGACACCAGGTGCGCATGGCTGCCCTCGTCCCTGCGCGCAGCGCCGGATGTGGACGTGGGTCAGGCGCCTGGCCCAAGGCGCGGTGGCTGCAGCAGATGTCTCCTTGCGCGAAGTTGCGCCGGCACAGCCAACACAGTTCCAGGATGTGCGGGCACGCTCGGTGATCCTGCAGCAGGCTTTCCGGCTCGCAGAGCTTCTGCACCCATGCTGAATGACAGCAAACGGTTCACCAGCCGAGAAGTCTGCTGCAGCTTTCGAAAGCCCGACCTGACGGCCAGGATGAGGGGCGCCAGCAGCAGGTGCAGCGAATACAGCCCCAGGCGCGCCGCCGCCACGGCCGCATATAGCACGAGCAGCTGCGCCAGGCCGGGGCCACCATCGGCGCCAGAGCCCGCGGGCGGCAGCATCCCATACCTGCAGCCACTCATACTCGCCGCGTGAAGACATCCAAAGGGCATGCATGTAAGTGATCGGCTGTATGAAACAGCTTCAGGCCTTGCGAATATGCAGGGCCATGCATGAATATGGAAGGCCCAGGTTGACAATCTCGAAAGCAGCGTCGCGCACCACCTTAGCAGCAGCACCGGCGCCGGCAGCAGTGGCCCGAAGCCACGGAGCAGCCGGTCGAACCAGATGAGCGGCAGCTTCTCCCGTACAGGCGGGATGCCTGCAATGCAGATTGCTTGTGCTTGGGTACAGTGTTGCAAACAAGGATATTCCAGGGATG
This sequence comes from Deuterostichococcus epilithicus, assembly GCA_033439295.1. Classification (NCBI taxonomy): domain Eukaryota; kingdom Viridiplantae; phylum Chlorophyta; class Trebouxiophyceae; order Prasiolales; family Stichococcaceae; genus Deuterostichococcus; species Deuterostichococcus epilithicus. The sequence goes on from JAVTLE010000007.1 coordinate 1,668,985, forward strand.
TTTCCTGGGGTGACACAGCATCCAGCATGCAGCCCGGTTTGCTCCAGATGCATCAATCCAGAGCCAGTCTCAGACAATTGGAGTGCCAACAGCAATGACAATGAAGGACAGGAGGCACCGTTGTTGAGGAGTGCGCCCGTGCCAACAGCCAGCACCCATAGCCCGGTCATGAGCAGCGCCAGCTTGAGCAGGAGGCGCGCCTCGGTGCGCTGCAGGCGGTCCCGCCATTGAGGCGCTGTGCGGGTGTCCCTGCAACCATCGCCTCAGGAGCTGGTTTGACAAGATGCTGCAACATTGAAGCGGCAGGCAACACGGGTCACGGCGCGCTTGGCTCGCACGGTGGCTACGTTCAATGCCATGTATGCTTTGCACCTGCTGTCAGCGACCGGGATGGCCGTTGCATCTGGCTGCGGCTGGGTTTCGCTGCGCAGGCGTTCTGGATTGGGGTGCGCTCGCGTTGCAGGCCGCGCACGTGCCTCGTATGCCATATTTTATACTCGTTTTGAAGCCTGAAGCGGGGCCTGCCTGGCCGCAAGGCCCCGGTCTGTTGCGAGTCTCACAGACCAGTGCCTGGCTGAGGAAGGTCCAGCGGACTAAGCCGCAGTGTGCCGTTAGGCGTGTCAGACGAGCGGGCTGGCTGTGTCTCGGCGGTCTGCAGGCTCCTGTCAGGACAGAAAGCTTGCAGCAGACCGCGTCATGCGCCAGCCACGCCGCGCGCGCGGTTGTGCAGGTTAGCGCCGGAGCGGCGCTTGCCTCCGTTTGCTTTAGCGGCAGGCGCCCTACCGCAGTGCAAAGTATAGAGCTACCACGACGATGACAACCACGTTGAAAGCGAAGATTGGCAATATGTACCTGCACCAGGAGTGCCAGAGGGAGTCAGGCGCGTCATAGGACAGGTGTCGTCAAGTTGTGTTTCTCTCAGCAGATGACGCTGAATCAGAATGTCAGAGGTTCCGTTCACCTGCCGTATCAGACGCACTCGTCCCAGATGTGCTGCCACAGACTGGGGCCGTGGGTGGCGCTGACCTGGCTTTCGACATCCCTAGGCAGCTGCTCGTAGGGCGGCGTCGCCATTGTAGTAGAAAATCCCAGGCTGCTGAGCTCACTGGGAGGTCGCAAGCCACCAATACGCAGAGTTTGACAGAGGGTGCTGGCTTCACGCCAGCTCTTCAGAAAGGAGTGCCTGAGAGTCCGCTGCTCACACGATTCCCAGACAATTCCGTCACGAATTGCAAAAGCACAGGCGTCAGGCGCATAGTTGGCGACCATAAGCTGCTCGATGGAGACGGCGCGCCTGGGTGAGGCCAAAAAGGCAAACAGCTGCACCAGCGAGAGTACCGCAATCGATTTGCACGTGCAGTCCGTCACGGCCGCGGCACGCGAGGCTGCCCTCGGTGGTACAAGACGCCTGTGTCTGACGGGAACAGGTGATATATTCCAGCTTGTGCTGCAAAGCCGACATCTGCCATATCGGGGGCGTGGATTTGCCGACAATGCAACACGGTGCAAACCATGTCGCTGCTGTGTTGGCAGCCTCTCCTCGGGCTCACCGGACTGTGCAGAATTGGATCGCTCTGACGTCTCGACATGCATCTACAGGGTTTTCCGGCGAGCAGCGGCAGCAAGTCAAAGGCTTGGCAGCTGCGGCAGGCTGCGAGTACCGCGGCGAACTGGTCTTTGGCAGGCATGCGGCTCTTGGCCGTGCACAGCTTAGTTAGCACTGCTTCAGAGCTTTGTGTCGTCCTAGGACATTCATCGTAAGGGAACCTTTGGCAGTGCAGGACCACCCACCTCATCTTCAGACCGCATGCCGGGCTGTTGGGCACGGCCAAGGTGCAGACGGCGCAGCAGTGGGGCATCCCGCTGGTCAACCACCAGTGGCTATCCGACAGCGTTGCATGGTGAGTTGCAGAGGTTTCAAATATGAAGCAAATTCGCCAAGGATGCCGAAGGTGCATGCTCTGATGCTTGTGCTGGTTCCTACAGTCCAAGGTTGGACCGGCACCACCTGTCATCTTGTGGCCGGCCGCTGTCAACAATACACGTTCAGATGTCTTGGCAGCGAACCCAGAAAGGTGTTGTTGCCTGGAAAAGCGATTCGAGGCCGGCGCAGCAACATGACCGTTTGTGTGCGGATGCAGCGGGCACCTGCTGAGTGTGCGGCCGTACATGCTGGGCTGCGGCACCTCCTCGCACCTGCGGTCCGCCAGCGGGCAGTCGCTCGAACCCTGGCCGCCCGGCGCGCTGCTCTCCGACATGTCGCAGCTGCCGCCAGCCCGCCGCCACACAGAGCAGGCGGGAATCTCGTTCGCGCCTTGCGCTGGCGGCTTGAGGCCGGCAAGCTCTGACACGGCGCCAGCGGTGGCAGTCAAGCTCGTCCACTGCCTGGGCCTGCCGGCGCAGCAGACCTCAGAGCAGGCTCAGGCGCAGCTAAGCTCAGAAAGGGAGAGCAGCGAGCAGCAGCGCCGGGCGGCTGGCGCAGCGCGGCATGCTTCGGTGTGCGGCACGGCGCCGCAGCACGGCCTGTGGGCGGAGGCAAGCCAATTACGAGATGTGCAGCAGTGCTGGGCGGAGGCGGACAGGCAGCGGCTGCAGCGGCTGCGTACAGACGAGCTGCACATGCGGCGCTGCCCGCAGGCGCAGGAGGAGGAGGCTCAGGCGGCCGGTACGCCCTTGCCCTCAGAGTGCGGCGCCCCGGCGACGCCCAGCAGCAAAGCGGCGGCACCAGCTGCCGCGCCGCGGGCCGCAGACGCATTGCCCAAGGCTGCCTGCCCGGCGTTCGAGCCGGAGACGCCTGCTGCGGATCAGCCCCAGCCCGGCTGCACCGACTACTGGCGGCACGCCCTGGGAAACATCACCAACAGGAGGCACCAGCGGCAGACGCGGCGGCACCCCAAGCCGGCTGTGCTGGGCGCCCTGCCAGCAGGTGGCTCGCCGGCAGGCGGCCAGCGGCAGGTGGCCGACCATGGCAGCACGACAGCAGCAGGCCGGCGAGTGGCTGCCCAGCAGAAGCAGCCGCCGCCGCCGGTGCCGCAGCTGCAGCAGCAGCAGCGGCAGAAGGGGCAGCTCCCAGAACTGGAGCGAGCGCGCGCGGCGCAGAACGACATGCACCTGCCGCAGCTGGCGATGCTCAGCTTCGGGGAAAAACCCTCGCGAGGTGGTGCCCATCGCGTCGGCTGCGCATCAGGCAGGCCACACACTGGCTCATGCAAATCAACCGAAGTACCTTACAAGCGCTCAACGCAGATCGCAGAGGTGTGGTAAAGTTCTCATCTCCCTGCACAGCAGCCACGGTCATGGCGTTGATCCCTCCCGCAGGAATATCGGCGACGCCGCCCATGGAGCACGAGCAGCGATGGGCACGGTCGGCCAGCCCGCAGCTGCCGTCACCCTCCGGCGCTTTTCAGCAGTTTGAGAGCAGCCCTCTGGTGCTGACGCCAATGTCGCTGCCATCGGGAGCAGGCCTGAGGTGGGTCCTTCCCACATGCACCATACGTCTCCGTGGCAGCAGCTGGCCGCTAGCTGTTCTGCTTGATTGGAGAACTAGCTCGCCGTCAGGGTTGTGACTGTTGCTTGTGTGCAAAAGTGGCTGCATGGTCCTCAGCGCTGGTACATTGGCGATAGTCCAGCTCAGTGTGTCTGTCTATTCGCAGTCCTGCATGCCAGCAAAGCGCACCGCGCGAGCAGCGTCTCAGCACGTCAGGGACGGCCTTCCCGGCTCACGGCAGCGAGCGGAGGCTCGTTGCGCTCGTCAGCAGCGCAACTGCTGCTGCTCCTCCCACTCCCGCTGCTGCGCGCCCGCAGGCCGGCAATGCGGCGAACGGCGCTCGCGCCGCTGGCTTGCCACCAGGCGGCGCCAAGGCCACGGGCTGCAGCGCCTCGCGAGAAGGCCGCTGCCACCCTGTAGTCCGCGGCGGCGCCGCGGCGGCTGCCACACCCAGCCCGCCGGCCACGCCTGGCACCTTTCCATCACCTGGGCATGCGCCTGGTTCCTCGGGCGGCGCAATGCCGTCGGCAGACAGCACACGGCTGTGGGGTCTGATGCCGCAGCCGTTGGGCACTTCGGCGCTGCGGTACCACGTGCTGCCGGCCGGGTCGTCAGACATCAGGTTCTACCGCCACCTGGAAGGTGGGTTCGTGTTATCATTTCCCGTGCGGCGGCGCCGTACCCTGGGACTAATCGCACACTGCCCTCTTGTGCCTGCTGTGGCTCCGGTCACGGCATTCGGAAGCGCACGGCTGCCTTCCCTCCCGTTCTGCCCGATCCTGTGTTAGTTAAGCTCCGTAGTACAAGCGCACGGACTGATGTACGCAGTCACCTGCGAGGAGGGCGAGCGGCGCGTCGTCTTCAGCTTTGACCTGCAGGTGCGCCTCCTGCTCTCCGGTGCAACATGGTTGGACCCCTGCCTGCCAAGGCCCTCCTCAATTTCGAGATGCAAAGTCTCTTTCAACTGAAAGACGGTGAGGGTTGGAGTTTTATGGGGGCCGCAGCCAGAGGGGCTGATAGAAGCAGCTGGCAGGGCGCGGCGCCCGACCGGCCAGCGGCTGCCTGTTGCAGGGCGAGGTTGGGAACTTCATGTTGCAAAGAGAGCCTAGGGTTTGCACACTAGAAAACGGAATCGGATGCTGCAAGGCGCCACTGGGCGCCCGACTGAGCAACAAAATCCTTTTGCCGCAGGACGAGTCCAATGCGGCGCTGGTGTACTATGACGATACTGTCGGCCCCGACGACACGCCCTGCCACATGCTGGTGACCGCGGGCCTGCTGGCGGCGTACCGGTTGCACGACGAGGCCTGGATTGAGCACTGCTACCTGTACGACACGGTATGTGTAGTTGCTGCTGCCCTGTCCGCAGACCAGCGCATTGCATTTTTTCTTAATTCTTATTTTATTTTTGATCTCTGCCTTCTCCCCCCATGCGGCAGTACGTAGTCGCTGCGAAATGCTGCACAGCGTGCTGTGCGCGCAGCTCTCTGCATTGCCACAGTCCCGACGTTGGATGCTGGTGGCAGTACTCTGGCGGCGGGGTTTGACTCCCGGTGCATGATCCGGCGTGTCTGGCGGCACCACGCCCAGCAGCAGCCCCGAGCTCCTGCACACCGACAGTGGATTTCAGCAGCAGCACAGCGCATGCGCAGCAATGTAGGGCCATTCCAGGTGCCGCTCCGCATAGAAGTGGACCGTGGAGCCTCACAGGAAACCTTTCGTTTGCTAGAATGCGCTGTCACCGCATGCCGGCGCAGCCAACTTCCCGTCCCCAACACGTTTCTGCGGGGTGAATCACAGCCTCACGATCAGGGGCACTGGCCTGTAGTGGCGGTGCTCATGCGCTGCCCAGCCGGCGTGGCCGCCGCTGCGGCCTCCGCCATAGTGGTCCAGCTGCCGGAAGCGCCGCCGCGGGGCGTCTCGCTCGCTGGCGCCGCCTCCTCGGCCTCGACTGCCGCGGCGGCCGCCGCCTTGGCCGTCCGCCGCGCCCCCAGCTCTCCTCATGGTCACAGCCCCAGCGTCAGCATTTCAGCATGTAGGAATGGAGCATGCTGGCCGCTGGACGCTGCAGGCACGGGCGACAGTGCGTATAGCCTCGGCAGAGCTCCAACCAGACGGAGGCCAGTGCTGCGTCTGGGTGCGCCGCAGGAGGACATCGAGAAGGACTCGCGCGGCCGCGGGCGCGCCTACCTGAGGGCGCACCCGCTGCTGGCTGGCGAGCTGGTGGCCTCGCCCTACGTGTACCACAGCCGTGCTTCCTGCGTGGAAGGAGCCTTCCGGCTGCTTCCCACCCGCGCCGCGTACCTCGCGGCCGCCGGCTGTGCAGGTCTTGGCAGCGGCGGCAGCAGCTGTGCAGGCCTCGACGGTGGTGCCAGCCTCAGCGGCGGTGCCGGCGAGGTGCACTTCTGCGAGAGGGCGTGGGACCCAGTCACGGGCGCGCCAGTACGGCGCGGCTGATGGTGGCGGGGGGTGCTGCAGGCGTTCGGGGTTGGGGGCGGGGACCTAGATAGATTGATGCGCTGGTGCAGGCAACATGTTCACTGTGCGACCGGTCCCACACACGCCGATGCTGCCCCATCGGATTTGGAGTGAGGTTCGACTGGCAGTGCGCACAGGAGGTGTTATAGCTTTCAAATGATTTGCAAGTCGGTTCCGGGGTCTCCCTACGTCTAGATCTGGCGACCGAAGAGTGAAAATCCGCTATGTCACGTCTGCCTACAATTCAACCCCAAGCATCTCAGTACACAGCGCCGGGAGTGTCACCGTGTTATAATTGTTCCATCACTGCTGTTCATCCACATCAAAGTTCATTTGGATGTGTCTATTGCCTTCCCATTGGAGCCGTTTGCAGACATCTGCACCAGCGGCTGCTTCTCCGCATCGCCCGGCAATGCCGCCGCCGCCGCCGCCTTCTCCGCCATGGCTGACTGGATCTTGCTGTAGTTGTACCTGCGAATAAATTGATCACGCAGGCTGCTGTCAGGTATCATTCAATGGAAGGGGTACAACACGCGAGCAACAAATGAAGCTGTCACTCGGCCGTCGACGGTGATGCACACGAACCCAAACGACATAAGCCTTGGCGGCTGCATCGCTGCCTGCAGGAGGCAAGGCGGCCTGGGAAACAGCAACCGCAGTGCAAAGACGGTCAGCGGCACTCACCACAGCACCGCCGCAAATGCGACGAGGTAGCCGCCCAGGTTAATGGCCGTTACTGGTGCCGCATACAGCCACACGGACAGGCCGATCAGGATCCAGTCCTTGACCACGCCTGCAGCCATCAACAGAAGTTGCAGCTGAGAACTGCCAGCATCACTCGATTCGCTCCCAGCACGTCAAGCGGCCCTGAATGGGACAATGCAACCCCCGGACCTCTGCCTTCTGCGCCACCCTTCTGCCCCACTCAGATGCTGCTGCTGATGCAGGAGGCCAAAGGTCGCCATGAAAGGCGTCGGCTGATGATAAGATCAGCAAGTTGCTGCCTCCCCATCAGCCGGCAGCCCGCTGAGGCCCGGTCAACAAACTCAGGCAAGCCAACACAGGGGCTCACCGGCAATGTTCATCGTCAGCGCTGATGTCTTGCCGATGAGCAGGTACACCGCCAGGTTAAGCGCGAAGGCCGCGACAGCGTTGCTGGTCAGCACCAGCGGGTCGAAGGTGACGGTGCCCGCCGCCGCTGCCAGTTTCGGGTACTCCAGGAAGGTCCAAGGCAGCAGCAGGAAGACGAAGCAGCAGGGGGACACGTAGTACATGGTCGTGATGGAGTTGAGCTTCAGGTTGCCGCGCCGCTGCAGCAGCAGCTGCGCAGCAGCATGGGAGGGTACGGATGCTGAGTACGTGAGGTGATCAGATCGTGCTTTAGCGCACCCATTGATGACTGATCAGGAGCTGTGAAATTTCGCAATGTAATGCCACCAGCCCAACACACAGCAGCAGCTGTTCAACACGGCTGGGCAGGGCAGCTGACCCTGCGCCCGCCCTGACAGGGACAGAACTACTGATGCGACCCAAACCCCACCTGGACCATCGTGAGGCGGGTTGCCTCCACGGCGATGGACACCAGCTGCAGCAGCACGCCGACCAGCACAAAGTTGAGCTCCCCGTACGCCGCGATGGCGACGCCCAGGGTGATGACCACCATGTTGGCCAGCCGCTTCTGGGTGAAGGACTCGGTGCCGAACAGGGTGCCCACCAGGAATACCGCCATCGGCATGAGCGCCTGCATGGAGAGCGGCCGGCAGGCGAGCATCAGAAATGGGCAGTCGCTCGGCAAGGGGAGGTTCCAGGCGACATGACGCCGGTTAGCCGCCGTTCGTTGTGCAGTGTGAGCCGAGAGCCATGCCGCCCGGCGCAGTAGGCGCCGCCCGGCCCAGCATGCGGTGAAAACAGACACCGCTGTGGCTGGTTGGTCCGCGTCATGGCCAGAAAACCGAGCAGGCGAAGGGCTGAAGAATCACGTTCAGGGACCGCTTTCTACCTTGAGCATCTGAATGAAGGAGACGCTGAGGTACAGGTATGCCGCGTTGCCGAGCCACAGCACCACGGCAAAAGCGCCGCCAATGGGCACCACCGCCGTCTGCAGTTGTGACCATGAATGAATCACGAGTCGTGTTGTGGGACACAACTCTTTGGCGTCACAAGGGAGCCGACCCCGCCGCTGTTAGGCAGTGATGCAGCATATGCACATCGCCAGCGGAGGCAGGCACCAACCTTGTAGACGTCCAGGGTCATGCCCTCCACAGGAGCCACGAACCCGGCTTTCACGATGCAGAAGCTTACAACGCTGCAGAAGAACATGTGCCTACGGCAAGCATGCAAAGGGTCGCGACGTGATCGCAACAGATTGTTGCGAAAGTTGTTTCTGTTGCAACCGAATGCGCCACATGAAGTGGCATGCATGCATGCGCTTCTCCACGAAGCCTCACCACATCGTGAGCGTGACTGGGAATGGGAATCCGCTGTACGCCAGCACATACCTGCGGCGCAGCATTGTCGAGCATCACGACTGTCGGCGCGTGACCAAGCAACGAGCGGGGCCGGCCTCATGCATAGCGTCCTCACACAGCAGAACATGTGTGCTTCAGGAGGATAGACCACCGTGACGCGTCTCTTACTTGTTGTATAGAATAACCGTCGCAGAAAGAGCGATCCACAGTGCTACGTAGCCATACGAGATGAGAGCCTGCAGGATCTCATTCTGCGACAGCTGCGGGGGTTTGCTTGGGTTGTCCGGCATGGCGGCTGGCTGTTGTATGATCTAGATCATGCAAAGCTCAGAGGGCTGCCAAATGCTCAGGGTGCCCGATCAACGCCGCCGTGTTGCGGGTGAAGAGATTGCAGTACTATTTGTTGTGCCCAAAACTCGGAATTGTACTTAGATCACATGCGCGAAGCAAATCACAAGCGAAGCATCAGATTCACCTTCAGGAGCCGTTGCAGATCACGAGGCTGCCCACAAGCGTCGCACACTGACCGCTGAGCCAGCTGCCTCGAGCTGTCCATAATTAGTGTCGTGCTAATCGCTACAGGGCGGCCTGGCATAACACGCGCCACCATTCAACTCCCTTCAACCCAGTGGCGAGCCCCTCTCAGCCTTAGCCAAGTGCCTGAGTGCGTTGTGCAGTTCGTCCGGCTCCCTGCGCACAAAGGAAAGTTGCATGCGCTGATCACAGCTGCTCAGCGCTCCAACCGAAACAGCCAGTTGAGATGGTCAACCTTGACCGACTGAGAATCTTCCAGGGGGCTGCTGCGCTGGATGCGCCACCGGCAGCTGCCTCCAGCGCCTGTTTCTGCTGCTGCACGTCGACAGACCAGCAGCAGACTGGCTGCCTGAATGACAATCTATCGCCTCGTTTGCCGCCGCACCCTGCGCCTTTGACCGCCATCTCATCGAGTGGCTGAAGCGGAGCGTTACCAATCGCCCCGCACTTCAACCATGAACCCCAAAGCCGAGGCTCAAAAGGCCCCCGCGCTGCCGCCGGTGGCCGCAGCGGTGACGGCACGGCTGCGGGCGGCCACGAAAGCCGGAGCCGGCTTCTATGACCCGGCGGTCCGCAAGTTGCGTGCGGAGCTGGCGGACGCCCTGAAGGCCGCCCTGCTGGAGGACTACACCACAGCCCAGGTTGGTAGCCTCTCGAGAGATTTGCCACCCTGCCATCCCATCACCACCACTCTGCGGGTTGTTGCATGGCACTGCGTCCGACTGATGGGGTGCGAGATTCAAGCGCCATCTGCTGGCCTGGCAGCAGGCGGGCGACCTCAGGTTGATGCTGTCCGACCGCAGGCGGCAGGCGTCGAGCAGACGCTATGGAAGGTGGTGTACTACCGTCCCATCGAGGAGTTCCGACGCCGCATCCGTCTGGCCGCCGATGCCGGTGATCGCGGCCGCGAGCCGCTGCGCAAGGTTGATCGCGTGTCAGCCTGATCGACACTGCGCTCGCTCGCATGCTTTCCTCACTGCAGCCCGTTTGCTGTTTGCATCAACAAAGTGCGACGGCTTCGGCCCATATATGGATTCGGCCTGGTGGCTGTGGCCGGTCACATTTTTCCTACAGCTGCGCAGGATTCCAGGACCATTGCGGAGTGGAACAGGCGCGACATGGTTTCAGCCTGCTGCTGGAATGACTGAATGATGCGATCTGACGATTACTGCAATGACCATTCGTACAGGCAAAGGCGGCATTCAATCAGCTGCTCGACAGCGGTGCGGGGTTCTACCAGCGCCTGGCGCTGGACATGCAGGCGGTGCACGGCGATGGCGGCTGCCCTGTGGTGTTTCCCGGTGAGCCGGCGTCGCTGCTAGCGGTCGGCAGCGGCGCGGCTCCAGCCGCCGCTGGCGGCGCGGCGCSCGTCGACGCGCGCCCGACGGTGTTCCGCTGCCTCATCTGCCTCGGCGACCTGGCTAGGTGGGTAGCGCACGATTTTCCACTAGCGTCCACACGGGAGCCTCTGGAATGTGGCCCAACACGCCCCTGGGCATGTGCACCAGAAGGACCTGGTTGGCTGGTTGACGGCGGTGTGAGCGCCGCTTGGCACTGCTGGCTGCAGACGTGTGGCGGCAGTCGAGCTGGCGCTAGGTGCCATGCAAGCATGTCTCTTACGCTTGATCGACGGACAGGGCGACATTGCTTCTCGTTGGAGCCTCATTGATGCACCATCCGGCTCCTGCAGGTACCGGATCAATGCCGCCAATGAGGCGCCGGGCCGTGATTGGTCGGCGGCGGCAGTTCATTACCGCCAGGCGGCACGTGTGCTGCCCGCCGGCGGCAACGCCCACAACCAGCTCGCCGTGCTTGCCACGTAAGTGCTTCGCCCCCTCCCCCCCCAGGGGCTCCTCGCTGCCCGCCCGCCCTCCCTGCGCCCTCGGCAGCTGTCTGGCCTGTCTGGCTGCAGCTGCCCTCATTGGCTGCGCGCTGCGTCCCTCTGCACGAGCCTGTACGTCAACTCATACCCAAACCATTCCCGAAACCAATTGAAGATATGTGGTGAGATATGTATTGGGCGTGATTGACACTGTAACCCTGCTGTTGCGGCAGGTATGTGGGTGACGAGCTGGCGGCGGTGGCGCATTATTTCCGCGCTCTGGCGGTGGCGCAGCCATTCCTCGTTGCACGCGACAACCTGCTGCTGCTGTTCGAGCAGAACCGCATCAGGTGCTCACACAACTCAACACCCGACCCGTGACTAACTCGATCAATGCGTCCGAGCAGTTGTGGCAGTATCATTTCAGGGTGTCGCTGCCAGTCACAGCATTGCTGCAGTCGCTTCACCATCAAGGTGCATCGAGTCGCATGAGCACGAGCCTTGCGCCTGACCTGTCGCAGGTACGAGGCGATGGTGCAGAGCAGCCGCGGTCGTGCCGGTCTGCGGACGCCGCAGCAGCAGAGACAGCCCCCCAGCCACCGCCCGCAGCAGCCCGCTAGCATGGCAGACTTCATCACCCACTTCGTCCGCCTGCATGGTGGGTACTGCAGGCTGCTTCACAAAGCCCTGATGACCTCTCGATTACTGGAGACAGCCTGCTGCCTGAAACTCGAAACAGCCATATTCGTACTGGCTTGCTGTCTTAGATGGGCTGATTCTATTTCCTGCCACAGTGCTGTTCAACCTGTCCTGGCGTTTGTCAACATTTGTGAGCATAACGAGAAGACAAAGAAACGTCATGTCCTCCATGTGCTTGCAGGCATCCTGTTCACACGCATCAACGTGGACACCTTCCCTGTGGTGCTTGCGGGCGCCCTTGCAGAGCTGGAAGCGGCGCTGGCGGCGCCCGCGATGCTACGGGCGCTCACCTCCGCGCCCGCTGGCAGCGGCCACGAGTCGCCGCTCATGCGGCTGGCGGTCATGGCCACGGCGGCGCTTGCAAACGTCGACTACAGCCCAGGCGGCCAGCCGCCGGGGTGAGCATTGAGCTTTGAAAGGCGGAAACCTGCAGCTGTGGACAGCTGGATTTCGATGCCAGAGGCCGCCTTGCCGACGCCGCAGAAGGCCCTGCCACGGGGCAGTCTGGACTTTGCACTTCTGGCAGCCCTGGCAGCCCCAGGCCCCGGCAGCACAAGTGGTGCATCATCGCTTCCTGAGAGCGAAGCGAATGTTCTTCTTGCCTTCTGATGCAGTGTGTCTGAGGCGCTACAGCGGAAGGAGCTGCGGCAGCATGCCACCGAGGCGGCGCTGCAGCTGGCGGCCACCATCTGCGCCGCCGCCGCATCTGCAAACACTTCTCCCCGTAATGTCACAGATGGCGGCGGCAGGCACGAAGCGGGGGCTGCGCGGCAGGCTGCCAGCGGTGGTGCCAGCGGTGGCAGAGTGGCGGACCTGCGACTGCGCCTGCTGCCGGCGGCGCACGTGCTGCTGCTGTGGCTGGCCGCCCACCCGGAGGTCGCCAGGTGCTGGTTGCCTTGTCTCTCTGTCGCGCTTCCTGCGTGCTGTGCCGCTGTCATTGTGAATAAAGGTCCTCGTCCTGTTGCGCTGGTGCGCTTTGTAACAATCACGGCATCTGTGGTCCACGAGCATGCACAGCAGAGTAGCACGATCAGGGTTTGGGCAGCTTTTGTCTTCCCTTGTATGCATCGTACCATTCGGGCCTTGGTGGTGACGATAGACCCCGCAGGCACGTTTCAGGCCGCCTGGTATTTTTATATTTACTCGAACCCCATGCCGTGGCCGCAGGGCTGAGGTGGCGCGAAGCAGGCCGGGGCCGGGGCAGCAGCGGCTGGCGGAGGTGGCTAGCAGCCTGCGGGCATGGGCGGAAGGCCAGCTGGTGCCTGGTGTAGATGCCGCGGCGGACCGCCCGCGGCTGCCGGAGCTCGTATCGCTGCGTGGCTTCCTGCCGCTCGCGCCCGCCGGCCTGGACTCTGCCGCGGCGCCGAGGCCGCTGGACCGTAAGGTACATTGCGCGGCGGCGCTGCTGCTCCAGGGGGCCTCCGCATTGCATGTGTCTCAACCCGGAGCCGCCTCGAACCTCGTCAGGAGGAGGAGGAGAGGCAGAAGAGGGGGGTAGCTGTCGTGCTGCGAGCCGGCAGGTGGCGTGTGCCGCGGCTGCTCCTGCTTGTGCATCAGCATCAGGAGGGACGCTCGCTGCCGCAGTGCGCCCCGCTTCAGGCTGGCCGGCTCACTGCAGACTCAACATGTGCCCTGCAGGAGGAGCCCGCGGTGCGTCTGGCGAGCATACAGAAGTGCCTCGACCAGCTGGGGGCAGGCGACGCCGGCCTCGCGMCGGCGCCGCGACGTGCGGCGGCTGCAGCGGCTCAGCAAACGTCCGCGCAGGGCGGGGTGGGGCAGGCAGCGGCCCTGACCGCGGGGTCTGCCGCCCTTGGCCCGCCGCTGCAGCTGCTGCAGGCTGAAGACGAAGTTGAAGACGAGGAGGTGGGTCGCAGCTCTCAGCATTGCACCACCTTCGATTTAGGCACTTGTTGGACGAATCATTGGTCATTGGAATCGTGCCGCATGCCTTGGCCATCCCAAACGGCCGTATGTCATGCCAACATGTCAGGCGACCATGATAGGGCAAGGGTCTGCACTGAACTCCGGGCCATACGTGCAGACGAAAGACACGTGCCACTGCGCAGGTGATCGTGTATGCACCAAGGGCCGCCAGCCCAGCACCGCCGCCGGTACCGGTTGCTGTGCCCGCTGTTCCGCACGCCGGCGCCGCTTCGACGCCGCCAGCAGCGGCGGCGCCAACGGCGGCGCCGCCGTCACGCGGGTACTGGCCGGCCACGCCTGCTGCACTGCGCTCCCCGCCGCACAGCCCGGCGCCCGCCGAGGCAGCCAGTCCAAGCGTCGTGCCGGAGACAGAGCAGCGCCCGTCGGCCGACGGCTGTGGCTCTGACACGTCGCCGTGGGCGCCGCCCGCCGGTTGCGTGCCAGGGGCTGCGCGCGCGGTGACCCTCGCTCCTGAGGGCGGCGCCGCGGGCGGCGAGGCAGCCGCCATTGGCGGCCGCGGCATCTGGGNGGGNCGAGGGCGGKCWGGTTGAGGGCGGAGGCGGCCGCGGTGGCGGGTTTCTGGGGCGCGACATCTTTGCGGGCCACCGCGCCACCGGCGGCAGCATCGGTTTCGGCCTCGCCGACCTCGGGGACACCGCCGGGGGCGGCTCCTCTGGAGGTGCGTTGCAACGCTCTCCCGTCACTCACGGCAGCGCGCCTGCCGCAGGTTTCGAGGTGCGGCGCAGGGCCACGCTCGTCAGACCTGCACGCGGCCGCAGGCCACAAGCAAACGGCGTGAGCGTTGCTGTTATACTCCACACCACTGTGCTGGTGCATCTCGCCATATCGTCGACAGTCAGAAAAGCTGGTTCCACGAGCCCCACGCAGCTTGCTTCCCCTGAGGAGGCGCATCACATGGGCCGCAGGCTTCTCGGGCGAGGCGCGGGCGAGCTCGCCGTTTGCGGGCGACCTCGATTGGGGTCGGCCGGCGCCGGCGCCTGTCGCATCGCTGTGGGAGAACGCGGCCCCGCGGGTGACACCCTGCCACCCCTCCGTTCCCACCCAAACTGGCCGATCGCAATCCCTGGAGTATGTAGCGGTTGGGCGCGGGCTCTTCATGCTCTGTGCACCATCCACATGTGTGGAGCCCTGGCATGGGAGGCTGCCGTTGACGCGAGTGCTGGGTCCGCCCGCAGGCCATGTCGCAGCAGGACGGTTCGCAGCAGCAGGCCCCGGGGGCAGCAGCGGCCTGGCAGAAGCAGCGGCCGGCGCAGCAGCCGCCTGGGCCCTGGCAGCCGCCCTGGCAGCAAAAGCGGCCGGCGCAGCAGCAGCCGCCCCAGCAGCAGCCGCCTGCAGCGGCCCAGCAATCCTATCAGCAGTTCCCTCTGGGGCCGCCGCCGCAGCCGCAGGCACAGCAGCAGCCAGGAGGGCGCCCACGCGGTCTGACGGGAGCCCCGATCGCAGCCCAGCAGCAGCAGCAGCAGCAGCAGCAGCAGCAGCCAGCCGCACAGGGCACGAGAGAACCTGCACGGCCGCTACCACCACCAATGCAGGACTGGAGCTGGCTCAGCAGCCTTGACGCACCCTGATGCCATCGTGCAAGCGGGGAAAGGCGCGACGGCAGCGACATTTCGTGCAGGCACGTTGACCACATTCAACATTTCGGCAGGTCCCAAGAGTCTAGCCCCTTGTCTATTACAATTTCTGCTTATCAACTCCTGATTCCTCATCAAGGGGACGAATGGCAGCTCGCTTGATTCAGAAAGACTTTGTGCAAAGCCGCCGATGCTCTGTTCGTTCTTCAGGAGGCTCACAGCCCGCGCTGCACTGCACCAGGGCACAGGCGCGCTCTTCAGCAACGGCAGGGCTTCTCGGCGTAATGACGTGGCTACTCAGGACCCACTGCCAAATCGAGGTTGCACTACCTATGTCAAAAACCGCGCAGCACAAGGGGTTTACACCTTGCGTAGCATTTGGCTGCTGCTGGACGGATGGTGTGGTCACCATGCCCAGATGCTGGAACGTGTGGTGGCAAAACACCGCCTTGTCGTCTAGAGCTTCTGAGGAACACAAGGATGTGAGTTTCAAATGGCAATGACGTCATCACGGCGTCGAACTCGAAGGTGAACACGAGCGTGCCACAGTGCATCCGCGAAATACCACTCATGCCGCAGACAGCTGGCGGCTTGGCCAGAAGAACACGTCGCCAATCAAAACCCAGCACGTTTGGGGGAGGCCTAGAGAAACCCAACGAAGGAAGCAGTCTGAGGGAATACCCCGGAGGTCGGAAATGAACAAGAAATCTCAACGTCGCAGCAAGCTCACTCATATAGGTTGCCGCGTCAACAAAATCCTGAGAACCTACGCGTCATGCAGCGCTGAGCCCTGCAGTGCCGGCGGCAGCAGTCTGCTGAAGCAGTTACTGGCTGGAGATGCGGGCGGCATGCAAGCCAGCCCGATGCCAGCCGCTGCACAGACAAGCAAATGTATGGTTCTGCTCATACCAATCCATTTGGCGCCCAAGAGAATACCAGAGGAAAGAGATCTGGGGTCAGGGATGAGCCACCATCCCCTGCGAGTGCTCGCAGGTTCCTCTCAACGCTTCGCCGCTGATGAATCTGTGAGCTCGCTATAAAGCCAGCGCCTGCGCATTTGATGTCTGTGAGGGGGTTAGATGGAGCTGGTTGCTGCACTGCACATTTTGGCGCCGGACGTGCATGGTGGCCCACAGGAAGGTGTGGTGCCACAATCGCCTTCGCTGCCGCCCGGCCGGGTGCACTTCGGATACTTGTTTGGAATTTCAGCTGCTTGCATTTGCTTCGGCACTGGGCTTGCCGGCGAGCACGCTGTGGGCGCACTACCCCTGCCGCGGCCAACCGCTCAGAATGGCGGCTGGCTGCTCATGAGGGACAGGCCGCTGGCGCCCGGGCCGGCGCCGCCGGCGCTGACGGCGGCAGCGCCCGCCTCGAGGTCATCGAGGKCGAATGGCTGCCGCGCCGGCTGCATGGGGAGCAGGCCGCCCATGCTGCCGGCGGACGAGAAGCCAGACAGGCCGGCGCCGCCGGCGGCGCTGCCGCCGCTGCCGCCGAAGCCCCACACAGCCGAGCAGCCCATCGGCGCAAAGCCGACAGAGGCGGGCAGGCCGCCAAAGGCGCCGCCGCCGCCGCCCCCGCCGCCGCCACCGCCCGTCAGGAAGGCCGGCATGCCGCTGGCGGCGCCGGCGCCGCCGCCGCCGCCGAATGGCGGCAGCCCACTGCCCAGGCCGAGGCTGCCGGGCGGCGCGCTGGGGCTGCGGCCGGAGGATGTGCCGCCCAGCGGCGACGGGTCCTGCGCACCCAAAGATACTGCTCAGGCACGAAGCTCATCGCTCCTTAACGATGTGACGTGCTCTGGCACGGGCCCGGCTGCAGTTGTAATTGGCTGCCGCGACGGCAAAGGGGAAGCGTGGGTGCTCCCAGGCGCCTCAGGACATCGAGCGCGCACATGCAAGCATCGAACCATGGTCATGTGTGCATGAAATGCCTCCTGGTAATTGGTAGGGGAGGGCGACGCAACCGGTAGCTGGGAGCGCGTTGCCTGCGTGAGCATGGCAAGCGCATCCGGCTCGTTTTCCTCTGCCGCAATCCAGGTGGCCATCGCCAGCGTGTCCGGCGCCCACGGCCACGCCTGCAGCGTGGGGGGCCATCTGCCAGGTGAGGTGACGGTGAGCCAGCAGGGTGATCCCGCCACACACGACTGGTGCGACTCGTGCTCGCAGATATGGCTGCGATGCCCCGCTCGCATCCTGGTCGGGTGGCCTGTATGCTTGCAGGTTTCGGGCAGCAACTGAAATCTGGCCCTTGGATCTGCCCCCCGGGTGCACATCACGCCCATGGGACTGAGGCATGGGTGCCAGATACAGTCCAAGGGTGTCGCAGATTGTCCAGGGGGGCTGGCAGGCGCACCTGCACGAGGGCGCGCGCCACCTGGACGGGCGTCAGCGTGTGCTTGAGCAGCGTCATGACCCAGTCCATCTTCAGCATGTGCTCCTCCTTGAGGTTGAAGCGCAGCCGCTCGATGCCCTCGTGCGTGCGCAGCGACTGGATCGCCGTCGCGCGCGAGAAGCTGGGCGCCGGCATCGCGTACTGCGAGCGGGCAGCGTTTCATGGTCGGTAGCGGGCCAGGAGCAGCAGCTCGTCGACTGAGGGCGCGCGATTGAGGACGCACATTTGGGACGCACGACTGGGGACAGCCGACTGTGACGGTGTCGATTCCCGCCATGCAGGCTGGGACCGGCGAGCCCGACCACCGTGCAGCTCCGAACAGCAGCCGCTGTCGCCGGCAGCACGGCAGCAAAGCGCAGGGCTGAGGCAGCGGCAGGCGCATCAGTGGCGAGGTGAAGCCCGGGGTTCACGCATGTGCGCACCGCAAGGGACTGGTGGATCTCGCGGCGCTGCTGCACGATGGAGTTCATCTTGGACAGGAAGAGCCGCCGCAGCTGGACGATCTCCTGCCGCTGCTGCTGGGTCAGCCCCAGCGCCCGCTGCAGGCACGGCACAGGGACTTAGTCGGTCAGTCGGTCAGGCAAAGTCGGTCAGGCGACGAACATGCGATGGAGCTGCGCAAGCGGTAAGGTTGAAGCCCGCGTGCGGCAGGCGCTTCCTCGGCTGGGATGCGAGCCTCCCCGCGGCTTCATCCAGTGCGAAGGGAAACTGTAGACGAATCCCTTTGGACACGGTTGAGAGGGTGACAACAAAACAACGCCAGGGCGGACACAGGCAAGAGCGGATGCTCTGCTGCTGCCGCGCAGCATCAATGGGGCACTTTAGAAAAGGGCGGAGGACGTGCGGGACAGCAGTTGTAAACTATAAACAGTCAGAAGTGAGAGGCGCACCGCGAGGGTGAGCCACCGCTCGGAGGAGTCGGCGTCGCCGGGCGCGTCGGGCGTGTCCTCCAGCTTGGCGGCGCTGAACTCGCGCGTCGTCAGGGGGTTGAGCATGTGCATCTTCATCACCAGCGCGCACTGCAGGGGGGGCGCACGAAGGGGCTCCTCAGCGCTCGAAATCGAGAACAGCCAGGCCCGCAGCGCCAGCAGGCTGAAATCGCAGCTCGAGCTAGTAGTGGCCTTCATCAGATCAGGAGGGCAGACGCTGTCGCCTTGCAGCTCAGCGACCCGGTCACAGTGCGCATTTTCCTTGTGCCTTCACGCCTGGAGCTGCCCAAATAGTGTGGCAGTAGAAATTATGTGGGACAATCAGGATCAAGGGTTGGAGGCAGGGCACACCAGCTCCTGCACCAGGCGCTGTAGGGTGGCCATGGTGGAGGGCGAGGCGCCGGCATCGGTGTCCACCAGCAGCACCGCCATCTGGTTGACATAACCCTTCCAGATGCCCACGGCCTGGCATAAAGGGCAAGGGGAGCCAGTCTCAGCAGCGCTTGCATGCATCCCACGTCCAAGAATCGTGTGTCATGGCTGAAGAGCAATGCTGCCCAGGGCAGGGGTACCGACAGAAAATTGCAAACCAGACCTGCATTCCCATGCAAGTAAAGAACAGAGTGTAACTGTGGCGCAGCAGAGTGTCTCTAGACCCGACAGGCGAGGGGCAGCGGACACACCTGCGCCTTGGTGAGCGCCTTGACTTGGGCGGGGGTGAAGGAAATGGGCTGCCCCTGCTGCGAGGTGAGGTGCAGGTCGTCCATTTGCTCCTCGACCAGCTCGTTGCCACTGCCCTGCACACGCATTACCGAGCGGTGCAGTGTCAGTGCCTTGAGCATCGTAGCGTTCCTGGCGAGGAGCGATGCGGGAGAGGGAGCGATGCAGGTGGGCGTCGCAAAGCATTCACTGGCCGTGCACATTGCAGAGAGATGATTGTCTGCTGCGGGGCGGGCGCACCTTGCGCTGCAGCAGCTCGATGTGCTCCTCGCGCATGCGCAGCACGCGGTTGAGGATGCCGATGCGACTGTCCAGGGCGGCCTTGTCGGAGGTGAGCCCCGAGATGCGGCCCATGAGCTCTGCCACCTTCTCCTCCAGCTCCGACACCTTGTTCTGCATGACGACATGGTAGCAGTGAAGGGTGGGCTTCGGAAGAGGCGAGGGCGGCGGCGGTTCCTGATTGGTACGTCATACCAAGGGGCAACGGCAGCAGGCGGGCGGGGTCACTTGATGTGGCAGCGCTTGCGAGACGTGGCAGCGCTCGCTGCCAGCCGGCCGCCAGGCGTCAGGGTTGACACGGGCACCCAAGCGCCCCGTGTTGATGCACCCAGGCATGCTGCTGCTGCAATGCAAACAGTGCCAGGCTGGCAAAGGGCGCCCACCTTTTGCCGCTCCCGGAACCGCCGCTGCGCCCGGCGGTTCTTCTCCTGCAGCTCAGCTGTCCGCTTGGCCGCCGAGCTCATGGCTTTGCCTTTGGGATGGCGGGGGGAGCCCTCGCTCTCCCCGCTGCCACCGCTCCACGTTTCCGTGGTGGCGTGAGCCGAGTCGGCGCCTCCCAATCCGGTTCTGAGGCGGTACCTGCGCAGTAGGGACAGACTGGTATCATGGCGCGACCGGCTCACCTGTGCAGGGAGTGCTTCTATGTCAGGGCTTCGAAGGTTGTTGCTGGTCGGCAGGTGCGCCGCGCCTGCCGCACGGCGCGGAGGTCATGGTGGGATTGCCTGGCGGGGACATGCACAGCGTCACGCAGTGTTGACCTTCGGGGTTGCAGCTCTGCCCTGCCAGGTGCGGCCATTGCCGGGGTGCCACCGGCAGCGAGTGGCCGCGCAGCGCCGTCTGCGGAGTGAGCGGCAGTTCATCGAGGAGCTCGATCGGCTGCAGAGATAGTCGAGCAGACTCTGATGGAGCTCTTGCTGAGAGTCACACCGCATTTGCCGCGTGTCTTGCCCCAACTCAGCATTGTGCAGTACTTGCACGGGAGATGAGGTCTGCGGGTTCCGGCTGGCCACACCAATACGGCTGCTCGGCCCGCAGCTGGAATCAAAACAGCGGAATAGTGCCGTCTCCTCTGCTTGATGCTCGGGCCCGCGCTTGACACAGCTGGCGGCAACGGAGCACAGAAATGGACCGCTCGACTGCGCGGGTCGTCCCGCCCGGCTGCTAGGTTTGCCTGCCTCCCGGATTCCTCAGTCGCACGGCAGGCTCAAGGGTCATGAGCGGCCGCGCAGCAACAGCGTTTTAGAGCAGGCGGCACCAGGCCGATACCCGCCTGGGTTGAGGGGTTGCCCGCCGGGCTTTTAGCCGAGACTGCGGTGAAACCGTCGTCATGAAAGAACGATTGTCTGCGGCGGCGAGCCGGGATCAGCACGAGGCGTGCACGAGGAGATCACCGTGCGCCTCCGCTGCTTTTCGAATCGCCAGCCTCCGGGGTTCAGGGACGGAATGGCGCCGGGCAGCAGCCGTGTGTACAGCAGGCGGTTTGGGCCGCCAAACGAGCCGGACAGCCGTCTGGACCCCACGATCAGCGCTGCTAAGGCACCGGCGCCCAGAGCGCAGTGCAATTGAAAGCGCGAGTCAGGCCCTGCCACGGCGGAGCTCAGCTTCGCCTCAAGTGCTCCCAGGCCAAAGGGCCTTATGCAAAACTCACAGGCGCGGCGGCAGTCTACGGCACTCAAGATGGCAAATTTCCGGAAGAGAGTTCTGAGACCTGTAAAGAAGGGACGTGCTTTACTAACAGTGTCGATGCTAGCTGCCAATCCACGTGACGACTTGCGGAAAATTCGTCTCGCACCTTGCTGCTTGCTTCGACTTCGCTTGAGGCAGCGCGGCCACCTCGTCTGGCGAGCAGATTGCCTTTGAGGTGGGCAAGGACAGTAGCGTCGCTTCAAAGAGGTCTTCAAAATTGCTCGTCTGCCAGGCCGTCGCGGCATCGTTTTTCTCCATGTCAATAGCAAGAAGCATCTACGATGAAGTTTGCGCTTTAGCTGCTTGCCACATCCAAGCAAAGCTTGATGCCGTGCAATGTCGCCCACAACATGTTCGCGCGATGACACACGGTTATGCAGCTTCCAGGTTACCGCGGAACCACCAGGGAACCTGTCCCGTACAAGACATTACTCGTAGGTCTTAGCACAAGTTACGCTTCAGTTCATCGGATGATCTCCCAATCAGATGTGGAAAGGTGAAATATTGATCAAAGCAAGAGAAGGGACTGGGTTGTTCGTTGAACAGCTCCGAAAGGGAGGGAAGTGCACAAATTTGTGACACAAGGAGTTGAGCTTTATTTGGTGTTACCTGGCTGAGAAAGCAGCCCATTTGAAGGTTTCACAGGAAATAGACAAACGTGGTATACGGCGCCATCAAACAGTCCAGCCTTGATCCAAATCAATTCGGGCTGCTTGCGCAACATGGCCGGGCCGTCAGTTCTTCCACAGCTTGACCACCCGATCTTTGCCGCCGGAGGCAACCATGGAGCCGTCGGGGCTCCAGTCCACTGCATACACCTCGTCCGCATGCCCCGGCAAGTCCAGCTTCAGCTTCTTGCTGCGCACGTCCCACACCTGCGTGCGGCAACTGCGCTTTTTGGGATCAGCGGTTGTACAGTTTGGCTGCTGCAGCGCCCGCCGCGCATATGGCGTGTGCAAAACACATGCCCACAGCCGGACAGACACTTCAGGGGTGCGATCCGTGGGAGTTCCAACACCCGGGCAGCAGCTGCTGTTCCAATCCTGCACGGGCCATGTCAGACCTTCAGGCCTCAGGACATGGGTTTGAGATGTCTGTCATGTACGACAGTCGACTTCGTACACACTTGACCTATTGACACACGGTGTCACACTCCTGCCCTCGGTCAGCATTGGCCCTTGGCCTAGCTCCTGTTATGTCACATTAGACCCGCATTGTGTCACTTGACGAAATTGGTGATTCCGCGAGCAAACAGACAGCAAGCATGAGCATGACTGATCCCAAACTTTGCTTGACTATACAAGCTTTGAGCCTTGACTACCGGCCCCACTCGCGCTCTTCACCAGCAACCGCCCGGCTGAGGACCGCCGGTGAAGTAATAGCTCCAACACCCGCCCGAGCTCAGGTGGAGGTGGGAGGGGGAGGGCAATATTTTGAATCGAGACCACATCAGAGCAAAGTATTCGGGGTCGACATTGATGTCGCCAGGTGATGGAGTATGTCGGCATCGACAGGCGATGTCGCGAGCTTCAGCTTGCCCATCGCAGGCGGCCCAGCGCCAGCGTGCGTTCCCCACCACTTCACGCTGACCATCAGCAGCCAAGGTGGCTCAGCGGGAGGGCTGGTCCTCCCCAGCCCATGCCCCGATGCTGCACTTTTCAAGCCTCGAGGTCCAGCATTGGGCCCGAGAGTCGCAAAGAGGCAGAGGAGCGGCTCGCCTTGAGGGTGCTGTCCTTGCTGCCGGAGACGAACAGGCGGCTGTCCGAGGACCAGGCGACCTGGTAGACGGGGCCTACGTGCGCGCGGAAGGTGGCCACGAATGTGCCCTTGAGCCCGTCCCACAGCTTGAGTGCCTTGTCAAAGGACGCCGACACGATCCACCGCCCGTCCGGCGAAAACTGCACCTGCGGAGCAGCCAAGCAGGGGCGCGGTCAGCGTCCTCGAGCGCCGGACGCTACCCAGTGGCCCGCGGGCGACGCCAGGCTGCCGCACATTATGGGGCAGGCACCCGGCGGGCTGAGCCGTCGTCCGCGGCGCACCCCTGGCCTCCTGGCCCCCCGCGCCCTGCGACCCCTGGCCGCGGCGCGACGGGACTCTGCGCCATCTGCGCCGTGCCGCCGGTTTCTGCAGCGTGTGCGCCTGGACGGAAAACCTGGACGACAGCCACGTGGCGGCCGCGCATGGAACACACGCCCAACCTGGTTTATGAGCTGCATGTGGCCCGTCATCCGCGCGATCGGCGACTTGCTGGCGGCTGGCTCCCACAGGAACATGGTGAAGTCGTCCGAGCCCGACACCAGGCGCTCCGGCCGCCCCGCCGTCGCAGCCTGGTACCGCGCCTCCGCTGCCTGCGCAGCCGGGACGCTGCCTGAACCAGTTTCACGCTGGTTTGATCGTCTGCAGCCGAGATCGCCGAGGTCAATGTGCCCAGAGGGGAGGGACAGGCTGCCCAGTGCGTGCTCGCAGCCGAGCACATTAGCAGAGTCGCTCATGCGGTGAGGATGCTCCCGGCCCCTCTATCCGGCGCAAGGGTGCGTGGCAGAGGGCCGGCGCTCCAGCACGCTCCCTGCCTGAGTTCATGCACATAGTCACCCAACGTTCACCCGGCGCCGCCACCAGATGCAACTCCAGCACATACGAAGCAGCGGCCGCACCTGCTTTGCTGCCTCGGGGTCTGCCGGCGCCTGCCCATGGTGGTCGAAGGCGCCCGTGCGCAGCGCGTGCTCCGTCGATAGCGCCAGCGTGTTGACCCAGTGCCCGTGCCCCTTGAGCGACCGGATGAGCTTGCCTTGCTGCGCGCACGGCAGGGCGGCAGCTGGTGAGGCGCCAGGCGCGCCACGATGCCCGTCCAAGACCCAAAAAACGCAGGCGGTCGGCACCGCTCATCATGAAGCGCCCAGCGATGGCGCCGGCAACGCAGGATGTCGACGGGCATAGCGAATGGCGGCAAGCAGGGCAGCCGCCTCTACAAAAGCAAAATCTCACCTGCGAGTCCCAGACGTTGATGGTGGTGTCCTTTGATGCCGAGTACAGCAGGCCGTCGCCGCCCCACCGCACGCAGCTGACCGCCAGGCTGTGGCTGGACATGCTGCCAGCACCGAAAGCAGGCGGGGTGTTGAGGGCCCCGACCGTTAGGGTGCGCCTCCAAGGAAATGGCAGGTGTGCAAGCCTGGTGTCTGCCAAGAACCTTCTGGCAAGCAGCAGCTCGGCAGGCTTTGCAGCGCTCAGTCCACCAGCCTCCTTCACGGTGAGGTGGACCCAACCAGCAGGCCCCGCCTCGAGAGGCTGGCGCTCCTGGGGCAGGAGGCTCGACAACGGTGGTCTGCTTACGAAGAGTCTCTTACCTGAATAGGCACTGCAGTGTGATGGCGTCCCAGACGCGCAGCGTCTTGTCCTGAGAGCCGCTGACGAAGCGGCGGGCCGGCAACCGCCGGTGCGCGGGCTCCCACGCTACTGCCGTCACCCACTTCGAGTGTCCCTGCGGACATGTTGTGGGTGCAAAGATCGAGACAGAGGAAGGTTGCAGTTGCGCAGAGCTCGAGACTGAGAGACTGTCCATCGCAGACCCTGGCCTCTTGAGCTGCAGGGCAGCATCGCACTGTGCCGCAAAGCAGCTGGCATCGCGCGGGCCACCAGCCAACTGATGCAACGCACATACAGCCAGCGGCCCATCGCAAAGAGCGGGTCTGCAGCTCGCTTGTCAACACAGGCTGCGCGGCGGGCTGGGCCAGCAGTCTCACCCGGCACACGCCCTTGAGCGTGCCGGTGTCCGCCTGCCACACCAGTATCTGGCCGTCCATGCTGCCACTAACCAGGTACTTTGCGTCTGGCGACCACGCCAGGCACAGCACCCAGTTTTTATGCCCCTGCAGTCCAGAGGCTCCGCATGTTGAAGTCAACCCTGGGGCATGTGCCAGTGGCACATGCGCACAGCTGGCACGAGCTGAGGTGACCCCAGGCGGACTGTCCAGCAGCCAGATCAGAAATGCGCGTCTGCTTTGGCAACATGTCACGGCGTACCTTCATGGTCTGCGCCGGCGTGGCGGTGCTGAGGTCCCAGAAGCGCACTGTGGTGTCCCCCGACCCCGTGGCCAGCCGCTTGCCGTCCGGGCTGAAGGCTGTGGACAGCACCGCCTCCGCGTGCCCTGCAGATCACCCACATCGCGCTTTGGAGGGGGTGTCGCCTGTGAAAGTGCCGTACACCCCCTGCTTCACTCTCCACACCTGTTAGATGCCTTTCTTCACGGGCGCAGCACGACTCATTTGGCAGGTTCCGCAGCATTAATCAACAGCGGTATCTCAATTGCCTACGTCCGTCAGCACTGGCAGAGCTTGAAAAGCCATACAGCTGCCGCTCACCGGGCATCGAGGCTGTGCATCTGGACACTGGCCGCACCCTGAACACTGCCTGCGGCTGATATGTGATGTCCAGCGCAGTCTCCACAGACACCTGCGTGACACATGCGTGCAATTATCAGCACCGAGCTCAACATTCCTACATGAACATCGTACAGCGGGTTGTGACTGCGTCATGCAGCCGCAGCACTGCCACCGCTCCTTCCCACCGCCGCCGCCGCCGCGCCCAGCAGAGAACTCCCTTCTTTGAGCAGCCCTGCTGCCTTGCAAACGGATATACCACTCGCAACGGATTCTGCGAGCGGCACACCTTGTTTTTGAGCAGGTGCTGGCCCAGCTCGTCCGAGAGCTCCACATCATCGACGAAGAATGAATAGGGCAGCTTCTCCTCGTTTGACAACAGCCCATTGAGCAGCGTCTCCAGCTGTGCTACCGTGACGTTCTGAGGCAGGTCCAGCTGCGGTCCTGCACGGCAGATGGCAGACTGTAGATAAGTTTGCGCCAAAGGCGGCGGCGGGAGGCGGAGCGGTCGCTGGCGGTAGACGCTGCCTGTGTCTGACATGGGAATGACCCGCCAATGCTTCAGAAGACATCCTTTGCATCGTGCGAGTCACACGGCGGTTGAACGAAGAATCCACGCGCCCGAGAGCTGGCCATCGGCGGCGCGGAACTGCACAATGATGTTGGCAGCCGTGGGCGCCGGCGGCGGCTCGCCCAGTCTGGCTTGCTTTGCTGGTGGCTCCTCCACATTTGTCATGGCTCCAAGCAATGCCCTCTCTGCCCTGCGACTACTTGCGCGTTCCAACGGAGGTGTCGGAAAGCCTGGTAAACGGCTATTTCAGCTCTGCTTGCTGAGGAGCTGAGCGGCTGCAAATGTGAACTTCAATGCAGCTAATTTCATGCGCAACGTCACTGTATCGTAAATGCTGTGCTATGGGCGACGATGTGGCAGCACACCGCCGGCTGCTGAGCATGCGTTCCGGAACGTCACATGAGCCATTTCTAAGGCAGGCACTCGAGTTTCATTACTCTTCTGCATCCATTGATGTGCAAGGATTAGGCTTTCCAATCAAGCGGCGCTTTGATCCACGTAGTTGCAGTCGCTGTGCTTTGGCATCGCGCAAGTGCACTCGCAGTCGTTCAGTCGACCAGCAAAGCTTTGATGCAATGAATGCACCCAAGCAGCTGCTCTAGAACTTATCAAATGGTGAGGCGCTCATCAGACCATTGCGCTCCAGTTTCAAAACGACACCATTTGCAGCAGTCCAACAGAGACGCTTGTATGCATGCAGGAGGCCCGTTCCACAGAAGATGATCTGCAGCAGGCTTGGCAGAAGAAGGAGACCTGGTACTCGAGGGCAGTCTCGTACTGGGACAACCAGGCAGCCACCGTGGACGGTGTACTCGGCGGCTTTGGCCATGTCTCGCCTGCGGACATTCGCGAAAGCGAGCGCTTCCTGCTCAAGGTAGACGATCGGTCGCTCCTGCATGCTGGCACAAGACTCATGCGCCTCCAGGGCAAGCGCTGCATCTGCGGCGCAGGTCTTGATCATTTGAGCACGCTGCGCTCCTGCGACCGGTATGCAGCCTGCATGCGGCGGACGGCACCATCATGCATGGCTGTCGCAATCATGCGCAGCTGCTTCAAAGATGGAGGTTGCACTTTCCCTCTCGCAATTGCAGTGCTTTGGGCAGCGGCTCAAGGCGGCGGCGTCAGGGCAGCAGCAGCTGGTGGCGCTGGACTGCGGATCGGGCGTCGGCCGCATAGCGGAACAGCTGCTGCTGCAGCATTTCCAGGAGGTGAGGCGCCAGCACCATGCTCACGGGCAGCAGACTGCCACCTGTGCTTCAGCACCTGGCGGCAGGCGCCGGCAAGGTAAGGGCGCACATCTTATGCACATGTTGTCTGGCACGACTGCTGAAACGCAGCTGGCGCCGGGGCCTTGATCGGGATCAAAGTGCCTGCACCACGACCGCGGTGCTGCTCCGGCTGCTGCTCGCTGAGGTCTGACTGTGATGGCAGTGCTGACGCCGACTTGCAGGTCGATCTCATCGAGCCCTCGCAGCACTTGCTGCAAAAAGCAGAGCAGAACCTCACAGGCTCCAGCCGGAAGTGCGTCGCTCTGACTGACAGCCAGCTGCTGGCTGTGTCTTTGCCTCATCGTACTTACAGACTGCGTGAAGTTTATTAGTATGCCTACAACATCCCCCTGCAATATAAGTTGCGTGCGCGCCATACACTGAAAGGCTGGAGCGGTCGCTGCAGGTCGTTCCCGGTGGCGCACAGAGCAGTGAACTTCTTCCAGATGGGGCTGCAGGACTTCACGCCAGAGCCGCAACGGTGGCGAACCATTCGTTTCCGCCTCCTGCATTATGCGCTGGCAGCTGTTACGAACCAATGCCGTGCCTGTGACACTATCAATGTCATGTGCATGGTGGCGTCTCGATGCAGGTACCCGGAGTCCTGTCTTCTTGCATGCAGCCCTTGACTAGCCCTGCGTTTGTTCGGTGCAGGTATGATGTGTTCTGGGTGCAGTGGTGCCTGATGTACCTGACAGATGGTGCGATGCTCGGGTCCTGGCGGCCGCATATCCGGATGCCTTCATACTGTCCTACACTATACACTGGCGCGTGCTGTGTGGCGACCTTGCCACTTGCACCTTCGACTCCCACTCAGCACTGCTCCAATGCTCACAAACCCTGGAACCCTCCCGACAGCTTTTGCTGCGCAGACGACGTGCTGGCGTGGCTGGCGCGGTGCTCAGCGGCGCTGCGCCCTGGCGGCCTCATCATGGTGAAGGAGAACCTTACGACGGTGTCGCGCTTCGAGATCGACGACGACGACGCCAGCGTCGCGCGCAGCGATGATTACCTGCGGGAGCTGTTCAGGAAGGCGGACCTCAAGCTGCTCTACTCGGCGGTCCAGCGCGGTGCGCGGCCTGTTCCCAGATTGTTTGAGTCGCTGTCACCTGCAGGAGCTGTTCGAGAATGCGGACCTCAAGCTGCTGCACTCGGCGGTGCAGCACAGTGCGTGTGTTTGGCTGCCGATCGTTTGTGTTCCGTGGGATCGACATTGCAATAGCGATGTGGCAAGAGGCCCGCAGCGCCATTTGTGCTCCTGGATGCAGCTGCTGAAGTGTGACCAAAAGTCCCTTCTGCTATGCCACAGCTGAGGGACGCCCTGGCTCAGCGCAGGATTTGACGAGGGCCTGCTGAAGGTGCGCATGTACGCGCTGCGGCCGGCCGTCATGCTGTGACGGCTACCAAAGCCCGCCGTCATGGTGGCGGCTTTGCAGTTTATGCGACCGCAAACAGGGCAGGCTGAGATAGGTTTAGCTGCGCACTGGAAGGCAGTGTGCTGCTGACTGCAGCCATGGCTTGATGTGCTGCGTGCCAACGAGGCTACTTTGGCAGAGGCCGGCAGGCATTCCACGCGAACGCACCGGAATTAGAGTGCTTAGCTTGTCACGGATGTCCGTGTAGATATTCAGTAGGTGGGCTTTCTCAGACAACGTCAATTTGGAACAGCAATCAGACTACCACCATAATTTTAGCAAAGCACCCCAATAATGAACCAGAAGTGAGCGTCAGCCGCCATTAACGAGCTCTCGAGGCTTGCAAAGAACTCCCCTCTCGCATCCCCTAAACCTCTGTTTGTTATCGCCAGGCACAAGACAGGTTGTTCGCTCTCCAATCCTTTTTCGCCTCCTCTGCCGCTCCGGTTGGTCCTAGCCCATTGTCACTTGGGGATGGCGTTTTGAAGGTACTGCACAGCATTGAAGAATCGTTGACGAGTTGCTCCGCCTGGCTGCCAATCTGCTGCGGCAGTGTATGCGGCTGCCGACATGCCAGCTGCACAAGCTGCACGACTGAGGAGTGCTCAAGCGAGTGCAACAGCACGACAAGCTTTCGAGAACGACAAGGCCTGCAGCCAGCTGCCTGAAAACGTCGAACAGAGCGATGCAGCCTGTGCCGCGAGCTTGCCTGCACATAGTCGTAGAAGCCAGTCGTCCACTTGTTGTATGCGTTGCGTACCTCCTTCCGCATGAATGCCGCTGCCTGCAGGCCGCGAGGCGAACAAGTTACGTTTTGAACACTGTTTCACTCTTGCAGCAGGTCACCGAAATGTGCATGGCGCCTGTACAGATTGGATACCGGGGCTCCTCCGTGAGGGGCCGGCGCGACCAGCAAAGATTCGCCCGAGCTGCACATGGGCGACCCAGAGCCTGCAGGAGTGGTGTCAAGCCGCCATGCGCAACCCCACATGAGCCTTCACTCGCCTGCGCGTCTGTGAGGTCCAGCTTGAAGCGTGCGCGCAGGTTTTCGACCGGTTTGCCGCGGCCATAGCAGGGCAGCCCCGACGCCGCCATCAGCTCAACCGTCGCCATGACGCCCTCTGACACGCCTCGCGCCTGCACATTGCCGGGTCAGAACATTCCGTGGGTCAGAACATCCCGTAGGTCAGAACATCCTGCAGGTCAGTGATCGTCCTGGGGCGGACCATGCTGTAGGCAGTGCAGCACCGCTCGATGGGATGTCTTGCTGCCCAGCCCCGCCTAAAAATGCCAAATGCCACGAGGAAGAGCGAGTGCGGTTGCGGCGTTGAAACGAATGCACTGACACGCTGACAGCGTCGCGCCCGACGTGGCACTGGGCTGCGGGCGCAGCCAAACACTTCCGCTCATCACTGGCTGTGCGCTCAACGCTCTCTGGATGGCTGGGCCGCGCACTGTCAGAAAGGCGCATGTGCACGGCTCCACGAAGGGGTGGTGGGGACAGGGGTGGCACCATCGCTCACAAAGTTCGAGCAGAAGAAGTCATGAACGCGAAGACACATGGAGACGTGGTATGACCAACGATTCAAGGGGTGCACACCGCCAAGAAGGCCCGTACGCACAGCTCCTCAAATAGGACGTACTGCGGCGAGGACCGCTGGCCGCCCGGGTCCAGCAGCTGCGTCATCTCGTGGCTGAACTTGAACGGCGCCGACTCCTGCTCGGCCAGCGAGGTTTGTTGATCTCCGTTGCAGTCCGTCAACGGCAGGCTCAGTCCTTGGTGAAGACCGCGCCAACTGTTGCGTGCCACAGCGTAAGAGGGGTGCATCTGCCGTGCTTTGCAGTGGGGGCATTTCAGCCCGGCCGTGCTCGCAGCTGAGCTTGCGAGCTCGGAACGCTGGTTGGATTTCATGCAGTGCAGGTGCAGGGCAGTGGTCAGGCAGCTTGCATAGAGTTCAGGCAAGCGAGCCAGCCCAGCAGCAGATGGCAGCAGGTGGGGCAGGGGCGCACGAAGCCGAGGTTGCCGCCGGGGCTGATCTCCAGGATGAAGCCGAAGTCGATGTGCACCAAGTGCCCGTGCTTGTCGATCATGATGTTGCCGTTGTGCCGGTCCTTGATGTTCAGCAGGTAGCAGGCGATGGCGTACCTGCAGCCCAGAGCGGCAGGTTGCTCTGCGAGCTGAGGCGGGCACTGGAGGCTGACATTGCAAGGCAGCGCTGGGGCGGTCTGGCAAGCAGTGTGCCGAGCCATGAATGCAGCTCTGTAGCACAGGGTGTGCGACTGACTGCAGCCCAATGCCTGGCTTGCAGTTGCAGGCCGCTCTGCAGGCAGCCAGGGAGGAAGCGAGGCGCACACTTGCAATGCCCCCTGGAGCAGCTGTCGGTGATTCTGGGTTTTTGAGCGGCTTCCGCACCCGGCCTCGGAGCGCAGAAAGTTGGTGCGCGCGGCCTCGAAGGAGGGGCAGCCAGGCGGCCCGAAGTCACGCGTGAAGATGTCCAGCAGCCCGCCGTCCGCCGTCTCTCCCAGCGCTGAGCGCGACTCGCAGTCCGGCACCACCTGCGATCGTTCATGCACACTGGTTGCTTCTGGCGCCCCTACCTGACGCCTGCCATGCGCGCATGGGCACTTGCATGGAGCTGCGCCCCGGATGCCTGCAGCCATCGGCTCCGGCCGCCGTTTGCCCCAGCGCCTGCGTCTGGCACCAGCTGTGGTGCCTCTCTTCAGCGTTCTGCTTTTCGTGCTCCAGGAATCTCCCGGCCAGACATGCTCCGAGCTCGTTCCTCCTGCCACCTATGGAAGCGCCTGCGCCAACCAGCGCCGCGCTGGCGGCCGCTGCTGTCAGCAGTGCAGCCAGGGCGCAGCAGGGGGTAGCGCAGGGTGCACGAGAACACGAAGCATCTTGAGCGTTTGCGGTGCTTCGACAGGCGGGCCTTGACGCTGACGCTGCCGCCCTCGCAGCGCTTAAGGGCGCACGCCCAATGGCAGCAGCACTGCAGGCGGTTCACGGCTTTCAAGAGATGAAATGGTTTTGTTTCAATGACCCACCTCGATGATGCCGCATTCGTAGTCGGTGGCCAGCACGCCGTAGGGCGCCATCGGCAGGTCCAGCCCCGCCTTCTCGTACGCCTCCTTCAGCAGCCCTATCACCTGCAGGCCGCGGGATTCGAGGCAGGCTCTGGGCCGGATGACGGCTTCCAGAGGCGTGGTTTGGCGTGGAGACCGCGCCTTTCTGTCTTCTCAAGGGCATGTGGACACCTGCTGCTCTCCCCCCTACTATACTGCATGACAAGTCGGAACACCCAGCCGGCCTGTCATGGCGCTCGACGCCTAATTCGGGAGCTACCCACTGGGGAGGGGGGGGKKCTTGATGG
This sequence comes from Deuterostichococcus epilithicus, assembly GCA_033439295.1. Lineage (NCBI taxonomy): Eukaryota > Viridiplantae > Chlorophyta > Trebouxiophyceae > Prasiolales > Stichococcaceae > Deuterostichococcus > Deuterostichococcus epilithicus. The sequence goes on from JAVTLE010000007.1 coordinate 1,700,995, forward strand.
CGGTCACCTGCAGGGCCAGGATGTCCTGGCGGCAGTCGTCGCCGACCTTGAAGATGCACGCCTGCGTGGTGCGCTCTGCTGCGCGGCGCCGCCCGTCCACCACATGCTCCGCCACCTCCACCTCGAAGGCCACCAGAATGGGCACCTGCGGTGAGCCGTGACGCCGGGAATTGGGAGCAATACCTGGGAACAGGAGCCGTGAGACAGGAGCCGAAGAACGCAGCCTGACACTGCTAGAATCGGCATATTTGGCGGCCTGCCACAGGGGTGCCGCAGTGACACAGCAAAAGCAAGGACGCTGGCAGCACACCGGCACGCCGCAGCACACGCCGCGGTCACGGCAGGGGCGCGTGTCGATGGCCAACCTTTGCCGCCGACTGCATGGGGGTGGCGCTGGCCGGGATGACGTCCAGCACGCGGGCGCGTGCGTTGACGGGCAGGTACAGGTCGCTGCGGCTGGGCTTCACGCCCTGCAGCAGCCGCTGCGCGCCCGCCTTGCGCTCCGGCTTGGGCACCTGCCCAGGAAACAGGGACACAAGAGTGGGCTGCGAAAGATTCGATGTCACCGAAACTGTCGGTCAGGGTGCCCTTACGCCTGAAAGGCATGGAGCAGAGTGGCGCTTGTGGTCTGAGCCGGCACCCGCACCATGTCCGTTCACAGCACATTGGGCGCCTGCAGGGAAACCACCTGGATCCACAACTGCAAGCCCTGTGTCGAGGAACACGTGCTGGGGCGCTGCAACATGTGTGCCATGCATGCCGAGCGCAAAACCGTATCGACCTTCCTGCCCTTTCTGTTCTTCAACTCAGATTTCTTTCATAGCAGAGTTTCCATGGCCCGCACCTCGTACAGCTTGCCGGACACTGAAGTGACCTCGGCGAAGAAGTCCAGCTCCGCCTGCGCACAGCGCTGCACACCTCAGCCGCTGCAATGATTGCCAAGCACCAACCTCCTGCTGAATGTCTGCTGGGGGAGGGCCCTTGAGGCGCTTGAGACGATAACAAACCAAGCATTGCAGAGGCGGCCCTCGATGTGAAGGGCGGTGCGGCGCGGAGTAAAAAGAATTGTTCTTGGCATAAATCTTCAAAAGTGACCAACAGAGCCGCCTTGTAGCCCCGTCAAGCCACACGCCTACCAGTGCACGTGTGCACAGGGACCTGGCCATGGCAGTCTCAGCGAGCGGCGTGGGGACAGAGACCGTGCCTGCAGGTGCGCTGCAACAGGCGGCTCCAGTGCAGCCCAGACTTTAGCGGCCACCGCGTCCGCCGCCTGCCACAGCCCAGTGTCTTGCGGCGCCTGCCAGCCTGAGCGCTTGACGGTCGGGTTGAAGGCGTCCTCCGGCGGCTGCCCCTCCGTCTGCGCGCGATGGCAGACGGGCTCCGAATGAGGCTTGCAGTCTCATGTCGCACTTCAGCTTCTAACCACGACCTCCATTGTTCCTCTCCAGACTGACAACGACCGACAAAGCAGTGCCTGAAGCTGTTACATCGATGTGTGCTCCACAACCTCAGCCTGAAGGACGAGGCCTACACCAAATGTGCCAGCCAGCGACACGGTGGCCGGCAGCGCAAAGGCGCTACAGGACACATCCGTGGCAGACCACGTATCGCGCCCTGAGCGCGCACACCAGACGGTGGCAACAGCAGCACGGCGCCGCCTTGGCGCGCCACGAGCCTCACGTGAGCCGTTCGACGAATGAGTCCCTCCGCTTTTCCTGAGATTTTCAGCTTCCCACCATGAGCTGCGCAGCAGGGCGGTGGGCGAGGAGCACGCTGCCGCTTCGGCGCAGCATGAGTCCCCCCCCCAGTGTCCAGCCTTAGTTGTCCGCACCTTGAGCGCGCACAGCAGGTGGTGGGCGAACAGCACGGAGTGGGAGGCGGCGCGCAGCAGGAAGGCCTCCACCAGGCCGCCCTCGTCGGCCCGCAGCTGCTGCACCAGCTGCGGCAGGAAGAAGGCCACCTGCGCGCCGCGCAGAAGCAGCAGGGCGTTCAGGTGTCCAGGCATGATGGTTGAATCAAGGAGGGTGAGTCCGGTGTGTGCCATCGCTTGCCAGACGGCAGCCGCCTGCCGGTGGTGGTGCGCCGGGCGGCGCCTCGCATCGGACCTGCCGCCAGTGGGGGATGGTGACGGTGAGCCGGCAGGAAGGACACTGCCAGAGGTTTGTCACCTTTTTCAAGCATCAAAATGCAGGGGCCACGAGGCTGCTGACCCACAGCCGGCATCTCTACTACTTCTGCGCCAAGGGTTTAGAGCCATTGACTCCACCTCCTCACCTCAGCTTCAAGGATCCAGAGGCATTTGCTTCATCTCCTCACCTCTTCGGGCTTTGACGCCGTCGTGAGCGAGCGCAGCGCGTACGCGCGCACCCGCGGCTCCGCGCCCGAGGCGCCCGCCAGCAACGCGGTCGCCTCCAGCAGCGGCGCCGGCGCCCACCGCTCCAGGGCCGCCAGCTGGCCCGCCCCGGCACGCACGTTGCGCTCCGTCGCCAGCAGCGTCGCCGCCTCCGGCAGAGCCTGCAGGAATGCGGGAGCTGGTGTCGAGGTGTGGGTTCAGACACGAGTTGTGCAAACGAGCTCGAAGGAGTCCTCGTTGCGGAGCCAGGGAGGGGAAAAAACCCAACCGTTGAGTTTTGAGCAGGTCCTGGGTTGCACAGTGCAGGTAAGCTGCCAGCAGGCTAGAATCCGCCTGCAGCCAATCGCGGCTGACGAGGATGTTTGCCTTTGTTCAAAAATCACCCGGCTCTCGTGCCTATTAGCGCCAGCGCTCATGACCAGACACACATTCAGTCGCACCTGCAGGCTCGGCTCGGCGGCGTGCTGCAGGACCAGGGCCTCCAGCGAAGCCTGCAGCGCGGGGACGCCCGGAAACCGCTGCCGCAGCGCCAGCAGCAGGCGTGGGTCCACCTGCCGGCGAATGCGCATGGCGGTGTCAATACTTTTTTACCGGCACTTAGCGTCAACTGACGCCGCCTTACTCTGATAACGGCAACTCTGATCCACTCGATTTCATCGTCACTCTGTCCCTTGGTTCGTCATCACATGTGCCAGCAGGAGAGCCATGGCAGCATGGCATCACGTTCTGTCACGGCGCTCCCGACCTTCCAGGCGGTGGCGGCGTGCTCGCTCCAGGCTGCATCGCTGAGGTCCGCCCCCGGCGCGGGCGCCTGGCCGCCGCCGTGCGCCGCTGGCGATGCCCACACCTCCAGTCGCTGCACCTCCACCTGTTCAGGGGTGCACCCGAGCCTCGTCGACTCCGGCTTCCTGCGTATCTTCAGTCTGTCTGCGCGCTCTCTAAGGCTAGACATCGTCGGGGTAGCAGTAAGCAGGCTTTCCAGGACCGGGCAAGCTGCTCGTAGGTGTTAGCCTCCTCCCATGACTGCAGTCGTGCATGGCAGTCGAGTCAATGTGCATGTGATAGGTATGGTCTGGCATCAGGGCTGACAACGAGGGACCACCGTGAATGATCAGGGCTGACGACGAGGGAGCTCCGTGAACGGGTCTGGACCAGTTGGAGCCTCTCAGCCTGCCGTCCAGGTCAGAACTGCTTCACCTGCATCAGCAGGCGCAGGAGGCGCAGGCGGGCGTCCTGGCTGCCAGGCCAGCGCCCCAGCTCGGCCGCAAAGTCCCTTGCCGCACGTGCCTCCTCCCTGCACGACAGGGCAGGGACATGTGCGATGCTCCTGTGCAGCCGCAAAACGAGATGTGCATGTGGGTTGCACATGCCACAGCACAACTGTGCTGCCGGAAGGCGGCGCCAGCGCCACGGTGGACGATGACTGGCGCATTGACCGGTGACCCTTGACATGATGGTGGTGTGTTTCACGTCCACCGTCGCTGTGCATGCTGCAAGAATCAAACAGGCAGGTTGTACCTGGGCGATTCGCATCGCACCTAGCCTCAAAGGGTGCCCAGCGGCCGTACCAGGACGGCATGGCAGCAAACCAGCGCAGCGCGGCTATCAGCACCCGGCCGCGCAGGTGCTTTGCCAGCGCCATGCCCCCGGCCCTGCAGGGACACAGAGGAACGTGACAAGCACTTCAGCGATGGCAGCGCAGCCACTGCAAGCAAGGCCGCGGCTGACGCCAGCACAGTCAGCGTTGACTCAGTGACTCTGCAGCAGTGCCTCGACGACTGAGTTCCAGGCCAAAGTGCAAGGGGATGATCTACCAGGCGGCCTGCAGGCCGCAGCACATCGGCAGAACGTCCAGCCGAGTGTCAGACCACTGCTCGCTTACCAGGAGGCCTGCAGGCCCAGGAGCAGTAGGCGGAAGACCGTGCCCGCCGCCGCGGGGTGGTGCGACAGCCGCCGCTGATCGTCCAGCGCCGCCAGCAGGCCCCGCTGCAGCGCCGCCCTTGCGGCAGCGTGCCGCGGCGACAACCCCGACTCCACCACCTGCATATCAGCGTGCGCGGCAGTGAACGTCTGCCTGTGATTCTGGCATTGGAGCAAGCCTCTGAGTTTGCATGGTCGGCTGCAGTGCCAGTTTCGCAACGGCGGCGTGGCGTTGCCACACGCCCGATTTTATCACCTGTGGGTTGACAGGCGCAGCAGTGTGTTCGCTCTGCACAAGGCACTTTTTTTGCATGGTGCGGAGACTGGTGCTCGCTGTGGACTACTAACCGACCATCGGACTGTGGCGCTCCCTGGCAGTTGTGTGCTGCGGAGTTCTGACATGATTATCGCGCACAGCGACTAGAGGCCGCTCCAGCCCGACGATCTCCTCGGGCACACCGCCATCTAAACTCCGCACAACCCACGCCGCCGCCAGACAGAAGGTTTATGCAGCCTCAGTTTCGGGAATATTTCAGGGAGAAGTCCCCGCAAGGGTGGCCCGCACCTGCCAGGTCTCCAGCAGGAACAGCAGCCAGGTGTGGTGCGCTGCAATGCCGGGGACATCATCGCGCAGCTCCTCGGCAGGCGACCGCTCCTTGGGCAGCCCAGCAGGGGCGTCGCTGGCGGAATCCAACACGAAGTTGGCGACGTCAAAGGAGGAGGCGTATACGCCCATTTGCCGGTCGGCGCTCCAGGCCAGTGCGTCCATGACGTGGCTGACCAGCGGCACCTGTGTGGGGTGCAGGGGGTGTCGCTTGGCCGTTGCTGCCCGCGCAAAGGCTTGGGGAAGCGCTCGCTGACGGTCAGGAGGTGTAAAGACAGGCAGTCCTGACCTGTGGGTTTTCTGCAATCCTTGACCCCTGAGTCCGGTAGGCAGGGTTCACAGGGTGCCTCACGGACGAAGCAGAGGTAGAAGGGAGCGGATCTGCAATTGTCACCATGAGGGCGGGCGCCTCGACCGCGACCCAGAACCAGGCGAACACGGCGTGCCGTGCGGCGGCGGGCGTCAGAACCTGACTCGGCGCCCACGCAAGGGCCGCCAGCAGCTGCTGCGCCGCCTGCGACGAGACCGGCTGCGCGGCCACGATCACCGCCGCCGAGCCGTACAGCCTGCACCCGAATGTCACAACATTGTAGCAGTTGCACTCATCCAGGGTCTATCGGAGGCAGTGGAGGGTCCGTCGCCGCCACTCGGAGCAAGCCCAGAACACCAGATGGCTGGCTGCAAGAGTGACATCAGCGCCCCGCTTGGGTGCGTATGTTGCTGCAGTAAACAGGACCAAGTCTCTCAAGGCTAGGCATTTCTCGAGTCTTCTCGTCTGCACTGCAGTGAGGCGGAGGGCACCCCGGGGGCTCACGTGTCTTCGAGGGCAGCCAGGTCCTTCGAGGCAATGGCGGCCTGCAGGCGCCGCAGCACAGGGTCCAGTATGGCCTCCGGCGCTTGGCCCTCGGCCCGCACCGCCGCGAGCGCGCCCTGCACCCGCCCCCGGTGCACCGCCTTGGTCTGCACTGCCTCCAGGCCTGCGTTCCGCATGCCCAAACTTGAGGGGACAAGGCCTAAGCTGTTGCTGCGGGCGGCGGGCCCATTCTCCGCTGGAGTGGCTGCAGTTGGGTACACAACATGTTGTGTGTCCGATGCTGGCACTCCGGCAACACCGAAGATCGACCGCCAGTGCTTCCGAGATGACCCCTTAGCTGCAAGTAGCGCATCAACAGCTGGACAACTGCCCTCCACCAGCGACTGCGTTTCAGCAATCGATTCAGACACCAGCGACGCTCACCGTTGACGGGGCCGCGGATGTCGGCCAGCGGGCAGCCGACGGCGCCGACCTCGAAGGCGTCGGACAGCGCGCTGATGTGGCGCAGCGCCGCTGCGCTGCCCTCGCCCGACGCGGCGCCCAGCTGCACCGCATCCATGTAGTGCGGCGCCCGCTCCGCACCCCGCACCACGATCTGCGACCGGAAGCGTCACAGGCTGTCGTCAACCGCTCGGCATATGCTCTTGATTTGTTGAGTGCATCCTGAATTGGTGGTGTGGCTGCCATTGGTGCGCAGCGGCAGCCTTAGGTTCCCGGACTTGCAGCAATTCGACCTCGCAGATAGATTTCTGAAGTGGTACCTGGCGCAGCGTGGTGGAGGCGAGCAGGTCGCCCCGGTTGCCGGCGTCCGTCCTGGCCGCCTCCGCCTCCCACACCGCCGCCAGCCGGCAGCTGAGCGGCGCGTGCCAGAGCAGCCATGGGAAGGCGCGCAGCACCTGCGCCAGCGCGGCCGCAGCCAGCTGCACGACCTGCGAGCGCGTGCGCAGTCAGCTGCCGCCTGGCATTATGGGAACGCAAGGAGGGTGCGGTTCAGCACTGAACAGCTGCCTCGTGACGCGCAACAGGCAGGTCTGCGACTCCATGCCGGGATGTTGTGCGCACATCGGTCTGAAGTTTCCCGCAAGCATTGCCACCTTCTGAAGGCAAAGCCATGCGGCGAGTCCGTCACACCTGCCATGTGCTGCTGCCACGGTGCAGGCTGGCTGCCAGCTTGCCGGCGGGGCTGTGGCTCGGCCCGGTCAGCATGCCTGCGACCGCGACGGCGAGCCCGGCCTGGCATGCCGCCAAGTCCTCTGGCCGGTCCTGAAAGAGCGCGAGCGAGGTGGCGTGAGGGCCGCCGAGGGATACTCTCATGACAGCTTGGATCAGCAAGTCGGGCTTCGCCAGAAGCTCAGCAGTGCAAGTCACAGCAGCCTCGTTTTCAACAGGCAGCGGACCATGCAGGAGAGAAAGGAGGAGCCACCAACACCATGGCGCTCCAACCTGCCAGAGATACCTGCAGCTGTGCCTACCTGGCTCTGCCCGCTCTCGCCGCGTAGGCGCGACATGTATGCCCGAAACGACGCCTGCGCAATCGCGTCCAGCTGACCGTACTCCCTGCTGTCGGCCGGCAACAGCTGCACATACACGAGGATGAATTTCGATCAATTGCCCTAGCCTGCTAACCATGAGCAGCACACGTCGTCCGTGCTGCTGCGGCCATCAATGCAGCAATGCCAGCAGTGCAGGCGGTACGCTGAGGCCGCCAGACTGTGGGTTGCAGGCAGGCTCCACCCGCGACATGCGATGACCACACCTGCATGTGGCGCAGCAGCGACACCAAGGGCTGGCAGTCGCGCAACAGCGGCAGCGGCGCCGCCTGCCCCCGGGCCAGGTGCATTGCCGCCGCTGACACCAGGTGCGCTGCCGCGCCGGCAGTTTGTGGGAGCGAGGAGCCGCTGCTGCCAACCAGGCCCGACAGCACGCCTGTGTACAGGCGGTGCACGGGGGGGGAGGGTCTGTCATGTGCTCGGGCACGTGGGCGCTCGATTGACGCGGCTCAGCTGGGCCGCAGTGATCACGACAGCACCGCTGCCGTAAGCAGCTGCAAGACATGAAGAATGCCAAGGCTTCAAGATGACAAGCATGGCTGGCAGCACCCAGAGCAACGGCAGCAGGACGACCTCGTTTTCAGGTGTATGCAGCAGCAAGACGCCAGCGTGGGACTGGTCCCACCCGCCACGAAGTGCACACCAGCAATAGCCCAAACAGCTAATCAGCGATCCTGAAGCCAAGCTCACCTTGCAGCTGCGGCAGCGTGCCCTTTGCCCCGAGCGCCCGCAGTTGCGGCGCCAGCTCGGCGTCGACCCTGGCAGCAGCCGCCTCTGAGGCGCTGGCCGGCGCCAGCTCCTGCGACGCCCACGCAAGGCGCCCGAGTGCCGCCCGCCACGCTGCCGGCGGCGAGGCGGCAGCCTCCTTCTGCCTCGGCAGCCGGTCCAGCAGCGCCGACAGCAGCCAGAAGCGCCGGAGCACCTGTGGCAAGACTCTTCCCCTCGTTGATGCGCCAATGCAGTGCTCACTGCAGGAGAGCATTGTGACTGCACTCGCTGACAGGGAGTCTCTTTAAGTCTATTAATGGCTGCTGCGCAAGATGAGAGGCGTGCAGGCTGCTGGTCGATCGCCACGACAGACGGCGGCGCCGGCAGCCGCTCACCTTGGCGACGTGCTCGCTGCGCTGCGTGGCTGCGCCGCTGCGGGCGGTCACCTTCCCGCTTGGCTGCTCCCACTCAGGCGGCTGCGCTACGCCCTCTGCTGCCTCCGCCAGCGCCGACGTCAGGCTCCGCAGCGCCGCCAGCTGCGCCGCGTCGCCGCTGGGGCTGCCGCCGCAGGGCCCCTTGCCGCCGCGGGCGCCGGCAGCCAGCAGCCGGCTGGCCGCCTCGTTGTGCAGCGCGTACAGCCGCGTGAAGCTGGCGGCAGCTGCATCCAGGTGGGGCGCCGCGCCCGCCGCCAGCCGGGCTAGCGGACCAGAGATGGCCATGACTGTCTGCTCCGCTGCTGCGCGGTCCGCGCTGCCGCTGAGCGCAGCAAAGGCGCCGCGGAAGCTCGCGATCAGCGACTCCAGGATCGTCACAAATGCCCACCTGCGTCAGTCAAAGCCAAGGGATCGGCAGGGCAGGGGCATTGTGCAGGACTGGGGCATGGCGTAGGGTGATGGCAAGGCCGGCTGGCCATGACATGCTGCGATGCGGTGCTGCATCCAGCAACCCTGGCTGCACAGTGGCATGTCCACCGCAACAGGCCCAAAGATGAAGATGGTGCGCACGTTGTGCTGTTTCTGGCGGCCGCAGCACCGGCACATGCCAGGTCTTCGGCCAGCTGTGCATGCTGCTGCGGCGGGCTGCCGCCCGCGGCAAACGTGCGAACCACGAATGGCAGCGAACCGTGCAGGAACTCCGGATCCCGATGCAGGCTGTGCGCCAGGCGGCCCCAGACCCGCAGTAGTGCCTGCAATGGATGCATGGAACACTAATTGGCTGCCAATTCCAGAACGCACGCTGCATGTTCGACTGCCGCTTGTTGTGCCATCAGCCGGCCTCAGCACTTCTGTCTTGAGACGCTGCAGGGCCCTGCTGACAGCGTCTGCAAACGTCCAACGGTGCATCAAACCACCGCACCTGGCGCTCTTCACTGTCTAGGTCTGAGGCGCTGCCGCTGCTGCTGCCTAGGTCGGCAAGCTTCGCCATGAACACCTGAACGGCGCCACTGCGGCCATGCGTCTCGCGCCAGACGTCCACCAGAGACGGCTCGTCCTTCGTGTGGGTGCTGCACCTCTGCGGCAGGGCATGCGGCAGGATGTGAAGGAGGTGTGAGTGGGGCGACGCAAGGCAGCTGAACGCAACAAGCATGATGGTGCAAACTCACCTCGCACAGCACAGGGCCGTTCTGGCTGGCAGCCTTGATTGCCATCTCTACGAGATAGCCTGAACTCCTTCGAGTCCAGCGGTGATCCCCGAACACACCGAGGCATGCGCCACTGCCACTTGAACACCGCAGAGGAATTAGCTGCTCATGCGATTGTCGTGCTGTGGATCGCAGTGGATCATACGGCACGAATGTGGTGCACTACAGCGACACCAGCAACATTCTAGCTGCTGAAACGGGCAGCTTGTGCAGAGTTGACTGAGGGATCTGCGACCGAGTGCAAGCGCCAGACATCCCAACACACATGATGCTGCTGCCTCATGCCACAAACATCCACAGTGCAAGTGTCGAACGTGGGCGAGAAGACTTGCAGCGCAAAAGCATATTTCTTTCTGCACTGCTTCCAGCTTTCGCATGCTGAAGAAGCTGCTTCAAGCTAAATGAAGCGCGCAGAACTGGCTCACTTTGCGGTTTCAGGTTGGCAGCCACGCGCCAGCTTATCGGCTTGCATACACACAGCGTGAAACGACTGACAGCCGACTGACAGCATCGGTCTCGATCTAAGCTGCAAATGCAACGACTTGCAGCAAATTTTCAGCCTCTCTCGTTGCTGAAACTGGTCGAATGAGCTTAGAGGCATGTTGAATCGCGTCGCTCGAAGGTACCGACGGTCGGGCTGCATCTGCAGAGGCCGACTCGCTGAGCAGTGCTGCACTTGCACGTCAGAACGGCACGCGAGCTTGACCTGACGACGCAAGAGTATTCGCGCTGACAGCGCGAGGCAGAGCCTGAAGGGCGGCACCATGTCGTATGTCACTGTGACGGTCGTCAATTTACCAGACAAGGTGGGACGCCGCTGCAGCCCGCGCACCTGAATATCAAGATTGAAAAAATTCCAGCGCATAGCCGTGACCTTGCACTGTGATCACTGATTAATACGCAAGATGTTGTCCTGGACGCCACACAGGCGCTCAGCTTTTCGAACTGCGCGTATGTCTCGCCAACTGACTGGCTAGCACAGGCGTCGCACGTCGAAGTGGGGACATGGTGAGTCATCAGCACTTGGAAACACCAGCAGCGGCTGAGCACACTGAGGCAGCGCGCATTGCATTGGTTGCGGGCATCCACACTCGCAAGCCGGCTGAAGCATCATATCCCTGTGCAGTGTCTTCTCGCTGAAGACACATCCGGCGATGCAGCCGGGAACGCTGGCCCTGAACGCATTGCAACGAAAGGTGAGTACGCAGCCGTGCTGCAGGCAGAAGGGATGTGACATGCTGCACGCCAGTCTCTGACGGGCAGGCCCTGTCGACACGCAACTCAGTTTTAACCAGTGGCTCCAGCTGAGACAGATGTGGAGGCCAGGGACCGTGACAGCCGGCAGGCACTTTGCGTGCAAATTGTCGAGGCCCTCGAGGGCTGCGAGGCGAGCGCCAACGACACACCTGCGACGTGACGCTTATGAGAGAAATCCCCTGGCAGCTCATGCGATCCATGATGCTCCTGGAACTCCTTCTGACGCTTGTGGATTCCCAATATTTGCAGTTCACCCGCACATCAACAGGCGACCATGTGGACGCAGCGCCGTTCGCGCTGCCGGCCGAAAACTTCAATATCGTGCTGCTGCAAACGGAGGTGGACTACATCCAGAAGCGGCCAAACCGGCCGCCATTCGAGTTCGAGGCGGGCGACCTCACGCAGCACCTGATCAGCCGTTTCCTGGGCCAGGCAGGGCTTTTAAGTCAGGGATCGTTGCCGTCTGTGTTCTGCTATTGTTGACATCAACAACGGTGGTTCGGTCACGGTTGTGCTGCAAACTGCCCGGACATGCCGTGTGCTGCCTTGAGTTGCTGCATGTACGAGCGCCAGTCGTCGAATTGCTGGCAGCACGCGATATTGGCGAGACAGCCTTTTTGGGCCGAGGATCCGGACAAGGACTTGGCATGCGACACGCCGTCAACACGTTGCCGCAGGTGTTTGCGCTGGGGCAGGAGGTGGCGTTCGAGTATCAGGGCCAGAACTTCGTGCTGACGGTGAAGAACCTCATGGTGCTGGACCGCAAGAACGCGCAGATGAGCGTCACCCGCGGCGCGGTCGTCAATGTCACCTCCTTCTCCTATGAGGCGCCCGCGCCCTCCAACATCAAGGCGAGTGCTCTCCGTCGGGGTGAGAGGGTATGCTCCGGGTGCACAGCGAGTTCTTGGGTGCATGGGATTCGCCAGAGGACGAACAGTACAGCACAGCGACAAAACATATTGAGCACTGCAAACACCCATCAAGGCGCGCCATGGCCTCGTGGCGGCCGCACTTTCCCTGTCGGACCCCGCTGCAGGACCAGGTTGCAGGCTGCCTGGTGTCCTGCTACCACTGGTCTCGAGCCCATGGAGCTTCAGCGGCTGGTGCAGCACGGCAGCACCCCGCCAGCAGAATCTGCTGGGTCACTCTGCCGCGTCCGCAGCGCAGCTCGTGCATGTTCCATGTTCTACAGTCTCAACGACATCTCCCACCTGGCATGCACGGCCCCTGCAGGTCGCGGGGCAGAGGGGCGCGATGGCGGCGCCAACACTGTTCAAGGAGAAGGAGTTCAATTTCGAGAAGCTGGGCATCGGCGGCCTGGACGCGCAGTTCGAGCAGATCTTCCGGCGCGCCTTTGCCTCCCGAGTCTTCCCGCCCGACATGGTGGAGCGCCTGGGCATCAGGTGAGACCATGTGGTGGGCTGACACAGGAGGTTGAGTAGGGTTTTCCCTAAAGCGAGGTTTCCCCTTGGAGTTTTGGATCGAGGGGCACTGAGGATCTGCCGCCGTCTTCTGCTGTCAAGCGCGAGCCTGGTGCCAGACATTACATGCTTCCTGTTTTGACCCGAGTCCGCATCGGGCAGGCAGGCCATGCGGCGTGCGCACTACCCACGGAATGCCAAACTCGCAGGAACAGAGATGAACTTGGCCCGTCCACGAGCCGTTTCACCCTCGTGCTGCAGGCATGTGAAGGGTGTGCTGCTGTACGGGCCACCCGGCACCGGCAAGACACTGATCGCGCGCCAAATCGGCAAGATGCTCAACGGCAAGGAGCCCAAAATCGTCAACGGCCCCGAAGTGCTCAACAAGTTCGTCGGTGCGCGCCATTGCTGGCATGTATTTAGCCCGACCTGGGTGACCTGTGGTCGCCGCAGGGGAGATGTCCCACCTCTGCCTTCCTCCGCCCTCTGATGCGCTTGCATGCCAGGATGCCGAAGCCTGCAACCTCCACTCGGGCCGGAGCTTGCAATGTTCACACGTCAGTTGGGTGACTCAAAAGTGCAATGGCCCCCCTGCGATTGACAGCGACATTTGTGTCTGATAAACTCGCAGGCGAGAGCGAGGCGAATGTGCGCAAGCTGTTTGAGGATGCGGAGGCGGACCAAAAGGCCCATGGCGACGCCTCCGAGCTGCACGTCATCATCTTCGACGAGATCGACGCCATCTGCAAGTCTCGCGGCAGCGTGCAAAGCGGCTCGGGTGCGCGCGCGCACGCTGCGGAGCAGGCAGCACCATTGCCCACACAACGCAGTGCATGCCACTCTCAGCGGAGCATGCGATGTGGCTGAGGGGATACGGACCCCCCTGCATTCGTATGCGTTGTGCGCCCTCTGCGGCGGCCTGCAATTGCGTATCGCAGCAACCACCTTCTGCGACAAGCCTGGCTGACCTTGCCCGCAAGAAGTGCAAATTTTCGCAGTATCAGTGTCATGCACAACAAAGCAATAGCTGTAGTGATGATCAGCACGCATTGCATGCGCAGGGGTGCACGACACGCTGGTCAACCAGCTGCTGACCAAGATTGACGGCGTGGACAGCCTCAACAACATCCTCCTCATTGGCATGACCAACCGCAAGGACATGCTGGACGAGGCGCTGCTGCGCCCGGGGAGGCTGGAGGTGCAGGTGGAGATCGGTCTGCCCGATGAGGCCGGCCGTCTGCAGATCCTGAAGGTGTGGCCTCGTCCGAGGGTCCCCTGGGGAATGCATATGCTTGACAACCGTGTGCTCGGAAACTACGTGGGCTGCCTCGTGCCGGCTGACTGGCTGATCAGTGTTTCAGGCATGCATGTCCTGCTGGGGAGTTGCGAGTTTTATCCTATTCCAATGCTGGCCTTCATCTTCGATGGCTGGAGCGGTGCTGGTTCACCTGGCGGAATAACTCGTGGTGTGCAAGACAGAAAGACGGTGTCCTGCATGTGCACAGCTCACCCCTGTTGATACTATCACCTGCTGCCGCAGATCCACACCAGCAAGATGTCGACCAACTCCTTCCTGGCGCGCGACGTCGCCCTCGCAGAGCTGGCAGGTGCGTTTGTCGCATGCCGCAATTTCGCGCCTGATGATGAGCCTCAGCACGAGGGTCAGCACAAGCAGCAAGCGGCACACAAGGTGGGGCAAGTTTACACCGAGCATGTGTCATGCCGTAGACGCCTCATGAGACAGTAGATTTCACCACGACTGTTCCTGCATGCAGCGACGACCAAGAACTTCAGCGGCGCAGAGCTGGAGGGCCTCGTCAAGGCGGCAGTATCCTTTGCGCTCAATCGGCAGGTTGATGTGTCGGACCTGTCCAAGCCCATCGACGAGGATAACATCAAGGTGTGCTGCTGCCGTCAGTGTCCCTGCGATTCCGGCTGCTGATGGGTGCCCGACTGTAGATGTCCCCCTCGCCAGAGGACGGCAGAGCACTATTGGGGGTACATCCAGGGCAACCGCCAGGAGCTCCTTGCACAATTTTGCCTCCCACCCTAGCTTTTGTGATAACCAGAGAGGAGGGAGCCGCCCAGAATTCTTGAGAATGGATCTTTACTAGTTGGGTGCTGCCTGGACTTTGATTGAAATCGAAAAACACAACCACATTTCACTAAACACGCAGGTGGCGATGGAAGACTTCAAGATGGCGCAGGACGAGGTGCGCCCCGCATTCGGAGCGGTGGTGGACACGCTGGAGATGTACCGCCTCAACGGCATCATCGACTATGGCGACCGCTTCCGTCACCTGGCCTCCAACTGCCAGTCCCTCGTGGAGCAGGTGCGTCTTGCTGCTTCAGGCGTGGGTTGCTGCGTCCTGGAGCAGTACCCTGCGATGGCAGCGCTACCCACGTGGCGGCATTGTGGCGGAAGCATCTGGGCGGCATGATTGTGGCAGAAGCGACATGCTGGCCTGAATGCCCGACTTTGCCAGAACTTGCATGTCAAGACAATGCACTCGAGCACCTTCAAAACAGCATCGCGCAGATGGTGCGTTGCAGCCTCGCACTGCTCCTGCATCATGTCAGCTGACACCCTGCCGCGAGTGCTCCTTCCCAGGTCAGGAACAGTGCGAAGACGCCGCTGCTGTCGTGCCTGCTGGAGGGGCCGGCGGGCACTGGCAAGACGGCTCTGGCCTCCTCCATGGGCATCGACTCCGACTTCCCCTTCGTCAAGATCGTCAGCGCGGAAAACTACGTCGGCTTTTCCGAGGCGGCCAAGTGCCAGAGCATCGCCAAGGTGTTCGACGACGCCTACAAGGTGAGCCTGGCTCTTTCCTGGTGGACCTGTGGTGCAGCACTGACGTGCCTACATGGTCTGTGCCTGTTTCAAGACGCCTTCTGCAGCTGCACTCGTGCAACTGGGTGTGGAGGGCGCCTCGCTTGTCACCGTCCAGCAGCTTGTGTCCTCGGGGTTGAAGATCTACTCAGACCAGATCCAGGGTCTGTGATTGGTGCTGGACATGGACCGAGTATGACATGCACAGCCCCGATGCCGCAGTCGCCGCTGTCGATCGTCATCCTGGACGACATCGAGCGGCTGCTGGAGTATGTGGCCATTGGGCCTCGCTTCTCCAACACCATCCTGCAGACGCTGCTGGTGCTGCTCAAAAAGGTGTGTGTGACATGCTGCAGGGCTGTTGGGAGCGTTGTCCTCAGCTGTATGTTGACAAGGTGCTGCACCGCCTGCACAGTGCTGGCTGGAAGTTCCTCGCGAAACTTCCAGCGAACTTCCAGGGTTCAAGACATGTTCAGGTGCTGTGGCAGCCGCCGATGCGGCATGGGCTGAGGCACCAAATGACAGCCCGTGATGGCAACTGCTGATGGTGTGCATCCTCCCACGCAGCAACCGCCAGAGGGGCGCAAGCTGCTGGTGGTGGGTACGACCAGCGTGGGGCCCGTTATGGAGGACATGGGCGTCTCTAGCGCCTTCAACGTGACGCTGCACGTGCCAGTACTGCGGGAGCCGGAGATTGGCGCCGTGCTCACCACGCTGCAGGCCTTCGACCCCAGCGAGGTGTCCTGATTCGCCATTGAGCGGCATGCTCTGCTCCTCAGAATGCCGTGCTTCCAGGCATGATGTGAAGTGGATTCGCGCAGGCGGCAGGCATGATGCACTGCTGTTCCTGTCCTGCTGATTTTGACAAAACTCGTGCGCTTGCGGCAATTTCGAGGTCATGCTGAGGGCGGCTCGCGTGTGTTGGACGCGAGGCAGTTCCTGATGGCAGCTGTTGAGACATGCAGATGGAGCTCGCGATGGCGGTGGTCATGTCGGCGTCCCAGAGCGGCACCTTCGCGGCGGAGATGCCCGTCAAGCGGCTGCTCATGCTGTTGGAGCTGGCACGGCAGGGCGGCTCAGCGCACCATCCCGGCGGCGTAGACGTGGAGCGGTGGAAACAGGTCATCCAGGATCTGGCGTCTTGACCGCGTCGGTTTGAGCAGCACAACGGAGGAGGAAGGCATAGGTTGAGCGGGTCAGAGCACTGTGGCATATCGGCACGGTCTGGAGGCACCGTAAGCTCCGTTATTGGCCCCTCTGGGACCCGCACAAGCAGGACGCACGCTGCACAGTATGTCGTTGCACACATATCCACAAGAGGGCACTTGCAGAGTCTGGGAACTGGACATGAACCTAACCTCGAGGCAAAATGCAAAGCCCTTAGCCGAAACTCTAGTTGCGCCCCTCGAAATTCCGCGGCCGCGCACCCCGAAACGGGTGCACATTTGGGATTTCTCATGCCCGATACACCCCAGCAAATGTGACTGCAAGATACTGGCTCGCACTCGGGGTTTGCATACCGCTAGTGCCTGCACACAGAGCAGCAAACGTACTGGAACAGTCTGCAGCAGCTTGGCGTGAAGTACGAAGCGGGAGCGCTGAAGGCGACTGCCCAACGCGACTGACTGACTGATTTGCGCGGGTGAGAACGCGTCCGCCTCGAGCAGGCCTCCTGACCCATACACAGAGCTTTGACACCTGCGTGCAAGGATGTTGTGATTCTGTTAGCGCTCCAGGTCGGTCCTGGTCGCTGGGTCGGCCCGGGAGGCCATGCTTGTCATGTTGCACCTGCCTGACACCTGCTGGCCGCTCGCCTGCGCCTCGAAGGGCGAGGCCGGCGGCCGTCTCTGCTTTGATATGCTGCATGTTAGCAGGGCCAGCCCGGCGCTCCCCGCCTTCTTGCGGGTTCAGGCCCTGCTCACGCGGAAAGTGCACCGGAGTTCGTCGCCTGCTGTACCGGCGGTGTGTCCTCTGCTTGGCAAGCCATCGTTCACGCCCAAACACATCCGCCAGGCTGCCGGAAACTGCTCGCACATTGCACAACCGGAGAGTTTTACAGGAGGACCTTGTTGGCAGGTGTCAGAAGCAGCTCAGGCGTGGGCGCTTGGCCGGCAGCTAAAGGCAGGTTACACGAGCACCGGCGGCCAGAAGAAAGCTAGCCAAGCTGGCGGGCGTCGAGAATGCAGTGGCGGTCGTGCCCGCGGGCGGCCAGGCCCCGGCCGCCGCCGTTGCGGAGGACAGATCATGGCGGTCGACCTCGAGGACGGTCACAGACACAATCACAGGCGAGGCCACCACAAGCACCAATTTTGCTTCCAACTCCTGTTGCTGATAATCGGCCGGCGTCTGACATCCGGCCCCCTGCCAGCATGTCGTCAGCATACATCTCTGCGTGCTAGCGCACTGAGGGTGAACTCGCTCTGACTTCTGAAGCACATACAATGCGCAGGCGAGCATGAGCACACGATCGTGGGGTACAGCCTGGTGAAGGGCATCGGCGACGGTGAGCCCATTGCCAGCGAGCGTTTCACGGTCGGCGGCCACGAGTGGGTGCGTCGCTTTGGCCACTGCACTGTCGCACGTTGCAAGTCTGTCGGACTTCTGCATGACATTCTCTTCCAGAAGCTGAAGCTGGTCCTTGCCTGCTAACAACCTGTTCTTTGTGGGCTCGATGCTCGATTTCGTTCGCCAGCGCTGCGCATTGTGTGACCTCTCAACCCCTGCCCTGCAGGTGCTGCTGTTCTACCCAGACGGCAAGCGCAGCTCCTCGTCCGACGCCATGGACATGGAGGGCGGCGTCGCCCGCATCCAGCCGCCGCAGCCCGGCGTGGCCCGCGGCCCTCCAGCGGTGCAGCCCGCGGCGCCCGGCGCCGCGCCCGCCGCTCGCCCGCCGGGCGGCGGCCCGCCGGCCGCCGGCGGGCCCGCGCCACTCCCCGGGGGCCCCGCCGGCCGCGGCGCCGCAGCCGCCGCAGGTGCTGCCGCCACCCATGCGCCCCGGCATGCCGCCGCCGGTGCCCCTGCCGCGCCCGGCGCCGCGCCGCCGCGCGCGATGCCGCCCGCAGTCGCAGCTGCACAGCCGCCGCCGCAGGCGCAGCAGCAGCCCGCCCCGCCGCCGCAGCAGGGTCAGCCGGCGGGTCAGCCGGCGCCGCAACAGGGACCGCCGCCGCAGTACGGATTTGGCCCGGTGCAGCAGCAGCAGCAGCAGCAGCAGCAGCAGCAGCAGCAGCAGCCCAACGTGCCGGCGGCGCTGCCGCAGCAGCCGCAGCAGGACGGCAATCAGCAGCTGGCCATGAACCCCGCGCATGCGATGCACCCAGCAGCAGCAGCGCAGGTGTGGCCCAACTCCTGTCGCAGGCCACCTCATCTCATGCTGCAATGTGCGAACGAGGTCAGCAAGTTGGCCCGGCAGCATGCAACTGCATGCCGCCAGCAAGAGGGTGCAGCGTCGGACAGCCTGGAAGCAATGCTGAGCCGAGCCTCCCCTGCTCAGTGCAAGGCGCGTGCCTGATCCGCAGCTCTCTGCTCGCCGCGGAGCTGTTTCGCCACGCTGCCGCAGACCTGTGCCGACATCGCCCTGCCGCGACACCAAACCACCTGTGTTCCTTTCTCTGTGCAGCAGGCGGCGTTGGCGGCGGGCGGCGCGCCGCGGCGCGAGGTGGACCAGTATGCCGCGCTGTTTGTGGCGCTCATAGGCGAGGGCGACCAGCCACAGGGCGTTGTGTCCACAAGCGACGGCCGCGTCGTGCGCGCCTTCCACCGCTTCACCCTCGTCGACCAGTCGCGTGAGCGCGCTGCACCCTCTGCTGCCTCCCTGGCTTCGTGCTTGCCCATCGACGCGCGTTATTCCTGCTCCACACTCGTCGGCCTGAGCGTGCTGGATCCTACTTGGGCCAGCCCCAGCACACCCCTTGCCACGAACTTGGAACATGCGATGCGTTCAGCGCAACCTGGCCGAGTGCTTAGTCTGGCGAAGAGAGCTCTGCACTGGGACAGCTGCGGCATGTGAGTCTGCTATTGCATTGACAACTCATTGATTCCTTCTGCGAAGAACTACGATCTGTGTCCTGAAATAAGATTGGCTTCTAATGCGGTGCAATGTTTGCATGCAGCAGCGGGCGGCCGTGATTTGACCAAGGGCCGCCGGCGCGATCAGGGCGCTGTGAAGATCAGCTGCGCTCGGCAGGTGCGCAGCGTTGGTTGCAGAAGAAGTTCAACGGACTGCTGATGGCGCATCTGTTTGCATGTTGCATGCGCAATGTATTGGTCCGTCAGCCGGTTGTGGAAGCATCAGAGGGGCCCCAGCATGTCCCCGCTGCACACATGCTCTACACCGACATACGACCTCTGCCTCAAATTTTGTGGTCTCCAATATTGTATTCATCTGTTGCATCGCAGGACCCGAATGCGCGCAACTGCCATGGCTACCGCAAGTTTGTGCGGCGCTCCACCCTGGAGAACCCGGCCAATGGGTACCTTCTGAACGACACCATCGTCATCCGGTACACCATCGAGCTGGTGGT
Organism: Deuterostichococcus epilithicus; assembly: GCA_033439295.1. Lineage (NCBI taxonomy): Eukaryota > Viridiplantae > Chlorophyta > Trebouxiophyceae > Prasiolales > Stichococcaceae > Deuterostichococcus > Deuterostichococcus epilithicus. The sequence goes on from JAVTLE010000007.1 coordinate 1,720,614, forward strand.
CTCCTCTGGCGGCGCGCTCACCCGCGCCGGCCAGCCGCTCCCCCGTGCCCCCTCCGTGCAGGTCCGCAGTTCGGGCGTATTGCTGGCTGCGTGGCCCTATGACGACTTCAAATGTCCTGTTCGTCGCATGTAGGACGTCTTTGTAGCCGTGTGCATCAACATGGTACCGCCTTTCATCGAAACGCCATAGTACGGCACCGAGCGTCACGCACCATGTGCCGAGCTTGCAGCTGGTCCCGCACAGGTTCCGCCACCAAACATGGGCAAGGACATGCAGCTGCTGCTGGAGTCGGGCGTCGGCGCCGACGTCACCTTCAAGGTCGAGGACGAGCTCACGCGCGCGCACCGCATCATCCTACAGGTGTGCAATGGAGCCTGAACAGGACCTAGGAACCTGTGTTGCACCTTCAAGGCTGCGGCGGGCCTCTGCTGCGTTCCTTCCTCGCGTGCATTGGACGGGCGTGTGCTGGATTGGGTGTTGTCACTGACAGGAGGCGGCAGAAGCTGCCACCACAGTCAGATGCACATGACCCGCCCAGCTTCACCTCATATGCATTACATCCCGCGCCTGCCCCCGTCATGCCTGCAGGCAAGGCCGCTGATGTTCAAAGCGCTGCTGGGCATCGGCATGGCTGGCAGGTGCTGCAAGCCCTACATGGCATGGAAGCATTTTTCGCGTCGTGATGCCATCCGAACCTCACGTCGCCACCTCCGCGCCTGCAGGCGAGGTCGCCAGTGTTCAAGGCGCTGCTGGGCGGCGGCATGCGGGAGGGCAAAGAGGAGGAGGTGGTCATCCAAGACGTGCGCGCCCCTGTCTTCCGGGCCCTCCTGCAGTTCGCCTACACCGACTCGCTGCCTGAGGTGAGCGCAGCCTATGGCAGCTGCATGCTGTACTCGTACAGCAGCTGACGACCAGACTCTCAGGCGCCTCAAAGCGCAGCTGCGTGCTGCAGTGCGTTCCGGTACGATGCTTCCCTGCTCCCCTGCAACCACCAGCACGTCCATACCGCACGCGCCCTGGGAGCGCCAGCTGTTGATTCATTATCCATGCTGCAGTGACAGAGCTGGGTGTTCAAATCTGAGAGCCGCAGCCCCGAATGTCGGACCCTGACCCGCGCTGCAGGACTCGGACGGCCTGAACCTGGACGTGGCGATGGCGCAGCACCTGCTGGTGGCGGCGGACCGCTTCCAGCTCCCCCGTCTGCGTGGCATCTGCGAGCGCCGCCTGTGCGAGACGGTGTGTCGCACACCCTCTTGGCATCCGCCGTCGCCCCTGTCTGCCGGCGGTGCTGGTGCCGACCGGCAGCACAACCCAACGGGGCTCGCTGCGACCACCTGTGTCCGCTGGAGCACACACGGGGCGCTGGGTCTGCATCGCATCCCTGCAGAAGGCCAGGAGCCTTCCCTGTGCCGGTGAGCGGAGAGCCGGTCTGAAGTCCAGCTCACGCAGTTTTCACAGGCGCATCTTCTTCCCCATGGCTTGTATCTGACTTGACGACCCGTGACAACTCGCGCAGGTGGAGGTGGACACGGTGGCGACCACGCTGGCGCTTGGGGAGCAGAACCATGCGGCGGAGCTCAAGCGCGTGTGCCTGGAGTTCGTGTCCCGCAACCTGGGCAACGTCATGCGGTCGGAGGGCTATCAGCACATGATTCGCTCCTGCCCACAGCTCCAGGTGCGCGTGCAGCCACCTGCCCGGCGCCTGTTATGTGCCGGGACTTGCGGCGCGTGGCTGGGCCGGGCTGCCCATGGAGGCGCACGCGCGCAGCCAGCGCCCACTTGCTCACTGCAGACGAGGTGTCGCGCCGCAGCGGTGGCCGCGCCCGACCGTCGCTGATCCAGCGCTCTGTTGCCCCGCGCGCAGGCGGAGCTGCTGCATACCATCGCTGCGGCCAGCGGGGAGCGCGCGACCCGGCCACGCGGATACAGCACCTACGGCCGCCACGAGGGCGGACCCGGCGGCGCGGACCCCCCGGCCGCCGACCAGGAGGCCCGCCGCGTGCGCCAGCGTCGCGAGTAAGGCGACGCGCCGGCTGTGAGCGCCGGGGTGCAGCTGCGGCTGCGGCTGCGGACTCTGCCGCGCAGCAACGGCAGGAGCGTGGTGCTACATCTATCTACCCTAATCTGTGAGCATTTGATGACCTTCCCCAGCGGTAGACAAGCGGCGGCGCCGGCCGGGTGGCGGGCGGGAGTTGCAGTTCGGAGGCCGCCAAAGAGCGGAGCGCAAGCTGGTGATGAGAGTGCTGTGCGAGCCGCAGCGGAGGACTGGGCACGGGCAAGCAATAGCGGACCATGAAGACGGATCAGGACTTCTTTAGCATTGGCGTCTGGCTGATTGTTGCCATTCACATTCGACAAGCAAGTATCCGCGTCCCGTCACTGTGGCGGGGACCTAAGCGAGACATTGTGGTTTGTAGCTCCGACAGATCTGGAGCTACCCGCTTCGCCTCTCAGATTCCGAAGAGTCAGTTCCCTTCGTTGCAGCTCTCAGAAAACCTCTAGCTACTTTTGAGCAGTCTCCAAACCTGTGCAACTTTACCTATCTATATCCTGTAATTGACTGATAGCCGAGGCATCGGCTTGTCGATGGCTCTCGCATCGTGGAGAAGAGGGAAAAGGAGAGGAGAAGAGGTGGAAAAACATGACGTAGATAGGCACCAAGTGAGAAGGCATTAGCCCGAAACACAGCTCAACCACCAACCCCTGATGCGTAGGCACCAGCAATCATGAAAGCATAGAATCCATCTCAATTGCGCAATGTGCACAAGATCCCAGCAGACCTTTTTCCGGCCGAGGCGCATCAAACCGTACAACGAGGCGCTGGCAGCGCCAATAATGCAGTGCCGCCAACGTCGCCACCACTGTGGCTGCTGACGTGGCTTGTAGCCTGTCCGCCAGCCACATTGCATCCCGCCGCCAGGGCCCCGATGAAAATATGCTCATCGGCTGCCGTCCCCGGCCAGCAGCGGCGTCTTGGCATTGCCTGACGCCACACCCGCATCACCAGGAGCCTCCTTGTGCCGCCGCCGCGACGGTCCAACGATGAGCCACACCACGAAGCCCAGGTACAGCAGTACGCCAGCGATCACGCCGGCGATTGCCCAGGGGGTCTCTGTCAGGTTCTGGGCCGCGGCAACGTACACCAGGTACCTGTGGCCAGCCAGCCAACAGCCGCATTGCCACATGGATGGCTGCTTGTGCGAGGGGTCTGCACATCTAGGGAGTCGGAGCCCATGTGATGCAGCTCCGCTTCAGCGGAGCCCTGGTGCTGGAACGAGGCACGGCAACCACATTCTGCTGAGGTTGCCGGGTCTCAGGCTAGAGTGCACTTGGGCGACGCACCCGTTGACGCCGATGATGACGGAGGCGACGACCCAGGCGCCGACTCGCGTCGCCAGGGAGTTCACAAAGAAGGGCCCCATGATGCGGCGCGACGATGTGAGCATGATCACCTGCAGCGGCATGGCATGACGCCGCGGTGGATCCATCGGAGAGTGGTCAAACAGTTAGCTAATGGCCTCGTCATATCAATACGCCTGCACTGCTGAGTCAAGCAGCCCCCGTGGGCGAGGTCGAGGTGCAGGATGGGGGGCGTGTTTCATCCCTCTTCTCCCACAGGACTCATGGAGGGGCCCCACGGCGCCGGAAAGATAGCCAACAGGAGCGGGACGCCACAAAAAAGGTGCACCGGGATGACGGCAAAGGGCAGCTGGATGGACTGCAGGATGTTGAGCCACTGATTCAGGACGTCCAGCTTGTTGGGCGAGCGCGCCAGGAGCGCCACCAGCAGCGTCGGCGCCAGCGCCACAGAGCGCGTCAGCAGGATGCGCTTCCAGGGCGCCACCTGCGTTGCAGCGGCGCCGCGTGCTTTGTGTTTGTGAATCCTTCAAGGGCCAGCGGTGCTGTGGGGTGCCAAAGCACCAAGCAGGCACGCCAGTCCGACTCTCGTTGGTGTTTCCGCCTGAAGCTGCCCTGCAAGCTCGGATAATGCGCCGTTCAGACTCCGACGGCGGCGCCCGAGGAAGCAAGCTCATCTGAAAAGCACCACCAGGAGCGACACACTTGGTGCTGCGAAAGCAGCTCGGGGCCGCGGAGAAGTGGAGACAGGAGCTGCAGGAGGGACAAGGCACATTGAACCAGGGTAAACAGTGAGATGACAACACCGAGAGAGAACTAGGAGGCACCTTGAGGTTGAGGTAGCCGCCCATGACGAACTGGCCCGTGTAGGTGCCAGTCATCGTTGATGACTGCCCGGCAGCCAGCAGCCCCAGCGCCCAGATGAAGGCCTGCACGCCAGGAACGGAGTTGGGCAAGGCTGAGGCACCAGGTGGCACGAAGTCGTGCCCTGAAGGGCGGGTTTCGATGTTGTGCCTGTGCCAACTTGTGAGATGCCACTGGCAAGAGGCTCTGCCCACGACCAAAAGACTGCGACACAGAAGGCTGGCCCATGCACACTGGCAACTGGAGTGCGAGACTCACCGCAGTGGTGCCAAAGGTGTTGCCGATGTACTTCCCGGCGTTGGCGAGCCCGATGTCCGAGATGCCCTTGCCGAAAAAGGCCTTGGCGAAGACGGTGACCACGAACACGTTGATGAACAGCGACACGAGGAGCGCGAGCGCCGACTCGATGCTGAAGTAGCGCATCGCCTCGCGCTTGCGCGACACGTGCCGCCCCGCAAGGCTCCTGCATCGCAGCATGACCGCGGGTCCAGCCTGGCAGCAGCAGCCGCGTGGACCGCTGACTCTTCTGGCCTGCTGTCCTTGCTGCTGCAGCAGGTGCATGTGCGCAGCATGGCAGTCGTAGGACAATTGGGTCCTTTGCAGCTGTCGCTTGCGTTGCTGCCTCCTCTGGCCTGCTCTGTTGCGCCGCTGCAGCAGGTTCGGCATGTGTGCGGCCCGGGCTCGGGCTCGCACTAGATGGGGTGCGCCACCCAAGAACTCGGGTCAGGAGGAATGGGTCTCCCTGCGATCGTAGGTGCCATCGTCATGCCGCGGGCAGTCGCACCTGCTCTGCACCAGCGCGGAGTGCAGGTACAGGTTGTGGGGCATGATGACAGCGCCAACGATGCCGACCGCCACTGTGACATCCGATGCCGGCAGCCGCGGCACCACCAGGCGCCGCAGGATGTGGCTGACCGACGGCGCCGCGTCCCAGAACATGTAGCCGAAGGAGCCGGCCATGACGGCAATGAGCAGCCCGAAGAAGGCTTCCAGGCGGCGCGCCCCCAGTCGGTCCAGGAACAGGAAGAAGAACGCGTCCACCGCTGTGATCACAACGCCTGCGGAGCCGGTGGTCCGTCTGCTCAGGCTTGACTGGCGCGCGGCAGGAGGTTGCGTTCAGACGTGATGCCAGACGAAAGGAGTTGCATCTCTCGCTGCGGTGGACACGTGGAACGAATCGCGACACCGTGCGGCTCAGACTGTGCTCGCTGTGCCTGCCGGCGCGGTGCTGGCCTGTTCCTCGCGCCCCTGCATGCGGCTGCTTCACTGCTGACAAAGACTGTGCGAAAATGCCAGTGGCCGACAGCAAAGTGCACGCACCTGCCCAGAGCGGGATGTGGCCCAGCGACAGCAGGTTGATGGCAATGGCGGAGCCAATGACCTCCTGGATGTCGCTGCCGATGATGGCGATCTCTGCCATGATCCACAGTGCATAACGCGAGAACGCCGGGTATTCTTCCCTGCAGAAGCAATTACAGTTTGGTTGATGCACGCAAAATCTCGGCAGAAGATGAGCCTTCGCTCGGTCTTGCTAGGGACGCAGCGCCGCTGAAGACCAGCTGCCCAGGTTGCCGTTGCACAGCCTGCAGCAACTGGCTTAGCATGTGCTGCATGGCCAGTCCCACAGGAAATGCAAGAGAGTTGGAAACATCCAGCCAGCTGCCCACCTGCAGACCTCTGCCAAATGGCGACCGGTAGCCACCCCCAGCTTGGCGGACAGCATCTGCATCGCATACCCCTGCAGCGCCAGCCGTCCGCCGTCAAGACAGAGCCTTCCAGGCTCGTCGGTGCATATGCAAGGGGACACAGCAGCGTCCTCTCAGCGCACCGGCGTCGATCGTTCATGCTTGCTGCTTACATCATGGCGTCAGCTGCGGCGTCCTCACGGCGTGCGCACCATGATGGTGCTCCACAGCAGCACCCACAGGATGGTGTACCCCGTCTGCGCGCCCGCCTGCAGGTCGCTCTCCAGGTTGCCCGGATCGATGTACGCGATGCTCATGAGGAAGCCAGGGCCGGTGAAGGACCACAGCGCCTTCCAGCTAAACCAGTTTCTAGGCAGCTCGTCCCCTTGCCAGGCCGGGTCCTCCACGAAGTGTTGCTCCCCATCTGTCGGCGTCCGTCCTGCTTCTCGCAACGTCTCCGGATCCGCGGACACTCCGACATCGCTGTTTGTGCCAGGCGCGAGCGGCTCCAGCTCCGAAGAGGGCTCGGCGTCATCGGGGGGCACTTGCAGCACCGAATTTGCTACGAAATCCACCGCTGATCTGCCCAACGCAAACAGTCTCGCCATGCGTCCCCAGGCAGGGCACTTTTAGCTCTCTGCAACAGCGTTCATAAACTCAAGTATCGCAAGTATCGCCGCATGCCCCTCGAATTTGATGTCTTGGTGAAGTTTATGGTGTAACAAGCTGCTTGCGAACACTTAACAGCTGAACGCCAGGCAGACGAGCGGAGACGAAGCTGGAGCTGCATGCGACACAAGGCATGCACGTGCGATCTGCAACGGGGGCTGCCATCTCGCCACTTTCTCAGCAACCTTGCCCGGTTACGTGTTCCCAGTGTGCTCACACGCGAAACCGCACACGCAGCTACCTCTTTGGCGAAGTCCTCGGCTCCTCGCATTTCGGCATTTGCGGTATCGCAGCATTAACTGCGCAACAAATCATAACTTTTCAACAGGTGTGTTGCATTTGGCTCTCTTAGCTGCCTGTTGCTGTCGTTCCGCGCGGCTGTTGGGGGTGGTGGGCGATTCAGAAAGTGGGGGGCGCCCCACTGTCAGCGAGACTGAGCTGTCTGTCTGCTTACAACGTTCCTGGACTGCAACAGCCCGGGGATGTTCCGCAGCAGTGTAGCTGCAGCTTGCGGTCCCACCAGGCTCACCCGTCTCTGGATGGCCCTAGAATCTGCCTGCCACACCGCCTGTTATAGCCGACTTGGGGCAGTACGCTGGTCACAGGATCTTGGGTTGCTGCTTGCTGAAGACAGGACCCTTTCAGCAACTCCTGTGCCTTCACGAAGGACTGACAAGCAGGGTCTTAGGGACCACACTGCCCCTTTGACGCAGTCGTTTGACGCAGTCCTGCGGCGTTAAACAACGGCAAAGCGCCAACCTGATGTTGCGGTGTTGCTGACTGGCTGCGCTTTGTTGCTGTGCAGAGACCATGGGTTGCCCAGCATGCGGCGACGCCTGCCAGTGCCCGGCGGGCGAGTGAGTGGTGTCGACTGACGCTCCCCTGCAGTGCTGAAATATGCCTGAGTGATGGAGGTCCATGCTTGCCAACATCCGCCTTGATTTCATCCAGAAGACTGAACGGTGTTGCAGGTGCAAGTGCAACCCATCGGAGTGCACCTCAAAGCAGTCCTGCGGCAAGGCAAACTGCGGGTCAGTCACAAGTCCATATTGCATCATTGTGGATTTTCATGCTATCGCAGCACTGGCATGACGCCTTGCGCTGCTGTCCTCTGCATGATCATGTACTCACACTATTCATGTGTCTGATGCGCAGCTGCGGGGACAACTGCAATTGCGGTATGTTGCATCTGGCTGCATGTTACTCACTTGCTTGCATGTGTGCATGTGCATATCATATTATTGGCTGAAGGCGGCGCCCCTCTTTATCCTAGATTTATCCACCTGCTGTGCCGCAGGCGCCAAATGCACGTGCGGCAAGTGTCCTAGCAACTGAGCTTGCATCAGAGAGGAAAGTTAGCCGGGTGACAACGCTGAGAATGCGAGAGCAAGCGCAGACATCTCCAAGAAGCCCGTCCCGTCGCCACGACACATCAGCAGCTTGTTTTGGGACATGAGACTATCAGCTAAATCCTTCAGCCGCCTGAGAATTTGATTCACACTTGGCATCAGAACGGAGCTTCCAGCCGGTGGTGTTGCAGCTTGTACGTTGACCGTTGACCAAGGTACTACCCTGTGAAACAATGAGTTGTACAAGTACCTGAGATCCACAATACCTAGACCACTCCGTTCTACGTATTGGGTACTCAAAGTTCGACGTTTGGTGGCTCGGTTTGTGAAGCCGGCTTCAATTTCGAAGCGGCACTGAACGCTGCTGATATGCCCTGTTTGGCCTTGCTGAACAGCGGCGCAGCCACAGCAGCTGTCTTCTCCAGCGCGCTCTGCACATCACAACATGGACATTCATCAGGCCTTTCACTTGTCATCTCATCACCAAGCTGCATCACGAACAACTATGTTTTTTAACTGCTAGAGATCAGCATCCGCTATACACAAACGACAAGGGCTGTGCATCATCACACTGATGACCTCTGCTCGCACACTTGCGCACAGCTCCGACACACTCCTGACTCAACAACGCTACCAAGCTAAGGGAATAACAGCAACACACGCCCTGCTGCAGTTGCACGGGGTGCGGGCTCACCTGAGAGGCGTCCGCCATGCGCTGCTGCACATTTTGCAGCACACTAGCCGCGGTGGGTTTTGACGGCGGCCCGCTGTCCTCGTCCTCGTCCTCATCTTCATCCTCGTCGCCGCCACCACCGCCGCCGGCCATCGCCATCGCCTCCTCCCTGTTGAATAGCGACCCCTTCATCCCCGTGCCCTGTGCGCACACAGACGGCGCGTGGAGGTGGGGCTACCTCATGTGTGCCCAGCAGACGAACTGGAACTCGGTAACTCTGCAATGGCAACAAGCTGGGAGGCGGCTGCAGACCGCTGCTGGCTGCCGGCTTGTTCCCTTGCCGCTGCCTCTTTGCCAGCATGTCATAGGAGCAGCACGTCATAGGGCAGCACGTCATAGGAGCGGCACGTCATGATAGCAGCCAAAGACTTGAAGCTTGGCAAGACCCTACTTCCTGGCCGTGCGGCTGCCACTCAAACGCAGTTCCGCCAACGAAGCGATGACACTGCGGTGCGGAAGATTACGATCGGGGCTCCTTCACGACTGCGGGAAGGGCCGGTGCAATACCTGCATGCTGGCCATCATGCGCTGCATGTCCAGCTCCTTCTTGTCCACCATCTTGAAGGGCGGCCCCGGCTTGCGCCCCGCCGGCAGCTTTGGCGCCGGCCTGCTGCACGCCGACGTCTCCTCCCGGCACAGCCACTTGGTGACCGTCTGACGCCCGGCGTCACCCTGCGACATTCAGGTTCGCGCCGTTGGTGTTGACAGCAGACAGGGGCTGGGCTTCCCGACCCCAGGATCCAGCGGCGGCTGCTCTGCGTCCACCACAGATTCGCAGTGAGCCCTTGGCGCCGGAGCCCAGGCTCGCAGCTGGAGCTCGGCACCTCCACCCTCCGCGGCAGCTGCAGCCCACGTTGCAGAGGTGCCGCGAGGCACCTCTGCCGCCGCCGCGGCTTGTCCAGGACAGCAAGCCGGGCGTCTGCACTGTCGCCTCTTTCGCCGCGCCGCTAGCAGCTGCTCAGGAGTCAAGCGCCTTTCGAAGTAGCTGCCCCAGGTCGAAATGCGCCGACCCCTCCACAGCGACAACTCCCAAGCTTCGTCCCTACACTCTTTCACTGCAGCAGCACAGGAGTGGCCTGCCTTCCACAGCAGCTCTCCCAGATCGGTGTCTCGGTCGCCCAGCACCTCCTCCGCCGCCTTCGCAATGGTCTTGCACTCCGACCCGCACACACCCGGCTCCGGCTGCTCCACCAGTTCCAGCCTGCCGCCCTTCTCCACCTGTCATGCCATGAGGGGTGTGAGGCTGGTATGGCGTTGACAGGGAAATGTAGGCTAAACTTTTTAGATGCACTCCGACCCGCGCACGCCCGGCTCCGGTTGCTCGACCAGCTCCAGCCTGCCGCCCTTCTCCACCTGCCGCCCATTGTTGTTTTTCGAAAGGGATCCATAGTTGGTGCTTTTGGCTCAAGGGACAGCGCTGCCGCCAGTAGGCGTTCAAAACGCGGGCTACAAGTTGCAGTTGGAGAGTCTGCTGGATTTGACAGCCCAACGCCACGGCCAGCGGCTGCTTGTTACCGCGCCGTCCGGTGCATCACACGCTACCCCTGACAACTGCATTGACCGCAGCACAGGCAGGTGCACATGCTAGGCATCGACAGCATGGTGACCATCCCGGCCGGTCTGATGAGTAATGGTTGCGCCCAGCATGTGTGTCTGGTGACGCACCAGGTCAATCTTGGTGATCCATTCGCCCTCCGGCGCCACGGGATCGGTGAGCTTCTCGATCGTCTCCAGGATCGCGATCTCACTCAGCTGCGCGTCGGCCAAGCGCCGAATCACTAGCAAGCCTTTGTACGTGCAGGGCCAGGCAGCGGGCGAGGGTTGACGTCAGTCACGAAAACTTGAAAATTGGTAATGACCAGCAGCCAACAGCAAGAACAGCGACACACAATGTTGTTGCTTGTGTTGCATAACACAAGCGATGACGAACATCATCAAGGCACACGACGAGGGGAATGGGGGTGTGCCCAACTCCAACGCACCTTCTTGCCGGGCCTGACGTCATCCCGCAGCGCCTTGATCTGCCTGTGCGCATTCTTCGCGAGAGCCTCGCAGACCCCACACCTGTGCATCCGGAATGCGGCATTTCGCAGGCCTGATTGGTTGAAGACTTGAAGTGCGGGTCGCTCAATCCTGTGCAGCATTGCGCGCCTGATGTATGGGATGTCACTGCGCACAGCTCGCTCATCTGCCCCAGGGAGAGTGTAGCCCGTCGACACGGCGAGGAAGCCCAGTGCAGCGACTGCGGTTGTAAATGCTCTCATGCTGCTCCAGCTGACAACAGACTGTCCAACTGATCCGACGGCTGATGTCGGTAACCGAACAAGACTCGTCTGGGAAGACCAGTGCGCCCTCCTTCAGCGCATATACGACACGCGGTGGCAAGCACACTTGCTTGATGAGGTTGTAAAACATACCGCAAACGTTTGCATGTCGCATCATGACGCTTCGAGAACCCCTGGGGCTTTGCCGTGATTAATCCGGCGGCGATTGCATGAGCAGCAACTAGCGTGCTTACCTGTAGCAACGGAGATATACACTGAAGCGCAGGCAGGTGGAACGCAACAATCAAGTGTGGTCGGCCAGGCAAGCACACAATCATCGAATGCACCGAATTAGAGGAAGCGCCTGAATCGAGGGGTACTGTGTGCGCGCAAGGCGGCGGCTGCGAAAGTTCACAACAACGGAGACGAGCTCAAAGCGCAGGCGGCTGCAACATGTCAAGCAGATGTTGAGCCATCGGATGTGATGCGGGCGAGCAGGGCGCCTTGGTATCAGGCTTGCTGCCCCATGCGAGGCGGCGGAGGTGCTGGTACACCTGCAGGCAGCCCCAGGATCCGCCAAGGAGCGCTGAAATTCTAATTTTTGGCATGTCTCTTATAGAGAAGGCCTGCAAGTCCCTCTGAGACTCCAAGCATGAGTGCTGAACCTGTGGTCCAGGTTTCCGGTCATTACAACATGTAATAGGCGAGATTGGAATAGGCGCATTCAAGACACAGCACGGGAGCGTTCCCAGGCGCCGAGCGAATGCTGAAAACTGAGGAAGATTCTGATCCCACCCTGATCGCATAAATCTGTCGCACATGGAGCTCCAATCTCCGCTCCAGCAAGGCAACTCGCTGGAGGGTGGCATGCACGCGCAGCTGCAGCCTGGAGCACTGGCAGATAATGAAACATTGTATTGCTGAGGCCAGAGACGGAAAACCAATGCAAACTCAGCGGCTGAGGGTCCGACGTCAAGCATCATCGGTCGCTGAGGTACTGAAATCTAACGAAGGGGTTTGTTTGGCGGCCCCGCACAGGGCCACCTTGCCGGCGGGCTTGCATGCCGTGCCTCGCGGGGTGCTGAAGGACACTGCTCGGTCGCGCAGCCAGTGCAGGATGCGAGCGGCTCAGAGCGGCATCAAAGTCTCCAATGACGTGGCGAAGGAATATTGGCTGAAACTGCTCAACGATCTCCCGGCTGGCAATGATCTGCTGGCTGCAGGGCGCCCCTCGAGGCCCAGCGGCGCTCTGGGCGCCGCTTCTACTCGGAGTGGGTGACTTGAGGGGGACGGCGGAGGCCGCCTTGGTCGCTCGCCTTGGTCGCATATGTAGTGTTTATTCTGCCGGCTTTGGCTGCGGCGGGGCGGCGGCGGCGGCCTTCTTGTCGCTCTTAGCCAGCTGGCGGTAGCGCCGCAGGCCGCATGCATTGCACAGCAGCTGCCCGCCGGCGCGCCGCCAGGTGGGCGTGTCTGTCTCGCCGCACGCAGCGCACACCTGCGGCCAGCAACTGGACCGGGTCGCATGCTGCGCTGCACCATGTTGCTGGGGCAGGCAGCCAGAAGCTGCCCGTCCCTTTTGCTTACATGACCCCTGGCACAGCAATCTGCACCCTGACTCAGATCGACCATGGACCTGCCCCCAGGGTTTGCCAGCAGAAGGGGCGGCAGACCGCACTGGAGCGCTGGACGGCAGGCGTCAGGAACCCACTCACCTGGGAGTTTGCATGGGCCACCCTGCAAACAGTGACTGCGACAGTTCTTGCATGCTGGTGCGCACCTGGCTCGTGTCGCGGGGGCTGCCGCCCTGACTGGCCGCCTTGCCGCGCTGCTCCAGGTTGGCAGATGCTGCGCGCTTCCTGTTGGCGGCAGCAATGACGGCTTCCGTGTCTGAGTTCAGGCGGCCGCCGCCCATATCCGGCGCCGAGCGCGACCAGCCCTGTAGGAATACACAGGAGAAGATTTGAAACGTGCGCATTGGGCCAGCTGAGCGTCTGGCGCATTGTGCAGAGGCTGTGCACCGGACACTGCCCGAAGCTGCCGAAGCTGCCACGGATACGAACAGCGGGGAGAATCCTAGCCGACTGTGTACGAGACAGGAAGCGTGATGAGGAGAGCTGCAAGGCTGTTTGAAAAGGCTTCCGCACCAGGGTGGAGGAGGCAAACATGGAGGCAGGGCAGGCCGCGTGCTGGGCGAAGGTCGAGGGAGCAGGCTGGCGCTGCAGCCCGCTGCTGCACAGTGATGGGTCTGTAGCGTTCAGTTGGCCGGCGCCCTGCGAGTTTTAGATGCAAGCTGCGTCAGCAAGGCCGCAATTCACGTGAGACCCATTCGTACACTTGTGGGGACGCCAGAAGCTGCAATGCAGCCCAACAACGCTGCAGCACTGCTGCTGCGGCGCACGCGCCACGCCGCCAACAGGCATGCAAGCTCGGGTGCCAAAGTGTTAGCACCTCCCACTACAGAGGGAGTGCTCGCCTGCGAAAGCTGGGGGTTGGCAAGCGGGAAGCCGCTGGCGCCGCGGCCGGGACGCGGCTGCACCGCCTGGAAGCCGCCGCTGCCGGGTTGCGGCGCGTGCAGCAGCCGTGCCAACTGCTCCTGCTGCAGCCGCCCAGCCTGCAGCCGCTCGGCATGCATCGCCTGCAGCTGCTGCTGCTGCCGTTGCTGCTCGGTGAGCCACTTCATAGGGCCAACCGGCGGGGCATCGGCGCCGAAGCTGGGCCGCGGGGCAACGGCCTGCGGGGGGTCAAAGCCCCCGGCCAGGAACGGCTGGGAGGCTCCCGGAGCGCTGGCGGCGGAGAACGCCGCAGCCCAGCCGGCCTGCTGGGTGGCCAAGTACTGCAGGGGGTCCAGCCCCGGCGGCGGCAGCGACCGCGGGACGCCGCCGCCGCCACCGCCGGTGCTGCTGCCGCCACCGCCGTCGCCGCCGCCACTGCGCAGCGGCACCGCCTGGGCCTCCTGCCACATCTGCATAACGGACTGCACGGCGGCGGTGCGGCCCTGCTGCGCCGCGCTCAGGTACGCCATTGCAGCGTTGTGCTGCAGGGTCTCCTGCTGCTCCGCGGCCTGCTGCAGGGCCTCCTGCGCCGCCGCCTGCTGCATGAGCGCCGCCTGTTGCGCGGCTGCCGCGGCGCGCTGCTGCCACTGCACTGCCTGCTGCGCCGCCGCCTGCTGCTGGACCGCGTGCAGCGCCCGCCTCTCCGCCGCCTGCTGCGCCTGCTGCTGCTGAGCACGGTCCAGCTGCCACTGCGCCGCGAGCACCTCAAGGCTGCCAGGCATGCCGCCCAAGTCCAGGCCCACCGCATGTTCCCCGCCGCGTCGCACTGATGCGACTGTCATGGAAGCAGCCAGCGTCGGAGGCGGCAAGGGCCTGCCCATGAGAGACATACCTTAGTCTCAGCAGAGTCACTAGAAATACATTGCATCTTAGACATAGATTTAAGGGTGTGTGTTCCAGAACCTTGCCACGGGCAAACCCTGAGCCCGCGTTCAGCCCCTGAGGCCATATAGCTCATCATATCACGATGCATTACACTCGCCATGCTCCAGGAGACTGATACCGCGAGTTGCGGGACCATGCTGACCGAGCGCTATGTGAGAATGTGCACCAATTCAGACAACGGAGCTTGCGGAGAGGGGGAGGGAGTGCGTCATCACCTGGGAACAGAAGCAGGCATACGGAGGCATTCCGGCTGCGAGCTCCCGAGCAGGCTGCCCTGCGACGGGCTGCAAGCGCCCGCGCCGCTCATGCTGAGCATCAGGCCGCCGCCGCCGCCGCCCTGCTGCTGCTGCTGGGCCAGTATGATGCACAGCTCCGCGGAGCTGCTGCTGCTGGAAGGCAAGTTGTCTGCCGCCCCCGACCCCGCGGATCCGCCGCTATGCAGGGCGGAGGCTCCGCCGCCCTGCAGCACGCAGCCGACGCTGGCTTCAGGGGAGGCGGTGCGCGGAGAGGCGGCCAGGCTGCCGGGCGCGCTGCCAAAGGTCCGCAGCCCCGGCGGCACCGCCCCGGAGCCGAGGCGGGACAACGGCGAGGAGGAGGGCTGCCACGCTGGCGGGCTGGAACCTGTGGACCGCGCCGGGCGCACAACGCCGGGACGTATGGCCACTGGGCGCAGCACCGGGCTGTCTGTTGCGCCTACGGCGCCATGGGCGACGAAAGGGCGGCCGCCCTCGGGATTGGGCTGCGCGCCGCCGCCGCTGCCGGTGTCGGAGGATTGGGCGGGTGACGTGCCGGACGGTCGGCTCTCCGGCGGCGTGCGCGAGCGCTGCTGCAGCGGCGGCGGCAGCGGCGGTGGCGGCGGCGGCGGCACCTGCCATGCAGGCACCTCTGCTGCCTGATGCCAGCCAGACTCGGCTGGAGAGGGAAGCAGCCGATCGTTTCGTGGCTCTGCCTGCTGCGAGGTCACTTGTCTGAAGTGCTTAAGCTGCTGCAGCGTGCGGGGCTGCGGCGGCTCGGCCGGAGCCGTGCGATCCCTGGCAACATCCCTGGCAAAATTTGCGAGCGCGCCGCTGGCCGACACGCTGCGCATGCTGACACTGGTGGACGCGAACTCGAACGAGGCTAGGCGCAGGCTGTCCTGGCCGCCGGACGGCAGTTGTTCGGCGGCAGGCGATCCCTCCCGTGGATCGTCAGGGGTGACTTCCTCGGCCGTTGCTGCCAAGGGCCCCGCGACGGTGGCTTCGTCGCCTGGCGCTGACTGTTGTCGGTCGGCGCCCGGCTGCTCATCGGGCTGCATGTCATTGCCCGTGGCTGCCCGGTGCTGGACAGCGCACCTGGCAGGTTGCAAACATCAGTGGAGTTGTCGGAAAGCTGCTAGAAGCACAGCAGAAATGTATATGATGTGTAGATCGCGGCCAATTGTCAAGGGCTGCGCAGGAAGACGTGATGAGGGCAGCTATTGCACCTGGAAAACTGTCCCGCCCGCAACGCGTTTTGGGGCCGAACGCCCGTCCACGACCAGGCCGGCAGTTGTGCGGTCCTGGCGCAGCCCAGCACGAATAGTCGTCGACTGTGGCGCGATCGCACTCCAGGTACCGGGGCGGATAAGTTTGTTTCACGCGTTCGGCGTAAGTGACAAACGTCACAGATCTGTGACGTCAGTTACTAAGGCTAATTTCGCCATTAAATCGCCATTAAATCGTGGGCAGGGGGGATATTGCGTCTTCACGCATACATGGTTGCAACCAATTGAAGAAGTGTATTTTCAATAGACACCTTGTGTCAGTACCGTTTCGGGTCCGGCAGCCTGCTGAAAGCCCCTGTGACTTCCCCCGGACCAGCCCTATGGGCATCCACGGCCGCATGTGCCGGTAGCGCTGCGCCGCATGACCAGCTGCGGCAGCTCCTCCGCTCGCGGCCGGACCAGAGAGCCACATGCTTCGGCCGCCGGTGGCAGTGCCGGCACCGCACGGCCTCTGCCAAAGACACTCTGGCGTCAGGCGACCAGCACGCGGCACAGCCCCGGGTGCACCTGAGCGTACAGCCGCGTGTACGGCACCTTCTCGCCGTCCACCACCATCCACGTATCGCTGCTGACCGGCTCCATGGCCAGCGCCGTCACCTGCACACATTCTCAACAAGGTGTGCCTGGCAGATAGAAAGAGGCTGTCACCATCCAGGTGTTGCTGCTGACCGGCTGCGTGGCCAGCGCAGTCCCGTATAACACCGCAAGAGCATGATCCTGGGGCAACATGAATGGGGGACCGCACATGCTGCGATAATGGCAGAGCGACCTTGTGGCAGTGCAGCCGGCCAGGCCCGACACGAGTGCTGGCCCCAGGCACAACAGCATTCCTTCCTCAGGGCATGGCACGCTTGCACGCAGGAGTGCCACTCTTGGCCCCGCGCCAGAACAAGCCTTCGATGTTAGTTGTCGCCCGATGAGCTGCAGACAAAATCATTCGGTTCGAACCAATGCCGGTACCTGGCGGTAGTTTAAAATTGGCAGATCCAGGTGGTCGCCGTTCTCGCTCTTGATCATGAACTGCAGCCCCTGGAAGCGCGATGCCTTGCCGGTTGAGATGACGTCCAGGCAGCCTGCGGGCACAGCAGTGTTTGAGGTTTTCCCCGGGGGAAGGGGGGGGGGGTGTGTGGTGTGCTGGTGACGGCCACAGACACAAGCATGCGGCAGCAGTCGTCACGTAATTGCAGCTTTTGAACTGCACCGCATGCCCTGCGCTCGGGAAGAAGGCGTGGCTTCTGTTCGAAGAATTGCTTAGAGTTGTTACACACCTGTGGCGAGGCCGGAGCGGGGCGCGATGTGGTAGGTCATGTCCAAGAACGGCAGAGCGCACGCGGCAAACAGCGTCACGTCCTCGCTGGGTTGCTGCTGCCAGCCCTGCGGCGCGGGGCAGACACCCAGGCGCCGTGAGCCGCATGTCGGGAACGCGGCAGGGTGTGCCCCCAGTGGCGGCGACAAAACCCTCAGCAGCGGCAGGTTGCATGCGGCAGGGTGCATGAGGCGTACGCGGGGGCGGCTTCGCCAAGAAGCAAGCACGCAGGCGAGGCATGCTGCGAGTCAGGAGGTTGCATCCAGGGCAAGGAGAGTTCGGAGGTATACCCTGGAACCTGCAAGGCCCCACGAGGCTTCCCACCTCTGGCAGCCGGCCCTCCGTCCAGGCGGAGCCTTCGCTGAACAGGTCGTCCAGCAGCGGCGTCGGCGGCCCGCCGGCTGCGGTGGCGGCSSGTCCCGCCGACGCCGCCGACCCCGAGGACCGCTCCGGCGCGGCGCCGCCTGCATCGCCGGCCCGCGCCGAGCTGCCGCTGCCCTGCCGCAGGTCGTTGGTGCCGATCGGCTGCGCCTGCTCCTGCGCCTGCACTCGAGCGACTCGAGCCGTCAGCAGGCAGGGGAGCCGAGTGGCGCAGCGAGCACAGGGTCGCAGGGCTGCAGTTCACACGACGGGAGGAGAATGGTGCCCTTCTCGAAGGTGGGCGGCGACGGGGCCGCCTGCTGGAGGCAACGACCCCAATCAATGGCAGTCGCAATCAGCAGGCGGCACACGGGCTGTGTGGCAGTTTCAAGAGGACACAGGCTGCGACTGCGGCGGTCGCTGCGGCTGCTCCTGGTGGGGATTGCTGCATGGCCGAGCCGGCAGCTGGATGCACCACCGGCGATGGAAGGGGACAGTCATGCCGTTGACAGGTGCCAGAACAGATTTGTGTAAATCCCTGACCTGTGCGGCGGTTGCTGCGGTTTGGCCGTGGGCGGGCGGGCGCACCTGAGACTTGCGCGGTGTAAGGAGTTGTGAGGCGCTCGGCTGGTTAGCCTATACGCCCTCATGAACATGCGGGATGCCTTGCTCTGGTGCGACAGCTGCTGTGAAGCGTGCACACAGGAGCGTGGCCAAGCGCATGTGTCACCAACATGATGGCCTGAGACTCGAACAAGCTTCCAGCCGGTCTGCACCTGCTGCGCAATGCTCGTTGCGGCCTGACTAGCGGGTAGATACGCCATGCGGCAGCGGTGCGAGTGCTTCGTCAGGATCTCGTAGAGTGCGCCCAGTGTAAAGCGCATCGGCCCCATCCACCTGCAGGTGCAGTGACATGACGAAGCGGCCTGCAGGGGGTGGTGGCCGACGGACGAGAAGGCTCTGATCGCAAGACACTGGTTGTCGTGTGCCTGCCAAGAGGCCCGCAAGTGCCAAATTGCACGGCCGCCCCAGACTGCGCGCGCCAAGCTTGCAGCGTACATGTGCCCCACCTGAGGTGCTCTGTGCCGATGTCCAGATTGGCTATGAGGCCGAAGGTGATCGACAGGAAGGCGTAGCGCCGCGCGTGCGGCGGCTGCAGCACGCTGAAGATGTCCATCGGCGCCTCCCGCCCCTGAGCCGATTTCGCAGGCCTAAGCATGCAGTTCAGGGGTGCTGCTCTCCTGAGCCCGCCTGGAGGGCAGGCGGCGCCAGCGGCAGCGGCGGAAGTAGCGGCAGACAGCGGCCACCAGCTGACCAGCTCTGAGCTGAGCACTCACAGGTGTGCGTCGTGCAGGGCGCGCGAGGGCTGATGGAGCTCATGCTGTGGGTGCTGGGCGCATTGGCAGAGACCACCAGCGCCTACGCAACAGTTTTTGGGGGCACAGCCTCCAGCACTGGGGTCCCAACAACACCAACCTTGATGACAGCGTGCAGCGCGGTTGGCAGGTCCCACATGCCGGTGTTGGCCGCCAGTGCATTTGCGGAGCCCGCCGGCAGCTGCGCCAGCGGCACCTTGGCTGCCTCCTGCCAGTCCGGCCGCCCCAGCAGCCCCTGCGCATGGGTGAATGTCACGTTCGATGGTGCTGCGCTGGGGTGTCAAGGACAGGCACGGTGAGTGTCTCGCAAGAGTCCCTGATGCGGGCAAGCGTCTCATATCAGTATTGTTCGCATACGGCCGGGCCTACTTTTTCGCCCGACAAGCCGGCTCCAAAGGCCAGCGACAGCAGCTTCGCTGGCCACCTCATCTCTCACCAGCGATCCCTGCCTCTGCTGAGTGCGAACAACAGCACATTGTCTGGCGCCAGGCCACACCATCCCGCAGGTATGGCGACCCTAAAGCCAAACCTTGCCTGATTCTCACAGGATCTTCACAGATTCGACGAGACAGCCTCATGCACAGTGCCGTCGTCGCCCAGTCATTGCCCGTGAAGAGCAGCGGACAATGATCTAGTTTGTTTTGGTTAGAGTCACAAACTTTCCTGCAACGCCTCGTGCACGGTGCCGTCGCCGCCCATGAAGAGCAGCGCGTCGCAGGCCGCCAGGTCCAGGCCCGCCACGAAGTCCCCGGCGTCGCCCGCGCGCTGTGTCACGTGCAGCGTGTGCAGCACGCCCGCCGCGTCGAGCGTGCGCCGCACAGTGGCCTCGTACAGCTTCTTGGCGCTGCGGCAGGCAACAGCGGCCGTTCCAATCCTGAGCTGCTCTGCCGCTCACGACCCGGCATAGATTGCTGTCCGCACGCAAGGTGGCTGTGTGAACGCACTGTCGTGACATAGCCGTGCGTCCGTGGTCACTTGCCGTGGTCATAAGAGAAGCTGAGAAGCCCACACAGCATGCACAGCGCCAGCGCTGCCAAGCGCGCCGCAAGGCCGGCCCGCCGACTGCACGCAGGGCAGCGTCGCTTGCGGTGCCCGGGGCGGAGGAGGCACTCACGTGCCGCGGCCGCTGACGGGGTTGAGGATGATGACCATCCGCCGATGCCGTTCTGCGGCCCGCGTCACCGCGCGCAGCCGCACCGCATGCACAAAAGCGCGCGCCTCCGTGATGGAGTGGCATCGGTACACGCCTGTCTGGGTCAGTTTCCGCGTTGGCTTGGCGCTGGCGGCGCCGCGTAGCGGGCAGTACCACACCCGGAAGGCGTCCGAGCCCTCGGCCTGCGCGCCGATGACCTCGCCGCCCGCAATCTGCGCGTGCGGCAAGCGCGCGCCTTTGGCCGCGATGGGGCGTCGAGACACAAGCCTCCGCAGCAAAGTGATTCTGCACTGCGCGCGCTGATTCAAAGCCGGGGCAGGCGAGCGGTTTGCAGTTGCTTACCTGCACATTTGCGGGCTTGCTCCGGGAGCAGCAGGACAGGCACGAGGCAGCGGTCGACTGCCGCTGCACCTGCGCCAAACGCATAGCAGCAAGGTCACTCAGACTGGACTCGTCAGTGGCCACGCAGCCTGAGCACCAGACGCAGATTGCCGTTCCAGGACCTCACGTTGCGGGTCACGAAGCTGAAGGAGCCGTCCGCCTGCACAGAGGCAATGCCGCTGGCGCCACCAGGCCCTTCTACATGCACGCTGTGCTCTCCCAGACTGTGGTCCCCACCGCTGACTGCCAGCAGCTCTGCGTCTCGCGATGAGTCCTCCGTGAGGTTGAACGGCTCACGGACGTCATTCATCGCAGGCTTTTTAGGCCGCGAGCGTTCCGAGGCTGGGCAAGGGATCGAGGTGTTGGATCCGGGCGTGGCCCTTGCACTGGAGTGTTTCGAACCGCATCGATTGCCTGCAGGCTATCTCCGCATGCTCTGGAATTGCAGAAAGCTGTAAGAAACCTCCGACTATCGGATTTTTGCACCCAACTTTCTGTCTGACACCGTTGTCTGACAGCGATTTCGGATGAAAGCTGGTACCAGCTGGTCCGAGTCAAGTGGTGAGTCCGCCTGATCAGCGGGTTCGTAGTCGGCTGCCATCACAGAGAGCGCCCGGCCGGCGCCGCATCAGGGGCGCTGGTGTCGATCGGCGGGTCATGGAACGCCGAGCGCGCCGGCAGTGCCCCGCTGCTGACCCCCCAGGCGTCCATGGACCTCTGCTGCCCGCCTGATGAGCCGTTGCCTGCCTGGGCCTGGGTCTGGGTCTGGGTCTGTGACCTAAGGTCCTCTTGCGGCAGAGGTGCTGACGGCTGCTGCCGGAGCGATGCCGCCTGCGGCGGCTGCAGGCCCGCAGCGAGCTGCAGTTTGATGTGCGGCAACGCTTGCAAGAGCAAGGCGAACTGCTTGGAGGACACCACTGCGAAGACGCAAAACAGATCCGTGAGCCATTGGCACGAAGTACATGATCACAAGAGTTGGAGGCGAGCCATCAGATGCCATCAATACAGAATTATCACGATACACTCTATTGTGGTCTCATGTTCTACTGCGTTGACGTGACTGCTCGTAGTGACTTGTTTCGCAACACAGAGAAGTAGTCGAGAAGGAAGCTCGTGTCCGAGTCCCGCTGTCACCTTGCATGGCCTCCAGCAATGCCTCGAAGTCACGCAGCTGCCCTGCCGCCTGCTCCGCGCCGGCCGCAAGCGCAATGAGTGTCTCTGCCTGCTTAGCATTGTCCTCCTGCACCTGCGGACGCGTCCACAAGCGGATGTCAGTTCTTTCAGTGTGGTTTTAACACCCTGAAGGTGGCTGGCAGTTGGGGGGACCCCTTTGCATTGGCATGGATCATGAAGCCGCGACGCCTAGAAGCTTCAACTGTGCTGGTCCGAGCGCCAGGTCTGGTTTGCGAGCGGTGTATTCTTACAGCAGCAGCCACCGTCTCAACGTTGCGTTGCTGTCCAATCAATCGGTTCCAGCCCCTGTACAACGGTTCGCCACCAAGCGCCTGTGGTGCGCCGACCCGCAGCCCGCCCCGCAGCCCCTGCGGGCGCCTCCTGCACATCCCGCCGCCGCCGGGTCGGCTGCCCCTGGTCCCAGTCCTTGGTTCGCTATCCGATGCAGATAGCAGCTGCCCAATGCTATGCAGACAGTCAGCCAGAATATGCAATTGTCGAAGCTCACCTGCCGCAGGGAGGTTCGCAGGTCCCGTGAGGAGACCCGCACGCGCAGCTGCAGTTTGCTCAGCTCTTTCCGCGCCTGCGCCAGCACCGCTGCCTGCTGCGCAGCCACCAGCTGCGCGGAACTTGCCTGCCCCGCCGCCACCGGCGACGGCAGCCCCGCTGCCTGGTCCCTGCAGCGTTGGCGGGCACCGTGTCAATAACTGCTTTAGGGTCACCCACGGCAGTGGGAACAGTGGCACAGTCAGCAACAAGGGGTGGCACATGTTGTGCTTAAGAAAACGTTGACAGCTGAAGAGATTTGCTGTAAATGTGGCTGGTAGACGTATGCAGAAGAACTGCCTGCCTGCCACTTTCTAGCGCTTACGAAGCAAGCAGATGCCTTCTGGGAATGGCCCCGGCGGTAGAATTACCTGCGCCTGCGCAGCCAGCTCAACAGCGTGCCGCACAGCAGCGCCAGCATGACGGCCCACAGGCCGCCGCGCTCCAGGGCATAACTGCCCAGTAATTGCTGTCGGGACGGCGCCGCCGCCGCTGGCGCCGCATCCAGGTGCTGCACAGGCTTGTGCCGCCCGCGCCACCTGTTCGCCTGCTGCGCTGGCTGCTCCGCTGCGAGCCGGTGTTCGGTCACGAAGGCCGCCGAGGCGGCGGCGTGTTGCATGTTACGCGTCAGGGACGTGATCTCATGGCCCACTCCGGCGAGCAATGCAGCACCCTGCAGCGGCAGGTTTCAGAGGAGATCAAGAGCCCTCGTCATGCTGGCTCCAACGCTGCTTGATAGACCTCCTTTCAGTGAATGAATCATTCACCTCTCCAAGCAAGCCACAGCTGGCCTGATCATGGGGTCCTCACTGTGAGAATTGACCAGCTGCCGTGCTGCCAGCCTCAGGTCGATTCACCTGCAGCAGCTGCAGCAGCGCTTCAGCGCTCTCCCGCGCGCTTTCCTCTCGATCTAGCAGTGTATGGATTCCCTCCGCGAGGTCGTTGGCTCCGGCGCTGCTGCCTGCCGCTGCTGCGCGTTGACCAGAGCCGCATTGCCGGAGCCGCGCGGCGCTGCAACTTGGACGCGAACGAAACGATGCTGCCTTTGGAGGGTGAGGAGCTGGTATCAAAGTCGCCAAGCCCTGCCCGAGTTGATGTAGGGCCTGCATTCCAGCCAAGTCTAAGGCGCACTCGTCAAATCGATCTGAAGGGAGATGTGCCGCTCGGCTATAACAGGATGTAGCGCTTCACACAACCGCGCTGATGAAACGCAGATGTGAATGCGTTGGTGCTTGCTGGGGAATCGAGCCGCATTGGCGATCTTTGACAAATCGCAGATCCCAAAATGTCGACATGCCACATGTATTCTGCCATTTGCGTCTGCAAAGGCAGCCGCGCAGACTGCGTCTGTCAGTCCGCAACGATGGCAGACACCGAAATGCCTGACGCGGTAGCGCCAGCTCCAAGCGCTGATACCGGGCCCGCAGATCAAAACGATGGCAGCGGCGCAGCGCAGAAGCCTGCATCTGGTGCTCGGCCTGTGGACCCCGAGCAGCGCTTGACGGCGAAAGAGAGCAATGGACCGCTTCAGAAGCCACAGCAGAAGGCGATGATGCCGCCAACCATGCGGGCACCGCCCCCTAAGTTCAGGGCGCCGCAGCCAGTGGCGCCCAAGCCTGCCGCAGACGATGCCGAGGTCGCAGGTGCGGCTGCCCAGCTGCGTCAAGGCCCAGATGTGGCCGCATGCTGTGCATATTCAAGGACAATTAAAGCAGAAATGGTCCACACGGCAACCACGCTCGTTGTCAGCCGCAGCTCGTGCCAAAGCGCGCACGCTTGCGGTGAAGGCGGCAGCGGCTGCCGCCAAGTCCTCGCTGCCCGCGCAGCGCGAACGAGCCGTTGCAGAGGCAGCTGCAAAGGTGGGCAACCTGTATCTCCAGCGCTGGCATCCCAAATCAATGCATGACCTGCCGACTGCTCTGCTGCGCTCTGCTGCGCAGTGTGCCGATGATCTTCGACCGGCCCAGTACTTTGTCAAAACCGTGCTGCCCTATACGTTGCATGCCCAATAACCACATCAGTGTCGACTGCATGTGTCGCTGCAGGCATATGCGGCCCATCAGCCAGCGGTAACTGAGCCAATGCAACCCACACCGGAGGTGCCCGCTGGTGATGAGACCAGTGCCACCGAGGCGCCGCAGCAGCCGCAGCAGCCGCAGCAGGCAAAGCCCGCACTGCAGGAATCCACGCCGCAGAAGCCCCGCGATGCGTCGACGTACGAGCAGCCCGCCTGGAGCGGCGTCCCGGAGGGGTGAGCGCCTCAGCTCCAGGCGCTGCAACTTGTGCATCCTGCGACCTGCCCACGACAGGGCGCACAACAGACCTCTTCACGTCATCCGACTCAGACGCATGCGACTCTGACGAGACCAACTGGGGTCTTGTACTCTTGGTTTTCGCTGCAGGGTGGAGTACACTCTGGAGGAGATCAAGGGCGGCACAAGCCTGGGCATGCGGGACATCACACAGAAGGCATTCTACACCTTCGGGCGCACTCAAAACAATGGCAAGTTCGCCTGATGGCATCGTGCAACCTCCGGATGTTCTGAGCTCAATACTGCCCGCGGACACCGCTCATTCCGGCATGGAGCTTCCGATACAAGCCACAGAGTGAGGTGGCGTGCAGTCGAATGACCAGGACAACGAAGATCCCGAGCGCACAGGCTGCGACCCTCTGCCACGCTTGGTAACTGCGAAATGATGCGATGCCTCTCAACGAGCTTATCGGTGGCCGAGGGCATGGCGCACGAGTGCACAGAGGACAGGAGTGCGGCATCCATCCGAGCATCAACGCTCCAGCATCTCACTCCCTTTTTGCGCCGCAGACATCGTGCTGGAGCACCCCTCCAGCTCGCGGCTGCACGCGGTGCTGCAGTTCAACGGGCAGATGCGGCAGGCGTTCCTGTTCGACGCCAACAGCGCCCATGGCACATTCCTGAACCGCCGCCGCATCAAGTCCGGCGTCCATGTGCCCATCAGGTACAAGCGGTGTTCGCGTTTGCTGGTGCTGCCGCTTTGCAGGCAACCTCATCTGCGGTTTGCAGGATCTGATTGACTGGGAATCAACAGTCCAGCTCGAACTCACCCTGTGTCATCAAAGAGTTGTGCCAGCGTGTCGGGCCTCAGCCGAGCAGCAGCAGAGGGTTTAGGTATGCCGCACCAGACAGGCCCTGCCAGCACAGGCAAGGCTTGTGCTCTGCCAGTGCACTTCGGAAGCTGCCTCCATACCCTGTGCCATGCTACAGGGTGATGGCAACATGATCAACTTCGGGCACAGCACGGACGACGTCCACAACACAACCAGTCGCACTGAGCCAGTTGCACTGAGAGACGGTGCTCCCGCTGCAGGGTGGGCGACATGATCAAATTTGGACAGAGCACGCGCGACTTCCTGCTGGACGGCCCGGCAGAGCTGATGCCGGAGGAAGGTCCCTCCAAAGCGCAGCGACTGGAGGCGCGCCTGCTCAAGGTGCACTGTTTGATCGGGTGGTTGAGTCACTGATTGAGTGACTGTTTAGATTACTGATCGACTCCTTTACATTGTTCAATTGATTGATCATTCGATAGATGGGCTGACTCGTCCATCGCCTGTCTGACTGACACTGTCAGCTGTCCCCGTTCGTGTGGCAGCCTTCCACGGCCGGCTCCGTCAATCATTGGGAGCTCGCCGGCCGCCTGAGGGGGCCGGGGCCGGGTGCGGCGGCTTCCGCGCCGGGAGGCTGGCCGCCCTGAGGGGCACCGCCGGCGGCCAGTGCACTCCCCTCGGCTTTCTGCACGACACACTGCGAGGGCAGGTCCGATGCTCCGGGACCTTCAGACTTCAGCAGAGGGTTTTGCAGCTGTGTTGCAATTTTGCCGCCGCCGCCTCCGCAGGCCAAAGAGGCACGCCGGTCCAAGGATGATGCAGTGGCGGCGGCGCAGATGGAGGTGGCCCTGGGGCGCGGCGACGGCGCCAGCTGGGGCTTCGGCGAGGACGCCGCCACTGAAGAGGACGGCGCACCCTTCGTCGACTGGCGCACCTTTGGCGAGACGCGCGGCCTCACGGACAAGCAGGTGGGTTCCACAGTGCGGTTTCGTCATCAACGCGGCCGCACACAGTCTGGAGGGCGCTTCCAAGCCGCTTTCAGTCATATGGCTCGTGGAGGTTTGCGACGCACAGAGGCAATGCACCGTCTGGCTACCTCGCCCTGGAAATGTTATGGCGGGCGGCTGCCTGGACTGATTGTTGCCGACCATGCCCTGGGAGTGTCGGGGTCTTGCGCAATTGTGGCTGGTGCGGGTATGCTGACAAGGCGGGCTTCTGCACAGCCAAGCTGGAGCCACTGCACATCAAGGGCACCGGGACCTGAACACCAGCGCCTGGCCCTCCCCTGCCTGGTACTGCGATCTGCACTCAACTGCTCGTCATATGACCACCCTGTCATGTGACGACAGGAGAAGCTGGCGACCAAGGTGCGCAAGAAGGAGGCGACCATCCGCAACCTGAGCACGGAGTGCGAGCGCATCCGTGCGAAGGGCGTGCACGAAGAGCTGAGCGCTGGGCAGGCCGCCACATTGTCGCGCAATGAGCGCACGATTGACGTCCTCAAGGAGGAGGTGCGATCCCAGCCCTGCAGGATCTGGAGGAGACGCTGACCCAGAGCCGAAACCAAAGACGCGTTTCGAGTTGAAATCACGGCTTCTGAATGAAGCTCCTGTTCAACTGCTGTGCGCCTGGAGGATCTGCAGGAGACGCCAAACAAGAGCCGAGACTCAAGCGTCCTCTTGTGTTGAATGGTCCGGCTGCTGTGCAGCTGGAGGATATGGAGGAGACGCTGAACGAGAGCGTGCAGGACTCTGTCAGCGGGCGCAAAAAGGCGGCCAAAGACGAGGCCGCCGCCAAGGCGGCCGCCGCCAGACGGCGGCGCCAGCGCCACGAGGACGAGGAAGCAGGTGGTTGCTTGTCGGGTGTTTCGTGTGCGCTGGAACCGAACCCGTGCCCACAGCCGTATGCGACAGCCCACGCCGCCGCTGCGCAAGCGCGCGATGCAGCTCGACAGGGCCGCCCAGCTAGTGAAGATGCATGCTTCACTGGCTCAGTGGAGCAGCAGTGGCTGCGTCTGGTTGCCACTGCGTGTGCACCATCAAAACCTGATTGCAGGCAGTTCCCGCGGCTTTGCTCGCCAGCGCCGCGCCATGCGGTCGACCTCGAACCTGCGGTGACTCAGCTGCTGCCACCCCTCCATTTCTGATCCCCTTATGTGCGGCTGCGGCACCACAGGCAGCAGCGACGACGACGAGTTCTACGACCGGACGCGGGCCGGCGGTGCCGTCGTTGCCGCCGCAACAACAGCAGCAGGCCCGCTGCACAAGAGAGCCAAAAAGGAAGCGGCGCTGGACGCCGGCACCTTGTTCGCTCTGGTGGGACCCTTTCTCGACAGTGTTATGAGCCTTGTTGTCAGACACTGATGGAGCATTGGGAACACGACGGAATATTGCCAAAAACATTGGTTCTTCGAGCATGCTGCATGCGCCTGGTCAGGGCATGTGCGGCGGCATCGGCGCAGTCACAAGCGTGTTGTGGTGCGATGCCGGCTGGCCTCGGGGGGCATGGCAGCGTGCCGCCGCCTGAGCAGCTCCCGCATGCACGTGGGTTTCGCCCCGCATGCTTGTTACTGCACGTTTATGCACACCTGATGGAGAACCCTTGTTCGCTATATCGCGCCAGGTCGAGACGCTCACGGCGGAGGCCGAGCAGCTGCAGGCCGCCGTCGCGGCCGAGGAGCGGGCCCAGCCCGGCTGTGGCAGCGCGCCGGCGMCCTCTGTCAGCGCAGAAGCASCCGTCGGCGCCACGGCCGCCGGCGCCGCAGCCGACAGCGCAGTGGCAAGCGGCGAAGCAGCCGCCGCCGGCGGTGCCGCGGCCGAGGGACGGGCGGACGCCGCAGCCGGCGGCGCGGCGGCGGCGGAGGCGGGAGCGGACGCTCTGGACGCCTTCATGAGCGACATGGCCAGCCAGCTGGAGGCAGACAAGGTTCGTTCGTCGATGTTGGAGCGCCCGGGCGCCTGGTGTCCGGTGGCCTGTGCTGAAGCATGTGCATGTGTGGCGCACCGCCTGCGTCATCAGCTGGACGGGCAAGGAAGGGTGGGTGGGGGTCGCACGCTCCCACCGCTGGGCAGGCTCCGGCTGTGCTGCGCAACCCGAGAGCAAGCGGCAGTGTGGCCGCGTCCGCTGCACGATGCCTGTCCCGCCTCGTGCTGCAGGTGGGCTCGCTGCGTAAGCAGCTGGCGGCCGTGCAGCGGCGGGCTGCGGAGGCGCGCACCCTGCTGCGGGTTGCGGACCCGGACGGGTTCTTCGCGCCCAGCTCGGCGGCGGCGCGGCAGGCGTCGCAGCGCGCCGCGCACGCCGCGAAACTCGAGCGCGAGCGGGGTGAGGCGCGGGAGCGTCAGCGCGCGGCCAGGCTGGTGAGCAGGAGGCTCATCGTGACAACGACGTACATGTCGAGTCCCAACCCCGCCTCGCTGCAGTGTGGGCCCCGGGGCCTCGCATCATTCGACAATTGAGGGTCCCGTGTCGCACTGTGTGGCTCTGCATCCTGTGACATTGTGCGGATGCGCTAGATTGCGCCGCTCGCCGTCAGCAGCATTTGAGCCCCGGGACAAGAACCTCGGGAAGGCTGTTCCCGACCCCAGGCGTATTGCAAGCTGTCCAGAGTCTTTTACTGCACTCACTGCCGTTTACCGCGGCTTTGTGTTTGGCGCGCAGGCTGAGAAGCAGCGGGAAGCAGAGCTGGCGGCACGTTCGGCCGAGGAAATCGAGGAGGTGGAGGAGGAAGCACCACCCACAGATCCTGCAGCGCCGCAGAGCGGCGGGCAGAGCGCGGGCCTGGCGCCAGGACTGACTCTTCGCAGGCAGCCCGGTGCCGCCGTTGCCCCGCCGGTGCCCGCTGCGGCGGCCGGTGAGCCTCCGGCGCTGGCCACGAGTCCGGCCCCGGCGCCCGCAGCGGCGATGGTCTCAGCAGCGGCGACGGCCAGCGACGGCGCAGCGGCGCCCGCGGCGCAGCAGCCGGCGGTGGCTGCACCGGCTGCGGGCCCAGCTGCGAATGTGGCGCAGGCAGCGGCAGCAGCGGCAGCAGCGCCGGCTGCGCCGCTGTCTGGGCTGGAGATCCGACCGCAGCGGCCAAAGAAGGCCGCCGCTGCGGCCGCCCGCGCTGTTGGCAGCGCTCGCCCAGCAAAGGGGGCAGCGGGCAGCGGCAGCCATTATGGCGATGGCCGGCTGCTGTCACGCGCAGAGCTGGTGGCCTGGCATAGCGAGCAGCGGCAGGCGGCAGGTCTCGATGCCGACCTGGATGCGCTTGCTCGGGCACGGCGTGGTGCCGCCGCTGCAGCAGAGGTGTGCGTAGTCCCCTTGAAAACGTTTCCGCCCTGGCTGCCAGCCTGCATGTCGCTGGTTTTGGCAATGCTGCTGCACGAGAGGGCGCTGCATCACAGCGGCGCAGGCAGCAAGGCGAGAAGCAATGCAGATGGACCACAGACCACTCGTGGAGCAACGTGGCTGCAAGCTGACTGCGTTTGCCCTGCAGGAGGACGAAGCTGAAGTCTGGCAACCACCAGATCAGCAAAAGGGTGATGGCAAGACGTCACTGAACGAAAAGTACGGCTATTGACATTGAAGGTGCTGCAGTGTTTATAGTCACATGATTGTTTGCTGCCAAAAGCTAAGGGACTTGCATATTTGTTCGATGCGACGTCTTATATGTAAACACCAGATTCCCAGCAGCAGTGCACATGTGCCTTAGACTTGAGGATATCGCAGGCAATTCGAGCTTACGATTCCAAAGCAAGGCCAGATGAAGAATGCATGCCAGCTACAGGAGGCAGGACGGTTTGGCGCAAGAACTTGGCGGAGCCACTGCTAGAGCCACAATATAAAAGGTAGGCATCTAACATGTAAGGATTGGTACGCCAGCGGCCATGCAGGAAGGTCCTAACAACCAGTCCCCCTGCCTGTTGGAGCCTCACTGGCGAGAAACACATCCCCCGACCGTGCACAGAATTAGCGGCGGCCAAGCAAGTCCATCGAATCGGAGGCTGCCTGACGGACAAAATCGGGTCACGCGCTGGCTAGTGAGTTGCCGAATGCCCTCGTGCACGCGCCACAGGTATCGAATCAGCCCAACAGGAAAGTGCGCCTGAGTTTGCCCAGGAACAAGGCGACAAAACAGTAGCACATACAACCCCACAGTGATGGGGTACATAACACTTGAGACAACTTCGGCAGCTGTGCTGCATGGGTGACACGCAAATCTTGCCGACCGGCCCGGCTGAGTGAGGCTCTGCGCAGATGCAGGAGATGGACACCTCCTGCGCCCGGCGCGGAAGCAACAGCACCGACGCTGCCGGCACATCGCGACCGCCAGCACACCAGTCTGCGCGCCGGCGGTTGCAGCAGAGGCGTGCTGACTTACTTCGGGCCCCTCGCCGGGCGGCAGGGCCGGAAGCTGGGTCCGAAGCCACAGCGCGGGCTGCCGCAGGAGCCACACCGCGATGGCCGCCACTCAGGACTTGTCCACTTTGACAAACCCTATGATCCGCAGACCACGCTGTGCATCCAGGTAGGGCACCTGCGTACAGGGGTGCCAAACTGTCTCATGTCGAGAGGCAGAAAGCTGTGATGGGGTCCGCTGCTGCGGGAAACATCAACACCACAGGTTCGTAAGCGCGCCCACCCAGGACTGGCAGGTAGGAATTGCACAGCTCTAGCCACCGTAGCACTGTGGCTGCTCTGCAGCATGACGTTGCACCGAGTAATGGCAGGCCAGGCAGCCACAGCTTCCACACACACAATGGACTCACGGCTACCGCACACACGGTGCGAACTGACAAGCCCCACTGCTGGGAGCATGGCTGCAGGCCGCCAGGGGGCTCACCAGGGTGATGGCGCAGTGCTGCAGGGAGGAGACGGCGGCCAGGCGCAGCTCCGCAAGCGTGCGTAGCTTGCGCAGCTGTCGGTTGGTCAGGAAGTCCAGGCGGCAGCGGATGACGGTGTGCTCGCTGCCGATCGCCAGGCTGCAGCGCATGGTAGACACAATCGAGGGCATGCTGCTGGACTTATGGCTAGAGCACCATGAGCGTCAGGCCCTGGCGCACATTGCAGGCGCACATTGCAGGAAGCAGGTGCAGATGATGGTCAGGTGCACCACCCACTTTGTGCATCTCGAGCATGGGTACTTAGCAAATGATGTGGAAAAGGCGGTTCCGGCATATCTGCACCATGCTGTGTAGCACAAAATTGACAACCAATAACAGACCTGTTGCGCTGCACGAGGTCGGTGACGAACAGCGACGGCGGCATGTGCTCGATGACAGCAGCCGGCAGCAGCGCAGACAGGAAGAACAGCTCCACTGTGGATGTGCCTAGCCGATGCTTCACCTGAAGGAGCAGAAAAACACCGCCTGGCTCTGATGCTTACTTGCTTTAGAACATTTTTGCAACATGGATGGATTGCTGCAGCCACCACTGGCGGGCATCATGCAGGCAGGGCTCGAAAATGGAGCACGGAAAAGTCGAGAGCAGATGCAATCATCTCACGCGACTCGCCGAGTCAGAGCAGGCCGCCAATGCCGGCCCCGCCAGGTGAGCGCCGCCCCAGGCTCCAGCACTTGATGCCATCAACGGAACACAAGTGCAGCAGGAAACCTCACCTTGCCTGC
Organism: Deuterostichococcus epilithicus; assembly: GCA_033439295.1. Taxonomy (NCBI): domain Eukaryota; kingdom Viridiplantae; phylum Chlorophyta; class Trebouxiophyceae; order Prasiolales; family Stichococcaceae; genus Deuterostichococcus; species Deuterostichococcus epilithicus. The sequence continues at coordinate 1,752,477 of JAVTLE010000007.1, forward strand.
CCAGTAGCTGGTGCTGTCGGCGCCGCTGTCTGAAGCGTTTTTCGCCTGCCGCAGCTGCACGCCACGATATCGGCAGCCAGTCAGCGGCTGGCCAGACCTTAAACCCTCTTGCAGCAGGGCGCATGGCGACATTGCAGCAGCATGGCAGCGGGCACGAGGCCCACGACCAGGAATGTCCAGCCGAACACCAAAGAAATCTTAGCAGAGGGTAAGTGATGACCAGACGTCGGCACCTGCACGGCACCTGCTCAGCACCTGCGCCAGCAAGGCCTGCCAGAGCTGGCATGTAAGGAAGCTGGCCAGGCTCACCAGCTTGCCGGCAGGGTGAACGTCCTCGACGCTGTTGTGCCCAGGGAAGCCCTCGTCGGCGGCTGCTGTGCCCGAAATCGCTGCCGGCACGCCGCCGCCCTGCGACCCCCCGCCGGCGTCATTCGGACTGGTCATCAATGACGCGGATGCCGAGCGCCGCATGGGGTGCCCCGGGTCGCTGAGGCTGCGCGGCGGCAGCGGGGGCGAGCCCGCACGCTGACGCTTGCTGGGCCGCGTATCCTCCTCTGACAGCGACTTCTGGAACGACCTGTTGCGGCCCCGGGCGCTGCCGTCGTCTCTGTGCCCGCTGAACAGTCCGGCGCCGCCCCGTAGCATTTCTACGCCGCCGCGCAGCATGTCCTTCAGACCACGGTGGTGATGTTCGCCGCTGCTGCTGGCGTCCACTTCCGCAACTGCATGGGCCGCGGCGTCCTCAATGCCGCTTTCGCTATGCGGCATGCCGCCGCCGCCGCCGCCGCCGCCGCCGCCGCCGCCGGCGGGGGAGCTGCCAATCGTGTCCCCCTGCGGGCTGCTGGGGGCGCCTGCGCCAGTGCTGCCACGGGTGTGCAGCGCTTCGGTGGCCAGGCTGCAGGCGTCCCAAGACTGCGACTTGTGCATTGACGCCTCCTGCTGCTGCTGCTGCTCCTGCTGCGCCCATGGCAAGTCATCGCTGCTCGCCAGGTGCGGGCCTGCGCCTGCAAGTGGGGGGCATGGCGGCGCAGTGGTCAAAACGCATGATGAGGTTCTATCCTAAGATTGCTTACAAATCAAGAGCTAGTTGCAGAAACGGTGTTAGCAGGCCGTGCATTGCTGCTCGGTACAGCCTTCGTGTGCTCAAGCGTCCCCAGACTTCCCAGAGCGGGCACAGATATCGCCTGCGTGGTGCGCCGACAGAGGCATTGTGACCAACAAAACACTTCAAAGAAACCGGGTGCGCGCCTGTCCGCAAGGGCGTGGTGCCACCGGCTGCTGAGTGGCCGCCATCGCTGGGGGCGTTGCGCTGGGCTATCGACACGAAGTCGGTCAGGCCTAGGGCCGCGGCCTTAGCACCGGAGCAGTCGCCCTGCGAGGCGATGTCCAGTGCGCTCTGCAGGTGCGCGGTGACCCCAGACTCTGACCATGTAGGGTCCGCTTCCGCCGCTGCGATCGCTGCCCGGATCGTGGAGCAGATGGCCAGATCGGAGTGCGGCCCCTGGGGACGGTCGCTCTGGGGAGGGCTTGCGACCCGCCGAAGTGACTCCAATACCTCGAACCAACTGCCGGCCTGCCGCCCGTCGGCATGCTGCCGGCGGGCACCAGCGTTGTCTGAATCAATGCTGGCAGCTGAATGAGGAATCGCAAACATGCCGCGCCGTGCCAGCACTCCGGTAGCTGCCCCGGTGCCCTCGCATCGGTGGGTGACCCCCAAGAACCTGTCGGGGCGCAGGGTCAAGGATACTGCCGCTCGGCAGCAAACTGATCTCGCTTAATTATGAGAGTACAGTCAATTGAATGCAGCTCATCACCGTGGGCGAGCAGGCAGCATGCACATCTTGGAAGCTTGAAGCTTCCACGCAGGTACTCCTTGGCACCGACGACTGCGAACGATGACCCAGGGCAAACTTGAAATCTCGCGCGGCAAGAGTGCTGATGCACAATATGCTGCTCTAAACCTTGCACTTCACACCTCAACGTTTGGCAGCTGGAGGTGCGCAAGGTGCCAGCCACAAGCAGCTCCAGCCAGCTGCGCCATGCGTTCAGTGAGCTTGAATGAAGCAATTTATGATAGACAGTCGTTTCATGATATATTTTCCAGTTGGCAGCAATCGCCTGATGAGTCCCAGCCGGGGGGCATCAAGTTGCGAATGCCGCTGCCAGCAGCACGTTCCACATGAGGAGCTTCTTGCTGACGCGGTATCTGAGCAACGTGCCGTGCATGCGGCTGGGGCTTGGAGGCTGCTGAACCAGACAGCTACACCCCATGCCGTCGATGGCCAGCCCGGCAAGCCGCGCCACATGTGCCTGCCAGCCTGCTGCGACCCTCGCTGTCGCGGTGTCAGGAGTATTGGCAGCGGATGCCACCGCCACAAAATCCCCGCGCTCTGCCATCCGGCTGATGTCCTGCACCAGCACGCAGCGCCCGGTGAGCAGGCTCCGAGCACAGGAACATTACGACGTGGACATCTGCCCAGCAGGCAAACGGTGCGGGCGCCAGGGCATTCACACAGGCAAGCTGTCGGCATCCAGCCAGGCCCGCAGCAGCAACAAGTCGTTACCTTGCTGTACTGGCGCAGGAGCAGCTTCCAGTACAGCTGCTCCTCTGGGTCTGCGCCAGCAAGTTCCCGCAGGTCCTGTGTGGCCGCACGAAACCCTCATGCCTTGCAACTCCTGGCAAACAGCACACGCTGACCCTGCAAAGGCATGACTTCAAGCAACGCCTGCGTCACTCCGGACTGATCTCAAGTGCCAAAGCACCTGCAGTGCTGGTGTCATGCCGGCTAGCAGCTCCTCGCAGCGCAGCGCAATGTGCGCCGCCGCCGCGTCTGGCGCTAGCGCCGAGAACGCCGCGAGCAGCCGCGGGTCCGCACGGCAGTCCGCCCCCAGCTGCACCGCAAGGGGGACAATCCTTGGGGGCAATTGTCAACCGTTCCCGGCCGGCGGCTCGGCTGCACATCTGCAGCAGGTCCCCGGCAAGCTCCCCGAAATGGGGGGGGAGGGGGKGACAACACCTGAGGGGCGGACCTCAGATTCGGAAGCATTTCAGTTGCCGGCCAGAGAGCAGCACAGCATCAAGGTGACGCTGCCCACACAAATGGCGCCTCGGTAGCAGCTGCCATCTCGGACACTCACCATGAGCTCTGGCCCCTGCGCTTGGGTGCTGGCGCCGACTTCACAGCCAGCTCGCAGCGCGTCATCGTACAGCTGCCTCGCCTCCAGTTCCGGCACTTCCCGCTGCGTGCACGCACCCTGGTCGTCGGCCATCACAGGGCGCTGCAGCAGGGAATTTCGCGGGGCAAGCAGACTCGCCATCATCTTGAACACACATGGGCCGTAGGGACACACCCATCGCATCGTGCCACAACATCAGCTCCAGAGGCCGTCAGTCGCAGTTGACAATGCGCTGGCAGTCGTTGCCAGGGGGTTTTGTCTAGACAAGGCTGCACCTGCGGCACGGCCCGATCGAAGTACCACTCCAGGGCTGCCTCCAGCGATGGGAACAAGAGCACCTCATCGTGGGGATTGCCCGGCGGCACGAATCCATAGTGCATCAGGAAGTCGTCATTGTGACGTTCGCCTGCACGACAGCAATGGAAACAGCACTGAAAAGGCAAGCCCTGCAAGTCTCATGCGTGCTGCACCCTCCAGGGCAGCAGCCGTGACTGCGCCGCAGGGGCCTCACAGGCATGTTCTAGTTCCTCGGCTGGGCGCCGCAGGACAGCGCCGCAACAGGTATCATGTCGTTTTCAGCTCCCAGCCGTTTGGAACTGTCCGAAAGCCCACCGTAGGAAAGCAGCACCTCCTCGCCCGCCTCTATGCTGCGGGTGGACGTGACGCGCATCTCCCATTGCGAGCTGGCCACCTGGTCTGGCGCCGCGAGCGCCCACCTGCAGCGCCGCCGCTCCTCGGCTCTGTCAGCTGGACGGACCGCCAGTCTGGCCCAGCACTCGCACGAAAGGCGACTGGTGGTGTTGTGAAGGCAGTGTGCAGCAAGACAGAGCGCGCGCCTCCGCAGCGCACATCCTTCCGGGCGGCACAGACTCTGCTTGCCACGCTGAGATCACAAGCTAGCAGACACCACAGTCTGTCGTCTTTTGCCGTGTTTCAGCGCATTGCCTGGCGCTGTCTGTCGCGACGCCCGGTGACCGGGTTCCGCCTTTCTCGTCGCCGCCGTGGTTGAACATGTCGATGAGGGGAAGCAGGAAGCGGACGCCCACGCCGCCGGCCTGCGCCGCCGATCCAAACGTCCGCGAGTGCACCATCTGCACGCATGGCAACCGACGTGACGGTGTTGAATCTGAGCCAGACATGATCTCCTGGCAGCAAGCGCCCCTTGGCCACTGCACCGCTGGCCGCGCCGCTCTGTGACTCGTCGAGTCTGCAACGCCTCCCGCCGGGCGACCCTGCGCATGCAGGGCGCCCAGTCGGAGGCAATCGGGGTTGTGACCCTGCATGAGCAGCGGTCCCGGTCACGCCAAAAGCGTCCAGCCATCCGCTCAGGCCGCACCGAGAGCGCCCAGTCGAAGGCGGGCCGCGAGGCGCCGCCCGTGGCATCAGGCGGCAGCGCCCCGTACCAGCGTGACGCCGTCTGCCGCTGCGCCGTAACCGCTGCAGCCAAGGGGGAGTACTCGCTGGCCGCCAGGTCCGCGTCGCTCAGCTGCGGCCCGGCAGCGGGCAGCACCTGTGCAACGGGAGGACATGCGTGACCTGAAGCGCGCCACCCAGGGAGTCCTCGAGCACAGCCGCAGCCCAGGGACACCATGCCGAACTTCCTCGCCCAAGTAGCTTCGGCCAGACGTGAAGCTCAGTATGACGCACACGGCCAGCAGCTCAACCATGACCAGCAACATCAGCAAGGCATCTTTGCGTGTCGAGAGAAAGCGCATTTTTGCTGCTGGCAGAGCGACCCAGCCCACAGGGGCGTGCCTGGATGAACGCAGCCCAGGGAGATGCGGCTCCCTTTCCCACCTCCCGCAGCAGCTTGGCTGCCAGCCGCACGCTCCAGGGCGCGTCTGCCAGCCCGAAGCTGGCAGCTTCCGGATCTTCCGCAAAGTCGTTGATGGCCAGCCGCAGCGGGATGGTCATCAGGCGCTGCCCCGCTGCAAGGTCCTGCGGTTCGCTGCCTCATCAGACGTACCATGCGGTACTCAGATATTGAATTGGGCAATTTTGCACGGGCTACTTTGTGTGGCAGAGCAGCCAGCCAGTCACCTGCATGGCCGCGATGCCACGCTCGCCGGTCTCGTCATCTGAATATACTGCCAGCGGACTGTCCGCCTGCGCAACGCCGCTCACGCCTAAACATTTAAAGAAATCGGTTCAGGATGTCCCATGCTCCTGTACGCGCAGCTGCATCATGCGAGACTCAGCTAATGGCCGCTTTGTTACCGTTGTTGAGCAGCCACCGGAGATAGTTTTGCAGCTGCACTTCTGAGCTCATTTCCTTCACCACAAATGTGGCTGCAGTAGAGTAGCACCATTGACGGCGGCTGCGAGAAGGCTGCCATGACGCGTGATGCAGTCGGAACGGAATCTGCGCGGATCAAAGAACCACTGGGTGTAAGGGGCTCTTCATGGCAGCGCCTCAAAGGGAGTCGACGTGCACAGTTGCGCCGCCAAACCTGGCAATGGTGACCGTGCGTGTTGGATTTGCTTGTTTGTGCTCCTGATCGTGCCGGAAAACATCCCAAAGCCGATGTTACTGGTGCCGTTCTGAAATATCCCTTGCAAGCGGCATTGGCTGGTGCCATGCGCTGCCGTGTACCAATTGCAGGTGCAAGAAAGTTGCACGTTCCGACGGCGTGCTGAATGCAAGCCCACGAAATTGTTTCTTACGGCTTAGAGTGAAGTGCAATGTCTTCAGTGGACCACGACAGCCCCACCGAAGCCTAGGGGCAGATGCCTTCAAGTCAAAACTTGTTGATATGCGGCAATTTGGGGGCTGCCGTTACTTTTGAGGTTTGTCAGTGATTGAAATCTTTGCGCAGAGCCTAAACCCCGGTCTGATGCCGTTGCTCGCTCGCCTTCAGATAAATCACTGGTGTCTGACAAGCGTCTGACAGACTATGGGGCTCCAATTCGGCCCTCCCCACTCTTGCAGACTGAGAGAGAGTTTGCAATCTGAGGGAGAAGTATCCCAGACTTGCAGAAGCAACAGAAAGACACGCGACGACGCCTTGCTTCTTGATCAACCTGTCTGAAAGGACTTAGTCTGGTGAGGCGTTCGACCTAAGCGGTGCCTAGCGGCGGACGAACACAAGTATGCGATGACAAAACGACAGCAATAAGGCGGCGTTCGCGTTGAGAAGGCGACTCAGAGGCCACGGGCGCACCAGCGGGCCGCGGCACGCCGCCCGGCGCAGGCAGCACGCGCAGCGGGAGGCTTGCTGCGGTGCCGGAACCGACCCCAGCCTCCCGAACCGTCGCATCAGAAGAGCATATGGCCGTGCCGGACCGTAAGGGCGTCATGAGCGGCATCGTGCGAGCCGCGCAGCTGCACCCTGGGCGCACCCTAGAGCACTGCGCCCTCATCCTGCTGACGCTACACCTGGCCTCCGGCCGTGCCTGCCGGCCCCTTGCCGGCGGCGCCGTGCTGTGTCCAGCGGGTGAAGCCCCCTGCCGTGTCCCCGTGATCCGCCACGCAAAGCGCCCTGCAGCAGCTGTGCATGCGCTCCGATGCTGCCGTTCCCCCCGTGCAGCGGTGCTGTCGCTGAGACAGGCCGGAGAAGATCATTGACGCACTGCAGCCTGTGCCTTGCTACGCCTTGGTCGAAAACACTGTTCCCGCGGCTGTGCCCGGGGGTTCACATTCCTCAAATCTGGTTGCGGCGGATCCGAGGCCGACCGGCCCACTTCGCCTGAACTGCACAGGGCAGCGGGCCTGCTGCTGCACGTCAGACCAGCCCGGCCCGCTGGAGGCGCTGTCGGCGGACGGCGTGTCGCCGGCGCCGCTGCCGACAATGTCGCTCGCGGACAAGCGGCAGGGGGAGACGGTGGAACACCACGACTTCCGCGGCGACATCTTTCGCTTCCCGGTAGAACATTTCTCCAGCGACCTGTGTTCGCTTGCTTTCCTTTTCGCTTCCTGGTGGGCTGTCTCGGCTGTGCTGCCATCCTCCGACCCGCGCAAGCCCGCTTGGCGCGTCACGCGGAGACAGGTCCAGGCAGCAGGTGGCAGCCTTGTGTGGCAGCATCTGGTGAAGGGACGGATCGCAGTCAAAGGGTTCCTGCCGGCCAACTCTTCTCTGCATGTGCAGATGGGCGATGGCATCATCCTGAATCTGATGAAGACCAAGGCAGGTGAGTCCACATGAAATTTTTGCCCCTCGTGGAGCTGGCCGACATGTACGTGATGCAGCCATGTAGTCCTGCTTGTCACGCGGGCGCGATGGCTTGGATGCCTCCTCAGAGCAGCTGTGCTGCTGCGTCCCAGGCACCCTGCGCAGCGGCGACCTGCACAACTGCACGCAGTTTGACGTCATCCTGGAGGGCCGTGCGAGGCTGCACACCTTCGTAAGCCTCCTCAAACCATCGACTAAATCGAGCAACGCTCTGCCACCAGCGAGCGTCAGCCCTGTCACGAGTGATGCACGAGCATCAGGTGCTAGCCTCTGCAGCAGGCGCTCGCCTATCTGCCGCAGGGGTGGGCGCTTGGCCGACGTCGAAGCCGACGCCTTGACAGCGCCAGCGGAGCGGCCTGCAGTCCAGTGCATGACATTGGCTGCTGCTGCGCACAGGACACAGTGACGCGCACGGAAACTGCTGTGGTGTATGGCCGCAACGACTTCATCAAGATCCCCGCCAGGTGTCCCCGCTGCGGCCTCTCTGCTGACCAATGCTTGCGCAGCCTAGCGGGCAGCTCCCCACGTCTTATTGCGCGGCGCGGGACAGACGGTTCCTGGTCCTGCAATACGTCCGCTACTTTGACACCTGCCCGCTCGTACAAGATGCTGAAGTGAGCGAGGCACCTGACACGCGCACCCCCTGTGGCTGCCGCAGGGTGCCGCACCTGTTCGAGTTCCTGGAGGACAACTACATGGTGGAGTGGTGGGACTGCGACTTCCGCGCATGGTACTTCCGCCCCTACCGCGACCGCATCTCGCGCGCCTTTGCCGCCTCTCCGGTGAGGCGATCGAGTGTCTCAAGACTCCCAGTGCATCCTAATAGTAGGCCTGCAATTCCGCCCTGAGGGCTGCGAAACGATGACCGTGAGGGCATCTACACTGCGAACATTCCAGTCGTTTTGCTTCCTTCCCAGGCGAGACCAACTTTGCCTGCAGTCTGTTTGAGACTGCAACACCTGCAACTCTGCTGCTTGTGTCAGAGGCTTGTGGGCCAGTTCAGCGACCAAATGCCTACCTGCGGTCCACATCCAGCTTACAGCAGTGCCGAGATACAGTCTTTTCAGAATTGCTCTACCCGCTGTGAGTTGTGCTGAAATTCACTGAAGCGGTTCGTCATGGCCACCCTTGATCGCAGAGGAGCCCCCCAAGTGCATTCACCTTGTGCTCAGCTCAGCAATGCCCACTGCAGGCAGCTGCTGGGCAGCAGCCGGACGCCAAGTCAGCGCCGTCAGAATCAGCGGCGGCCGGCGCCAAGGCCGCACAGCAGGGAGGTCAGCAGGCGGCTGATGCATCCGCGGCAGCGCGCAACGTGGAGCGGGGCGCAGAGGAGGCGTCGCGGTTGGCGTCGGCGCGGCGGCAGCGCGACAGCAGCGATGCCGCGGAGCAGCGCAGCAGCGGCAGCGACGGCGGCGCCTCAGCAGGCAGCGCACGGCACGACAGGGTCAAGGACCCCGTCGCAGATGCCACTACCTTGGATGATTCACGGATGGGCGCCGCAGCAGGCGGCAAGGAGGAGACAAGCCAGGCTGCTGGCGGCGTGGGAGTCGATGGCGGGAGCAGCAGCGGCGATGCGGGCGCCGGTGCTGGTGCGGCTGTTGACGCAGCTGTTGATTCGGGCGGTAGCGGCAGCGCGCCTCAGTTGGAGCAGCAGAGCGAAGGTGCCGCCCAGGCGGAGGCTGTGCTGCCGGCAGCAGAGGCCTCGCAGGAGCGGCAGTGGCAACACCGGCAGCAGCAGGCAGCCGGCAATGCACAGAGCGGCAAGAACGGCGCCGCACAGGCCGGCGGCGGCGCGGCCGCTGCTGGGGAGTTGCCTGCAGGCGCGCTCCGGGTGAACAGCGCCGCTGCGGCTGGTGCAATGCAGCAGGAGCGGCGACAGCAGGCGCAGCAAGGGGACTTGGACCAGCAGCGGGATGCGGAGCGGCAGGGTGCAGCACAGCAGGAGGCCGTGGCAGGGAGTGACCAGCGCGGCGGGGCTGCCAAGGCTGCCATCGCAGCAGAAGCTGATCGAGACGACTATACGGAAGAATGACGCTTCGAGGTGTTCAATTGACTCGCGCTGAAAAGTTGTGAGCGGCACTGAACGATGCGGCAGCATTTTTAAATTGAGGCGGCACCGCCTGATGAGTGTGCAGTCCCGAAGATGCTCAGATTGCGTTCCCACAGTACCATGAACTCAAATTTCGCCTGCCTACACACTAGGAGTACATGCTTGATGCCTGTCAGGGCTGCGAGCAGGCCACATGCTTGTCAACTTTCGACGATGCCGGAAAATTCGCTGCAACACATTCTCGCGATTCCCCAAGGCCGCAGTGGCCACTTCAGTCTGGGGGCCGCGGCACCTGCAGCCGAGGAGGCCTCGGCTGCCGCACCAGCGGCTGCATTGCACTATTTGGGTCCGCGGCAAAGGACCAGGCGAGACCCCACCGTGACGTGCGCCCTGCACAGGACAATGAAGCGCAGTGGCGCACAGTGCGGACACAGCAGACTCTGTGGCGGCGACGGGGCCAACACAGCCGGGCTGGTGGAGCGGCAGATTCAGACAGCCAGCAACCCAGCAGCCGGCTTGCAGTGCCGCCCAGCCCGACATTTCAATATGCCAGCTTTGTATGAAATCAGTGATGGCAGGCACCCTGGCTGTTTCTTCACCACCCACCTTGCGCAAACTCGGTTGTGCGCAGCGCCGCCGGGCGGTGCCGGTGCAGCGCGGCTCGCAGCGCCTTGAGGCTGGCCTTGCGCCCCAGCATGGCGGTGTACCAGTGCACCCGTCCTCGAAGCGCCAGGCTGTCTGCGACCATGGCGCCCACGAAGGCCGCCTCGCCGCCCGGGCACACCATCTCCGCTGCGGTGCCTGCGGCACGGCGCCTCGCACGCAGTCCGACAATGTGCAATGAGGCTTCTTGGATGAGGCGTCTGAGGTGCCTCTTGGACTGGCATGTCACGATGTTGCATTTGTGCCCCTCTCGAGGCGCAACACATCCGGCAACGGCTGCCTTCCCGGCTGGCCCCGTCGCAGTCCAGCAGCTTGGCGGCGGCCCTGACCAGACAGCGAAGCCAGGGGGCAGGCCAGTTGTGCCCCCGCCGCTGGCATGAGTCCAAAAACGCTCGCCTGCGTGCGCGGTGTGCGGGTTGAGGCCCGCCTGCTGGATGGACTCAAAGAACGGCGGGTTGCACATGCTGAAGGCGAAGCGCTCGCCGCGCCGCACCGCCGGCTGCAGCACGCCGCGCGGGAAGGCCGGGTCCGGCGGCAGGAGGCCCGTCAGCACAGCCGCCGCGCCACCAGCGGCGCCCGCCGCCGTCGGCGTGCCGTCTGTAGCAGCCTTGGCTTCCCGGTCCTCAGCGCCCGGGCCTGCAGCCGCGGCGGGGGGGTCTTGCGCGGAGTCGACGTCCTCGCGCACGTCCCGGACCTGGGCAGAACAGGAGGGCCAGGGCCGATCAAAGGAAAGGTGAACGGTCGCAACGCTAGAGCCGTGTCCCAGGCGTCGAGGCTGTTCCCCGGGAAGTTCGGGAGATGGGGAACCTCCACGATGGCATGGCGGCTGCGGCATGGTGCTGTTCAGGAGGCTCAAGAGTACCCTCCGAACGCATCAGGACGCGGGCGCACATGGCCACTGGCAGTGGAATCAAACGCCATGCAGCACAGCTAAATGCGAGCTGATCAGAGCGCGGCATGTTCCTCTCTGACCGAGCAAGTCCTGCGTGCCCCACCTCGATGAGGGGCGCCAGATGCGGGTTGGCGGCCACATTGGCGGTCCCGCCGGCAATCGCGACATCCGTAACGTCGGCGGCCACAAAGCGCCAGCCGTGCTGCGCCGCGCCCAGCAGCGGGTATATCAGGTTGGCGCCGCAGCCGATGTCCAGGCCCACCACCTCGCCGCCGCCTGCGGAGGGGCGCCACGACATGAAGGTTTGGCTGCGCCGCTTGCAGCACGCACACGCAAAGCCAGCAACGGGTGTATCAGTTTGGCGCCGCAGCCTATGTCCAGGCCCGTCGCCTTGCCGCCGCCTGCGGCGCCGGCAGTGTATTGACTCATCTGTGCGAGGCCTGCAGCGCGGACATGCAACAGCGCCAGTGCCGGAATGTCTGGCACGGCCATGGTTCGAATTGCAAACAGGACCTGTGGGCGAGGGGCAATCAAGCCAGCAGCGTGAGCTGCTTTGGCAAGGCAGACAGTGTTTTTGGCCGCACAGCAGACAGCTCAAGTGCTAACGCCTTCAGTAGCTGCAGCCTCGCAGCGTCCAGCTTACCAGGCGGGGACGACAGCGCGAGCAGATCTGCGATCCAGGCGATATAGTTGGCGCGGCCCGGCACCGGCGGGATGAGCTGCCTGTCGGCGACGTCCCAGGCCACCCCGTAGTGCTCCGCCAGCAGCGCCCGGGTCACGGCGCGAGACGCTGCCGCGCTTGCAAAATCTACCGCGCCGCTGCGGCCAGCGGCGCGGCCCTCTGAGCGCTGGCAAATGAGGAGGCGGGCAGTGTGAGCAGATCGCTCGCGGATTTTGGCTGCCGTGCAATTGATCTGGATTGACAGACCCCGCCGACAGACAAGGGTGCTGCTGCAATGCATGGCTATGGAAGAGCAACACGGACACACAGCATGGCCCAGGACCACTGCATGCCACAAAACGTCACCCTAGCTGGGTACCGGCACAGAGGACAGCAAGCGCGGGTCACCTGCCGTCGTGGCGCAGGCGCACGTGGCGTGCTAAGTCAGGGTGCCTCGCCGCCAGCGCCACAAAGTCGGGCTCCTCGTCAGCGTAGCAGTTGCCCGGGTGCATGCGCGAGTTGCCGCTGCCGGGCGCCGCGACCCGCCGCCGCTTGGCGGCAGGCTGCTGCTGCTCGCCTGCGCCGCCGTCGCCCGCCAGCGCCGGTGCCGATGCCGGCTCCACAGCCGAGCTGGCGCCGGCGGCATCTGCCTGTTCCTGCGACCCACGCACGGCCGCGAGGTGCGACGGCATGGCTGGTCCTATGAACTCCTGCGCTTGTGCAGGGTCCGCAGGAGGAGCAGCGCCCGCTGTTGATACCGTGGCTGGTGGCGCGGTGCTGTCTGATTTGTCACGTGCCGGCAAGCCGTCTGGAAGGATGGCTTGCAACGCAGAGATTGATTGCAGCAGCTCGTCCCGAATGGCGAGGCACTGCTCGTCATGCGGATCATCCCGCAGCAGCTGCTGTACCTCCGCCAGGCTGGACCTGTATTCCTCAAGCGCCGTCGCGGCGGCGGCCGGAAACTGCAGGCAATATGCATGCTGGTTTGGAGTGTCAATTCTTATTCAAACATGAATCATCCAGTTTTTATGAGCATTGCATTGTTGCTCACCATTCGGGGTCGTGATGATTGCCACGTTATGACATGGCATTCAGCCTGCCCGCTGCATCAGCATCATTTCAGATGGTGATCTGCTCCAATTTGATACTGTGCATTTCAGTGTGGTTGCCATTGAAACTTGAGTCAAGTCTTGCTTTCAAGGGCGCTGCTTCGGTGGAAGCAGAGCATGTCGCGACCATGCTTGCGACTTCCAAAGACAGAGTTGAGACGGACTTTGCCTGATTATACAGCTTACGAAACGTGAATTTGGTGCAGTTGGCTCCCAGTTGGTCTGCACACCTGCAGCGCAACGGATTGCAAGCTGCAGAAAGACTTGCCAGACCTGATTTTCAGCAGGGCACATATAGCACCCCACAGCAGATATGAGCGGCTCGCTGCGAAGCATGCGGCCGCTGGCCAGCAGACTTCAAGGAAAGCTTGCCTCAGACTCAGCAGTCGTGCTCGGCCGGCAGCAGCGTCGGTGCATGGCAGGTGGGATGCAGGATATGGCAGGGAGTTCCCTCAGCCACGATGACCGTTACTGACATGAAAATGCCACGTCAAAACATGTTGCACCATCCGCAAGCATGGCAGCTTGGAGAATGGACCACCCCAACCTTGCGACATGTTCCTGCCGGAGCACGCACATGGCAGCGCTCCCTGCGGATGTGCCCTTCAATGCCTTGTGGCGTTTGCCATGCAGACGAGGCGAAGGTCAACGCATGGGAGGCGCCGACGCAGGTCGCCAAGTGGAAGGAAGAGCATGTAGGTGTTTCCGCACAGCGGCGATGTCACCCTCGTGCAAATTTCGCAGGAGGCTTGTTGTTGGATGCTTGACTGGGCCATTATGAGCATGTGCATGTCACAGATGTCAGCTTTCAGAATTCTACTCTCCCCTTGCAGATCGTGTTCGCGGTGCTGGGGGGCTGGGGCATTGGCATCTACACGGCAATGAAGGCATGCAACACCGTCACATGAGAATTGCCTTTGTTATTAATGCCTGCGTACACTTGTTAGTCGGGCACACCTATCTCACATTGCTGGCAGCAAACACAACTGAACGTCGGATGTTGCTCTGTTTGTTGTTGAGTGCTTCTTGCTCAAATTGTTCGACCCAGGTGTTTGGCGGCAAGGAGAAGGAGGCGACTAAGGAGACGATCCAGGAGGCCTGATCAGAGGGCAGCTGCTGCAGGGTACAGAAAGTTTCAGTGCAAACGGTGCAGTGGCGCTGCCTGACTCGAGCAGCTGATTTCGAGCTTCTACTCGTTGGCAGACCTGCCGGGTGCTTTGCCTGTCAGTGGATTGGTGCGATGCCCGGCTGCTGTGAAAGCATCCTGGCACCATGCTACCTAGCAATGGTGCAATCATGAGAGAGACCCACGGGAAGGAACATCGTCTTTAAACAAAACTCTCATCCGCTGTACCCCTGATCCAGTGTCTCAACTGCCTCCAAAAGCCAAGCGGACCGACTGTCACAGAGTGCGCTTCCAAAGAGCTTCCAACGGGCGCTGCTGCATGTTCCTGGCGGTGCAGCAAGCATCTCCACTTCTGCTGCCTTGATGCGGGTGCCCAGGACGAGAGCCTGTCCAGCTCTGGGCTATCCATAGGTGCCGGGCCCTGCGAAATTTGGGCGCTGGGACTGGATGTCGGATGCCGGGGGCGGCGCCTCAGTCGGCTCAGACGCGTTGGTGTCGAAGTCAAACAGCGGCCGCTCCCACATGGTGTTGAAGGACCGTATGACCATCTCCCCCGTCCAGGTCTCCCCCGGCTGCAGCCTGCGCCAGGAGTGCGCGGTCTTTTCAGGACAGAGCACAGGGGCCAGCCGGAGGGGTGTGCCCGAGGCGCAAACGTCTCCTCAGGCAGGGGCTTTGCGCCAACGATGGGAACGCCTGGCGCTGCGGCACCTGCTCGTCCTCGTCCAACAACATTTCGTCCCGCACAAGCAGTGCACGAAGGCCTGGCCCTTCGCCGCCGTTGCCAGGCGAACAAGAAGCAGTGGCTGCTGCCACTGCTGCATACATTTGCCCTGCAAAGCAGCAGTGCAGCAGAGGCCACGCACGTGACGGGCCGCGCGACGCGCGCGCTGGGCACCGCCACGAAATGGCGGTAGGCGTCGGGCATGCGGGTGTACGGGTTGATGGCCCCTGTGTCCCTGAAGCCGCGCCGCATGTGGATCTCGTGGTGCGACCGGTCCCCCGGGCACAGCTTCACGTCCGTGTTGTCCGTGTCCACGAAGATGGAGTTGATTGCGCGGGCTGCGAACAAGGGATTGTGCAAAGTCAAAGCTCAAAGGCGAGCAGCACGAGGGTCGGTCATTGCAGACCGGGCTGGTGGCCAGGGTGACGATGAGGGAGTGCCGTCGATGAAGAGGGTCGCTTGCAACAGATGCGGTGAAGGCTGCGAGTGCAGGGCCCCAGCTTGCTGGAAGTATGTGCCAGGGTGGTGGGTGCAGGACCATGCACTTCAGTGGAGGCAAAACAGCCGAGGGGGCGCGCCGCCAAAGTGCGCGACGCCGTCCAGTTGCTGATCCAGATGCGGGCAGCGTCCCGAGTGCGTACAACGAGTGCGTACAACCACAAGGTTCGGGAAGGGCTGATTGGGGTTCAGGGGCGCACCGCCAAAGTGCACATAGTCGTCCTCCTGCTGGTCCAGGCGCGGCCTCGAGGCGTCCCGTGCGTAGTCCAGGATGTACTTGCCGCCCAGGCCCAGCAGCTTGACGAAGCGGGAGTGGTCCGGCCAGTCGCCCAGCGGCCGCACGGCAAAGTGCGTCTGCAGCGCGCTCGTGAAGGTGAACTCCGTGTCGTCTGCACGGGGCGCAGACAGGGCCGGGTCAGCAGTGCAAGCCCAGGGCGAGCGACCTGGCAGCCGTCGCCAGGCAGGCGAATGGCAGCGCTTGTGTGTGCAGGGCGTCAGGGCGTTCTGACAGTATGCAGGGTCGAGCGCTGCTGCATTTTGCCACAATTCGCGGCACTGCTGCAGACTGCCCACGGGAGGGGGCGGGGGCGGGGGGGACCGAATGCATCACATCACTGTGCTGTGGTCCGCTCAGGGGACTGGACTCTTACGGCCAGCAAGCCCGCGTGGCGACATGCTTGCACCGGCACGCCGCACCTGTGTTGGCAATCTCCAGCACGCAGCGCAGCTGCAGCGGGTTCGTGTCTAGCGGTTCCGACATGAAGTCGCCTGCGAAGGAGCACTGATGCCGCATCTCGAAGCATGCCCGACAGAGCGGGCTTCCCGTGTCATTGCGCCAGCAAGCTGTCCAAGCGGGCTGTTGCCATCGTCGTCTGCTGCCGAGCCAGTCCACCAAAGATCCCCGGCCACAACAACACACCATGCAGTCCTCTTGTATTCTGTTTGTCGACTGTGCCATGCCTGGGTGTACCATGGAGGCGCAGCCATTCAGAAGCTTATTTGTGAAGGGCTGCACTCTTGGAGGGGCACAGCAAAATGATTACCAGACCCCTCGCCGGTGTTGAAGGCCGCCTGGCGCGCCTCCGCCTCTGACAGCACCGCCTCCGGCACCGGGTTCGGGATGCTGAAGTCTGGCGGGTCATCGCTCTCCATCAGCGAGATCTGCAGACAACAAATTACCTTGTTCATCCTCGGCTTGTGTGGGAACCCGTCAGCTCATTGGTGAGCTGCCCATGATGACGACTAAGGTTTTGACGTACCGCTGCACCTGTGCCGGCCTTCGTTTGCCGCTGCTGCGGCTGCCTGTGCAGGCGACACAGCTGGCGTCCTCGTTGCCAAAGGCTGTTAAGACGCGGCGGCTCCGCAGCAGGCGAGCCCCGCCCCAGTCCCAGAGAGGCGGGCGCAGCCGGCGCACGAGCGGAGCACCCGGCTGCGTGCCCCAGTTCCACACCCTGACCCCTGCCGTCCGGCGCTGAAGGCAATWTGCATGCCCCCCCCCCCCCCCTTTCCCCCGCCATGCTCCTCAGCCAACAGCTGCAGGTCCGTCGGGCAGCAGGGGCGCTGCACAATTGCAAAAAGGGGCGGCCCGGGAGGCTCACAGTGTACATGGCCTCGAACTTGTGTGGCCACAGCGCCAGGGTGGTATCGTCTGACTCGGCAAAGAGAGCCACCGAGGGCGCCAGGTCAGTCGCGATGTTCGGGTCCGCGACACCCGTCGCCGCAATGGACCAGTGCATGCGCCGCAGCAAGCCGTTGGTCGGCAGCGTGCCGCGGCCGTACTGCGGGAACACCACCGGGATGCCGCCCCTGGACAGAGACAGGTGCACAAGCGTGCGTGAGTGTGACTGGGGCGCGCTCCCGCCCAGGCTGCGGTGCTGAGGAAAAGGTTGTGGTTGGAGCGCTCCACATGAAATCACACGAACTACAGCATCGGTCCGGACATGGGCATGGCGCTCAGGCAGTCTGCCAGTGGTATGTGCAAGGTGTTTGGGGGAGCCACGCACTGGATGGGGTCCAGGCCATCGAAGGTGTTGTCCGGCCGCACAAACAGGACCTCCGTGCCGTCCTTTTTCCGCCAGGATGTGATGTTGGCACCATGCAGGTACACCTCCAGCTCCGCGCCGTTTGGGTGGTGCAGGTACACTGCGCAGTTCGAAAGGAGCATGTGGGCAGCCTGCCCTGGGAATTGCCCGTGCTCGAGCCTTAACAGTGGCCTTCTCCAGGCCTGCTCGCAGTCCAGGCTTTCTGATGGGTGGTGTAGGTACACTGTGCGGCAAGCTGCGGCATCAGACTGGTATCAGATGACAGCAATCCCTCTTGTGAAAAACCTGCTCCCCAGCCTTGGAGGGAATGCTCTCCAGCCCTTCCCAAAGAAGTACTGCCCAGCATGCCAGGCCTTTCGACCTGTCTCTTGTCTGCCAGCTTGCCCGGGCTGCAGAATCCACATGCTGTGTGTGGCGCGCGTTCGGGGCTCCGAGGCAGCTGCGATGGCGGCGGCGGCGGTCCAGAGAGTCTTTGCCGCTGCTGAGCATGCCATCAGTACGATGCGAGGCATCTCGCCCAATCAATGCAGAGTAGCCGGCTTGGCATGCTCAAGCGGCAGCCGGCATACAACTCACCTGCTGGCAGGTCATTGGCGCCCAAGCCCACCTCCACGAGGTTTTCGATCTCAAACCGCTCCCGGCAGTACTGTACATACTCGTAGTTGAGGCCCCTGCGCAAACAGGTGATGCATCAGTGCAACTCCTGACAAGTTGGTGTGTGACAACCTCTGACATGCGCAGGTCCATGAGGATGCACCCCGATCACAGCTGTGTGAGACCCAGAAGACTGTGTGCTAGTGGACAGCTCTGGACGTGCGTACTCGATGTCTATGTCAAGGTCGTCTGGTGTCAGCTCCTCTTCGGACTCAGCGGTAGCGCCGTCAGGCTCCTGCTCCGCCTGCATTGTGTCTGAGCTCTCCGGCGGCTGATCCGCTGCTGTCGCTGCTGCTTGCCTCCATGCCTGACCCTGGGCACCGAGACAGGACCAATGAGTGCAAGACATCCGCAGGTGTTTTCAATAGCAGATGACGTTTGGTGCATGCCTGGAAAGCTACGCCAGGAATTGACTGGGCAGGGCAGCCAAACATGTCGGCGCACCCTTCGTCCCCAGAAAGCTCGGTTGCATTGTCCGCTGGTGCTGGCGAGCCCGCAGCTCCTCCGCCGGGCGGCGATACTGTGGACCTCCCCGCACTGAGCTGCTGCCGGTGCTGCCGCAACCAAGCCTGCGCCAGACGCACAGTCTCAGTGAGAGCGAAAATGGTTGCGAGTCTGGTGCGAAAGCAGTTTCCGCGTGCACGTCGAGTGGCACGATGCACAGCGTGTGCGGAACACTGTTCGTGAGTCTGGCTGGTGATGCCGCTACGCCGCAGGCGCGACACCAGAGTGTGGATGTCCCATCGACCCGGCGACGCCGTCTATCAGTAATGTTGCGTCACAAAGAGCTGACCTGGCGCTCGAAGCCGGCACAGGGCTCGTCGTCGTGCTGACGATACGCTTGGGCGGCTGCAGCACGATTTTCCGACACCCTGCACTCCGGCTGTGGGGCCTGCTGACCCCACAGCCGGCCGCATAGCTCTTTGGAGTCTGTTTCTGATCCCAATGCAGCAGCAGATCAGTGAAAAGCTCCTGACTGCCTGGCCGGAGCAAGCTTTTGTGATGCGGCGAGCAAACACCTCCCGTCACGCAAACGCAGTTTGGAGCGCACAGCCGATTTGTGCTTTGACAGGTGATGTACAGCTGCGTAAACGAACCTGCGCCGCGTGTTGGGTGTGCTGTTGCGCCTGGGTGATGCTAAATTGCTAAACGGCACGAACTACAAAGGGACTCTCAACCGCCCACCAAAATGCTGCCCGAGTGCCCCGATTGGCCCATCTGCCTGCCATTTGGACTTCGATGCAGTCTGCTAGGCTGTGGTCGTATGTGCACACGGGCACGACAGTTGGGCCGCACCAGCTACCTGCACTGGTGGCAGACAGTGCACAAGATGAAGGATGCGGCCTGCGAGAGGCATGTACACGTATGCGCCGAGACGGCGCAAGATGGCCAGTTGGAAATCTTTTACATGGGATGCCCTTCTGCCAGAGCTGACAGCCTCCAAAAGAGCTGGCAAGACACCTAGTAGGCCGCCTTGTTCAGCACGATGCCCTCGAACTTGGTCTGGAACCTGCGCGCAAAATTTGTTGGTAAACCTCACGGGTTTGCAACATGACCCACACCTGTTCCAACCAGGGAGCCGTTGCACAAAACATCAACGGAGGTGCGATACCGTATCGCAAACGTGGATGCTGCTGCAGATGCGTCACCCTAGATGCTGCCACGACTCGCACCACTTGATGGCGTCTTCCTTGGTAAGGCGGTGCTGGATGCCGACACGGGAGTGCGCGCGCCGCCGGCGGGACACGCGGTAGCCTGGCCGGTCCAGCACGACGTAGAAGTCCATGCCTGCACGGTGCACCCGCAACAGCTGTGAGCGCCGACCCTCTCCCGCTGACCCTTCTCCCCGTCCACTGCTTGTCTCTCCGCTCTCCCAGACACGCCAGCGGCTGAGGTGTTCAGCTGCGGCAGCTTTCATGGGGTGAGCGAGTCGTTACATGAGCTGACGTGTGTCGCAACATGCTGGTGATCGCCGCCACACACGGTGGCGGCCAGAGCAGCACGGCCGCCGACGGAGTGAACGCACACTTCTGCACGACCCCCCGCCGCGGGCAGCGAGTTGGTGTTGCACCGGGCTCATACACGCCGCCCTCAGGTGGGGTGTCACGATGTGTAATCAGTATAGCCAGTGCGTACGTGCAGGTGGTGGATCGCTTCTCGACAGCCTTCGTTGTGGCACTGACGACCCCAAGAAAACCCCAGGACTCACCGTAGATGCCTGTCGATGGGTCGTACTTGATACCCAGGTCGATGTGCTCGCTGATGCCGAAGCCTGCCAAGATGAACGCGACTGCGTCAGCAAGTTTGCGGCAACCCCTGACATTCCTAGTCCAGTGCATTGCCGCACCAACCGCAAGCAAGTGGGGCCCAGCAGGCTGCCACGACAAGCAAGCCACGAGAGGCTTGGCAAGGGCGATATGCTGCAGCGCGACCCACCGAAGTTGCCGCCGTCAGAGAAGTTCTTGCGCAGCAGCTCGTACTCCTTGACCTTCAGACCTGCCTCCTGTGATGATTAAACGGTGACAGACTAAGCATGAACACACTGAGCATGAAAACAGCAAACAGCATGGATCAGTAATAGTCTCTGTCGCCAGTTGGTGCAACGAGGCAATTCTGCCGATCCCTGACTGCCAATGCATCGAATTGTCGACCTATAAAAGTGTTGCCTGATGCAGCATGAACCGCCAGGTCAGCTTGCACGTCAGCTGCGGTTCAAGCAGCTGCATCAGTGGAGACAGAAGGCTCACCAGCAGCTGCATCGCCTTGTCGCCGCGCACTGTGACTGAGCACGAGATCTTCTCATTCCTGCGGATGGCGAACGTGCGCACGGTGTAGCGGGCGCGCCCGAACACCGGCTGCTGCCCCGTCAGCTGCTCCAGCACCTGCGCGCAGACCAGGGCTGTGCGTCGCCACGCTGCGTCCCGGAGACTGGCATTAGTATTTTCTGCAGCGGCGTCCCACGGCTTCGGCCTTGTGGCCGCCACTGTACCGACCCGCATCGGCCAGGCCGGCCAAACACCAGCTGAGGACATGCGCCAGCTCCCAAAGTGCAGCCTCCACAGATGCTGGAACCGGCTGTCCGGAGGCGTTGTGCCAGTGGCTCTCCACTTGCTCGGGAGCTGTTTGCTCTGCCTGCTGACCGGAGCCGCTCCAGCCACAGTAAGCGGCGCTGCGTGCCCGGAGCCGCGCATCGCCAAGGCCTACCTTGGTGGCCTTCTGCAGCCTGTCGCCGGACTCGCCCACGCAGCAGTTGAGAATCAGCTTCTGCACGCGGATCTCCCGCATCGGGTTGTTGAGCTTCTTGTCGGCCTGCAAGTATCGAGGAAGCACTGTAGAGATGTGCAACTCAGCTTTCATGGCCGCGTCTCACTCATCGGAGAGCACGGCATGGGCGAGTGCCCGCACAAATCGGCCACTGCAGCCCGTCAGATGGACAGCAGCATCTGGCGGCCTGCAGTTTCGTGTCGGGATGACACTGCCCAAAGTGGCATCCACAGCACTCTTGAGCCCCAACGTGTGCGCCAGACACGGCACCGCCCGCGGCACGCACCACCATGATGGCGAGTGGTGCCCCTCCAACAGCCGACACGCGGCTCCACCGTCCTGAAGAGGGCCTCTCAGCAACGATTTGCTGCACTTGACGGCTTGGGACTCCTGCGCGCTATAGAAACCCGGGGGAACCAGGAGCTTCCATCTAGAGCTTCCTGCTTCTCGTAGGGAATTGCGCTTAGGTTGAGACTGCCGTAATCCCCCTGCTTCTCGAGAGTTTTTAACCTCCAATAATTCCCCGTTGACATCAGTGGTTGATCGCAGTGCTTGGTGCTCAACAGCCATCCCACCGAGCGTTTGCACGCCGGCAAACCTTTGCTTTGATCACGTGTCCTTTGCTGCGATACGGAAGAGGCGCTGCCTCCCCTCCACCGTGGGATCAAGCTGGAGGATCAGTGTACCCGTACACCTGCAGGCAGTTCGTTCGTGCGGCCAAAACTTTGCGATCGGGGTCATCGTTCAGCCTTGTGCAAGGACATGTAGCTTCAGTGCCACATAGACGCAAGACTCGGGTCCCTCATGTTGGTGACAGTGAGAGCCCGCACAAGGGTTGAAAACTGCAGCCTTGATCGCGGCTGGTCTGGCTGGCCAGTATGCACTAGGCGCACGTATCGCTCGAGGGCACCCATCTTGTGAGCAGCGATCGCCCCTCGAGGCGGCCGAGGCTTGCACAGCTACTGGTTGCGGCCCCGGCTGCTCCGAAGCCTGCATGGCAGAAGTATGCGGCTTCACAAGCACGACGTACAGGCGTCAATGGTGCCTGGCATGCGTCTTGCTGCTGGCTTTCGCTTGCGAGCCGGCCATGGCGGGGCGGCAGCAGTCCAGGTCCGGCAACAACAGCCTGCCAGTTCACAAGGCGATCGCCGCAGCAGCACACAAGGCGCAACCGCGTGATGCGAAGGCGCCCACCCACCACCCGCTGTCAGGTCATGGTGCAGCGCTGCCGCCGCCGCCGCCGCAGGGCCGACGCCAAGCGGTCGCGCACATGTTGGCAAATTCCTTCAAACGGCTCAAGGGCTCGGCGCGACCGCCACCGCCTCGCAGCAGCCCGCCAGCAGACTGCAGCAAGCACCCGGGGCTGTGCCAGCCGACGGACTGCGAAGTCTGGCGCCCTGACATCAAAGACAAGTGCACGCTCTTCCATGGCATCCGTCTGCGCATCCTCTTGATACAAGCAGCCTGCAGAGTGCATGCTTGCTGTCGTGTCATTCTTGCACTTCCTGTTTCAGGTCTGAGATCCAAAAAGTCTGGAGTAACCTGGAATGTAGCCTCCAAACCGCATGGCTGCAGGTGCCGGTATGTACGGATGAAGGATGCCTGCGGCGCGGACGACCAATACATTCCGTATCTGGAAATCTTCTACTGCGCCTCAGGCGGCCGGCTGTGGCTGCTGGTGTTCGCCTGGCTGGTCGTGTGGCTGCTGCTGCTGTTCTACGCGATGTCGGTGGTGGCGGAAGTTTTCCTCTGTCCTGCTGTCCAGGTGCGGCTGCCCCTGCACTGGATGGTGATGCAATGTTCAGCAAGCATGAGTCCACACGCTTACTGCTCTACAAGCTCGTGGGAGATGATCGGCATAACCATGTTCACCGGCTTTGGGGCCGGCGAACCTATTGCCACACATCGATGCACACCAAGCTGTACAATCAACCGTGGAATGTGCCAAGAGTGGAATTCCCAATGCGCAGTTCATCTCCGAGCGGCTGCAGCTGCCGCCAGACATCGCCGGTGTGACGCTGCTCGCCTTTGCCAGCGGCGCGCCAGACATCTTCACCCAGATTGCCGCCATCGACGGAGGCGCGTTCCCCGCTGCCCTTCTGGGGCCTCGCTGTGGGGACGCATCACCACACTGTGGGACGCATGCACGGCAGCGACGCCCCCCCGGCATTGCCGGTGGGCAGAAGTGACTGCCCCAGATGTGCATGGCTTGTGACCCCAGATATGACCATACTCGGATTCCGCTGCAGGTCATGCTGTGGAGCTGGAACTGGCGGTGTCGAGCGTTATGGGCAGTGGCCTGTTCATCATCTGCGTGTCGCTGGCCGGCGTGTTGTTCGTCAAGGGCATCGACATCACCGACCGGTGTGTGCAAAGTCAGTGCAGTTCCGTGTGCCTTTCCAACAAACTGTACTGCAATCGGAGGCTGCTGCGGCCGCGACCTGGTCCATGCTCCGCACCCTGCACACAACCATCTGTAGGGTGTTTTGGGGACGGTCTTTCGCGTGCTGAGCTGGCATCTGCATTGCCTCGCAGGACCGCATTTGCCCGCGATGTGGCGGCGTACCTCGCCGCGACAGCCGTCACGCTGGTGCTGCTGTGGGACGGCCAGTTCTCGCGCACGGAGGCGGTCATACTGCTGGTGCTGTACATCGTGTATCTGGGGGTTTGCATCTACACCAGCAGGTGCGGGAACTGTCAGATGTGACATTGATACTGCCGTGTTTCTCCAATTCCTCCTGTCATGGTGCAAGCTCAGCAAATGTGGCTCAAGTGCTTTGGCAGGTTTCTTGCACAGTCTCGCAGACGCTCTTGGCGCTCATTGAAGTGTTGCAAACCCAACTCGTTTGCTCGTTCACACCAGGGGTCATGCCCCCGTTACGGCTCAGCACCGGCATACGCCGCTGCCGACCGGCAGCCCACGGGCAGGCAGCCGGCAGGCCGATCTGGAGCTGCAGCCCCGGCCGCTGCTGGCGGTCGTCCCAGGCGGGCTGCCAGACACGGGCGCCTTCGCCACGTTCACCGTGAGCGGCGAGGGGGCCGCCGCTGCCGGCGGTAGCGGCCTGGCGCCGGCGCGGCCACCCCAAGCCGCCGCCCGCGGCAAGGGCGGCAGCGGCGCGGATCGCCGGCTGGAGTCTGCGGAGCTGCCGGCCAGCGGCGTGGTGCGCATGCTGCACCAGCCCAAGGGCGTGCCGTCGACCAGCGGGCTGGTGCGGACGTCAATGTCCCGGCGGGCGCCGGACGGCGCTGTGCCCAAGGCGCGCCCCCTTGGCGGTGCCGTCTCGGGGTCCTCGCTGCGGCCCGTCGCCTGCCGCCGCCTGCCTGCGGAGGGGCCACTGCAGCATGGCGGCGAGTGTTCCTTGCCGCTGCCGGTTCCCACAGACCTGGAGTATCCGGCGGCGGCGGCGGCGGTCGCCGCGGCGCCGTGGACCGCTGACAGCGGGTTGCAGCGTCCGGCGGCGGCGGCGGTGGCGCAGCCGGGCGGGGCGCCGTCGCTGCTGTGGCCATCCGATGGCGGCGGGGGCTGCGGGCCGCCGTCAGCGGCGCCGCGTGGCGGGTGGCGGCGGGGGCCTGCACCGCCTGCGCAGAGCGCCTGCACTTTGGCAGCTCCTGGGCCATGAACTGCGTGGTGGTAGCGACGGCGCCGCTGGTGCTGCTGATGCACGCGACGATGCCCGCCATCGGCCGAGGTGCCCCTCCGCTGCAGGCTGCACATCTGCTCGTTGTCGCACAGGCGCAGCAGCTGCCCACAGGTTGCACACTGCACTCCTGTTTCAACAATGGGGCATGAGCATGTTGCAACGCCTCGCTTTGCTCCGTGTTTGCCTTGCTTGCCGGCAGCCAATCAGCAATTGCTGCAACTGGCGTGTGCAGGCCACTGCTCGCGGCGTCACTGCGCAGTGCTGGCGGCGGCGGCGCCGGCATACCTTTTGCTGATCGCCGGCGCGTCCCGCCTCGGGCCGCCGCTGTTTGCGCTGCTGTGGGCCGCCTCAGGCGCAGGACTCTATGCCCTCATGCACCTGGCCTTCCTCAAGGGCGCTGGCGACGCACCCGCCCCAAAGTGAGCATCCGGCATGGTGCATGTTTAGAACATGGTCCAATGCTGTTTCGGCTCGAGCAGCTGTCTTCTCGACTGGAGCACAATCCAAGCATGATCAAGTGCTTCTGTGGAGATCATCGGTGTGGCAAGTGCGAGCCTCGCCCTGCTTCGCCGAGGCAAGGCGTCGCGCCTATGAACACTCGGACTGCGCACGGCTCCCCTGAGGCCGCCGCAGCCAGGGCAGCTTGAAGCGGGCCTTGGTCTCAGCACGTGAGCATTGTCTGCGCAGGGCGAACGTGGTGTTTGCGGCGCTGGCGTTTGTGCTGAGCGCCGCCTGGCTGGGCACCATTGCGGACGAGGTGCGATCGCCGGCGATTCAGCTTCCCGACGCCACTGCATGCCCTCAGTCGGCTGTCTCCCGGTGCCATGCCTGTTGCATCCGCGCCGTTCCTCCTCACTTGCGGAGTCCGACTACCGCCAGCACGGCCGCGGCAGCTGCGCGATCAGCCAGAGCCCCCTGCCCTGCCGTTGCCTGGGGCCCACACATTGAACATTGAAAAGTCACGCCAGCCAGCCAGCCCTTGTCGGCGCAGGTGGTGGCGGTCCTGAACGGCGGCGGCGCGATATTGGGCATGGAGGAGGACCTGCTGGGCGCCACGGTGCTGGCGTGGGGCGAGACGCTGCCCGACCTCGTCGCCATGATCGCCATCGCCCGCGCGGGTGAGGCTCGCAGCCGCGTGCTTGAGACGTGGACCGTCACTGACAGCGGCAGCCCCGGCCCTGGAGTCGAGCCCTCGTCTGCGCGCGGCGTGCAAGCGGCGGCACGCGGCTCAGGCTCTGTTGGCAGCGGCCACGGCTCACCGGCGCGGCGCGTCTTTTCCAGAGCCTGGCGTATTGGCATTCCAGCAAACACGCGATGCCAGACCTCGCAAACCCTGGCGGGATGCCTGAGCTCTCGTTCAGAGCTTTCATCGACCTCTGACGCGCCGCCTGTGTCCTTTGGGTTCTGTGCAGGGCAGGGCACCATGGCGGTGGCGGCCTGCTTCGGCGGCCCGGTGCTCAATCTATTGGTTGGCACCGGCGCGCCGGTTTTCGGCGCCAGCTTCAAGCACGGCGTGCTGCCCTTCCGCCTGTCGCCCGGCATCACCGCGCTGTTCCTGGAGACGGTGAGGCGTTGGCAAGGCACACACCACATCACCTGCATGAGGGGCACAGGTGCCTTCGCCCCTCCCAACCGCCGATGCCTGCCAGGGCTCCCGGTATCTGGAGGACGCACACCTCGAGTGGTATCTGCATGCTGCTGCATGCGGCCATTTCCGGTTGCTTGGCTAATTGTGTGGTAGTGCCGGCCGTCCTCACAGCATGTTCTGCGTGTTGATGCTTGGTGGACCCTTGAATCGTTCGCTGCTGGCTGGATCTCGATATTTGTTCCTGGCGTAGATTCTACTGTGCGGAGCGCTGCTGGCGTTGGTGCCGACGCTCTGCGGCTGGGCGCTGCCGCGCCGCACCGCCTGGCTGCTGCTGGGCGCATATGTCGGGTTTCAAGTCCTTTTCCTGGCGGCCGCCCAGCACTGGCTGCCCTTTTGAAGGGCTGAAGGGGGTTCAGCTCTCGTCTGTGGGCGATAAAGACTCAAATGATGATTGCATCCTGAGAGGAAACTTCCGTAAACTGCTTCTGGGTGTACCTGTAGCTCCAGCTGCGCTGGAGTCGTTTTTCACATATGTGTTTCCGAAAGTCAGCGTCCAGAGTGTGTGGTACATGTCACCTAGTCGAAATCGGTGTGTAAACTCAACTTCGTGTGCCATCCATGTGAATTCATTGACTGGGCTTCCTCCACTAGCCAAACTAAATGCCATGCCTCCGCCATGCGGCCTCCCGTCCCCACCCCATGCGGCGACAGCATGGCGACAAACTAAGACGTGCCTTTGCAAAATACAAAAATCAGGACCATTGCCAGTAGTTCGGTACAACAAATTCACACCGGTGGCTCTCTCAGCGAGCTGGCAGCCTAGATCAGGATGGCAACAGCGGCTGGACGACATCATTCCCGCCGCTATGGCTGTTCGCGGGGGCAGCTTTGCCGCGCAGCTTCTTCCACACGCCGCTGATGTGGCTGCCGACCTGCGACGGGACTGAGAGCGCAGTGAAAGCCTGCAGGTGCGCCATCGCACATCAGCTGCTCGTCTGGCATGCAAGTGAGGTGCATCCTGGTCTCTCTACCCGCGCACTCCTCTCATGGACCAGGCGGCCCTGAGGCAGCAGCCGGTGCACTTGGCCGCCCGGCAGCAACCTGCCTGCCATTGCTTGGACGTTTCTAGCCATGCACACACCAGCTCCAGGCCCGATCTCCTTCAGGTCCGGTGTCTCCCTGCGGTCAGCCGGATGCGGCGCCAGGGGAAGGGGGCTGAGGTATCGAAAACACACCCACAGCAGGGCCGCGTGGATGCGCTGCTCCAGCTTCTCGCCGTGCGCCTGCCGCACCAGGCGCTCCGGACGCAGCCGGTGCTCCGAGTCCAGGATCGTCGCCGACGCCAGCGTCACAGAGACGACGACGCCCGTGCCGCTCGTCGCCGCGATAAGGAACATGATGACCATCTGGTACCGCGCCGCCTGCGCCCCGCAGTAGCACCGCTGCTCGTGTGTTGTTGGCAGGCAGACACATGCTGGAAACCACGTGCACCAGGAGCGTTGGGCGCTGATATTACTGTGCATCGAACGCGCTGGGGGTGGCGCGAAGTGGGTGCTGGTCCTGGCGCCAGCGACTGCGTGATGTTGGCAGTGCACTCAGGTTGCCAGGACGCCGTCAGGGTTTAAACGGCGGCCAACCAGCAGACACAGGCGAGCTCTCACCTGTGAGGGGTCGGAGCCGCCCAGGATCTGCCCAGTCATCATGCCGGGAATTGACACGATGCCCTGCAAGGGTGGAGGGGCCCACGCGTCTGCAGACAGCCAGACAGGCCGGTGGTGCGCGTGGGTGTGGGGACAGTCAGCTGACCAGGGACAGGGCGGCCTGACATCGGCAAAACTGAGGGGGCGGAGGTGCAGACAGTCGACCAGCCAACCAGCAGTCAACGGGGCGTCGGCATGATGCAAGGGAGCCGCACGGCAAGAGCGCACCACCACATTCATCTGGTTGAGGATGGGCGTGAGCGCCAGCCGCACGCACCGCGCGATGGTCTCCTTGCTGGCCTCCCACCGCGTCGCGCCCAGCGCCAGCAGCAGCTCAATCTTGTCCTTCCCTGCGGCGGGCACAGGTTGCCTTCTGCGGCTGGGGCAGGGTTCGATTTGGCGCAAGCCTGGCTCGCCGACCAGTGGGAGACGCCGCTCGTTCGTCACCAGGTCCGGACGCGCAACACCACGAGAGCAGGTATAAACCAGGGCGTGGCACCGCCTGTGACTGGCATACACATCTAGTTCATCTGAGCCTGTTGCAATATGAAAGGCGCAGGCGCAAGGTTGCAGAAGGCAGTTTGTGCTTCAGAGTCTTGTCGGAGACAATTTAAAGGAAGTCCCCGAGCAGGACACGCTGAGAAGTTGTTCCCAGGGCGGCCGAGCTCAGGTGGCGCCGCATTTCCCCGTCGCACCTGTGGTATAGTCCTCCAGCAGCGCGGACAGCCCGACGCTGATGCCGCTGATGCAGTTGCCCAACAGCATGCCCAGCATGGGGACGAAGTACTGCGCCTCCCACCACGGCTTGGTGCGCACCTGCGTCGCAATCGTCAACGTGTCTGACTCGATCGGAAACCGCAGCTTCATACCAACGAGCTGCGTCCTGCATGGGGACGAAGTGCTGCTGCCTGCCACCACTGCGGGTGCCAAAACCGCAAGGGAGAAAAGAGGAGGGAAGAGAGGGCGCACCACAACGAGCAGCGCGTACGTCAGGAAGACGCTGCTGGAGAAGATGGTGCAACACAATACCTCCAGGAACATGCCCTGTACACGGCGGACGGATGCCATCAAGTCCCGGCACTGGCAGTGCGGCTTCAATCCGACAATTGTGGACGCACGACCTGCGGCTTCGCCATCTCCTTTTGCGGAGCAGGTGCACACGGGTGGGGGCCGCAGCCCACGCAGTCGCTGCAGGGCCTTTGCCCAAGCGCCCGGCACACTCGTGTCCCCGGCTCTCAGACGCGGGCAGCGGTGGACGTCATGTGTTGCCGCCGCTGCACCTGCTGCCGCTCCGGGAGCCAGCCATCCCAGCGGCCATGGCACGAGCGGACCACAACCACTCTCCAAGCACTCTGACGGCGCACCCGGAACTTGTAAGCGGGCCGGGAGGAGGCCTCATAGGCGCCGACGAGGGCCATCACGAAAGCGTACGCGACGACGACGTACCAGCGGTGCGACAGGAATATTGGTACCAGTATGTAGCCCAGCACGCTCAGCTGCAGCACGCATCTGCGCCGGACATGAGGCGAGGCGCCGCATGAGGTGCAATCATTGCATGCAAGGACCAACGGGGGCGTCTTTAGCACTTCGGACCGCCAAGCCGAGCGTGCATCATCGAGCAGTGTGACATGAGGCAGAAACTAGCGGGTCTGGCGAGTCTGCACGACGCGTGTCGAACGAGGCCGCTACGGCTATGTGGCGACAGGTCCCCATGCCGCATGCGGCAGGCGCTTGCATTGCCAAAGGCACCTGACGGTGGCGATGAGCAGCTGCAGCTCCAGGCCCAGGGACAGGTACACGGACACGACGGCGTTGACCAAAACCAGGCAGGCGCCCAGGCCCACGGCTCCCGCGCTGATGTAGTTGGGTCCTGCAAAGGGAGTGACGCGGAATGAAGTGCTGGCAGCAGCGCAGATGCTGGCAGCACGCCGGTTGAGTTGGGCAGGCCAAGACGCCGTGCACGCATGGGGCTTCAGAAAGGGCAGGCCGGAGCCAGGATGCGCCATCTGCCGCGACGTGGAGCAGGCGCGAGATGGCTCACCGCTGCCGGGCGCTGCGTCGCCGCCGGTCGATGCGAGCAGAGAGGCCGCCAGGCCGGCTATCGGCTGCATTCTGAACTGCTGCTTGGATTGCTGGAAGCAGTCTTCAGCACGAACGGGCGACGAGTTGCAGGGAGCCTCCTCAAGGCTGAGCAACCGCTGCAGGCATTCCCCAACCGCGGCAGGCAGAACTCGACCCCTGCAGATCAATGGCGCACACGTGCGGGGCCGCGACCAGCTGCGTTCGGCAGCTGGAGGCGTAGAAGATGCCCAGTGAAAGCAGAAGTCTGGATGTGGGCGCCCACATTTTGATTGCGTGCTGATGGTTGTCAGACATGTACGACACAATAGCACAGGGTTGCAGTCATCGTGCATGGGGCACTTTGCACATAGCGTTCGTCAGCCCGCTGGCAACGTGCAGTTCAGCTTATAGTTCTTATCCCGTGCAGCGATCGTCCCGATGTCTGCCCCGATCTGCCAGCAATTGCAGCGCACCAATGGTGCGCTTGGCAACGGCGCTTGCACAGGCGGAGCAGCAGTTGCTCGGCCGCACGGCACTGGAAGTCATTGAAGCAGCAGCCACTTCACATTGGATCAGGCTCTGCGCGTTTATTTCCCTTGTATCCTCTGAAACAATCGTCACGAAATCTGGCAGCAACTGCAGCGCACACATGATGCGCGTGGCGGCGGCGCTGGTGCTCCGGCCGCACGGCACAGATCCTGCCTCATGCAGCTGTCATTACAGACCTGCACTCAATCATGCGGCGCGAAAATGGCAGGCTCGGCGGCAACGCTTGCAGGAAGCAGACTGTTTAGTGCCAGGTGTCGTGACCTTGCTCTGACGCCAGCTCCATCTGGGCCCCTGTCATCACCTCGAAAGCATCCGACGACCTCTTCAGTGGCTGACTCCACAGCTGTGGCAGATCTGTGTGGGCTCATGCTCAGCTTCCCCAATGCATCCCAGAGTCATGTCCCAAGAGCATGTCATTCAATGCACAATGCCGCAGCAGTAGCGCCGCTAGCAGCACCGGCACGGGCGCTAAAGCGGCTGCCTGCACGTCCAGTGGGCGCAGCAGCGCCGTCTGCAGGAGCGGCATGGGCGCCAAGGCGTCGCCATCGGTACCGGCGCCGCCGTGCGCTGCAGACGGCTGCAACAGCGCCGTCAGCTGACGCGGCACTGACGCAGTGGCGGCGACTTCACTGCGCGGTGCTCCCATCGGCGCCGCCAGGGGATCTAGCGCGCCGTCCTCCAGCATCTGCCTCTTTCTCTCGCCGCGACAGCATGCCCGCCAACGGCAGCAGCACTGCTCTTGCGGCGGCCGATGAGCTCTGCATGCGGACATTGCCGACCAGCCTTCTGGTTTCAGCAAAACCACACAGCAGGCGCCGTACGAGAGAGAAGGTACAGCAGAGGAGGGTGGGTCCATGCAGCGTGCAGGAGCACGGAGCATAGAGGGCCCCAAGCGAAGGCATTCTTGCCGCACCGTCCACTGACAGAAGAGCACTACCGAGAATGCAAGCTCGCAAGGCAACTAGAGGAAGAGATCCACAGTCAGCGGCTGTGCATCACGTTTCTTGCCACTCAGCCTATGCAGGTGGGAGGACATGCTCATCATCCCCGCAGGTTTTGTTTGACATTGGACGGCGGCAAAGACACCAGTCAGATGAGCTTAACGCCGGCGCGGCCGCAGTGCGCTGCTCGGCCTCCTGGCGCCTGCGCCGAAATGCCCTGCCGCTCGCTCGCCTGCTCAACTGTGAGGAGAAGGGGAAACGATCGGCCTCGGGCAGAGACCGGCAAGGCCACCATAGACAGGGTGGTGGGGAGCAGGCTTGACTGGCAGACAGCCGGTCCTTGGCAAAGTCAGCATATTGAGGCGGAGCGGCTTTTGGCCAGACGACTGGAAAGAGGGGCAGAGGAAGGGGCGGGAGGAGGAAAGCTTGGTAAAAGTCCGACTTGCATTCGACTTGTTTACAATGGAATCAAGCCTAGCATCGGGTTTGCTCAGAAGAATCGGCTACCGAATCAGCAGAGTTCAAAACTGAAGAGTTCAAGACAAGTGCAAGAAGCCTGCCGCAGGCAAATCTAGTTGGCGGCGCGCTGTGCGTCACCAGACTTCTGCTGGGCCTTGCACTCGCCCTCTGTCTGCGTGTTGCCAGTCACGCTGCCGATGATGTTCTTGGCACCGCCGACCACGGTGTCAACTGCGCCCTGCACGTAGCCCTTGGTCTCCGCGGTGTTGTGCTTGGCCTGCAGAAAAGGGGGGACGAAGCAGGCTTCAATGTACTGCCAGGCGAAACATCTTCCCAGGGAGGGTGGCATCTGCCATTCGATGAACAGGAAGCAGTCATGCGAACTTGAGCTGCCGTCTGTGCTGCAAGCAGCACGCGTTGGAGCGAAAGCCTGCTTGCAAGGGTTGCTGTGCTTGCAAGGGTCGCTCCAGCGACCCTTGCTCCTGGGACACGCAGGCGGTTGTTCCTGGGATCTGACCGATCGAGCAGGCTCACCTGTCCGCTGGCGTCGCGAGCGGCGCCCTTCGCCTGCTGCACGTTGCCGGCGGACGACTTGATGGAGCCAGCGGCCCTGCGGTAATAAGAGTTACAAGATGTGTGGTAGAATCCATTTTCCACGCCCTCAGACTTCATGATGATGATGATAGTGCAGGCATGCGGCACAATCTATCCGAGAAATAATAGGGCAACAGACACATGATCAGCAGCCGCCAGGCGCCAACAGCAAGCAGTGAGACTGGAGGCTGACGGGGAGTGCCGCACTTGCTTTTCTGGCGGGAATTTCCAGCGAGTAGGGGCAGGCCAGAGCTGGAAGGCGCCACCAGCAGGGACCGGGAGCAGGGCGCCGGATGGCTCACCGCTGCCAACATTGCCTCTGGCCGCTGTCACCGGGAGGCCGCCAGGCCGGCTGCTAGCTACATGTTGAACGGCTGCTGGGGCCGATAAA
Source organism: Deuterostichococcus epilithicus (assembly GCA_033439295.1). NCBI lineage: Eukaryota > Viridiplantae > Chlorophyta > Trebouxiophyceae > Prasiolales > Stichococcaceae > Deuterostichococcus > Deuterostichococcus epilithicus. The sequence continues at coordinate 1,785,427 of JAVTLE010000007.1, forward strand.
ATCTAGCCCTGAGCACGACCGAACGACGAGGCGCAAGGGCCGCGTGAAGGCTGAGTGGCTGCGGCGGGTATCGGACTCAGTTTCCAATGCAAATCGATGGCACACACGCGTGCGAGGCAGGCCCGCGACCGGCTGCCTTCAGCAGCCGGACGCGTGAAAGATTGCGCAGTGTGAGCAGGGGTCAGGATGTGGGTGAGCCGGAATCGCTTGTTGATTGGTGTCTCGTGTCTGACAGCAGTACGACACAGCAGCACAGGGTGCAATAAGTTGTGCATGGGCCTTGGGGCACCCAGCGTTCGTTAGCCCGCTGACAATGCTGCACATCTGTGGTTGCTTTTCTGTGCAGCGAACCTCACAATAATCTGCCAGCAATTGAGGCGCACAGGTGGCGCTCTCAGCGGCAGCGCTTGCACAGGTGAGCGGCATGCGCTCCGCTGATGGTAGAAGCATCAGCTCAAGCTCTGCAAATTCGATTGTGTGCAGCACCCCTCCAAATAACTGCATGCAGTTGCAGAGCACAAAGGGTGCGCTTTCCGGCAGCGCTTGCACAGGCGGAGCGGCAGTTGCTCGGCTGCGCAGCGCTGGAAGTGATTGATGTAGCAGCCATTTCACACACACTGGCTCATGCTCTGCGAACTTCCGTTCTCTGCAACGCTCCTCCCAGCAGCGGGCAGCAATTGCAGCGCACAAATGACGCGCTCGGCGGCGGCGCTTCTGGTCCGGCCGCCAAGCGCTGATCCTGCCTGATGCAGCAGCCATCACACAATTGCACGCACAATCATGCGGCGCGCAAATGGCGGGCTCGGCGGCAGCGCTTGCATGAAGCAGACTGTTTGAGCGCCAGATTGGTAACTTTGCTCCAATGCCAGCTGGGCTCATGTCATCATCTCGAACGTGTCCCCACAACCTGTTCACTGGCTGACTCCACAACGATGATGCTGTTGCAGACCTGTGTGGTTCTAGGGTTTTGCTCACGCTCAGCTCCCTCTGCAGGAACGTCCCCCGGTGCTTCTCATATTCACGCGCCTAAAGCAGGTCACTAATTGGCGAGGCTTGCTTCAATATCGACTGCTTTACCTCTGGCAGGACTGTGCACACAAGGCTGTCCCTTTCCATCTGCTGCGGCAGCGCGTACTGGCGCTGTGTCACGACTACACCGCTGCCACCCGACCTGCCAGGTGCCTTTTCCATGGCCACCTGCACGAAGATGAGAAGCAACGAGTGCGACGAGTTGAAGGTGGCCCGGCTGCCCGCGAGTGTGCAGTGTCTGACGTCAGCCATGGCGATTTCATGCCACTGTCAGATGGCACGCCATACCCAGCCGTACGTCAACACCCTCAAGCGCACATCACTCGCCTTTCGATGCAATCGGCCGTCCGAGCAGCCAAAGCCTGTTGCTGCCTGTAGGAGCGGCTTCACTAGAGAACCAGCAGAGGAAGCCTGAGGCTGCCGGCGCCGGCATAGGCGCCGGGGCAGCGGCAAGATGGCAATTGTTCGCGCCCGGCCTTACCAGCAGCACCGGCCCAGGTGCTAGGGCGGCAGCCTGCACGTCCAGTGGGCGCAGCATTGCCGCCTGCGGAAGCGGCATTGGTGCCAAGGTGTTGCCGTAGTTGCCAGCGCCGCTGTGCGCTGCAGATGGCTGCAACAGCGCCGCCAGCAGCGCGGCATGGACGCAGTGGCGGCGGCTTTCACTGCGCGGCGCCCTCAGTGGCGCCGCCAGGGGGTCTGGCGCGCCATCCCTCAGCATCGGTCGCTGGCTCTGGCCGCGACAGTCATCGCCAAAGGCGGCAGTGCGGCTCCGGCGGCGCCAGATGAGGTCTGCACACGGACACAGCCGACCAGACCTCTACAACGAGAGGGGAGGTAGGGCAGAGGACGGTGGGTTTGTGCAGCATGCACGAACACCAAGCACAGAGGCCCCTAGCAAACAAAAGAGCACCGACGCATGCTCACCATGTCATTATTGGGGAGTCCCACTAGGATGAGCTGTGAGCGGCTCTTGATACCTTTCTCGCCCTTTCAGCATGCAGGTGGGTCTCATCATGCCCTTAGGCGGCACTCGACAAACCAGGGGCAACACTCCTTACTCCTTCTCTGGCCAATTGCTCAGGTGCAGCAGAGGAAAGCCAACAGCCTCCCAGCATTCGTGCAGAAGACTTACCAGCCTACAACCTCAAAGGGCTGAGAGGAGGTGGAGGCGGAAGAGGAGAATGTTCAGCACCAAAAGGTGCTTTAGCAATAATCTCGTGTGACGCAGGCAAGAAACAAGGGCAAAGACCAAGAGGGAGGAGGCAGACTCTGTAAATTCTGATTTGCACCACTTGATTACAATGGTATCAAGCCTAGCATCGGGTTTGCTCAGAAGAATCGGCTACCGAATCAGCAGAGTTCAAAACTGAAGAGTTCAAGACAAGTGCAAGAAGCCTGCCGCAGGCAAATCTAGTTGGCGGCGCGCTGTGCGTCACCAGACTTCTGCTGGGCCTTGCCCTCGCCCTCTGTCTGCGTGTTGCCAGTCACGCTGCCGATGATGTTCTTGGCACCGCCGACCACGGTGTCAACTGCGCCCTGCACGTAGCCCTTGGTCTCCGCGGTGTCGTGCTTGGCCTGCAGAAAAGGGGGGACGAAGCAGGCTTCAATGTACTGCCAGGCGGAACATCTTCCCAGGGAGGGTGGCATCTGCCATTCGATGAACAGGAGGCAGTCATGCGAACTTGAGCTGCCGTCTGTGCTGCAAGCAGCACGCGTTGGAGCGAAAGCCTGCTTGCAAGGGTTGCTGTGCTTGCAAGGGTCGCTCCAGCGACCCTTGCTCCTGGGACACGCAGGCGGTTGTTCCTGGGATCTGACCGATCGAGCAGGCTCACCTGTCCGCTGGCGTCGCGAGCGGCGCCCTTCGCCTGCTGCTCGTCGCTGCCGAAGAGCTCGCCCGCCTTCTGCTGCACGTTGCCGGCGGCCGACTTGATGGAGCCAGCGGCCCTGCGGTGAGAAATCACAAAATACGTCAACACCAGTTGGCTCTACCGCGCCGTCGAGACTCATGCGTGTGATAACGATGGTATTGGCAGGCAGCGATCTTCTGACTGATGATGTGAGCAGCGAACGTGGTCAACAGGAATAGACGCCAGGCGCGAACAGCAGGCGAGATGCTGACGGGGATTTGGAAACGGATAGTGCCGCACTTGTCCTTCTGGACCTCAGACTGGTCAACCATGGTTGCTGGGTTGTTGTTTGGAGCTGTTGAGATTTGAAGAAGGAGGTGAAGGTTTGAAGTTTGCAAGAGAAGGCGTTATGGCGGCCGAACACACGCCCTTGGATACTGTTGAAGCGTGAGGTAGCCAGCACGAAGCTGCTATACAGCTTCTCGCCAAGGGAAGCAACGTAATATAGCCAACCATTGATGTCAATGCCCTGTGCTGGAGCCAGTTTAATTCCAGGTGTACATTACCAGTGGTGGCCTAGATATAAGTAGAGTCCAGATCAATTCACGGTTGCATGTCATGGTTTCATGTCATGTAGGCATCCAGCATCTGCAGCAGCCCGTGCCCAGGCCGGTCTGCGCACATCGCCATCTCGCTGGGTAGGGCACATGCACGAGCGGCCCCAATCACTGCTCCTCCGTCGCGCGTGTCGCATCGTAGTTCTGCAGATCCAGCGGCTTGCCGGTGATGCGCTGGTAGACGCTCAGCACGTCCGTCATGAGCGTCTCGAAGTGCGAGGTCGCGTCAGCGCCTGCCACAACATGGAAGGCGCCTGTTCTGTGAGGGCTTGAAACCACAGGCTGGCTTGCAGCTTGTGCGCTGTTGAGGTACCAGCACAGGGGCCATGCAGTCTTGACATTGACGACTGTTGCGATTGCGCAGATCGTGAATCAGCCGATTGCGCAGGCTGTGAAGCAGAGGGCTTGGGACTGTGACGAACAGCTGTGGTCCGGGAAGCAGTCAGCGACAGAATGATGGACACGTCAGCAAGGAGACGCACTGCGGGAGATGAAAGCTTTGTCCTCGGTGCCGTCGGAGATGGGGGCGTAGACATCCGTAACCTCAGTGAACTTCTCGTCTGTTGGCCCCAGCAGCGCCAGGCCTGTGCCGCCGAGATGTGCAGCGTGTATCAGGGATGTATCACAACCGTAACGATTGTGCGCATAGCACCCACCTCAGCACAAGCGGCTGTGCACTTCACATAGGTGCAGGCTGTGCCAAGGTGCGGGCGACCAACGTTTCCGGCAGGACCCAGCCGGCAACCATCGTGCAGGCCGCATGCGACAACTCATTTGTGGTCGGTGCCTCCGAGGCGCTGCGGGGATGCACGCCCAGAAGAGTGCCTCCGCAAGCACTGATCGCAATCGCAGCCAGTAATCACGAAAGGGCAAGCACCTGCGGCGAGCTCGGCCTCTGGGTTGGTGGTCTCCACTGTTGTGGACACGAAGGCGATCCACTTGTCCCGCGCACACACGTTGTGCGAGTATGAGCAGCAGAAGACGTACATGTCGTTCTTGCGCCTACGAATTCAGGTTCCAAAAGGGGTGAGTCTCGGCTTGCACAGGCTCTCACAGCAAACCTCATGATGGAAACAAAATGCGAAAAAAAAACGGACACACAGCAGAAGGCTTTGAACCTGACATGAACATGACTTGACTGGACATGACATAAAACCTAACATGACATGAACCTTTGGACCTCTGCTAAATCCAGGAAATCGGGATGGCCACACTCGGAGTCGAGACCGTACCCGATCTGCTTCTGCGGAAGGATGATCTGCGCCGACTGCGCATTGTCGGTGCCGGGGATTGGGTGGCTGAGGATCGCGATGGCGCGCACCACTTTGCCCACCTTCATCACCCGGTCCTTGAAGTAGCCTGCAGATCAGCACATTTCCATGCATCAGGAGTCCGAAAATCACTACGGGGATGCCGCAGTCAGGCCAGTTGCCAGCGTCAGCAGCATGCCTCCGCTTCGGACCAGGGGCCTGTCGCAGGTTTGCCTGCCTTGCTGGCGGTGCCGCCTCCTGCCCAAACTCGCAGCGGATCAATCAGCATGCCTTCGGAGCATTGCTGACTGCTGCAACGCCAGCGTGCATCTCCTGCCCAACTCTCTGATTTGGCGAATCTCTGCCGCAGCAGGCTGGGGGCTCAGACTGCTTGCGACGCTGCCAGCTTTCCAGTGACGCAGGCCGGTGCGATCCAGGACAGCACCCCCAGCTTTACGGCTGCCCGCGGCGGATAAACATTGGGCCGAGGCCAAAGTCTAGCCAGAGCGTCCTGACAGCTTGCAGCACAGTACTTCGCGACGCACTGGGGTCGCCGACCACGAACTTGGCGCGCGCCGTCTCGCCCTCCGACTTGACGCCGGTGGCAACGCCCTCGGCATCGTACACCACCTCCACGTCCGGCTTGGACAGCATGTAGGTGCCGCCGTACACCGCGCTGAGCCTCGCAAACGCCTGCAGCAGGTACAGGTTTGGGGGTTCACGCGAGGTGCAGCAGGGGAGGGGTTGCCTTGCAGCACTGCAGCACACGTCACAGAAAAGCCGTTGCCAGCAATGTTTCGTGGTGCCGCCTTCGTGCGCCGTAGCGGCTGTGCCCGGCCTCTATGCCCCAGGTTACCAGCAGGACACGACCCGCTCAGGCGCCGCTCCGCTGCTGGAGATGGTCCATGTGCACAAGCCGGCATACAACCGCTGTCGCCGCAGCGCAACACACTGGCGAATTACGCAATGTCTGCTGCCTGGTGAAGGAGGGCGGCAGACGGAAGACGTCACCCACACACAACCAGGCTGGCAACTGCACACGTTGCCGCTACGGCAGCTGCCGAAGCCATTCAAGGAGTGGACCTACAGCGAAGCAGACGGGAGTACAATGCATGAGTGATGACTGCCAAACTCACACCTGCGGCAGCTCGCCGAGGCCGTACAGGGGGTAGATGTACGGCGACCGGATGCCCTGGTCGTAAAAGCGCATCAGCGACTCGTGGTAGAGCTTGATCTTCTCCACGGTCGGCTGCGCCACAGGATTAGACAGGGGCACTTTGTCCGCATGTTTCAGCGAAAGACACGAGATGCTGTGGCTGCAGTTGAGCAGGCGCGCATGACAAGAAGTCGACGGCCTTGCAGATACTACGTCTCAGCCTGCGCTGCAGGCAGCCAATTCACGTCGCATCACATCACATGCTCAAATGCCCCTGCGAGGGTCGCTGCATCCTGGAGTTTAGCGCCCACAGCGCGTCAGCACTCGCCACATGCCGAGCACCCACCTGCGCCGGCTGCCTGAGGTACTCGTCGGTGCTGTGCAGCGCGAGCGAATGGCCCACGAATTCGATGGTCATGTCGTCCAGGCCAAAGGCCTTGAACAGCTCCGCCATCGCCATGCGCGTCAGGTCGCGCCCCTGGTGCGTCGCCGGGTTGGCGGCGTCGTAGTCCTGGCAGTAGCTGCGCGGGCAGGAGGTGAGGGTTCGAGGGCAGCACCGCCGGTGAGAGCAGGCCGCAGCGTCCAGATGTAGGGATGCCGAACTTGCGGCAGATGCGGCAGATGGGAAGCTGGCCGTTTGTTGCTGTTCACAAGCTGCGAGCGCGGCACACAATTCCGCTGATTGACAGGGCTTTTCCCAGACGCTGCCTGTGCCACCACAGCCCACAAGGTATGGGTCAAAGCCCCCAGGAGCCGCACAGTGCAGGAACGAGAGTCTGTTGCCAAAGGCAGCCCGCGCACCTGAGGAACTTGGCGGCGCGCCGCTTCTCGAAGAAGCCCATGAGCGGCGACTTGAGCGCCTCAAACGAGGTCGCGGGCACCTTCTCCACCTTTTCCCGGTTCAGCACGAAGCTGCCATCGACCGCCTTGAATTCCAGGTACTTCGTCACGTCCGTCTTCACCAGCACCTGCGACAGCGCCGGCGCACACTGCTGAGCAGCTGAGGGGCGTTTTGCTGCTTTAAGCGCGTGCTGCCACTCGAGCCGTCGCAGCATCCATCAGGCACTGCAGCCTACTGCTGCTGCTGTATGCAGCCTCCTGCTGCATGCGGGGTTGCAGCTGGTGCACCACCATCGAATGAAGCAACAACAGCAGCTCATTCTAGATGACACGCACGCAAATGCAAGCACTCAGGCCTGAAAATTCCTGGTGGTGCAACTGGAGGCAGCACCTTGACCAGGTTGCCATTGGCCATAATGAACTTGGGCACCATGTCCACATTGAAGTCGCGGCTGGGGCCCAGCGACTCCGACGGCTTCTGCCCTGGCCGGAAGCGCTCCCACAGCTGCGTGCATGCCACGGCACCAGTTGCGGCAATGGGACGGACATTACGAGCGCTTCCGGATGCATGCATTGCCTGCTGTCAAATCAAAAGGCTCTCGTGCAACCACAGGTCACCAACGGCCGAGCAACCGGACCTGATTGAGGTTCAGCGACGCCGACTCGCCGCCGTAGTAGTTGTTGCGGTCCATGTGCAGCACCTGTGATGTGGTCCAGTCTGCGGTTAGATCAGTTGCAAGATGCTTGCTTCCGCGCACCAAAGCTGCAATGAGGGCACCCGGCAATAACTTGGACCTGCTCACTGGCACCAGCAGAGGCAGCTGATCGACAGGGCGAGTGCATCTCGCGCTTGGGCGAGGCACGCCGGAACAAGCAACACAGCTTTATTTCACCCAGGAAAACACCTTACGACCGGCTGCACTACTTCTACAAGTATCAAGTCGTTTCGGTTGGGGGATGTCAGCATAGCTCCACCTTGTATCCGTCCACAGACAGCAATCCGCTGATGATACATTCCGTGAGGCCTGTCCCCAGCACGATGGCATCGTACTGCTCATCCATCCTGACACGCCGGCCGCGACACGGACCCTCTCAACACCGAGTGTTGTCAAAAGAGATTTGCAATACCGTGGCGCTAGACTCTTTGGCAGCTGACACCTGCAGCAGTGGCTAAGTTGGTTGCGCCTAGGCAGACTGCAGATCTGATGCAGGATTCAGGCTGCTTGACTGACATGGACATGGACAGGAAGGAGCTGCACGTGTTCCACATGAGACGAGCTTCCGGTGCTTCCTGAAATCGCAGCACCCTGCCAAGCCAGCTTGCGAGCTGAGTGCAGTTTCCATCATCGAGATCAAACCAATTTCTACAAAAGGACCCTACGTGTCGAGGGACACATTTGAATTTGCTCTGCTCAAATTTCCAGCATCAACTTGCGTGAAATCATCCCCTCGCTTCGCAAGCCCACCAGAACCATCTGAAAGCTTCAAACGTAGGGAACAGAGCTCTGCAATGCTAGCAAGTGCGCTGAGCGACCTTCGATGCACTGCCGGGTGCCTGCAGCTGCGGCGCACGGGGCTGCAGTTGCTGATTCCATTCTCAGTAGGGCTGCATCATCGCACAGCGATGCAGAGGCCTGCCTCGCGTCTCCGCAGCTGCACTAGATGTCGAGCAGGTGAATTGACACACCTGCTTGCTCGAGGTTATAGACATGCTGTGTGGCGCATGCACTCGGCATGCATGGACCCTGGCTCCTCAGTGCGTTCAATGCTTCTTACATGGCACACTGCTTCATGCGGCTCATGCTTCGTTGTTCCGTTCTTGCAGCCGCTGAGGACGACAGCTGGGAGCAGCAGGCAGAGGTCAGCAGCCAGGTGCCGTCGCAGCGACCGCTGACAGACTCATGGTTGGTCAGAGGCGCTGCAGCTGCATTCCTGCTGGCCGTCGCACTGTCGGTGCTCCGACGACTGGGGCGCAGGAGGTGTGTGGCGGTCTCCGTGCGGCAAAATCAATGAATTATGTCAACCGCGTGCTTTGCAAGCCTGTTCAGCAAGTTCGACAACACTGATGCGACAACATGACTCTGTGCCCGCAGCTCGATGTCGGACCTGGAGGATCGAGGATACCTCGATGAGTCACGCGACAATGCTGATCCATACCTCGAGGGTGATTGACATGTCGGTACCGTGATCGCTGTGCACGTTGTTCCTCTCTGTGCCATCCGGAGCTGCATCCCATGTGCTGCAAGACCAGAACTGATGGGGCACACGCTTGGCGCTGCAGACATCATGAAGAATGTGAACAAGGTTCAATATGAAGAGCTGACGGAGGAGCAGATCGCGGCCGCCCGCAAGCGCCGCGCGAGGTGACCATATTGGACCCTTTCTGTTTGGTACCCTGTTCTACTTGTGCCGCTGCTCGTGCGCCACTGTACTCGTCATGTGGCAGGCTATGATCCTGCCATGTGTTCCTCCTGTACAGGGGCATAGCTGACTTCCGGAAGACGGACGTGGACGTGCCTGACAACCACCCTTTCGCCACAAAGAAGGAGGTGAGAGTGGACAACCGCCTGGCCAGCTGATGGCACCCTGCGGCTGAAATACTCTGCATCTGACGATAAACGCTCCTATGCAGAGCTGAAATCCGGATGTGCGGCCCTTCATTCGCAGCTGACGCCAGAGGAGGAGGAGTTGTTGAAGCAGCGGCTCAAGGTGAAGCGGGGGGCCCCGGTCCAGGACCTCAGCGGCAGGCGCGGCTACCCGGGGCAGCCCGGCTTCGAGCCCCGCAGTGATGCGCCGAGGGGCGAAGGCAGCGGGCAGAGGGATTGAGTTGGGTGCGTCCGGCATGCAGACTTGCAATGCAGGTGGTCTTACAAAGCTCATGCGCAGTGAGCTGGTGCTGGTGGACATCGTCGCAAGCTGTTTCGATGGCCAGCTGCTGGCTGGGACAAGTACGACATGTGTTGCGAGCAACGGGTGCCAGCCTGTGCCGCAATCTGACTGGAGGTTGAAACTCACTGGAAGTGATGATCAGGTTGATGAGTGTGGTGACGTGGTACGGCTTCTTCCGAGAGATCCGTTGCCAAAAGGCGACGGGACCCCCCTCCGTCGTTTCCTAGCGAAGACGCACCAGTGCATGTTGTTTGTATCTGACATCCTCGTTGTCTGACTGCAACATCAAGGAGCAGTAACTGAACGAATCTGGACGCCGTGCACCTGCAGTCTCAGACCAAAGGTGGGCAGGTGCTCTCCGCAATACCATCTTGGTGCACGAGCGCATCGTCAGCTCACCAATGATTTCTAGGAGCATCACTCGTTGCTGTGCGGCACGCAATATTGCATCAGCCGCATTGAGGCCTGCCACTGCCACCCAACCGGTTGCTCGCATCTCAGCGATACCACCTTATGTACACACCAGCGTGCTGCGACGTTATTTGCTGACTTCCCAGCCCAGCAGCGTCGCGATTGCCGCGTTGCGGTTTTCACGCCACGTCTCCAGTGCCACCGCAGCTGCTGCCATGCCGTCCCCCTCTGCGCACGAGTCGAAGCTGCTGGAGGCGAGCAAGACCTTTGACGAGGCCATCAGCAACAAGGATGTGTCTCGGTTACCGCAGCTGCTGGCCAAGGACGTCGTCTTGCATCACGGTGCAGACCTCAATTTCCCATGCAGAAAATAAGTGCACGGTCGGCGCAGCCTGCATGCACACGCACCTGCGCTGTCTTTGCATTGCCACAGCTAACATTGCACTGTGTACTTATCAAAGAAATCATGCACGTGCAGATGGCATCACTCTGGGCCAGGACATCACGGGCGCCGACGCGGTGCGTTGTTTGCTGCATTATGATTGAACACTTTGGCAACACTTGACGTGCAGTGTCGTGGTGGCAAAAGCAATCGCACCAGTAGCGAGGATGCACCAATAGCGACGATGTGCTGCTTTCGCAACATGCACCTCTTGAATCCTCTCTGTCGCATCTTCATGAACGGCCATCTGGTTTTGCGCCCCTGCGCATGGCACATTCATCGCAGCCAAGGTAGCTGGCATCCTTATATGAGATTGTCTGGCTCCCCAGGTGTCTGCGTACATCCAGGAGTACCCCAACAAGTACCACTACGAGTCGCACGAGGTCATCGCTGGCGCCGTTGACGAGAATGACAACATCGCCTTCTCCTTCTGGCTGGACAAGGTGCAATCTGCTGCTCAGTTGTTCTGGCAGCATTCTGTTGCGCTTGAAGAAGAGCATTCAGAGCATCAGACAGGTTTGGCACAGCGTGCATTTCCCTTTGCGCACGGGCGAAGCGCACTGAGAACGTCATCTGATTCGTCATGTGCTGGTACGTGGTCAGGGCGTGAAGCCAGCGGACGCACAGCAGGGCGCCAAGAGCACCGACACCGTCGGCATCTGGCACCACGTGTTCAACAAAAACGACCAGATCTCCAACATCTGGTTCCTGCGCCAGCTGTCGCACGACGAGCTGGAGAGCAAGGTGATCTTGATCGTCACTTGGACTAATCATGATGATGTGCTCGACTGCAATGCGCGCTGGACTGAGCGGTACTCCGGACCTGGCACCAGCCTGGAATGCTTGTTGAAGTCGTGTGCCAGACTGGCGAAGAACACTGTGGGCAACCCCGTCAGACGGCTACTTCTTGTTGCCGACGCAGATGAAGGAGGCACCGACGCAGAAGACGCAGTTTGACCCGGCCAAGTATCGCGGCTCCAGCGCGGGGCAGTCGGAGGACCAGGCGACGCAGTACGACAAGGCAGCACGCGCCTTCAACAACATCTGGGCCACTGGCGACCCGTCGGCCGCCAAAGACATCATGACCGACGATGTCTCGATCGTGAGTAGTACCTTTGCATTCGTTGTGCCAAACTCCGGTTCTTCTCACTGGGTTGCTATTGGGCTCCATGTAACCCTGATCCGGCAGCATGATCTACGTGCACAAGGTGCGTGATTGCCTGGCAGGAGACATTCAACAAAGCACCTGGTCCGAAGGCTGCCAGACTGAAGCAGCGTGTCAGGAGGCATCGCAGCACACGTGTCATGCCAGAGCGCTGCGCTGCAAAGGTGGTTGAAAAACATAGTGGTTGAAAACAAACCGACAGCAGCATGTAATGTGGTCTGTGTCTCTGCTGCAGTATGACCCGGTGATGGGCAGCGAGACGCACGGCCGTGAGAACTTCGAGAAGATGATCCAGGGCTTCGCCAAGGTATGGCCAGTGCCATCCCGCTTCTGCCTGCTAGTACCTTTTTTGGTAAATTCACCAGAACTCTGTCTATCAAGCTAACCAGCCACCTGTGCGCCATCCATGCGCATCAGGCTAGTGCGCCACCCATTACCGAGTTTGCAGACTGCGAATGGTGACCTCCACAAATATGTGTTTCCTGCAGGGCTGGACTACCAAGCAGAACAAGTCTCACGTGGCTGTTACCGCCGGAGACAAGGCGTTCATCTCCTGGAGCAACACCGGCGCATCCAAGGACGGCCCTGAGGAGAGTCTCTATGGGTAGGCGCCTGTGGTGGTGCCATTGCGCAGCCTTCGCAGCCAATGCCGATGCTCATGACGAACCCTGCTGTGGACGACGATTGACGCTCTGCCATGCGGCACAAGGTAATCGACGCTCTGCCATGCATCACCAGGCAGAGCATCTCTTGCAGCATGTTCAACTCACACGCCTGTGCGCCTCGTGCCCACGCAGGCTCAACATGCTGACTTTCAACAGCGAAGGGAAGATCAAAGATGTCGTTGGCTTCCGCCAGCTTACAAAGGGCGAGAGCGAGGCCAAGGTCAAGACCCCGGTGCAGAAGAAGGGCTAAGTGTTTCCAGCAGGAATTTATCTCTACGATTTTGGGAATTTGGCAGGGTGCACCGCCACACATTGTGGCGATGTATGATGCAGCAGGATTGGTATGCTGTACTTCCTCGCTGGTAAGATAATGCTGGCATGCTGCCATCACATGGATGAGGACGCACAGGTGCGTTAGGCTGCATAGTGTTTGCTATGCCATGCGTGTTTCAACAGTTTCTGCATCACGGCTAAAAGTTTTTTCCAAGGTGGATCATCACCATGTCATCGGAGCATTTATGGTGATATGGTGTTTATGAAATTTAGAAGTATATGTCGGCAACATTAATGCTACTGTGCCGCTGGAAACCACAAACAGTTTTTTCTCATGTCTGGAGCGGTGTCCATCGTTGCGAGGTCAGCATTACTGTGAGGTCCATACGACATACCCTCTCAGAGTATCCTTCTGCAGCCGCCGTCCTTTCTCGTATCAACGGGCGCCTTTCCGGTCGTTAGCTCAGGGCTCAGCCCAGCGCCCCAGATCAGACGCTTCCTCTGCTTGTGTCATGCTCGACCGACTCTCCTCGAGTATATGCTAGCCGTCTGCGCTCTGGTCGGATTCCCATCGTGGCTGGGAACGTCAGGACAACAGACCTGTGCAGCCAGTGCCCCCTGCAACCGCCTCTCGGCGCATCGGCGCACACCAGGTACCAGGTGCCCCMSCCGGGTCGGCCAGCTCCTCAGACCAGGTGCCCTCTCTATCTGTGTGCACGCTTAACCGAACCGGCCTGCGTGCATTCCACCCGCTCGCACTTCTGGTTTCCATCGCTGCGGGAATAGTAACAGCAGACCTGTGCGCCTTTGAATTTCAAAAGTTCGCAAAATTGCACAGACGCGCGAACAATTTCGACACGCGGGGGTAGATGCATCGGCCACGACGACAAAGGCTTGACAACGTGCATATATGCCTGATTGCACCACCGTGTGAATGCAAATGCATCACTGAACAGGAGCGAATCGTGATGGCCGGCGGCATGCTGCTAAATTGCGGGGCGGGGACCTCCCCCCACCTTCTGTGTGACATCCCTCCTGTCCTTCGCTCGCTTGACAGCGCTTCAAGACGTGTGACGCATGAAATCTCAAAACCTGGACCGAAACGACGCTCAGACCACGCCAGTACATGCATGCGAGCAGTTGGCCCATCGGCAGGGAGGCATGCAGAAGCTGCGCCAACGCTGGCATCCAGCTTTCCTGACCAGGTTCGACGTGTTTCTCATGCAACAATCAGCAATGATCCAGTAAGCAACATCTGATCAGATGAAAACTACCGAAGTTCCACCACCTGTGCAGGAGCTCCGAAACATGGCTCATGCCGCCAGCTTGTCGGAGCTCATGGCGGAAGCTGCACGGCTTCGGGATGAAGGCCATTCAATTGTCACATTTTCACCCAAGGTGACCGCGGTCATCCGAGGACGACTCTCATCTCGGTCGACAATTCTCCGTGGAACCCCCTTCTGGAAGCGGCGCAGTCCCGTGATGCCAGGAGCCGCGGCAGTCCCAGTCCAGCCTATACAGTCGCCAGTTTCCAGACACATGCGATGCGAGCGAAGTTTGGTGTCTCTACCTCGTTCTCGCTCGTGTCTTGCTCAGGTTTTCCTGCCGCTGACGCGGCTGTGCCGCAACGAGTGTGGCTACTGCACCTTCGCAACGCCGCCGTCCTCGGGCCGCCGCGCCTACATGACGCTGCCCGAAATCCTGAGCATCGCGCGCGCAGGCGCCGCACAGGGCTGCACTGAGGCCCTGTTCACCCTGGGTGAGAGTCTTGCAGCAAGCCCGCAATGCTGGGATCCAAAACCGAGCCCAGTGTCTCATTGTCAGGTGTGCAGGTCTTCCTCAAAGGCGTGCTGGCTTGGCTGAGTGTGCACAAAGACAGCGTCGCTGCTGCAGCCTGATCATGGGACCACTCAGTAGTCGACTCAAGGCGGGCAAGGGAGCTGGCGGTCCCCAGTGGCAACGCCTGACGCCCAGGGTCTCATGCATCAATGCCGCGCATCCTCCACACCAGGCGACAAGCCAGAAGACGTGTACCCCGAAGCAGCGGCGGAGCTTGCAGAGCTGGGGCATGACAGCACGGTGTCGTACGTGGCGGCCGCGGCGGCCGAGGTGCTGCGGGAGACGGGGCTGCTGCCCCACGTCAACGCCGGCATCCTGGACCAGGACCAGCTGACCAGCCTGCGGCGCTGGTCCGCCAGCCAGGCAGGGGCTCCACTTCTTGGACGGTCACAAGCTGAATGCGGGGCGCCTGCGCTGTGCAGCGTCGCCAGCATCGCTGGGCGAGCTGCAGCCGAGCGGACGCGCCTGAAAGCAGCGCTTGTTTGTTAGAGAAGCGTCCGCTGGTCGACCCTCTGGTCAGCGTCGCGCCATGGGCTTCTCTGAGCACGCGGGAACCACCTGCTGGAACCCAGCAGTCGACGTGCGCATGGCTGACGACCTGGCAACCCCGCTGCAGGGCCTGATGCTGGAGAGCACCTCTGAGCGGCTGCTGCAGCCGGGCATGGCGCACCACAACTGCCCCGACAAGGTGCAGTATCTTTCAACTCAAGTGTGCACCTGAAGCGCATGCTTGCCATATGAAGGATTACAGCGGTCAATGCGCTCACAGCCTGCTGTCCCACGGGCTTGACAGTGGCCCCATCAAGAAGAGCTGCGCGCCCCAAATTGCGCCACTGCATCGCCTAAAAAGCTTTGGACTGCACCTGTCCGTAGGTGCCCGCAGCGCGGCTCGCGACCATCGAGGCGGCCGGCAGGGCGCGCGTGCCCTTCACCTCCGGCATCCTCATCGGCATCGGCGAGACGCGGGAGGAGCGACTGGACTCCTTGTTCGCCATCCGCGACCTCCACGCCCGCTATGGCCACATACAGGTGTGAGGGATGTGAAAGAAATTGGCCTGTGCATGGCCTCGGTCCAGGCCCAGTCTGGTGGCACCTGCTTGAGAGGCGCTGCTGCCAGCTGGTCTGCCCTGTGGCTCGCGCAGTGTCGCTGAAGGCGTCGCTTAGCGCGGTGCAAGCAGGCCCTCGAGCGCATCCTCGCACGCGTGCCAGCCCGCTGTGCATCTGATGCTGCGCGCATGCTGCGGTGGGATCCCGTCATCGAGGCGCAAGCGTCTCCAGACCGCCCAGCGGCCATGCAGCAAGGATGAAGCAGCTGGGAACACCTTCACCTCCTCGTTGTGCTGTGAAGGAGGCATCCAGTCAGCTCTTCAGCCGCCCTCATCCTGACCATGCTCTTCACGGCGCAGGAGGTGATCATCCAGAACTTTCGTGCCAAGAAGGGCACCGCAATGGCAGCCTCCCCGGAGCCCCCGCTGGAAGACCTGCTGTGGACCGTCGCCATGGCGCGCATCATCCTGGGTCCCCACGCCAATGTGCAGGCGAGCAGCATTCCGGCTTGCGTGAATATTATGTCGTTGGGCGGAAGACAGCTTGCAGCCAAGACGCCACTGAGCAGAACCTTCGCAGGGGTACTGCTGAGTGTGCAGCGTCGCCTTGCTGCGCAGATTTGATGGCCTGCCGCATTGTCGAGCCCCTTGCTGTGGCAGCTTGCAGTGTATCAACGTGTGGAGCAGAGTGACTTGGCTGAAGACCCGAGCGGCTCAGGGCTCCGACCCTCCCGGATGCTGACGCCGCGCAGGCTCCGCCGAACCTAACGCCCATCGAGCAGGGTGCCGAGGCGTGCGGCGGCCTCGAGGCCAGCTGGGCTGCGCTGCTGGCGGCCGGCATCAACGACTGGGGCGGCCTGAGCCCGCTGACGCGCGACTTCGTCAACCCGGAGAAGCCGTGGCCGCACATCGCGGGCCTCGCCGCCGTCACTGCCCGTGCCGGCTACGCCCTCCTGCCGAGGTTTGTGCAGCTTGTGCAGCTTGGAGTGCCTACGGAGATATCTGCACTCGGAGATCAATGTGGTGTCGCAGGTGCAGCTACCTGCGGGCTACCAACCTCTGGCTCGGCATGGTGCTGACAGTAGTCCCGATACATGAGGGCATTGCAATCTGATACACACAGACGAGCATATTCCGCCAGCCGTCACTGCACGAGTCGAACGACCCTGGGAAGCTGCAGCGCGCGAGCGCATCGTGACCATACTGCTGAACCCTGTCTTGACCATCGCCCTACTACTCTACTACACTACTGACGCTTGCGCAGGCGTCTCCATTCTTCCATCGCTGCCGCCGCAGGCTGACGGTGTACCCAGAGTACATGGCGGACGCGACCGCCTGGCTGAGCGACGCCGGCGCCCACGGCAGCATGCTCGCGGCCGCACTGCGGGCGGCGGACACCTCAGGCCTCGCGCGCGGCAGCCCCTGGTGCCCCGGCTCCTCCGTCGGCGAGCGCTACTTCGGCAGTGCCCTGGAGACTGACGGCACCGCCTCGGCTGCGGGCGGCGCCGAAGGGGACCATCCCGCCGCGGCTGCGGGTGCCGCTGCAGGAGGCGGCGACGCCGCGCCTTTCTGCGCGGCCGGTCCCACGTCTCCCGGGGCGGGCGGCGGCCGGCGCGGCATTGGCGGAGCCAATCTCCCTGGCTTTGCTGTTCTGGGCGGTGCCAACGCCGCGCCAGCCACCGCAGGCAGCTCAGACGCCAGCAGCTGCGTGACCGGCGTTAAATGCGCCGGTGCGGCAGAGGTGCAGCCAGGCGAAGCCAGCACGCCAGCGGCGGGCGCAGCCGTCCCGCAGGTCACTGACGTGGCCGCCGGGGAGGTGGAGCAAGCAACGGCCGGCGGCTCGCCGCTGGACGCCGGCAAGGCTCTGGCGGCGCAGGCAGACGACTGCCGAGGCGACGGCTCGGATGCAGACGGGCCTCAACCGCCAGCGGCAGCAGCACCAAGCAACAGCAGCTCAGAAGCCAGCACGAACGTCAGCGGCGCCGTCGGCGGCCAAAAGTTTGCTGGCATCGCCGCGCTGGGGGACGCCGGCAGCAGCCCCGGTGCTGGCGCCCCTGCCGCCCTTGCAGGCACCTCAGACGCCAGCAGCGGCGCCATTGGCAGCAGCCGTGTCGGCACGGCAGAGGTGCAGCCAGGCGAAGCCAGCATGCCAGCGGCAGGCATGGCCGTCCCGCAGGTCACTGACGTGGCCGCCGGGGAGGTGGAACAAGCAACGGCCGGCGGCTCGCCGCTGGAAGCCGGCAAGGCTCTGGCGGCGCAGGCAGACGACCGCCGAGGCGACGGCTCGGATGCAGACGGGCCTCAACCGCCAGCGGCAGCAGCACCAAGCAACAGCAGCTCAGAAGCTAGTACGAACGTCAGCGACGCCGTCGGCGGCCAAAAGTTTGCTGGCATCGCCGCGCTGGGGGACGCCGGCAGCAGCCCCGGTGCTGGCGCCCCTGCCGCCCTTGCAGGCACCTCAGACGCCAGCAGCGGGGCCATTGGCAGCAGCCGTGTCGGCACGGCAGAGGTGCAGCCAGGCGAAACCAGCATGCCAGCGGCAGGCATGGCCGTCCCGCAGGTCACTGACGTGGCCGCCGGGGAGGTGGAACAAGCAACGGCCGGCGGCTCGCCGCTGGACGCTGGCAAGGCTCTTGCGGCGCAGGCAGGCGACCGCCGAGGCAACGGCTCGGACGCAGACGGGCCTCAACCGCCAGCGGCAGCAGCGCCAAGCAACAGCAGCTCAGAAGCCAGCACGAACGTCAGCGGCGCCGTCGGCGGCCAAAAGTTTGCCGGCATTGCTGCGCTGGGGGATGCTAGCAGCAGCCCCGGTGCCGACAACGCGCTTGTTGCAGGAGGCAGCTCAGACGGCAGCAGCGGCGCCATCGGTGGGAGCCGTGCTGGTGCAGCAGAGGTGCAGCCAGGTGAATCCAGCACGCCAGCGACGGGCGCAGCCATCCCGCAGGTCACTGATGTGGCCGCCGGGGAGGTGGAGCAGGCGACGGCTGGCGGCTCGCCGCTGGACGCCGGCAAGGCTCTGGCTGCGCAGGCAGGCGACCGTCGGGGCGATGGCTCGGATGCAGACGGGCCTCAGCCGCCAGCGGCAGCACCGCCAAGCAACAGCAGCTCAGAAGCCAGCACGAACGTCAGCGGCGCCGTCGGCGGCCAAAAGTTTGCCGGCATTGCTGCGCTGGGGGATGCTAGCAGCAGCCCCGGTGCCGACAACGCGCTTGTTGCAGGAGGCAGCTCAGACGGCAGCAGCGGCGCCATCGGTGGGAGCCGTGCTGGTGCAGCAGAGGTGCAGCCAGGCGAAACCAGCACGCCAGCGACGGGCGCAGCCATCCCGCAGGTCACTGATGTGGCCGCCGGGGAGGTGGAGCAGGCGACGGCTGGCGGCTCGCCGCTGGACGCCGGCAAGGCTCTGGCTGCGCAGGCAGGCGACCGTCGGGGCGATGGCTCGGATGCAGACGGGCCTCAGCCGCCAGCGGCAGCACCGCCAAGCAACAGCAGCTCAGAAGCCAGCACGAACGTCAGCGGCGCCGTCGGCGGCCAAAAGTTTGCCGGCATTGCTGCGCTGGGGGATGCTAGCAGCAGCCCCGGTGCCGACAACGCGCTTGTTGCAGGAGGCAGCTCAGACGGCAGCAGCGGCGCCATCGGTGGGAGCCGTGCTGGTGCAGCAGAGGTGCAGCCAGGCGAAACCAGCACGCCAGCGACGGGCGCAGCCATCCCGCAGGTCACTGATGTGGCCGCCGGGGAGGTGGAGCAGGCGACGGCTGGCGGCTCGCCGCTGGACGCCGGCAAGGCTCTGGCTGCGCAGGCAGGCGACCGTCGGGGCGATGGCTCGGATGCAGACGGGCCTCAGCCGCCAGCGGCAGCACCGCCAAGCAACAGCAGCTCAGAAGCCAGCACGAACGTCAGCGGCGCCATCGGCGGCCAAAAGTTTGCCGGCATTGCTGCGCTGGGCGATGCTGGCGATGGCCCCGGTGCCAACAACGCGCTTGCTGCAGGAGGCAGCTCAGACGCCAGCAGCGGCGCCATTGGCGGCAGCCGTGCTGGTGCGCCGGAGGCGCCGCAGGGGGACGACGCCCTCCCGGCTGCCGGCAGGGCCATTCCGCAGGTCACTGACGTGGCCGCTGGGGATGTGGAGTCGGCAACGGCAGGCGGCTCGCCGCTGGACGCCGGCAAGGCCCTGGCGGGCAGCGCCGCAGCTGAGCGCGGGGAGCCCAGCGGTGGCGGCGCGTGGGGCTCGGCACAAACCTCGGCCGGCGCTGCTGCCCCCGGCGACGCAGCAGGCGGGAATGCAGGAGGCGGGTCGCAGCGTGGCGCCGACCCTCCTGCTGACAGTGGGCTGCCGAGGGCGACAGCGGCGGAGCCGTCAGCTTTGGCAGCGGCGGCGGGCAGCAGGAGCCGAGCCGCGACGCCGCAGCCGCGCCTGGCGCCCCGCCGCGCATGGCAGGTGCAAGCTGGTCGTACGCAGTGGTGTGCATGCAGGAGGGCCTGCCCCCTGTGACCCAAGACCGTGCTCCGATCCGACGACCCAGATGGTGCAGACACACGAGTTGCTTGTTGCCGATTCGGGGTCGTTGGGTGGACAATCTTGAACCAGCGGACGGTGTGCGCCAATCCTGAAGTATCGCTTTGCATATGACCACAGCTCGAGGGAGAAGACGGCGAGCGATCTCTGCATGAAGCTGCCAGCCGAACGAACTCTCTTGCGCTTTGACGTCTGAAAGTTCATCGAGGGATTCACACACTGCACAGGTGGCGGTCGGCGAGGATGGCCTGATGCGCGGCTGCGAGCGGCCGGCGGCGTCGCGCGACGTGGCGGCGCTGGTGGCGCGCGTCCTCGGCGGCGGCGCGCCGCTGGACGAGGCGGATATCACCCGCCTGTTCCGCACCCGCGGCGCTGACCTGGAGGTGCTGCTGCTGCCCTCCCTTGACCTCAGCACTAGGGGTCTCGACTTGTGCATGCAGAGTGTCTGTCCCACGCTCGCGGCGCCGACCTGGGAGGCGCCGTTACAAACCATCCGCAAACCTCTTTCAGTGATTAGACAGGCGTGGTTACTTCGGTGGTCACTGCCGCGCCCGGGACGCCAAACTGGAGGTGCTGCCACCGGCCCTCCTGACCTCAATTTTTCGAACATACAAAGTGTGATCATCTCAATCTTTGCGACCGGCGGCCACACATAAGGCGCTGGTGTGGAGGTGCCGCCACCAAACCTCGTACATCGCAAGTGTCGGTTGGTCCTTCTAAGGTGGCTGCTGCGCGACAGCGGCGCCAATCTGGCGACGCCCGCCGATTTCTTTCCTAGCTTTTCATGATATTTCTCGACAGACACAGGCGGCGCGCAGACTGCGGCTGGCGGTTGCCGCATCCTCCAGATCAGGAGCTTATTTTACAGGCAGGTGGCGGGTCACAAGTCAACTTTCGTACGTCGAGGGCAAGTAATGTCGACTGTCTACTTTCGTAAAGTTGAGGGCAGGAATGTGTTTGCCCCCGCGAGTCGGGTCCCAAACCAGAAAGTAGGTCGTTGGAATGCAGGATATTTTCCGCTGTGTTGCAAGCCTTTCCTGGAACCTGCCACTGTTGGTACTCCTGGCCAAGGCCGGCTGGCCGACACCAGCCAGCTGGTCCCAATATATGCGGGTCCACTACGACAGGATTCCGTCGTACCCAGTGGTGCGGGGCCAAAGTCGGACCTCGGAGGTTCCGCCAGCTGTAATCGTATTGGTACTGTCAGACAGGCACTGATCGGCAACTGATCGTACCATCTGTTTTAATACTGAAGACGTACAGGCCCTCGTGGCAGCGAGCGATACGATTCTCGGTGCCGGAGCTGGTTCTGGCTGGTGTGTGCTGCAGACGCCGCAGGCTGGCCATCTTACCACAACTGGACGCCTGACCTGCCCGCCTGACAGCAGCTGATGACGCGAGCCTGCCTCAGGGTTTAGGGGCTGCCCTCTAAATGCTGCAGGGTGCCCCAATCTAATCAGCTTCCCTCCTCCGGCCTGACCCAATCCTCAATGACGCTCCGGCGCACCAAGCCTGCGAGCGGTCGCTGTGCACCTGACTACCATTGTGCTGCATCCTGCTAGCAGGTGTTGATGGTAGCTTCTTTGCTCTGCTGTAGGAGGTGTGCCGCGGAGCGGATGAACTGCGGCGCCGGGTGCACGGCGATGCCGTGTCCTACACCGTCAACCGCAACATCAACTACACCAACATCTGCACGTGATGCTTCCTCCCCTGATGAGGGCGGCATAACGAGGATGCCCGCCGAGTTTGGATTCCTGCGCACCGCGCTGGTCGACCTGCCTGCTGAAGGCTGGCCTTTCAACATGGTTGCAGGTACAAGTGCCAATTTTGCGCCTTCAGCAAGGGCAAGGTGATTTCGCTCTGCACCCATCATCCGTGCCTTACTCGCGCTGCCTGCTGCAGCGAGGCCTGCTGCAGCGAGGCCTGCCCGCCGCAGTGCATACCCAGAACCCCAGTCGGCACAACAGCAGTCCCACCTGGACGTGAGGATGCACTGGAATCCGGACCCTGACCGGCGCTCAGCAGGCGAACGAGGAGCTGCGGGGGGCGCCGTACCTGCTGGGGCTGGAGGAGGTGGGTCGGCGGGTCGCCGAGGCCTGGGAGCGGGGCGCGTCGGAGGTGTGCATGCAGGGCGGCATCCACCCCGACTTCACCGGGGAGACGTACCTCAGGTGGGGAGCAGCCGCCTGGAACAGGGGAACCATTGTGGTGCTGTTGTGTGACACCAGGGCGGCCCCTCATCCGAAATCAACATTCGGCGCCCAGTCTGCCGACGCCCCCACAGCTCGGACTGACTCTGATAGACGAGGCTAGTAGACGAGTCCAGCAGAACGAGTGTGCTTACGGACCAGATCTGCACTGCCACGGCCCGGCTGGTGGCGACTGCACCGTCGGCAATGCAATGCGGCGCTCGGGACCCTTGTTCTCACACAGTGCCCCGCAAGCCGCAGGCTGCTGCAGACGGCGCGGGAGGCGGCGCCGGGCATCCACGTGCATGCATTCAGCCCGCTGGAGGTGGCACAAGGCGCTGCTGCGAGCGGTTGGTCCCTTAGCACGTGAGGAATCCCCTCTTTTGTGATGTTTTGCTTCACCGAGTGGAGCTTCACCCTTCCTGTCGCTTTCACTTGCGCATAGGGCTTACCCTGTCGCCTACCCCTTCCGCCTGCATCCTGCGATGTAACGAATGCACGTTTTGCATGTCGTGCCTGTAGCCGCGGCGCCCAATGCCAGTCGTGCGTATCCCTGTAGGTACCTGCGCAAGCTCAAGATGGCAGGGCTGGGCAGCCTGCCGGGCACAGCGGCGGAGGTGCTGGATGACCGCGTGCGCTCGGTGCTGTGCCCAGACAAGCTGTCAACCTCCGAGTGGCTGGAGGTGCCGCCCTCCGTCCTTCTGGCTGTTCTGGATGTGCAGCAGGTTGTGCAAGGGCCAGCTGTCAGAAGTTCCTGTGCCTTTGCGGCGCTGGCAAGGTGCATGCCCAAATGTTGGCTACGATGTGGCAGGTGTTGTGAGCACGACAGGAAGCCGAAACCCTGTGCTAAGCCTCGCCCATCCAACCCTGCCAAGTCACTGCACAGTCCACTCCGCAGCAGCAGTCGCATGTCCCTGCAGCCGGGCTTGGGCTCAAGTCATTCGCTGCGGACGACACCGGGTGCCGGTAACATGCTCATCCGCCCGCCCTGCCAGCACAGTGTTTCAACCCCTTGCCCTAGCCAAGAGTCTGCAACGCCATCATGCAACCTCCATGTCGTCATGCCCATGTACCCCACGTGCAGGTGGTTGGCGCTGCGCACCGGGCGGGCATCCGGACCTCGTCCACCATTATGTTTGGGCACGTGGACGGCGTCGGCGCCTGGGCGCGCCACCTGCTGGCACTGCGGGCGCTGCAGGCGGCTACCGGCGGCGTCACCGAGTTCGTGCCGCTGCCCTTCGTGCACATGCAGGCGCCCATATACCTCAAGGGTGCGGCACTCATCTCCTCCTGTTCACCCTCCTCTTCCTGCCTGTTTCCCTCCCTCTCTCATGCTCTCGCCCGCGAAATTGGCCGTATGCTGTGAAAAGTCCCCCCGTCTGGCGGGAGGCATGCGGTGCGCCATGCCAGCGCAGCGGCCTGCCCACCAGCGACGGCAGGCGACTCCGGGTAGCACTGCGAATTCACTGTCCTGGCACCCAAAAGATGCCTCTGGTACACTGCAGCGCGGCGCTGCCTGGTACCCCACATGTGGACATGCTGTGTTTTGTGCTTTGCTCAAATGGCCTCGTTTCCATGTCGCGGGAAACCCCTCTGGGTCGAAAGCCTAGACCAGCCAGCAGCCAGGCGTTGGGAAGACAGAAAGGCCTGCTGTACATCACATGCTGCCAGGTTGCAGCGGCCCTACTGCTAATTGAGGGCTGAGTAGCATTGTACTCCGGCAGTACCTACACCTACTCCTCAACACCAGAGATGGTATTGTCGTACTCCGGGAACTACAAGGGCTTAGCCATTCGCGACCAGGAAGCTATAGACTGTAGAACAGAGGAAGGCCTGCTGGACGAAGAAACAGCTGCTGTTGCCGGCGCAGGTCTCTGGTTTCCTGACGGCTTGCAGCCACCAGATGCGCTGCAGAGGCCTTTGCCGCAGCTGCAATCTGCGAGAAGTTGTGCACCAGACGACCTTTTTAGAGCGGCGGTTCAGCTGCACAGCCGCCATCAGCTGGAGGACACCTAGCGACACAGACATCCAAGTTGGTTTCGAGCCTCTCATCTGACTGCGGAGCCTTGTCACTTGGTGCAGGGCGGGCGCGCCGCGGCCCGACGCTGGCGGAGTGCGTGCTGATGCACGCGGTGGGGCGGCTGGCGCTGCATCCGGTGCTGACCAACGTGCAGGCCAGCTGGGTGAAGATGGGGCCGGAGCAGGCGGCGCGTCTGCTGGCCGTCGGCTGCAACGACATGGGTGGCAGCATCATGAACGAGTCCATCACCCGCGCCGCAGGCAAGGCGCTGCCAGGTTCAACAGCCGCTTGAGGCAGCCCTGGATGGCTGGCCTGCCCTGGGGGTGTTGTGTGTCGTGGAGGCCTTCGCGATGGGAATTTCAGCTAATACCGCATCCCAAGCAGAGCTGCGAAGGTCCACTCCAGCAGACGCAGTAAAGTGCTCAAGCCTCCATGCGAGCATCTGGCTTCAGCTGGAACGGTCACATTCATGTCTCTATGACCAGAACTCGTGCGCGCCCCTGCAGGTGCGGAGCACGGCCAGGAGCTGCCGCCGGAGCGCATGGAGGAGCTCATCAGAGAGGCGGGGCGCGACCCCTGGCAGCGCACCACGCTGTACGCGCCGGCGGACCTGCGGCAGACGATGCGCTCCTTCGGCGCCGCGCCCCTCGCGCAGCTTGCGGCGCGCTGACGGCCTGTGTCACTGATCGGCTGTGCCGCACAGCGATCCGGCCTGTCCAGGCGGGCTACCCGCTGTGCGCGCAAAGGGTTATATAGGATGCGCGGCGGCCGGCGGCTGTGGTGAGGTCGGTGCTGCGACTGGCTCATTCCTTGGAATTGTGAGCGGTGCATGGTGTCCCACGCCTCAGGGGCCGGCTGCCCTCCCGTGCTGGCAACATACGTGGGCGCGCAGCAGCGGCGGGCGGTGGGCATCCCATGCAGCAACTTGCAGTGACGGGCGCCAGCTGCCTTGCCCGCTTGACTGGCACCGCAGCAATGTGGTGATCACAACGACGCGGACTCACTTTGGCGAAGGTTCACAGTCCTAGGCGCACAAGGCGAGCGGCGCCATGCCTTGACAACTTGAAAGGCCGATACTCATACAGCACCAAACTATGTACGGCTGCTGAAAGCGGGGTTGTCGCAGCTTGTTGCAGCAGTGGCATGTTGGCACTCTGAGTCGCAGACATTTATCAGCTGTTTGACACTTAAAGATGGCTGATGTCTGAATGGGATTTGTTTTGATGTGCCGCCGTGCGCATGCTGCTGACCTGACCTCACATCAGAGTTTTGCATGGGCCGCCGCCGCCGACGATCGTGGTGAGGAGGAACTGGGATTCTGCTGTGACACCTGCCGGTGTCTCTCTCTGCAAACAGCAGCAATAGGATCTTCCAGATATGTGCCCTCAAATATGCCGATGGTGGCTGGAAGCTGCATGGGACTCAGTCGCGACGGTCGGGAAACCACTAATCACTAATTGATAGCGTTTCAATACCAGCTCGCCAATATCATACTGCAACCTGCCGACGCTAGCGCGACGAGCCTCACACGCTCGCCACAGCGGCTCACAAACGACCTCTTCTGCCACCTGCGTCGTTGGCCATCAGCGCGCCTTTCTGTAGCCCTGGTGAGCACCGTCCTTCGTCACCATCAGTGTTAGAGAGAAGCTCGCCGTGAAACTTGCCGCTGGCCGCGTACGGTAAGTAACATGCCCAGAAACTGAGGCGCCACACCACGTCTAGTTCAGCCTGTTGCGCGGAGCTGCAAGCGTGCAGTCGGGAGCGGTCGGCACTCTCAGGGCGTCGCAGACAGCACCAAGGTCAATTTCCTTGTCTGACAGCCGCTACTGCTCGCTGCCGCACGCGGCCACCGCCCTATTGCCCGGGCGATGCGGCAGGCAGGCGCTGCTATTCAGCAATTTTTTGCCGCGCCGCCCGCTGGCGCCGCGGTTGGGTGCCCGGATCGTAGGGCCACACCGGGAATCTGTCAACGTGACGTTGGCAACTCGGGTTCTTTGTTGGGACCCTCGCCGGCCCCTGCCCCGTGCACACAGCAAGCCTGACAGTGCTGCTCGGGCCATAAGCTTCATATAGCATGGTTGTGCACGTTGCCAAACGTGTATTGCCCAACGTGTACGAAGCGTCCCCTCCGTGCACTTGGAAGTGCGGAGGTTACTATGTTTTGGCGTGTTAAAGTTTGGGCCCGCGACCACTCAGGCTGAACAAGCAAATAACTCCTGTTGGTTTGCGATAACACTGCGACTCAGACTAGCTTAGCAGGGCTGGGATGCGGAAACGGGTGACAGCGAGGGTGCTTACAATTGGGGAAGCTGCCCAGGCAGCACCGTTGTGGTACCAGCTGGCATCGACGACGATTATGGTGTAGGGCCATGGCACAGCAGCAGCCGGGCGCTGGGCTCCGTCCCGCCGGACCCAGAGCGATTTCCCACCATCGCAGCCGTTGCGCTGCTCCGAGGCAGCTGGCATCGGCCGTTAGGGTGATCAGGGTTTAGTGGCCCTGCCGTTGCCGCCATCGAAAGCGCAGCTGCGATACAGGCCGTGCATCACCTGTCGCTCATTGCCCAAACTCCTGCTACAAACTCTCCCGGTCCACTTGCTGGTGCGTCTCCTGATAGGCCTGGTCGCGACTGCGCGGCGCAGCGGGTGCGTAGCCTCGATACTGTTTGCATAGCGGCCAAGACGCGCCAGTCCGCCTCCAACCCCTATCTGAAGCAGTGCGGCCGAGCGGAGCCGCTGTCTGCCTGTATCTTCTTGCTTCGTCTTTCGAGGGTCACTGAGTGCTCCGTGCGATTGTGCCGCAGGGTATCATGGCATTCCCGAGGGCCCTCGCGCTGCTGGCCGTGGCCACCATCCTGAGCTGCTCGGCTGGCGTGGACGCGACAACCTTCAGCACTAGCAGGCTGCGGTTCCGCCGCCCTGACTTCCTGCCGCTGCTGCCGCTGGCACTCAAGCTGCCTGGCGACTGCGGCTCGGTGTACCAAGTGCTGCCGGGCGATACTTGCCAAAGCATCGCGTGAGTGATATCGATCATCTGCCGTTTGCTGGCAGCCCTGGTCGGTGCTTATCACAGATAATATCATGTTGCTGCGTTGTCGATCTCCTTGCTGTAAAAGCCGTTATGCTGCCGCATTGTTTGGCTGCTGATCGGCCGTCCTTGTTATGCCGCAGGAACTATGCCGGCATCAGCGTGAAGCAATTTCAAAAGCTGAACCCTCTCACGCTCTGCGGCATCCTGCCGCTGGTGCCGGGCTGGCCCGTCTGCTCAGGCGACAAGCTCGCCTTTTGCAGCAACCGATTTGTCACCTCCGGTGGCGACTCGTGCAACTCGATCGCGAACACAGTGGGCGACATCCTGGCGCTGCAGCCCGGCGCCAGCTGCTCCAGCCTCGACAGCGATGTTGATGTCTGCATCGCGCCAGCAGCAAACGCGGTGAGCAACTGGCTGCGGCTCGCTGCATTGCCATCTGCTCCTTCGGACATGCTCCTGATCCTGATTCAACCTACTGGCTGTACCACTGTTGAAGGTTTGAAATCGTCAAACGCAGGGAATGTCGCTCACCGCCGAGCACTCACCTCACACGTGTTATGCTGCCGCAGTGCGCCAAGGACACCCTCTGCGGGGTCTCTATCTCCCCGGCAATGCAGGACCTGTTTGCCACTGCACCAGACTACTGCACAGTGGTCAGCGCGTGCGAGGTGAGCGCTTGCAGCCGCATGCCGCAAGCAGCACTGATTCATCAAAACATTCCTTAGGCGTGCTTTGCATTCCTGTGGCATGCTGTGCATTCCTGTAGCTTCAGAGGCGTATATTGTACTGTGGCCCTTTGCCATCCGCCAGACACCTGCCTGTAGGCGCATCAGCGAGCCTGGATGGTCTGTTCACTCCACACCATGCTGCTGATGCAGGCTCCGCTGACAGCCGGCATCAACAGCTTGGGGCTGGAATCGCTGACAGTGACCCTGACAGACGCAACGCCTAGTGTACAGAACGTGGTGGGCAACGATGGGCACCCAGAGCTGCAGGCGTTTGTCGATGCCCTGGCGGTTAACCCAGCGCAGCTGGCGGTCACATTCACGCCTGGAGCTCTTTCAGATGGCTCCAATGTCATCTCATTCATCGGCTCAGGTCCGCATCCACTCCGGCGGATGGATGTTACTGCTTTCTGTGAAAACAGAGGTAGCAAGCATGTTTGTACAGGCTGCCCCAGTCGGTCTGCTCTGCACAGCTGGTTGTGCATGTCATCAAACCAGAGCGCATGCACGCTGCTGACTGCAAGCTTGCACACACGGACCTAACGCCCCTGGTGTCTTCCTGTCACAGTTGCCGCTTCATCCCGCCGCAAGCTGCTCCAAACGAGCTACCCGCCCACTGGCTCCACGGGGACACCTCGCAAGTGGTACTGGGGCCGATGAAGCAATGGTTGCTGTGAGCTTTGGGTGTCTATCCATCGCCAGCTGTTTAGCTATGTGCAGGCAGCATCTGCCGTCTGTTAACAATCGAACTCTTTATTGCACAACGCAATGTGCATTCCTTTTTTTGAACGCACTCTTCCAATTTTCTTGGTTCATTCAGCAGTCAGGTCATTCAGCCGCTGGTTTCAGCGACGTCGTCTTAGTCTTACTGCCAGTTCATAACGGTTATGCCGGGGTTGTAACGATGTGCAGTTTTGCAAGCCAATGAGGAATGAGCCCTTGCTTCCTGCTTGTCGTTTGACTGAAATGGTTAGGTAGTAAAAGTACAGCGAGTGACACTTCATGCTGCCCCAACTCTTCGCCGCTTTGCATTTTAATTGCGCAGGCCCTTGATTGCTGCTTGAATCATTGTTACAAGCATGCGGCTCCCTGGCTTCCCATGTGTCAACAACCTGACTACCTTCCTCTCTGCGCTGACAGCAGCTACCTACGGGCCATCATGGCAGTGTAGACGATATGTGGCGCCAACACCTGGGAGGAGCTTCTGCCTTGGCAACCTCACCCGCCTCCCGCCCCTGTGCCTCCTCGCCGACACTACCCCTGTCTACCCAGGTAGCTGCAGGAATCTGATGCGCCACGGCGCAGCAGTGGAATAACCCCCCCCTCCCCCCAGCTACACGCCGCAGCGCCGCTAGCGATAGCACCGCAGCATGGCGGCGTTGCAATTACACCTGCCATATCGCAGCGCTGTAGCAGCAGACCTCTGGCGCTGGCGCCCCTGCCAGCGGCAGCGGCAGACCCGCTAGCGACTGCGCCGCAGCACGGCGGTGGTGCTGCTGCGGCGGCCGCCGCACTGCTTGGCATGTGGCGGTAATAAATGGCATTCAAACACGCCAGCGGCAAGGGCGGCGGGCGACATCGTGCGATCGATGCCGATGCTGCTGGCAAGCTGCCCCATCGTCGCTCCACGCCCGCCCGAGGTCAGCGAGCTGTGTCCTTGCGGCGAAGCAAGAAATCCAGGCCGCATATACCACCACTAGCAGTGAAAGATTGCCCATGCGATGGTCTCCGCCATGGAGGTCGAGTTGTCAGCATCTACCGCCGCTGGAGCAGTGCCACCAGCCGCCACTGTTCTTACAGCGACAGCTTTGGCGGCAGAGCAGCAGCGACAGCAGCAGCAGCAGCAGCAGCAGCAGCAGCAGCACCAACAGCAGCGGCGGCGGCGGCCGAAGCAGGGGCGCCGCCTGCAGGTGGTGGTAGTCTGGCACTTGAGTCTTCAGCGGGGGTAAGAGCCGGGTGTCGGGCACCTGGTGTGCCTAGCAGCCCTGTCCGTTCTGCGATATGGGCGCAGGCTGGCGGCATGCCGCATCCTGGATGGGCAGCAGGCGGCGTGGCTAGGGCCTCATATCAGCTGGCCCTGCAGGTGCAGCAGGAGGCCGTAGCACGCTTCTGGAGTGTCACATCGGAATTTTGGCAGCAGGGAGCGGCCCCAGAGCGGTGGCAAGGGTCCGCCGCCGCCCAGAGGCCCTTCGTCAGATGTAGCAGCCAGCAGCTCCAGCAGTAGCAGTGCAGTCCTTCAGTTGGCAGGCGGCGCCTATCAGCTGGCGGAGGGTTGGTTCCACTGCATGCGTTGTGGTTTGTTCTGGATTTGCTACTGGCTCTGATGGCATCGGGTCCTACAGACTGGCCGTTTGTGCTCTTGTGGTGCGCTTGTGGCCCGCGGGTCGGTGCCTGACATGCACCTATGCGGTTCACTAAAGTTACAGGGGCTCCCCCCACCCCCYSACGGTGCCCTTTTCTGTGTCGTCCTGGGGCCCCTCCACCCCACAATGATGAAGGGGCCACACACTGTCGCCGCGCAGGCGGGCTGCGCCACGCACTGGCCCGGCCCGCTGCCCGCCTCGCGGCAGCGGCGGCGCTTGCTGTCCTGAATGTCCTGTTGCCCCACCGAGCACCGCTGCCCGTAACGCCATCAATGGCTGTTGCTCCTGGCCAGTGATCCTCATACCAGCCCTTGCTCACATAGAGGCCCGGTTTGGGGAGTGTCCCTAGCGGCTTGGCTTTACTACAGCGTTCCACTGCTTGCCGCCACACCCTCGCTGTTGCTATATTTCGCTAACCCCTACCTATTAACTGCTGATGCTTCGCTGGGGCTGGTGTGATATGATGCCGTGCAAAGCATGACGAAAGTAAACCCGCTGCTCTACTCCTCTGCGTCGGCGCATTGGCACACCAGACATTTAACTCTTGTACAATCACACATTTATCTATTAAAGCAGGTGTCAATTTCGGCAATTTCAAAACATGCTGCAAAGTAGATGAAACCTAGCTGTTGAAATCACCACAAACCAAAGATGTTGGTATGGATAACCAGCCAGACGAAACGTGGAACCTTTGTGTGCCGTGTCTCATGCAAGAGCTATCGCCTTGCCGCTGCTGTGCATCAGCGGCCAGAGAAATCAAGGTGCCCCAAATGCCGCCCCGTCAGGGTCAGGCCCTGTGTCCATTGCGTTCAGCTGCTCCAGCACTGCACTGGCTGTTGGCCGTTTGTCTGGATCGGTCTGTAGGCAGGCGTCAATAATCTCTGCCACCGGCTGATTGCACTCCTCTGGCACCCTGTGTGAGAGCACAAACGTCAGCGACCTTCAGCTGCAGTTCAAGCGCCCCAGCGCAGGGATCTGATCCGTCTACTGATGGCCAGTCGACGTCAAGCCGTAGAAGACGGAAGTTGGGCACCAACGAGATGTGGACCAACACTGCGACAGTAAAAGGGCAGCATGACCACATGCTGAACAAGCGCACCTGACGTCTCGCCGCCCACCGCGAACGGGCTGCTCGCCGGTTACGATCTCCCACAGCACGATGCCAAAGCTGAAGATGTCTGCCTTCTCTGTGCACCTCTCGTTCGTCAGCACCTCGGGGGCTGCCCACGCAAAGGTTCCTGCATCCCAGCGCGCACAGGAGTGGTCACGTCAGGGCAATCAGACAGCAGGCTGCTGCCCATTGCCTTTACGTCAGACCATTGCATTGACCTGGACGAGTCGCGGTGCATTGAGGCAAAGCGCAGAGCAGTGGAGCAAGACAGACGAAGAGGATGGAGGCGAACAAAACTGCCAGAAATCTGAAAGGGCTGCCGCACATGGCGCACAGATCCCTTAGGGCTGACTCGTAATAGTCTTGCTTCTGGCACATGTGATTATGGTGTTTGGCGGCAGGCACATGCACATGGATAGAGCAAAGACGCACCGATGACGGAGACCTGGGTGATGTAGTTGCGGTCGCGGATGACCTTAGCCAGGCCCACATCCGCAAGCTTGGCGTCGCCGTGCCGTGTGAGCAGGATGTTGGGGCTCTTCAGGTCCATGTGTACTATGCGCTTCGAGTGCAGGAAGTGCAGGCCCCGCAGCACGTCAATTGCGATGCTCCTCCCCCTGTTGACGACAAAAGCGCACATGGGTCTTGCGACAATGGAAAAATCAAAATGCCGCTGTCCCACTGTTAAGCTGCGTTGACCAGGGCAACCAGAGGACGGCAGACGCCACACTGACAGAGACATTGTCCCGACAGACAAAAAGCTGGAGAACAAAGACGGCGCACCGCAGGTTCCAGGAGACCTGCTTGCGTGCAATGGCCTTGAAGAGGTCACCGCCTGCAGCAGGTAGGTGCCGCAGGTCACTTTTCATCCGGCAATTGCGCCCTCTTGCACCCCGGGGCATCAGCGGCAGCTGCCATCCAAGGACACACAGCGCAGGACTGGGCGACAAACAAGATGCAAGCACACGAAAGCCTGCGCCTGTGCATGCCAGCAACGGCTTACATGCAGACTTAACTGCAGCAAAAACCGACTGATCGAGTGGCAGATGTGTACCTGGCATGCGTTCACCCGCCCTAGACGCACTGCCGACAAGAGCACAGCACCACCCTGCAGCAGTCTGGGTGCACTGCACAGGCACAGCATTGGCAGCAAGGCAGAGCAGCACGCACCGTCCATGTACTCTGTGATCAGCAGCATCTTGTCCTCCTCCACACATGCGCCCTGCACATCAGCAGCGGGGGTACACTCAGGCAGAAACCAGTTCTCAGGAGGGAGCTAGGCGTGAGGCGTGAGGAAGCGCAGAAGCACTCCTGCAAAGTGGCACCATGTCGATGCTGGTCAACAGAGGCGCGCAGACTCACACGGCGCGGCAGCACGACCGCTCTGTCGCCACAAGCTCACAGCCCGTGCAAGTTCAGCCACAGGCCACTAGAGCTTGTGACCTCAGCATGTGACTACAGCGTGAGACTCCAGAGCACGAACGAGCATGAGACCTCTCGAGGAGCAGACCTGGAACTGCACGATGTTGCTGTTGTGCAGCGCCTTGAGGAGCGCCACCTCCCTGCTGAACTCGTCGCGCGACGTGTAGCTCTGGTCCCGCAGCACCTTCACCGCCACCGGGTTCACCCCCTTCAGCATCGCCTTGTACACCTGCGAGAGCACGCCAGATACATCACGAGTGTGATGTCAAGAGATCGTTGGGTCTGGGCGGTCTGCACGTCTGCTTCCAGCTGCCAGGACCTCTGCCAGCCTCTCTGACTGCCATGCTGGCGCGGCATGCCCACCTGCAAGCTCATCACCAGGCCCAGCCAGGGTGTCGGATTGCCAGCCTGCAGTCGATTGTGGTCCTGCAGCTGGCTGGCCTGTCTTCTGGCTGGCCCGTCTTGCCTCACCTCACCGGGCGCGTGCCCCAGCTGAGATGGAACTGGCTCAAGCATGAGGGCCACTGTGGGGGCTTTGCAGTGCATCTGGTGCATCTTCAAAAACATGTGCTCTGCCTGCCTCGATGGAGGCTGGCCAGGTGCGCAGCCGCATGGTGTGCAGACACCGCCCTCCAGCCTTGCCCCACCCCCACGAGTCTGTGCACGGGTGCGCACTGTTGGGCAGCCAACCAAGCACCTCGACAGCCTCATTCGAGAGTCAGCAGCTGTGGGCTGGGTGGGTTCCGAGGCGCCCTACCTCGCCAAAGGCTCCGCCGCCAAGCTTCCACTCGCGCCCATCATCGCGGCGCGCCACCTGGATGTCGCGTGCGTCAATCTGCCACTCGCTCCAGGGCACCTCGGGGAAGGTCACGTCTGTCCTCTCCGTCCTCTGCGTGCCGTTGCTGGTGCCTGTCCAGGGTTTGTACCGATATTCACCGACCGATATTCATCAACTGAAGCAAGAAGTGACTGGTGCTGCAGGTGGGCTCACATATTCGAGGGAAGCTCACAGCTGCAGCCTCTATCAGAGAGCCCACTGGCCGTTTGACAAGTGTACAAGGTGACTGAGGAACTGCTGTACACTTGTCTGCCGACCACATGCTCACATGCGGACCTCAGCCATGAGTCCAGCCTGCATGGATGGCCACTGCACTTGGCATCAGGGAGCCGATCGTGGCAGCGCGAGAGGGGAAGGGAGTCCGACCTGAGTGGAGGTTGATGAGCGGCGCGCTAGACCGGCTGTCGTATGTGTTTGCCGTGCCTGCCGTCTTGTCTGCAGAACCAGCACCTAACCGGTCAGCAGTCGCAGGGACATTCGCCAAGGGGGAGAGAATGAGGCCGTTTTGTGCAACTTCACTCAGCAGCAATGCTGCA
Source organism: Deuterostichococcus epilithicus (assembly GCA_033439295.1). NCBI lineage: Eukaryota > Viridiplantae > Chlorophyta > Trebouxiophyceae > Prasiolales > Stichococcaceae > Deuterostichococcus > Deuterostichococcus epilithicus. The sequence goes on from JAVTLE010000007.1 coordinate 1,819,641, forward strand.
CACTTTGCGGTGGTGGGCACAGGTATTATGTCGCGCCCTTGTTTTTGGCAAATCTGTGCAGCGCACCGCCTGGACAGGTGGCTGCAGTGAGGGGGATGCTAATTGCGCAGCCAGAGCCCGCACCTGTGCTGTATGCATGGGAGCTGAGCTCGTCAACGCGCTCGCTGTGCAGGTCACTGACGCTGCCGGTGGGCACCGAGCGCGGGTTGCTCCAGAAGCTGCCGTTGCCCTCCTCCGAAAATGCTGACGGCACTGCACATGACATCCGAGTTTCTGAAAGTTGTTGCAGGGTAGCAGCTGATGCTTGGCTGCTTCATCAACTTCTGGCAAATTGCTTAGAAAGGCGAGGCAGTTGCCTGCCAATGGCCCAAAGCACATCCAGCTATTGGGGCAATCAGACGGCCATCGCAGCACCCAACCTGCACTCAATTTTGTGACATACAACGCACAATGCGATATTGCGGTTGATAAACACCCCTGGACTGGTAACATTTGTATCGGTGCAGTAGCCAGTACTACAGGCCTGAAGCACTGCAGTGCTTTTGCAGGCCTCGAGCACAGACGTTTCCGGCGCTGTGGAGCATTTTGCTCCACATGATCCTGCTGAGTCGTGGCTAAGAGACTGTAGGGACGCATTTATCTAAACACTGTCAGTGGAGAGGTTCGCACCCTTGCTGCGTTGTGCCGCAGCGGCCACAGGGACCTCCTTGCGGCCCTTGCCGCCAGCCATCTCCATGTCACCCTGGCGCCGGCGACGGCGACGCAGTAGGAACCAGATCGCGAGGCCCAGAAGCAGCAGGCCGGCAAGCACGCCGATGACTATGCCTGCTATTGCACCGCCAGACAGCCCTCCCCCGCCCCCGCCATTGGCTGGCTCTCCTACACCGTCATCAAGCACGGTTTGCTGCTGCTGCTCCTTTCAGAAAGTGCAAGCCGGGAGAGATTGACGAGATGGCTGTCCAGGTCACAGGGGGCCCCGCACCAGTCTTGGCACGACACCAAGTAAGCAGGACAGCGCATTTCGGACCATTCCAGCAAAACAATGGCGCTTCTACAGCAGCTGGCCGACGCAGAAACGGCATACCAGGTACGGTCGTGCCAGACACGCTGGAGAGCGACGGCGCGTTACTGATGTTCGAAGCTGCGCCGCTGCCTGTCTGAAGTTGACAAGTATTGCACCCAAGATCTGCCGTCGAGGACACCGTTGCGGTGTTGCCAAACTGCCGCACGCTGGCAGTTGTAAACAGGGACCCACTGTTGCCGTACATGCCGCCGCCAGCATTGGCCTGTGAGGATAGAGCCACCTGAGAAGTGCTGCTTGTGCATGCTCGGTCATTGTCGAGTGGCAGTATCTGTGCTAGCTCGAAGACTGACGTCAGGAACCGCCTGCTGCTGACGGGTTGAAGCTTGGCGCACCTTGTTGTTGGAGATGGTGGTCGAGGCGACATTGAGCTTGGCAGAGGGACTACTGACGAAAGCGATGCCGCCACCAAAGTCGACAGCACTGTTGTTCTGCGCCAACAAACAGCCTTGCAGACTCAGACACCCATGCACAATGCAGCCAGAAAAGCCAGCAGCAGGATGAGAATGAAATTGCCATGAGAACTGCAAGCACAGGGCAGCGAACAAAGCGGTGCAGCAGACAGCACGCGCACCGTGATGGTGGATTGGGAGATGTTCACTGCCAGGTTGTCAGTGACTCCAGTTACGAATAAGCCGCCGCCCAGTGCCGCTGCTGTGTTGCCGCTAATGGTGTTGTTGGAAAGGCGCGCACTGATGGTGGCATTGGTCATAGAAATCCCGCCGCCGCCTGCACAGCATGCCAAGACATGTCGGTAAAGTGCTATCGATACTAACCTGCATGTCACACCATACTCCTTGCACCCAGCGCAGAGTAGCAGGGCTTCTTGAACAAACGCAAGAGCCGCGGAACACGTACTCTGAGCGGTGTTCAGCCTGTAAGTTGACCCGGACACAGATTGCCGAAGATTGTCCTCCAGTGCGAGACCGCCGCCAGGGCCAACGCCGCCATCGTTGGAGGTGAAAGCCGAGTCAGAGATGACCACATTCTCCAGCCTATCCTCACATAAACCGTGAGTCAGACTGGGTTGGAATAGCAGCAGCAGAGGTAGAAGCAGTGGCAGCGGGGGGACACGGCTGTATTGGCAGCAGGAACAACAGGTTGCCAAACTTGCAAGCTTTTGCAATTAGGGCAGACACTCTGCAGGCGTAAACCAGAGGGACCTCAGCGCACCCTCGGATGTACATTGCGCCAGAGCCTTCATCAGCTTCGTTTTCGAGAAACTCTGAAGTGCTGACACTGAAGGATCCGCCATCGCCAGACCAGACTGCGCCCCCAGTGCCACCTGTGTTGGACAAGGTGCAGTCTTGTGTGGGACACGGTGCAGTCCCAACAGTCAGCTCAGGGCAACATCCAGGGCATGAAGGGTTCATGCTATGGCTGCGCAAAAGGAGGGTGCACCTGTGCCTCTCACAGCAGAGGCGGCGTTTGTAGTGAAAGTGCAGCCAGATATATCTGCTTCGGCGAATTGATTGACGAGCATCGCGCCGCCCATGCCTACAAGAAGCACAACAAACGTCAGCACGCGCCAGAAATCCACGGCAGGAGAAAAGGACAAGGCAGCCAGAAGTTTGCTGCATAAAATGCCCTGGCCATGATGCATTAGTGCGAGCACTCCAACCTGCTGTGGCAGTGTTGTTTGTGAAAGTGCTCTGTGTCATGATAAGGCTGCCGAAATTGTCAATGTGCAAACCACCACTCTCAATCTGAGCAGTGTTGCCCTCGAAGGTCAGGGTCCTTAAGCGGATGTTGGCAACCGCGCTCTGCATGGTCAGGATGAGCAATGGTCACGAGCCACGTGCAACTGGTGCATCAACAGCAATCAGGGGTGTCGAGGCTGGGCAGCAGAATGGGCAGATCCTCAATCCAGGGTGCGGAATGTGAGGCACCAGATAGCCGCCGCCGCCGCTGGCGGCTCCAACATTGTTTCGGAAAGTGCAAGCGGTGAAGTTTGAAGTTGCGGTCCCAAAGGCATACACTCCAGCCCCGGCGCCAGGATCCGACAGTGCGCGGTTACCGTCAAACCTGCAGTTCATTGCGCAGCAAGCTGGATTGTCGATCAGGGCAAACACCTCTTCCTGGGATGATGTGTAAGCGGTGGACCGCACATCTGACAAGTGCCACATGCTGGCCCTCAGGGCCAAGAAATGGAGAAAAGACAGCCTCAACTCACGTGCAGTTGATAATGGCGGTCTCAGTGGCGTCCAAGCCAACAATCCAGATGCCACCCCCTGCCTTAGCAGCAGTGTTGTTCTCGAAAATGCTGTCGCGAAGGGTGATTGCCAACAGGTTGGAGAATGCCATAGCGCCACCGCCGCCAGTGGCTCCCATCACCTGAGGAGCTCACACTTATAATTTCCAACTTCGGTGAGACATACTGAAAAACCTGATCTAGGGCTGCAGAGATGACTGGTGCATGCGGACTGATACTGAGAGTGGCTGCATGATGGCGAGTTGGCTGCCATGATAAGCGCTTGCTGCACGCGCAGTGGCGACGACAGCCCCTGACGGGTACCTTGTTGCGGCGGAAGGTGTTGGCGCCGACAGACAATGTGTTCTGGGTCACCTCTTGCCCTGTTCCAGCCAATGCTAATCCTCCGCCCGTGTTGCCTGGATACCCCAAACAGCAGTGATGCTTGTTAGGGTTTGGACGGACACAGGCCCACGAAATCCAGCGTCTTTGCTCCAATCTGGCACAAATGCACCTTCAAGACTTGGCAAGGAGCCTCAGACAGCCTCACCCGCAAGGTTGTCATCGAAAGCATTGTTGGTTATGACCAGCGCCTTTGGCGCACTGGCAAACATGCCGCCACCGTCACCAGAAGGCACAGAGTTCGAGAGGAACGTGTTGCCGTCCACAAGGCAGCCACTTGTGCAGCTGGCGTAGAGTTGCACGCCTCCGCCAAACCCGCCATCTTGAGGGTTTGGCGTTCCTGCGGAAAATATGCGACAAGCTTTGTTGGGTGGCTTCTAGGCAAATGACACTGGTGTAAGGTAGCGCACTGCACCAAGAGGCAATCAATTCTGTTTCACACCATGGTGCAGATGTGACAGCGGACCTAGGTTGTCACGGAAGTTGCTGTTGGTGATATTGACAATGGAGCCCTCTTGGACATAGATACCACCGGTGCTGGCACCTGCAAATGCATGGCTGCGAGTCAGTATGTCGACTGACACCATGAGCATAGAGAGAGAGAGAGAGAGAGAGAGAGAGAGAGAGAGAGGAATAGAGACCAGGCAGACCGGATCTCAGGTGCATGCTGAGGGCTTGTGCGCCATGACGTGCGCCACATTGCAGACCTGTATTGTTGACGAAGTTGCAGTCGTCCACTGTGACGGTAGTGGCGGATGCAACCAACACACCACCTGTTCGGCCGTTGTCCTGCACATTATTGGTGATATTGCTGCCGCTCAGGCGAGCAGTGACGCCATTGTAGAGGAAAGCGCCACCACCGTCACCGTTCCCACCATTACCATCCAGTCTGCAGCAAATTCCACACACCAGAATCAGCCATTGGATCATGAGTTGACAAGCCAAGGGTGAGCTTGTACACTAGCATGTGCTGTGTGAGGCACTGCGTGCAGACCATGCCAGAGGGCTTCAAGTCCTGCACAAGTGACCAATCATGAAGACGCACGTTGTCCTGTTCAAAGTGATGATGCTGTATGCCTGTGCGAACAATCCGCTGCCGGCAGTGACGCCAGTCCTGTACTTATTGAAACACACGCCGCCGGCATCTGGGCTGCCCTTGTATTCTGAGACGCTGTTGTTTCTGAAGAGACTGTCAGTGATGGTGATCGTATCCACTGTCAAGAAGGAGGTGCCTCCTCCAAGGCACACTGCAGCACATGGACCGGCGACTAAGCAACCTCCACAGCAGGAAAGGCAGGCAAGTATACATGTTCCTCGAGGTAGCTGTGTGGGCAGACAGGGCATGAAGCAATCGTACCAGCAGTGTTGTCCGTCACGGTCACGTTGCGGAGGGTTGCAATTGAACCGGATGTGCTCACAAAGCTGATTGCACCGCCATTGACTCCCGCTGCATTGCCGACAAACCTGCAAACGAAGCAACGACATTGCGATGATACCATGCAGTTGTCACGCAAGCATTGGGGTGTTGCACCAGGAAAGCCGAGATACAGCGCAGGTGGCTATTGCCACACAGCCATACAAGCCCTCACGTTGAGTCCTCAACGATGAGCGAGCCTGCGCCCACGGCGAGGCCGCCACCAAACTCCGTCACACTGTTGCCCTCAAACGATGATCCGCTGATTGTTGTGTCGCTGCCATTGACCACGAGCACCGAGGCTCCGTCACCTATCGTGTTGCCTGTTGAAGGGCATGAAAAGAAGATGTTGTGGTAGGTGCAAACCGGCCAAATGCGGTGACGGCAGTCAGAACCATGCGCTGGAGCAGTGTGAAGCTCGTAGCACTCGTATGCTAGAACGCGATCGTGGGCGCAGGTCTCACCTGAGAACGTTGACCGTGTGGCATTAAAGGTAGCATTGAAGACCGCCAGCGCCGAAAGTGTGCCCAAATTGAGGTTTGTGAACGAGGACTGGTCAACGGTGAGCTGCGGAACAAACAGCAAGCATTGCAACGTCAGGAGACGGCTCAGCTGATGTCAGGCAAGATCTTCGTCAGCAAGCCCAGTATATGAGTGACTGGGAACATCATGCCCACCTGAGCGCCGCTGAACGTCAATAGCCCTGGTGCATTTGCGTCCACGGTGAACGTGGCGCCTGCATGCGCGTCCACGGTCAAGCTTCAAGAGCACGCTTCGCAGCGCTTTCTGTTCGGTTCTGCGGCCCTATGGGAAACGGACTACAGTGACCCAGCCAGGGCCAGAAGATCGACGTACCTGTGAAAGACCCCGAGCCTCTCAGTGCCACGGGACCAGTGAACGTCACAGCCGCGCCGGTGCACTGCACTGTTGACGACCTGATTGCAGCGGCTGTAGCCTGCGCAGCGGTGGGCGGTGTGCCAGTCCCAACCACGCGGATTCTGCAAGTGGACTGGCTTACAGCGCCAGGCGCACGCAGAAATGCTGCCAGAGTCGTCAGGAGGGCCAGCTGCAGCGCCAGGGCCCTCCCCATGACCTTGTGCGACGCTCAGGGCTCGCGTGCGCTGGCAGAACGCAGTGATGTACGTTGAACGTCAGCAGAGGTTGAGGAGCAGACTGCGCATCACGGCTCGCAGACCTTCGATCAGAAGCCACAAGCGGCACAGGACAGTTCGTGGTGTGTTTGGGCGCTAGGACGAAGGGGGTTCAAGCTCCTACGACATGGCGGACACTCATGACGACACGCAGAAATCTAGCGGCCGCGATTTCGACGACTCACAGCAGGACCCCCGCTGTACCGGCATGAGCAATCTAACATGTAACAGGCTCACAAGTATCAGGAGACGAGCATGAAAGTCGGCGCGAGTACCCATCCTTTTCCAGCCTATGTCGATGCAGAAGCAGATAGTCGTGCACGTTGGCGAGGCTTCGGCAGTACTTCGTCGCGACACAGCTGGACGGCTGGTTCGAACCGCCGCGCGTGGGATTGGGATCGAGCTTGCCTTCGGGGTCAACAATTGATCAGCTGTGCAGGAGGAGTCGCAGGTAAGATTTCGCGGTGCCCGTCTCTCGAGATGTCAGACACCACATCTGCATCGGCCCGTCGGCGCTGCAGCTGATCGAACGACGCCGGGCGTTTCCGTCTTGGATCCTGAAGCTCGAAGATGTGAAATTTATTCCAGCATGATGAACCAGGAGCCGCCTTCTCATTAGAGGAAGTGAAACACGAGGGCTCTGAGATGGCGGCGCAGGAAATGAAATATGTGTCCTAAATGTCGCCGGCACATGCAAGGGTCCGGCCTTGACCGCGCACAGCAGTTTCGCAATCGGGCTCCAGAACCTCGCTGGTACAGATCTGCGGTGTAGTGTCGCTGCCGAGCAAAAGAACAGAAGCATTTACACCATTTTGGTGAGGGCGGGACCCCCAGATCTGCTTGGGACTATCACTCAATATTTTGCTCCTTAGTTTTCTTCAACCCTTTGAACCCTCTAAAGTCTAAACCCCTGTGAAATTAGTCTGTCGCACCTTCGTGTTGGCAAGGCAGCTGCCGTTGTATCGGCGGTTTGGCCAGCCGTTACCGAAGTGTTGGCCAGGTGGCGCTCTCCTGACGTGGCGACCTCTCATTGGCTGATCGGAAGGGCAAAAAGGCAACTCTATGTCGTGCCGTACTCACTCTAGCTAGAGCAGCAGCTCTTTGCACTTCTGTCCTTGACAAGAACAGCGCCAAGCTATCCGGCATTCCTGACTCCGACTGTTCTCTTGCTCCGTCCTGACTCGTCAGCGGATCGGCGGCAGCGGCGACAACAGGTCTGCATCATCAACACTGTCTTCCGGCTCAATTATTGACGAAGTCACGACCAGAGTACCGTAACCTCGCCGGCCAGCAAGGTGGGTGTTTCTGGCAGTGTACTGACGCACGTCGGGGGCACGGCAGAGCGTTCCTCTGTGACTCAGTGCGCGGTTGCATGCGGCCAGACAACCTCTGACTCTATCTGGCATTTGAGCAAGGCGGAACAAGTCTGCTGATGCATCATTCCACTACTTGGGCGTGCTGGTTCCACAGCAGAGCTCGGAACTTGCCGGGTCTTGGTCCGGATGCCGCAACGGCCGTTAGACTTGGTGCCTGACGGCGACGCCCCGCCTGCCACCCTCGTCCCGTCCCTGATCGGGCTTCACAACGCCTCTGCAGGATACATGGCGTTGTTGAGGGCCCTGTTGCTCGTAGTGCTAGCCGTCACAGCCTTGGCTGCGGACCTCCCTCCGCTGCCCGACTTCACGGCGCTGCCCCCCTCTTGCGGGTCCGTGGCGCAGGTACAGGAGGGCGACACCTGCGCCTCCATCGCGTAAGTCCCCCTCTGTGGTCCTGCTGCTTGCAGTGGCTTCCCTCCTTTGGGTCCCCGCATCTTCCATTCTTGACAGACGCTGTTGGTGGTACAGTACTCTGTACCAGCTGTTGTGCATGGTGACCTAGTTTGCTGCGACACGCCGCTTATATGTTGTATGGTACGCTCACTGGCTGCAGGGCATGGGCAGGCATCACTCTCGAGCAGTTCGAGGCTCTCAACCCTTTCACGCTCTGTGGAGTGCTGCCGCTGCTGCCCGGCGCACCTGTCTGCACCGGTGACACAATCTCATTCTGTAACAACGTGTACGTTGCGGATCGGGCAGATACTTGTGCCAAAATTGCCAGCGACGTGGGCACGATTATAAACATCGACGGTGAGGCCTGTGCAGCAACTGGCCTTCTCTGTTTGCGCCACAACATCTGCATGCTGCATGAGCACGGCAGCATGCGGCCATCTGCCCTGTCCTTGTTGACTAAACGAACGGCCACACTGGTGTTGCGCATAGGGAACAACGCTACCGGCTGCAAAGAGCTCGCCAGCAGTGCCGGCGTCCCAGTTTGTGTTGCTCCCGCGCCCAGTCCGGTGAGCGATGCTGATGTTTTGGCGGCATAGTTGAGCATCTGTTGTTTTTGTTGCTGTGTGCACATATGTGTTGGCTGGTGGCGCAGCTGCACTGATCCACTGACAAATGTCGTGCTTATGCAGTGTGCCGTCGACACGCTGTGTGGCGTGGCCCTTTCTAAGCCACTGCAGGACGTGCTTGCTGTGCTGACTGACTACTGCACCATCGCTGCTGAGTGCCAGGCGAGTATGCTCAGCATCAACAGTGCCTGCCACAGTCTTGTCTGGCGTGTCACTGATAATAGCAGCATGAGCAGCATGGTTGCGTATGATCACGTGCAGTTCGACCGGCTGGCTGATATGCCGTGCATTCTTCCGTTCTGCAGAGCGGCTTGACTCTCACGGAGACGAATGGCCAGCCAGCCCTGGCACTTGCCATCAGTTCTGCCACGCCCGCTGTGCAAGCCGTCAAGGCAAACTCTGGCCACCCCGAGCTGGTGCAGTTTGTGAAGAACCTGGGGGCTGGCCCCAACACGCTGACCATAACTGTCACGCCAGAGTGGTTTGCGGATGGCAGCGCCCTCACATCTTCGGACTTCACCTGTGAGCCCTCTGTTGCAACCCTGTCATCGGTGCTGAGATTCTCCAATATTGCATGCCTGATGTCATGCTGCGCCTCATGTTTCTGTGTTTCTCCGCCGCTTATGGCCCCTTTCTGTCTTCCTGCAGTTGCGTCCCGCCGGCTCAGCCGCAAGCTTCGGCAGACGAGCTACGGGCCTACCGGAAAAATGAACGTTCCTCGGAAGAAATACTACTAGATTCTGCCGAAGGGCATCCCTCACCCCAGCCGGATGGTTGTGCTGCTTCCAGAGTCGCTCTGAAAGTTGAGCAGACCGGCAAAAGCAGCGCAGGTACAGATGCAGAGGACAACTTCAGGCCAATCACTCTGCCCGCCAGAGCCGCATCCTGCTATGGGCCATGACCGGCGGGGAGCAGTGCTAGCTGGCCGCCGCTGCACCCTTTGCAATACACACTTTTGCAAAAACATTTCTTCATCAACGTTTTCCAGCGAAAATGACTGATTAGTGAATTCTGAGCGTTTATTATGTCACTCACTGGTTTATGGTTCCGCCTTTCCCTCCGTGTTGTGTCGAGCGTGAATCATTTGAATGTATTCGGTGCACAAATTTGCATATCATGGCTGCGTCGCAGCCAGGTAAACATCTCTATTGGCCACATGCAACAGTCACTTTAATTGTCTTCTTCATTTACTCATTTGCCGCAACGATGATATTGCCAGACCAGATTAGCCCGCTTAGACATAGGTTTGCAACTTAGGCCACCACCCACAGCCACAAGCGAGAACTTGGCCTGTGTAGCCCATAATTGTCAGAAGAGCGCAATCACAAGCTGTCTCTGGACAATGGATGCGGGCGACATGATTGGCAAGTAATGCACATCTACGCCGATCGCCCCACAGAGCCGCTGCTGTGGCACAGTCTTGCATTGTGCTGCAGCCGCCACGCCCCTGCTGCAAGGCACCGCCCCCAGTGGCGAGCTTTGGCCTTGGCGAAGTCTAGGAGCGGCTGCCCAGCCAATCCTACTGCATGTGCACACTGCAATTTGCTGGCGGCATCCTCACCGAGTACATGGGCGATGGTGTATGTCCTGACCGGCGATGGAGCCGACGTCCTGCAGCATGAAAGCCTGCGGTGCGCACACCTCGAGCGCCGCCCGTGTGCTGCCTCCAGCCACGACTGCGCCAGCTGTCCAGCAGCCGGCAGCCAGCAGCGGCAGTAGCGACGGCAGCTGTTGGACCAGGTCGGATCAGCGGCAACCCCTGCCGCCTTCTGGGATTGCAGCACGATGCATCCGGCAGAGCGACGATTCCGGCAGAGACAGCGGTGCTTCTCAACTGCTGATGTCATGCTGCATATGACCTCTCGGCCAGTGCTCGTGAGAGGGTTGCTCGCCCGCACTGAGGCTGACTTCCTGACCGCAGCCACTGCCGCTGGCACACTCGCCACCATATTAAGAGGACTGCATCTGCAGCAGACTGATGCAGCCGGCCGGCTGCATCCATAATTGAGCAACGGTCATGCAGCAGTGCCGTCACAGAATAGGCATGTCACTCCGCTGCTGGCAAGAAGACGTCTTGTTGCTACGTCAGAGTGATTCTAAGTTTGCCTTGCTGCTGTCAGCCTGGCTGCTTGACCACCCGCGCGCAGCCTGCTCATGGATGCGGCAGAGATTGATGCATGGGCGCTGTGCTGGCATCATGCAGAGGGTCCTTCAATGTAGTTGCCGTCCCTTCCCCGCCAAGTGAGGCAGCCAAATGTGAGGCATGATCACAAGCCCCGTGCAAGCCCCGCACCAACGAACCCAAGGGGAATGAAAGAGATAGTTGCCATGGCTTCGCGCTGGACAGTTTGCATCACCGTCGTGAGACATCACCTGCCCGCCTCTCTAAAATCGGCAATATCAAAAGGTGCAGCTGTTCAGACAACCACATTGCATATTCCGCAGTCGTCGACCCCATCTCTCGATAGTCAACATGCACCGGAGTATGCCTGCATCTCTCATCGCTCTTCGACACGCAGTATACGATACCACACAGCTTCTCAACCCCAAACCCCCGCGGGACCTCCTGAGCGGTGCAGGCGACCAGCTGGTCTCCCTGCGAGCTTTCGGCGGCACAGCGCGGTGCAGGTCCCTTCTGCGGAATATCGGCTATGTACTGCAATTTGCACACCCTGTCACAATGCGCAGTCAAGTTGTCCTCACTGTCGTCTGCCCATCTGCCGCCCGACTCACCGAGTGCGGCGGCGCCATGGTGAAACGGTTTGCCCCGTATGCAGTGTTGGTCTGCCGATGCAGCGGCTGGAGTGCGCCGTCACGCCGGCGGTCGCCGCACAGTTGGAGCACAGCGGCTTTGCGGTCGTCGACGGCGTTTTTGGCGCCAAGTGCGCCTCGGCGCTGCGTCACGAAGTCATGCAGCTTCACCAGGCACGACTGCAGCGCACGCCTTCAAGTGCATGGCATGTTACGCCGCAGACCCGTGCTCCCTCGCTTGCCGTGCTGAAGACATGCACACGCCCAGCGTGTGCGGGACGGGCTCGACCTACACCTGCAGAATGGCCAGCGGCGCCCAGTGACCGAGCTCTTGCCACCCTACAGGGTGGTCGCATGCACCTCAACAGCACGCATCTGGTGCGCGGCGGCGCAAAGGCGCTGCTGCAGAAGCGCGGCATCCACGAGGCGGAGCTGCTGTCGCCCGTGGTGCAGGCCGCGGCGCCGCTGCTGGTGCGCTTTGCTCGCTGCGGGGCATGCGGATTCATCCCAGCCAGTCCCAGCGGACCGCCGCTGGGACCAGCACTGAAATATATGGAGGGCTCCTGCAAAAAAGGTGCCCCTGCCTCACTGTGCTGGAGCAAGTGTTTCAAAGACCGGATCGATAGTGGCAGGGCCTCATGTGCGGCACCAGCTCCTTCACATTCTGGCCCTAAGGAGCCCGGTCCGTGAGCCTCGCTCTGCGCCCCCCGCATGTGCAGGCGCAGCTGCAGCACGACTCGACGCTGCGCACGCTGCTGAGCGTCTACCTGCCGCAGCACACGCTGGCGTCGCAGGCGATCAAGGCGCAGTTCAATGAAGGCAAGTCGACGTGGGCGCAATGACGTCATTGCAGGGATCACTTGGAAACCTTCAGCCGGCAGCACGCTCGCCCAGCCCTGCTCCATCACCCGACTCAGCGGGAAGCGATTAGCGCAAGTACCTGGCAATGTCGAAACGCCGGGGATGCACATCCCGCAGGCGGCGGCGCCTGCTTCCCAATGCACTTTGACTCCGACGAGGCCGTGGACGGCCGCCGCCTGAGCGCCATCTTCTACCTCAACCCCGGCTGGCGGCCGCGCGACGGCGGCGCGTTGCGCCTCTTCCCCTTTGCGTCGTCGCCGGTGGACATAGCGCCGGCACACGACCGGCTGGTGCTGTTTGCCTCAACGCGCATGCTGCACAGGTGCGCAAGGGCGTTGCAGTCCTCGGCAGGTTGTCATCCTGCACGGTGCTCCCCTCACTGGCGCTGCTGCGGCGCCCCCACAGCTGCTCCCTCACGTCCTATGCCAGTCCTGGGCGTGCAACGACTGATTTAAAGTCTGCACCAAAGTGCTGCCACGTCTCTCAGGGAGCGCCGGCGCATTTGCAGGGTCATGCCGGCGCACTCGCCGCGCGCCTGCTTCACCATCTGGTTCACGGACCACCGGGGGCGCCGGCGGGCGGCGCCGCCGCCGATGCAGCTGCTGCGGGACGCGCTGCGGCAGGGGGAGACGGGACAGCAGCTGGCGACGGACGCCGTGCGGGCGCTGCTGCGGCAGCCGGACGTCCAGAAGCTTGTCGCGCAACTGCATTACGCGGACGAGTGGGCGGCCTCCATCGAGGTGCATCGGCGACGGGGTTGGAGGGGGGGCCGGGCGGAGACGACATGTTTGATGGTCGTGGTCCATTGGTCATTTGTCCATCTAGCTGTTTGCTTGTAGAGACCCTGAAGGGCAGCGTCTTTCCCTTCTCTGCTGCCAACGTCCACGCTGGAGAGCGATCCGCGGTGCTGGTGCCCTCCTGCCGCAGGACAGCCACGGTGACGGCGAGGGCCGCGCGGCGGCGCTGCAGCAGTTCTGGGCTGACCTAGAGGTCGTGGGCCGCCTTCTGGCGCCGCTTGCAGAGTCGCTACAGGGCATCTTCCCAGCCAGCACCGACATGCAGCCGCGCCTGATCGCCTGAACCATGGGCGCCGGCCTCACACCCGCAACCCCCCGCATCATGCTGCGTGTTGTTGCGGGGCTGTTAGCAGTGAGTTGCGATGTTGGGACTGCAGCACTGCGACTGCTATGCATTAGTTCGTGGTTTCCATATTCACTTCGACTTGTAAGCCATGCACCAAAGAAGAAAATGAATACTTCACACGGGTCCTATGTCATTGCCAGAGGGCAACGGCGACATCACCTTCATCAGACCTACGTAGGCGACTGATAGTTGTCTGACTCAATAAACCCATACAGACGCCCTGAAACGTTCGCCGCGCTTCCTGCAGATGTTTCTGCTGAGGGGCACTTGAGTGACGGCCCGGCTGAGCTGCGCAGAAACAAAACTTCCCCTGTTAACGAGACATACCGTCAACAGCAGCAGCATAACATTTGGCAGTCGCGCTGCAGTTGCAGCTGCGATGTCGTGTGATGCTGCTTCTGGCGAGGGTTGCTTAATCGCACCGCGCACAATACATTCTACATCCCACACCAACGAAGCTCCCGTGTCACCCAGTGCAAAGTCTGCAGATGTGCCGTCACTGCTGGCCCCAACCGCAGCAGCTGCTGATCCTGCTGCGGCCAGGTGTGGCACATCGCCCCGGCGAATTCTACAGGCTGTCACGCTAGTCGTTCGCCAGCCAGCGCGGCCTTGGAGCGCTGCGGAGGAGCCCCGCAGCATCGCCCCGGCCGCCTGAGGGCCTTGCTGCCCGTTTCAATCACGTATTTGTCCCGCCGCGCCGCTGCTGCGCTTCCAGCAACGCCACCGCCGATGCCCAGCGGCGAGCGGCGCCACCGCCGCCGAGCGGCGCCACCGCCGCCGAGCGGAGAAGCTCACACCAGCAGCTTGCAGTCGAAGTTGGTGAGCGCGATGCAGAAGGCCTGCAGCCCCGTGATCACCGTGGGGTTGAAATCCAGGATGTAGCGGTCCGTCTCCACCTGCGAGGACAATGGTGCCGGCCCGTCAGTCGGAGCACGACGAATTGCCATGTTGGCCTTTCAGAGCTTCTGCACAGGGCTTGCGCGGGCGCTTGCGGAATGTGATCTGCGATGCAGGGACTAGCTCCAAGACAAAAGGGCAAGGCTTTGGCATGTGTGCGTGTGCGGCGGAGACCGTACACAGGGTCCGGCGGCCGTCACCTTGCCGAACTGCATGGCGACCGCACGCGCCGCCCGGGAGGGCGTCGGTCGGCTGGTCCCTGGCGGCGGCTCCGCGGCCGCCGACAGTGCCGCCGCCAGCGCTGCGTCCGCGCACACCTGCACAGGTTGCCCAGAAGCTCGCGCTGGGACCCTTCCAAAACACATGTGTCCTCTTGTTATATTGCAGCCGGCTTGCTCTCGGCGGAGGCCGGRGGGGGGCACCCAGCACCCAGCACGCACGACGAACAGGTGGCGACAGTGCAGTGGAACGAGACGTGGCAAGTGGGGTTTGATGCAGGGTTCGACTGCTGTGCACGGGAGCCACACGCACCAGCTGGAAATTCTTGACGGAGGCCTCCTTGACGCGGCCATGGAAGTTCAGGCAGTGGCAGCGCAGGTCTGCACCGCCACAAGGAAGGCAGCACGGGTGAGCGCAGCTTAACTCAGAAGCTCTCCGTATGAGACACTGCTCTACGCGACGACGGCGATACGAGCTTCAATGAAGCGGCGAGTTTGCAGGCACAGAGTGCAGACGCGGACGCCTGCACGAAGTGGCTGCTCAGGTACATAGCGCAGGACAGGGGCTGTTCTCGAGGGCACTGGAAGCGCTCACTGTCGTTCCAGTGGGGCTGCTTGTTGCGCAGGCCCAAGGGCAGGCGCTCCGTGTTGCTGGGCGGCGACGCCGCCGGCGCCAGGCCCGCTGCCTGCAGTGCAAGTGTGCAGGTGCGTTCGAAAACCCCGCTCGCTAGTCATGAGGATAGAAGCAGCAGGGGCACCATTGCGATCGTCACGTTTACTGCTCGGCACGTCACCGCTCCGAAGGCAAACCCATTCGCAACGAGTCTGCACCTCCAGGGCCGCCTCTGCAGCCGCATCCAGGACGGACGCGGGGGCGCTGTTGGCGGCCGCCATGACGGCGCCGCTGCTCCGCAGCCGGTGCAGCAGCGAGCTGCCGAGCGCGGAGACCGGGCCTGCAGGGAGGTCGAGCGCTCATGAGCAGAGCCTCCAGGTCAAGGGCGCAGCCCGGGCGCCCTGTGTTGTCGCCACACAGTGCAGGAGGCAGGAGCTGTGCACGACCATCCGTCCGTGGTACACAAGAGGGAACCTCCTGCAGGACGACGAAAAGGCCAAACGACGAAAAGGCCGCACCGCTGGCGGCGCGCTTGAAGGCGCCGCTGCGGGCGGCGGCGTCCGCCTCCGGCAGGGGGCAGGTGCCGCACACGGAGGCAAGGCGCTGCGTCGCCGACGGCTCGTCCATGTCGAAGCACGCCAGCTCCAGCGGGTGCGGCAGCGTCACCCGCATCCTGTCGGCCATGTCAAGCTGGGCGCATGAGGACAGGAGCTGCAACGTCCCATGCAAGGCGAGCAGCGCCTGCCATGCACGCCGCCGCGCAGCAGTTCAGCGCACGCGAGGTGGGCCAGGGCTGTGCGCCCCTGATCCGCATCTTAGATGTCGATTGTCAACTGACCAGCTGGGCAGCTTCGAGCAGCCAAGAGGCGCAGCTTTGGATGGTTGTGCACACAGGGTCGGCGGGGCACGCACTTGCGGGGGCGCATGAAGCCCTTGAGGCGCATGTGGTATTGCACCTCTGCGAGCACCGGCGGCAGCCTCGCCAGCTGCACCGCCGTGTCGTCTGCGCGAGGCAGCAGCACGAGCGGCTCAGACGTGCACGGCGACCGCACACTGGAGGAATCATACCTTCGGAGAACAGCCCGCAGAGACCGCCCCTGGCGCAGGCATATGTTGGGTTCGGCCGTAGCCTGGAGAGCAGTAGAGAGCAGGACTTGACCGCGGCCCAGGCTGCGGTTCAGTGGTTGTGGATTTGCGATTCAGAGCGGCGCACCGGGGAGGGAGGTACGGGAGCCCAGCCGCGGCAGCAGCAGCCCGGCCAGGCTGGGGCGGCGGCCAAGGCCGTCCGGCCGCGTCAGCGTGTCCACGAACGGCAGCGCGCAGCCGGGCGTGACGGTGATGCGGTAGTGCATCTGCAGCAGCGAGCAGGCGACGCGCGCGATGGGGCGCCCCTCGCACGCCCGGTCCAGGTACACCAGGATCTCCCGCCTGCGTGCAGTTTGCATTCTTTCATGTGACCGTGTGCCTTCCAGTCACTGATGAGGCAGGCAAATGCACAGGCGTGACCTACTGAAGCCACGCTGTTCTGAAACGCAGGCGGATGCAGCCTCATCCAGACAAGATCCTGCGCAGGCGCGATGGCGACGGCCGGGCGAGGCATTTGCAGGAGGGCGTCATGAGATTCTGTGGCGCTCAATGTGTGCTGGCGCAGCGGCGCATGGTCGTTCCAATTCGAAAGACCAGATCTGTGCACGCCAGTGCGCCCCGCACCTGGAGGTCTGCAGCGCGGCCAGCAGGAACTTCGGCGGCGCAGCGGCCAGCCCCGCAGCCGCGGCATCCGGGCCAATTGCGCCGCCCAGGTACAGGCAGTAGCGAGCGGCGCCGAGACCGTGCCGTGGGGTCTCCTCCCGCCGCACAAAGGACCGCAGCAGGTTGCCGGCGACCGCTCGCCCGCTCTGCATGCACATTAGCGCACAGATTTTAGGAGCCTGGTCACTTGCTCGCAGTCGTCCTTCGTCTGCCATACAATGAGTCACAGCTGCGCCAGACGGAGATTTGGGTGCGCATTACATACGTGGTGAGCCAGCCACTTTGAGGCCCACGCACCAGGGCGAGCAGCTGCAGGGGGTGCACGACATCATCGGCGCCCGCCCACGGGCGCAGGAAGAACTGCTCGAAGCCTGTGCGGCGCCATGCCTTGCACACGCCCACCGCCGCAAACATGTCCTGCATGGGAAGGCGCGCGCGTTAAGCCTGGTTTCTGTTGTAGTACAGCCAGTCTGGCTCCCGAGACGTTTTGGCCGCTACCGCTCCGCTGGCCGCCTGACATGTCTGACAGCAACATGTTACACCTGCGCGAGCTCCGAGCGGCAGTCAGCCGCTGCCTCAGGTTTGCAACATGCGGAGGTATTAGCAGCCGGCGGTTGCAAGGCCTGCTGCGCCCGACCCTCAAGCAAAGAGTCATGATCACGAAAAGACGTGCAGCTAGGTCTGGCACGTTCCTGGCGAACAGCACTGCAGACAACCGGCCGCGTGAGATGTATGCATGATAGCGTGCACTGAGGTATCGACGTGGGATACAGCGAGCATCTGCTCACCTTTCTGGCTGCTGGATTGCTCTTGCCTTCCTCCAGCAAATTGTGGAAAATGTCCTCCAGAAGGTGCGCGGGCAAGCTCGTCCATTCTGTCTGCTCCGGCTTTGCTCCTCCGTTCGTGGCAGAGCCGGCCCGGCTGTTCAGCGGCACTACGCGTCCGAGCAGCCGGCTGAGCATTCCGGACGAGCTGCGCTTGGCCTTGCCGGTGGCCTTCTCCAATGCCGCGTCGTCATTCGCTGTGAAGTTCTCAAACGGCGAGCGCATTTGCTGCGCCATGGCTGCACGGCAGCAGCTGCAAAATCACGGACAAGCACGCTAAGATATCTTCGCGCGGTGAGCGGCTCAAGCGTTTGCGCCGATAGGCTGCAGCCCGCGACTTTGCGCGATGTAAGCAGTGCAGACGCACAGGTGAAACACTCGATCAGGTCTGCGTGATCGCGACAAGCTGCCTGCACCTTTCGGATCGCGTGTTACTCGAATTGACAGCGCGGATGTCGCTGCTGGCCAGGGGGTGCTGGGCGTACACAGCACGCCGACCAGTAACCTCTGACACAGTGGTCCAGAACTGCTTGACCGCTGCTGCGTGGCATTGGGGATTCGCCGTTGCAGATCTTCCTTCTCTTGGTACCAGTGCACGCAGGTTATGTCATCATCCAGGGACACCTGAAAGTCACCTGCTCTGGCGCAAACTCGCAGTGTGTTTGTTTTGAGGCTTCCTTTGCAAACCGCTTCATCGCCAGATTCTAGTGCTGCTTCCGTGATCAGATTTTGTATACTGCGCGCCTTGGCGATCACCGGAACAACACCAGTCGTCCATGAACTTGAGTTTTACAGCGCATCGTTGCATCGGCGCCGTGGCGGTGCAGCTGCCGGTCAGGGCGGCAGCACAGTTGTGGTACTCTGTAAACAGCCCTTGTCAACGCCAGCGGCGGGCGTCGGCGCCGCCGCAAGCAGCAGGATGCGGCAGAAGGCTGCGGTCAGCCAGCACTGACTCCGTAGCCGCGTCTGCTGCGCCGTGCCTTGAAGGCAGAGCGCGGTCACTGGGCGGCGGCGGCAGAACCGTGCGCTTGTCAGTGCGCACTGCCGCCGCGGCCCGCGACAAGCTACTTAGAGGTACACTGACAGGAAAGAGAGACGCAGTAAGCCACAGACGTGTTGCGTTATCGTCCTGCGAAAGCAGTTACCAACGTCCTGCGCCTGTTCACCTGCCAACACCCACGTTCTTCACGAGCGTTGCCGCAGCGCTCTGTCCGATGTCAGAAAAGTTTGCCCTTAACACCCTGCCGATGCCGCGCAGGCGTGGAGCCCGAGTTCCGGGAGGATGTGGTGCGCGTGGTGGAGGCGGCGGAGCGGGCGGCCGACTCCTGGCAGACGTTCGTGACGGACTTCCAGACGCCGCCGGTGGTGGCCTTTGCGACCAACGCCGTGCGGCAGCTGGCGGGCGTCGGCTGCGTCGCCTGGGGCGGATACCCCCAGGCAGGTGCACGGCCGCCATGCTGTTCTCGAGCCGAGCCATCCCTGCCACCACAGATCAGCCTTCCCTGCGCTGGATGGGCTGTCCCGTAAAGCCTTGGCAGACGCGGATTCGGCAGCCCTGTCTGGCAGCCCGCCCGCGAGGCAAGCCGCTTCATGCGCCTGCTTGCTACACATGCATGGTCCGCAGGTAGTGAGTTGCATACGAGCCTGTCTGCCACTGGTAACACTGCAGGCGGAACGGTGCCGCATGCTGGTCGGGCCCGCGGATGCGGTGCCGGAGGCTCCGAACACGGATGACGCAGACTTTGAGGCGCCCTTGGCGCTGGCAGACGCCGTCGCGGCACTGGACGTCAGCGGCAACTTCATGTTCGACGCCGCCACGCACCGCGACTTCCTGGGCGCGTGCCTCGGCACCGGCATTGACCGCTCGAAGGCGCGCCCGCATTCCCGCTGCGCTCCAAAGAGCAGCCCTCCGGGCTGCTCTTTGACAAGCGACCTTGCTCTGAAAGTCTCGACGCTGCTGCTGCACTGCCAGTTGCGCTACAGGCTCAGCTCAGCAGGCCCTCGCCTGGCTGTCGGCCTTCGCTGGTGGCAGCATCTGCGCCATGTGCGCAAGGGCTTCGGTGCTCGCATCTCCAGGTGGGGGACATCCTGGTGGTGGCTGACCGCGGGGCGCAGCTGCTGGTGGCGCCCCAGCTGGCCGACTTCCTGTGCGGAGCGCTCACCCAGGTGCACCACGTTTCCGGACGGAGACGTGCGGTGCCCGTTCACATCATTCTGTTGGTTGCGCGAGCAGCGCCGATGCTCACGCTCAAGGTTGTGCGCTGCGAATGTTGGCAGCGCTGCTCCTCGCAAAGTCGCTGCTTCACAACATGCAGGCTGAACGCCTCCGGGCAGGTGCCGCCTGTTGACACACACGCTGGAGGCGTGTGCCAGGCGCCTGGCGCGGTCGACGCTGCTCGCCCGCACCTTCCTTCCATTGGCCGCGCAGGTGCGCTCGGTGCCGGTGGCGACGCGGCGGGTGCCACTCGGCGAGCTGCGGGTGGCGGCGCCGCGGGTGGAGCGCCGCAGCAGCGTGGAGGCGTCCATGCGGCTGGACGCGCTCGCCAGTGCTGGGTTCCGGCTGTCTCGCTCTAAGCTGACGGACCTCATCAAGAAGGGTGACGTCAGGTGGGGACAACGGATCTTATCTCCTTTCTAAGACCTCTTGTCAGCGGCAGCGCTTGCGCTTCAAGCTGACATGTCCTACACAAAAGGGCGACATCAGGTCGGCGCCTGCATGGTTGGACAAGAGTACAGATTCTTTTCGTTGGCTTGGTCACTGAAGCAAGCTTGCGAATTGCGCACAGGCAGCAAAAGTGACGGGAGGTGCAAGCAATGCTTTCTGCAGGAGGATCAGGGTACGGCGCAATGGGCATGTGCTTCCTCTGCGCAGGGTCAACTGGCGGCCGGCAAAGGCCAGCGTCACGCTGAAGACTGGTGACGTCATCAGCTGCGCCGGCAAAGGGCGCCTGGAGATCGGGGAGGTAGGCAAGATGCAGTAGCAGGATGTGTGCAGCTCCTACTTACTTCGCATGATGCAGCTTTGAACCGGGTGATTGGCCTGCGCCTGCAGGTGTCCGAGACGAAAAAGGGCAAGTTCGCCGTTGAACTGGCGAGGAGGGTGTGATGTTCTCGTGCTGAAGCTACCTATGCAGGAGGAACGATGCACATTGCTGATTCATTGGCTGCGCCGTGGAGTCGGCAAGAGTATTGGCGAGTGTAAGAGGTCAGATCTATCACAAGTAGCCGCGTGCAGCCTAGTTTGTAGCCATGTTAAAATTGAGGAGGCAAACAAGTTGTCAAGGCTGACAATGGAAGAGCAGGCATGAAACCAAGGTCAACAATAGCATTCGGCAATGCTGATCCACAAAATATCAACTCACATGTTGACAGATAAATGCACGGCGGTCTGCAAAGACAGGTCCTGTGGATAATCACTTGTAAAAAACTGGTCATCCTGCACAGCACAGTATTCGGCTGCTTGTGGCAAAAATGGTTGACTCAGGCAACTCGCTGCGCTGCATGATGAACATCAGCCCTGCGGACTTGGCAGCGGCGGCGTCTGGGGCGCTTCACCGTTGCCTCATTCGGTGGGCGGCTTGGTGTTGTCGCCATCACCGCTGCCCTTGCCACCGTCTGAGGCGGGGCCGCCACTGTCGCCGCCACCGCTGTCGGCAGAGGCACCACCGCCGGAAACGTGGCCTCCTGACGCCTCGTCGCCGCTGTCACCAGACCCACCCTGGTCGCCGCCGCTGCCGCCGCCGCCGCCGTCGGGGGGCGAGGAGCCGCCTGCGCKGSCGCCGCGGGAGCCGGACTGGTGCTGGGAMGCTGGCGTGTGCGGCTGCAGGAACTCGAAGACCGGCGCCGCCCGCACGCGGCGCGCCTCCTGCAGAGCCGTGCGGCCCCAGCGGTCTTGAAATGCCGTATCGGCATGGCCCACCTCCACGAGCAGCTTCACCTGTTTTGTAGGTAACAGCTATCAAAGACCACCAGCGCGCTGGTGTGAAGCGGGTAGGCGGCCGCGCTGCCGCCGACGCAGCGTGGAAGCTTCACTTTGCAGGGTGCGCTGTGGCGGTGGGCACCGGCCTCGCTTGGGCGCCTGGGCGCTGCCATCTGCTGCATCCTGCACTGCGAGCCAGGCTTCGTGCTGCAGGTCCGAAGCCGGCCGATGCACATGGCCGAAGGAGGGGGCAGGGGGTGAGGGAGGTGGCGGTGTTCAGAAGCTCGCGGCGCCCACCGCAGGGAGGTTGCCCTCGGCGGCGGCGATGTGCAGCGCGGTGCGCTTGTCGTAGTCGCACTCGTCGGCGGCCGCGCCCGCCCGCAGCAGACGGCGCAGCAGCGGCAGGTCGCCCTCGAAGACAGCCGTGCACAGCTGCGAAGCGATGCGCACGCCGCGCCCGCCCAGCCTGCGAGCAGATTTCGTGTTGAGGACATGTCAAATCGGGACGCCGACATGGATCGAGCCCGCAGGGCTGGCCGATTGCAGGTGCTGCAGCTGGAGCCGGCCGGGTCGCAGGCACGCTTGCATAGGAAAGGCCGCGGCGGCATGGCGCACGCCGCAGCAGCCGCCGCAGGCCGGACGCCGGTCAGGCGGCGCGGTGCCGCCGCTAGAGTGGTTTGTTGTTGGGCGGGGGAGTTTGGCGGCGCAGCAGGAGCATGGTGCGGCAACAGACGCGCGCACTTGGCGCCCTTGCGGGTGAGCAGCGCGATGACGTCGTCGGCGGCGTGGGAGCATGCCTCGTCGAGCGCGGTGGCGCCGGCCAGGTCGGTGGCGTTGACGTCGACGTTGGCGGACAGCAGCAGGCGCGCCACGCCGGTGTGGCCCTTGGCCGCCGCCAGCATGAGCGCGGTGCGGCCGTCGTAGTCGGCCTTCTGGCAGTCGAAGCCCTGCTGCAGCATCTGCGGGGGCGGGGACACGGGAACGCGGTCGAGCCTGGGGGTGCCCGGGCGGCCATGCAGGCTGCCCCTCGCATATTGGGCAAGACGCCCAAGTCCGGTCCGCCTGGCTGTTGCAAGCTCCGAATGTTCGGCTCGACCTGGCTCCAATATGCCTGATTCCAGGTGTCACCAATCCCCGGCACCACCATTCGATGCCTTCAGCGCCTGCGGATGTGCTTTGTGCGCGACACCAGCTCGATGCAGCACATTGCAGGCCGTCCTTCTGTTTCCATTCCGACAGATTGGCCTCGATATCCCTGCTCCTGCTCCTGCACTGCGGTGCACTGCACTGCACTGCACTGCTGGGCTTTGCGCAGCACGCCACACCTGGAGGATCGTGTCGGTCTCGCCATGCGAGGCGGCGGACAGGAACTGGTTGGTGCGCTGCTCGTCGGACTTGTTCACTGCCGAAGCCACCAGAGCGCGCACGCGCATCGCCCCCGCCAGCACCTGCGGCGGCCGGCAGGCGCTTTGGTGAGCATGCTCTGTCGTGCAACCGTACGAGAGATGTCTCCAGGTGGTGCTGCCGTGCCGAGTGTTCAGGCACCAGGCGACTAGCAGCTGGTGCCTTGCAAAGGCATCTGTGGGACGGCTCCAAACAGGCAACCGGCCCGCCAGACGCTGGCGGCCGTGGTGCCTTGACATCAGAAGGGCCATGCTGCGACTGGCAGGCGACGGCACCGACCGACGCAGCCTGGTCGGTTCGTGCTGCCAGCCCAGCAACGGCCGCCTCACCTGCTCCTGCTGCGGCGTGAGGCCCCGGGAGCTTTCGTGCGCGCGCCGCAGCTCGCGCGAATCCGGCGGGTTGCGGCCACCCCTGCGGCCCCCGCCGCGCCCGGCGCCGGCGCCGCTGTGCCGCCGCCGGCCGCCGCTGCCGCCGCCGCCGCCGCTGGGGCCACTCTCGGCGCTGCTCACCGGGTTGGTGTCCTCGCTGCCATGCCTCGGGTTCTGAGAGTCGTCTTGTCCCTGCGCACCCAGTGCGAGGCAAAGCGTCAAAGCCCGATCTGGACGACTCCATTTGGGGGAGCCCTTCTGGCACGAAGAGGCAGCACCCGAGCAGCGGCTCCCGCTCTGGGCCACACACCTTCCAACAGCTGTCACAAGGAGCAAGGCAGGGATGGCGTCGACGCCGGCAGGACAGCAGCGACGACGCGCCTCGTGGTCGGGCATGAGCTCCGGCGACGCCCAGGCGAAGCTCAGGGCCGCAAGATCGTCCGTGGATACCGTCGCGTCACCGCTGCCCCGCGAGTCTGGCGCCTGGCCGCTGCCGCGGCGGCCGCTGCCGCTGTTGTCCGACAGCAGCGCCTCACTGCCCATGCGGGCCATCTCCGTGTGCAGCCGCCGCTGCTGCCCTGGCCCCCGGAAGTGCTCGTCCACCATCTGTGGGAGGAGAACCGAATCGCATCTGTCAGGGTTTCCAGGCCGTTGACGCCGGTGCCCGCGAGAAGCTGCGGGGGAGTTGTGGCCCAATTAAGGGGCAGTGTGTGCGGCAAGCCGCGCACAGCGCAAGGTGCAGGCACCGCAGCCAGGTGCGGTTTGCCATCTCTGGCGCCATCGAAACGAGACGCGCCGCCTTCTCGGGTGAAGCGGAGGCCAAAATCAGCGCGCCCGGCGGTGTGCTGCGAAACACCCAGTGTGTGTGACCTGCATCTGTGCGTGGGTAGAGGCACACCGAGGACAAGGAATCCGGCCGGCACATCCGGACACGGATTCGACCAGTTTGAATAGAGCCGGTGAGTGCACCCCACCTTCTGCGCCCGGACTCGCAGGTTCTCCAGCACCGATCGCGCGCCCAACGGGAAGCCGTCGGCGGTGGCATTGTACGCGGGGCGAGGGATGGTCAGCACGCGCGCCACGGCGGCGGCGCGCACGCCCTCCAGCTGCGGCACCTCTGTGAAAAAGGCGATCTCCCCGAACACCTCCCCCTCGTTCACAAGCCGCTGGTGCCTGCAGGTCGCACCGTGCACAAAGGCTATTTGGTCCCTCCAATAGATCTGGAAGGGAAAACTCGCAGCGATGGCATCTGACGACGGGCACTGCCTCCGCTTCCTGGTGTAACCTCTGATCCGTTTGGCATGTGTGCAGACAAAATGGAAAATCCCACACGACACTGGCCGTTTTGGCTGCTGCCCTCAGTCGCATGTGTGTGCTGAGCTTGCGCTGCTCCACTGCAGGTCAGGTGCTGGTGCTGCCCTGAGAGCAGAACCTACTCGGACCACCAAGTAACCGCAGAACACCCAGTCAAGATGACGCACTGGTTGCCATCATGGACGGATGTTGTGCCGTCGTTGGCCAAGGGGACGTCCTCAGGATGCTGGCTGCTGGTGCGACTGACCACCTCGCACGAGCCGCTCACCTGCGCGGTTGGGAGCACCACTGCATCAGGGGAGCTGCTGTCGGTGGTGCGGATCGGCCGTATGGGCACAGACTTTAATGCTCTACGACAGCGCCGCAATCGCAGCTGCCTGCGCGCGCTGTTGGTGAGTTGGACCTGGCAGGAGCCATCGTGCAGATGACCACAACGATGTCCTTGCTTCAAAAATCGACACTTCTGAGCAAAATCAACAATGCTCCTGGACGGCATGCACCACTATGAACAGCTCGTGGTTGTAGTCGTCTTCCAGCGGATGCCCTCGTTGATGCTATCATGATCAGGCGTGCCACCAGAAAGACTCATGCTTTCGAGTCTGTTGTTTCGAACGCTTGTTCAGTTTGTAAAATTGACAAGGTCTGATTTATGGCGGCGTGCGCGCACCACCATGAACAGCTCGTTGACGTAGTCGCCCTCCAGCAGGATGTCCTCGTTAGGCATGTAGCAGTCGATGCGGGACACCGCGAGCAGCGCGTCCACAAACTTCTGGCGGCAGCCGGCCAGCAGGTAGGTCTGCCGCAGCTGCCCCGAGTACAGGTGGCGCAGGATGCGCCGCCTGCAGGGGCTTTAGGGATTCAGGCCTAGCAGGGGGCAGAGGCGTGGGCGCTCGCCTTCATCATCGTGCTTGAGGGTGAGCCGCGCTGGACGATTCTCTCAGTCGCAGGTGTGCTGCATTGCACACTGACAACTTTGCCGCCTCGGGCGTGGCAAAGCACGGCTGTTGTGATGCGACCGCTATTCAGAACAGAGCCAGAGCGGCGCTGCAGCCGGCGGCATGCCAGTGCAAGATGTCATTTCTCTGCCACCGTTCAGATGCACCTGATGGTCGCAGGGTAGGCGGCCAGCACCGCCTCGTCGGATGCCTCCTCCGTTTGAAAGTGCAGCCGCAGATGCGACTGCATGCTCTCGTGCAGCTCCTGCTTGCACACAGACCGCACCGCGGACTCAGCTCTCAGCCGCTTTGGCAGGCCATCTCGACGCAACAGCATACCCAGAGGCAACTGCTGGCAGCACAGCAGAATAGTTCAATTGCATTGCAGGCCCCTGCTGGGGGTCGAAGGCCCTTTCGAGGGCCTTGCAGCCATGGACACTCGCAGCCGCCTTGCCACCGGCCAAAAGCGTGAGACCGCCTTGGGAATGCCAACCTGGGAGCTGATTGCGCACCGCTGACCAGCAGCTCACCAGCCATTGACATTTCTGGTCGCGCCTTGGGATGCCAGCGGCTCTGCGCTGTGCCGCGAAGTTGCGACGCTTGCCACACTTTGTGCGCAATTTACTGCGCTCAGCGCACTAGATTACCATCCCGCACCTTGGGGATGTGGTTCTGGGCGCTGTACTCGCGCAGGTTGGAGCACTTGCTGCGGTAGGCGCCCACGCGCTCGTCGCCGCGGATCACAATGAGTGTGAAGGAGCCCAGGATGTACGCCGATAGGCCCAGGTTGTAGAACATGTACACTGTCGCCCACACCTGCGCAGCAGGCGCCGAGGGAATAGTCGAAACTCTGAAATGCCTGCCGCTGCCCCCCCTCCTTGGGCGGAGGTTCTGTGCATTTTGCTTGGTGCCAGAGATTGGGCGTGCTGTACGCCCGGCTCCTTGGGTGTAACGACGGGGCTGAATGGCTCTTGTTGCCATCTTTCAGGCGTCGTAGTTCGATGAAGCGGGCACTGCTCACCGTTTCAGGAATGTTCTCTGCGGTGAAGTCCCCGTAGCCGACGGTCGCCAGGGTGGTGATGCTCCAGTATAGCGAGTAGAGGTACCTGTGCAGATGCGCACGCAAGCGTTCTGCTCCATGCTCCATCTCATGTGGCGCAGGAGAGCAGTTGAGTGAACACTGCAAGCTGGCAGTGTCGGCGACTTGCCCCTGCGAGTCCATCATGGTGCGGGTGAGCGCCATCACGGGTGGAAAGGCGGCCTGTGGGTGCGCGATCGTGATGGGCAAACGTCATGGGCAGACGCACCGCTGGAATGGCGTGGACTCCTTCAGCAGGGAGGTGTGGTGGCCGATCCAGGTGTTGCGCCCCAGGCCGTACAGGCGGGCAATGTAGTAGAAGGTGCAGGCGCTCCAGTGCACGCTGAAGTAGGTGAACTGCGGCCAATGCAGTTCTGAAGCTGATTGGAAGTGAAACATGATGTACAAAGCACAGTCATTCCAGTGCACGCTGAAGCGGGTAAACTGGGACCAACAGGTTGACGAGTTCATCGGCTGAGCCCCTGATCCACCAGTCATCGTCTGCAAAGACGTTCAACTTCCATGGTGAAACGACATTCGCGCCGCTTTGCAGTTTGCAGCAACTCGGTGGCTTGCAGCTTTGCGCGTGTCCTGTGTGCAAGGGTCCACAGCATGGCAGACGGCCCTGCTGTCATGTGCTCGAGCGGCAGAGAAGGGGGGCTCCTCGTCCGACAAGATGCTGCGCATGACGCGGCGCCATGCAGGCGATGGGGCTCAGTGCAAAGCGGCATGCCGGCCTCGCGCACCACGAAGTTGCGCACGAGAGTGACCGCCAGCAGGCTCACGGTGAGCTTGTACTCCAGGTGCAGGAAGAACTGTGGCACTCGGTACATCCGCAGCTGCGCAGCAGACACAACGGCATCGACAGGTCAGCAGAGCAGCCCGAGTCGGTTTCGGTTGCATTCGTGGCGAGCAACCAGGCCGGATGGTCTCCACCAGGAGCACCCCACTCGTTCCATGTGACAGCAAGGCGACTGGCTCTTCAGCAGGTGCGGCCGGGCAGACGGCGCCTTTCTTGACAGGGCCTTGCGACACCAGTGTCCTGCTCTTCCAAACCCAGAAGCGAAGCGCAGTGTGCACGCACCAGGCGGAGCATGCGGAACAGCTGGAAGTAGTTCATCGCCCACTCGGAAGCGCCGCCCCGGGAGTACACCGTGGCGCATACCACGAGGAAGTCCAGCGGCAGCAGCGCGATGAGGTCGACCCAAAACATCTTGCTGCACAGCGCGCACACGGCATGCTCGCTTCAGTGAGCTGCTTGCATCATCACGGTCAAAGGCGTCGATGCGGGGCAGTCACTCACCACAATGTTCCCTTCCACCAGCCCTCCTGCGAGCTGAGCCAAGCCTGTCATGACGGCAGAGTGCCCGCCGCCAGAGGAGAAAGAAGCCAGAAAAGCAGCCCTCTCGCACCTCAGGTACCGCTGCCGGATGCTGGTGGGGTCGCCGATGAGCTGCTCGTTCTCGCGGTAGGCCAGCCGGAATTTGAGTGCCATGTCCACTAAGAATATGGCTGTCAAGACGTACTCATGTATGGCCGGCTGGTCGACAAAGGGGCTGCGGACACACAAAGCCTTGTCGTCATGATGCCTTACATTGCATCAAGCTTAGCCCTCTAGCTGCGCAATGAGTCCGCACCCCCTGCCAGCAGCAGTCCGCAGAAGCCAGGTGCACAAGCGCTTTGGACCTTTAATCCGTTGCAAAATTTGTCCCGAGACTCACTGCTTGCTGGGAGTTGGTTCGAAGGCTATCGTGTATGCCTTGATGACGCCGGTCCACGCGGCGGCGGCAACGGTGAGGTACCAGAATGCCACGTACATTTGCGAATCTGGGCAGACGACCCAGGGCGGCAGCTTGATGCTTTGCTTTGTGTCGCCCCCGGTCTCCT
Organism: Deuterostichococcus epilithicus; assembly: GCA_033439295.1. NCBI lineage: Eukaryota > Viridiplantae > Chlorophyta > Trebouxiophyceae > Prasiolales > Stichococcaceae > Deuterostichococcus > Deuterostichococcus epilithicus. The sequence continues at coordinate 1,848,236 of JAVTLE010000007.1, forward strand.
GTGCGATGCAGGGAGATCTCGCTCAGGGTGTGCCCCATGCTTGCGCAGCACATCCGCAAGACTGGGCTAGACTTGCGTTCCGTCCCAGAGCAGTCGAGGTATGCATGGCGTGACTTTGCATGTTGTGCACGCGACGTCCAGATCACAGCCGGATGCCATTCGCGTTCTGGCAGGCGCTGCATGGTTGCTGGCGACTGGTCTCAGCATGGGCTGTCAAGCGACCTCCGCGTAGTGACGCGCACCAGGTCGCTGTCCAGCTGAGAGTACGAGCCGGAGCTGTCCTGCCGCTGAGGCTTAAAGCCCAGCAGCGAGAAATTCAGCAGCTTCCTCTTCACATGGCGCAGCGGATGCGTCAGTACCGCCACGCTGCCGCCGGCGGACCCCGCCATCGCGCTTGCGGAGGCCACGGCGGCTGTGGTGGCTCAAAGCCACCGAAGTTGTGCTGCTGTTGGATCCTCGAGCCCTTCAATCGATCCGAGACCTGCTGGGACCTGCGGGCCATGGACAGCTGGTTGCGCCACATGGCGTATTGCCAGATAACGCCAATCATGCGGTCGATGTTCATTGGCAACATATCATGTTGAGGTGCGACCGTTGTTTGTGGGGTTGATCTCCAGCTTTCTGTAACAGTGCGTACCTGCTTGACGATCAGGCTGCGAGCGAAGACGGACACCCTCATTTCTCTCAATATGCAGAGCTGGCGAGTAGGACCATGTGGATGTGGAATCCATCAAGGTGCTGCAACGAAACTTCGGCAGGACAGTGCTATGACGCACTTCCCTGGGTTTCTTCTTCTGCACGACAAAACAACCTAGATGCTGAGCAAGCAGCTCGAGCTCAGCGCCCCGCAAGACAGAGTCGTGACAGTGCTTGAAGCAAGTTGCGCCACGCGTGATCCCCCGGATCGTTGACTGAGTCCTAGTGGTGGGTGGGGGGAGAGGAGCTCACTTTGTGAGCACACCATGTGCCGCATGTGGGATGACGGGAAAAGGGTTTTGGATCACACGTGCCGAGAGTTGCAACGCAACTGGCAATCATGTGCAGCAGCAATCTGTCAGCAACTGAGTGTTGGGATTCCTGTCGCTTGATTCACGCTCGACGCCCCTTGAGGCGCAGACGGCGTCACACTTTCAACTTTCAACAGCAATCGCCAATGAATCTAAGGAATCGCAACGTTGTGTAACGTGTTTCAATAGCCGCTGCGTAATCGCCAACATCTCTGCAGGATCTTTTCCAGTTTGGAACAACATGGCCGGCGAGATGCCTTACAACAGGTTGGGATCCACAGGACTCAAGGTAATGCATGGTGGTAGATGCAGGTATGATGCCTTCGAAAGCAAACTGGAGCGGATGTGTGGATGCGAGGTGTGAGTGCATGCCTGCTCGCTGATTTTCTGTCAGCGTGCTGCGCATCACAGGTGTCCGCACTCAGCTATGGCAGCTGGGTCACGTTCAACACGCAACTGGACACTACCAAGGTAAGTTCAAGATGCTGGCGGGGGGGCGCCCTATCCCACTCGTTCATGCATTGAGTGCTGCTCCTCAGCCATCATCCTGACTAATCAGCCGGCTTCGCTGCATGTTGATCGTGGCTTGAGCCTGCCGCACACACAGTTCAATGCGTCATGCAGGCGAAGACGCTGATGGGCCAGTGCTTCGACGCCGGTGTCAACTTCTTCGACAACGCGGAGGCGTACGCGCAAGGCAAGAGCGAGGTTGTCATGGGTGAAGCAATAAAGGAGCTGGGCTGGAAGCGCAGCGACGTCGTCCTGTCCACAAAGATATTCTGGTGAGCCATTCAATCGAGCCGTGCACGCGGGTGTGCATGGCCATATGCATGTGCCTGGAAAGCGTCGCCAGAAGCTCAAAAACACGGCGCCCGTCCGCAGGGGCGGCAGCGGCCCAAACGACAAGGGCCTCTCGCGCAAGCACATCATCGAGGGCACCAAGGCGAGCTACTACTATCACGCATAGAGCCCTGTGCACTTGCGTCCTGCGGCAGTCTGCCGCACCTGATTTGCTTGCCTGCCTGAGACAGGCCTTCCCAGCCTGCGGCCTTTCGCAAAGCGCAGCCGCATCCGCGATGCCGCCGCCGTACACGCTGCCAGATGCCACTGGCAGATGCGGCTGCTGCTGACTCGACCGACGTTGCTGCTGCAGGCGGCTCTGAAGCGCATGGACCAGGAGTACGTGGACCTGGTTTTTGCGCATCGACCCGACCCAGACACGCCCATGGAGGAGACGGTGAGACGCGCGGTCGTCCTGCACTGCACGATGACACAGCTGCACACCTGCAACATATGATCATGAGTTGCCTGCCAGGCTAATGCCATCTCTTCGCTAATCTTGGCTGTGATTTACGAATCAGATCCTGCGCAGCCGCTGAGCAGCGCAAATGAGCCTGTTGCACCTGCGGGGTGTGTAGGTGCGTGCCTTCAACTGGCTGATCGACCAGGGGCTGGCATTCTACTGGGGGACGAGCGAGTGGACCAGCCAGCAGATCACAGAGGTGCGTGGCTGCGGTGACTGAGCCCTCCTTCCTGCCCAACACTGCCGAAGTGTTTGCCGCACACGCGCCTGAAAAACATGCCTGCAATTTCCTTGGAGGTTCCCCAAAGCTGAGTTTCATTTGATTGCGTGTGGTCCCAGGCTTGGGCCGTGGCGCACCGCCTCGACCTGATTGGCCCGGCCATGGAGCAGCCCGAGTACAATCTATTCGAGAGGAAGAAGGTGCACAATCTGCTCTCTCGCTAATCTCAACTGCAACATGACTGAGCGTTGAGGCCGCTGTCAGGTAGAGAGCGACACGCTGCTGGCACCACAGCCTTGCGGAATCTCACCCTGTGTCATCCTGTACATTGACCAGTTCTCCATGGTGCCGTCAGGTGGAGAGCGAGTTCGTGCCGCTATACCAGCGGTACGGGACGGGGACCACGACCTGGTCTCCCCTGGCATACGGGCTGCTGAGTGGCAAGTACGGAAAGGACAACATCCCGGAGGGCAGTCGCCTCGGGTTGGAGCAGTACTCGGTGATCCCCAGATGGCTGTAATGATCGGCTGTAGCGTTTGCGCACAAGGTTCGATTGTGCTCGAACTTGGTCGAGTGTCAACTCGAACATTTGAACAGCCATGTTGCGACTGCAGCTGCGCACAACGTGCAGCTCGTGTCGGGCCGAGCCCTGTGGCTCAGCGTGCTTGTGCTGGTGCAGGGCCTGGCAAAGTCTACACTTGTCGAGGAAAAGCTATCCAAGGTGCGCCTACTCAGCTGCCTGCATTGTTTCCGTCAGCACTAATGCTGCCTCCACAGGAACTGTCGTTAACACGGCACTTGCCCTCGCCGACACCTTAGACGACCCTCAATCTGACAGTTGCCGCCGCCCCGCTGCCTGGCAGGTGGATTCGCTGAAGCCGGTGGCGGCGGAGTTGGGCTGCTCGCTGGCACAGCTCAGCATCGCGTGGGCCGCCAGCAACCCGAACGTCAGCACCGTCATCACAGGCGCCACGTCCTCACAGCAGGTTGGTGCCTTTATAATGCATTCCGCACCTCTGTGCTGCCGGCACTCAGCTTTGGCCGGAGCAAGTCAAGCAATCGGCTTGCTGTACTGACATGGCCTGTACGTTTCGCAGGTGACGGACAACCTGGGAGCTCTGGCATTTATCCCCAAGATCGACAGTATGAGGGACAAGATCGAGGACATCATGCAGGTGACGGCAAGACCGCCTCTCAAACAGCTGCTCCTGTTCCCAATCAGCTGCTGCTGGCACGACATGCAACACTCCCGTATCTGGTGGTGCTGCTGACGTGAGGCCATGTGCACGCAGAACAAGCCGGAGGCAGTGAAGACATATAAGTAGCGGTGTAGTCATCGAGCGTTTCCACGCCTTTTGATGGCCCCAATCCGCAAGCGAGCACCGCTGTGCCGCTATGCTGCTGCGCAAGCGCCAGCTTGGCCATGATGTGTGGCGCTGTCAGGGCTGACACCTCTGACACTCGCAGCAACCATTGCGTGCTTGTTTGGTTGCGGGGGTATCCCTAATATTATTTTTAAGAGCAGGCAGCACAGTACAAGTACTGGGCGAGACTCCGGCGAGTGGTGTACACGGTGGCCAGGCTGGCAAATAAATCCAGCTGGCGGAGGTCTCGTGATTTGCACATTTGCTTGATCAGCGCACAAGTGTTCGTCAGAAACTTCTCCGCTTGAAGTCGACGTCAATTCAGCGTCATTCCTTTACTTCTTTTCTTTGTTCTGCATATCCCTCTTTGTTTGGCCTGTCGGAGTCGTGCACACTCCACTCCTGCTTGCACTTGACGATCGTCTGCACATCTGAGTGCTTACAGAGTGGATACTCGCCGTCAACGGTAAACTGACAGCGAAAGGTATTGCTTGATCTGTCCGTGCAGAAAGGGACACGCTGCCATCGTATTAATCAGTTGGTTCGGCCAGTCAGGCTAGAGTATCCTTGCAATAACATCCATCGATGTCTGCATGTTGTGTGGGGACGAGCTGATCACAACGTTGGTGGACGACTTGCCATGCCGTGCACGCACGCTGCAGATGGTGCGGGCGGCGTGCATGTTTGGCAACAGCATGACGGTGCTGCTGGTGTTCATGTCCAGCATGCTGGCGGGGGCGCCGGCGGAGCGCGCCATGGCGAGCCAAGGAAGCAATGGACGCTGCCTGGGTACCATCAAATTCCCCAGGCGCTCCGCATTCAAGACCATTCTTTCGGTCGATGGCGGCGGGCTGCGCGGCCTGATCCCAGGTGCAACTGCTCGTCCGACCTCGCCACCGGCATCCTGGAGTTTCTGTACGCCGCGTAAGATTACTCGAATCAACGGTGGATGGATCGGCGGTGCCAGCTAACGACTGTTGGCATGGCTTGCAGCCGGTCTTCTTGAGGGTGTGGAAGACGCGATCAAGTACACAGCAAGGATGCACGGCCTGACTGGTGTGGACGAGCAGGGCAATTCCGTCACCGTCACGGAGGGCGACGAGTTCGACGTGCTGCCGTCCGATCTTTTCGACGTGGTCGCTGGTGAGGCGCTTGCATCCCGTACAGGGCGGCGCCGCCAGCGCCAATGGCATGCGCACTTCGTCATGTTGGAAGTGCTCGAGCTGGCATGCCCAAACCTTCACGAGGCTTGTACTTCTGTATCGCATGTTTTAAAGCATGCACTGTCTGGGTGGCCTTCCAGTGCCGCCACTGAGCCTACTCGGACCGCCCATGCGCAGGCACCTCGACCGGGTCCATCCTGGCCACTTATGTGGCAAGCAAGGGATCGCGGGCCAGCACCCTCCATGACAGCGAGGGTTTTAAACGGGGTACGTGGCCCTGGGCCCCAGGGCTGGCTTGGTGCTGAGACCCTACGCAACCTAGAGCGTCATCCCGCACCGCCGGGTCTGCCATGCGCTGAATATGCTGCGCTGACGCCCGTGCCTCAGTTCTGCGCAGAGTCTGCGAAGGCTGCACAGGTGAAGGCTGCGATCGACGGCAGGCGGGCCGTGCCCTCCCCTCGGCCCGCAACCCCAGGTGAGCTGCTGCTGTCTTCAGGCCCGCGTGGCAGTCCCCGCCACAGCCTCTGCTGCCTGGCCCTGTGCGCACATCGCACCTGTACACTGCGCGCTGTACTGCCTCGCCCTCCAGCTGTGGCAGCCCTTCAACCTGGTCGTATTGCTGCTGGCGTGCACATCCGCAGGAACCTCGGCGGCGGCGCAGGCCCTGTTCATGTCGCAGGCGCTGTCCATCTTCCCTCGGCGCAGCTGGTGGGACAAGCTGACTGCACTGTTCAGGTGCAGATGCTATCTTAACTTCGCACATCCTCTGATCCAGACAAAGACTGAACGATCGACAATGCCACACTGTCGCGCAATTGACGTGCCAGCCGTGCCGGCCCTGCGAAGTACGTTACAAACTGTGCGGCGTTCTCAGCGTTGGTGCGCCTCCAAATCGCAGGCCCAAGTACCCGGCATCGTACAAGGTGAAGGGTGTGGAACAAGGCATTGAGTCGGTGCTGAAAGCCTCCTTCGGCGGTGACGAGGTGCTCATGTCCACGCCGGACGTGCTGCACACCAGCCTGGTAGTCACCTCCTATCAGGTACCTATCCTGAATATGTCACACCTCTTGTGTGCGGATGAAGCTGCGATGCAGTCAATGCCGCATTGACCAATGCTGCAATGCGACTCCCATTACAAGCAACCATGCATCTTGCACAGCTTACTGTGACACATCTTCCTTGAAGGAACCGGCAATGCGGGGTGTGTTACAATGCGAGTCTGACAGGGGTTGCTCTGCCCTCGCAGCTGGACTACGACCGGCCGTTCCTGTTCTACTACTCCAGCGCTGACGGTGCGCAAAAGTTCCGCTCCTGTGCCTGCTGCCGGGGACCAAACAGGAACTTTGCAACGATTGCTCAACTTCCTCACCTTCTCATGCTTCTAGTGTCACTGGCAACTTTGCTTCCCGGCCCTCATCCTGCAATCCTGCACTGGCACCTTCCCGGTCACGCCCTGGTTCCAGCACTGCATAGTTCCCAGCAGTGCATGCAGCTGATGGATGTATCGCATGTGCATGCACGCAGGCCGGGCGGCCGGCCAAGGGGAATCTGGCTACGGCGCTCTGCGCCGCACGCTGACGAAGGACCAGGAAAAGAAGGCGAAAACCAAGGACAAAGGTGCAGTCTGACCTAGGATTTCGTGAGAGAATGCACCACCCGCAGTGCACCTCAGCGCCTCCGCTTGCAGCCCTGCAGCTCTCCTTACTCCATGTGGCCAGGGTCAACGCTGGTGCTGCTGACCGCTTGGTGGGTGTACATGCTACGATCCAGTAGCCTCCAGACTTGACACACGCGACATGTGGAGCCATCGATGTTGCACAGGCGCATCGGATCTTGTGCGGGTGCCGGACCAGCAGTTCAAGCTGTGGCAGATCGTCAGGGCCAGCACAGCCGCGCCGACCTTCTTCCCCACCGCCGATGTGGACAACCTGGGAGACTCCGCCGGGACCAAGTCCGACCCCCTGAAGTCCTATCAGATGACGGACGGTGCGCACTTTACAACCACGATGTTCGGCAGCTGCACGGCAGGCTGTAAGTGCTCGTTGATACGGACATAGCAGCGCCTCCTCAGCGACAGACTTCTGGCTCCATTCTCGCAGGAGGCGTGGTCGCCAACAATCCTGGTAGGTGTTGCTAAATGCGTCCCTCGCGATCCAATTGCTTGTTGCTGCAGCGATGGTGCAACATGCTGGCATGCCGTGCTGCATGTACTTAGACTCCAGTCAATCTCCGGGCCAGGCTCCTGTGATAAGTGGCAGTGTGTGCTGTCTGCAGCAATGGTGGCGCTGACGTTTGCGATGTCCAAGTATGGTGAGGTCGGTTTCGCATGTTGTGATGCTGAATGCCGTGGATGAGCACTTTGCAACCGGGTGGGTTAAGACATCGACACACATCGTTGAGCCTGCAAGGACATCCCTTTTGGGTATGCGCAGACACTGCTTTTGTGGGGTTGGAGGGTCGGCCCTCGCTGGCAGTGCTGTCGCTTGGCTGCGGCGGCAGCTCCGAGCTCAGGTGCAGTTCTGCAGCCGTCGCAACATCTAGCCGCCTTGGCTGCCAGCCTGTTGGTCGCGCCATTCGTTATCATCGGCTCCGCAGCCACCGTCAAGCTCAGCCACCATTGCTGACCATTGCTGAGACATCGTCATGGCTGTGGCGCTGCAGCCATGTGGACAAGGAGGCGGGACCGCTGGACTGGGTGGTGACAGGTGAGGTGTTGTAACAAGGCCTGTTTGGGATTGCCCTGTCTGAAGGTAAATGAACAGGGGGCTGTCGTAAGTTGCTGCTCATCGTATGCTGGTCCAGCCTGTGCGTGACGCACAGGATGATGGGAACCCTCGTGGCATTCAGCTGGGCACGCCACTGCAGCTGTGCAGTTGACCTGATACCAGCACGCATTCGCCCATGGGGGTTGTGTGTGTTGATCAGGGCCGCTGATCGACATCCTCGGCAATGGTGCGGGTGAGCTCACCGCTGCGCTCAACCAGCAGCTGGCGCGCGAGTGGCCGGTGCGCTTCACAACTCGGGTTCCTGCCTTCTGAGTACATCATCAGTCTGATGCCGAACCTGCAGCGGTGAACATGTGAATGCAAGTCCACCCTTCTCGAAGCACGTCAGCAGCACATGCCATCAACATAATGGTGCACAGCACCTGCACGCCCGTTCTCAGCCGCCAATGTTGCCGAAGGTGATCATGGTTTGCAACCTGCGCAGGGGCGGAAGAAGTTCCAGTTTATGCGCCTGCAGCTGACCGCTGGCGTGGACGCCGCTCAGGACGAGACACTGTCCTTCAGCAAGGACCTGGTCACGCTGTCAGACGGCGCCGGCGCTGACAACGACGAGCAGTGAGCTCCTGGCAGACTGTGCTGTATCACCTGTGCCATATCTGGAGCCGACGTCAGTACAGGCAGCCAAATCAAGCATGGCGCCCATGTGCCTTCCTTCACTGCAAGGCTTCACGCAAGCAGATGGCAGCCGGGCGCGGCTGCTTCACGAGCCAGTGCGGCTGCCAGGGAGTGCTACTACTGCCTGAAACCTCAAACGCAAACTCACTGCCGTGCCAGTTTCCTGGCTGCAGTGCCACGCCCTTCAAGACGGCGCTGTTGGGAAAGAAAGCAAACAAGGTCCTGTCCAACATGGACGTGGTGCGCTGTTGTCTGCTGTTCAGGACCTTGTTCTGCTGGCATAACTTCAACAATGTGCACACAAAAGCCTCCAAGCGGCAGTGCGGCGTGGACTTTTAAAGTGCAGCAGGGCACAGCGCGAAGTGCACCATGACATGCGCCAGCGCAAAGTGGAGCCCTACCGAGCTGACGTTGGCACCTGCGGGCATGCAGGTCGACGAGCGGCAGCAGCTACTCGGCCTCGGGTGCGCCCATCCGCCTTTCCTGCATCACTTGCCACTCAGTATGCTCGGCATCCGGGTCCCTTTTGCGTGTGGGTGGCACTTAGTTCCTAGTTGCCCACCGTGCGACGTGGCGCTGACTGCTCTGTTGTGCGCCTGTTTCAATCACAGGTACGCCGTCGCGCGGGACGAGCATGTGCAGGAGCGGCTGCGCACCTGGGTTGCCTCCTTCGTGCTGGACGTGCCCGTCGCCGCTGCGCCTGCCAGCAAGGGGGCCCGCGCAGCAGCGCCGGTGGCGGCGTGACTTTCTCGAAGGATTCGTGCGCCGTCCTCTCCTTGTTTCGAGGTCGAGAATAGACGGTCGGGAGCGTCCGACGGCTGCCTGCCGCGGGGCCTGCCTCATCAGGGCGAGTGCATGGGCGGAGGGTCCATCTGCATTGCAATGCAAGTATGGTCTTTTCATTCATCGGTGCGAACAATACTCAGGGAGCGAACTGATATTGACGGCGGCTCGCCGACCGCAGCAGCGCATTCGTTCACCAGCAGTTTGATCAACAGCCAGAGACCGACTTGTCAAATGCTCTCCTTGGCCGTGCCTTTTACTAGGGATTTCTATAAGTTTAGTTGCGGCTTTGAATCAGCACTCGATCTCTGATTCTTCGTCGGCCTTCTTGCTCCTTGCCGTCCAGGCTGCGGTGAACATTTGTTTTGCGATGTTGATTCATTCGAGGAAATGAGCTGCGCAGTGAGATGCACCTAATGTCATTGTTCAGATGACCTCGCAGAAAGATTGATTGTACGTAGCTGATGCTGAACTTCATGGCACTGCCTCCCAACGGTCATCAGTTTCGATTGCTGCGGATCATCCGCACATAATGACACAGCACTGTCAGCTGCACTGCCGCTCCCGGCAGCAGCCCTAGGCGCCACTTCAGCTGGAATGCAGGCATGTTGACGTGGTAGAGCCTTACAAACTGCGCCTGTCGCAACCAGTAGCACTCGGTGCTCCGCTCTCCCACGAAGGCAGGCGTGCAATTGGTGTGTTGATTGCGCCGCCAGACACACATGGCATAGGGGCGGCGGTGGCGGCGGTGGCGGCGGCAATGGCTGGGCGGGCAGTGAGCAAGACGGCTGCTGAGCTGGTGGTGTGGCTCAGGATCGGCTGTCGTACTCTTCAAATGGATAAGTGATCAGGTGATCTGCATCTCTCCTCATACCCCCATCGTCATGCATGCCAGACTGGCTCATTCCCAGCTTCGACCTTCAGAAACGGCGTCAAAGTATCAGCGTCAGCTCACTGTTTCATATCAGATCAAAGTTTGCTGGGCTTGCAACAGAGCTGAGTCGCGAGCCCAGGTGTTTACGAGCAGGGTTGACATGCAACTTGTGTCGCACACGCGCAGCGCAGCATCGTGCTCAGCCGCCGTTCGAAGGGTCTTCATTTGCCACCAGGCGTCTTCCATAGTACGCAAGGTGTGCTCTGCTGCACGTCAACTCCGGAACCGACAAGATGTGATCAGCTGCAGCAGTCGGTCAGGTTTCCGGTTCGTGTGGCAATCGCATCTACGTCTCTCCTTTGAGCACGATCGGTGGCAGAAAGTGCAGGGATCCAGGCGTCGCGTCCTCACGATGGCAGCCACGACGGGCGCAAGACCGGTTTTGCGATTCCCGAGGAAGGACAGCGACTTCAAGACCATCCTGTCGGTGAGGGCTCGGGCCGTTGATGCACTCGCCGGTGAAAGAGTGCATCTGCAACACACGGCAGTTGGAATTCTTGCAGCTCAATCAATTGGTGAACCAGGAACACAACTTACGATGAGAATAATGCACCACGATCGAATGTGATCGCCATGCTTTGCCTGCTATGCGTGTGACGTCAGCACACAATGACCTCGCAACGATACAGCACACCCCCAATCAAAACAAGCGGGTAGAATGCACTCCAGCGGGATTGATCGTATTGTCACGTCGGCACGATTGCTGCCTGCCAGTGTCTGATCAGCCTGAGCTCAATTTTACGAATCTCTTTGTAGCGAAGCAACCTTGCAACTAGTAAATAAAATCAGATACCGAACGATTCCGTGTGCCTCCGACATGCCCTGGGTTCCATGCAGATCGACGGTGGTGGGCTGCGCGGGCTTATTCCAGGTCAGGACATGCCGTGTACTCCCGCAGCGCATGCAAGCCACCGGACTCATCATCGGCTTTTGTCGAGCATATGAGCAACCTCGTGTGATGCCTGGCATGTCCTCAACTGAATGCCACCCGAGACCTCAGCCTGGTGTGCCACCTGCTCCAGCGGCGCTTCTGGAGGGAGTTGAAGATGCCATAAAAGCTGTCGCGCTGGAGCGGAAATTGGAGGGGCTGGATGCGGAGGGCAACTGGGTGAAGCCAGATGCAGCGGACGGCTTTGACGTTGTGCTCGGGGACTATTTTGACGTGTGCGCGGGTGAAGGCCCACATCTCTACACAATTTTAGGCTCTTGTATGAAGTCGCCCACACTGCACCAAGACCTCTGCGCAGCAATGCAGCTGCTTGCCAGATGCTTCGCTGCGCTGCGTCGCCAATCAGCCGCCAGACGTGCTGACGATCTCTGATGCAACCGGCCCTGCAGGCACGTCCACAGGATCCATCGTTGCCTCGTACGGTGCGCAAGCAGGCCGAAGCAGTTGCCTGTCACTGCAATCCCGCCGTTCACGACACAGAGCAAGTCGAGTCCGAGAACGCATCCGCATGCGCAAGGAGACATCGCGTGTCGTTGGCTGGCTGCATCCTGCAAGGCATGCTGTGAATTTGATTGCAGTGGCATCCAAGGGCAGTCAGGCAGGCAAGCTGGAGGCCCTGGACAACAATCGGGCAGGTAGGGTATCCTTGCCTTGTCCATGCAGCAGAGCCTGACTGATCGTCGGGCAGCCTGCAGCTCCGGCATGCTGGCTGGCCTATGGTCACACGAATGCTGGCCTCTCTGCAGGTGCCGCGTCCGCCGCCGCGGTCAAGGCGACAGTGGGCCCTAATGCAACCGACAAGATCCCCGACTTCCCCAAGATCGAGGCTGATGCGATCGCAACGAAAGCCCCTCTGCCGGTGTCGGGTGTGCTGATTTGGAAATTGGAAATTGGAAATATCAATTCGCTGCTGGCACTCACTCCCAATGCAGGCAACCGTGCCTGTCAGCTTGGCAAACGTTGTTCCCGTTGGAGCTGCAATGTGCGGCGGCATGCCGTGCCTACTGCCGGCCACTTCCCCTGCACCAACCCCACATCATGACTTTACAGCTCTGCAGCCCGAGCGCGTGTGACGAGCAGATTGGGGCCGTGCCGTATTATACTTCAACCAACTGTGTAACACTTTGAATGCTGACGGCCATCTCATACGCTGCAGGCTCTGCGGCCGCGGCGCAGGCGCTCTTCCTCGCGCAGGCCCTGTCTATCTTCCCAAGGCGTCCCCGCTTCATCCTTGGTGACGCGTTCAACGCGGTCCACGACTTCTTCACTGCGAAGTACAAGGCCAGATACGAGGTGCGTGGTGGTCTCTGCGGGGGGCACCCTCATGGCACCTCCAGGCGGTGTGAGTGACGGGTGCGGCAGCAGCGCTGGAGCTGCGCTCATTCGCCAGTTTTGTGGCGCATGTTGTCGTGCGGCCAACACCTCGACGTCATCTGCGTGTTGCAGGACGAGGAGGGCAACCCCCAGGGCGTGGAAGTCGTGCTGGGCAATGCGTTTGGGGAAGACAAGCGCATGACGGACGAGGGCGTCCTGCACAGCTCCCTCGTGATAACGTCATACCAGGTGCGGCCCGTGGGCTCTGTCTTTCAGTCGGCATTTACTCGAGACGTCCTCAAGGCGCCTCCGAGGAGCAGCTGCTCCTGCCGAGTGTTGTCGAATGGGATGTGCACTGTCTCTGGATGCAGCTGCGCCCACAGCTGCCGTGCGATCTGCACATGACCGGCGATGTCCGACCGCAGCTACCGCGCCACCTGCAACCTGACCTGCTGCAATGCACAGTTCATCCAGTTGCGGACCCTGCGGCGTGGCCCTGAGACGCATATGACTGGTACCTTGCAGATCGATTACGACAGGCCCTTCATCTTCTACTTCTCGCCAAAGGGTGCTGGGGTTGCCCACCTCCATGTATGCCTGAGGCTGCCGCAGCAGAGTTTTGCCCACTGGTGGTCATGCTGTGCGGCTTCATTTGGCAGCCGGACTGCTGGCATGCAGACTTGACTCTTGAATGAATGATGTGGCAATTGGCTTGCGTGCTGCAGACGAGGAGTACGGTTACAAGAAGAAGCATTCGGGGTACGCCGCGCTGCGGCGGTCAATGACGCAGGACGAGATCAAGATGGCCATTGCGGGCGGCGCCAAAATGGAGGAGAAGGGGCTCAGCGACATCGTCCTGGTGGGCGCATGAACATGCTCATAACTATCGGATCTGCACGCAGCAGCACAGAGACCTTGTATCACCGTATATGCGCGACCCTGCCCTGCCCTACCATGGCACCTGCAGCCGCGGTTTCCTATCAGGTTTCCCAGCTTAAAACTTCGTGCCCACGCCTCTGCTGCAGGTGCCAGACCGGGACTTTTACCTGTGGCAGGCAGTGAGTCTGTTGCCGCTGCCGCAAAGCCATCAATTTTCAATCATTCAAGGCAACCTATTCCACTGCATATCGAGCCCAACAAATGCAGATCTCAAACTGCCTCCTTGTCGATGTTATGGCTGACCAATGCCGTGCAGATCCGAGCATCAACATCAGCACCGACCTTCTTTCCTGGTGTGATTCCTCCGCACCTCAGTGCAGCATGCAAAGCCATGCTTGCAGCCGTATAGCCGTGCTTCCAAAACACATTCCGTCCGTCAAAGGCAGCATGCCTCAGAACATGGCCTGCATCACGCCAGCAAGCGCCTCACGGGCTGAAACCTTTACATCCAGGAGATGCTGCTGCCAATCTGGTCAAACAAATTGTTGTCACTCCAGCGGCACTGCAGCAACACAAGAGGACGCCTGGCCGCCGCTGCCGATTACTGTGGCAACTCACGAACAGCATTTAGCTGTGTCTATTCCTGTGCAGTTGCGGAGGTTAGAAATTTGAGCAACACAGGCAGCAAGGCCGAGGACAAGTATTGCATGACCGACGGTACTCAATAACCACCCCTGCTGCCTCTTCTAAGCACCTGCATCTCGTGCTTGCATGACACTGCACCCGCTACATGCCTACGGCTGCACAACTCGGGCCTCACGTGATGTCTTACCTCCAATCCAGGCGGCGTTGTGGCCAACAACCCGGTGAGATTTGATGTGGGAGGAGCTCCTCACAGCAGCGAATAAAGAGTTTGTGCCCTTGTGTGAAAGAGTCCTTTTCGTTGCTGTGCATGTGCTGTCACATGAAAAGCACGTGAGATCTCGACCTCTGACAATGGTGTGCTCCGTCAGGCAATGGCTGCTGTCGCCTTTGCGTCCGGGCGTTACAGTGAGGCTTTGACGCTGCACGTCACAAATTTGACTCCCGTGGCACTCAACTGACAGGGCTCTCGCTGATGTCCACACATAAAGGAGTACACGGCCCCGGTGCACCCTTCAAGCATGGCGCACACTTGCACAGGCGCTCACCTGCGCAGTGCGTCATCATCAGGCGGCAGTCTGTCTAAACTGCAGGGACCAAGTTCGTTGGTGATGCCGGGAAGCCCTCGTTGGCGGTCCTCTCCATTGGCTGTGGAACTAGCTCGCAGCTCAGGTGTGCTGTTGAGTTCGTAGAGCTACTGCATAGGCTCACTTGCAAACCGCCATTTTGGAGATGCATGGAGTGGAGAAGTGATGCGCACTTTGACTTCCTAGCTCAGGCATTCCACCGTCGTTGTATGCGCAGCAAAGTCAAGTGGGGCAATGGACAGCTGGGCTGGGTGACAGGTGAGGGCATGGCAGGCACTACTGCATGTTGACACATCGACCAGGAGCTCAGAACATACACTGCCAGATGTCTTTTCGATGCTCCACTAGACTGTGTCACCCTAAAGAGTTTCCTCGGTCCATGGTCCAGTTTGGCACACTGTTGCAGCACTGAACCTGCTTGCACCTACGCGTGCAGGCCCCCTTGTCAACATCCTTCAGGGCGGCGCAGGTTGTGACTCTCACCCTTGGAATCGAACACTGGCCCCCTTGCGCATTATCCGCAGCAAGCCCTCAAGCACCATGCCTCATACATGCTTGGAAGCGGTTTGTAGCTGACCTGGTGACTCGTTTTGTTGTCTTTCCTGTGTCACAGGCGAACTGTCCGCCGCACTCAACCAGCACGTGGCCAACGATTGGCCGGTGCGGGTCTGTACCATCCTCTCTTTGTCTGCCGGCGCGCTGACTCCAGGGGCCATCCAACTCCAGAGGGGTAGCTATAACACAGAAAACCCCTTCAGAGAGACCTGCGACACTCGGCTTTCCATCTACGATAAGCTGAGATAACCGGTTGCTGACTCGTTGCACTGCCCACTGCCTGCAGGGGCAGACGGACCGGCAGTTCTTCAGGCTGCAGGTGACGGCGGGTCGGGACAGCATCGAGACCAACTCTGACGAGACGCTGGCCTACAGCGGGGAGGAGGTGGTTCTGACCAAAGACAGCCAGACGGATCCCCAGTGAGTAACGTTCGCATGCTCACGAGGGGAAATGCTCCAAGACGGGGTAGGATAAGCCATGGCATGGCTTGGCCGCCGCAGCCGCCCTTGCCGCCTGCTCACACGTACCTCACGTGTCGAGCATGCATGCCCGCACAGACCATGCCAGCAAAGTTGTCTGTCCCGGTCTTGTATTTGTGAAACGGTGGGCTGATGTGTCGCAAGTTGCATCATTGTGAGCCGCGTCATGTCACGCTGCGACGAGCCGCACGCGTGTCGCCGCGCAGCACCAAGCCGTTCTGGAGGGCGCTGGAGCTGGCCAGCCCTGCCCTGGGGCCCAACAAGCACCTGTCCTGCAACAAGGTCCTGGGCAACATGGACGTGGTGAGCCACCGGCAGCCGGCTCCCTTCCCCGCCATGCATCCTTCCCGTTCGTGCAAAGACATTTGCGCTTTCTTCCGGGCCTCAGCGCCTCGGCCAGTCCACTGACCATGTGCAGACCCACGAATGAGGAGGCGCGTGTGCAGCACGGCAACTTGGCATCTTGTCCCGTGCACAGGTGGACGACAAATATGCCCTGCTTGGCATCGGGTGCGCTGCGCCCCCGCCACTTGCAATTTCTGCAACGATGCACAATTGCGCACGTGTGGTGCGACAAATGTCGTGCGCCGCACCACATCCTTGCACTCTCATCAACTCGGTCGAACCCATGCCGCCCATGCCTCACCAGTAGTGATGCAGGCTGCGTCACCGTCGATGCTGCGCTGCAGGCATGCCATGGCGCAGGACCCGGACGTCCGGGAGAAGCTGCAGTACTGGGTCGGCACCTTCATTTTGTCCAATGCCAACAGGCCGCTGCGGGGCTGAGCAGGGCGTAGGGCTCCTGTCCGCTGCCCGACCTGGCCTGGGGCTGTGCGCTCGGCCGCGTGCGGCAGCTGCGCGCTGCGCTGTGCCGGGGCACGGCGCTCAAGTGCTGGGCAGCTGCGCTAGGCCCTGGGGGCGCAGCGGCGGCGGAGGTGACGGCAGCTGGGCGTAATGTCGTGAGAGTGTATGGCGATTTGGGGCTCGCAAACTTGCGATTGTGCATTGAAGTGTCCTTCCTCGAGTTTTCCCTTTCTCGGTCTTCCTGTGTGCCTGCAACAACCTGTGGCGCTCTTCCATGGGCGGCTTCCTTTGTCTATGCTGTGCTAATACATGACTACCGCATTTGATGTATTTGAGATTTCAATTTTGGTGGTCATGTGAGCTTGAAGGTGACTGGCCGCATGTTGCGAAGCACTTGGTGAGGAGAACTGCTGCCAACATTGCCAGCAGCAACGTGTGCCTTGTCGTTTCGATTGTGCGCTGTGCATTATGATGTGTAGTGCCAATTCGAAGAGGTTGTTTGGTGCGAATATGT
The DNA here is from genome assembly GCA_033439295.1 of Deuterostichococcus epilithicus. Classification (NCBI taxonomy): domain Eukaryota; kingdom Viridiplantae; phylum Chlorophyta; class Trebouxiophyceae; order Prasiolales; family Stichococcaceae; genus Deuterostichococcus; species Deuterostichococcus epilithicus. The sequence goes on from JAVTLE010000007.1 coordinate 1,865,135, forward strand.
AAATCAAGTCGTCACTGCTTATGTCACTCATGTCCGTTCACTCAACCACGTCCGTCTTCCAGCACGTGCTGCTGTCCGTCTCGACCGTCTCGCACACTACCCATGATTCTTACACAACATAGACTTGATTTGGCAGATGCCTATACGCGCGCACACCCAGTCATGTCTCGCTGTCATCGCTGCCGTAGTCACCCAACAGCCCTGTAAGGCCGGCACCGCCGCCACTGGAGCTTGCGGGACTGCCGCCGCCTGCCTGCTCTGGCGCCACCGCCACTTTCTTGGCTGCTGGCTCTGCTGCACTGAGGCCCGCGTCCTCTGCAGGCCGCTTGACGGGCTGCACGGAGGCATCGGCTCCTGCGACGGCGCCACTGCCCGCTCCACCGCCGCTACCATTCTGCTGCCTGCCATCAGCTGCCGCCGCAGCTGGCGCCGCCTGCTTCGGCTTGACCGCAAATCTGGGCCGTATCGCCAGGCGCGCTGCCAGCGGCGGCTTTCTGTCTGCCGGCTTTTCTGGCGGCGCCGCCTCTGCCGCGGCCGCCGCACCCGCGCCGCCGTCCCATTGCTCGTTCCTGGTGAAGGAGGCCGCGCCGGGCGCTGCCGCCGCGACGGCCAGCGCGGCGCTGGCTGCAGACTCGTCCACCCGCTGCACCTGTCGGGATGCAGCGGCATTTGAATGAGGCATTGTCCAGCAATGCTGCCAGGACGCACGGCCATGACCCGGGAATACCATAGAGTACTGCACATTAAACTTCGATAAACCATGCCAGCAATTGTGGGCGCTGGATTGCCGCAAGCTGACCAGCAGCTTCGAGCTGGGCAGCGCTTGAACGTGCATGCGAGCCTAGCGGCAACGCCAGGATCGTGAGTTACACATATAGTACATATACCCTTCCCAGTCTGATCTCACCAACGAAATCAGCTGTGAAGCGCACCTGCGAGGCGCGCTGCTGGAAGATCTTGCGGATCATCTCCGCATCTTCCTCCTCCATCACCTCCTCGTCCGTTTTCGCAGATCTCCGCAGCGCTGCCAGCGCCGCGTCCGTGTTGACGCTGCCATGCCGCGAATTCAGCGCCTGCGCCGCAGAGTCGGGATCAAAAGTGAAAAGTGCTGTGCATCAAAAGCTGCTCAGTAGGATGTGGCGGCAGGCAGTGCACCAAGGAGGCCTGCCCTAGGTGCGCCGCCAACTTCTGCGTTGTTGAGCGCATTGTTGGGCGAGGTAACCCTCGAGGCCAGCCAGGGCATGGAGTGCGGCGCCGGCGGCGCCAGGAGTGCGTCTCTAAACAGCAGTGAACGCTCAACTGCACCTGCTAGCCCTGCCACGCTCGAGGGGCATAGGCCTTTCGCAAGCGGGGTTGTTGTTCACGACTCGATTCAGAGGACCACATGCGATTTGGAGCAGCGGGCCACGCCCACACACCAAGCTGCACCCCCCACTGTGAACCCTGTTCTGAAGCACAGTCTGCCGCCAAGTCGCACCCGCAGCTCCTCGAGTGCGTCCGTGATGTCCATCTCAAACTTGGCACCATGCACATCTCAACCCGAAACCCTTCTGAAACCTACCACACCTGCAGCTCCGGCAGCGCATCCCTGGGCGCACTCATCATGTCCACCTCCACCTCTCAGCCGAGGTAATCACAGTTCAGACCGACTGAGCCAGACTAAACCATTTTGTCAAGATTTCTGGTGTCGTTCCAGTGCTCACCTGCAGCTCTTCCAGCGCGTCCATGATGTCCATCTCCACCTTGGAGTCGTTGGTGCGGTTCTCCAGCGCCTTCATCGCGTTGCCCCGCTCCTCATCCTCCCGCGCCGTGACCGCCTCCGCCACCGTCTGCGGCACAGGATGCGGTCCACCCAAGAGCGTCAGTGTCTCCACCTCCTGTCCTGTCCTGTCCTGGCGACGCGCCGTCAGACGGCAGCCGAGACTGAGCCGCGCCCTGTCGACGCCACCCCGGACAGACACGCCCGCCCCTGCTCCTTGACTGGCAGAGCGGAAACGCATCCATCGGCAGCACCTGTTCCGTATCTCAAGTGTCCACACCGGCGCGTGTGCAACGGGTCCCCATGGCACGCGCTCGCACAGTCCAGGCCTTGGCAGCCGGGCCGGCGCGCTGACCGCTGCACACGACAGAGACACGGCGCCTGCTGCCAACCCGTCACACGGCACACTCAGCTCACCTTGTCCTTGTCGCGCCAGGGCTCGTAGTTGCGAGTGGCGCCTTGCTCCATGGCGTAGTCGCTGTTTTTGGGGTCCGTCTTCATGGTGATCTCCGCGGAGCAGTTTTTGCAGTGGAAATAGAAGCGGAAGATTTTGATGCCCAGGTAGTCCTCCCCCACAACATCCTGCAGGGGTGTGGGAATCTGTAGCGGCAGGCCGCTCGCACAAGATGCAAGCACGAAAAGATGCAAGGACGAGGCGAAGCTGAGACGCGAGTGTGGACGATTGGCGTTCAGCTGTGAATGTGTGTGCAGCCACTGGGGCGCGAACCCTGATAATGCCGTCGAGCAGTTTCCTCGGTCGGGTAGCAAGCACATATGTCATGCAGGTGCGCGGCAGAGGTGGCGGCAGCCGCACCTCCATGCGCATGGTGAACTTGGTCCCCTTGTACATGTAGTTGCCGCAGGTGTTGCAGCGCACGCTCATGGCGAGCATCATGCGCACCTGCGGTGCGGATTCAGACCTTGATCAGTTACAGCAGGCAGGTGTTCGCCTGCAGCGCAGCCAGCACTCCACCATGTGGGTGGGCCTTGTGGCAGCTCGGCTCGATGGGCCCAGCAGCTGCCGCAGCTTGCCGTCAGCTGACACACAGAAGCGCGGCGCAGCGGGGGGGGCGCAACTCACCTTCATCTGCGCATCTTTGTTGCCGCGCTGCCCGCGGGGCAGCTTGGCAGGGTCAAAGTCCGGCGGGTAGTACTGCGAGAGACGAAGAAACAGGTCAGCCAGAGTGGGGTACTGTTTGCCGGCCGCCCGACGCCGAGGGAGATGCAGTGACGTCCGAGGTCGCAGCCACGCTGAACGTAGCGCCGCAGTCTCACCTTGTTGAGCACTTTGCGCTCTCCCATGGCTGCTAGCTTTCTGGAGAGCTGTACAGAGCCCCTTCAACTCTCTCCTGGGCAGCCCTGCGTGCGGCTGCTGTTTGTCTGCTGGGGCGTGCGTCTGGTGCAAGCCCTTGAGCTCACCCCGTCAGCGACACCACAAAGCTGACGAGTTGACAGCCCAGATTGCAAATCAGCTTGGTGGACTAGGTGGCAAGGTTTCGGAAGGTGATGTCTCCCGCACTTGCTGGGACCTCGACGCCCGGCTGAATAGAAGGTGCTCAAACACTCAGATTTGGAACGTTTGCTGCTCTGTCTGCTGCTGCTAGAAAGCTGCAGCGGCCTAGTGGGTTCACTCGTCGCAGTGCATGCAATACACACCCTGCTGATGCGGAATAGCTCTGGCGCAATTTGCCTGCTGAAAGCTCACTCACACACGCAAAAGAGTCTCAAAGCGGTTTTCATTGGTGTATCAGCTTGGGTTGACCTGCTGACGCTCTGTTAGTATCGTCTTGCACAATTCGATCCTTTCAAATCCTGCCAACCAAATCGGACAGCTCGTGCTATCAGCGATCCAAAAGTGCACGAGATCATCTTATCAGTGCCTGTGACGATCATCCGACCCATTTGTCGTCAGCACCAGAGCTGGTTCGTCATGGCGGCATTGTCCAAGGCGGAGGCTGCGGTATATGACAGGCAGATCCGCGTGTGGGGCGTCGACACACAGCAGAGGTGCATTCATTCTCCTTGTACCTTTGCAGCAGTTTGTGCCGAGGTTTGTTCCTATCCACGTTTAGTATTCGATGACATGCAACACACAATCTTGACGACATTGACCATGCGTCCGCCATCCACGCAGGCTCAATGCGGCCAAGGTCTTGATCGCCGGCGGCGGCGGCCTCGTCGCTGAGGTGCGGCTTGCGGCGGCACACTCTGCCCTTTGCTGCCGCAACAGGCACATCTGGCATGGATGACCGGCACTTGCATGTGGGGAAACACAGCTGCTTGGGCCATCAGCGCCGCATGATATGCGCTAAATAGCCAGCCGAAGCAGCGAGGTGGTCGAGGCGATGTTCAAAACGTGCAGATGGCGAAGAACTATCGGCAGCGCTTAATCATTCTTTTGTGCAGGTGGCAAAGAATGTCGTGCTGGCAGGTGCCGGCTTGGTGGCCCTGATGGACGACACGCCGTGCGTTGCAGCGCCAGGCACCAGCTTCCTGTTGCTAGCCGATGCGCCCGCCGACCAAACGTGTGTGCCCTGTGCTGCCTTGTGCTGCCATTGCTGGAGATCTGCAGGGACGAAGGACAGCCCTCGAAAGTCTGCGGTGTATCTCTGGCGTTTGCAGCGCCTCGTGTGGTCAGGGAACTGCCCCTCGCAAAGAGGGAGCCACTGCTCGGCCGTGCTTGCAGGGTTGCGCAGGTCAGCGTGGCCACGCTGCAGGAGATGAACCCGCTGGTGAAGGTGTTGCTGGTGCCAGGTGCGCGAGGATATCAGTCATGTTCAATTCGGGGTGACGGCAGGTCCCACCTTGGACACGGCAGCTGCGCCGTTTGCCCACTGTACCGCAGCTGACGTCAGAGCTGCGAATGCATGATATTCTTCCCGATGATGTGGACACCCCCAGTCGACCTGCACATCGACTCAGAACAGCTGGATAGAACCATCCTCCGACTGTGTTAGGGTCGGCCGCGGCGGCGAGCGACGAGGACTTCCTGTCCGGCTTCGACGTACTGCTGCTGGTCAGCCCCTCACTGGCGCTGCTGCGGCGGTATGACGAGGCGTGCGCCCGAGCCGGCCTGGCATTCTTTGCCGCCACCAGCCGCGGCGCATGCAGCTTCCTGTTCGCCAACCTGCACTCGCATACCTATGCGTCCACAGTGTGATCTCCGACGCCTTGCAGAACTGCGGTCCAATGCTGCAGTGCAATCGATGTGGCCCTCGTATCTGAAAAAAATTGTTTCACCTGTAGTGACCGTGCTGTGCTGAGATTAACCTGAACAGTCCTGTGAGTTCCCGATGCAGCGTGCTCAGTCCAAGCTGGGCACCATCGTATGCGATTACCGTCTGTGCCTACAGGAGAAGCAGGACGGCATAGCGAAGGCGGGGCAGCGGACGGCGCAGTTCTGCAGCCTGGCGGAGGCGCTGCAGCAGCCCTGGAGCAGCCTGCGCCCCAAGCGCACCCACGAGCTGTACTATGGGCTCAGAGGTGCTGCACCCATTTCCTGACCGCTGAGAGGTGCTGTTTTACTCTGCATCTCCAAGGCACCGTGTCGTCAGGAGGTTGTGTTGTGAGGCATGCATATTGCAGTTGCGCGCTATGGTGAGGCAGATGCGCTGCCCACAGCATGCTGATACCAATCCTGCGTGGCGCTGTACAGTCATTTCGCAGTGGGAGGCTGCGCACCCACTGCAGCCGCAGCCGGAGGACGCGGCGGCGCTGGAGCAGCTGGCCAGGCAGACGGCGGCGGCGGCAGGAACACAACCAGAGCAGACAGCGCGGGTCGCAGCGGAGTATGCATTCAGCACCGGGGAGCTGCCGCCAGTGAATGCGGTGCTCGGCGGCGTGCTCGCGAACGAGGTGTTGAAGGCCATCTCGCACAAGGGGGAGCCCATCAATAACTTCTTCTTCTACAGCCTGTCGACCGGCGTGGGGCAGATAGAGACGGTCCGGCCGCCAACCGCTTGAGAAGTGTAGCTCGTACCTGATCATGATACATTGCAGCAATCTGTCAATTGTATCGCATGCCGTTGAAGTGCCGTAGTCCATGCTCTGGAAATCGACAAGCGTCAAGGCTGCAGCCGCCGATTCCGCCGATTGCAAAATCAGTTCAGGGTTTACCGCGCCAGGGCAAGGAGGCACTTGCTGCAGTCGACCCACACAAACGTTGGACATCATCTTGATCCCACGTAAGCCTTCGCCTCGATTGACCTGGCGACGCCGGCGCGGCGGTGCTGGGGTCAAAGGTGTGGTTGCGGGTGATGCTATGCGACAATGTGGTTCAACCCCAAGGAGTAGTGCGGATGCCTGTCCTGCATGCGCTACTCTCTACTTGTCCGTCCATATAGCCGGAGAGGATTCTCGCATCATGCTGCAGGTCGCCGAGGGAGGAGCCCCGGAACGCCTAGCACCATGGGCAAGGTGCCTGTGCGCCTCAAGGAGGTGGTGTACACCGTGTCGCCTTTCGAGGTCACCATCATGAATGGTCTGATCAAAGATTTCCCCAAGAAGGTCCACAAGAACCTGAGCGAGGTGAGGACGGCCGCGGTTGCAGGAAGGAGACGTGCAAGAGCTTGCGTGACAAGGCACAGCTAGTGACCCACTTTCCCATCCCGTCGTGACCGCAGAAAGGCTGGGACATCTCGCTCTTCTGCGTCCTGCCGACAGCCGCCGTCGTCTGGTGAGGTCCCCACCTGCCTGTGCTGCGGTTGTTCCTGTGCTGCGCTGCCGGTCACTGCGCTGCCAGTTGCTGTGGCGGAACGAAGAAGCAGTTCGGCAGCTGCTGTGCAGGTACGCGGAGAACTTCAGGGAGAAGGAAAAGCTGGAGCACCGGTACTGATGAATTGGAAGCATGGCGGCACGAGGCACTTTCCCCCGGGCCACCGCTTCTGGCGGTCTGACCAGCATTCGGGAGATGGACATGCGGACTGCTCCACATCTCGGGAGGCCTACTGATGAGGAGAGCCTTCTCGTTGGAGCTCCGCTGGCAGACTGGCAGTGCAGTGCGGGGGCGACCGATTGGGTGTGAACGCCAGGTGTGCAGCGCATGTCACTGGTTGCCCATGCAAACCGCAATGCGTTTGGAGAAACGCAGACAAACTCATGTTTGGAGGACGTGTATGTTTGAGCCCGACGTCCACGAAATCGGCTGCAAATCCCCACTGCATCTCCAGACGACAGGCGGATACATAGGCTGTAGACATGAGCAACGCCCGATGCGGAGGAACTCGCATGCTTTCCTTTTACCGCGCACTGAGTCCAACTTCAGCACGCAACTCATTTGTTGGACTTTGGGTTTCTCACAAACACAGTTCACTAGCTTGGGAGTGCAAGACACCGATTCCGCGAGCAGTCCCAGTGCTCAGCGCCTGCGCTTTGGGTCCCTCCGGCCCGGGCTGCGCGACCGGCTGCGCCTGCTGCCTTTCTGCTTGCTGCTGCGGCTGCGGCCATCGCGCGATCGCGACCGGCTCCTGTGCGAACGCGACGGGCTGCCCCGACCCCTGCTCTTCGACCTGCGCTTGGCACGAAAGTGGCAGTTGGAACGGGGGTAGTTGTCTGCGGTGATTCTCTGCAATGCGCTGGCATAGGAACCACACAGCATGCAGGTTTGCCACAGCCAGACCCACACATCCCAAGCCCTATCGAATGCACCCTTCTGCGGAGCTCTGAAACCGTTTGATTCCCCATGCGGATGAGGGATGAAGGTCCCCACATGCGGCGAAGTGAGGGTCAGCTTCCGTGACGCCCTGTCTCCAAGGGGCACACAGTGCGGCGCCCGGCGTTGCCCGAGACTTCGACAAAAAGTTGGGAATCAGGGCAAGGCGGCACCTGCTCCTGCCGCGGGAGGAGCGGCTGCGGTCTCGCTCCGAGTCGCGCTCCCGCCCCCGCGAGCGCTCCCTGTCCGCCCGCCCGGCCGCACCGTCCGGCTCGCGATCGCGCCCCATGCGGGAGGAGCGATCCCGATCCCGCTCCCTGCTGCCGCCGCGCCTGCGGATCAAGTGCAACGCGAGATGAGGATGGCTGGGCAACGCAGCTCCATCTGGCAGCCGCAGCGCCGTGTTGAGGCGGGCCCCTACGGCGCAGCCTTGCGACAAGACCCTCACTCTTGAGCAGCCTACGAAGCAAGGCTCCAACAGCGAACCTGTCTGCAATTCAAAATTGCCGGTGAGAGTGCCTGGGTATGGCATCCACCTGGCGGAGGAGGGCTTGGCGTCGTCCGCCGCGGGCCTCGAGGCCGGCTTCGAGGCGTCCGCCGCCTTTTCCGCCTCCCGCTCCGCCTCGACGGTGAGCTGCGCCCGCCGCACCCGCACCCTGTCCTCTATCTGCGCCTTGGACAGGCCGCCCTGGTCCTCCAGCTCTTCGCGGTACTCCATGATCGCCAGCTCCACCTGTATGTACAACATAGATATTATTATCAATGTTGAAAGATATGTAAAATCGTGGGACGTCATGCATCAGTTCCGTCGAAACTTGAGTTGCGTGTCAGGACAACAGGGTTCCAGAAATTCGTATTGGCATATCCCCGAGTCGAACGCTCGTCCCCAGTCGCCTGTCCGCGCCTGAGCCTGGGTGCAGGGCGGCAGGCGGTGCGCATGCGCCGCAGCGCGGGCATTGCAGCGGGGCGCATGCGCGCACAGCCACAGGCGCGCCGGGGAGTTCCTGGCCACACCGCGGGAGGAGWAGTGGCTCGTTCGCTTGACCCCCCCCACCTTGCGGGCCCGGGCGCGGCGCTCCTCTTCCTCCCTGTCGGAGCGCTGCACGCCGGCGCGGCTGTCGGGCGGCCGGGCGCTGCTGCCCGGCGCCGCCTCCGGCAGCGGCGGCTCCGCCGACGGCGACCGCTCCAGGCCTGCACATCAGACGTTCGGTGGCGACCGGTGCATAAGGTTACATGCGATCACATGTCACTGTCGCCAGACCTTATTTTGGCCACGTCTTCAACTCCGAGCTGGCAGCTATCACACTTGGACACACTGCCATGCAAGACATCAGCTGGAGAGTCCAGCTGGAGACGGATAAGCGCCGGCCAGCAGTGATGATTCCTGCGGCGTATGCATGATGATGTATGCAGAGGAGCACGGGCCGGCAGGCCGTGCACGTGGACAGAGTAAAGTTGCACGATTCGAGGCTCTCGAGATCCAGGAGCGCACCAGGGATGGGAAGCGCAGCTGCAGAGGGGGCCGCCGCAGCCGCGSCGSGCGCCAGCGGCGCGGCCGGCGGTACGGGCCCCGGGGAGCCGTCGCTGAAGATGTCGTCAGAATGCTGCGGGCTCGCGCCGCCACCGGCAGCCCCGTCCTCATCGTCAATGGTCGTCCACCTACAAGCAGCACCAGATATAAGCTCAGTTCACAAACGGAGCCAGCAGGGGGGGAGAAAGAAACTCACAGATAGTCCCGTCTCATGCGGCCATCTGCTCCAGATGATACTGCAGTGGAGACCCGCTGAGGAGCGGCAATCGGGAGCGCAAACTGTGTCGGCTGTGCAGATGACTCGAGACCGCACGGACTTGCTTTAGGGTTTAGGCCTTTTGCTCTTAGGCGGCATACAGGTCAATCAGCAAGAGCACGCGTGGGCCTGCGCCTCCACACCTGGACACAGGCTCCGCCGGCCGCGGCTTTGCAGGCGGCTTGGCTGCCGCCGGCTGCTGCTGCCGCTGCGGCTGCTCTGGCTCCTGGTCCGCAGAGGCSCCCAGCACCGGGCCGGCCGCGCTGGCGTCGCCGCCGCCGTTTGCAGACTGCCATGTCGAGCTGCTGCCTGCCAGGCCGGCGCCCAGCTGCGTCGCCGCCGCTGCGTCCGCGGCCSCCGCCGCCTCGGGCGCAAACTGCGCCGCCTGCCGCGGCGCAGGCTGCATGTCGCCGCTGAGGTAGGCGTGCAGCGCCAGCAGCCTCGACACCTGACGGCCACAAGGTTGACGAGTAAGGCATGAGATGTCGACTCCGATGGACAGAGGCAGCTGACTTGCAGATACCCCAGCTGTCCAAACCGTCTTGTCGTGTCCCAGAGGCGCTCTGCTGCCGTTCACAGCACCACTCCGAGGTCGTGCAAAGCAACATTGCACAGGTGCAAGATCCAAGAGCAATTGATGCACCCCAATCAGCAGGCTTGCGCTCAGTGCAGCGGTCTGGCACGGTGCAGCACCTGCAGCACAGAGATTCGCGCTGACGAGGTCCGTCTGCTCTTCTCGACCTTTCCCACGCGCAGAAGCGCGCCTAGCGACCGTTTCGACACAGGTGTGTAATCATAGAATTGCGCGCACACCTGGTCAGCCACCCCGCCGCGCCGCGACACTCCGTTGCGCCGGCAGCGCGTCTCCAGCGCCTCCGGCGCCAGCGCCTCCAGTTCCGCTCGCAGCTTCGGGTTGTCCGGGACATCGCCCGCGAGTCCGCCGCGCAGAAACGTAGCCTGTGGCGAAGCCGACACGGCTCAGCACAGGGCTCGGGACACCCTGCTTCAACGGGACCCTTGCTCAAGCGCTCCGGATTTCAGCCGTGGCTGCCTGGCAACAAGCCCGAGCTCCTGGTCACACCATGCGTGACCTGTGACGCATACAAGCAGGATGCTCTCCACAGTCGGTGGACCCGGTCCCGGTCCCGGTCGACCTGAAGACTCCACGATGCTCAGCGGCGCACCTGGAGGCCATTGAGGATGTCGTCGCTGAAGATGAACCAGTCGCGCCAGACGCGCAGCACGCGTAGAACGTGCCGCCGCAGCCCCTCCTGTAGATGCCACGGGTGTCTATGAAGTCAGGACATGCGAATGACTGCTCAGCGAGCGGCTTGTAGCGTCGCCTGGACGAAGAGGCATCGCAGGCTCTGGTGACATAATGCGATCGTCTCATCCAGCTACAGTTGATGCAACTCTTGTCTCCGGGGCTCGCGTCTCGGCAGCACCGCCCTTGCACCTGCGTCGTGCGGCTGTGGTTGATGCAACTCTCGTATCGAAGCTCGCATCTCGACAGCCGCCCTCGCACCTGCGCCGTGCGGCTGGGCGCGGCACGGTAGGTCTGCTGCAGCGACTCAAAGATGGGAGGCAGCGCATCCTCCAGTCGCGCCCGGTAGCGCGAGGCGTTGCGCACTGGCGCCGTGCTGTTGTGCAGGATGTCTGACGCCAGGAACAGGCGCGCAACCTGCAGGGTGCCACACGAGACTCGTCAGCGAGGTGGCTTGTGCAGGCAGCGGCGGGATGCGCACGGCGAGTTACTCCACACAGACTGCTGGTGAAGTGCTGAAGCAGGGTGTGTCAGCCTGGGACAGGCTGTGTGCACGGTGAGAGCCGGCCCAGGGACACAGCATGCCTTGTGCGGCCAGCAAAACGACGAGCTGGAGTGCTCGTCGCTCCAGACATTGCCGCTTGAACATGAGTTCTGAGCAGGAGTGCCAGATGCATGATCTGCGCCAAGGTCTGCACTCCCAGGGTGCAGAGACCCTGGAAGCTCATGGCACTGGAAGGCAACGGTAGCAGACTTGTAGCTGCAGACAAGTGGGGCACCTTAGTGGGGATGGGCGTCTCGTCCAGGGTGAGCGCCTCCTGCAGAATGTCCACCACCTCGGCGGCGCAGTCGGCGTGGTCCAGCGCAAACACCATGGCGTCGCGCACGGCGGCCCGCTCCGCAGTCAGCCCCCGCAGCAGGTCCTCGAACTTGTCGCGTTGCAGGTCGCTCAGCGGCGTGTCCTTGTCCTGTGGAGAGGAGGCAGAAGTAATTTTAATAGCAGAAACCTGTTGCTGGTGGTGCTCGAACATGTCGGGCCGCCAGTCGCTCAGCGGCACGTCCTTATCCTGCGCTAGAAACGGGTTTCAAATGGAGCGACAAAATTGCAGTGACACGAGAAATTCTGTGACACAAACAACCGTAGCAGGCATGTCCTTGTCCTGCGTCAGGAAGGAAGGGTTGCGAGGAAATCTCAGGGGCAGAACCAACTGCTGCAGTTTCGGGCGGGGGCTTATCCTAGTCTGAAGACAGGCGGCAGACCCTCTAAGTGAAGGCGCCGGCAGTTGCAGCTCATAGATGCGGTTGCCACACGCAAGCTGGTTGCGGCTCCAGCGGACTATCCCCATAGAGGACACGACGCGATTCGGCCAGGTGATATCACATGTTTGCGCCCCCAACAGCTCCCCGCGGGAAGCCACACGCCGGGGAGCAGCAGCAGCAGCAGCAGCAGCAGCAGCAGCAGCAGCAGCAGCAGCCGCTGCTGCAGGCACGACTTCCATCCGCACCTTGAGCTCGCCGCCGCGCTGCGCGGCAGTCTGGTGGGAGGGGCCAATCACCAGCGTCATGGGCGGCGGAAGCCACCGCTGCCCGCCCTCCAGCATCACAAAGGGTTCCACCCGCCAGGCCCGCTGCGTGTCGCCTGCGGCAGAAGACAACGCTTGACGATGAGGCTGTGAGGCTTTGATGAAGATGGGGCCTCTGCAAAGGTGGGGGCATGCGCAGGTGCACTGCCTGATGCATGCGCTGAAGAGCGGGACCGGGGCGCAATGGCCGGAGGATGCTGCCAGAGGATGCGTCGACATCACGTGTCACGAGGTGGCAAGCACAGGGTCCCTGAGTGCAGCGGGCCCGCCGTGAAAGAGGCAAAGACGACGAGCCTTGGGCAAGGGAGTACAGGCGCCAGCGGAAGTACGCGTGCTCCGGCGACTGCAGGTTGAACATGAATGCAAACTCCGGGTTGGCGCTCTCCCGCTCCATGATGATCTGCAGGGGGCGGGCAAAAGAATCAGCGCGCAGCACCAAGAGGCACTGGAGCAGTCTCTCGCAGGAACGAGCCCTGGCAGGCAGGCAGGCGACAGCAGGTCGAGGAGTCTACGTCCTCAGATTTTGCGTGAGTAAAGGATCCGTGTATTTTAGTTAAGCAGGCGCTCATCGACAACACGAATCGGTGGGATCAACTGTGCATGAGGATCAAAAACCTGTTCGAGGTCGGGGCCGTCGCGTAGGACGTACGCCGCCGTCTGGTCGATCACAAAGCGCTGCCGACCGTCCGCCGGCGGCCTCACCTCGATATCCGGGCCCTGCAGACACCGGCGCTTCAGGAGCAGGCCTCTGGAAAGCCAGCTGACGGCCTCCCTGCAGCCGTTGCAAGTTGCGCCCAACAGCAAACGTGTAGGGCGGCTCACCAACGATGACCACCCGGTGCACGAGTGCCTCCCAACGCATTTTGTGAACAGGGAAGCACAGCAGGAGTGTCTGTTGGTCTGTTCGTTTGCAAGAGAGGAAGTGGTGCACCATGCCACGGTGCTCTTCAGCGCCGCGGCGCTCTGGGGCGGCGTGCGGGTCGGACCATGGCAGCGCTGCCTCCACACCTGGCGGCGGCACCGCCGCGCCAACTGAAGGCAGCCACAGCGCAGTCCAGATCAGAGCTCTTGCGGACGGTGGCGTGCCTCATTCCCGATGCACTCAGGTCAGGTCCCTGTCTGTGAGGTGCAGCCAACCTATGCCGCAGGCGAGCTGCGCAGCACTGGCCCATGAAGCGACCAGCTGCGGCCGCTTCAAGAAGGAGCCCATACACACCGCCTTGCACCGCACTTGCGCCACGCGACCAGATGGCAGCGCATTCGAGCCCGCTGTCCGTATGCACGGTCTCGTTGCGCTGCCTACTGCTGCGGGCAGGCCGCCCGAGGCCCGGCAGCGCTGCCAGCAGCGCAGATCCCACCAAAAGCACGAGTTCCAGTGGCGCCGTCCACCTTTTGCTGCTGGGGTGCCGGAAGCGGTGAACAGCGGCGCCGCTGGGAGCGCCACCGCCTTGCCCCACCCCAGCTTGAGTTCTTGCCCGTGCAGCAGGACGCCGTTCAGGTCGTCCTTCGCCTTCTGTGCCCCTCCCCGCGACTGCATTGTGCATAGGTTACATGCTCAAACCCCCGCGCCCGCAGCGGCGAATTTTCCTGCACAACCCGCCCGCTCGGTCGGCCCAACCTGCAGCTGCGACCCAACCTCGTCGCAGGAGATGGTGCAGGTGCTGGCAACCGACGCCCAGCCACGCGCATGCAGCATGTGCAGCCACTGCCACTGCTGTGCATCTTGTGTGGCGTTTTTGTATTCACTTCGTTGCCGTTCAACCGCATCACAGGTGGCAGCCCGTCACTCACCATGAACGCCACAAAGCCGCAGTTGCGGCCCCGCCGCCGCTGCTCCTCGTCGCGTGGCCACATGATCTTGACGCTCGCGACGGGGCCAAAGCGCCCAAACTCGCGCTTGAGGACCTCCTCGTCCACATCTGGCGCCAGGTTGCCCACGTATCTGCATTGCAGCAGAACCTCTCTCTCCACAGCCTTAGTTCAGTGCCAGTGGGGTGAAGCAGGGGTGTGAGACCTCGCGACGCTGCGCTGCTGCATTTACCGGCATGGTGCATCCTAAGCTGCAGCCCTGACACCGGCAAGCAGCGCTCGAAAGACGCTTCTGGCAGCCTGAGAGTGACACGAGATGCAAATGAAGCAAAGACGACATCCGGGAGGCTCGCACAGATCTGTGATGTACGATTCTTTGTACAGACAGCTGCTGCACGGGAGCATGACTCAGATGCAAACTCGGCACAGCTTGGTCGTGTGGGGAGTGGAACTTCGACAAACATTGTTCGTGAAGCAACCCAGGATCGTGGTGCGCACAGGTTCGTAGTGTGGGGGTCGTTGTCGTCCATGGACCCCAAATAGTCGTCAACGGGCTCGTCCACAAAACCCTGCTCACGGCGCTGCCGCTGCCGCTCCTCCCGCTCCTCCTGCTCCCTGCCATGCGCAAGGTTCGGACAGTTCACTTCGAATTCTCGACCCGTGTGTGTCGCCCTTACGCCACACTCCACTGCTGTGTGCTCACGCAGCCAGAACATGTGCAGCATGTACGGCGATCTTGAATTGATTACACGACCCACCGCTTGAGGTTCTCCAGCATGAGGTCGATGTTGCGCGGCTTTTTGCCGCCGCCGCCGCGGCTGGACTGCGGCAGCGGGAACACAGTCTCCTGCGGCTTGGCGGGCTCTGCCTTGACGGCGGCCATTGCGGCCGCCATGCTGGGCGGCACGAAGGACGGCACATACTTGCCGCCCGGCTTCTTGGCTGACGAGCTCGCTGCGCGGCAGTGGTTTGCAGCGTTTGAGCCGCAGGGCAGTGCGTGGACTGAATCGGTCACGATGCTCACCTGGTCTTCCACATCCTGGAAAAATCCTTCGAGAGGCATCACATGCATCAGGATTGACCAACCTGCTGCCGGCCTGGAGCCGGGCTGGATGGTGCCGCCAGTGACAAATGCCTGTGGCCTTTTCTTCTCCTCCTCGCCGCCAAAGGATGCTACAAAATCATCGTACAGCTGCGCTGCTTCAAGGTCGGCTCTCTGCAGCAGCAGAAGGGCGTCGTCACACCCCACAAGGTGGCGCACGGTGCATGCCACGACAAACTTGCATAGCAAGCAGGACGCGCCGCAGGACATGCCAGATGGCGCGTGTGCTAAGCATAGCCAAACCTTCTTCTTGTCAGCCTCCCGCTCCTGGTGTAACTGTGCTTAGGACATCAAGAAGCTTAGTACGACAGTTGAGATGTCGCACGATTTCCCGCTGCTGCTTGCTGCACGGGCGAACTGTTGCAGTGCATTACTGCCGGTGTTTGCCTGGTATGGAGTTTTCTTTCGGGTGATGTTGCCGAATGCCAACGGGTTGCCTCCCATGACGCCCCCAGCCTATAGCGCATCGCCAGGCGGCACCAGCTGGAGCTTTGCACTTGGGGGGTGATTGTTGTTCACCCTCCCCAATGCCGCACGCGGACGTGCGACGGCCTCCCTCACCAGCAGCCTGCGGATGAGATCTAGCTGATGCGGATAAGCAATGTGCAAAGCGATCAATGGCCGGGTGTCGCATTCATCTCCGGCTATTTCATTCACCGCGATTAGCAAGCTAATCGCGCCAGGCCTGGTACAGGTGCGGCACATTGGTCGCTCAGTTTGCAGAGCTGCAGCCCCAAGCATTGCTGCAGAGAGTTGTTGGCATCCAACTGGTTGTTGCGGAAACGTTTTCGCCACACGGCTTTCAGGTGCACATAATCCGCAGCTGTCACCCGAGTTCGCAAAGAGTGCAACAGCTGTCTCATTGCTGGTTGTGACCGGACGGCATGCGTGCAGACAGGGTGAAATTGACGCCCTTGTGCCGCTCGACCATGGCGGCACTCCATTCAATTGCTCGGTTGCCAACTCAGCTGTCGCAGCGCTGCTGAACAGTCAACACAGGCCGTGCAGGCTCGCTCGGAGCAGCCCTGCATGTATAACGGACATGATGGAGGACAGCGCGCCTCGCCAGCCACCCAGGACCAGCTGGTGGCCTGCATCGAGGAGTCGCTGGCGCTGCACTTGCAAGAAAATGCACGCTTCCTGGGCGAACGACTTGTGGCAGAGGCACCCAACGAGGTGAGAAGCTGGGAGGCTGACTTCACACAAGTATGCATCTGCCTGTCCGCCAGCGGCTGTGTCACACTGCTGTTCTGGGCAACCTGGGCCTGCGGCGCGTCATGCAGCAGATGGCCACGCCATGGTGAAGGTTGGCAGGCGACAAACGCTGGACCCTCTTGCTGCAGAAGTACAATCCTTGCTGGCAACGTGCCACACAATCCCTGTTGCTGGCCCGCGCAGAGGCACAAGCACCTGCTGGCCACGTGCTACATGCGCTGCGACCAGCACTACCGGGCGGCGGCGCTGCTGGAGGGGGAGGGGGCGCCCGAGTGCCGCTACCTGCTGGCGCTGTGCCTCGTGAAGCTGCCCGGCAAGCTGAACGATGCGCTGGAGGCGCTCATGCCCGGCCGCGACCGCTCCCAGGTATAGATACATGACCAAATGAACCTGTGTTTGAGGGGATGAGCGGTCGCGCTCACAGGTGCAAGGCCGTCAGCTTGCGGACGGGGACGCCAGGGAGTAGCGCACATGTCCACGCCTTACTACATGGGGGGTTGATGATGGAAAGCGAGCGGCGGCCCTGGACCATCTCCCTGTCGTGACAGCAGCCGCAGATCTCTTGCTTCCCATGCCTTCAAAAAACCAGATGATCGTGCAGCGGAGGACCCCACACAAGTTGTCGCGCTGTGCAGGTGCCGCACGGGGCGGCGGGCTTCTTCCAGCTGGGCCGCATCGCGCGCCTGTTGAATAGACCCGCTGAGGCGGCAGGTTACTTTGCAGAAGCGCTCGCGCTCGACCCTCTGCTTTGGCAGGCCTACGAGGAGCTGTGCTCGCTCGGTGAGGGTTGGAATGGCGACGAGGCAGCAACGACATTTGCAGGCGCATTGCTGCTCGCAACTTCCCGCAGGGCGCTGACCACGAGAGACCAGCAGCAGCGTCAGAAAACCCGCTTCGCAGCCCGGCATCATGGCAGCCTGACTATCGTGCACTTTCGGTTCCTGGGCTGTGGCAGACTCTGCAAGCTTCTGCTGCAAGCACACCCTGAGCCGTCCCACCTTTCGTACTCCCGCAGACTGCGGCAAGGCGGAGCAGTGGCTGCGGGTCGGCGGCGGCGAGGCCGGCGACGGCGGCGGCGCCGCGCAGCACGCGACCCCCGGCGCCTTCCCGGGCTTCAGGACTGGCTTCCCGCCCAGCGCGCAGCAGGCGACGCCAACGCGGGACCTGTTCGGCTCGGCGCAGCCGCCGGGAGGGCGGTATGGTGCCCCGGCGGCGGCGCCGCGCGGCGGGGTGCCGGCCTGGGGGCAGGCCACACCGTACGCGCAGCAGGCAACGCCGTTGCTGCAGTGCGGGCGCGGCGCCGCGGCCGGCGCCGTGGCGCTGTCGGCAATGTCGCTGCAGCCGCCGCACTCGGCGCACGGCTTTGAGGTGAGCTGGGTGTAAGCTGCGCTGCAAAACCCCACGCAGGGCTTCGCCGGTCTTATCATGCCCTTGATTCTGCACTGCGCAGCTACTCCTTGCGTGCGGCGGTCTGCAGCACGAACATACACTGGACCCCAACTCGTCCTGAGCCCGCCGGCATGCCGCGCAGATGGCCACGCCAATGGCAGTCACGCCTGGCAGCTACCAGACGCCGCCGCCCATGACCAACGGCATGACGCCGCCCGCAATCGGCGGGCGGCAGAACATAGGCGGTGCCGCCGGCGCGCTGCATTTCGGCAGCGTTGGCCAGACGCCGGTGGACCAGGGCATTGCGGGCAGCGGGCCGCATGGTGGTGGTGCTCCGGGCGGCGGGAACGGCCTCAGAGGCGAGAACCACGGCCTGCATCCTGGCGGCGACGGCTTTGGCAACGGCACACCCGCGGACGGCGGCAAGCCCGCCAAGCGGAAAGTGGGCGTCGGCAGCCGCCTCAATTTTATGGCCTCCAGCGCCAGGTGCTCGCATAGCCACGCAGCGGCCACCTGTCAGCTCGCCCGCCAACCGTGCGCAAGCATGCTGCAGGAGAGGCCCTGGGTCCTGGGTCAGCCTGGCATTCTGTCTTTTTTACAACCTTGTGCAGATCTCGCCAACCCCAGACTGATCTGAATTGATATGTCCATCTGCAGGGGCCGAAGCAGAGGCACACTGGCGCTGCACCAGCCAGCAACGCCGGCCGGCAGGCCGGGCCGAGCCGCAACCCCAGGCCTTGCCAGAGCCATAGGTGGGCATTGCTGTGCCTTGCGCATGGAGGAAATCATGACGGTGCCCACGTCTTGATGCTGAGCGACTTCGTCGCCTGACGGCATGTGTGCGCCATGTGCCTCACCAGACTGGACTTCTTCGCCTGCAGATGACCGGGCGCCAGGCGGCCAGGAGGTTGCCGACGGGCCGACGACTGGCGAGCGGGAGGTGCTCCAGCTGCTGCAGGTGGGACGCATGCCATCATCTCAACTTGCACCGCGTGCATCCCCTCGAGCGCCTGCAGTGTCCACCTGCGCGCATCGGCTCTTCGGGCTGACATGCGTTGGCAGAGTCCAGTCCCCCTGACATGCGATGTGCAGCATGTGTCTGCAAGCATCACGCATCAAGGGCGCAATCACTCTCCAAAACTGGGCTTGAGTGGGGAGTGCGCATGAGTGCGCATCAAGTCGTGTGCGCATGGCGACACCCAGGAAGCAGAGGCTGCCGGCGGCATGACGGCGTCCTTGCGCTCTGAGTGCAGGCGCTGGGCGCAGGGCTGCGGCTGCTGTGCCTGTTCCGGTGCCAGGACGCGCTGACTGCCTTCCGGCGGCTGCCGCCCTCGCAGGCCAACACCGGTGCCCCCTCTCGTCTTACCCTCCCTGAACCAATCCCGGGCATGCGGCCGGCCTGGCGGCCTGGTCAAGGCGGCCTCTGCAATCACATTCATGGTGCATGTGCCGACAGTCTTTGACCCTCCCACCTGTACATCATCGTCCCTGACCGTCCCTTGGGCTGTGTGAAGTCCGCAGCATGGCAGAGTTCCAACAGATCTGGACGGCAGCAGCTCACATGCACGTCCATCGCTGCAGGGTGGGTGTGGTGCCAGGTAGGGCGCGCCCACTTCGAGATGGTGGACTACTCGCAGGCGGCGCATGCCTTCGAACAGGCCCGCCGCCTGGAGCCGCACCGCCTTGAGGTCCGGCCCATCAAACCCTGCATCATGCGCCCACGGGCCGCTAGTTGCTTGCGGCTGCCGCTACTGCTGTGATGTCGAGCACGTCAACCATTTGTGGGCAGCTACCTTGGCCATCAGCGGCCAGTGACTCGGACACGTGTCAACTGGAGCATCGACGGAGACCTGCTGTGCGCGCCAAGCCTTTGTCGCCAAGCACGACGGCTGAGGTCAATGCAGTCCGCACGCCCCATTGGCATGGCAGTGCACAGCATGGCGTACTGCCTTGCAGGCAGTGCGACCCGTCGGCTGGGCTCTGTCACACGCGCCCTGCACCCGCGAGAACCTCGTCGCTGAGCTCCCCTGTGGCTCCTGACATCCCGTGCCCACTCTCCGCCCCACCCTGTAGGCATGCAGGCGCGCACCGCGGTGCTGTGGCGCCTGAAGCGGGAGGCGCAGCCGGCACCTTGAAGCTTTGTTGTGCGCCCTGCAACCGAACCCTTCGTCGCTGAGCATGTGACTTGGTGCCTTGCGCAGGGCATGGAGGTGTACAGCACAGTGCTGTGGCACCTCAAACGGGAGGTGCACCTGGCGGCCCTGGCGCAGCAGGCGGTGGCGCTGGACCGCCTGTCGCCGCACGCCTGGTGCGTCATGGGCAACTGCTTCTCGCTCCACAAGGTGCGGCACTCGGCAGGCTCGCACGTGGACACTGGCTGGCCGGTGTGGCTCCTGCCGTCTGGCTCGGAGCCGTCCTGCACTGCAGCGCTACAGCACTGCAACAGCTCCGTGGCGGCAGACTGACATACGCTGGCAGATACCTTGTTCGTCCCAGCAGCCGTATGTCAAAAGTCGCTGCTCGCCGGCGGCTGACACGGGACAGGAACCCGGCATGCTGCTACATTGAGGCTCTGACAAGCGCAGCGCATCAGAGCCCTCGTCGATGCACCCGTGACATATCTACCATGTGCCCGTCACCCGCCTGTGTGTGTGGCTGCGCAGGAGCACGAGGCCGCGCTGCGCTTCTTCCAGCGTGCGCTGCAGGTTGCGCCCACCTTCACCTATGCCTACACTCTGTGCGGCCACGAGTATGCCGCCAACGAGGACTTCGAAAAGGCGCTGACCTGCTACCAGCACGCCGTGCGGCTGGACCCTGGTCACTACAACGCATGGTGCGCGGCGCCGCTCTGCTTTCAGCCTGTGCATGCGTGACACTGCCAGCAGCTGGCACTGCCAGCGGGGGCCCCGTGGCGGATCAGCTGCCGCAGCCGCGCAGCCTTTGCAAGCTTTGTCCTGGCATTCGGGGCTGGTGTGGGGGGGCTGCCTGTGGACGCACCGCTGCAGGCGGCACAGAGCACCGCATCGCACACACCGCTCCACGCCACTGCGGCCCTCACCCTGACCAGGGGGATCACATCGATCTGTGCCTACATCACCCCCCCCCGAGCTGACAGTGATTCGCCGCCCCGACATCCCCGTGCCGCCTGGCCCCCCAGGTACGGCATCGGGCAGATCTACTTCCGGCAGGAGAAGTACCGGGAGGCGGAATACCACTTCCGCGGCGCGGCGGACATCAACAAGCGCTCCTCCGTGCTGCACTGCTACACAGGCATGGCGCTGCACAAGCAGGGCCTGCACGCGGAGGCGCTCCAGCGGCTGCAGGTACAGAAGGCGCCCCTTGCCAGCGCCGCGCTCACGACCTGCGCCACGCCTGACCAAGCTTGAGCTGCTGGAAGGCGCCGCAGGCTTCGTGCTTTCTGGCTCGGCTGCGTGCGAGTGAAGCAGGATCGCACTGCCCTCTTTCATTTCCATGTGAAAGGCCCTGGGCTGTCTGCGGGAAATGTTGCCATGGCTGTCGGGTCGTCGGCAGCCGCCTGCTCACTGCAACGACGAACAGAAAAACATGCACTTGCCCCGTTTACCGGCAGATCGCCATCAAGGTGGACGCGCGCAACCCGCTGGCGCGCTTTGAGCGCGCTGCGGTGCTCGAGGACCAAGGCCGCCTGCAGGAGGCGCTCGCCGAGCTGCTCGCCCTCAAGGTGTGCCCTTGTTGTTTGCACCTCCGGCTAGCATGTGGCATGTGGCTCTCCTTGATGTTCTCTCTATGGCACGGGCCGCCTGCTGCCTGCCCCTCGAGGCGCTCTTGCCTTGGCGCCGGACCCACCGCACCAGTGCCCTGGGCTGGCACGTCGCCACCCCTGGGCCGATCTCGACGGCCCTGTGGGCTGAAAATGGACTTCTGCCATACGGGTTCAGCATCTTCTCCAGGCCCTGCAGGCCTGCGAGTGCTAGCGTGCGCATCAGCTTCTGCCTGATAAAGCTCTGGACGCCACGGGTGCGGCGCGACTTGGCTAAAGTGATTGAATGCACCATACTAGATACGAGTGAAAACTTCTGACTCCAGGAGTTGGCGCCGCGGGAGGGCAGTGTGTACTTCAAGATGGGGCGCGTGCACCGGCGCCTCAACCAGGTGAGCTGCCCACTGCGATGCACCTGCTTATATTGGAATGTCGGCAGGGCTTCTGGGCGGCCATGCCTGCCAGAGGCATCACAACGTCATGGGCGGCGCCGCAACAGGGAACCTCGAGAAGAGCTTCTGAACCAGCCTGTTTGAAGTTTCATTTCATGTCCAATACATGCCAAGAGTCCACCCGCAGGTCGACGAGGCCATCAGCGCCTTCACCACTGCGCTGGACCTGAAGCCCTCCTCCGCCGACGCCGGCATGATCAAGTCCGCCATCGAGAAGATCCGCGCGCCGGACGCCGAGGAGGAGGAGCTTTGAAGGTCGCGGACGCATGCGGGGACGGCTTGAGCTCATGGGCCCGCAACCTCTGCAATTTCACAAGGCGGCCATGACTCTGCTGGGGGCTAGCCCTTGGCCGCTGCTGGTGCGCATGCAGAGTGGCAGAGACGCTTCATCGAGTTGATGACTCAAAAGTCTGGGAACAATGGAAAGGCCTTGCCTGCAGTCGTGTCTAGAGGAAACGAGGGCTTTACGAATCAGACACACACGTTGACGGTGTCGGGAGAGGCACACCCAGTCCGGCCATGTCTGCGATGACAACGTCTGCAATGACAACAGCTAGGGTGGCCTTCAACAGCAGATCTGTGTGCCTCCCTCGAAAGAGCTGATTGGATAGGTCTACATGCAGCATCATCAGAAGCAGATCCATGCATGCAAGTCCGGCTGTACCCAAACCGGTTTTGACGCCTTCCAAACAAGGTCAACTCATTTCCAAAAGTCTATCGGAATCGCCGGATCTGCTCTGGTGCACCCCTTAATGTGGCACGACTGTTGCTGCCAGCTTTCTGTCCGTGCGCAAAGCCTACTGTTGCTTGCAGTCCCTGCGCCGCAGGGGCAGCCTCAAGTGCACTACAGCAGCTAGTTGAAGCCGCCCTGCGCCCCCAGCATCTGGCCCACGATGCCCGTCACCTGCCAGCAGGAGTTGCGCTCAACCTCGTAGCATCGAATTTGTCGGGCGATCACTCACCACAACTTTGGTCCTGTTTGGCAAATGCCGCACTTCCGCTCCTGCTGCTGACTGTGACTGACGCAGGTTCGCTTGAATCGTACCTGCCAGTACTTCGAGCTGCAGCGGTCGACGCAGCTGTTCTCCCCCACGTTGAGGTCTGACTCCTTATACCTGCACGTTGAGTGATGATCACAGGTCGTGGCACCTTTTCGGCATCTGGCATGTCGGGGCGGGAAACCAGATGGCCGCACATGTGGCCACATCAGTGTTGCACTCAGCACATAGTTGCACGCGTGCACAGGCCCACCGCTTGTCGATGCACTTGTCGTGGCACGCCTGCACCATCCTGCAGGAACAAGACGGCGATGAGCTCTGACCAACAGCATCATACCCGCGGGCGGGGCGCGCATGGTGCTTGCTGATGCATGTGAGCTGGAAGAGCCGAAAGCTCAGGCCCTCGTCAGTTTCCATGCATAGCGTGAATGATACGCTGAGCATAGGTAAGCACCTGTTGAACAGGTCCACTCTGTACTCCATCTCCTGCGTGGCCATGCCCAGTGCCTTTGCCTGCTCAGACTCCGCCTCGCCCGACATGATATGCCCTACTGTCACGCTGCCAACAGGTTGAATCGACGAGGCTCAGAATGCGAGTTCTGTAAGTCTGCAGCTGCCAAGAATTGGGTGCGGTGCCAGCTGAACTTGTCAGGGAACGGACCGGAATCTGTAGCAAGTTGGGTAGGGCAAAGCTATACACCAAGTGCTGTACAAGCGCAAGAATGAGACTGCTTCAGAGTAAGGTTGTGCGAGGGGACATTACCTGCCGCCGTTTACATAAACATGACTACCGCGCAAAGTGACGAAGCGTTGCAAGTGCAGCCTCTCAGTCGTCGCCGTTGGCTCACAACAGGCGTTACAATCATTGCGGAAGGTGCTCCGTCAGATTGTTAAAGCTTGCATCGGTCATCCAGTGATGCCCGAAGTTGCGCCAGCTTCCGACAAGCCGAGGCCCAAGAAAATTTGCTGCGCCTGCCCGGAAACAAAGGCGCGGGAGTCAATCACAATGCCCGACTGCGTTTCAGAATGCGCAACTGCATATCGAGATGTACAGCTCAGATGCACATCGCACAACATGAATGCAGATTCATGGATTTGTGCTGCATGCAGGGGCCGCGGGATGCGTGCATAGGGCAGCACGGTGAGCTGTGTTCTTTCGTGACTACGCAACAGCATTTTCCCTGCTGGAAGCCTTCACTTGCATGCTTTCGCTGCTGGAGATGCTAGAGCTTTGCGTCAAGTTGCTCGCCGCCAGTGCGCAGGGCCTGATGACCCGCGCTGCATGGCTCTGATAGAGGCCCACAAGGTCTGCTTGAGGAAGGAAGGCTTCAAGGTAGCGTCCGAACTACACCAGCATCCGAACTCCTTTCGCTGCACCTGACTACCGGCACGGCACAACATGCAAGCGCCCTGACATCGCTATGCTCCTCGCCATAGGTGTGAACCAGCACGCACGCGGGGCAGTTGGCCCTCGCGTTTGCGAAACGCCATTGCTGCACTGGCTGAGCGCTATGCTGCTCAGTCCATACTTCGCGTTCGGCGCCGCGAGCTGAGCCAGCGTGCTGCAGTGCATGCCGTGCTGCGTCAAGCACATGCGGCTGTTCTGCGGAAACAATACCGATGATAGCATCATTCTTGCCTCCCAGTGTCAAACGACGGTGTCTCACTTGCACACAGGTGGTTTTGTGGTTATAGTATAGTCAAGCACTGCGTATGTGATTTGTTCTTGTGGTAAGCATGGATGAGTAGGTAGCAAAGAATTACTAGTAGTTTACAAGTTATCAGCGCGGTGCTTATCCACCTCCCTCTGCACCTCAATTCATTCGGCAACTAGACAGCAAATCAACCACAGACTACTCGTGTGTCGCACCAACAGAAAACATATACACCGGATGGGGCAATCATCATGCACGATTGAGCCTGCAGCAGGCTCTCCTACAGCATGGTTGGCGATGTGCGTCTAGAATCACTCTGTTCCAGGGGCGCAAAGGCCCTCGAATGACTCATCGGCCACTATCCTAGGCCTGCCAAGCCAATTGACGCAAAGCTGTTCACTCTCTCCTGAAATCCCTCTCCTCGGCCCCTCAATGCTGCTATTGAGCTACCTTAGTCCCGTTCCTGCGCAGGAGCATAGAAAAGGCTGTCAGTTTTGATGAGGAAGCGACCTGATGATGCGACCCTATAAACCACCACCAGCACATATTCAGGGTGCATGTGAAGACTCTAGGTCAGTGACACCGGAGTAAACAGCATGCAGCATTGCGAGAACAATGATGATTGTTTGAACATCACTCACCCGGACCGTGATCTCCTGGCGAAGGGGCGTGGCGCGGCCGCCGCCACCGCAGCCGGGGCACGGCATCTTGCCGGTGCCGTGGCAAGAGCTGCAGCCGAAATCACCGTCCGACCAACGCGTGCACACGCACTGTGTGAAACCGGTGCCCTCACACCGCGGGCACTCCGGCAACTGGCTGTCTGTCTGGTCGACCTGCAAGCAAACACAGGAAAATGGTCAGCACAGATACATATGCAGCAGCAGCAGGCAGAGGTGCGGACAGCACTTTAAGCAAACTGGTGGTACGTCAGCAGATTGGTGGACGGATTATGAAATTGAGAAGCAGCTCCGATCCAAACACGACTACAGCAGGCGCCGCTGGCAGAGATGCCGGCGGTTCGTTTGAACAAAACTCAGGAGCCGCACAAACACAAGGGCCGCATGCGGCCCACAAGGCACAGCCACGAGGCGTGCGTTCAAGTGAAGATCGGGCTCAGAATAGGATGCCCACAAGCCCTTGCCTGGTTGCTCCTGAAGTACAGCAGGGCTGCGATGGAGAACCCCAGAGCGGAAGCCAGGGAGCTGAAGCTGCTGAGGTTGCTGGCGCCGCCAAAGCTGGCCACCGCCAGCGGCACATAGTGCGAGGCCGCTGCGGCTGTCAACGAGGCAGAGACTGCTGCGGGCTGCCGGCGTCCTGACTGTTGGGCGCGCTGGCCTGAAGGTGCCGCCAGCAGCATCCCTCTGAAGGCTGGAGCTGGCAGCAGGGGCGCATGTGCGGTGTGCTGGGTGCTGAAGTGGGCGTGCGTCGTGCAGAAGCACGCCTTCATGCCGGCTGTGACCATCCTTCAAAAAGCGCGAGATATTACTAGTACCGCCTCGCCCCTTGCAAGCGTGCGCCGCTCGTGCTCGTGTCTGCCGTGGAAGATGCGTTAAGTATCACGTCTGTCGATCGTACGTCTGTTTGAGTGGGAATGAGTGTGCAGGGGCCAGTATGCCTGAAGCTGGCTGATCGCGCGCTGCCGTGCACACGTCGCGTGGGTTTCTGGAGACCGCGTCCAGCGTCCGTGTCTTGGTGTCTGCTTCCAACTGCTTCCCTGCTGCTTCCTATGCTGTTGCCGATGTTTACATGCTGCCTGATGCCTTCACGATTTGATGTCATCATGCGAGTATCCCAGCTTCTCAAAAACGGCGTCCAGCTCCTTCTTCTGCTGCGTTGTCACCTCATCTCCTGGCAGCTCCTCGAGCCGCTGCTGCAGCGCCTGCGGCCGAGAGCACGGCAAACGCGGTGGATACTTGTCCGTGATGTTGCACTGGGTACCCGCACATCGAGTTGAGTCATGCGAGTCAGACGCGACGAACTGAACTGTAGCATGCTGGTTCACCTGGAACAGGACGATGGAGGGGCTGGAGAGGTCGCCAAGGGACGTCGCCTGCAGGCAAGCCATTGCAGCACAGTCAGGACAACCGAGGCTTTCGCTTATTGTCACCCAAACCTGGAACAACCAGAACTGTCTGGATCAGTGAAACGTATCAATTTAAGGACCAGGACCAGCCAGTCCGGAGTTGCACCTGCACAGGCAGAGTGAAATGCGCACCAGGTCATGCAGCTCTGCAGCGCCCAGCTCGTGGATGTTGGTCAGCAGCCGCGTGGTGATCTTATCCAGCAGCCTGCGTGCACAGCGCATGTCACTTCTCAGGAGCGGTAGCAGGGCTTGGGCGCTCCGAAACGCCATGAGAGAGTGCTGTGGTGATCGGTGCGCGGCTGCCGTTGGGAGGGCATTTGCACAAAATTCCAGGAGCTCCTTGCTGCTAGCTTCTGAATCTGCTTGCTGTAAGTTGCATGGAAGCCAAGCACATCACGGAGACGCACATGTCGTCATCGAAGCCCAGCTTGCCGCAGGCGTCCGTGATCGCCAGCAAATTGGCGTTTGTGTACCTGTCACAAGGAGGGCGCACATGCTTCCAGCACCCTTGCATTAGGACTCTTGCTGTTTAACAGGCACGACACTGACACCTCAGGAAGATAGTCAAGTGATCCTTGACATCCGAGGCTTGGGCTCATGACTGAGGCGCACCGGCGCGCGCCTAGCAGCACCATGTCTGCGTGTGTACGAGGCACCAACCTCAGGCGCCATGCACCATAGGGGCAGCAGAAGAGGAAGTACAAGAGACAGCAGACGTGATGAAGTCCTGGTGCTTCAGCCGATCCGCAAGAGCACTTGTCTGCTTGGCTGCACAGCCTATCTCAGCTGCATGCTGCAGCAACACAGCCTGTTGTGTGCAGTCTCACCGACGAGCGTCTGGAAGGACCGCGTGCTGGTGATCTCCTCCTTTGCCGCGTCGTCTGCGCTCGCGCCCAGCTTTCCCAGCTTGCGGAAGGCGGTCGTGACGTTGGA
Source organism: Deuterostichococcus epilithicus (assembly GCA_033439295.1). Lineage (NCBI taxonomy): Eukaryota > Viridiplantae > Chlorophyta > Trebouxiophyceae > Prasiolales > Stichococcaceae > Deuterostichococcus > Deuterostichococcus epilithicus. The sequence goes on from JAVTLE010000007.1 coordinate 1,892,553, forward strand.
CTCTGTGAACGACTCGCCCTCCTCGTCGATGATCTGTGATCAGGCAGTGTGCTGGAGCATGCTGAGCGCCTTGCTCGATGCATTCGGAAGAGCATTGAAACAAAGCCGGCATCGGAACAAAGGACTCGCCCTCTTCGTGATGGAGCTTCCCGCAGCCGGCGGGCGCATGGGTTGAAGGTACCTAATCGGAAATGACGCCAGCCGGAAGTGTGCACGGCCCTCACCTTGTAGATCTTCTTAAGGCTGTCCTCCTTTGCCGCTGCGCTCAGGAGCTTGTCCAGCTCCTGGGACGCCTCTTCTGCCTCCTGCAGAGGATCATCTAACATTCTGTGAAGACGTTGTAAGGGCATGCTGTTGGACGGCATCGAAACTGTGCATGCAACGAGCAGAGCATAGCATGCAAGACGGGTCTGCAGCATTGCTGAACTGCCTACGCACTGGGCTGAGTTTGGGCGGCCCGCAGCTGCTCGCGGTGCGGACGCTGGGCCAGGCCGCGACGCCCGGTCGTAGCGATGGGACGCCAGTACATGCAGCGGCCGCCGCGGCTGGCGTCTGCATGCACGAGACATGTTTTGCGCAGCAACTCTGTGACCCTCCACTTCCATGCTGCTGCGACGCACGGAGCGAGGCGGCAGAGCACAAGGTTCCTTGATTCGTCCCTCTCTCGCCAATCTCTCTTCAGTAGCTTTCAGCCTCTCGGCATATACTTGCATGAGCTGAAGGCGCCAAGCGACCGCCTTGGACATGTCCGCGCAGGGAGGCGTGTCTCCATACTCAGCAGCTAGAACGACAAGGTGCAAACCCATTGTGTATCAATAAAACAAGATCTGCGCTGCTTCAGGACGCTATCAAGTGCCTCAATGCTCGCCTGAATGCGCGCAAGCGTGAGCGCAGGTAGGTTGGCAATCGTCTTCACGCCCTGTGCCTGGGCCAGCTGTCTCAGAGGCAGCTGCTTAAATAGCTTTTGTGCCCACATCGTCACAGACCGCAGATGCTGGGTATCAAATGTCAACAGGACGTTACTGATGTTTCGGGTGATGGCCTCCGTATGGCAGCAGCCGTATGTGTAAATCCAGGCAGGAAAGCGCTGTAGTCTACTTGATGCCAATTGCTCCAAGAAAAGAGTACGTTGAGAAGACTGAAAGCTGTGCTGTAGGTAGGAACTTGCAGATGTTTTCCGAAACCAGCCAAAACCTGCCAAAATCGAGAATAGTCCCTCGAACAGCCTCTCCAACATTCCAACATTCCATCAGTCAGTCAATCAACCAATTTGGGTGCACGCACGCATACACACACTCTGACCGCGACTCCAGGGCAGAGCGCGAAACCTGTAGAAATGTACACTATTGCACAGCGCCCGGTGGGACGGCCAGCCTGAAGACCCCCGCAGGAAATTGCAGCAGCCTCCCGGCTGCTGCCTTCGCGCCGTGTGTGAGAACAGCTCGGCGGCGGTCGGATGCGGCAGCTGCCCATTCAGGCCTTCTGCCAGGCCGCTGTCACATAATAATGGACGACGCTCCAGCGCCGCTTCACTCCAGCAGCAACTTCTGGCGCTGGCGAGTGGGCAGCTGCTGCGGCAGCGCCTGAGTCAGCGCCACCCAGCGGTCACGGCTCGCCAGCAGCGCCGGCGACGCCAGCTGCCCCTCAGCACTGTTGTCGAAATTGATGCCTGAAGAGCGCAAGGCACGCAAGACGCTCACGACAAGCCTTGATATGGGTCTGCCACAATCGAATCACGAGTCTCGTGCTCCGACTGACGATGACATGCGCTAAGGATGCGTGGCTCGCACTTCGAGGTGCCAGTCCACCATTGCGCACACGCACCTGGGCAGGGCTGTGGCTGCGGGCTGAAGAGGCGGCTGAGGTTGGTCCACAGCGGCGAGATGCCCAACGGCGGGTCCCGCAACACCACGTTGTCCACTGAGTGCTCGTAGATCTTGCCCTCACTGCAGGAGGCGCAGGCGCGACCAAACCTCAAGTTTTCGTGACAAGGGTCGTTGAACATGATCCTGTCAGGCACCCGATGACTACTGGGTAGACATTCTCAGTGATCCTGCGCATTGCCATCAAAGGATTGATGCAACACAGATCGGATCACGGAAGCCTCATCTGCACAAAAGCACTGCCCACCTGTCCAGTTTGAACTGAGAGACGCCCTCGAATCTGCCTTCCACCTCCCAGGGAATGCGCGGCACGCCTTTGAACCGCCAGCGCAGACTGATGCGATTAGACTCCGGCTGCCAGATACGGAGGACGTCGACGCGCGTGCGTGTGAAAAAGACGCGGCCAAAGACCCGCAGAGCCTGCAGGGACAGCAGGAGGGGCAGCACGTGAAAGCATGAATGCATGGTCCGTGCAGAGAGAAGCGTTCAGTATCACCAGCGTAGCGTTTCACGTGGAACAGTCAACGTGTCATGGCCACCACCTTGAACAGGAGTTTGTAGTTCTTTTTGCCACGCAATGTGTTGCGAGGGTCCTTGAAGACCACGTCCTCCCGGTAGATGTCATCTGCAGGTTGTCAGGATTGGCAGGTAAGGACCAAGGTGCATGCGCAGAAAATCCAGAGTAGAGCGGCATACAGATGAGCACGTTGCTAATCATGGTGTCTCAGTTCCGTCGCGCAGACTTGCAAGGCCAGCAGCAGGCAGCTGTTGCGGCAGCCAAACAGCAAGTGTGCAGGCTGGCGGTGCGCCGGCAATCTGCGGTCGGGCGGAGAGGTGGCTAAATTTGAGGAAGCATGCAGCAGAAAGGGGGCACGCACATGTCAGGTCCCGGAAGAACAGCAGCGGGATCTCCTCGCGCAGCGTGCGGATGGCGTCGCCCACGTTGGCGTAGTAGTCCTGCCGCTTGCGCCGCTCATCCTCCTGCTCCTTGAGTTGCGACGGCGAGGGCGACTCTTCCAGCTTGACAGCCAGGTGCAGCAGGCCACCAACAGGGCGCATGAGTTGCCCTGCCAGCGTGCCGGAGACGACGGCCGCTGGCAGGCCGGCGCGCCAGGGGCTGGACGCAAACAGCGGGTAGTGGTCGGACGATGCGAAAAGCGCCTCCAGGCGATGCCGGGACAGCGGCAGCTGCTCCACCGGCTCGCATTCCGAGGGTGCTGCGGATTGCGCGCGGCAAGCTTGCTGAGGGCCTTGATTCCGGCTGCGCGCGCCTGCTGCTGTGGTGTGCTGACTGGGGTGGGTGTGCTTTCTGGCAGCGCTGGGTCCTGCGGCTGCGCCGCTGCAGCGCCTGAGGCGTGCGGCTGCGACGTCTGGATGATGCTGCGGCTGCCCTGTGCCAAATGCCCGAAGGCAGGTCATGCTGCACGGGCCTCGTGCACGTGTGGCGGATGCCCAGGACCACTGCTATTGCAAAGTGGCCCCGCAGTAAGGGCTTTTCAAACTGACCAAGAGACAGCTGCTGCTTCAGCGGTAACTGTGAGAGTGCTGCAGTAGCGTGGTTTTGCTGTGAACTAGCAGAATCTGGGGGTGGCATCGTCGTCGGGAAGAGGGGCACAACAATAGCGGGGAGTGGAACCCACATGCCGAACAGCTTCCACAAGGGGCTTCCTTTTGCGAAAGGGGCCAAGCTGCGATGAAAGCAGAATCCGCCTGCCCAAATCAAGACAGCCACTCAGTGCATGGCTGCGCCAATTGACACACTCTCCAGCAAGCAGGTGCAAAAATCGATTTGTATGTCCTCATCAGAACGAACGAGGCTAATGAACTAGCCCGCGGCAGCGCATGTTCACACCATGCGCCGCAACTAGATCAGGCCGTGCCAAGGAGGCGAGGCAGCAGCTCGACCGCAGTTGCACTGGCCCGCTTCAACCGCGACGCCGCGTGCCCGGCTGCCTGCTGCCCCTGCGCCAGCACCTTCGCCGCCGTCAAGTCTGCCAGCGTGTCGAACGCTGCGTCCACCCGCTCATGCACCCACTGCTTGGCGCGGCCCCAGGGAAGCGCCTCCCGGATGCTGCTCTCCACGCAGTGCGGCTTGCACGCCTGCGGGGACATCCATGGCACCCGCGTCGCACCAAAAGCTGGGTCCAGCAAGTGTCGGCACCATGCCACCAGCAGGCTGCTCTTGCAGGCATAGCTTTGTCATCATGAGACCTCTGATCAGAGCATGTGAATCAAATGACGTGTTGCACCTGGGGCTGTGCGACTGCTCTGGAGGCCGCCCAGTTCGCCGTCACGCCGGGCTGTCGGTCCTTTGCTGCCAGCGCCAGCATGTACGCTGTGGCAAAGGTGTCGCCAGCCCCGTTGGTGTCCTTGACGGTGGTCTGCAAGTGCAGCCACCAAAGGTGAAAACACTTGCAGACTCGCTCGCAGTGTGGCTGTTGTGTCCACGCAAACCTCTGATGCGGCCCCGGGCATGTGTGAATGCACGCTGGTGCCACTGTGCACTTTCAGCCTGCGGTCAGGCAAGGGTCGTGCTTACCTTCACTGCGGGATGGTGCGTCACATTGCCCCCTGCATACTCATCTGCCCCCAGCTCCCCCCGCGTGACCAGCCACCTGAAATCCAACAGGAACCCGCCCGTGACTCGAAGGACCAACATGCGAGATACGCCACCTTCCTTCACATCAAGGAATGCCCCAACCCTGTGCACACCTTTGGTGGAACCATGCTGGCTGGCTGGCATTGCTTCTCGTTGCATGGCGCCCCATCCGGCTGACTCATCAGCGCCACTGACCGCACACAAGCTTCTGATCGCATGCACGGTTTTCAGACCTCTGCATCCACTGCGCACGCCGCACCTGGCCGACTGCGCCGCAAGGGCGCTGATGTTGCCCGCGGGCCAGGGGTCGGTCTCCACATCCGACAGGAAGACTGACACCTTGGGGCCCAGTGCCCGCTGCAGGTCCTTCGATGGCGCGTTGAAGGGCACCACACGGCCGCCATCGGTGCCGCGCTGCAGGCCCTGCGCCATGAGCCCGATCTGCTGCTGGAAGCCCGTCAGCTTGTCCCACTTGCCTGCGAGCATGCACGCATCCGAGCCTTGAGCCAGTCCGCACGTTGCCTGCTGAGGGCTTCAGCACACCCAAGCACGCTTGTGCCAAGACGACCACGAGGGGGGGAATGCTGCCTTGGTGGGAACGCAGGCGCTGGTCTCAACAAGTGGTAGCTGATCATTCGGGACATGGAAGCTCTGTAAGAACCCCACCTGAGCGCATGTGCACGAAGGATGCCGAGTCCATGTCCTTGGGTGTGAGCGGGCCGAGCAGCACCACGCGGGCGCGGCGGCAGTGGCGCGGCACATGCCCCGCCGTCAGCGTCTCGGCCGGCTGCGCCGTGACTTTCAGCTTGCGGCGGTGGCCCCACCAAGTGTATGTGTGCTCGAACGTCAGCGTCTCGTTCGTGTGCACCTGATGCAGCTCGTGGGCGGCGAAGACGGTCATGTCGGCGTCGCCGCCGCCGGCTGCACGGTTGAGGAGCGGCAGCCGGTGAGCATCAGCGGTGAGTGCAACAGCGAGGAGCATGAAATGGAGCGTGAGGTGTGGCCTCGGCAGGCCGAACATCTTCTGAACGGGGGGCTGAGGTGAGCCCCGATGCAGAAGCCATCATGCCCGCTAGCATCCACTTAAGTTCGGGGCAACCCCACCTGTCACAACGCACGCTCTGACGCCGAGAGCGCTGGCCACTGCTGCTGCATACGCTACGGCACCGCCCTGCGGCACCAGGATGGCTGGTCAGCCTTGCGAGAAGCAAGCGGAAAAGCTCGTGAGCTCGCACAGCCTTGCAGTGCAATACCACGAAATCCCATCATGCTCACCAGAGCGCGCTTGCCATCCACTAGGTCCACTGTCACATTGCCCACCAGCAGCAGCTGTGGCCTGCACGTCATCCAGTACAACAGCCTCAGCGCATGATTATGACCTGCGCATGCTGATCCACGCGAGGTTTGCAGGGTTGCAGAGACAAAGCGGTGCAGCAATGCATCACCTCCAGTACTCGGACAAGAAGAGGACGACCGCCACCACTGTGGCGACCGCCAGCACGGCTTTAGCGATGCTGGAGTTGCGAAAGGTGGCCAGCGAGCTCATCGTTGAGGAGGCTGCCTTGTGGGTGCCGTGCTTCGTCACAGCACCGACGCAACAAGATGAAGCAAGGGAGGCCCGGCAGACTTGCCCCTTCACGCTTACAGGCTCATGCTCAATTGAAGACGCCCTCTGGGCAGTGTGTGAGCCTGGGCTTTTTGCACAGCCCTGTCATCGCCAATGGATTCCACCTCAGGGTGCATCGCCAGCTGACCTGGCGTCAAATGCTGCGGCCAGTGATGGTCGCCAGAATTCAGAACAATGCTTCACTTGCTTCGTTGACCTCCACACACTATTTGCATTCTCTAACCAGACTGCTATTGCTCGCCGTCAATTTCACAAGGCGCGGTGTCCGCCGCCGCCCACGGATGACGCACGCGACGGTCATGGAGCTGCTTGAAGGGCAGGCACATGTGTGGCCTGTCGATTCAGCCTCCAGTAGGTACATCTCAACCAGGGCACAGTCAAGGCCTCACCCACCGCGGCAACTGAGCACCCTGCCAAACTATGTATCCTTCCTCCTCCTTGGTGCACGCAGACTTGCTGATGCCAGGCACCGTCCATCGGATTGTTCAACTACCTACCTAGAGGTATGTGCTGGTATTAAGGGCCATGCAAGGTTCTCATATCGAGTAACAATGTTGACCTTACTATCTGATTGCAAATACCAGGGTCGTCACAAACCACATGTGCAGCATCTTCCACTAGTGCCCCAGAAAATCAGCCCTGACTGATGAACGAACTCTGTGTGAATCCAAGGCTGCAGATCCATGTAAACCAGAGGTTGCAGGGCAGTTCACGAATTGATTAGACGGCTATTGGATCAGCGTCGCAAACCAGAGCGAAGGGAACTGACGTTTAAGCTCTAGTATCTCTGCACGCCCGGCTGAGCGCCTGTGTGCATCCCGGATGCAGGCGGTGCTGCTGTGTATGTGTTGCCACCTGCAATTGTCGAGTAGCACCCTTGGCTGCTGGTCGTTCCCATATTTATACATCCAACGCGTAGCAGGCTTATTCGAATCAAAGCCACGGCGAAGCGAGCAGGTCCGCCAAAAAGACGGAGGAGCTGAGCGCACCGTTCACGGGGACTGCCGCAGGGTGTTTGGCAGGCCGACTGTACTTAGACCCACCGCAGCAGCCCCTCGAGTGTGCGGCATCAGAGGGCACAGCTGTCTGAACTCCATTCTTGACGACCACCTCGTCGTGGCTTGAGCCGCAGCCGCCGGAGCAGCAGCAGAGCCTGGAAGAATGAGGACCAAATGAGCGAGTGGCGGCGGCAGCTACCACTCGACCAGCAGGCACACCAGCAACAGGTACAAAGCCAGACAACACAAGCGGCATGCGGCACGCAACGTCTGTACGAGATAGCGTTTGCGCCAAGAGCAGTGGGATTTCCCAAGCTTACCGAGCCCCAGCACCGCGGCGATTGCCGCCAGCAGAACAGCAGCACAGGTTGAGGTCGAATCCCACTGCAAAAACAACGGAGTTGCTTTGAGAAGTCAGGTTTTCAGGACTGAACTTGTTGGCGCGGCGCTGCATGCATGGTGGAGCAGCGAAGCACAGGCCAAATTCTCCCACGCTGCCTTCTCAGCGTTTGCTATGTCGGGACTCCGTTCGTTTTTCTTCATAGGGTTTGCAACACGGTGGAGACACGGCTCACTTGCGTTGCACGCGCAGCCGAGATTGAGGTACTGCTGACGCTTGGGGCTTCAGACACGAGTTTGAGGAGACTAGATGAGAGAAAACGTGAAGATGGCCTTGCACAGAGAAAAAAAATCAAAGGGAGACGTTCTTTGTTGACCGCGCCGCACATGGACGCAAGAGCTGAGGAAAGACGAGAGGAGGCAGCTGCTACGCAGCTTCATCCATCCGTACGAGATTTTAGTCATTGCAAGCAGCCCGTACTGTTTTCAAGTCCATGTGTGCACACATTTTTCGGCCCGGGACGCATGACCTATTCAAATGGTTTCAATTGCTGCTTTCGGCCACTCAGACATTAATTCCCTTTTTTTTCCCCTTCTGGCGCACACCACCGCCCTTCGGCCTGAATTTGGAGCCGCCTGGCCGCTGGTTCTGCTTCTTCTCCTTCTTGCCGCCCTTGCGGGGACCGGCGCGCCCACCGGGCTGCTGCGCGGCATGTCCCAGGCTGCCATCCCGCTGCTGCTGCAGCATTCGCTGCTTCTTGAACTTGCCGCCCCCAGGCTTGCGCGGCGGCTGCACAAAGACACAAAACACACTCAGTGAGCTTTGGGGAATGGCCTATGCCATGAGGCAGAGCTGCAGCGCCCGACGCCCAGCAATCCTGCCGCAATTGGCGTGCACGGCAATGCCACATGTGCTTGCCGAGCTACAGCAGACGTTCGTGCCTCCTCGCAAGCAGGAGTGGCCCAGACAGAACCCAGGATGTTGAAGCACAGGAGACGCACTGGCCCTTCCTGATTTGCGCCCCTGCCGCCAGCCTTGGGGGCGCTGGCCCTGGCCGCCTTGCGCTGGACCCGTCTCGCCAGCTTGGCTCCCTGCCTGCAGACCGAGCAGCACGACGAGGGTGTCGTTGCAGGGACAGCAGCCTGACGCCATGTGGCCAGCGGCGGCCCTGGGCCCCGATTGAAGCCAGGCGAGCTCGGGGCTGCACCCCGCATACGCTGCCTTGCTGCACTTGTGGACGCTCGCAAGGAACCGGCCAAGCTCTCAGGGCACAAGGTGAGACACAAGACCAACTTCACACTCCAAAGCCAGTGTCAGTCGTTTTCTGCTGACCTGCGGGCGGCCTTGCTGGCCTTGGCAACCGCGAGTGCGCGCGCCGACGCAGACACAGCGTCGCGCCCTAGCGCCAGCTCGGTGTCGATGAGCGACCGCAGCATGGGGAACTCCGGCGCCGGCGGCACGCTCCGCGACTGCCCGTCCTTCTGCGCGCATTTCCAGGCGCTCAGGCGTCGGCCAGGCGACATGCCAGCAAGGATTGCGCCAGCTGTGCCGGCTGCTGCTGGCACCTCAGTGTGCATGACAACAGTGCATCTGTGCAGGACCCGTAATCGCACCTGGATCTGCGCCCAAGCGGCAGCGTCCCTCTGCGCGGCGCTGGCCGCTGAGTCGCCGCCCGCCGCCACGGCTGCGGTGAGGTCTGCAGCTGCGCTGCTGAAGGCCCGCTTCACGTGCCGTATGTTGAAGGAGCCCGACCCAATGTCCTTGCCGGCTTCCTGCAGATGAGTTGACATGATGTGGATTGAGTTCACATTGGAGATAACTGCTTGGGCTCATCAGCCAGAACTTCCTCGTGTCCCTGCCTCCTGCATGGCGCAGCGACTGCTTGATTGTTGGGGTTGAAATTTGCACGTCTCGTACTGATTTCTTGTGCTCTGGGGCTTCGCCAGTGCGGGGGGACTCCTTTAATCCGTGTTTGTATGGCATCAGGAGCTTGTGGCTCGAGAGGTGCCGGCAGTATGCGTTGTCCCCTGGGCTGCAGGAAGTCCCGCGCAGCAAACTCCCCACAGAACACACGAAAAATATACATCCCAACTCCCGGGGCAGCTGACCTGGGGGTCCTCCACCGCCAGGAGCCACGGCTTCTGCTTCTGCTTCCACGCCGGCAGCTTTGCGGCTATGCCACCCAGCCGCACGCTGACCGCCTCGCGTTCATACCTGGGCAGCCAGGCATGCGCGCTCAGCGACTTCCACCGGGCGTGCTTCGGCACAATTGGATTGGGTTGGCAGGACACACAAGCACTGCAAACAGGCATCCGCTTTGGTGTGACTGACTGCAGTGACTGGTGCGTCTTTCAAGGGTTTACATGCGCCGTGCTGCATTGCTACACGTTTCTAGTGCGCAGGGCTGACAAGCCGCTCGTCCTTGCGCGCCTGAACTCGGAGCCGAAGCGCGCGAAGAAACGGCGCAGCAGCTGCCCCACGTCGGCGGCAGCACTGCGCGCGGACGGCTGCAGGTCCACTGCGGCCGCCTCGGCGCCTGCAGGGGGCGCCGCCTCCGGGGCCGCCGCGGTCACGCCCTCCGCCTGCAGGTGCGCTATCGCCATCACGGCGACGCTGTAGCTGGACAGGCCGCCCGAGAACACCTGCGCAGGGGATGCAGGCCGGGAAGTCAGCAGTGCAGGCCGTGGACACAGCTTCTCGTGCCACGCCGTGGGCGCGCCGCTTGAACATCGTGTGATGGGAAGCCTTGCCGAGCTGGTCGCCAGGTTCTCGGTGTTCGAGCCGCACCGCACTCGACTGGGTGGCACCTCAAGGGGGAGGACTGGTCGCAGGACAAGCCCTGGCGCTGCACTGGGAGGCATCGACTGGGTATGAACAGGCGGAGGCACCATGCCCGCAAGGCAAGGGCACTAAAGGATAGCTGGCAGTGCCGTACCTCGTTGAGGCCCTTTTCGCGCAGAAAGGCCTTCACCACGAGGATGACCGGCCGCAGCAGCGGCAGCGCTGCCAGCTGGCGGTTGAGCATTGCGACGGCCCGCGCGCCGTTGGACGTCCCGATGCTGATGTCAGCCGGCATGCCGCCGCCTGAGAGGCGCTTGGCATGAGGTTACAGGGGTGCAGGCAGGACTGGAAGCGTAGAGCGCACCAGTCGTGCGATGGGCCACGCCTGAGCTTAGCAGCAAGGTGACGTTCCGCTGCAGACTGGTGGACGAACAGCAGTGCAGCAGTGCAGCCGGGGGGATGCTCTGCACGCACCCGCTGCCAGGTAGCACTTGATGATTGGTACGCGCGCTTTGATGATCGCCGCTGGCCGGTCCGGCTGCAGCACAGGCGGCTGCGCCGCATGCAGCGCATCCAGCAGGTCCTGCATGCAGGGAAACGTGTCATATCAGCTTCGATGGCAATCGCTAGCGTTTAGAATCGCCATGAATCGTCTTGGACTGTCGTCCGGCTGTAGATGCCTAGGGAAGCCCCGGCTTGCAGGCCATGTGCAGTCGGACATCTGGTTCTGCCCAAGCTCGCCAGGCATGCATGATGACGGCATGCTGAAACGTTGTCTGACAAGCTGCAGGCCCACAGCGGCCTACGTGTACGGCCGCTCCTGGCGCCGCACGGCGCAGGCGGCTGCACGCAGGATAGGAACCTGGCGACGCCCACCTCCAGCAGCCCGCTGATGGCGACGCGCGCCTCGAGGCTAAACCCTGTTGCGGGGCTCTCCAGCTCCGAGTGCGTGCCCAGCACAACAATGTCCAGGTCGGCCCCCGGCAGCGCCAGCCCCGTCGCCTGCGCGCGGTTGGTGTGAAGGCCTGTCTGTTGCAGGCAACCGAAGCACTACCCGCAAGGAGGCGCACAGCCATCCGTGTGGTCAGTGCAGGGCCGGCACGCAGCGGGTTCCCACCAAAGCCGATGATGCATGCCGCACCTTGAAGGCTGCGGGGTGGCGGCACATGAAGCATACATGATGCCGACCGTGAGCAGGAGGCTGCTGCTTTTCAGGGTTGGGTAGTGGAGACGAGCGGGCTACAGGTGGGTTTGCGGCTTAGCCTGGTTCACATCACACATGCCGCGCAACAAGGCTGCACTGACCTGGCTGCCAAACAGTGTGGCCGTTGACTGCGGCCAGATGCGCTGCGCTGCCGCACGGACGCCCGCCAAGCCCTGCTGCACAGCCGCGGCCTCTTTCCGTGTCGGCACAGCCTGCAAGGCCAAAAAGTCTCACTTGCTCGACGGAGGGGTTGAATCTTCAACCCAAAGCGATGACATCTCGATGACAGTTCAGACCTGCGACACACCGCTTCCGACACCCCAGCTCTGCCGAATCAATGCTTTACCCTTGACACACTCTTGTGCCTTGTCTCATGAATTCAGAATACCTCTGAATGCGGAGGCATCACCTGTGCTGCAAAGCGGAGCAGCTCATGGTGCAGCTGCGACTTGGAGCCACCATTCTGGGCAGCGGCCGCCGCCTGCATGAGCGCCTCCCTCACAGTGGCGCTGTCGCCAGCGGCGCTGCTGCTGCTGGCTCCGCCGCCGCCGCCAGCAGGCAGAGGCTGCGCGACATCGCCTCGCGGGTGCCCACGTTGCTGAGGCGGCTGCTGCTGCCATGGCGGCTGCTGCAGATGCTGCTGCCACGGCAGCAGCGACGGCGGCTGCTGCTGCAGCGATGGCGAGTTCGCCGCCAGTCCAGAAAGCCGCCACGAGTGTGGAGGTGCGGGCCCTGGTGCCGTGTTCTGGAGGTATTCATGGGGTATTACCTCTGGGGGGCTCTGGCCCTGTGCCTGATGACGCATCCACTCTGGCGGCGCAGGCAGCGGTGGCGGCGTGATGGAGTTCTTCCGCGCATATGCTGACGCCAGGATGGCAGCTTCTGCGGCACTGCGCGGCCGGCCCTGGCTGCCTACAAGCGTCCCGGTGGTGCCAGAGGGCGACGGGGCGGCTCTACCGGCCGACTGCTGCTGGCCAGGCGCCCTGCCGCGCCTCTGAGCTGTTTGCGAGCCGGATTCGGCGGACCATGACGGTTTGCCAACGGGGCAGCCGGCCACAGCCTGCCGTGGGGCTGACAGCAGCTCGTCCTCGGCGAATTCGATGTTGCCGAACTCCAGCCTCGGTACGGCGCCCGGATCGAGGGACTGGCCGCTGTCACTGCCACTGCTGTGGTACCTCGCCATGCCGATTGTTCAGGTGTGCTCAGGAATCTTGACTCTATCAATCGATACCTGTACAGTTGGTTCCACCTCGTATCGCAAAAGCTCCTTGTGCAGGGCTTAGCCTACCCTGCTACCTTGCTACCTTGCTACCTGCTGAACTGAGTCGGTAGGTCTCTTGCAATGCCTGCTCTCACATGCAGCCAGGAGGCCCTGGATGCCTCTAGGTGCGCATTGGTGCAAGCGGCAAGAATGCAAAAGCGACTTTGGAATGGGTCTGCCTTGCTGGCAGGTTTCCCGCCAACCACAAAAATCCAAAGCCTGCGGCCACTGACAACCTGCGCAGTTATACCTTTGCTGGTGGAGGGCGCCGCACTACGCCCTTCCCCACTCCTGATCACAATGCAGTTGGTTGCCTCGCCCGACGTGCGGCCGATGAACAGCGTGCGCATCGGTCGCAGGGTTCTCGGCGCACGACCTTCCAGCAGAGACAGCGTCCTGAGCCGCGCGGCGCTGGGAGACAATCCGCCACCACACGACGCATCGCAGCTGGTGCAGACCGCCAGCCGCAACCGGCAGACATCAGCGCAGGCGCTGTCGATCGGCTTGCACGAGCACCAACTTGTCGAAGCGTTACCGGCGGTCCCTAGCGCTGCCAGCGCCGCACTCGACAGCGGCAGCCCCTCCGACGCCAGATTTCTTCGTGGACTGACCTATGCAGCCAACGCGGGCGTGTTAGCGGCTGCATGCGTGGCTGCCGCCTCCGGCAGCGGTGCACTCGATGGCGCTGCGGCGATCCAGGCAGCCGGCGGCTCGCTCCACGACGCGTACCTTGCCCTCCTGTCGGGTCACCCGATTGCTCTGAAGGTGAGGGGGTTTGCCGGCAGGCTTCTGTTCGCCAATCAACCCGTTCGCGAGCACCTGCTTCGCAACTCTCGGATCGTGCGGAGTCAGCCTTTCCCCAGCCCGTCGCTGCACGGCGAGGCACGGGGGTGCTGCACAGGTGGTACGTGTGGCACATGAAACACTTTGCGAGGCACTTGCAGCCGGTTGCAACCGTTATGATCGCGAGCCGGCACCCTGCGTGGCCCGACGAGAGCCTCGCACCCGGGCCCTTTGCACTATGGGTACCTGTAGCACAAGCCCTAGCGGCTCTCTCGCTCATCAGTAACGCTGCTCAGTAGCATCAACGTTGAGATCAGCGCGGTGCCTGGCCCAAGTGGGTTTTATTCAACACCAAATGGCAGCTTGCGGCTTGCCGGACCCACATGGTTGTCATTGACCCAGCTGCGCTTCAAGGCGTGTCGTGTATTGATCAGTGGCTCGTCATCTCTACAGGCCGCCATATCCGGTGTCGTGTTTGGGCTCGGGGACGTCACAGCGCAGGCGTATGAGGGCCGCGGCGTCAGCCAGGTCGACTGGCTGCGTACGGCCCGCTCCAGCCTGGTGGGCCTCATCGCAGGCCCGATCGGTCACGTCGTGTACAGCAGCGACGGCAGCCTGGTGGACATCACCATCGACCAGCTCCAGGCGAGCTCTTTGCACTGCATGAGGCGGCGCTCCCTTCCCACTGTCCCCCGACAGCGCAGGAGAGCGTAGCGCTTCAGCCTGGTTCCATTTCAGCAACGTTTGCACAGTTGAGACGCAAAGTGGCACGTGCTAACTCAGGTGACCGAATGTTTTCGCCATGGCAGGGCCTGGAGGACTGGCAGCGGCCGCTCGCTAAGATCGCGCTGGATCAGACAGCGTTTTCGCTCGCCTGGAACTCGCTATACTTCGGTTTGCTGGGCGCGATGCGGCTCGATTCCCCTGGCGCCATCGCCTCGGAGCTGTGGTCCTCAGGCTTCAGCCTCATGAAGGCCGGCTGGCGGCTTTGGCCGCTCGCGCACATCGTCACCTATGCCGCCGTGCCGCCCGAGCACAGGCACGTTGACTGCTGCTCCACTGCCCGCTTCATTCCCTTCTCATCAGTCAAGACCTATGCCAGCATGCTTGCGCTAGTGGCTGTTGGCTGGCTGCGCAGGCCAGGGTAAGTTTGATGTCCTGCCATCCCACCTGGCGCATGCCTGGGGTCTCGCCACTGCTGGGGTCGCTGAGCTCGATGTCGTTTCGTACTGCAGGCTGCTGTTCGTGGACATGGTGGAGCTGGCCTGGATCAGCGTGCTGATGGTCTGGAGCCAGCAGACGGCAGCCAACGAGGCAGAGCCAGAGCGCGCCTTGGCGGCGGCGGCGGCGGCTGCGTCAATGGATGACGAGCTAGCAGCTCAGCCGCAGTTCGCAATGGAGCGGTCTGTGTCGCAGGAGATGCGCGTTCTACTGGTGCGCTTCTGAATCTTCATGCTGGCAGTCGCGCGATCGTTCACACATACCTTTAACAGGGCTGTCTGACGCCAAAGCGTGAGCGGTCCCTGGCTTTCCTTCGGACTTGGGTCAAGACAGCGAGCTCAGAGGTTGAGTCAGGGACGGGAATATTGACAGGGAATCTCTTGATCGCAGATGGACAGCATGGACGGCGATGCTGCTGAGCAGGATGTCACCGCTTGGCAGCCTGAGCAGTCTGCCGCAGAGTCCACGCCCGGGCAAGTCTCATGAGCCTTAGTGCCGCAGCGTGCGGCTGTGGGAAGGGAGGGCTTGGAAGTGGGTCAAGCAGGGTGGTGACAAACATTCTTAGCGCGCGGTATTCGTGCGCCTGTGCCGAGGGGTGGGCAGCTTGTGAGCATGGTGGTGCGGGAAGCGCCAGGGCTGCTGCTGGGAGTGGGTGGGTTCGGGCGGGAAGGCATACTCGGCCTGCGCGGTGTTGTGTGCATTGGGCAAGCTTGTGTGGCGCCAGGAATGCTCCTTTCCGGGCCTTCTTGGTGCTTCGCCTTGCCCATATGTGCATCGTGTCCGCGGCCGCGCGGGAGGGTGCATATGAGTGAACAGTCCTTTTTTGGCTTTCTTGACGAAAGCTTCAGGTCCGTCTGACGTTTAAACTTGCTTTTGACAGCCCCGAAAATGCTTTTGTGTGAAATATGCTGTAAAGGCAAGGATCGGTTTCTCAACAATTCCACTCCAACACAATATTTCCATGCAAAATGGCAGCACGCAAAGCAACTGGAGGATTTGCGAGCTTGCCCCTCATGATGTTTGACTTTACAGGCGGATGAAGTTCAACAGCAACCTTCCCTCAGGACAGACTCGGTACACTATAACTGAACACACACACTCTTCCCAACGAAAACTCAGCATCCACCCTCGCCAACAACATTCTCATCTTTGCTGCAAAGTGTACAGATGGTTTCTGCGGTTTGGCACAGCAGTTCTGCTTGCCCTGACAGCGTCTTATCAACCGCAGTGTGATGGCTTGCTGCAGTGGCCCAGCAGGCAGCCTTCCAGTTCCGCCGGCGGCGTACAGACACGCATCCGTGGGAGCCGCTTACGCCGCCACCGGGCTGCCGACCACGCGCTTGACAGCGGCGATGACCTGCACATGCAACAGCAGCCGTGTCAGACGAAAGCCTGGAATCCAGTTGCCTGTCGATTTTCCGGAAGCATAAACTGCATTGGGCAAGTGGCACAGCCGCGTCGTTGTTATCCACGTGAGAAGCCTCCTGCAGTACGTCGGGTGTGGAGGAGGGGTTCCACCAGCTGGGACAACAACGAGGGAGCAAATGAATTCGCATTGGAACGATGTGGCGCACCTGCTCGGGCTGCACGATGGTGGCCGCCTCCAGCTCGTAGGCGTACGCTGTCGGCACATCCTGCGAGCTGAGCCGCACCACCTGCGGCGACCCCCAAGCTTCCTCCGTGTCATGCCGAGGCAGTGCAGACGAATGTGAGAGAGCAGACAGGCGTGAGGGTGCATGGGGCGCCGCACCAGCCGCAGCCAACCACGCCGCACGCCGTGGTGCCAGGCAGCGGTCCAGTGAGAGACTTTCGAGTGTGATCCAACCACGTCGTTCGCTGTGTTCTGTCGGACCTGCCGGCATCTGTTCCAGACGGCAATGTTCTCGCCTGATGGTCCAGGTCGTCGAAGCAGGACTCGTTGATGGTGGCGGACAGGGAGGCGCCGATGCCGCCAGTCTTCATGCACTCCTCCACGATGATGACGCGCTTGGTCTTCTTCACGCTGTTGGTGATAGCCTCCATGTCGAAGGGCTTCAGGCTGATCAGGTCAATGACCTGCACGCGGCGGCGGGGGAGGAGCCGTCAACAGGCACCGTCGCTGGACTGTATGTATGCAGCCCTGACCTGGTGGGTGTAGCGATGGAGCACAGGGAGTGCAACTGCGACGCAAAGAGTGCAATGGCGATGGCTCGACCGGCCTCTACCACCGGAGGCAAGACGCAGCCGAGCGTCTACTGCTGGTCGCCCAGCGAAATTGCGCAGCCGCAGCTGATCCAGGCGTGCAGCAGGAAGGCCCCCGCAACGACAGGAGCACGGCCCGCTGCCGCAGTCCGGGCTCTGCAATCGGCGGCCAGCGCAGACCGGTCTGCTTCATGCAGCCGGGCGCAGGCGGCCCCAGCAGTGACACCAGACAGTCACCCCTGGACAGTCACCCCGGTGATGCCTGCCGGGAGCAGGCAGGCATCCCCGCCACATTGCCGCTGCCGGGGTGGGCCGCAAGAGAACAGCCCACCTCGGGGTCGTAGCCCTCCTTCTCCAGCTGGCCGACGGCCTGCATGACGACGTAGCGCATGCGGCTGTAGCACAGTATGGTGACGTCGCCGCCTGATCGGACCATCTCTGCCTTCTCCAGCGGCTGGTAGTACCCCTCCTTTGTCTCGCCTGCGCCACGGTCGAAGAGTCCAGGAGCCGTGGCCGGCAAACCGAATGGTTGTCATGCGGAATCCTTATACTTCAGGACTTCAACTGCCTGATGGACCCCTCTTTCGTCTGTCCGCAACACAGGGGCAAGCAATCGTAATAATGAGGGTCCCGCATGGCCTGAGGGTCGTGACAATTGCCAGATCCCCAGCCCTGTGGCGGCCGTAGGCCACCCTTCTGCAGGTGCAATGCGGCGCGCCATCTCGGAGCTGCTCGGCTGTAGACGAGAACGCAATGCCGGCAGCAGCGTGTGGGCTGTCCGCTCAGTGTGCGGCGCGCCGTGAGGTGATGTAGGACCGTGTCAGCCCGCGCCACGCCCTCACCTTTCACGTTGTACAGCAGCACGTGCTCGAAAAATATGATGGGGTTGTCCGACCGGATGGCCGACTTGAGCAGCGCCTTGGCATTGGCGGCTGTGGAGCAGGCCACCAGCTGCACGCCCGGGATGGACTGGAAGTAGGACTCCAGCCGCTGGCTGTGCTCCGCGCCCAGCTGGCGGCCGACGCCGCCGGGGCCACGGATCACCATGGGCACCTGGCGCCCGCAGTTGTGTGTGCATGTCAGGGCTTGGGATTCAGATGCAGGAGGTTGGACCCCAGCTGCTTGCCGTGCTGCGCGCCTAGTTGCCGCCCCATGCCGCTGGGGTTGTGCACCACCATGGGCGCCTGTTGCTGGCTGCAGCCGCGTCAGCTTGATTTTACAGCTCACGAGCCTAGCGAGTGGCATACACGATTGCGTTGAAGACTTGCATACGCAAGACAATTTGGCCTCGGCTGGCATCAGCTTGCCGGCCAGCACTGAGTCGCGGCAGGGGCGGCAGCCAATTTGCCGGGCTCTTGCAGTATGACTGCCGCTGGCTGAGCTGCGCAATCAAGCTGCAGCCAAAACGCCCAGGCAGTGCACAGCATCGGGCCGACAGCGTTCTGGCCTGTGCACCCTGGGCAAATGCACAGGTGGTGCATCATCCCTCACGCTTGCCTGCCTTCCCATCGAGGTGTTCGTTTCCATTGGAATTGAAGGGCAAATTGAAGACTCGTTCAATTTTACGTGCATCAACATTGGGATTGAAACATATTCCGTTGTTAAACGGGCAAAACTTTGATGCAGCCTTCCAGCATCCCACCTTATACTGGCCGCCGGAGGTGTAGTGCAGCATGCCGGCGTTGTTGGAGATCTGGTTGTACGCCAGCAGCAAGAAGCCCATGTTCATGCCCTCCACGATCGGCCGCAGCCCCGTCATCGCCGCGCCGATGCCCATGCCCATGAAGCCATTCTCTGCACGACCGAAGGCTCAGTGCATCAGTGCGGGTTCTGATGCCGCATTGCTGCCGCAGGTTGCTGCAGGTGTGCTGGTCGTGGATGTGCAGGACGCACGAAGCTAGCGCACGACGAGAAATCAGTCGTGGAAACAGCCTCCACTATCACAAGTAGTGCACTCTCACCGCAGATGGGGGTGTCAAGCAGCCGCATCTCGCCATACTTTTTGTACAGGTCGTATGTGACCTTGTATGACCCGCCATAGTGGCCCACGTCCTCACCTGCGGTTTCAGATGCCATCGGTGTCATTCAGCCTGCTTCACGTGTCCAGAATGCGTCTATGCGGCGTGTACGAGAGCCAGCGGTGCAGGTTCAGGGCAAATTGGCGCACCCATGACGAGGACCGTCGGGTCGGCCTCCATCTCTTCATCCACCGCTTGTCTCAGAGATTCCCACATAGCCACCTCCTTTTTGGCAGCCGCAGAGGCAACTGCGAGCAGAGAATAATTTTGAGCCCTGCCGCAGCACAGAACAGAGCTAAGAGGCAGCGGTAAGATTTTGCACCCAGGGCGAGTGGCGCCGGCGGCCCTGCAAGCCCAATACAACCACAGCGACCTTGGAGCGTGAGCACCGACTCCTGACGTCTTGCTGACGAGAGACACTTGTGTAAGCGAGACTCAGTGAAGCAGTAAGGAATTGCCGGACTTGGGGTACAGGTCCGATCTGGGCAGCGATCTGTGTCAGTGACCCACCTGATCGGGCGCTGTGCGGCCTCTGGCTGGTCAGTAGACACGCTGCTGGGTGCCATGCCGCAGGTGCGGGGGCTGCTGGGCCAGCTGCTGGCCGGGAAGCGCGGGCAAGCGACGCATTTGCCAGGCACCGCGTATGGACTGCGCCAGCCATCATGACGCCCACTGCCCGCTGCCCCTGAGTTGGACGTTTATGTTGCGTCCAGTTACGGATCTGCTACGGCGCAATGGGCGACCACACACGTCGGACTGTGCGCATTCGTTGGTGCGTGGATGGCCGCTGTCGTGCCAGGATTCCCAAAGGCGACAACGATGGGAATCCCGATGATTCCGGAGTTTTCACCAAGCTTCACATGCAACAGGTGCAGTTTCTGACCAGACACTGCACAATATTGGCAGTAAATCCTACCAGCTTTCGTGCGGCACCCGCCCCAGCGTGGCTGATGCACCCTCATTTGCACGTGGATCGACATCCGTTCTGCCGCGAGGTACGCCACAAGTTGCTCGAGTCAGAAACTGCAGGCTAAGGAAAGTACCTTGAGACACCCAGACCATTGCTGCGTATCGTCGCCGCAGGAAATCCTTGCTCTGAAGAGCTGCCACGAGGAGCACCCTGTGGCAAAATTCTGGGGGGTCTGCAACGGCGCCAAGCTCGCCCTCGACGAGTGCTTTCGGGCCGAGAAAGTCGTCAAGCGGTGAGGCGTGTGCATGCATGCCTTGCGCATGTGTACAGCCCATTTTGTACTATGAGGCGCCGCAGCTTGCATGCTTGGTCCGCCGCTGGGTCATGCGTGCTGGTGCTGCTATGCAGGGACTTGAACCGTGCCAAGGCACGGGCAGAGCAGCAGCGCCTGCGCAAGCGACTGGAGGAGAGGTCGCGCCTTGCCGAGGCTGGCAGCAATTCAGAGTGGCGCTCTGGTTGATCAGAGCTCGCGCGAGCGGCAGCTCTGGCTAGGTTCTGGCGGAATAAAACCGACGTCATGCGCACGCCTTGCAGCGCGTCCGCGTCATGACCTCTGAGTGAGTGACCAAACGATCAGATAAGCAGTGTTGACATTTTTTTCATGTGTGGAGGTGGCTGCAATCTGACTGTGCTGCTCTTCGTCGGCCAATTCCGGGCTGGCGGCTGCTCCTGCTGCTGCGTTGTACTGTCGGCACAGTCGACATCAGTTTGCATGGGCTTTGTGGCATCGCGTCTCGCAGCGGCAACTTGAAGAATTCGCCGTGCGTCATGTCGGGCTGTCTCTGCAGGGCAACCGCGGCTCAGCGGCCGCATGTGCTGCTGGGCGTGACCGGCAGCGTGGCTGCCATCAAGGTGCCGGAGCTTGTGGCGAAGCTGCTGAAGTTTGCAGACGTGCAGGTGGTCGCCACGCCCTCCGCGCAGCACTTCTTCTCCAAGCAGCAATTGCCGCCCGAGTGCCGGCAATTGGGTGGGCGCCTGCGCCGGACCCTGCTCCCACTTTCCAGCATGTGGCTTCAGCCTGTGCACGAGCAGTCCTGATTCGTGTGTTGTACAGTGATCATGCACACCCCTGCTTGACAAGCCGATTGAATGGTCCCGATCGACCACTCACACAGCTTTGCCAGCGTGTGGTGCAGCGCAATCGCCTGACGGCGCGTCGCCAGCATGAAGCATGTGGCAAGAACATGGGTCAAGAGCCTGCCAAATGCACGTGGCACGCAGGCAACGAGGACGACTGGCGGCACTGGCGGCAAGTGGGCGATGAGGTGTTGCACATCGAGCTGCGGCGGTGGGCGGACGTTCTTGTCATTGCGCCGCTGTCCGCTAACAGCCTCGCCAAGCTGGCGGCCGGCCTGTGCGACAACCTGCTCACCTGCATCGTGCGTGCCTGGGACTTCCGCCGTCCGCTGCTGGTGCGCTGTTCTCCCATTTGCTGGGTCGGAGGGGCTCGCACATGGCAGGCTGTTCAGCCAGGGTAGTGGCGCACGCCGGTGCGCATGAACCTGCGCCAGCTGCATGTGACAGCACAGCACAGGTTCCATACAAACACTGCTCGACGTTCGCCATCTGTCACCCGTGCGTTCATTTCGCCGTGTAGGTGGCGCCGGCAATGAATACGTTAATGTGGGAGAGCCCGTTCACGGGGCAGCATCTGCAGACGCTGCAGTCGCTGGGCATCGTCAGCATCCCGCCAGTGGTCAAGCGGCTGGCATGCGGCGACGACGGCATGGGGGCGATGGCCAACGTTGAGCAAATTGCACAGGACGTTCGGACGTGTGTGGAGGGGTTTCAGGATCGACAGGTTGACTGGAGATAACCACTTGCAGCCATCTTTCAGATGGTTTCGCATCGCGCGGGGAACAAGGTTCTGCTTTCGGTATTCGAGCTGCCAAGATTCACGGGATGGAAGCAACATCAGGCTTGACAGCCGGCATTTGTTCAAATTCTGTACGCAAAGCGTCGCTCAGACACCCAGCCACACGCTGGGGCTGTAGGGGATACATGCGCAACACGGTTTACCGAGGACACATTTTGCGCCGCCCGATGTCGGTCTAGTAGGTACCTAATTCTGCCTGTGCTCTGCCCCGGTCCGCACTACTTTGATGTCACACGCCAAAAGTGCCACTCCTGTCCATCAGACGGTGATGGCCGTTGCCTCCACTGCCACCTCTGGTGCGGCCGCCGGAGTGTCCTTCGCCGCTGGCGGCTTCTCTTCTGCTGCCTTCTTGTCGCCTTTGGCGACCTTGCCCTTCAGGGTGCTGACCAGCCCCTTCTTTGCCACTGGCGCCTTCTCCTGGCGACAGACAGGAGGCACATTTGTTATTGTTGGGCGTAGAGGGCCCGTTAGCGGGTTGTGCGCGCGCATAGATGAGATCACCCTGCCACGAACGGAACCTGGTCGAGCAAAGCGTGTACGAAGGTGGGGAGATCAGACTTGCTGCACAGCTGCACACACCGACCTTGGCAGCTGTCTTGACGGGCGCTGCCTTCTTCTCGACCGCCGCCACCGCCTCTCCCTTGGCCTTGGCCGGCTCCGCCTGTGTGCAACATCGTGTCAGTTCATCTGCGTGGCTCTTGTATCATGCAGTGAACGTAAGGGTGTGCTGCCGCAGCCACGGCCAATGACTGTGCCTGGCCGTTCAAGGCACTGGAAGCGGTAGCTTCGTAGCAGTCCGATGATATGGAATATTATTGCCAGGCTCATCAGTTTGGCAATAATCATCAAGCAAGGCGCCGACCTTCTTTTCGACGGCAGGCTTCTTCTCTGTCGCGGCCCTCTTCTCCGCCGCAGGGTTCTTCTCGACCGCCGGGTTCTTGGCAGGGGCCATCTTGCTCTTCAGGGCGGTCACCTTGCCCACCACAGCGTCCATGGACCGCCGCATGACGCCCTTCTTGCCGGCGGCAGCTGCTGCGGGCTTGCCCTTTGCCGGAGCTGCCTTGCCATCCTGGTGTCAACACGCACGACGATGAATCATTGACCGAAAGACGGACCGATGCTGAAAGCGCATGCTGACGCCACAGCCTACAGGCCCACCACCAGATCGTTGCATGCCTGCCCTCAGTGCGCGCACACCATCTAATTTTTGAGCTTGTCTTCTGAGCAATCTTCAGCAAGACTGTTCACCATACTCTTGACGGCCGTCTTTTTCGATGGCACAGCTCCGGCAGCGAGTGCAGTCTCTGCTGGCGCCGCCGTCTCCGCCGCCGCCGCGAGTGTCGCCTCTGCTGCTGCCAGCTCCGATGTCACATCTGCCTGATCCAAGTGGAAGTTATTGCAGATTCAAACACGGGAGATCCACCTCAAACCTGAAGTCGAGATGGCATCAACAGCTGTGAACCGGGTGTTGCGGATGACTACAAGCAGCAAAGGTATGGCGATGGCAGGCAGGGAGCCATTGGCAGGTTGAAGCAGGCCAGTTTCAATGTGATTATGTTCGAACTATATTACTCTATATGGCTAACAGAGCCGTGCGAAGCCGTGACGCCTCTTGTCATAGTCACCTGCTGTGCTGTGGTGGCTGCCGGTATGTCGGCTGGGGCGTCCATTGTCTCCGAGGCGCTGCGAGTTCATCAAACAGTGAATTGTACCCAGCATAATTTACCCAATTCGCCCGCACGATGTACAGCGAAGACTAGTCGGACACGCAAGTTGGCCGCCTGCGCACGGTCGACCGAGACTTACCCGGGTGCGGCGCCGGATAGATTCGGAGTGCTCTCCTCGGCGAAATCCTGGAGCACAGAATAACTGAATTCACTCTCGTGTTCTGAAGCGATGGCATGCCTGCTTCAGTGCAAGCTCGTTAGGTCTGCGTCAGAGGCGGTGTGTGATATATGACACGAACCTTGCGCTCGACCTCAGCCTCGGAAACAGGAGCCACGATCTCGGCCATCGTGCGGTAAGGATGAGAAATAGCAACAGTTGATTAGCTGGTCGTATCTCGAAGTGCAAGTTTCGGCAAACGTTCGCCCGGACGAGGCGGCAATCCGCGCTCGCTGAAGGGCGCTATTTTCGCGCACCCGCCCTGTATCGAAGGCTGACGGTAAGGAAGGCGAGCCATTGCAGCATACTGCAAGAGCTAAGCACCAACGCTCATTTGCGACATCCCTGTCGGGTTCCCTGTCACACCTGGCCTATGCGCGAAGTTTGAGAATCACGCAAATCTGCATGTGCATTAAGCAGCAGCCGGAAGCAAGTTCTGGGAGGTCCCTGCGTCGTCAGCCCTTCCAGATGGCAGCAGTCTAAACCTGAATGCAGCTGTGAGCCATGCTGCAGCGGAAATCATTCGTGAAGAAGACTCGGAAGGGTCAAGTCCTCAAGGCATGCGCGCACGGCTGCATCATGTCCAGGCATGCTGACATCCATTCTTGGTCCCGGTACATTCTCGGACGCTCGGGACTCACTATCAAACGTTTTTGCAGGTTGTTCGGGAGCATTACCTCCGGGATGACATCTCCAGCGGCTCGCCGCTCGACCCAGAGTGCGACGCGGAGTCGGCCAAGCTGGCCCCGGACGCCAAGCAATACCTGGTCGTCGACACCAACGTCGTCCTGCAGCAGGTGCTGGCCAGCGCCGCTGTGCACCAGCTGCCGCCATCAAGTGGGGGAGTCATGCTGCGCAGTCGTGCCGGTGCCAATTTCATCTGCCCATGCAGTGGAAATGTGTTGCTGCGGGCTAGTCCGTCCAGTCGGCCAGCCTGTCGGGCTGCAGATGGACCTGCTGGAGAACGCCGCCCTGGAGGACGTCATCGTGCTGTCGGTGGTGCTGGAGGAGGTGAAGCACCGCAACGCGAGCGTGTACCAGCGCCTGCGCAAGCTGTGCGCGGACATGGGCCGCCGCTTCTTCGTGTTCGCCAACGAGAACCACAGGTGGGCGCCGGTGCCGAGCAACGAGCTTGCCGGCGATCTTGAGCGGCCTGCGAGGTGCGCGCCGCGCAGCCCAGGTGTGCCGAATCCATCGCTACGGACCTCACAGCCAGCCCTTCAGAGGTGAATCTCACACCCTGGCGCCTCACACCCATGTTGCGCTATGTTGTGGCGCACTGCAGGTTGACGGTTCATCAGTGCGGAGGCGGGGCAGCAGGCCTCACACCCATTCTTGCAGCACCACTTCTGCACTGGCCTCATATTGTGTGGCGCACTCCGCAGGGAGACGTTCATCAAGGCGGAGGCGGGCGAGTCGCCGAACGACCGCAACGACCGTGCCATCCGGGTGGCGGCAGCCTGGTATGCGCAGCGCATCCCGGGCATGCCCATCGTCATGCTGTCCAACGATGCGGACAACCGGCGCAAGGCGGCGGAGCTCGGCGTGACGGCCATGAGCGTGCAGGTGAGGGGCTGCTGCTTCACCAGGCCGAACTGCACTTGGCATGCAAAACATCGCCCTGATGCCCCAGGCCCGATCAGGAGGGACATGCAGGAGAGCAGGACGCAGCGGCTGCGGCTGCCTGGCAGAGCTGTTGGAGGTTCGCCGTGCAACGCTGCCGATCTGCTGCGCAGACGGAGTTTCTGAGGGACAAAATTCGTGGGCACTCACTGCTTCCTCACAGCTCTGATCTCACATTGCCAGTCTCGTAGTGTCTGATCTCGCAGTGCATCTGCCGCAGGCATACGTGCAGCAGCGGCCGGACGGCAACCAGCTGATGGACTTGGTGGCACAATCGGCGGCGGCAGAAGCAGCGGAAGCAGCAGAGGAACGCAGCGGCGGCGACGGCGGCGGCGGCGCCTCCTCTGGCCGTCCTGGCAAGCGCGCCCGCATCTACGCCGACCACCGGCCCATGTCGGAGGTCACTGCCGGCATCAAGGCTGGGCGCTTCCACCAGGTGCCGGCCGCACGTAAACTGCACGAAGAATAGCCATGCTCATCCTTCTGACGCAATGCGCAGAGGCGGGTGTCTGCCCGCTGGAGCTGTAGGAAGCCCCAGCGCCCTTCTGGCGCCAGAAAGGCGCGCATCGAGTATTGCACTCCAGAGCCGAGACGAATCCGGCAGACGCGGCGGAGGCGCATAAGGGGGCTCCTGCGAGTTGCTCCTGGTCAGCCGCTGCTCGCAGCACACCAAGCGCATGAAGGTGTGGTGCAGGGCGCGCTGCGCGTCAACCGGTACAACACCTACGAGGGCTGGGTGGCGTCGGAGAGCGTTGGCCAGGACATCTTGGTCGGCAGCCGCGTCGACATGAACCGCGCCTTTGACGGCGACGCCGTCGCAGTGGAGCTGCTGCCAGAGGACCAGTGGCGCTCACCCGCAGGTTCATTTGCTTCACTTTTCATTTAAATGTTTTGAGGGCGTCGTACTGGCTGAAGCTCTCAGCGTTGCTGCCCTTGCGGCCGGCAGCTGCTCCCTCTGCGCTGTGTGTGCAGTGGTCAGAGCGGGCTGCTCCGTTAGCAGGGATGAGACCAGCTCATGCGGTGCCTGCATCATGTGCAGCGCCGGAAAGCGCACCAGTCGGAATGCAGCTACTGCCGGCCAAGTCGGAACCTAGGCAAGAATGATGAACCCAGTGCTTCCTGCCGCGCAGAGCGGCTGCCGGCCAAGGGCAAGGACGGTGCAGACGCCGCAAAGGGGGACGAATTAGAGGAGGCGGGCGAGGAGAGCGGCCACATCGCAGAGGTGCAGAGTGCTCCTCGTGTTCCGTTTCCTCGAATGGCTGTCCATGCTCAAATGTGTGCCAGTGCCTGCAGCTGTGAGTGGACAGTCGCCCTGCTGATGCACGGCAGGATCACCCAGCGCAGCAGGGAACTTGTACATCTGAGCACGACCTCGTGGCTGGTTCAGCAGTCACCTCATATGCTGCAGAGGCAAGTCGTGAAAGTGCTCCACCGCGCCGTCATGCTGCAAGCCTGATCATGCTGCTGGCATGCCGAACAGGTGCTGCCAGAGGAGGGTGCGCAGTCGGTAGCCAGCGGCTCAGCCAAGCGGCCGACGGGGCGGGTCGTGGGAATCATCCGCCGCAACTGGCGCACCCGCGGCTATGCCGGCAGCATCCAGCCCGGCAAGCGCGGCGGCTTTTCCAACAGCGTGGCGCACGTGCTGTTCGTGCCTGTGGAGCGCAAGTTCCCGATGATCCGCCTGCAGACGCGGCAGGTGCGGGATCATTCTTGAGAATGCGGGACCACTAGTGAGAATGCCGCTCCCGCCTGTGCTCAGACGATGAGCTGTTGACCTGATGCCAAGGGTCGGAGGATGCGCTGTGAGTGGTTCGTGTCTCAACCGGGCAGATGCCATTTTGCTGCCCGCTGGCCTTGGCTGCTTCTAATCGCCTTTCACAGGTATGGCTGCGAAAAATGCAGATACCCTCTGCGAACTCCATGTGAAACCCAAAACCCTTGCTAAGCAGGGCCGCCTCTGGCTAGGTTGTGCTTCGCCATTGCCGGGATGCGGCATCGCCCACTGAGAGACAAGCGCATGTTGGTGGCGGTGGGCGCCTGCCGAAGCCCTCCTTGCTCACCATGTCCACGTGACGCTGTTGAGATGGGTTTTGGCGCTGAAGCGTCCTCTGCTCGGCTGCAGTATGACACGCTGAAGGACAAGCGCATCGTGGTGGCGGTGGACGCCTGGGAGACGGACTCCATGTACCCCACCGGGCACTACACCCGCACCCTGGGCAAAATCGGCGACCGGGAGACGGAGACAGAGGTGAGGACTGGTCCTTTTCAGAGCCTGCTGTGCTGGTCGTTTGAGGCTGCGTTCCAGCAGGCGGGCAGTAAACCCGCACCCTAGCGACCGGATACGAGATCCTCCTGTTCCTCCTGTTGCAATTTCTGCCTTTGTGGACATTTAGCGAGCACTACACCTTCCTGCATCCTGGGCGAAGTTTGCGACCGGGAGACGGATACCGAGGCGGGCGCTCTGGTTGGAGATCCTATGTTGAAAAGTTTGTGTATGTGCCTTTCTGCTCGTGTCGAGCTGCGTTCCGGGCGGAAGGCAGCAGGTTTTACCACACACCAAGTCCAATTTTGAGGCTTGCCCCGGTGCAGGTGCTGCTCCTGGAGCACGACATCAACACCAGCCCCTTCACGCCGGCGGTGCACGCCTGCGTGCCGCCGCTGCCATGGTCCGTCTCCCAGGCCGCCATCGACGAGCCCAACCGGTGTGCACATCTCTTCGAAGCCGGCGCTCGCACGCGCGTCCCGCATTCCGATCCCGAGGTCCCCTTCAGGAGTCATGGCTGCATCGTCAACCACGAGGTGTTCCCTGTGCACAAGCATGCACAGGAATGCTTGCCCACGACTGTACTGCGCGGCCCGCCCTGGGGCGCCTGTGCATGTGCAGCGTCGTCAACTCTTGATCCTGTCCACCTGCTCCTGATCATGCCCTGCTGCACCCCGCAGGGAGGACCTGCGGCACCTGTGCGTGTGCAGCGTGGACCCGCCCGGCTGCAAGGACATCGACGACGCGCTGCACGTGCGGCGCCTGCCCAACGGCAACCGGGAGGTGGGCGTCCACATCGCCGACGTCACCAACTTCCTGCATCCGGGGACCGCCATGGACGCGGAGGCCGCCTCCCGGTGCGCGCTCTTTTGTGGATTCCCCCCATGCGGACCTGCCCCTGCACAGGCCGTCCCGCAGCACGACAGCCTCAGCACGGCCCTGCCTTGCAGCGCCGTTGCCACAATCCTGGACTTCGCCATGCGTCCCAGCTTGCATGAGGAGGCACTCACTGGAGTGATGGCGCTCGCCTGCTGCACAGTGCGCCTGCCGATGCACCAGCACTTGGCGTGCTTGGCACGCGTGCTGCAGAGGCGCGTCAGCATGCCGCTCGCCCCTCTGTGCGCAGCACCGCCTGCTGTGCCGTGTCCGCCTGCAGGGCCACAACCTGCCAGCTGGCCTGCAGATCCGAGGCAGCCGTTGGTCACCGTACAACAGACACACGCCGGCGGGCCTATCAGCATGCCGACCTCACATGTTGTCTCTCCTGCCTTGCTGCGTGCACAGGGGCACCACCTGCTACCTGGTGCAGAAGCGCATCGACATGCTGCCCAAGCCGCTGACGGAGGACATCTGCAGCCTGCGCTCCGGGGTGGAGCGCCTCGCCTTTTCGGTGCTGTGGGAGATGACGGACGCCGCCGAAATCGTGGCCGTCAGGTGGGGCCCCTCTGGAAAATGTGGACATTAGGGTAGCCGCTTGATTGTGGCAGATGACTGATGCCGCTGACATCGTGGCCGTCAGGTACGGCCCCTCTGGAACAGGTTCAAATTGGGATTGCCGCTTGAAACCGAGGCAGATGGCTGTCGCCGCCGACATCATGGCGTAGAGTGCATTTCATGGGATTTGAGGCGTTTTCGCCGACACCGAGAGCTGCTTTGAGTGAGGAGATGACGGATGACGTCGGGCTCGTGGCCCTCAGGTGCCGCCGCTGGATGTGGTAGCCGCCAACCGCAACGCCGGATTGTCTATGCTGAACCCCCTCCTTTGCCAGGCGCATGTGGTTCGCACGATGGGTCTCAGCGCGATCATGATGCGAGCCATTGCCGAGCAAGTCCGCAGGAGTGCGGGCCGCCGTCGACAAAACTGTGTAGGCAGACTTATGCGGCAGCACTGTGCCGCAGCACGGCTGAGGTTCCCTGCTTTGGCTGACAGATTCACGAAGAGCGTCATCCGCAGCCGGGCGGCGCTGACCTACGCAGAGGCGCAGACGCGCATTGACGACAGTCGCCTGCACGACGAGGTCTGCGCCTTTGCACTGCCCAGCTCGTTTCCACGTGGACCGCGTTTGGCAAGAGCAGGGAAAGGAGCGACAGCTGTCCATCCGACATCGGGAATGCCATCGGAACGGAAGGAGAAGGAGCGGCAAGAGCAGAACATCAGATGCTGCAGAACACATCGCCGCCACCTGCGCAAGCTGTGCACAGCAGTCAGCACAGCAAGCGGGCCTTCATTGCCGTGCCTGCACGATGGCATGGTTGCCGCTCGGGCGGCGCAGACCCAGCCTTCCTCTCAGAACCTTGGTCGCCAACGGCACGTGCACAAGCAGCGCAGGGTATCGCCATCGGTTTTGAATTTCTGGTGTAGGAAAGTTTCCCTTGGAAACGAGAGGTTTCATGTCCGCAGGTGTCCGAGGGGCTGCGGGCGCTCAATGCAGTAGCACGCGTGCTGCGCAAGCGGCGACAGGAGCAGGGCGCGCTCAGCCTGGCCAGCCCGGAAGTGCGCTTCGAGATCGACACCGAGACGCACGACCCGCTCGACGTCGGCGTCTACCAGGTCCCGCCACTGCCGCCGACCCTTCTGTTGCAATCTTCCTTCCGCAACCCTTCGCTGCATCGGCTTGGGGTGCCGACCGAGATCAGGCTGAATGCTTCAAGACAGGGCTGCTGTCGGGGACTGGCACTCAGGCCGTTGTCGAACCTGCGCAACTTGTGTGCTCTGATGCTATGCAATCCTGTTTCGACCCTGGACGTGTTTCCCATTGGCAAGTCAGCAGGTCCCAGACTTTTCCTGCCCTTTCTGGTGTCCCTCCTGCCGGACTCCTGATAGCCCCGCCGCCGGCTGTGCGTCCCCAGGTGCGGGAGGCCAACCAGATGGTGGAGGAGATGATGCTGCTGGCCAACATCAGCGTTGCGGGCGCCATCCTGGCGGCCTACCCCGCCTGCGCGCTGCTGCGGCGGCACCCGACGCCGCCGCCGCGCCAGTTCGAGCCGCTGCTGGCCGCCGCCGCCGCCGCCGGCTTCTCCCTGGACGTCTCCACCTCGCGGGTGCGCTCACGTTCCTGCTGCAAGGCTCCCTGTTGACAACCTGGCGCTCCGGTTTCTGTCGCGCATTGTTGTTGCTGATTGATGGACCCAATGTACGCTGTGCGCCTCGACAACTGCATGAAAAAGGAAAAGGAAATGTCCGCAGCTTGCACGGTTTCCGCTGGCTCGTTCTGTCTGCACTGTCGCAATTGAAGGGCATCCTCGACAGGGCAGTCGCAGCGGCACTGCAGCAGATCCCTGCTCGGCATGCGTCCCACCCGTCGACCCGCCCATCATTTCATTTGGTGCCGCAGACGCTGGCGCAGTCGCTGGATGAGGCGCAGCGGGCTTCGGACCCCTACTTCAACAAGCTGGTGCGCACCTCACTCTGCGCGCTGTGGTTGTGTCCCGTTGCAGCAGCGGGGACCCACAGCGGCAGCGACACGAGGCCAGCCTGCACCCACTACCCGTTTGTTGCGGATCGAATCCACGGCAGCAGTGTCTGGGCGCACCCTCAGACGGCTCGCCGCTGCCCTGCCAGCGATGCGCTGTGCGCACGCCCCTCCTCAGCAACCTTCGAGCCACAGCATGTCAACTCATACCATACCAAACAAGTGGCAGCCCGTCTCGGACCCATGACTGAGGGGCCTGCGTGTGTGTGCCCCCCGCACAGGTGCGCATCATGGCTACGCGGTGCATGACGCAGGCGGTGTACGTGGGGTCGGGCGAGGTGGCGGCCCCAGAGTACCACCACTACGGCCTTGCTGCGCCGCTGTACACCCACTTCACCTCCCCCATCCGCCGGTGCGGGCCCCACATCGGTCCCCGCACGCTCAACCCGGAACGGGTCCGGCCCGGAGGGGAAAAGCTGCCCTTTGCTGCCTGCTCGAGCGCTTCACGTGCCCCGTCCGGCCGCACGTGGGGCCCCGCTCTGACCGCATGATGTTGTCCGCTGCACGTGCCCTTCTGGCGGCCCTCCGCTGACCCCGCGTGTCGCTGCTGACGCTTTCACTGATGGTCTGCGCCGCAATTTGGTGCTGTGTGCCTGTCCGATGCCGCGGTGCCCCCGCCTGTGCTGCACCGTGCAGGGCCGTCAGACGGTTGACAGGTTCGGCGCTGATGCGGCACTACCTGGCGCTTGCGCGCAGTGTCCGTGCGCCCGTATCCCCAGCTTTGCAGCACCACTGCGCCGCAGAGATGTGAGGGCGTGAGATGGCTTGGTGTGGCGTTGTTGCGCGCAGGTATGCGGATGTGGTGGTGCACCGTCTGCTGTCCGCATCACTGGGCCTCATCCAGCTGCCAGCACAGGTACTCTCATTCTCTCCATACGCTTCCAACTTCTCCTCCTTCATGCATTGTAGCAAAGCCCCAGGGTATGCACCTATCCTGTTGACCTTTGGCACTTCCACAGGCCCAAGCTCTATCCCAGCCGACCCTTGGCACTGCAACAATCTCGGGCAGCATGGCACCAATGGTGCATATTCCCAGCCTGACAGCGTGTCAAGTGGCAGGACGCGGCACGAACCAACCAATGATGTTTCCTGACCCGAATCGTCAATGCAAGACCCAAGAAACGTAGATTGGTGTGTTGCCATCACCGCGCTGGCAGGTGCAGGACCGGAGGGCGCTGCGGGACTGACGGCCAACCTGAACGAACCGCAAGCAAAGTAAGCCGAATGATTGACCTGGTTCTGCTCTCCCACAGGCGCAGGACCGGGCTGCGCTGCGGGACCTGACAGCCAACCTGAACGATCGGCATCGCAACGCCCAGTTCGCAGGCCGCGCCTCCGTGGAGCTGCACACCCTCATCTTCTTCCGCACGCGCGCCATCGCCGCCGACGCCCGCATCGTCAAGGCGCGCTGCCGCTCTCAGCCCCCGCTTTCCCTGTCGAGGCGTCCCTGTCGAGGCGTCCCCCCTGTGCAGCCGTCGCAAACTGCAGCCAAGCCGCCGTTGCCAGCTGCAGGTTCCCACAACATTCCACATCAGCTCACCAAGAGCCAACCCGGATTTGTCAACCTGACTGGGCCTCGGCGCCATGCCATGTTTTCGTAGGATTTCACGCATTGTTCACCCACAATCACTACCCCTCGCAGGTGCGTGCCAACGGCTTCATCGTGTTCGTGCCCAAGTACGGCATCGAGGGCCCGGTGTACCTGGTGGAAAAGGACGCCGATGCAGAGGCGGCCTGGACCATGGACGAGGCCAAGCAGACGGTGGCCGCGGCCGACGGCGGCGCCAAGTGAGTGTTTGCTACGTTTGACTCTGCAAGCCGAGTCAACCGCCAGGCTTTCGAGGATTTCGAGGCGTTGCAAGGGTCTTGAACGTCTGGGATCAGGGCAGGTGTGCAATGCGTGGAGGCCAAGAGACAAGCTGGCAGGCGATTGTCTGGTTCGGCTGCTTTATCAGCCTGCGATGATCTGGCCGCTGGGAAAGGATGGCATCCTGTTCTCAATAAACTCTGGTCGCGCAGGTACACGGTGTTCGACAAAGTGGCAGTCAATATCGTGGTGGAGGAGTCGCAGCACGGCCGCCGCTCGCTGGTGCTCACGCTCACGTCACGAGACCAGCTGCCCGAGGCGGAGCTGGTGTCCTGACTGATCTAGGATCAGCGTGGCTCATGCAGCCGAGAGGCGCATTGGAGGACAGCTCAGAGCCAGCGCATGCGCCGGAACACTCCCCAGAGGCGGCACACACAAGCCTGTGCTTGGTCTGATCGATGGACTTGATATGCTAGTTGTTGGGTCGGGAAGAGGAGCGGGGGGGGGATACATAGGAACTGCTAGCGGTTGCGGCGGGCACTGTGCTGGAGTCTCAGGTGTCAGAATGTTGTATTTGAAAGTAGGTGCGCTCTCTGTGTGACAAGCGCCTCTTGAGGTCAAACAACGCTTCGTCTGCCTGCTTTCGAAGACATCTCCTCTGGGAGTTGAAACCGGCTAACCCCACAGCTCTAGAGACATCCCAACTGGGGGACGAGGATGATCTAGGTCTAGGTAGACGCTGTGCCATCCCAAAGTACAACAGCTGATAATGGGACACCTCAGCTGATCAAACCTTTTGCTCAATTAGGTGGCACATGGGTAGGTACATGTGGATGCTGCGCTTGCCGCATGGGTAGCGTCAGGTCGCCGACCAGGTCCAGGGGTACACCCTGTCGGCGGACTGCGGCCGGGCGCCGGAGGCGGGCCGATGCGGCTGCTGTGCAGCAGTGTCCTCCTGCGTCCAGAACGGCGCTGGCGAGGCCCGCTTGGCGGCCGACACAGCGGCGGAAGCCTGCACAACAGGGACACGGACGGCTTCGTGAGCAGGACGAGTTCAACCTGCGTTTGCCCTTGAAGACGACAGGCTGGTAGGGCAAGCAGCCAGTGCATCATGACAGAGGGGTGCTTGTGCGCTTCGCCGGGCGCGCACACCTACTCAGGATGCCCATGCATTGCGCGAGCTCAGAGTGACCTTCAAGGGCTTTGTTTTGCAATGCCAACCCCGAGCAAGCACCTGCTGCGCCGGCGTGCGGCCGGCCACCGTCAGGTCGCGCTCCGTGTGTGTTGAGTACGGCGCCGTCACGGCGGGAGCAGCTGCGCCGCCGCGTGGCCTCGCCTGCGTCTGCACCAGCTTCTGCTCAAGCGCGAAAGCCTTGCATGCCACGAATTGTGCACGGCAAGTCCTGGGACATAGGGCATCTGAGCTCGCAGGGACCTTTCGCAACCTGGGGATCGCAGTGAGGATGCCGCGCTACTCTGTTCCGGTCCGCAACTGCATTGACAGCATCCGCCAGGCATGCAAGTGCTTCAAAATGTCTGGCGCTCACCGCGGCGACCTGCTCGTCCCAGGAGTAGGGCGCCGGCCTGGGGGCCGCCGGCRKGYTGCYGCTGCTGCTGCTGCCGCCGCCGCGCGGCCGGTGCTCCGGGGGCACCCACTTGGAGCTTGACGCACCGCGGTTCCAGTACGAGTCCTGCGGCAACAATGGCCACCTCGAATGAGCGTTCCGCCCCAATGCCGGGCTGCAGCTGCGCGCCTGTGAGGTGCTGCTGCCAGCAGAGCAGCGCTACAATGGCCCTTGGCGCGCGGCCCGCGAGCCTCAGATCACCAGCACCGGCAGTGGCGAGCTCCGACTGCATCATCAGCTCGAAAAGGCGGAAACCTGTCCTGCAAACGAGGCCCACCTCGGCCTGCAGGCCGCGCAGGGAGGCGGCCCGCTCCTGCTCCTGCAGCTGCTGCTCCCGCGCGCTGCGAGCCGCACTGGCATGCCGGTTTTGCTCCTGCGCCGCCGCGTTTGCGCGCTGCCTGGCCGCCGCCTGCGGGTTTGCATCGTGTGGATCCTGTCAGTGGGGCTCTGCGCTTCTTGTGGCCCCAGGGTCGACGCTGGACACAGCAATTGTCTGGCGAGGTGTTGATAGATTTTTTCACACCCAGGCATTTTCTGGCCGTTAGCCATGAGGTCCTTCCATGAGACCTGTCTGCCGTGGAGACGCGGGGTGCAGCACAGCGCCGCTCAGGCTTAGGTGATGACGTGGGCGACGAAGCTTGGGGAATGCTTGTGCGGGAGGCTGAAGTGTGAAGCCTGTGCGGGCGGCTTTTCACCTCCTCCTGTGGGGACAGCTGCTGCGTGGTGGCCGCCCAGGGGCGGGCGCGGTCCTGCGGCACTGGCGCTGTATGGTTGTCGGGGAAGCACTGTCGCTCCTGCAGCGCCCGCTGCTGCCGCTCCGCCCGCTGCGCCGCCAGCTGCTGCTCCAGCGCGCTCGACATCTCCTGCCTGCGCGCAGGAGGTTCAAGCTGCGTGAGAAGACCAGTGGAGGAGCCGAGCTATGCGGCTGCTTGTGGGTGAGGCGCAGCAGAGCTGCGCGCACCAGCGCGGCCCGCACTATCTCCTGAGCAGCCCCAAAACGTGATGGGAATGGTTTATGAAGGGGAGAGGGGTGGGGGGGGGGGGGGGATACTCACTGCATGGCCTGGCGCTCTTCGGGCGCGGCGTAAAAGGCCTTGCGCATGCGCTCCTGCGTGTCTGTCTGCCATGTCGCGTGGCTCTTGATCCTCGCCTGCGACAGCTTGAAAAGTAGCGTTTCACAGTCCTGTGGCAAATGCTTTGTGTTGTGCACTGACGGCAGCGTAGTACACGGGCGAGTATGCAGCCGTGCCTCTCACCTGCTCCTTCTCGTATTCTTTCTCACAATTTTCTACATTGGCCATGTTGCCAGTCGGCCGCAGCGGCCGCTTCAGGATGCTGGGCCTGTGGTTGACGATCATGGCGCCTGCGCGCACCATGTTTGAATACTAAGAGAGTCTTCTGTTGGGCAGTTTGCTTGCCGGATCAGTGTTTTACGGACCAAAATGTGTGATACTTGGGTTCTTGGCACAAACGCGGCAGAGGAATGCTCAGGACAGCTTCGCATCTGACACACCCTGTGGCTGGAATTCCGGCTCTGCTTAACACCTCCCGGTACCGCTATTACGTGCCTGCTACGTGCTTGATGGGGCGTTCAAGACTGCTCAAACCGTCAGACGCTCAAGCAGGCCGACTTCCACATCTCCGTCACCTGGCGCTCCAGCATTCGTAGTGTTGACCTTATCAGGGTTTATGGCGCACACACGTGCACCAAGACCTCCAGTTGGCCGTTCACGCGTTCAGGCACAAGGGCGACTCGCAGACGCTGCATGTGGACTTACGGCCATTTTGGTGAGGCTGGGCGAAGTCTGCACGCACCTGCTTGGGCTGCTGGACCTGAGGTCATCTGTAGCGTCTGACCTCCTTACAGCCTCAGTCTGAGCGCAAAGTCACGTGCGCTGTGCAGCTTCTGTCTCAAGCCGCAAGGTGTGCCTGCACTTGCACAGCGCGTACATCAACATCACGTGCATGATCATGGTCAAGTTGGCCTGGAACCCTACAACTTGCTTGCTCGCTCCCGCCGAGTGCCCAGGCATGTGTAGGGCTCTAAATCCACCTTTGATGGATCCTAGGTCTGGCACAGATTACCCTTCCCGACGCACAGCACCCACCCGGCGCTGGTGAGGGCTGCTGAGCCACGGGCAGTGGCCGGAGGCATGGCGACCTCAAGGATCCAGGCCTTCATCAACCACCCCGCCGGCCCAAAGACTATCCACTTTTGGGCGCCCACCTTCAAGTGGGCCATTAGCATCGCGAACCTCGCAGACCTGCAGCGGCCGCCCGAGAACGTGTCCTACCCGCAGCAGATTGCCGTCACGGCGACAGGCGTCATCTGGTCGCGCTTTAGCACCCAGATCACGCCGGTACGTGCGGTCGGCATTTACACCTCAATATAGCGGCCCTGCCTTGTTTCGCACTCATACTCACTGCGCTTGAGTTGCCGCGTGCAGCGGGGTGATTATTCAACATGCATCTGCATGTACTGATTGGTTATAGTGGAGCATGACGATCAACGTTGTTGCCGCAACATGCAGGTCAACTACAACCTACTCGCGGTGAACGTTGCGATGGCGATCACTGGCATCGCACAGCTGACGCGGAAAATCCGGCACGACTACGGGCAGGACACCAGCGGGGTGCAGGACCTCCAGATCAGCAAGGACGCCTAAAGGTCGCATCCTGTCTGGTCGTGCCAGCAGAGCCTGTGCGGGGGCGGCATGCTCTGCGGTCAGTGCGACGCGCTAGCGCTTATCAGCCAGATGTATACAGAGATCACCTCGAGGTAGGTTACAGCTGCGTGTACACTGGTCACAGTGTACGCCGCAACGATGCCGCATGGACAGTGCGGCGGGTAGAGAGAGAGTGGTCGGCAAGGCCCAGTACGCAATTACCCTGGCGACCAGGGGCTGGGAATTGTGGGCTGCAGAATACGTGTCGGCAGCTGCACCGATTCATTGGCCGCCAATGCAGGGGCTGCCGTAATGCGAAACAGCGAAATCCATGTTGGTTTCATTGCCGACTTGGACATGTAGAACACTTGATGAAGTTCAGAGAGAGGACGGCCCCACAGACGAATACAGGCTAATCGACAACCAATACCAATGCCCCTACGCATAAATGTGCTCAAATGAGCGCGGTTTGAGCCTCAGATGTCTGAAGCGTGTTCTGGTGCCCAGCACTCGCTGTCGTGTTGCCACTGGACAGGGACCTACATCCATGCGAACACTGACGCTGCGGCCGCCAGTGGGCGTCCGCAGGCAGGCCCTGCCTCAGCGCTGATCACCCGCTCTGGATGTCATGTCCGCCTGTAGACTGTCATGCAGTTGTCGAGAACCTTCTGTGACCCTGTTGGGCATCCCTTGTTGGCCCCTCCAATCTCTTCCCACCAACCTCGGTAACCTCACTTGTGCCAGACCACCTTGTCAGCAATGGCGCCACGCTTGGCTCTGTAGGCGCCCGCCGCATCAGAGCGGCCCAGGAAGAAACAGCCCATGCAGATCGTGTCGTCCTGTGGCTGCCAGCCCAGCGACGCCTTGAAATCGTCAGACCGGCGCACCTCCTCTGCCGGCCAGCTGGACCAGTACCCTGCGGAGCGCATGTCACAGGCGCACCTTTGCAATGTACTTGACGATGTGAAAGGCAATCATTGAATCAATAGAAACAATAAGCACGGCCTGCCCACCAGATAAACATGCTAATGCTAGTGTGCCGAGTCATGAGCCAAGTGGGGCGCTGCGCTGCTGGGAGCAGAAGCACATTTGGTGTTTCCCTGTGGACCATGCTGCCAGAGCTCACTGGGGGAGGAGCAGGGAGGCAGTGTGGGTGGACGCACCAGCCAGGCCGAGCGCTGTCGCCATGATGTGCAGGTTCTGCACCGCCGTCGATACCGCCGCCATGTCCTCCCACTCTGGCATCAGCTTGCCATTGGCGTTGGGCGCCCGCCTGCAGCCTGTCGTGCAGCATGCAACATCAACGTGCGGCAACGCATGTCCGGACAGGGTTATTCAGACAGAATGTAGTCAGGTCGCACGGACCAGTGACGCCAGCAGCAAGCTGTAGTCAAAATTAGCAACATCCAGCCACAGGCGCGCCACAGGATGATATCTAGCAGCCTTACCGAGCACGATCATGTGCGACAGATTCGGCAGCAACGACCTGGTCCAGTTGCCCGTCTTGGCGCGGAGCTTCTCAACTTCCTTGCTCCCAGGCGGCAGCAGCTTCTCCCCAAGCTGCACGCAACAGCACGACAGCTTATGGATCGAGCCTGCAGGTGCGCGCCACGCAAGCGATGAACAAACATGCTTTTGCAGTGTCGCACTGCTCCTCCAACAAGCTGAGCCATGCATGGCGCCTTGCACCTCCAGGACACGCGCAAACGCCTTCAGCTGCGCCTCGCGGGACGCCAGCACGGCAAAGCGCCAGGGCTCCGTCTTGCCGTGCGTTGGCGCCCAGTTAGCGGCTTCCAGCAGTTGCTCCACTTCCTCTTGTGAGACTGATTGGCCATTCATGTCCTATGGGGACACGTGCGCCAGCATCTGACATCGTTCAACCAGCATGTGCAGGGCGTCGCGATGACTTGTACATCAGATCGGGTGTTTCGAAACAATAGATTGAAGAATGAAATGAAGTCGCGGCAGCCTCCCACCTTCGGGAAGATGGAGCGGCGGCGCCTAATAATGGTAGCTGCCTGCTCAGGAGATGGAAGCTGCGGCGCCTGCGAAATGTTGTCTGCGCTAGATCTGCCGTGCGCTTGGCGCTGACCACGAGCCTGGAGCAGGCTCAAGAG
Source organism: Deuterostichococcus epilithicus (assembly GCA_033439295.1). Taxonomy (NCBI): domain Eukaryota; kingdom Viridiplantae; phylum Chlorophyta; class Trebouxiophyceae; order Prasiolales; family Stichococcaceae; genus Deuterostichococcus; species Deuterostichococcus epilithicus. Next base: position 1,931,753 of record JAVTLE010000007.1, read on the forward strand.
AGCCACCATGACGCCCGCTGCGACAGCGCACAGCGCCGAGCTGTGGAGCACCTCTGACCACATGCCGCTGCCGAAAGTGATTCGAGCGACTCAGCGCAAAAGGTGAACAGAACTGCCGAGCAAACTTGTTGGAATGAATGCAGTGCGGTGCACGACACACACTGTCGGACGATGGCGCGCCCGAAAGTTTCGCAGCGACGAGCTGTGAGTTTTGGCGAGGAAGAGATCGGAAGTCTGAACGCCGTGTAGAGCACCAATAAGGTGCTCATATGAGTCCGCATGCGCTGCGCGCATGCTGTGAATGACAGCAGCGATCCAGGTGGCGCAAACTAGGCGCGATTAGCTGCCATTCACCCACTAAGGACAGATAGGCGTGGACAAGCCTTTTTGCAAGTCGGTTTCGACGCCTTCGCTGCAAGTGCAACCTCGCGAGGCCTGATCGCTTCAAGCTCTGAAGCGCGCCACTGCAGACAGCCACAGATTGATCTCAGCGAGTCAGTCGATATTTGTGCACCGAGCTACATCCAGCAAACGCTGTGCAGCGGCCATTGCGTCAACAAACTACGTGATCAGGCTGCGTTTCAAAGACTGCCAACCGTCGCAAAGCCGTGCCACCGTCGCTGCTGCCACGCCTTGGTGACCACGTAGACCATGCAGTCTGCAATGCTGGGCCTGCAGAGGCTTGCGCCACCAGCCCCTGGTCAGGATCAGCGCAGAGCCCTCAGGGTTTCGGTCTCGCACCCCCAGCGGCAGGTGCACTCTGGCGCCGGCTCATGTGCATGGATTTCGAGAACGCCATCGGCTGCGGCATGTGCGGGATCATCGTGTATGCACCCTAAGCCACAGCCTCATATGGGGTGTGCATTCGGGTTTGCAGGTCTCGGCGACCCGCCACTCAGCTGCATCGACACGGCGATCTGCTGCCCAGAGGCGCGGTGCCGTGTGCACAGCCACTGCGGACGCTTCAGCTGGCGCAGAGACAATGATGGAGGTGCTGCGTGCTTGAGAAGATTAATGACGGCGTACGCATCTGCCACATGACCTCTCTGGACTGCTCGTTTGCATTGCTGATGCTGCCAGGGGATGAAGCACGCTGTTGTTGTCCTGCAGCGGCCGAAGCTGGTCACAGACCAATGGCAGAGAATCCTGGATATTGAAGCCGCTGGGGAGGTGGTTGACTGCACCATCGAGGTGGTAAACAGGGGCGGCGTCATTGTCACTGTGGAAGGCATTCCAGGTGAGACAGCAAAGAATTTCGCCAGGTTGCAGGCGAAGCTACTGATGACATGCAAGCGCAGAGGTGCTGAATGAACAGTATATCTTTGACCTTTGACAGTGCCCTTTCCGTACATGGTTGTGGCGCCACATGCTTGCAAGCGCTGTGTGTACAGATGGTGTCATCTGCGCCGCAGGGTTCATCCCCTTCTCGCGGCTGGACCCAGCACGCTTGGAGGCAGCAGGCATGCAGGCGTCTGTCGACGACAGCCGGGCGGACCTGTCCCTGGATGAGACCAAGCGCAACTCCATGATCGGGCAGCCTGTCAAAGCCAAGGTCCTTCAGGCGAGCTATGCGCATGGGCATTGCGGCTGCAATCCTGTTCCCGTGCTGTTTCTGCGCCCGTCAGTTTTCTCCTCACCTTGGGGAGGCTGCATCTCAAACAGCACCAGGGTGGATTCCAAGTGTGACAGAAATCAATAAGATGTCTGACTGAACATTGGGACTCGGCAAGATGGCACACCCCAAGGGCATGCATCAACCATGCTTCCAGCCAGGCGCAGCTGAGTACGTCGAAAGCAGCTCCAGTGCGCAGCCTGACGCGTCAGTCTGCCAGCTCACCGCTCGTGTGGCGGCCGCAGGTGAATGTTCCCGGGCGGCAGCTGATCCTCAGCGAGCGGGCAGCGTACATGGCGGACTTTTCGAAGACGCTGAACAAGGGCGACGTGGTGGAGGGCGTGGTGTGCAAGCTCGCCGACTTTGGCGCGTTCGTCAGCATGAGGGGCGCGGACGGCGCCCTGCACGGCTCCGAGGTGCGGTGGCTCGCCCCGCATGGTGTGGTCAGGGTTTATTTGTCGCACACACCGGGCCCGAGGGTTTAAGGGTTTACCTTAACACCAGTGACTCGCCCAACGGTAACCAACCACAGTCGGCGGCACGCACACCAGTCGCTGCATGCTCTCGGGCCCAAGGCAAGCGGCCAGAGCAGTCGACGGCGCGCTCGCTGCACATGCTCCGTTGCGCAGGCCTGGCTGCGGTCGTGATGGCCCTGGTTGTGACGCCTGTCGCCCTGGAAATTGGCCTGGCACATGAAGCCTCACCGCTGCCTGATTCCCATGCACCTCCCGCAGGCGCTCATCCACAAGAGCGAGCTGTCGTGGGACCGGGTGATGCGACCGGAGCAGGTGGTGCAGCCGGGCGACGTCGTGCGCTGCAAGGTCCTGGCCGTCAACCACGACAAAGCCCGCGTCAACCTTTCGCTCAAGCGCATGTCGGTGCGCCAGCCCCTCCGCCTGCTGCTGTCTTGCTGCACATGCCTACGCGTCACTGCTGCTGTCACAGCCACAGACACTTCACAGCTGTGGACTGGGCCTGACAGCAGTCCCAGCTGCAGCGCTCGTGGGCTTGAGGATCCACAGCTTTGAGAGAGCTGCGGGCAGCCCGCTGACAGTGATGCCACATCAGGGCGCTGCTATGCTACTACTGTCCTATGTGACTGGCGGGCACTGCCAGCTGGGGAGGATCTCACGCTGGTATCTGGCGGCCCCGCTCGATGACGACACGCCCCGCTGAAACCCTAAACCCAAACCCTATCGACTCAGGCGGATCCGCTCAAGGAGACTCTAGATGGGGTGCTGCCGATCGTGGAGGAGGGCGCAGAGGCGCTCGGCACCGTGCCAACCAACGTGCCGCAGTCCATTGAGGAGGTGCGACGCCCATTTCAACCCGCAACAGCAGCACCAGAGCCTCTGCACCGCAGCTCTGCAGCGGCTCTGGAGCACACCCTGCCTGCAGCAGGCCGCAGGCCAGCATGCAAAGCCTCACGGCAGCCTGCAAACATGTGCTGGGCGACGCACACGCCATGCGCGCCGCTGCTGCCTGAGAAGTCCCGCGGCGCATGCTTGTGCGTGTCCTGGAACGCGTCACCCCCAAACAGTTGACAGCCACACAGCATCACAGGCCTTCCACTCTGAGCAGGTTGTATGCCGTGTCTCAGGTGGCGTCAGAGCTGGGCAAGGAAGATGGCATCAACGGCATCAACATGGGGCGCCAAGTGGAGGAGCGCCGCACCGTTGCCCAGGTGGGGGTCTGTGCGCACCCAAGCGCTGCTGTGGCTGGACAGCAGCCTGGGGAATCGAGGAGGAGGAGGAGCAAGGGGGTTGCTCTCAACCAGCCTCATTGAGCATCTGCCGTGCAAGGGCCCTCCTGTCAGAGTCGCAGGGCGCAGGCTGCACTGCATGAGCGAGCCTGCACCGGAAAGGGGTCCATTCGCCACCGCCGCTGTTCAGAAGTCGCCGGCGTGCGACGTGCAAGCCCATGACTGCACGCAGGACCTGGAGATCTACATCAGCAAGAAGAAGGTGGAGGGGGGCTATGCGCTGGTGGCGCGCGCGGGGCGCATCGTGCAGGTAAGCCCTCCAAGTGATGATGTCCTTTGGCGACCCAGTCGAAAGCGCTCTGGCGACGTGCCACGAGGTCACCTCGCACTGCCCAGGCGGGGGCGAGGTGCATGCCAGCGGTCCTTGGTCTGACTCACACACATGTGCTGTCCCCAAGCAAGTTTGGGGGATGTGCAGAGCGAGTTTGCTTTGCTGCGCATAATGCAGGAGATTGTTGTCACCACTGAGCTGGACCCGGCCGGCCTGAAGGCTGCTATGCAGAGCGCGCTGAAGCGGCTGGTGTAAGGGAGGCGGTGTAGACTCTGCCTTACATGGAAGCATCCCATAGGTACCTATCTCAAGGTGTCGACCGAGGGACTCGTCCGGCACGTTCTTTCAGCGATGAGACAGATACAGTGTTCAGACAGCAGAGTCGGCTTGCACGGCGGAAGTTCTTGCACATGCTGTTGCAGTATCGGTGGTGATGGACCTCGAGTGGAGGAGGCAGTGCACAGGGAATCAGATGTTTGTACCCAATGCTCGTTGCTCTTCGCATGCAATCGTCGAGGCAACATCCGCCTTGCCTGTGTCAAAATTGGCAGTCCACCACCTGTCATCGTGTGCTCGGATCAAGGCTGCAGGCAAAGCGTCCTGCTGCTGATGCTGCCTGCTGCCGAATCAGCCAAGAATATTGTCGCAAGCTACCATCTGTCTGCTTGATCCGGGACACGACTTGGGTTCCCTTCACTTCTTCTGAATACCGACCTTCTGCAGGAATGAGTCGAGTTCACGCTTCAGCTCCTTCCTGCACGCACAAATGAAGCTCGTTTGAAGCCCAAGCGTCCTGCAATTCTTTTCACCATGCCGGGACGTCAGACAGACAAAACGTCCCAGTGGCTTTCAAGGCACCTGCAGGAAACCAGCAATGCACACATCTACAAAGATGCATGCGCACTGCGGTTTACCCGCTCATCAAGTGCTGCACAGAAGTTGTTGCATGGCCACTTGCCTGTCGTCACCGGTGCCGAGGTAGCGGTACACGAACCAGCCGGTCACGCCAAGGCCAACCACCTGCCGCCACAAGGGAAGAAGTCAGGTTTAGCAATTTAGCATTGCTGCTGGTCATGCGCGTTTGATGCGCCGTGACGATGGCCTGCCACGCCACATGTTCAAGGGGCTGCGGCGCACGGCCCCCGCGAGCTGATTGGCCGGGCTATACCCCATACCCCATGTGCTCATGCTGGCGGGCGCCCACCTCGAAGATGCCGCCGACGAGCGGCAGCCTGTTGACAGAGTCCAGCAGGCCGGAGGTGGCCCACAGCGCCACGAAGCCGGCGACGCCAAGCGCAATTGTCGTCGGCTTCTCATCGTTGTTCTCCCACCATGACTGCGCGACGACGAGCGGCGATCAGTGGCGATCGCGAGCAATTCCGTGAGTGCTTTCCTTTCTCTTTGCCATGGACCGCACGAGAGCAGCCCCATGTTGCAGTGCGCATGATGCGCGCACAATCGGGTTCTCTAGCAGGTTCACTGCCCTATATTCCGCCAGCGGCAAGCGAGGCAGGGTTGAACGGGAAGTGAGAGTCGGAGAGTTCCGTCTGCCATCGCAAGTTGACGACGTTCCAGAGCTGGTGCAACGTATTGGGAGCTGCCAAGAGTCTGGAACGTGCCTCAGTCCAACAACAAATCGGGAGGCACCTGGATGTCATCGACATATTCCTGCAGCTTCGTGTTTGCCTCATCCGCTGCCTCATTGGCGGCGTCGTTAGCCTTGCGGCCCGCCTGGCCTTGGCGGTTGTACGACGCCTCCACGACTGCAGTGCACATTGGCAGTGCCTCGACGAGCTGGGACAGACATCCAGGCGGGGCCGACATAACACAACAAGCTGCAAGACAGGTCGCGCCCGACGCCGATGTTGTCGTTTGACGCTGCAGTATGCAATATGCGCCTGCGCCAGGCCTGTAGAGCATGGGGCAGCGCACGACGCGGCGTGCACAGGGCGCGGGCGCTCGGTGTGTGTGCTCACCCAGGCCGCGGCGGGAGTGTGTGCGGGCGGGCAGCGAGAGCACTCCGCCCTTTGGCAGCTGCCTGCAACCATTCCATAGCACACATTGTCAAGATGCATGCGCACAGCCAAGCTTCCATATGAAATTTGCCAGGTGTGGGCTGCTGCTGTCCTTTAGGGAGGTCGACATTTCCTGTTTTCAGGTTGATCGGTGCAGCCTCAAGGCAAGTGCACGACCATTTACTTTGTGCTACACCGCTGCCGCGCGCACGCGCTGCGTACAGCGCTGTCGAGGGCATAGGGGCGTGCGTGACAAACGGAACTCGTGATCGGCCATCGCGGAAGCCTGAGACAACCGATCCACAAGCAGGAGAAAACCGAGCAGACTGCAGATGTCTCACGCTTCTCTGCTGCAGCTCACACGCGTGTGGCACGCTGGCGCACCTGAAAGTGTTGCTGCCAACTGGCCGGCTGAGGACAGACGTCGACATTGTGAGGGCTGCCATGACTGCTGGTGTGCGCTGCTGTGTCTGTAGCAACGCAGTGGTTGGAACGATCAAGATGAATCTGCTGAGGGCTTGTAGATGACTAGATGTGAAACAGAGACATCGCTCGGCCTGCTACGCTAGCTGCCTCCTGGCACCAGCCGCGGGGTGACGTTCAGGCTCACGGTTCTGTCCCCTGCACACCCTTAGTCACCTAGACAAAGGTAGCTGCAAGCAATTAGGTCGTGCAGCTGGTCGACAACGACATTTCCATTGTTCAGCTGCGTATAATCAATCACTCTGGTGCTCACTGCGCTCCACTCCAGGCGTCAATTGACGTTACCGACAATCGCTGCAGCTACCGCCGTCCGCTTCTGAAACGGTGCTGTCACGGCACCAGGATTTGCGGCCGCCTGGGACACTGCCTGCTGCACATTAGTCAGCGGCCGCAACGGCGCGCCAGCTGCAATGCCTGCACCGCCTGCTGCGTCGCCTCTGACCCAGGTCGTGTCGCCGCCGTCATCGGGAGCCACCGCTGCCTCTGCCGCCGCGAGCGCCGGCAGCGCCCATGCCGTGGCGCCGCCGCCAGCCGCACTGGCCAGCACGGCTGCGAGGTCCAGCTGCCTGCCGGTCACCAGCTGCTGGAACACCACTTCGGAAAGCCGGTCCACGTTTGCGGCCGCCTGCCCGTTCGCCTGCGCCACCTGTGACGAAACACACATGCATCGGGATGTCAGTCAGCAGATCTACGGGCCTGACACATGCAGCTGACGCTGAACGAGCGAGCAGACTGTCAAAATCATGTGTCTGGCAGCTGGTGGAGCCGTGCCCGTTTGCTGCCAGCTGGTGAGGCATGCAGTCGGCAACAAGCCAAGGGCATTCGATCGGCGGCCATCTCGATACAGACAGCCGCACACAAGCCGCAGCATTCTAGCCAGGCCGACCATGACACACAAGTTATATCTGCCTTGAGCGGTCCCCTCACCTGGGACAGCAGCAGCTTGAGCTGCTCCTGCGACAGCCCCACTAGCTTGGCGCTGGGCTCAGCACCGACCGGCGCTGTCGGCCGCAGGAACGGATGCTCCAGTAGCTCCTGTCGTAGGAGGGGTTTCAGCGTTTCAGAACCTAGGGATCACAGTCCGTAAGAAACCGAATACAAACAGCAACACAGAGCCAACTCAATACGCGGCTGCGATGTCGGAAGATTGCAGCAGGCGGGCTGGATGGTTGGCCCCTTCCATCCCAAGCCCCCGCGGCACCACAGGCCGTGTCAGCTGTTCGACAGTGTCTGCGAGGGGTGGGCTGTGCCATCACAGGCGCAAGTGCAGCTGCGAGGGGCGTGCGGCGGCGGGAATTGAACACACATAAACGAAGCCAGGAGGCGCACCCGCATGGTAATGCGCGTCTTGGGCTCGCGGTCCAGGCACCTTCGGATGGCATCCACCAACGCGCGATTCGCCAGCGGCGGGAAGGCAATTGCGTGGTTGTCGTTGGTGATGGCGTGCATCTTCTGGATGAAGGGCAGGCTGAAGAAGGGCGTTTTGCCATACACCATCTGGTACAGGATGCAGCCCAGGCTCCAGATGTCGGAGGGGCGCCCCACCTGCAGGACCGCATGTGTTTGTGAGCCACTGAGCCCCGCGGCTTTGCGGTGCGCTGAACGCTGTGGCATCGGCTGGTGGCCCGTGTCTCGGCGGCCGGCAAGTCGGGCGGGCAGTGGCAGCCTGCTGCTACTGCGCTTGTGCAGGCACCGGCATCAGCGGTGGGGCACAGCATAAAACGACCACCTTCTTGGGCGGCCCGCCGCGGATGTTGTTGCTGCCGCCCAGGATGGCCTCCGGCGACATGTAGTTGAGCGTGCCCACCTGCGCCACAGGGTGGGGGCAGCCGCCTGACGGGCTGGGCACGTCGGATCTGGCAATTCGATGCGGTGCGCAGCAGAGCCCCACGCGCAGCTCGTCCAGCCTAGATCACGGTGCTGCCTGCCTCAGGCAGCGGGTTTACAGCCTGCGGATGACGGTCGGCGGCCCTCGACATCTGGCCCACACGCAAGTGCGGCACAGGGGTGCCTCCGAGTGCGGTGGGTTTTCAGGGTATAGCGCGCCTGGTTCTCGCGCGCGATGGAGGTGGTGTCCGACTTGATGGCTTTGGCGATGCCAAAGTCGATGAGCTTGAGCTGGCCCTCCACCATCAGGAAGTTGGCGGGCTTCAGGTCTGAGTGCACGATGCGCGCCTGGTGGATGGTGTCCACTGCCTGCGGAAACGGCACATCTGCTTTCACTTCACTGTGATCTTCACGAGCCATGGAAGGGGCGGTGGGTCGACGTGCGTCTGGCAGTGAGTGTCCACCGCCTGCGGCAAGGCGGCAGGAGTTGACTTCTGGCTTTCTGACCTGACACAACAGCTTTGAAGTTTTCCAGTGGTGCTTTGGCCCGAGGTTTGCCGCGGCGTTGGGTGCGCCTTCGCCACTAGAAGCACACCGTTGTAGTCAACGTGGCGCGATGCAGTGCATGAATTACGACCGGCTCCATGGGTGCTTGCAACAGGATGGACTGGGATCGCTGAAGCAGCCGCCGGGACGGGGATCAGAACACATCTTCTGGCATCCGGCGGCCGTGCAGGCGGCGGGCATTCCCTGCCAAGACGACAGTGTGCAGTCTGCTGCCAGTGCAGACGGACGAGTCTACCACCTGATGGCTGACAGAATCGAGCGTGTTCACGGCGACGCGCACCTGCAGCATCTGTTGCCAGTACAGGCGGATGAAGTTCTCGTCGGGCTGGGCGCCGGGCGCGGCGCGGCGCGCCGCCTCCTGTTTGGCCAGCAGCCGCGCCAAGTCGATGTCCCCGTACTCCAGCACCACGTATATCACGTTGTCCGCCGACACCATCTGCGCCACTGGTGCCAACCATCGGATGCTGTTCTGCGTTCCAGCTGCGCTGCTGTTCGCGGATGCTCAAGACGGGCTTCAGCTGACATCGTATGCGCCACAATTGGCGCTCAATGGTGCTGGTTTTGGGCCGCCGCTGCGCATCACAAATGCACCATGTTGCTGCTGCTCCTCGCGCGCAGGTGATGGCCACCTCTGGCTACTCGAACGGTTGTGAGCCGATCCCATCCGCGCGGCGCACACACCACAAGCGCTTGCTGTTGCCGCCTAGTTTCTCACATGAACGTTATCCGAACGAAGCCGCAGGGGTTTGCAGAATTATCGCCCTCACAACGGTGGGTCGCATGCAGAGGACGGCCACGCCAGGGGCACACCTCATGACTTCAAGCGCAAGCTCGAGCTACATCAGAAACGGCACAGCGAGCGGGGTGCACAGACCTCGGCGTCGATGAGCTGGATGATGTTCTCCTTGCCCTGCAGCTGGCGCAGCAGCTGGATCTCGTCGGCGAAGCCGCGCGCCGCCTCGCAGTCGTGGCCCGACAGCCGGATGCGCTTGAGCGCAAAGATCTTGCGGTATGGCGACATCACCTGCAGATTCGTGCAGAGGAATGCTTGCGCACGTCGCAGCAGTGGCGGCTTGCGTGGGTTTCGGCTGAGGAGCCAAAGAAACCAGTAGCAGGCACATCGAGACCCGCCGCAGGGTCTTGTGACAGACCCATCTTGTGGCGAATGCGTCCGGCAAGGCCATCGAATGGGGTCAGCAGGCACAATGACGGTGCACTGCGCCCCACCTTGAAGACCTTGCTGCTGCCGCCGCGGCCAATGATTTCCAGCTTGTGGTACTTTACGTTCTTGACGATCACGTGGTACTCGTCCTCCCGCGCCCCGTTTGCCAGCAGCAGCTGCTTCACCGGCTGCTTTGGCGGCGGCAGCTGTTTTGGCTGCGCCAGCTGCTGCTGCTGCTGCTGTGCTGGCTGCTGCTGCTGCTTCGGCTGCGCCGAGTGCTGCTGCTGCGGGTGACCAGGCAGCTGCCCGTGTTTGTGTGGGTCGGAGCCCTGTGGCCGCTGCTCATGCTGCTGCTGCTGCTGCTGCTGCTTTTGCTGCTGTGCCGCCTGCGCCTGCGAGCTGAGGGCGGCGCCGCCGCCATCAGCAGCCGCCGCCTGCTGCTGGGCAGCCCCTGCCGGCGTCTGGCCCGCAGAGCCGGTCGGCCTGGGTGGGACTGTCTGTGACTTCTCCGCCTCTGCCGTTGCTGTTGGGAGGGAGGCCGTTCTGCAGCTGCAGCATGGGAATCACGGTCCGCCCCTGCCCTGGCCAGCATGATGCGTGGGTGGTTCTGCAGATGAGCCTTACACATATCTGCAGGCCGCAGGACGCCAGTGGAGTGCACCTTAACCGCATCTCGCACAGCAAGCGTACAGGCAGATCAGCAGCGGCACAGGCCACTCATGCCACTGACCTAGCAAAGTGCGGCGGGGGCGGCGGCGGCGCCTTGACGCTCATCCGAGGACGCGGCGACCGCAGGTCGCCGCTCAGTCGTGCGTGGCCCGCCCTGTCGATCTGCACCTGCTGCGGCGGCCTGCCCGCATCGGGCCGCCTACAGTGACAGTAAACAACACGCGCTTAGCGCAGGAGGCACATGGCCAAAAGGCCGCTGAGCGTGCCGGGCCTTTGAACATGTGCAGCACCAATGAACAGCAGCAGATGCGCAGGACATGGAGCTCGCGGCTGGGTCCTGTGCCGTGACGCGGTCACGTCGTCCCACCTGAGGGGCGGCGGACGCTGCGACAGCGGCTGCGTCTCGTTCGCATCGATTTCCATGGGCTGCGCCGCGAGCGCTGTCGCTGGGTCCTGCACGTCCTGCATGCGGGACCGCCGTCGTCAGACATCTGTTACTGACCTCTGAATGAGCAGCGAGCAAGCAGGTAACGGACTGAGATCCTGCACTGCAGAGACGGCAGGACAATGCTCCTCCATGTCGAGGTGCACGAGAGCCCCCCCCGCGCGCTTGCCCCACCTGTGAGGCGTGTGCGCTGGGGATCGCGATCCCGTGGTGGGCCGCGTCCCCATCAGAGCTGCCGCGCTGCAGCCTCTGGGAACTCGACAAGGCGAGTGTCGCCTCGTCTGCCTCCTCCTGGCAAGCATCGACAGCACATACCCGATTCAAAACAATGTGTGGGCACGTCATCAAGGGCTCGTGGCTTTGACACGAACCAAGCCAGGTCTGTTGCATCTGAGCTATGTAACTGTGCTGCCGACCAGCACCGCAAGCAGACACGGAGTGCTGCAATGCAGATACGGACAAGCACCCGGCGCCTGACTACCAAGACAGTGACCGCCTGCAGTGGTGGTGCGAAACGAGCGGTAATTCGCACTTGCACATCACTGGCGCTGGGACGCCGCGGGCTGCCCTGCCGTGACGCCGACCCGCCCCCAACAGCTGGCAGCGCCGCCTGTAGCACGGCCTGCACGTGATGCACATGTCAGCATGCCCTGGACTCCTCGAGAGCATCCACTGCATTGCGTGGCATGTCCAGTAGGAAACAAGGCACAGCACGACATGTGTGTTACGGTTCACTGAGCGATGAGAGCAGCCAGACAGTGCTCCAGACAAGGCTCGATGACTGGCTGTGGAGTTCACACTGAGGTTTCAAAGGCTGCACCTCCAGGCGCGGCGGCGCGAGGCTCTGGCGCCCTGCTAGCACCTTGCGAGCCAACATGTTGTGGCCGAGGGCCACAGTCTCCTCCTCCTCTGCCTCCTCACCCACTGGAGTCAAAGCCGCACCTGCCGCCACCTGCATGGAGACATTGGAAAGGATGTATGAGCTGCCATTCTGCAGCTCTTAGCACACTGCCGCAGCGTGACGTGCAGGCCGGAGGATCATCCTGCTCATTGCTGAGTCGTTCAGTGTCGGACAGGCTTTTGCGGGTGGTGGCCTCGCCTTCTGATGATCGTGCGCCAGAGACGCAGCAGCTGGGCCGCCCACGCTGCATGCCGCAGGCTGCGCTGTCGAAGCCGGGGGTTGGCCACCCTGCATCTGCAATGAGTGGCAGGTTCACCTCAGGTGCCCGCAGTCATATCTTCGGGAGTGCTGCACCCCGGCGCACAAGTCGCCGCATACCATTCGGCACACTGCAGGGTTCAGCCACCAGCAACACGCTTGTGCTCCATCACGAGCGAGGCTAGGGCTCACACCTGGCCTGCAGTGCTCAGCAGTCGCTCGCCACTGCCTGGTACCTCCTCGCAGGCTGCCGCAGGCTCCGTAGATGCCGCCGCCGCCGCCTGCTCCGTCTGGCCGACCTGTGCGGCCGCGCGGGCGGCCGCCGCCGCGTCCGCAGGAGCGGCGTCAGGCGCCGCGGCACCGGCAGCCTTGCACTCGCGTGCCGGGGGGTCCTCCTCCGGCGACACATTCTCGTTGGCGGTGTCGTCTGTCGCACGGACCGCACCGCCCTCCTGCCCCCCGCTGAGCCGCGCGGCCGGCCCCAGCCGTGTGCCCAGCCTCCGGAACCCTGGCGCACCAGGACGCTGTTGCGGTCTTTTAGCACGCACATCGGCTGGCCACGCTTTCTGTTGGCACAAAGCCCCGCTGAGCCCGCAAGATTCTTTTTCTGCCACAGCAGCATCGCCAGTCTATTAGTTCCGAAGAGGTGATGCGCCTGCACCTGGGCCCTTTGGGCGCGGTCCCGTGCCGCGGTCTGTGAAGCGCAACAGCGAAGCCGCCACCCTCGGCGTGGCCTCGACCGCCGGCTTGACCGCAGCGGAACTGCATCGCAGCTCGACCGTCTCGGCCTCGCCGCCAGACTCCCGGCTGCTGGTGCTGTGAAGCGTGTTGGCGCCTGGAGGTTCAAGACAGCAGCGGCGTTTTGCAGCCGATCGCCCACAGGCAAGCCGTCACTGGTGGAGGTTTGCAATGAAAGACAGCAATCGGGCCTGTTCCGAAGGGTGCGCAGCAGTGTCAGGGTTCAAGGTCGTGCAGATAGGCCGGCCGGCGCCATGCAATGGAGAGGAAGGTGAACGCGTCATGGCCACTCACCTGCAGCTGGCGTGGTCAGCAGCCGCCCGCCGCTATGGATGGACTCGGTCGAGGAGGCATGCGTGGTGTGCGTGCCGCCAGAGCCGCCTGCAGCAAGCAGTCGCCGTATGTATCACATACCCTGTGGCGACTTTGCAGCCTGGTCTTGTAGTGCACAGGTGGGGGAGAGCCCCCTTTCCCTCCTATGTGACGAGGCATGCGGCTGGGATGTGTTGAGGCGTGAGTGCGGGTTGCTGCAGCAATGCTGCGCAAGCGCCAAGGCATGTGGACTCTGGAAAGGCTCGCCTGAGTAGGCGGTCTTCTCGTCCAGCACCAGCGTGTGCAGGCTGCGCGGTGGCTGCAGGGAGTCGATGGTGAGGCCGCCAGTGTGGCCGCCCAGCGGTGGGCGCCGGCCATGTTGCAGCGCATGTGCCGACATGGCGCTGTCCAGCCCACGGGGGACGGCCTGCGCCGGAGGCGCGTGCAGGCAGCATGTGTGAGCACCGAGGAAGCCGCACACGTTCATGGACGCACAGCCCAAAGCTCAAGTCCGCCTGCTCGTGATACAGCGACGGTGCCGTCTCTGGCAGAATCCCGGTCAGCAGCTGGTGCCGGCTCGCATCGTGCAGCAACGATGTGGCTACAGCTCACCGAAAGGGCGGCGGGCGGGGCGCCGGGCGTTGCCAGGCTCGGGCGCGCGCCGAAGAGCGCGTGCGAGCCAGGCGTTGGCGCGGCTGCAGGGCCCCGCGGCCCCGCAGCTGGCGTGCCGAACAGCGCCGCCTGCGCCGGCGGTCGCCCCAGCGAGCCCGACGGCCGCCCGGCAGCGGCCAGCGCCGCGGGCGTGCCGCGATGGTCCCCCAGGTCCAGCTGCCGCAGCATGGACTGCAGCATCTCCGCTGGCGTCGCGCCCGCCGCGAGCGCCTTCTGCAGGATGCTGACCGCCTTTCCGTGGTTGCCTGTGCATTGCGGCAGGCCTCATTGCGCCTGACCAGAGTGGCGGTGGGCTGACGGGGTGCCCTGGCGATATCTGTCCAATTGCTGTCCCGTTGCCACGACAGGGTGTGACCGCCGCCATGACCTCCCTGCGCTTGTCAGTGCACAAGGCAGGGCAGGAGACATGCATAGCATGGCAGCACACCTGAGGCGGCCTCCAGCGAGGCCCACTGGTGTTGCAACACCGCGCTGCGCGAACCGACACCCTGCTGCTTCAGCATGTAGATGTACCCCCGGGCATCGGCCTCCGACGCCCGCCTGCAGCGACCATGAGACCTTGGAGCCCATGAGCATCGTCTTGCTGCTGGTGCTGGGTGGATCAGGCGACAGAGGCCAGGCTTGCGAGGCGATGCTGCTCACCACAGGCGACGGAGGTACTTGCTCAGGATCTGCATGTAGGTGTCGTTGGCGGAGTTGGCTGCCGCGGGAATGGTCTGCGCCGCCAGCTTCAGCAGCTGCAGCAGGTCGGCCCCATTGTCCCGCTGCGGCGCGTTCTTCAGGCACAGCTCCTGTGCACAAGAGTAGCTACTCCGTGGCCGCATTGACGGTGGGATTGCGCTTTGCGCATCGAGCAGCAGCTGCTGTGAAGCTTGCATGTTCGCAGCATGCACACATTGACGGGATCGCCTCAGCCATGCAGGCCCACCTCATGGCGCAGGACACGGGCCCAGGCCTCTGCGGACGCCACGTCCGCCAGCAGGGCGCCGTGCAGCGCCTGGCGCTGCTCGTCGCTGACCGGGTACTTTGCGACCAGGCCCGCGAGGTGCTGCTCCACATTCCTGAGCCGCTGCTCTGCCTGGGCGCCCTCAGCGTCCGCCATACCCACTGCAATGTTCGAGGTCGCTGGAAGCCTCAGACATGAGACGTTCGCGATCTGCAGATATTTTGTGCCTCTTCCATAGGATGCGCTGCTCCAGACGCTGAGACGAGGACCGGGATGTCAGGCAAGGATGGGAACCTACCTTTGGTGGGAAGGAGTCTCTCTGAGATTTCAGCACGGAGGATTTGTTCGAAATTGGATCATCACGCGGCACCCCATGCTGATGAGCCCGGTCGTCGCTGCAACGAGCTGCTGCTGGACCTCCAAGCGGTGTCGGTGGGCGAGCAGCGTCCCGTTGCAAGCCTTGACGCGATGCAAGCGCGGCAGCTGTCAGTCCACAGAATCCGCAGAGCTGCAGGCTGGCAAGCTTGGGCAAGCTTCTGCCCTTCTGCTGCTTCTCAGATTCAAATGCATGTGCGACAGATGCAAAGTGGGTGTAGGACAGCCCGTTCTTAAGTACTGGGGGAGATGAGATGATGTTCCTATTCAGCCGGTCTGGTCTAGTTTCTGTAGCGCAAGCCAGAGGCACCGCTACCAGGCTCCGATGCGCCATATCACTCGATCAATATGATCTGTGGTGCAGCGCGGAAGCCACACTCACGAGATTCCGCAAAGTGTGGCCGTCGGACCGGAATCAGAGGCAAACCTGCGCGTCAAGGGTTCACTTTTGCCAAAAATAAGCACAAGGTCGGCGAGCTCTCGTGCCCAGGGTCTAAATGCATCTGCAGGAGGTGTCTGCGATAGCACTCGAAGCAGCACAGCAGGCCTAGCGTTCTCACTTGCAGCCAGCAGAAATGGCCAGGCAGGCGCCGTGGGAGCGGGCTCAGGCCGCCTCTGGCGGAGGTGCCTGGAGGAAACATCCCTGGTAGTCGCACCAGCCTGGTAGTCGTGCCAGCGTCAAAGAAGCGGCAGACGGCCCGAGGCGGAGCAAGCGCCGGCGCACAGGCGACGGAAATTTCCCACCGGGTGAGCCTATATACATGGCGTGCAGCACTTCTTTGCGGCTCGTTGGGCGCTCTGCGCCTCATCTAGGCATCAGATGAGCATGCAATGGACTCCTGCTGAACGTCGCTGGCTCCAGGTCGGCGTTCCAGGGTCAGCCAGTTGAAGTCTGTCGTTCCAGTCGGCACTGTTGGACATGTATGTGATCGCACGAGCACTCACCTGCCTTGCCGTCGCTCCTTAATGGCCGAAATGATCGGGGAGGATTGCTGGCGCTGCAGCAGCACCAGCAGCACGTGCAGCCAGGGGTCACGCACCACCAGCAGCGGGCGCCACTGCCGCGACAGGCGCAGCAGCAGCATGATGTGCGGCTGCGAATGCCCAGTCCACTCCAGCCGCTGCAGCACCACCACCAGCAGCAGCAGCAGACAGCGGCAGCATCGTGCCCGCGGCCTGCGCCTGCCGCGCCTGACCTGCCGGCGCAGGGCATGCCGCTGACGCAACCCAGCAGCGCGAGCACGCCGCTGTCACATCCCGCAGCCGCGGCACTCCGAGGACGCAGCCCAACAGCCGCGCTCTGGACAGATGACAGATCCCGCGGGACACTCACACTCCCTTGTGAATTGCTGATTTCTGGCGGCCAGTCTTCACTCCTTCCAGCAGCATCACATACTGCCTTCGCAATGATGAGACGAACTCGAGAGCGCCAGCGAGTGAAATGCACTCAAGCGGGTCCGCCAAGAATGCACACAACACAGAGGAGGCACCCGACCTGAGGGGCAGGGCTGAGGAGCAAGCAGCATATGAAGCCGCACTCTGACTCAGGTGCCCCTTCGTCTGTGCGACTTTGCAGTCACGCTCTACCTAGTCCGACATTGGTCTGCTAGCCATCACCTACTGCCTACGCGAACCAACAGAATAGGTACCTAGGTACCTAATGCCCTAAACAGCAAAGCAATACGGACAATGCGGGGGCGGGTGCAGCAACAGCCAACAAGTGCGTCCCTCAACTAAATCATATGGTACAGGACCCAGTCCCCGCTGATGTACCTTATTCTACCTACCCAGGCGGCAGAGCAATCGGATACGTCATGGCAATGGCTGCAGCTGACGCGTAGGACACGTATGAGCTCACACCGGGATCTTTTCCTGGCCAATCTCCATAGGCCGCATCTTCGCGCCAAGGCCGTCCTTGTAGGTGTTTTTCCACAGGAACTCGGTCGGCGGGTACTCGTCCTTCTTAGCCTCCTCCACCTCTGCGTTTACCTCTCCGCGGATCTGCAGGAGCAGAGAACACTGCTTATATAGGTAGACTGCTTTGTCTCCGCCGTAGTGGTGTGCGCCTCACAGGACGCTTTGTCTGATTGCGCAGTTGCGGACCACCATAATCATATCGATGAATGCTTCGAGAAGCTGATCACTTCGTTCAAAAGAACAGCAGAACCTGGTAAGAGATGCGCACCTTCTTGTCAAACTTCTTCAGCTGCGTGGCGTCCGCCCAGCCATTATCCTTGAGCAAAGTCTTCACGTGCTCGATTGGGTCGCGTGTCTGCCTCATGCCTGCGAGGATGTGGTTGCGAATTACCAGGTGTGGCTCCTTCGGCTCAGGGCTTCACCATCAGCGCAGCTCAAGGACAGCAAATCGTGGCTGGCTTGTGCACAGAACTGGTGACGCAGTGCCTCAGCTCATGTTGGAGTGCGCCACCCTGTCACGCATAGCCACACCTGCCTGTATCACCATGCGCAGCCGCTGCCGTCCCCTGTCAGTCAGCATTTCGCACGTCTGAAATCCGTGCACGCACCCTGGATCTCATCGCGGGTACGGTACGACGACCCCGGGTCCGAAATGGAGTGCCCATGGTAGCGGTAGGTGTCCATTTCCAGGATGAGCGGCCCGTTTTCCAGCGCATACTTCTTCGCGAACTGCGCGGCGTTCTTGACCGCCAGGACATCCATGCCATCGACCCACATTCCTGTTTGCATTGTGTGTAGGGGATCGGTCATGCCTACGCAGTGTGTTTGGAGTTTCGTCAATGCACACCCAATAGGCTCGTCTGCTCTCTGCTACTTTCTCATACCATTGGCGATAAGATCGCGTATTCAAGCAGCCCCCAGTGTGCTCTGTATGCCAGAGCTTGCTGGCGGTAAAGTACAAGCACGCCAGAGCCGGCGTCCACTGTGCGCCATGCATCAGGCAGGGCACATTGTGCAATTACCCTGAGCAGACCTGGCCTGTGGTCGCCGTGGGTGTGGTGGTGTGCAGCACTCGCATGTAGTCACGCGGGTGTTTGTGCAGTCTGTCTGTGGCGCACCTGGCATGTAGTCCCCGCGTGTGTAGTACCGCGGTGACTTGGCAGCGCGCGCCTCGGCGGTGCCCATGCCTGCGCGTTTTTCACGATTCAGTCGTTTCAGTCTAAATTTCTGTGATGAGGGCGCAGTGCTTCCCGAGGGGTGCATGTTGTGCAGGAGCTTAAGATGCGCACCGTAGTGGTTGTTCTCCACAACAAACACGCACGGCAAGTCCCACAGCGCCGCGATGTTGAAGGCCTCGAAGATCTGCCCTGCGCCACGCAGGAACAAGGGACATTGTTCCAGGTGCTAGAACCTCATTGACAGCTGGACTGGTCTAGTGGCTTGTTGATTGCGCTTGTTGCGCTCACCCTGATTGGCCGCTCCATCGCCAAATATGGAAAAGGCCACAGAGCCGTCCTTGCGGTACTTGTGTGCAAACGCCAGGCCAGCTCCAACCGGCACCTTTGCAGCGAAACACACGTCGTGTTGCCGCGAAACACACATCGTGTTGCCGCAGGTAAACAGCACTTTGGAGCACTTTGAAACCTGCTCGCCGACGATTCCGGAGCCGCCATAGTAATTGTGCTCCCTGCAGCGAAACATTGTGTACATTACATAGAGTTGCCGTGAAACATACATCGTGTTGCCGCAGGTAATCAGTACCACATCCCCATGCATCCCCCCAACGCGAACAAGTCAGCTGGGGAGGTTGATCGAATGATGCACCTGAAGTACAGGTGCATGGAGCCGCCGATGCCCTTTGACGCGCCTGAGTAACGGCCCATGAGCTCTGCTGCCACCTGCTTGACAGTGCCACCTGCAGCCCCAGCAGCAGCAGTTTTTGCAGCACTGATCGTCCTGAGGTTGCACCGAGCCAACTTCCACCGCTTTGCTTCATAAAACCTGCCTCGTCCCAAGTATGTCAGGTGGTCTCTGTAGGACTGGATGACGCTGTCCTGGAATGTGATGCCTGCCTGCAACGCAGAAGGAACACCAATCGAGATCCACCTGCAACCCTGCTCCCGCAGATCCAAGCGACGAGGATTGAAATGTTAACGATTGTTGACTGGCGACTGGACAAGATCACCTCCATGCCGGCGGGGATGGCCTCCTGCCCGTCTGCGAGATGCAGGAAGCCGCGGGCAAGCTTGGTCTTGTACAGCTGATCAGCCGCCAACTCCAGGCGGCGCATGCGGGTCATCGTGGTCAGCAGCTCCCACAGCTCCGACTTTGACGTCTCAACCTCCCGGCCGGGCGGCTCCAGCTGCAGGGCACACGGCGGCCGGTCAGGCACCGCGGCGCCAGGTGCGTCAGGGTCCGCTGAAGGTGCCGTACAGGCGGGTCTCGATCGTGAGATGTTTTGAAAGTATTGTGTAATGCAGTCATGTCGAGTTGTTGCTCACTCGATGGCCTCGATAGGGGCTGCACTCCACAGTAATCTTGGTGTCAGCCTCGTTGTTGCTGGCGAAAGATCTGCAACTGTGCAGGCTTGTCAGGGCTGCAGCTTGCGAGATGGCTGGCGACCCATCGCTGCAGAGGCGTCGGGCTTGCAGCTGTAGCACCAGGCGCAAAGCCATGGCTCTCACTGTTCGCCCAGGTATTTACAAGTGTGCTCAGGTGTGGTGCAAGGTTCTGGACTAGCAAAGCCGTCCGATACAGCTAACAATATGTGGGGTGACCATGCATGTCGCCTCAACAGGGCTCAACCTGACTGTCCACAGCTCTCTGTCCCCAACTGTCAGACACAGTTGAAGCCAGGTTGCAGCTGCTTGTACTAACCCAGAACAAGGTTGTGGGTGCATCACATAATCGGTATTGCATTGGTTTGGCACAAGAGGAATCGAGGAAGCAAGGACGGTCGCAAGGATCTCCGGTTCAAGTCCAAAATGTCAAAGATGGCGGCGATCGGCAACCGAATTGGAGGCCTGACAGCGGTTCCCGCCAAACGTGTGACCTAGGTGTTGTGATGGAACAGCGGTGGCTTTCAAATTTGTAATTGGGTGCACATCCACCACATGTTTGGCTGTACGAGCCTGCGCACCCAGGGGGCCACAGCTTCCCCTGGATACCTGTACTTTCCCTCCATATTGAGCGCTGTTTCACCTGCCCCCGCATTGCGGGCCGGCAATGGCGTAGTTGAAGCCCAGCCGCCCAAGACCCGACCCCCCACAGCACTGCCATCGCCGCCTGTATCAGGCACTCCACGTCGCTCATGAGCAGCGCTGCCGACAGGCTTAGCGCCCCTGGACAATGCAAGAGTCGCGCCTGGACTGCAGCGGCGCTTGGTGCTGGGCTTCGCTTTACAGCTCATGCTGCTACCTGTTGTGGTCATACTTTTGTGGTGCTCATGCACGTGCTCGCCGTTTGGAAATGCTAATTTCATCGACCAAGCATGGATCCGCCAGCAGTGACACCTTTGGTCATGCCACATGCTTCACCAATTGCTCGAGCGCCGCCCTCGCGTCCTTGGCCAGCTCCGACTTGCCAGTCTCTTCGAGCACCTGCGCATGGGTCCGCGAGACGATAGTATGCGTGCCCGCACGCGGAACGCCTGGAGGACCACAAATTACCAGCAGCATTAACTTACCATGACGAAGGAGAGCATCTTCTCTACGTTTGTGATGCGGCTGATGCGCGCTTGAAGCGCCCGCTCTGACATGGTGCCAAGCCTGTGACGACACAAGCTCAAGCTCTGTAAAGTGCACGTTGCGGCTCTGGTCAAAGCCGAAACCTAGGCCGCATCACCTTACCTGTACATGTTGTGGCTGTGCAAATTGGTCATGTAGTTCGCAACTTGGTCGTCTGTCATCGTCTCTAACGGCTTGTTTTTAGGTTTTATACGGGGTTTGAGAGCGCTCCTGCAGGCAGACATGTCGTCGTCACCCTCCTGCGCTGCATATGAAGAGCTGCACAGTCACAACAGCAGCAGGGCTTCGCGATGCGTGTCTCACCTGAGCGGGCTGACAGCAGGCGACTCCTTTCGAAGCCGCGCTGAATGCCGTGAGGGCTGTGCCAGAGGCTTTGTGCACGGCAGCTGGCCCGCCTGTGTTGCGCAGAAGGTGACCACGCCATGTTTGCAAGCGTTGTGAATGTGTCGAGAATCGGCACCCGAAGTTAGCTGCCATTGCGGTGATCGTGCAGCACGCTCTGGCACGCCGCGAATGGTTTGCACTGGTGCCTGGTCGCGACACCGCATCGTCATTTGACTCGCCTGTTTTGATTGCCGGCGCGATGGTCTGTTCTGTTGTAGGTGCTGCGCCGAAGCCAGCAGGCCCACAGCCTCCATGGCGGCGCGATTCTCAGCTATGCGCTGCCGGCGCTCCTCTTCCAGTGCGTTGTGCTCTTCAGGAGCTCTGGCATTGCTCTTCAGGACCTCTGGCATTGCTGTGGAGGGGGGCCGTGTCTTCGAGCAAGCAATTCGTTGCCTGAATCGTGAGGAACACGCCACCCAAAATGGTCCGTCACGCAGGTGGCTGGCGACCTCAAATTCAAACCTAGCAGAATACTCCTCGCAAGCACCGCGGTGCAGCAAGCTGGGCACCTCTGATGACGAACGCGGTATATGAATAAATGCAAGGGACCGACTCGCAGCAAGTGTCGCAGACACAAGTACTCAAGGTGGCGCTGCCATGTCTCACTCAGGCTCGCCAGCGTCCGCTACGCTGCAGCAGCGCAACCAGGTCTATGTGCTCCTGCCGTCTGGACCTGGGGCGACAGCCCGTTGATTATTTTACAAGTACTGATGGGGGAGTCGAGATCAACATCAACGACCACGGGAGACCCGACGAGGTGCATACCTTGTTGCACTGACAAGGTGAGTCAATTCCACGTGGCCGGAGATTTCACACGCGCGCTGGCGCCTCCGTACCTTCATACTGCAGGCTTCACCTAGCTTTCGAGTGATCTGCCCCTGCTTCCCTGAACTGCTAGCCTGATGATTGGCGGCCCTAGCGAAGTGTTTAGCGGTCGAACGACAGCAGAGACCCTGCTCCAGCCGTGGGAGTAGGCGTCAGTCCGTCCTGCAGGGCGTGTGTGGGCGCTGCGGTACAGCGGGCTTGAAGGGCTCCGTTTACACGGCTCTCATTGATTGAACTGCGCTCCACACCGATCACTCGGTCGCCAATCCGAGGCAGTGCTGTATAGACGCCCGCACGTCAGCCGCCTCATCGTCCCCCCGGCCAGCCAGCAGGTGCGAGATACGCCCTCACGCGGTTGCTTCTCGGACCGGGTGTGGACTGCCGTCTGCTAATGCCTTGTGACTCACAGCTGTGCTGTCGCATATTCTTACTGTAGGCCTTCTGTCTGCCGGGGGGTAATCGCCCTTCTGGTGTGTCTTGTGCAGGTGGGCGGTCGATTCGCCCTATACTGCACGCACCAGCAGCAACATTGCGGTGTGCAGCAACCGCAGGGGATCGTGCAATTCCTGCACAGCATGCGCGTGAATTGACCTGCGGCAGCTCGCCGCGAATCAGCTGACCCGTACGCAGCACACATGGAACGACTCCGGTCCGGGGCGTCACGCACGGACGGCTTCGAGAGTACGCCACTGTTGTTGCTCTGGTCGCACCTGTTTGCAGGTCTCTGCTACATGCTGCTGCCACATTCTGCGGGCCAGTGGGCAGATAGGCCACCGGCTGCGTGCTTGGGACCGCAGGCGACTTGTCGAGCCGGCAGACGCTCCTGACGGGGCGATGCATCTCCAGCGTGGAGCAATGCAAGGCTGCATCTGCCACGCTCCGCTGCTGCGTGCAAGCGGCGACCTCGCACACAGACCGCTGCTGCGCGCTGCTGCGTGCGGCGGGGGCGGCGGTAGCAGCGCTCGATGAGGCAGCCAGCGCCGCGGGGCTGCGCGACGAGCAGCTGCGCCGGCTTCAGGGCATCTGCGCCGCGGTCTTGGCCGGCATCGATATGGCCATCATGCGCGTCAAGGTGTGCTGTGACACTGCGGGGCATCGCTCAACGAGTGCTGTCGGCGACGAGCGCTAGCACATGCGAGTGCTGGCACACTTACACCAAGCAGTTCCACACAGCTGAGCTGAACTCCAGCGACCGAGCTCGCATTGGCATGCATTTGCAGGTCGATGGCAGGCAAAAGGCGTGGGCGCGCCTGGTGTCCAAAAATTCGGCGGCTGGCTTGCGGAAGTCGCACATGATCGTGTCCAGCTTCGTGCTGCTTACGCAGCAGGCCGTAGAACTGGCCGGAGACAGCAGGCTGCTGCAGGCCCCAGTGAACCAGAGGTGCGCTTGCCCCATGGCGCCTTGGCTGCAGATTGGTGCCGGTGCGACACCTCAAGCATGCATGGAGAAGGGGAACCTGGCATGCACCCACCACCTCAATGCCGCAGGTTGTTTTTCGGGGAGCAGGGCCACATGTTCCAGCAGGAGCTGCTGCCGCAGCAGTGCCAGCTCATCAGGTGCTGCCAAAGTCAAGTTGGCTTGTGCACAAGAATTCTTGCTTACAGATCAGTGCGCCCCTCAGGGCGTGCTGCAGTGCACCATCGCACATTTCTGTGCGCATCCCAGGCGCCTGACAAGTTTACATATGACCCGAGAGCAGGTCCCCAGCCAAGGCAGACAGGGTGCGGTGCATCTTGTTCATTGGCAGCACGCCGGCAGAGCCGCACGACGAGGTGTGGTGGTCGGAGGGCGCCACCCGCCGCGGCGGCCTGTACGTGCACAGCCTCACCACCGGGGCAACGCAGGCATGCGCCACGCCAAAGACGCTCGCTGCTGTATCATGGTTGCAGTCCCTGTCTGCTGATCGCAAGTTCCAACAGCGCACTGGAGCCATGCTGTCTTGGCCGGATGCAACACCCATGCAGGCTGTGGCCATGGCCGACCTGGCTGGTGTTGACGGCTCATGTAGGCGGGGACTATCTTTTTTGCAGGAGTTGAAGCTCCCCGAAGGCTGGGGCACCGTGGCCTGCCTGCACAACGATGGGCTCGGGAATGTGTGGGCAGGCTTTCATAGCGGCGCCGTTGGCATTTGGAGCCGCGTACAGCGCCGCCTCACCTGCACGCCGCTGCGGTGCTGCGATTCGGCGGTCAGGCAAGCCCTTGCTGTACTCACCTTCAATCCTGATGCTGTTTGCAGCTGCCTTGTTCTCCTTTCGCTGGCTCACCATCCGTTCACTACTGCTGAAACACATGCCGGCACTGAGCCACGAGCAAGTCTGAATCCCTTGCTGCAGCCACGAGACTTCTGACCTGTCAGCTTGCCATGCCGCAGGGTGATCGTGGCAGATGGCTGCGGACACGCGTACATCGGCTCGCAGGCCGGCGATGTGGTTTCCGTACGGCTACGCTTCGGCTCGTGCAATGGCACTGCCGTGCTGGAGGCTGCGCACTCGCTGCTTGTGCAGACCAACGGTGTGTGTCCTCAGCCACAATATATTGACAGCGCTAATCGGTGCTCTATAACGAGATTGGGGATCTGTACGAGAGCCCATCAGACATGATGCGAACGAGAAAAGAAAACGCAGCCGGCCGCTGGCAGCACGCATGCCCAGCTGTTTGACTGCCTTCACATGCTGCTCCCGCAGTCTCGTCCAGCGCGCAGCTGCACGCAGCGCACGAGGGCACCGTCATGGCAATCGCGGCGCTTGGCGGCCGCGTGTGGACGTCCGGTGGCCGCGGCGCCGCCGCGCGCCTGCGGGAGTGGTCCCTCTCCGGCGCTCTGCACGCCGACGTCGACCTCAGCTGCACAGGTCGCCTTCCTGGCTGAGAGCATGTTGTTGGTCAATTGCGTCAGCCAGCTGAGATCTCTCAGCAGGATGGCCCATTCCACAGAGCAGCTGGCAAGTGACGGACCTTGCACCTGCGCCCAACATCACATCAAGCGCGGCATGTTCGCGGCATTACCTCGTTTTGGCGCTGCCCAGCTGCCGAAGGGTATCAGCATTGCTGCAGGCGACTTTTGACATGGCAGAACATGATGCAGGCACCGCGCTCGCGCTGCTGCTGGCGCCGGCGCCCGGCTCTGGGGCATTCCAGTCGTCAGAGGCGTTGGAGCTTTTGTCAGGTGAGCACTACCATGCACGTGATGGTCCTCCGACGCCTGCTGGTCCCTCAGTTGCACTGCCAGGCCGTGTCATCATGTGAAACTGCGGTTGCCGCACCTGTTCCTTTGGGTTCTAGGGTTAGCATGATAGTTCGGTGGTTTCGTTCAATGTTTGTTCAGAGGTTGTTGCCTACTTGAGACCTTCCTGCACACATGGTGCATGATGCCGCTGCAAAACACTGCAGGGCATAAGGACGGCTCCGTGCTGCTGTGGCTGGCGGAGGGCACGCACGGGCTGCAGCGACTGCGGCGCTTTGAGGCGCCTGCGGCCGCTGCCCCAGTGCGCGGCTTGGCGCTGTGCGCCGCATCCGCCCTGCTGCTGGTCGGGCACGCCAACGGTCTGGTGGTCGTGTGGCCCTTTCCAGGGGACCGGCCGGCGGCCGAGCAGCCCGTCTCCCAGAGCCGCGTGCTGCTGAAGGTGCGACCGCTGCACGCAAACCCTCTGGCGTCTGGCCTCTGCGCAATTGCGAGCACCCTCTCACTTTGTGCTCTGTTCAACGTTTGGGAGTGGCATTCCTGTACTGAAGGGTATGCCATCGCAGCTGCGCACAGGCGTGTGTAGCAAGGACACTTTTCTGCCTGCATGCGCAGGCTGTCGACAAGGGCGGCCTCCAGCACATGGTCGGCAGCGATGGCGCCGGAATCGTCTTCAGCGGCGCTTCCGGCATCGTCAAGGTGGCAGGGGTCGAGGTGGAGGGCGCCGCGGCTGCTGCTGGGCTGCTGCAGCGGCCCAAGCCGGCCGCCTCAGTGCTGCCCTCGCCAACATCGCGCCGGGTCTGTGGTTTCAGCTGCGGTCACTGTCACATGCAGTCTCTGCCAGAGGAGAGTTCGAGAGGTCAATGCTTGGAAGGCAGGCTGCCATTCAAGGGCGTCTGGCGATGAGACCGCACGGAATTCTGCGAGCCCTCTGCTTCTGCAGCCAGGCAGGCGCTTTCCTCGCTTCAGGTGAAATGATCCTCATGTGGCAGGGTGCCGCTGGCTCTGCAGGTGAGCCGCCTGGACAGCCAGGGCATCGCTGCCGCCGCGGAGCTGACTGCACGCACCTTGGGGCAGCTGTGCGAGGACGAGCAGCGCGCTGGCAACGCAGCGAGCAGGCGCTTCGACGTCCAGCGAATCACGCCGCTGCCAGGTGCGCGGGAAGCCCGGACACTCCTATTGGGTCGTGTCGATATCTGTGGAACATCGTCGGACCTAGGTGCTCCACAGCGGTGGATGCCGGCCCTTTAGTACACATAGGTACGTGGCGCCATGCAGAGCGGAAGCAGCGCCTCTACCGAACACGCAGCACTCCTTCTGGCACAGGCCTGAGCAGCGGGGCGTCACTCGCCTCAGCGCCGTCGCCACCGATGATGGGGGATAGGTCCTCGAGCAGCCTGCAGCCGCCGCGCGCCGGCAGGGCCGACGGCGGCGGCAGCGGGGAGATGTATGACGCGCCAGCGGCGGCAGCGCTGGCGGCCCGCTACGCGGCACAGCACGTCATGTCCATGGGCGCCGCTGCCGGGCCGCCGGGAGGTGAGACGCATTCCATCCGGTGATGCCGCCTCCTGCGCGCCCTGTGCGACCCTGTTACCCTGCTCTCCTGCTGGCGGTTGCTCTCGGGCCGCCGGAGGCCTGCAGCCACTCTCATGCGACGTGGTGACCCGACGCATGTCACGAGTCCTCCAAGGAGCCAGCACTCGGGTCTGGAGCCCCCCTTCTCACAGGCGGCTTTGCATCGTGTGCAGAGCCCTTCCAGGTGGCTGAGGCGCAGCTGGTGCCGCCGCGACCGGGCCGCAGCCACACTCGCAGGTTCAGCGCCTCCGCCGTCATGCAGCCTATGGCCCCCGTGCTGCAGCGCTCCTCTGCCGACCCCTCGCCGAGCACCTCTCGCCTGCAGCGTGACCGGCAACACGGAAGGTCAGTCAGAGATAATGGGAGTTCCGCACAGGGTTTCGTAGGGCATCGTAATGTCTGCCTCTCGATTGCGACACATGTCCACAAATTTCCGTGCATCGTTGAGGTCAATGTATGAAAGCTGGTCAACATTGCAGTTCATGTGTGTGCAGCATGACAAATCTCAGCGACGCCAGCCGGGATGCTTCAGCATCCGCTGCCATCCTCCTGGCGACGCGGCTGCGGGAGAATGCAGCATTACATGCAGCAGACCACCAGCCATTCGGCGGCAATAGCAGTCCACCGCCACCAATTATTGACGGTGCGGGGAAATACCTGCGAGGTGTACGGCCTGCAGCACGCCCTCATAAGCTGCTGCCCACTCGTGCCATGCATACGGTCACAGCATCGGCACCTCCGTTTCCGGATTCGCCAGGGTAGATTCGCCTCACGCCCCGCCTCGCTTTTTTCATTGCCTACACTGGCTGAGGGTTCGCTCCCCATGCCTGCTGCAGACCCTGCCAGCGCGGAGAAGGCCCAGCTGGAGCGCCTGGCGGCGCGGATGCAGCTGGGCGGCGGCGGCACCCGCCGCACCTCCGGCGGCGGCGGCAGCACGGTCGGCCGCTCATCCGGCTCTGCCTCCAGCCGCCGCCCCTCCATGATCTCTGTGAAGGAGTCCGTCCTGGAGGACGGGGAAGCAGCGGCGGCCCCGGCCAGCAGGCTCACCGCGGGCGCACTCGCCGCCGCCGGCGCCACCCCGGCCGCCTGGTGCCCCAGCATCCCTGCAGCTGGCGCCGCGACCATCAGCAGCATCAGGCGGAACACCGTCGGCGCGCAGCCGAGTGTGCGCCGCCGGTCGACCGTCAGCCGCGCCTCCATGGACCGCCCAACGTCCATCGCCACGCACTCGGCGAACACTGAGTCCGCCTTCTGCCGCTCCACCTTCAATGCCGCGCGCCTTGCGCTGGCGGCGGACTACCGCGCCACCCTCGCAGTGGACTTCCGCGCCAACTTGGCGGCGAAGGCGCCCGGCGCCCCCGAGGCCCCGCCCCCTGTCGAGCAGGCCCGGTTTCCCGGCGCATCCTATGGCACTGACTACCTCCGCTCGCTCGGCGGGCGGCCCCCGGGGGACGCGGACGGCAGCATCGGCGGGCTCGCCGCCGCAGGGCCGCAGTCGTCCACCCACACGATTTCCGCAGACCAGGTGCTGCTGCCGCCCGCCTCGGCGCCGGTGCCGGTGACCCGCAGCGCCAGGCGGGTATCGGATCCCCACGTCCGGCACGCAGAGTTGAGCATGCCGCACTCGCGGCTGCAGCACGTCAGCACCAACGACAGCCCGCCGCCCAGCCTGGGGGCCCTCAAAGGCGGGTTCAGCCCTGCGGGCAGCCCAGCGGCCGGCGGCGAAGCCAGGGGGGGCACCGCCGCCAGCATCGGCCGTCGCAGCCGCGGCAGCGTCTCGCGGCACTCCGGCAGCAGCTTTTCGGAGCTGCGCACAGGCACTGCGGAGCAGGCGTCGGCGCTGCGAGGCGGCGCCATGGTGCAGCCATTTGTCCCTGACAAGGTGCGAACTGCGATCAGGGTCCTGGTGGCCTCTGCCCCGCCCTGCCGTGACCCGCTGCTGCGCCAGGCTGGTGTCTGCTTGGTGCTGCTGGCTGTTGGATCAGGACTGACGTGCACCTGACTTCGAAGTGTCTGACCATCTGGGGCGCAGAGCAAAAGAGTTGATGTGGCCTTCTGCAGGAGCTCGAGGCATGTAAAAGCGGTGCATTGGAACTATTGGGCTGTCTGCCAAGGAAAGGGATCAGTGTGTGGCCGTGACCGACGCTGGGTTGCGCGACCAGGTCTGCCGTCGAGCCTCTCATCATCCCTTGTTCAACAGGTGGCAGCACGGCTGGAGGCGCTGGGCATGCAGCAGCCGCCACCGCCGGCGCTGCCGGGCGCCATGACGGACAGCTTTGCCGGCCACGGGCACGCTGAGCAGCAGCAGCAGCAGCAGCAGCAGCAGGAGGCAGTGCCCACTCGGCTGCAGCTGCCGGGCGGCATGAGCCGGTGGCAGAAGTCGAGCAGCGGCGCTGAGGAGGCAGCCCTGCTGGCCGCGCAGCTGCTGTGGGACCGCCAGGTGGGATGTGCTCTTGTGTGACCCGCCACTGACGCACTGACTGCCCGAGGCAGAACGAGCGCCTGCCCCGCCGATCAAGTCTGTGCTGTGCTGCATTGCACGATGCCATCATTTATCGTCCTAGCCTGGAACACTGGGGCAAGCCGAATACGTGTCTCTTGCCTCCTCAAGGTGTGCGAATCCCTGTGTGCACTGCCTGCAGCAGCAGCGACAGCAGGACATGCATCAGCTGTACTCCCAGCCGCAGCTGTACCCGCAGTCGCCGCAGTCGCCGCCCCCGCTGCCGCCGCTGCAGCAGCAGCAGGGCACGCCGGCCGGCGGGCGTTTGCAGCGCCAGTCCGTGTCGCGCTTCTCTGCGCCGCGCGTCGGCGCCGGCTTCGAACGCTACCGCGCATCCGTATCGAGGTCGTCTATGCCCGCGGTGTCGTCGACGCTGCGGCGGCGCACGCCCGACCCGCAGCTCATCAACAGCTGGTGCACCTTGCACTTCGAAGTCGCCCTGAAATCGCACCTTCCTGGCCCGCCCGTCCTGATCTCTTGTTGCTTTTGGTCATTGTGTGCCCCTCAATGCTGCAAATGGTCCGGTGCCAGTGCTCCTGTGCAGCAACTTGCGCCTCGAGTGCCGGAGCCGCTGCTGTGCAGGGCCAACAGGGAGACGTTCCTCAAGTCGGCGGCGGGGCAGTACCTGGTGCAATTTGGGGACCTGTCCTTCAAGCAGCAGATTGGGGACGGCTCCGTGGGCCGCGTGCACCTGGGCAAGTGGCAGGTGCATGCGAACATTCCTTGAAATCCTGCGACTTCACAAAACAGCCTGCCTGGTCAGCAGATCAGTTGGACTGACGTCAGCAGCACGACCTGCTGTGCTGCTGTTGGAGGGGCCTGGTCGCCAGTGTACCTGCCTGGTGTTAGACTGTTGTACGGTTTTTCGTTGCAGTGTTGGTGTCGGGCAGGTGCCGGGTGCAGTCACAATAACAACGGGCGGCAGCCCGACGCATGAAAGCTGTCGAGCGCGTACTGCAGTAAGCAGGGCTTGACGAACGGCGACGTCACGACGCCGCAGGAGACGGATGTGGCCATCAAGATGCTGAGCAGCCTGGCGGCGATCGGCATCCGCGCGCCGGGCGGCGGCCGCGGCGCTGTGCCGGACACCAGCCGCGACAAGATGATGGTCACTCTGGAGCACGAGGTAGTCCTGCGCATTGCGCACCCTGCCGCGCAACGCAGCAGCCACCATGTGCCTTGTGCGGGCTGCACCGGTAGCCTGGTTCATGCTGGTCACCGGGCATGTATTCGATGGAGGGACCTCGTCTGCGGCAGCGCGCGCCAGCGACACCGACTGTCGCGCGCCGGGCCGCAGGTCAACATCTTGGCCTCCATCCGGCACCCCAACATTGTGCTGTTCATGGGCGTGTGCCTGGAGCCGCCGTGCCTGGTCACCGAGTTCTGTGCCCGCGGCTCCCTCCACGACGTGCTGCGCAAGGTACACACACACAACTTCCCTCCGCCGCTCCCCCTGGCGCTGCTTTGCTCCTCTGGCACTTGAGGCGCCGGGACGGGGTTTCCGGCGGGCCACGACTGACGGCTTCCAGCCGCACAGAAGGCGGACTGCTGCCCGCTTGCCTGCCAATCAGGAAATCCTGCATACATGCGGTCGCCCCGGTTGCTTGCTCGCTGCTGGGAACACTTGCTGCTGCTGTTCTGCGCAGGTGTCGGCGGCGCCCCGCGCCATGGGCCACCACCTGGACTGGCCGCGGCGCCTGGGCATGGCACTGGACGCCGCCAAGGTTCGTGCCAGCACGAAGTGCTCGAAGAGGGGCACGAGAACAGCAATCGTTGCCGGCAAGCGATCGTGCGCCCGGAAAGCATTGATACGCACTGGCATCCGGTGGCATTTCTCCTCGGGAAGCTGTCGTGAGCATCAACTTTGCGCATTCCATCAGTGCAGCCATACATGTCATGTGCTGTTGCATAGTCTGACAGTCCTCACTGTTGGTAAGCCAGGGCTTACATTGCCGCCTTCCTTGCTGCAGGGCCTGCTGCAGCTGCACTCGCACCGGCCAACCATCCTGCACCGCGACCTCAAGTCGCCCAATTTGCTCGTGGACAAGCACTGGCGGGTCAAGGTGCGGCGGCTCAAGACCTGCGATATCACTGACACTGCAGCCGGCAGCTGAGGCTGCCTGTGACATTGCGCCTGGCAGGCTGCCCTCTGCAGTCGCGCCGGAGGGCGGCCAAGCGCGGAAGCGGCCATGCAATGTCGTCAGAGACAGGAGTGCGGCACGAGCCGAAGTGCTTGCTGCCAGGGTGCTTGCTGGAATATTACATTCTTGCCTTCAATGCTCACGAACTCACCACAGAACCATTCCTCCCGGCGCCGCAGGTGGGCGATTTCAACCTGTCGCGCATGGCAGATAGCGCCGCCGTCAGCTCCACCATGTCCGCCAACAACCCCCGCTGGCTGGCCCCTGAGGTCATCACGCTCCAGGTACACGCTTGCCCTCGACCTGCAATGCAACTGTGCCGGTCATACACGCTGCATGCACCCCTCGTAGGCGCTGCCAGCAGCACCCGTGCCCTGCCCGCCCTGGATCGCCGCACCCCTGACTGCACGAGCTGCCCTCTGGACGAGGGCAGGTGGCGACCTGAAGGTTTCCCCTATCGACTGCTGACGCCACATGGTCGGGCGAAACCCTGATGCAGCGGGGTGCTGTGCTGCAGGAGTACGGCAGGGCGTCAGACGTGTACGCCTTCGGCGTGGTGCTGTGGGAGCTGCTCACCTGGCAGCTGCCCTTCGAGGCCCTCAACCCCTGGCAGGCGCGCGCAGCGGCGCGCTGGACGACCCTTGCTTCGCCAAACACAGAACTCACACAGACACGCACCTGCTGCAGCCAGGATCTTGTGTTGTTTTAACTTCTGGTCCACCTCCGCCAAGAGGTCTGCGAACCATGTCCAGCCCTTCCCGAACTCCAACCCTTTCTCACCTAGTGCTGTCAGCGAGTTGGGTTCTGACGGACACACCGCTCCGTCTGTGCCGCAGATCATGGTGGCGGTGGAGCGCGGGGAGCGGCCGGAGGTGCCGCCGCCCGAGGAGCTGCCGGGCGGCGCCTTCGTCGGCCTGCAGCACTACATCAAGCTCATGCGCCGCTGCTGGGCCACCGAGGCGCACGAGCGGCCGCCCATCGAAGAGGTGCGTCTGTCCTGCTCGATCAGCCGCAGCGCAACCGGGGCCGTTTCCTCTCCAACAGCATGTGCTCCTGCGGGCTCTGGTCGGCGCTCGCAGGTCGCCGAGCCGTGGCCTGAGCAGCCCTCGTCTCCAGGGCCCTGAACTCGGCGCCCGCTTCCGTGCAGGCCATCGCGGAGCTGCGCATCCTGCTGGAGGTGGCGCACTTCGAGAAGAAGGCGCTGGCGTCGCAGGCCGCCGCGCCGCCCCCCCTGCAGCAGCAGCACAGCGGCTTCACCATCACGGTGCAGGACACGGACTGCGGCTCCGGGACGGAACCCGCCACCTCCGTGTCCTCTGCCGACGGGCTGCCCGCCGCCTCCACGCTGCTTCGGCAGGCCAGTCCACCGTCGCGCTTCGCGCCAGACCAGGCCGCCCTGCCCAGCGGCTACGGCGGCGGCGGCGGCGGGCTCGAGGCCGCGGGTCGGCCACTCCACCTTGGCAAGGGCCCAGCGGGCGCGGCTGGCGGCGACGGCAGCCCATTGAGGGCGCCGCCATTGCCCGAGCTTGGCGGTGGCGGCGTCGGCGGCAGGGGCTCGCCGGTCATGCAGCAGCGCATCGCGGCGGCGGCGGCGGCGGCGTCGGCAAACGCGATGTACGCGGCGACCGCCGTGGTGTCGTCCATGGCGGCACATCGCGGCGGCGTGCGTGTGCCGCCAACGCCCTTTGGCACACACCGCATGCCTGGCGACATCGCGACTGCCTCACCGGCGGATGTGGCCGCGATACCTCAGCAGGTGAGCACGCGGTGCATGCTGCTGTCTGCGGGCACGGCATCAGCAGCTCTGGGCGTGGAGGAATTAACAAAGATCGCGAAAGCAAGCAGGTCTGCGCTGCAGGAGCTCGGCAGGCGTGCGCCTCGTTGGAGGGTGGTGTACCCAGGTGCAGGTCTGGGTTTCATCAGCAGCGCGGCTGGATGACATTCATGCAAGTGCTGACGTCATGTCTAAACGTGGGCACAGGCATTCGATGCGGCGCCTGAGCGGCAGGCGCCTGACGCTGCGCCGCGGGCTGGGTGGGCCCAGCACTGGCAGCAGGGAGGGCAGGCGGCGGCGCTGCCCGGTGGCGGCGGCGATGCGCCCGCCTCGCTGCGCGCCCTGTTTGGCGGCATGGACACAGACATGCAGGTGTGATATACCTGCATCAGACCGTGAGCAGTCCCACCAGGGTTGGGACTCTTGCCGTGTTGCGCACGGCAGTCTGGGTGTCTTGTCGGAAAGCCCTGACGCTGCCACCTGACACGCCGTCCCGCCATGTACACCTGGCCGCCACGCGTGACTGGAGCAGTGCCGCGCGACAGGTGCCAAGTCCCCGGCAGGGAGTGGCCGGCAGTCGGAGCGCCTTCGGCAGCAGCCTGTCGTCCGCCACCGGCAGCGGCATCCAGGGCGAGGGCAACTGGCCAGCGCCCGACTTCAGCAGGATACCGAATTATGAAGGCGGCGTCTACACATTGGACACGACGCTCCGGCAGCCACGAGGCCTCCAGCCTGACGCGATCAACGAGATGTCCGGCAGCGTGCGGTCCATCAGCATGTCGCCGGCGAAGCCACCGGGCGGCAGCGGCGCCGGCGCCGCCAGCGTGCGGCGCCGCTCCGAGGGCATCCCCCCACGCCCGCCCAGCAAGCTGACCCTGTCAGACCTCGCAGCCGGCGTGCCGCGCTCCCCGCGGAACCTGCCGACGCTCGCCAGCGGCACCCGCGCAGGGGAGGGGCCGTTTGCGCAGCTCCACGCGGAGCAGCAGCTGCAGATGTCGATGGAGGGCGCCGCGGGCGCCGGCAGCCGCAGCAGACCCGCCGCCACCGGGGCCGCCTACGGCGGCGGCGGCAGCGGCAATGGCCGTGACCCCCGCGGCAACAGCGGGCAACAGGACTGCGGCAGCGTTGCCGGCCTCTACCCGATAGGCAGCGCCCCGGGGCCGGGGACGCCGTCGCTGCAGCCCACCCCCAAGGCGCACCGCGAGGACATCTCGCCGCTGTCATCAGACGGGCTCCCCGCGGCTGGAGACAGCCGATCGTGATCGGGTCGCCTGGCGCTAGTTACATGGGATTGCTCTTTGGTTTCTCACCGCTTGCCGAAGGCTTGATCTCGGCTGGCTGCCGTCGTCCGGCCTGGCTGAGGCGCAATAGGGGGAGGGGGGTGTTGGGGCTGCAACAATAGTGATCAAGTAGCGTGCCTGTGCTCTCAGACACAGCTGAATGTCTTGGTCTGATGACAGCATGTCTCCTGCAGCAGACGCGCTGGATCTCATGCTAATGCTTTCTTCGGACAGAAAGAGCTTCAGCATCTGTTTGCCATTGACACCTTTCGGCCCTTTCTGATTCTGACGATGATGAGATGCGACTGCTTGCATGCAGCGCAGATTTGTATTTAGCTATCCCCGACGACCAAATGTGGTGTTGCCTGGCAAATGCGGTAATTAACTGGCAGGTTCGGTTCATCAATAGGGATGCAGCCCTTTCAGCACTCAACGCTCTGAGCCGGCAGCTGGCAACGATCACAAGTGCAGAGCGGCGGATGCCAGAACACATGGCCCTTGCTGCAAGACGTGACTGCTAGCGTGCCGGCTGCTATGCTGCTGCACTACTCGTTAGCCAGTGGGCGTCGCTGGCGGGTGGCTAGCATTAGCGGCAGCCAACGCCAAAGCTAGTTGCATGTTATAGCATGACATGCCACCCCGTAACAGCCAGTTCGCCAGGCCCCCCGCCAAGCCCGGCGTGCCGCCGACAACATCGCCCCTCCTGCTCCCACGCCGCAGTGCCGTGCCGCGCAGCGCCCGCCAGCAGAGCGGCGGCCCTGCCGCTCCCCCTCCCTCCCTTTCCAACCGGCGCGGCGGCGCCGAGGCAGCGTCGGCGGTCAGTGATCGACGGTCAGAGGTCTGCAAGGGGCACGTCGCTCTCGGTGCGCTCCGCCAGCAACTTGACGCGCACAGCGCCTCGGTCCCACTCCTCGCGCCCCACCATCACCAGCCTCGCCGCGGAGCACCTGCCGTTTTAGGGTCTGGGTTCAGGGTTTGGGCGACAGGCACGCCTCTGACCAGCTGACGGGTGCACCCCACTTGCAACCCTTCGTCTGGCGACATCCCAGGGCAGGGGACGGCTCTACTTCGGCGCTCGACCTGCGCAGATGAGGCACACACATGCCGCGGCGGCAGTGCCGTCCTGCCACCGTCTCACCCCCGCACCCCGGCACCCGCCCTTTGGTGCTACGGGTGTCAGAGATGTTTGCGAGCTGCTCGCGGGACTTCGGCGAGTCACCCTAATCAAAATGCGCCGTCTGTGTGCTGGATAGTGTGTGCAGCGGCGCGCACCGCTCGGCCTGCTTGAAGACCCACTTCATCTTCTTGGCCTGCAGCACCAGGTCGACGCGGCGCCCGGCGGCCCGCAGCCTGGCAGCCACGCCGCACGCTTCCGGCCGCAGCGACTCGTCCATGGCCACCACCATGTCGTCCACCTGCGCCGGGGGGTGAACCGGCTTTAAAATGTTCACGATTCCGATCCGCAGGATGGTTCAGACGTTACGGTTTGGAAGTCGGGCTGCAGTGCCTCATCCGTGGCCCCAGCCTCTTCGTCCACCTGAAATTGTCCGCCTGAGCAGACGGTGATGGCAGGACTTCGAAGGATGAGAGGGGATATAGGTGGCGCTGCAGCCGGAGACGGCTCAACAGATGCCAGCCCGCAAGGGCGGTAAGGGCGCGAGCCTCGTGCTGCAGGTGCGGCAGGAGGCTGGCCCAATGGCGAGCCTCAACAGAGAGAGGCACCCCGATGCTCAGATGCAGGTGGGTCCGCAGCATGGTATGTGCACCTCGTGCCGCAGGTCTGGCAGGAGGCTGGGCTCTATGTACGCGACTCCAGGATGAGGGCGTTGCCGCAGCCGGAGGCGGCTCAACAGATGCCAAGCCGGCAGAGCAGTAAGGGGGCAAACCTCGTGCTGCAGGCCTGGCAGGAGGTTGCGCTCCGCGAGCAGTTCCAGGATGACGGCGTCGCCGAAGCCGAAGCCGGCGCACGGCTGCGCCTCGCCGCCAAATGTCGCCAGCAGCTGGTCGTAGCGGCCGCCGCCGGCGATCGCGCGCAGCTGCCCCTGTCGGTCGAAGGCCTCGAAAACAACGCCTGCGGCGCGCAGGCAGCCAGGAAGCGCGTCAGGGACGGCCGGGGCTCTGCCGCATCGGCTTGGCGCCTCCGAGATGCTGTTGTGCTGCTGACACGGAGGGCAGGCATGGGGGCTGGCTGCCAGAGGATCGGCGGCCCTTCAGATGCCAGCAACTTCAGCATATGCAGCAGCGGTGCAGGTGCAAGGGCAGTCAGCCACGTGCACAAGGCAGCTGCAGGAACCGCATCCACGAAAGCGCGCGCTTGCCTGTGTAGTAGGCCAGGCCACGCATGATGGAGGCGTCAAAGACCAGCCAGTCGGCGCAGCCGTAGGCTTCGAGCAACTGAAACAGCCGCTGCAGCTCCTGTGCCGTCTGCGCCCGCACCCACAAGTACTCTTGTCAGGACACCGGCCTGATTGAACGTGATCGTGCAATTTGTCGGTTGCCGGTCCCAGTGACTCGATTGGCCGAACGACTTGTGCAGACACGGGTCAGAGGCTTGTCTTAGAGGATAGTTTGAGCTCCGTTTGAACTCTGTGAGGCATCAGTGCCACCGCCGTCGCCGCCGCCGTCAAAGCCCGTGAA
The DNA here is from genome assembly GCA_033439295.1 of Deuterostichococcus epilithicus. NCBI lineage: Eukaryota > Viridiplantae > Chlorophyta > Trebouxiophyceae > Prasiolales > Stichococcaceae > Deuterostichococcus > Deuterostichococcus epilithicus. The sequence continues at coordinate 1,968,726 of JAVTLE010000007.1, forward strand.
GTCCGTGAAGCTAGGCTGGGCGGGAGCCTGGCAGGTTGCGGCGCACCTCGCTGTTGTCGCCTAGCAGGCGGCTGAGGTCGGCCACGTCTGTCAGCTTGACCACCTCAAAAATGGCTGCAATGGCGTCCGCTCCGACCTCAAGCTTCTCCAGCTCTGCTGCCACCTGCAGAGCAGGAAGTTCCGGGGACTTTCTCAAGCTTGCCGGAGGGTTTCCTGTGCGAGCAGCTAGCTACAAAAGCGCACTAGGGCGGGGTTGCATAGCACGACACGGTGCATTTGAACATGGGTAGTCTGCAGAGATAGGCGCAGGTTCGAAAGGGCGCACGCCTTCTCCTCGCCGATCTTGTCGAGCTTGTCAACAACGACGCACACCGGGCTGAAGGCCTCCGCGGGCACGCCGTTCTGCAGCAGCACCTGCTGCATGACCTTGCGGCTGGAGATCTGCAGCCACAGCGCCGTTTTATCAAGAGCTCAAGCGGTCAAACGTTTGTTTCCTTTTGAATTTCTCTTGTGCTCGAGACAGCTGGCATCTGCGGGCATGTGGTGGCACCAGGGGGCCTCCCAGCCGCCTAGTTCGCCAGAGGCTTCTGGCCGTGAAGGAATGCAACGCAGACCAGAGTTTCACTTGCCTTGATGCCGACATCATGGGCCCCGAGGCCGGCCGCCTTGAAGAAGGTGACCAGCGCCGCCAGCAGCTCCGCCTCCGCCTCGATGCCGGCAACGCCGATGATGTCCAGGTTCCACTGCCTGGGGGGCAGGGGCCGGGGTTTAGCGGGGTGTGCCGTCATCCAGCAGAGCTTCCGAAAGCTTCAAGCCGGCGAAGCCGTGGAAGGGAGCGGCCTTGGGGTCAGCCGCAGCTGCGGATCGTCCCTGTGCATGCCATGGCGTGCATGTCGACATTCCACGACACGCCAGCGCAGGTGTGCGGCACAGGCCCGGCAGGTGCGCTCACCAGTGCACTCTCCTGCGGCCCCGCGTCGCCCGCTCATACCGCCAGCACTGCCCGATCTGCATGGCAGCATTGGCTCAGGCATAAGCCGGTGCCCCAGTCGGCATGCCATACGCCGCCAGAAGCGGCGATGCAACTTGACGCTGCCCCCATCACAGTCATGAAGCACCGGCAATCATGAACCACTGATGGCGTGTCGAGCATGAACAAATTGCAAGAATACGCAGCGGCGGGCCGTTACCTGCGACCACTTTGCCGGCAGCTGAAGAGCCTTGCCCTTCTGCAGGGCCAGGCGCGCCAGACTGGGCGTCAGTTCAGGCCGCAGCGCCACTCGCCGCCCGCCCTTGTCCTGCGCTCCAGACATAGACATCACTCGTCCTTGCTGTTGCATCCAGGATCCGCTGTCAGCACTGTGCCTCACTGCGATCCTGTGCAGTGCTGTTTACTGGCGTTGGCACCCACATGGCAGCAAAGTGCACAGGTGCAGTGGTATGCAGTTCTTGTCTCCCTGACTTGATTTCACCATCTGCCATGCCTTCGCATGCCATGCAGCCTCCAGTGCCTGCTCTGGCTCTGACTTCCAGTCCATTCATATACCCCATACGGTTTCCCTTGCAGCATCCGCTATCTCCTGCTGTTTCCGCCAGAACTTGGATAGCTGGTCGACGATCTCCTCGCCGCCCTGCTTGTTTCCCTGACCTGCCACGCCTTTGCAGGGCATGCAGCCCGGTGCAGTCCCCCATTTCGCGTCCTAACGTACACTCCGCTCCACTCCCCACAACTTGCCACTGCGAGCTCCACTCATCTGCTCGTTGTGTCACCCACCTCAAAATTGTACAGCTGGTCGACGATCTCCTCGCCGGCCTTGCGCGTAAACAGCTCCTCAGACTCCAGCACAGGCCCCTCCACCATCTCGAAGCCGAACTGCTCACCGACGGTGGACCACAGGCTGAACAGCCACTTGCGCACGCGCATGTCCTCCGGCAGAAAGTCCTTGGTGCCTGCGGCGTGGTGCCCGAGTTTGTGTCATGTTGGGAGGCATCGCCGCGCCGATCAGCAATGGGGCCAGCGTAAGAGTGTTTGTGGTGCGATGCTGCAGCGCATCAGGGCCATCGCCTCAAAAGCATGAGAGGGCTGCGGATGCGTCCGCGGGCGGCCGGCACCTGGCAGGGAGTTGAGGTTGATCAGCTGCTTCTGCTGCTGCTGCGACGCAGGCGGGCCGCTGGCCGCTGCCTTTCTGCCACCCTGCAGCATTGCGACGTACAAGATCAGCACCGGCATACTCTCATGCGTTCGTAGCAAGAGATGTGGCGCATGACGGCAATCGGCCTGCAGCGCCACCTGTTTCGGCTGGGTGTCCGCAGGCGGCGACACCGCTGCGGATGTGGCGAGATCTCGCGTCGCCCGCCGGGGCTGCGGGGCGCATGATCTGGCGCCGACCTGGGCGGGGCACAGGTGCAGCTGCTGCCAGCCGGCACTGTGCCGCAGCGCCCGCAGCTTCCAGCCTCGACAGAGCCACGGCATTGCGGCCAAGCTTGTCGAGCGGTCTCTCTACCAGGCAGTTAATTTTAGACACAACCAACCGACAGTGGCTGTGGCTGTGGTGGGCGGCTGCACCTCGAGAAAAACTTTCCCTGTTGGCCACCAGCTGCAACCACTCGCGTGTGCAGCCTGTAAAACAGACCACCTGGGATCAAGCCACAGGCGGCGATCACACCATTTTGTTTGGATGCAACTGTGCGACAGGAGGGCTGCACCAATCCTGATGTGAAGATGTTGCTGACATGCTGCCGCTCTGCTGAGCTGGATCGACGTGGCGCCCTGGCTTCCTTGTTGCAATCCAAGCACTGTGCGCCTGCAGAGCTAAGTTCACGTCTGTCCACAGCTTGTTCCAGGTGGCGATGAGAGCGCTGCTGAGCCAGAGTCGTGCATTGGCTTGCCGGGCTCGCACTTGCACTCAGCCTGCGGTTGTTTGTGGGTTATCGCAGCAACCCAGGCGCCGAGTCCAGCCTCTGGTAAATTCTTCTAGCTTCCTCATGTTAGAAACAATGCATGTCTGATTCGCACTCTCCTGCAGCTGCATCTTTGCGAAGGTGTCTTTGCACGATGACTAAGATGTTCATGCATGTGCAGGGCAATCAGCAGGCCTTGCCTCGCAACCTCAGCCTCGGCGTTGTGAGCAGCAGCACCCCGAAAATCCCATCGAGGGCGATCACGGCCATGGCTGGCGGCAACGGCACCAATGGCTCGGCGCCGTCAGACTCCAAGCTGGTGGCGCTGCGCGAGGCCATGGCCGCTGCAGACAGCGGCAACGGCGTGCACGCCTACATCGTCCCCTCTGAGGACCCCCACATGGCAAGTCCCTCATTGGTTCTCGCACACAGTCCACAAATACAGGGGGGCTGGGAGTCAAGCATCACTGTTTGCATCTGGCCATTGCAAGAGCTCTTTGGGCCTGACCGCTTCTGCTCGCTACACGCAGAGCGAGTATGCGCCGGCGCACCAGGAGCGTCGACACTACATCTCCAACTTCACTGGCTCGGCCGGAACGGCACTGGTCACCACCGACCAGGCGCTGCTCTGGACCGACGGCCGCTACTTCCTGCAGGTGCCTACATATTTCACTTGTCGCACAACCAGGTCGCGAAGACTCCTGTACCAGGCGCAAGCCAACGGCACAAGATCCACTTTGCTCATGGGCACCTGGTGCTGGCACGCGCGCGCTCGGGTTTAGAGCGCTCCAGCACAACAGGCAGGACTGCGCATGTCTTGCCCCCAGCGCCTGAAGGTGCACACCGACGCCACGTTGCGGATACTTGGCAAACCTGTTGCGAACACCACACCCTGCAGGCGGAGACGGAGCTGGGCCCTGAGTGGACGCTGCAGAAGGCGGATACCCCGGGGGTGCCCGACCTGCCGAGCTGGCTGGCCAAGAACCTGCCGGCCGGCAGCCGCGTGGGCGTCGACCCGTTCCTGCACACCATCGACGGCGCGCGCAAGCTGCAGAAGGCGCTGGACGATGCCGGGCTCAAGATGGTTCCCGTTTTTGGCGGCAATCTTGTGGACGGCGTCTGGTCCGGCCGCCCGCAGGCGCCCCAGGTACGTCAAATTCGTTGTGTCGAAGATCTACAAGTTGGGGTCTGCAGAAACGTGGGTACGATCTGCCATTCGAGGAACTCCTGGGGCGTTGTTCCTTTGGATACGAGCGAGCCCATGCATGGGTACTGCAGCCGACTTGTTTACCTGGGACTGGCAACCTTCGGATGGTGTGACTGCTTGCTGTGGCGTGCAGGCGAAGACGCGCGTGCACCCGACCAAGCTGGCGGGCGCCAGCGTGCAGGACAAGCTCAAGCTGCTGCGGGCTGACCTCGGAGGTGAGGCTCCCGACGCACGCTTTACATGCTCAGACACCTGTCTCTGGCACTGTACTGGTTCTCGGCCTGTCGTCTCAGGACCCATCGGCCTCTGGTCTGGCGTGCGGCGCTGACGCGGAGCACGAGGTGGGCGCTGCTGCCGTCGTTCCGCTGCTGCAGCGTCGGCCGTCAGGATGTACAGCGGAGGGTTTATACAGAAGACAAGGAAAGGACTGAAACGGCAGCCGCGGCTGTTCGAGCCGCAGAGCAGAAGGTGGGCGCGGTGCTCATTACGGCGCTTGACGAGGTGGCGTGGCTGCTCAACCTGCGGGGCGGCGACGTGGACTACAACCCCGTTTTCATCTCCTACGCCCTCGTGACGCCCGACACCGCCACCCTGTACGTGGACAGCGCCAAGGTGCGCAGCCCTAAACCCTAAAACCTAACCCCCTGCTCAATCAATGCAATGCCGACCAGGCGCTGGTGCCTTTCGACACTGCGACCTCCCATCCAGTTGTCGATGGACCCAATGCCACACACACTGACAAGGCACAAATGGCCTGGACTCTTGCGGTTGTTGTCATCATGATGGCCCGCTGGAGGCTGCTGTGCACATGAATGGTAGCCGGCTCTTGCATCAAAGTGTTGCCCTCCTTCGGTCGCAGGTGACAACGCAGGTGGCAGAGCACCTGGCAGATGCGGCGGTCACGGTGCAGCCGTACGAGAAGGTGCTGGAGGACGTGGCGGCCGCCGCCGAGGCCGGCACCCGCATCTGGATGGACCCCTCCCAGGTGAGAGCCCGATCCAGTATGCAGTGCTGGATTGCGGCACCACCGGTGGAGGAAAATCATTGGAAGGCCGCGATGCGTGCGCTCTCACACCCGCTCCTGTCGGTCAGCAACAGCCCAAAGGAGGTGCCAGCAGCCCAGCTGGGAGCAGGGTGGGCATGTACCTGTGCCAGGCGTATGCTTGGCACGACTTCGAGCCCTCTTTGGCATTTGCAGGGGCATGGTGGGGCTCGCAGGTGCACTGTCAACAGGCGCAGCAGACGCCATGTAGATGGGCTGAGCTGAAAGTTTCGCTGTGCCAGAAGAGCCACAGAACCTTGGCAGAGCTGTTCGCAGGTCAGCTTTGCGCTGGCGAAGTCGGCCCTGGATGCAGCCAACAAGCGCGGCACCAAGCGCAAGGCGGGCGGCGACGACGCCCCTGCGCCAGAGCCGGTCCGCAGCTGCCCCTCACGCCTTTCTTGGAAAAGCTCAAGATTCTGCAACCGCATCCATGCGCTTGCACAGGTCCGGATGAAGACCCGTGCATGGCGAGCTCTGCAAAGCTCAGCTGTGTCTGTGGCGTCGCGTGGCACACAACCCCGAGGCGGCTGACTGTCATGCCGCCAGACACTCTGCAGCAGGTGTCACATCCATCGCAACCAAGGCGCACCTGCACTGGCGCGCACAGGTGCTGGAGGCGCGGTCGCCGGTGACGCTGCGCAAGGCCGTCAAGAACGAGGCAGAGCTGGCGGGCATGCGGGAGGCGCACCTGCGCGACGCCGTCGCCATCGTCGAGTTCCTGTCCTGGCTGGACGCCAAGGCGAGGCGGCTCCCCTCTTCTCCACTGCCCTTCTCCTGCTTTCCCAGAGCCGGGCGAGTGTCGCCGCCTGACACAGAGCAGCGTCTGCGCTGAGCTGCCCCACCGGTTCAGTCGGGTCGAGTCCACATCGTTCAACCCGGTAGGAACAAGATGGGCGCTGCGCGTCCATGCCTTTCGGGCTGCCATGCTCATACCTGCGCCGGCCCTGCCGCCTGCAGATCGCGGGCGGCGACACAATCACAGAGGTGGAAGTGGACGAGAAGCTGACAGCCCGCCGCGCGGCGCAGCCTGGCTTCAACGACTGCAGCTTCCCCACCATCGCGGGTGGGCCCGCAGCTCATCGCCTCAGTCGGACGCATCTTCGACTGAGTGTCAGGCTGAGCTGAGCGCAGCCGCCAGAGTCGCCAGACCCCCCGCTGCGAGAGCGTAGCCGGTGCTGAGGGGGGAGCTGCTGCAGCTACCGCTCTGATTGGGGTCCACAGGCAGATGCAGCCTGGTGCAACGCTATCTGTGTTCTGCCCTCTGAGAAGCCCTGACCATACAGCCTTGCCAGTCGTTCCGACGTCGAATTTCTCCCTGTACTGAAAGATCTGCCGCCGCCCGTGCGCAGGCGCGGGCCCGAACGGCGCCATCATCCACTACCGGGCGGCGGCAGCCACCTGCGGCACCGTGGACGCCGGCACGCACCTGCTCATTGACAGCGGCGGCCAGTACGACTGCGGCACCACCGACATCAGTGCGCCTCCTTGACGACGCACCATGCTCTGTGATGCAAGAGGCGGCCTCGACATCGCTGCGCACCGACTGCAAAGTCTCCCATTTCCTGAAACATTCCTGCCTGTCGGGGCGCGCTCGGCCGCGTGAGATGCTCCAAAACGATGAGACGTGTGCGCTGAGCTCGGTGGTGCCATCCGTGCAGCCCGGACGATGCACTTTGGGGAGCCGACAGCGCACCAGAAGCGCTGTTTCAGCCGAGTGCTGCAGGGCCATATCGCCCTCGACTCGTGCGCGGTCCACCCTTGTCACTCGCCCGTTCCGCCAACAACAATTTGCATGATTGATCAAGCGCCAGCTCCGTCTGCTGCTGCACACGCATTCGATGGTGCGTCCTGTTCAGACGAGGGCATCTCGCATTCGATGGTGCGTCCTGTTCAGACGAGGGCATCTCGTGCTATCCGGGCAAGTGATAGTGAAGTCCTCGACTCGCGTGTCCCATTCACGTCCTCAGCACATCCCAGCCCCGGCCTCCGGCCTGACGCGAACTGTGATTTGTTGGCACACAGCGCGGTGTTCCCGCCGGGCACCCCCGGGCTGGCGCTGGACACATTGGCACGCAAGGGGCTGTGGGCGGACGGCCTGGACTACCGCCACGGCACAGGGCACGGCGTCGGCGCCGCGCTCAACGTGCACGAGGGCCCCCACTCCATCAGCAAGCGGTGCGTGACTTTGCTCGCGGACGCCGCACCTCCTCGTGCCGGGGCCCGTCGGCCTGCGTGTCAGAGTTTTGCTGTGGATGGACTTGGCATTGATGTGTCTGAAGTGTGCCCCACTACTTCTGCGCCCTCTCCCCTCATTGCGCCCGCCGGCCTGTCGCAGGCAGCTCAAGAGGTCCGAGCTGGAATAGTCGAGGTGTTGCATTGCCTGCTGTTGGTCGCACAAACAGGCAGGTGCCCAGGTCATTCAAGCACCATCGAATCTGCGCAGGCGCTGCATCACGCAGCCGCTGCAGGCGGGCATGACGTCAGCCTGATGATCCTGTATCCATCGTGCAGATACCACACCATGCAGCCGCTGCAGCTAGGCACGGTGCCGAGTTTCGAAACGAAGACCTTTCTTTCGCACAGGTACTACATCACGCAGCCGCTGCAGGCGGGCATGATCGTGTCTAACGAGCCGGGCTACTACGAGGATGGCAACTTCGGCGTGCGCATCGAGAACCTGCTCATCATCAAACAGGTGCCGCCTGCTGCCACCTCAACGGCCTCGCGCCCTTGCCACGCACTGCCCGTCTCGTACCTGGGATCTGCAACATGGCATTGCACCTGCGGCGTGTTTTGTCGGTGGGAGGCATCGCCGAGGGCGCAGTGATAGTGCTGTGTCGCTGGCTGCTGGAGGTTCCTCCACACGCGAGCCAGAGGCGGTGTCATACAATGTCACGAAATCCTGCTGACCAATCTCCTGCGGCCAGTCACGCTGGAAAAGCTCAGTCCAGTCTCGAAGCACCTTCATTCTGACGCCGCCCTGCTGCAGGCGGACACGCCGCACCAGTTTGGCGGGGAGCCGTTCCTCAGCTTCGACCGCCTCACGCTGGTGCCGCTGCAGCGCAAGATGCTGGACCTGGAGGTGCTCGATGCCTTCTCCAGCAGCTCCAACACATGCAAACGTCACTCCTTTGTGTCAAGGCGCACTTGTGGCACTTGCAGCACCTGTGATCACTGCAGAGTAAGGCCTATATGATCAGCGGCGGTGACGCGCCCAAGGGCGGCGGCGACCAAAGCAGCTGGGTCTGCGTCAGCGAGCCTGATGGTACAAAAGTTGTCGGCACAGGTGCTGACGGATGCCGAGAAGGCGTGGGTCGATGCATACCATGCGGAGGTGTGGGACAAGGTGAGGCTGCAATAGTAGTGCGACCCCTCCCACCAGCCGGAGCTGCGGGGCCGCGCAAGTCCAATGGAAGAATCTGATCCGTATCTTGGCAGCTGCCGCGTCTGCATAGGCATGCACCGCGCTGCCGCATCTTGTTGCAGCGCCTCACTCCGGCAGCTGACAACGCACACCTTAAAACCCTCAATGCTCACCAGAAACCAAACTACTACCGTCTGGCACAGGTGTCCCCTCGCCTGGAGGGCAGCGGTGCGCCGCTCGAATGGCTGAAGGCGCACACACAGCCGTTGGCAGCTGCTGTGCCTGTGGTTGCTTGATTCTTCCAATTTTGGGGGCGCTGCTTGTTTGTGGACTGGGCACGTCTTGCGGGTATGAGTAGTGCAACGGTAGTGGTGGCACCGCTGGCTGACAGACGAGAGACGCAATTCTGCTGCGAAAGTTTTTCGAAGGTGATGTATTGGAGCTTGTCGCAGAATATGAATCTGGTGTATCATCAAAGCAAACGATGGGCAATCAAATGCCACAGCAGAGTGATCAGATATGGCCATGGCAATTCTCCAGCGGCATTCTGCGAGCCTTTTTTCCTAGTGCCGGTGGTCCTGACAGTCAGCTAGAATGTTGGACCACTGCTGCAAGTAATACCGGTCTCAAGTGACTGCACAAATCGACATCAATACTCTGGCTTCTCCATCCCATGTCTGCAACCCTCGCCAGCCTCCCCCGGTCCCCGTCAACAGCCGGAGCATGAACTTGTGTTTATGCTGCTACGCTCCGATCGTTCTGATACACGACGAGTGCGTTGTAAATGAGATGTACATACGTGTCGTCAGTCCTCCTCCACAAGCGTGCGCTCCTGCCGCCGCCACTCGCCGATGCCGCCCTTCACCACCCGCACATCCTCATAGCCGTTCAGGAACAGCTCGTAGGCCGCCATTAGCGACCTGTCGGGGTCTCGAAAACAGTCTCAGAAAACGACATCGGGCGCAATTGCAGGTGCGCGGCAATGCCGGTGGACGTTTGTCTGGGAACTGCTGTTTTGTGTTGTGACTCAGGAGAGGAAGCATGTAGTTGCGGCACCATCGATGTCACCTGGTCTGGTAGCCGTGCGGCGACGGGCCGTACTCCTCAAGGTGGCCACCCAGGTTGCACGCCAGCACCACGCCCTTCCTTGGGTCCGACACCTCCATGATTTCGTGCACGAACTCCGGGTTGGGCTCTGCATGACCAGGGACAGCAGCAATTCGGGGATTGTCGACGGAAAGTGACGAGCACACATGACACCGATAGCAGATGTGTGCTCGCTTCACCTGTCCCCACCACGCCAAAGAAAGTGAACATGAAGCGCCTGCAAGACCAGAACTGGCGGGTCTCAGAGATGCGGACGATCACCGATGGACCGCCACCTTGGGCGCATTCCAGCAGTTTTCAACCTGAACTGCAGACATTGCAAGCATGGTCAAACCTTGCAAACTTCCAGAGGTTCCAGCCCTCGATCCAGCGGTAGTACTGCACATTGACGGAACCCTCGATGTGCCTACGATGCAGTGAGCAGTAACCTGGATTGCTTGCCTCTGTCCAGGATACCACAGCTAGGCGACACTTCTGCGGCGTTGCGAACAGTCCTGCAGGAGAAGACGTGACCCTATCGTGACCCACCCAGACTGGTACTCCTTTGCAGGGCGCACGTCGATGATGGCCAACCCTTTCTCCCGTGCAAACGCCACCTCTTGCGGCGCCACGAACCTGACCTGCAACCCTCAAAGATGCCGATATCAGCTCACCAGCTGTGGATACGTACTAGACAGACTAGGTGCACAATCGCCTAAATTCACTGGCACCGCCGCACCTCCTTCTCCTTCAGTTGATTGGAGATGATCTGCGCAGTTTGCAATGCGCACATTGATGCCTGCCTGATGATCAGCACATGTAGGGAGTGCATGGAAGGCTGAAAGGTTCTAATGCCAAGCAATTTAAATATAGACGACGACATTCAACACCCACCCCCCAGCCGCCCCGGCTTGTTGGCCTGTAGGCTTTGCCCGTCTCCGGGTCAAGAACGTCCAGGCCAGTCGGCCCGGTACGCAGTGCTGCGCATGACTTCAAGGCACGCCTGCGGCTATGGGGAACCCATGCGCAGTGAGCAATGGTGCACGCTCTTCTGCAACCTGCAGCTTTGAGATGCGGCGAGGCCGGCCGCACATGGCAGAAAGGGGGCCACTGCCTGGGACAAAGCGCATTCGCCGCCGCACATGCACGTCTGTCGCACTGACCACGTCCTGATCAGGATCTTGACAGGCGATAACTCCTAGCTCCTCACCTGTGCACTGGTGATGATGTCCTGGCGCCAGCTGTGAGCAGCTTGCTGCATGCTGTCCGCCTATGGCCAGGTAACAAGCACAGGGACTGACCCGACAAGGACTGCACGTTCATGGCGGGCTATGCGGTGAGCAGGCAGTGATTAGAGTGTCGCTGCACTAGGCTTTGACACGTCAAATGATCCACTGGAAAGGCGTCGAATGTGCTCAAACACGCAAGGTGGCGTCGCTGCTGTTTCGGTGGATGTGACACTCGCTCCCAGAAACAGACTGACCCGGCAGGACGCAGTAAGAGAAGGCCTTACTTCTGGCCCCACAAAAGTATCCTAGATACTTTCTCTGGAAGCACGTGCGTTGGGGGAGATCCGCCGCCAGGATCTCCAGCTTCCCGCGTCCAATGTTGGAGTTGGTTTGCAGCTTTTGCACGGAACCTAGCCCAGATCCACATTCAAGCTTCAGATTGATACAGAGCGTCGGTCCTTGACACTCTCGTATTTCGAGCCTACACAAAACGTCAATTTTTACATAGTCAGCTTCAGGCCATGCAGAGCTGCTGGCAGTGTCGCGCCCCTGCCCGTCAGTTCGCCGCGCAAAAGCCTGTGCACAGCAGTCAGCTTGCTTCAAGGAGGGTACTTCGGGCCGCGCGGTTACCTGTCACGGCCATGAAGACCGCCGATGGTCCTTCCCTGGCGATCGTAGGCGTCACAGGCGCCGTGGGTCAGGAGTTCCTTCGGGTGATAGCAGTTTCCGTACCCCTTTGAAGATCCTGACGCATCTGCTCTGCCGCGCGCTGCAAGTCTGAGCCTGGAGTGCCTGACTAATGTGCGGCTGCCGGCGGGGGTGCAGGTGCTGAAGAACCGGGACTTTCCCTACAGCTCCATCAAGATGCTCGCGTCTGCCAGGTACAACTCTGTGGCGATCGTGGGCAGCGCATGCGATCCATGCATGCGATCATTCAGTGCTGATGGACGGGGCCACCCCGCTGCCGCAGGTCAGCTGGCAAGAAAGTGCAATTCGACGGCGAGGAGCACACCATCGAGGAGCTGACAGACGACAGGTGAGCGTAAACAAGATACCAGACTGATTGGTATTGGTCGTGTTTCCAGTGCTTCAGAGTGGCAGGCCGCTCGCTGGGCAATGGGCTTTGCGCTGGGCGGGAATGAACAGGCAGCTTTCCCTGTGGTGCAGCTTTGGCGATGTGCAGCTGGCGCTTTTCAGCGCCGGCGGCTCCATCACCAAGAAGTTCAAGGACGCATGCGAGAAGGCCGGCTGCACGGTGGGCCCCTGGCATTGCAGCGCTCAGCTGAAGCTACCGCGGCACGGTTCGCACATCGCCATCTGCCGCAGCAGTCGGTGGCCGCCTGCTGGTGTCGCCGGAACTGGCCCTGCGCGTGCACCGCTGCGTCGAGGGTCTCCACCATCGAACCTTCGACATGCTGCAATACGATGGAAACTCAGATGCTCAGCGGCCCCCACACCTTGACGGATAACGCCGCCATCCCGTCCGCCCGCAGATCGTGGACAACAGCTCGGCGTACCGCATGACGGAGGGCGTGCCGCTGGTCATCCCGGAGGTCAATCCGGAGGCGGCGGCCGCCGTGAAGCTGGGCCAGGGCGGCATCATCGCCAACCCCAACTGCTCCACCATCATCGCGCTTATGGCTGTCACGCCGCTGCACCGCGCCGTTGGCGTCAAGCGGATGGTCGTGTCCACCTACCAGGTGCGAGCGTGCAGCGCTGCTTCCGGTGCCCTGTGGTGTCGAGGCCATATGGCCGGGCCATGTCGTGTGTTGCCCGAGGTGTCCAAGGCAGGGCAAATCCAGATCCGACGCGTGTCCATGCTCCGGTGCTGTGCATCCACAAGCATCCTCCTGCTTGACTTTCACCAGTCGCAGGACATCAGGTTACGCCTTGCAGTGACGAAGTTGCATGGCATGCCCAAACGATGGCGTGAAAGATGGCGTAGACGACGGCGTGCACGGTGCCCGCAGGCAGCCAGCGGGGCGGGGCAAGCGGCGATGGACGAGTTGGAGCTGCAGACGCAGGAGGCGCTTGATGGAAAGGAGGTCACCAAGAACATCTTCCCCTTCCAGGTGTCGCCCTTCGTCTTGACAAACGCAATGCGCGACTGCCGAAGCCTTTGGACCTATGCAACCGTGCTTTGACTGCATCCCGGATCCTGAGCCGGCGCGGTGCGCCTGTCCTGATATCGCTCTCAGCAGGCATCGGATCGGCGCAACAGCGACCCGTCGTGGCACTCGGGTTACCACACTGGTTCCGGGTTCTGAACTACTGTTCTCGGCCTCTTGTCTGCCGCAGTATGCGTTCAACCTGTTTTCGCACAACTCGCCGATGACGGAGAACGGGTACAACGAGGAGGAGATGAAGATGGTGAAGGAGACGCGCAAGATCTTGAACGCCCCTGACATGCAGGTGACCTTGCAGGGGCGACCCCGCCGACAGCCCTGCTTTGCCAGCTGTCACACGTGTTGCGCCCTGGAAAGCGTTAGAAGCAGTGGCTGACTTTGTCAGCCATGTGACGGGGGAAGGAGTTTCAGAGGAGCCTAAGAGAGGTTTCCATCTCCACCACCTATGCAAGCCTTGCCTGCAATGTGAGAGGGAGACAGCGAATGTCGGGCCAGTGAGCCGGCCAGCGAATCAGCGCCAGGTGTGTGGCTGCAGATCACTGCGACCTGCATCCGGGTGCCGATCATGCGTGCACACGCGGAGTCCATCAATCTGGAGTTTGAGCGCGAGATCAGCGAGGCGGAGGCGCTCAAGGTGCTGGGCGACGCCGCCGGCGTGTCCATCATCAACGACCGCTCCGCAAACAGGTGCGGCATCTCAGGCCCCCCGCCCCTCCCCTCCCCCCTCCCCTCCCCCACGCCCGGAGCATTCCGCTCCGAAATCGCTGCCGGAGGTCGTTCGAAGCATAGAGCGGTGGTCTGAGATGCGCGCCGGTCTCCCCGAGGGCTGCACCGCTGCCATCATGTGTAAGACTTTGTTGTGTGACGCAGCTCTCATGCAGATATCAACACCTGTATTGCTCAGACTCATCAGGCTCAGAGCGTTTGGTTTCCCCATGCAGGTTCCCGACGCCACTGGACGCAACCATGCAGGACGACGTGTATGTCGGCCGCGTGCGGCGAGACATCTCGAGGTCCGACAACCTGGGCCTCGACCTCTTCGTGTGCGGCGACCAGATCAAGAAGGCAAGTCAAACAAGGTTCACAGGTCGAGCTTATTTACGAGAAAGTTAGACATATGTCTGTACAAACGTATCAAACTATGCTCAGTTGTACTAAAACACTGAATCGTTTATGCAGGGCGCCGCCCTCAACGCGGTACAGATCGCAGAGTTGCTATTGTAGAGTGAAGTTGCGGCACAAGCGCAACCCCCTGATTTTGCATTATTAGAGATAGAGCGGTGCGGGCGCCGCATCATGCGCATGAGCAGCGAATGGATGGCCATAGTGCTTGCAGGCTTTTGCAGACTGTGAATCCTGTTCTGACAACCAAGCTACTCTGCGGTGGAGGCCACTCCAAGCAGTGTCTTCGCAACGACGGAGAGTGCCTTCAACGAAGCAGGCGGGTGAAACTTGACTCCAAGGCAATACAAGCTGACGGACGTTGCCAGCCGCTCAGTGCGACACGGTAGGTAATAATGCTCGCGGGGTCGAGGTTCAAACATGACCACCAGCCCTGCGCCCTCGCGGCCTCTGGTCACCTTTTGTTGGAAGAGGGTGAAGCTCGCAGTGCGTGTCAGAACCTGAGAAGCTGCGTGCGCCGCGTGGCGTGGAGCCGCAGTTGTGAGGCGTGCGGTCAACTGACGTCCTCGTTTTAGGGCAGGTGGCAGTTGCGCTGTTGAGATCAGGAGCGACCTGGAGGATCTTAACATCATCAGCTAGCAAGGACAATCCGTCAGCGGACCAGCGCCAGCTCGCTGCTGCGGCAGCTGCACTCGGAGTCATGATCCGAATGGGTCTTGCAGCAGTCACCGCGCAGGCGGCACAGCGGGTCGCGGCCACGGCCGTGCCCGCAGCCAGGTGCCAAAGCCTGCACCTCGGCGCGGCGGCGAAGCAGCAGTCCGGCCCGCTGCCCGACGGCGCCGGCGGGGTGGGCAGCTGCGCGCCCGGCCAGCGCCTGGCCTTCAGGCACGCCCTGCGCCGAGGCAACACGGTCGCCGCCGCCTTCAGCGACCATCAGCAGCAGCCGGTGGTGGACGGGCCCTCGTCCCGTAGCAACGGCGACCCGGGGGCCACCTCCAGCACAGCCTTTGGCGGCGGCGATGCCGGCAGCGGCAATGGCACGGCGCAGTCCGCGGAGCAGCTCGAGATCGCGGCGCTGCGGTCAGAGATGGAGGCGCTGCGGCAGACGGTTGGCACACAGGCGGCTGCCGCGCAGCAGCAGTTCATGAGCATCACGTCGCTCGAGCGCAGATCGCAGGGCGGCGCCGCCCCTGCGTTGCCGCAGGGCCGCCAGGCGGCAGGTGAGGGGTCCGCTTCTCCACTTGTGAGCCGGTGCTTTCTCCTGCACGTGCAATGCCGGTCGTCGGCGTCGTCTGTGCGTGGAACAGCGCCAGACGGCACGTCGCGCGAGTGTTTGGGGGAATGCACCTGCCGACAGAGTTTCCGGAGGGTCAGGCGCAGCTTGGCCTTTCGATTGCTCGGCACTGCCCTTTCTTGTTGTAGGTCAGCTGCAGCACGCAGCATCGTCACTAGCTGGGGCAGATGTGAAGCAGCCCATGTGACCTGGGTCCCTGACCTCTCACACTGTGCAGGCAGTCAGCACATCTTTTCGTCATCAAACTCGGCGCACCTGAGACTGTGGCGACCTTGCAGGGCAAGTCGGTACGAGGTCCGGCGCATGGAACCCCAGCATCCGGCCGTTTGACGCACAGCGCTCTGCAATTGGCGACCGGCGCTATCTGGGTGGCTTTGACGCCCGCTTCCACTCCACAAACGCGTGCGCTTCTTGTGCTTGCGGCGGTGATGCACTCTTACTGGCCTGCGTATGCGATGTTGAAAGCCTGACTGTCAGCGCGAGCCAGCAGCCACTTGCTCTCCGCGAGGTCTAGGCGGCCTGCAGGGGCGGTGCACGCACCGCAGACACGACTTGGTTTTCACGAAGGTCACTGTTCGTGCGGTGGCAAGGCAAGCACAAGTTCCAGCTCGAGATGGGAACGACATCTGTGCAGCCCTCTGACGCTGCTGCTGGCTCCCGCTGTGGATGGCTGATGCTGCCGCGGCGCAACGCCAGGGAACACATCGGCGCTGCCGCGCATGTGTACCTGTTCCGCGCCAGCGGATGACAATGAGGTCATCCTGGGATGGACTTGCTGCGATGCAGCGGCCATGCCGGAGGGACACTCAGGGGGCTGTCGCGCGAGATCGTCCTGGCGCCGCCGCAGGTCTCAGAAGGCACACTTCTGTCGCCCTGCAAGCTGGGGGGTGCCGGCTAACCACTGACAGAATCCCCCCTCTGCGGGCCTGCAGCGGCGCCACGCCGGAGGACTTCAGGGTGCTGCCGCGCAAGATCATCCTGGTGCGGCACGCGGAGAGCGAGGGCAACGTTGACAACTTCGCCTACACCTACGTCCCCGACATGCAGGTCCCCCTGGTGAGACTGTGGCTTCCTCGGCGTGCAATGTCCCTCGAGTGCGGAAACCTCCCTCCCCTCCCTCCTCTCCCTCCCTCCCTGGTCTCCCTGGTGCACGGGTCCGGCGGTCTGGGCGCCAGTCTCAGCATTGAGCCTGCTGCTCTGAACCGACCGGCTCGGCAATTCGACTGCCGACGTCAGGCTTCTGGGAATGCGGGTTTGCACCCGCTACACCTGTCCTGGCTGGGCCCCGCTCAGCTGCCGCACCCTCAGCCTGTTGCCGATACCCTCGCTGCCGCTGCTCCCCTCATGTGCACGGCTGTGTCGCAGCAGCCTCCATCTGACCCCGGCCGCCCGCCTCCACGCGGATCCATGACATCCATCAGCCCCTGACATCCATCACGCCCGCACACGCATCAAACCCTGACCTCCTCCCGTCCTGTAAACCTTGCGCACAGACGGAGCGGGGCAAGGCGCAGGCGCGCAGCGCCGGGCGCAAGATCCGGCGCGTCATGGAGGCGGACCGCGCGCCCTACTCGCTGTTCTTTTACACCTCCCCCTACAAGCGCTCCAAGCAGACACACGAGGAGATCACCGCCGCGTTCGACTCCAAGCACCTGGTCGGCGCCCAGGAGGAGGTGCAGCTGCGGGAGCAGGTGCGGAAATAAGTAGGGGGAAACACGGGGCCATTCCATGATCTTACGACACCCTGCCGTTGCTGGCCGTTCCTCTCAAAGCGCCTTCCCCCCGAGATTTCATTCTGAGCCTGCTGCATTGCCTCCTGGTGTGGTCCTCGCGCGCCAGCTCATGCAGCACGCACGTTGAGGTTGAGCCCCTGCCGCCGCAGGACTTTGGAAACTTCCAGGACATGGAGGGCAAGGAGCGGGAGAAGACAGAGCGGCTGCGCTTTGGCCGCTTCTTCTACCGCTTCCCCAACGGCGAGTCCGGCGCGGGTGCGGCGTTCGTGGGGCTCTGCGGCCACCCGGAGTACCCATCACTGCCGCAAGTGCAGCTTGCTTGCTCGTCCTGAGGCGCCTGTGAAGACTGGCGCATACAACGCTGCAAGAACCACACGCCGTGCTGAGCCGCCCCAGACAGGCTGCCAAGCCGCGCCGGCGCCGCAAATGCATGCAATACCACATGACTGCATAGGGGAGCCGCTCAGAATGCAGCCGCAACACCGTAATCACGAACTGGTCTTCTGCAGACGTATACGACCGCATGACGATATTCGAGGACCACTTGGTGCGCGACATCAACGCGGGCCGCTTTTCCAAAAACACCTCGCTGGTGCTGGTCACCCACGGCCTCGCGCTGCGCATCTTCCTCATGCGGTGGGCCACCGCACCCGGCGCCTCGATGTCTTCACCGTGCGCCTGGCTGCATCGCTGCTGCAAGGATGGATCGGCGCTCCCCCGGTGCTGCTGGCGGCTGTTGTGCCGCGTGAGGTGCTCCGCCTCGTGCCGTGATCGCACGTCGACGCATCCCTGCACGGGCGGAACCCTTCCGAAACATGGGCGCGGCCTTGATTCGCTGACAAATAGCCATCTTTCCGGTACCTGTAGGTGGTTCCACTGGACGGTGGACCAGTTCCTCGAGGTGTACAACCCGCCAAACGCCGAGGTGGGGGCTTGGTGCAGCCCCACAGACATGGAATGAAAGGATGGTTCGAAGTGAATAAGTCAGCTGGACCCACTGGCCGGCGCATCCATGCCGCGCCCGTCTGCCTTTCGTGTGCCTGCATGTGCTGGGGCAGCTCTGCAGGGCTTCCTTCTTCCCATGCCTCAGCCCATGCCTCAGCTGGCTCAGGCAGTGGGTGCTGACGGGTGGCTGCTGTCCTGTGCCGCAGCCGCTGGTGCTGGAGAGGGTGCCAGGTGACACGGAGGCGCGCCAGGGCGGTCCGGCGTCCTGGATCCACACCAAGGTGTGTTGAATCCAGAAACCACCCTCTCAACCACACGCTTTCCTAGGCTCTCCCACCGTCAGCACGGGGCATGTGCAGCAGCAGCACAAGGGGGATTGGCGGGGGCAGCAGCTGACAGAGCGTCCAAAGGAGTAGACCAGTCTCTGTGCGCAGCCTGCACCCGACAGCCCTGGGCGCCAAGGCGCAGCGCCGCGCAGGCAGACGAACAGACAAGTGCTGCCGGCAGCACCGGCCTGCTGCCTGATCTCACGGGCTCGCCCCCTCTCTCATCGGCCGCCCCTCCCACGTCACGCGGGCTCTGACACGGCTGCGTGTGCGCACCCCACGCCACGCAGGCGATGTACCGCGTGAGTGGGGAGTCAAGGGACCTGCTGCGCGGCTGTGCGACCTGCATGGCGGCGCAGCCGGTGGGCACGCTGCTGCCGGATCGGTCAGAGGAGCTGCATGCGGCTGCGCTCCAGGGGGGGCGCCAGGGTGACCTGTCCGACGCGATGCAGCCGGGGTCAGCCGGCAGCCTGGCGCCCTGGGACGACCGCGAACACTCGCACGCGGGCGGCCGCGGCCCGGTTGCCTATGCTGCGGAGCACGAGTCAGATGGGGAGGAGCTGCACCCGCAGCCGCATGGGGACTCAGCGCAGCAGCACGGGGACTCGCCGCAGCAGCTCGGGGACCATGTGTACATAGACTGTGTGGACGACCCTCTGATCAGCGACCTGCACAGCCCGCGGGAGCTGGACCCGCCAGAGCTGTGGCTGCGGCCGGCGGCGGCGGCGGCGGCCGGGGGTGAGGGTCTAGCCGAGGCAGGGGGCAGGGGGGGAACGAGCAAGGCAGGGGGCGGGGACCCAGCGCTAGACGCAACGCCGCAACCCCAGGCGGCGGAGCCGCCGGCGCAGGGCGAAGCAGCTGCCCAGGGCGAAGCAGTCGCCCCACAGCAGGGCGGCGGGCAAAGCGACAGCAGGCGCAGGTACAGCAGCAACGTGGTGGTCGCGCCGCGCCGCGCGTTCTCCACCCTGAGCGGCTAAATTCGACGAGCTAGACCGACCGAGACCCGCGGAAGTTTGGTGCAGCATCAGACGGACCAGCGAGGGCAGTCAACGTGACTGGGTGCACTCTTCTGTAGCACAACAGCAGCCACATTTAAGACCTAACCAATCCGGCAGTATCCACAGGAGCTTCAGACTAGTTTCTGATCTCCAGTGCTTTTAGACTTCAGATGCAACGAAATCTGACTATTTAGAGGACGCCACCTCCCAATTCTTGTAACACATTCCGCAAAGATGGCTGACGATGTGCGCCTGGCGTTCCTCCCCCACAGGCGCTGTATCGGCTGTCAGAGGAGAGCCGGGAGGTCGTGAAAGGTCTGCTGTTTCCCCTTCTTGCTCCATTTGCACAATTGGACATCCGTTTGGCGTCGTGACCACATTTCATGCTGAGTATATGTACCCCCAATCTGGCATCCTGCCTCGCTTGTGCCGCCTCTGCCATCTTGGACCTGCAGGTGTTGCAAACCTCGCTGATGCACACCGATTTACAACGCCATTTCACTGTCGACAGGCTGCTCCGAGGACATGTGCCAGACCAGCTGCCCCGCAATTGAGAACGGCGACGAATCCTGCGCCATTGCTTTTGCGGCGCTGCTGGCGGTTTCTGTGCACATTTGGGGCGCGCAGCTCAGCGCCTTTGCCTGAGGCTGGAGTTATAGACTTCGGCCCGATCATCTACCTAGAGGATCCGGACAAGCATCATGCCACGGTCTTGAGGGCGCAGCAGTGGGCGGCCTCGATTTGGGATGCCCGCGACCCCCCAGCATGCTGGTGACCGCTGCCCGAGCGGGCACCTTGCCAGACTAAACCCCTGCAGAGAGACCATCTGGAACGCCCCTTGAAATAGGCACCTTGCCTGGCATCCTAAGGCTCCATAAGGCTCGCCAGAACAATTCCTGAGACGGAACCCGCACGTATTGATTGTTTGGTATTCAGAGTTGGAACAATGGATCCCTGGTCACCTACCCTATATATAATTTGTCTCGAAGGTACCACCTAGGTTTGTTTCACAGCGGGAAGAGCTGCAGACATTTGCAAGCACATTGGCACGGCAGCAGCACAGCTGGTATGTCTGGCCCAAGGGCATGCCAGCCCCGGTCACCTTCATCACAGTCTGAAGCCCAGGGCCGCTGACACAATGTGTCAACATCTACGACTAGCTAATACGCCGGCTGCAGTACCGCCCACGCCAGCCACCGCCTGCAGGCTGATGACCACTGCGGCCGCTGCCCTCCGCATGCCGTGGAGCGCTGGGCTGCCCGGCGGAAGCGCGGCCCGCTCTGCGGCAGCGAAGGCTGCCGCCACAGTGCGCACCCAGGCTCGCAGCTCATGGCAGGGACGACCCTCTTGCAGTGCCGCTGGCTGCCGCGTCGCCTGCGCCGCAGGCTGCGGCGCAGTTGTCACCGGCGCCAGGGCGGCAGCGGCGCGGCACCACTGCGGCAGCAGTTCTGCCGCCTGCATGGTGAGCTCCTGCAGCGCGGCCACCGCCACGGGAGGGCCGGCGGCGGGCACCACGATGGTGGCGACCGCCTGCTGCGCGGCGCTGCCTGGCTGCGCGGCGGGTCCTGACTGCTGAACTGCCCCAGCTTGCTGCTGGGATGCGCCTGCAGCCGGGCATGGCACACCGGCGCAGCTGGCAGCGCCCCCCACCATCGTGCCGCAGGTGAACGCTTCCAACAGTGCGGCTGCACTCTGACGCGTCACCTCCTGTCTAGGAACGACATTGTGCCCTTCAGCACGGGGCTGCAGACTGACGCGCAGATCTGACGGGCGACTGTGTATGAGCCTTTGAGGAGTTTGGTCAGTTTGATCGACAAGTGGTTTGTTTGGGACGCGCTGCTCTGTGAATTGGTGAGAACTGCCTCTCTGCCGTCCGAACGCACCTGGTAGCTGTCCGTGTCATTCCCAAGTATCGCTACGAGCATCCCGAATGCAGTGTTGGCCGGCTCGCACAGCCCTGCACCCGCCACAGACAATTAACAGCAAATCAGCAGACAGGCAGTGTCACATTTCTCATGAGGCCAGGACTCGTGTTCAAGTGTGTGCAAGTGTGTTGCAGGATAGGATTCACCTGCATTGGCATGCTCCAGCAGCGCCTGAATCAGGTCATGCACCAGGTTCCTGCATGGATCACACAGCTGCTCGTGCACTGCCAGCAAGCCCCTGTACATTGCCGCCCCCATACTCGTGTCAGGCATCTTCTTGCACGAAGCCCCAGCAGACTGCAGGTGTAGGTCAATCCAAATGGATAATTGGCAACTTGGCAGCCGCAGCCGAAGCGACCTGCAGGCGGCCTGACGCTGCTCCGCAGCGGCGCTGCCTCCTATAAACTGCTGCACCTGCCGCGTTGCCTCCACCATGTCCTCACACAGGACGGCTGTGCTGCTGCGCGGCGCAGCACTTGCTGCGGCCGGGTCGCAGTCTTCGGTGGCCTCACAGGCGTCGACGGCAGCCTCACCGGCCGCACATTCCTGCACAACGAAGCCAGTGTTTCAGCACTCATCCAGGATGAGAGCGCCCACACTGCCACTCGCATGCTTCTTTCAAATCTGGTGGCCACACTGGCTTGCTGTGAAAATCTGTTGAGCTTCGGAGTCAACTGGATTGCAAGGCCAGTGCAATGTGCAGTACCGTGTCGAGGACTACTCCTGCGCACCTTTTCTGCGACCTGCTGAACTGGCTCATCGTCTGCTGCAGCCTGCTGTCGCTCAGGCAGCCGGGGTCCGCCAGAGCACCCGCCAGTGCGTGCTCGCAGCCTCCTGCGGGCAGCAGCCACGGCCACAGCCAGACGGATTAGCTCAATACTTCGCAACGCCTCGCACTCTGCTGCAGCTGACTGCAGCTGCTGGGATCTCGACATGGCTGCGACAGAACTCATGTATGCAGCAGCCGCTGATGAAAATTTTCCAATTTCACCAAATTTTCGGGTGAGGCAAACTACTCATCCATCCGCGTGGATCTGAATGAACAGGGAGGCCTTGGCGAGTTTGGGTACAGACAGCTGGGGTTCCTTTGTTGAGCGCAGATCATTGCAAAGCTGCCGCGCATTCAATTTGGCTTGCAGAGGCGCGCCCGTCAAGTAATGCCACACAATATGTGCATATTCGAGTGGCACCGGCAGGGCAACGTCAAGTTGTGGGGACGCATTTTGCGATGACGGGGTCTTGCAAGGAAGGCCCGGAGCCGTGGTTCGTCAAAGCCTGCACTTCTGACCAGGTGCTGACCCACCGCCAGTGCATTTAAACTCTCTTGGGCCCCACACACGATTGCAACTTCTCACTCTAGCCGGACTCCCAGTTGCTGGGCCAGGTGGCCAGCGGGAGGTGTCAGAATCCCGCCTCGCTGTCCGCAGGGGCTTCGCTGCCACCGGCCTCGGCGTCTGCAACAGCCTCGCCGCCGCCTGAATCGGCCTCCTCGGCCAGCAGAGCGTCCAGATCCACCTGCAGGAAAAGATGAGAGACATTCACCTTGATGTGGGCATCAAAAGCTGTATGAGCATGACGAGGTATGCATTGCCGCATTGAAACTGCGTCCATCCCAGATGCCACCCTGCTGAAGATGACAGAAAGCACTTGTCGGCACATGACCAACTGTTGAGCGACCGAGACGTGACCATATCTGCGGTCAATCAATCACATGCAGCGGAGGGCCCTGTGAGCCCCCGCTTTCACAGATACTGCAGACCTGGTCGATGTTGCCGAGGCCAGGAGGCGCGTCGTCGTCATCGTCGTCCACCTCAAAGCCGGACACCCCCGGCAGCGGCTCGTCTTCCTCCGCCGCCGTCTGGTCCATGTCGTTGTACGCGGCGGCAGAGTACGTCTGTGGCGCCTCTGCCGGCTCCGCGCCAATGATGTCCTGCGGAAAGGATGGGTGCGATTGGGTTCCTTTGTTTGTGAGATGGAGAGCTATGGGAGTATGTCTGCGGCGCCTCCGCCGACTCCGCGCCGATGGTGTCCTGTAGTGTGGTGGTGTATTTTCCTGGTCTATTCCTACAGACAGTGATGGGCAGTCATGAGCGGCAAGTCGGCATCAGACTGGACTCAAATGCTCTAGAAACGGGATGCAGGGGGTCGCAGCAGGCAATCACCCTCCCAAGGCACAGCAGAGCCTGGGCGCGTGCGCCAGCTCGGAGCAGAAACCACGAACGAGACCACAGTGCGAGGGGTTCCCAGTGGTGCACAAGCGCCCTCAACTGCAGGCAACTCTGCCACAGACGGGCAGCCAGTGTGTGGAGTGGCAGGAGACAAAACGCACGTCCAGGTAGTTGAGAATGGTGTCCTGGCTATCGGAGCCGGGCAGGATGTCGCCCATCGGTCGGTCCAGAGCATCACCCTTCTCCCGCTGACCGTCGCCCACCTGCCGGTGGAAAATCAGTGCCACTCGAAAAGTCGCTTTGCAGGCGGCAAGAGGCCTACGCTCGGGGGACCCTCCACAGCTCATCATGCCGTGGCTGACGTGCTTTTGCTGTGGTACAGGGCATGCGGAACAGCGCGCAAGGCGCCGAGCTGTGCATGACAGTGACAGGATGGGAGGCCCAACGCCCGAGGCAGCAGACTCGAGAGAGCTCTGGCGGACAGGCGCACACGTGCGGCTCCGTCAGGCGAGTCAGGAGCGCAAGACAGGGCAAGACGGAGGTCACCGAAACCTGCAACACGAGGCAGCATAGACGTAGACAGGACAGCTAGGTAAACACTGTTGACGCCGGCAAACGAGGCGCACCGTGGGGTGCAGGGAAGCGGGGTCCTCGCCGACACGCTGCTGCTCCAGCTCCGCCTCTAGGATGAAGTGCGCGCGGATCCAGGAGGGCACCCGGTCCTGGCCGTCACCCGCGTAGTAGTCGTGCCGCTCCAGCTCCTCCATTATCTCCCCCAGCCGCATCGCCATGTCATACCTGCGCGGGGTGGCATCCCAGGGTTTGCAGAGCCCGCCTCGAATCGCTGCATGGCAGGTGCGATGCATGCGAGTCAAATGCACGTCGTTCGTGCGCATTGAGGGCTGACAACGAGGCTGAACGCCTGTGTGTGCTTTGCTTGGCAGCGCATGGCACAGAGCGGCGCTGTGGCCTGCTGCTGTGCCCGCGGCCAAGCTGGAAGAAGACTGAAATGAAACTTTTTCTGATGCTGTGCGCACCTGCTGGACGCGGCCTCCATCTGGTCATGGTGCAGCGCCATGGCCTTGTCCTGCGCTTGCTCTATCTCCCACTCGTCCTGCACCTCCTGGTCGCGCATTCGCTGCGCCGCACGAGACATGCGACCATCAGGGAGGGCGCGACGGTCCCGAGCCAGCCTGAGGTGACGTGACGGAGGCGACAGGGCCCCGCCGCATCAAGTGCTGCATGTGCAGTGCAGCATCAGTGGGGCACCATAAAGACAAAGCAGCAGCAGCAGCAGTCCGCGGTGATCACGCAGCTGCAGTGAGAAAGTGAGGAGTTGTCGCAGAGCCGTCACCTGCAGCTCCTGCTGCTGCACCTCCGGCGGCAAGTCCTCCAAGCGCTCGTAATAATCGACATCGTAGGCGCTAGGCCCACGGCCGTAGCTGCCGCTGCCGCCGCCAAACAGGTCGGTGCCCGTCATCAGATCATTGTAGGCATCCTGGAGTCGCCACGAAGCAAGTCAGGTTTAGGGGCCGGAGGCAGCAGCGGATGGCTTTGCGAGCTCAGGGCTGACGGGGACATCAGGGCTGACGGGAAACAGCGGCAGTGGGCCCACCTGCATTCGGGGATCCGACGCCGAGGTCGGACCATTGGAGAACCCCCAGTTGCCGCTGTACGGTATGTCTGCAGAGGGAATGCAGCAACGGGTTGCCGGATCGTCCAGCAGGGCTTCGGCAGGGGAGTCGATGACAGGCCCTTCAAAGGAGGTTTTTGAAGTGGTGGGATGGCTTCGGTTGCATTGTGCGGGAAAAGGGGCTCGCCAGCAACCACAAGGATTGCTGGCTCGGCCAGGCAAGCTGCGGACGCGTCCGGCACTGCCTGGCGCAGCGCTACAGGTCCCGGGCATGGTGCCATGCTTGCTTTGCCAGGGATGTAACGGTACATTCGCAATGATCGTGCGAGGAACCTGACTTTCCCTGACGCCTGTCGGGTACAGCGCTGCCGGCCAGCGGTGCTGCAGCATGCCTCACCTGGTGCGAGCAGGTCGTCCTCGCCTTTTGGGTCCGGCATAAGCCTCGTGATGTCCCGCATCATCTCCCGATCAGTGCTGTCGCCCGCCTGCGGTGTCAAGACGCCGTTTGCCTTTCCGGTGGTGACTGCATATTTGCAGTATGCATGGTCGAGCATGCTGCGGATCGTGGCCACATCATGCTCACCTTTGCGGCAACCGTGACATCTGCTGCTCGGCTCGCATAGCCGCGCCTCCTGCATTTGCGGCAGTCGCCAGGCCTGCGCCCACAGGCGGCTCGTCAGCTTCTGACGGCAAGTGCATCATGGGAGCCCTTTTCAAGGCACATCCGCTAATGATGTGGCAACTCCTGCTTGGATACGACTTTGGCCCTCAAAGTCCCAACCTGTGGGCGGCGGGAGGCGGGGTGAAGGACCGCAAGCTGACGATGGGTTGGATGGAGTGCAGCCCGCGGGTTTGTGCGGCGAGGGGCGTCTGCGCCATGGCTGTTCGAGATGCACGACTGCGCCTGCCGGACAGATAGTTGGATGGGCTGAACAGCATCGCACAGCAATAATTGGCGTGCACCCCGTTTCGAAGCAAAGGGTCGTTGACGAAAAAGGGATTTCATGATTCATTGGCGACCCAATGCCAGCTGGCGGTGCAACGAAGTGCTTAGCAGTGTGAGCGAGTACGGGCGACTGCGCACCTCCGTCTCGTCGCATCCGGTGACCTGGACGTGACGACTTGCAGCCGGCAGGTGCAGCGACCCCTTCGCACAGCAAGTCGGTTGTGCGACGGTTACCAGTAGGTTTAGAGCTTAGAGCGTCTTGTTGTACGCAGCATACCGATCCCACACCGGACGGCTTGTCGGAGATCCGACACGACCTCAAGGGGCCGCTTTTGACGTAAGGTCCGCAGCTGCAAGGGCGATCTGGCGGACAAGGTGAGATGATCGGCTTGCGCCTCATGGAGGTTCATCCAACGCCTGACTGCTTGGAGGCGTCGCACATGCGCCCGCGAACTGCTGCATATCTTCTCGCGCGTTGACGTGAGTCAGTGCGCGCACCAACGGGGGCGAACGCAAGCGCGACTCGAACTAATACGCACAATCTTGTTGCAGACACTCTCGCCGGCAGGCTCTGCAAGCATGGCGACCAGACAGTCATCGACCGCCTTGACAAATCGGCGTGGTGCGTACTGTCATGAAACAAGCAGAGCTCGAATGATCTTGGGCACGCGATCCCACTCGCAAGTCATGCTCGAAAGGGCCCCATGCGACCATGTGGACTGGTCCAGACTGCTGTCATGACATGTTGCCGTGGACGTAAAGCCGCAGAGCACACGGCTCCCAGGCGGTCTGCACGGGCCTACGATCAGGCGTCCACCAGACACAAGTGCGCTGATGTAAAGCCGCACGAGCGGCTGAGGCCATGTTGCTCCCTTGTTGTGGCACGCTTGTTCGGTCTGCGCAACGGCACTCGACTCACCGTTTCGCTCGCTCGGCTGCTGACGTCCTTGCGTTCGCTCGCAGCAAATGGCGGGTCCTCTGT
Source organism: Deuterostichococcus epilithicus (assembly GCA_033439295.1). Taxonomy (NCBI): domain Eukaryota; kingdom Viridiplantae; phylum Chlorophyta; class Trebouxiophyceae; order Prasiolales; family Stichococcaceae; genus Deuterostichococcus; species Deuterostichococcus epilithicus. Next base: position 1,995,753 of record JAVTLE010000007.1, read on the forward strand.
GGGTGTGCCGCGACCACAACGGTTTTGTTGTTTGGCGTTCTGCTGGCCATGCACATGGTCAGCACGCCGGGCACATCTCTGCTGTCAAAGCGGCTGGCCAAGCGAGAGCTGGCCGCCGAGTATGACGCATCGACGCCACTCCTGCTGGACCACCAGAGTGGCATTCAGCCGGTGAGCAAACTACCCATGCCTTGCTGGCAGCAATGCCCTTCTGGACGCGGCGGGGGTCCAGCCAGCATGAGGCAGGTCATCGTGCAGAATAGAGATCGTCCATGTCGTGTGCAGGGGCTGGATCCCAATGCCGCCGGGCTGGACCCTGCGTCCGAAGCAGCGGCAGATGCAGAGGAGGGGTCGGGTGCCATGGAGCAAGCCGACAATGCGGCTGCAGAGGTGGCTGACGCAGGAGAAGAAGCCGTGCAACTTGACGCGACTGAGAATGCCGAGACTGCCGAGGCAGCAATTGCCGCGGAAGGTGACGCAGCTGCCGACGACGGGGCGACCCCAGGAGAGGGCGACAGTCCACAGCAGGAGGCCGGCGACGAGCAGCAAGAGGCTGGCGACGAGCCGCTGGCGGCTGGCGGCGAGCAGCAAGAGGCTGGTGGCGAGCCGCAAGAGACCGGCGGTGAACCATTAGTGGCGGGCGACGAGCCGCTGGCGTCCGGCGGCGAGCAGCCTGAGGCAACCGACGAGCAGCAGGCGGCTGCGGCGGAGGGCGGCGCGGTGGCAAGCAGCAACCCGCATGATGCCGCGGAAGCAGACGCCTCGGGTTGGGACACGGCGGCGGACGGGGGCGCCAACGAAGACGGCGAGGCTACGCCGGCGACAGCTGCTGAAGGCGACGTTGCGGCAGCGCCCAGCACGGACGATGCTCCCGGGTCAGCGCCTGAGGCCGCCAAGGAGGCACTCGACGAGGGCGAGGCAGAGCTGTCCGCTCATGACGAGACCGCCGATGAGAAGCCGGCCGCAAGGTCCTCCATCTTTCAGAACTTGCTCAAGACCGCCAGGTGGGTGGTTTTGCGGCACTGCTGATGACCAACATTGCTTCGCAAAGTGGTCAAGCTCCATTATTTGCTCATGCCTGTCAGATATGAACCTACTGTATGTGGCATAGCAGCATGCTGCGCAGATCAGCTGCTGGATCTGGTAATTCAACCTCAGCGCGACGACTTGCTGATTCCTTGTGCCGCACCCTGCGCCACCCTGCGCAGGTGGCGCAAGGATGTCACTCGGCCGGCTGACAACCCGCTGCTCAACGAAGAGGATTCCGCCGATTTCACCGAGCCAAACATCGACAAGTCCTTTGCCGCCGCCAGTGTTGCAGCTGACGAGTCGGACGCGCTCGAGGAGGCAGCCAAGCATGTGTCAGGCGCAGACGAGGCAGCAGAGTCCGTCGCCCTGGGCGATGAGCTGCCCGCAAACCTGGCGGCGGGCAGCTCGCAGCTGGGCGGCGACGAGCCAATCGGTGAGGTTGCCGCCGAGCAGTCGGCAGCAGCAGAGGATGGCAAGGAGGATGCTGAGACTGCATCGGCAGTCGGCAGCGCCGGTGGTGCAGCGGAGGCGGGGGACGAGCCGGCGGACGGGAGCGAAGCATCAGCCGGCGATGCCCAAACAGCCGGCGATGAGCCGGCAGACGGGAGCGAAGCATCAGCCGGCGATGCCCAAGCGGCCAACGACGAGCCGGCAGATGGGAGCGAAGCAACAGCCGGCGATGCCCAAGCGGCCGGCGACGAGCTGGTGGACGGGAGCGAAGCATCAGCCGGCGACGCCCAAGCGGCCAGCGACGAGCCGGCGGACGGGAGCGAAGCATCAGCTGGCGATGCCCAAGCGGCCGGCGACGAGCCGGCGGACGGGAGCGAAGCATCAGCAGGCGATGCCCAAATGGCCGGCGACGAGCCGGCGGACGGGAGCGAAGCATCAGCCAGCGATGCCCAAGCGGCCAGCGATGAGCCGGCGGACGGAAGCGAGGAGCCGGCGGACGGGAGCGAAGCATCAGCTGGCGATGCCCAACTGGCTGGCGACGAGCCGGCGGACGGGAGCGAAGCATCAGCCAGCGATGCCCAACTGGCTGGCGACGAGCCGGCGGACGGGAGCGAAGCATCAGCTGGCGATGCCCAACTGGCTGGCGACGAGCCGGCGGACGGGAGCGAAGCATCAGCAGGCGATGCCCAACTGGCTGGCGAGGAGCCGGCGGACGGGAGCGAAGCATCAGCAGGCGATGCCCAAGCGGCCGGCGACGAGCAGGCCAGCGAGGCCGACACTGAGCAGTCGGCCGAGGCAGATGGCAAGGAGGATGCCGAGGTAGCGCTAGTCGAGGACATTGCCACCGATCAAGCGGGGGACAGTGATGGATCATTGAACAACGAGCAAGCTGACGAGGGCATGCCTGAGCAGTCGGCAGATGTCAAGGTTGAGGATTCTGAGGTCCTGGACAACGAGCAGTTGGCGGATGGCAAGGTTGAGGATGCTGAGGTCATGCCACTGGCTGAAGACAGTACTCGCGGCGAGGCAGAGGCTGGCGAGAGCGAAGCCTCAGCCGATGGTGCAGCGCTTGCCGAAGGCGGCGAGGAGGGTTCTGCTGCTGACGGCGGTGCTGAGGTACAACAAGTGGAGGGGGACAGCGCCGCTGATGCGCAGGACGACAGCGTCGAATGAATGACTGAATGCTGCCGACTTGGACTTCAGAAGCTCCCAACACGATGTCGAAGCAGGCTGATGGACTGTCGTGACCCAGCCAGTCATGTCCTAACAAATTGGAATACCTCCTTGGCCGTCTCTTGGCACATTGGTGTACAGGTGACCACGAGATGTTAGGGTCCGCCGGGGTTTTTACACAGTGCCCTGTCTCTTCATTTGCAAATGCCGTGTCTCAGCACGATGTTGTTCGTTGTTCATGGTTAAATGTGACTGGAGTGCTTTGCGCCTCGCACAGGGTTTGGTGTCGCAAGCCTGCTGCACGGAGCCAAAGCGCAGTGGCCTTCCAAACTCCGTCTCTCACTGCTGCTTCTCAGGGTACCTGTCATTGAACCAAGCAAGGACAAATTAGTGTACATACGTCCTCGACTGCACTGGTGATGCAAGACATGTCGCTAAGCAGCATCGGGAGGAAGGTGGATTGGCAGACATGGCAGCCGGGACCAAGTGCGAGGGTGCGCACGGAAAGATCAGCCGCGGCGGCGTTGCGCCGTCATCAATCATCCCTGTGCCGCGCAGGCTGTTGCCGCTTAGATCGACCGCCAGGGAGCTAGCTGCCAGCAGCGCTGCGGCGCCGACGCCCACAGGCATGCGGCCAATGGCGGTGCCAAGCACAGCGCCTGCCGCGGCGCCGCCCAGCACCCCGTTCAGCGCATCCCTCTTGCCTGCTCACAGCCACGGGAGGGGTGGGTGTTGCCGCCGTCTGGCGCAGCCCGGCAGCATCGCGTTCACACTACGAGTTCTGCAGGCAGTCCTCGGGAAGACATGCAGTCGTGCAAGCACTGGTCGTTCAGAACACATACCTCGGAAGGACTCTGCCAGGCAGTCTGTGCCAGAGAAGGCCAGCCCCACAAAGCCGATGACCATGCCGTAGCTCCTCATGATGCCGCCTGCGTGCAGGTTCGGATTTCCGCTGAGCGACTGGTCGACCGGTGCATTTCTGGCAGCAAGGATCAGCAAGGATCCAGCACACTGCCAACTCACCAAGCAGGACAGTTGTGTGCACCATCGCCACATCACTCTTGTGCGCGGCAATGCACGGCGATGTCACCTGTCCTCTTCAGCGCCGGCCAGGCCTGGTTCCGCAGTACCACAGGTACATCGCCCCAGTTGGACAACACTGCTCCTCCGATCGCGCCAGCTGCTGCGCCGGTTGCGGTCGCATGCACCACCCGCGCTGTGCAGGCGTCGTCGGCGCCCATGCTGGCTGCGTCACAGCCCTACGCATTGCCCAGGTGAGTTGGACGGTGAGTCACAAGAAAAGCTCATCTTGCAGCTCGCGAAGAGCTTTGTGCACACAAGCAGCCAGGCTGAGAGGCTCGGGGATACCTTTTGGACGTATCAAATCTGTGCTGCTCTTGCAAGCACCAAAAAGCCGCCAGACAGCGACCACGCGACTGAAACGCAGGCCGGCTGCTTCCTGGGCCGCTGTGACTGCTCCCCTCCCGGCTAGGAGAGGCTAGGTTGCCTTCAGTACTTGTGGATTGCTGGGTTTGGATCTGTGCCGTCTCGACTCCGCCGAATACTCGCTGCCTGACAGCTGGGACAGGTCGTCTTCAAGAAGTACACGGTCCTGCTGCGTGCAAGCTGGCTGTGTGTTCGCGAGTGCTTGATCAATCGGGACAGGGAGTGAGGAGCGACTTGTGCACAAGGGTTTTCGTGAGGCGCAGGGGCGCATAAAGTTCACACGATGAGCCCCAAGGGCGAAGGGCCCGAGCCCGCCTCCTGTAGCAGAGCCGCAGCACGACCAACAATAGTAGTCACCAGCAAGGATGTTGGCATGTTCCCTACATAGGACGGACCGTCTCTGACACAGCAGAGGCCTTTGCTGAAACGCGGCATCGGGTTGCTCGGTGTCAGACAGCGTTGCAGCTCAGCAACGCGGGGCGCTTGCACTTGAAAATCGGACCTTGTGTCTCTGACATCGCGTTGAGGTCCAGCCTGTGCAAAATCAAAAGACCGATCCGGCCGGCTGCTGTCAAATCGAGCCTGCGAAACGCCGCCGCAGCTGCCGAATGCTTGCAGTACCATGTAGCGCGCAACTCTGATGGCTTGAAGGTGTCACTTACGTGCCCGACCATACGTGCAGCAGCATCCGGCATCGCACGCGGGCCGGATGGCGGGGCTGGTGCAGCCGTGGCGTCTTTGGCCTGCAAGGTGTCCGGTCGCTACCCCAGCACAGCAACTGCGGTGCAGTGCAGAGCTCGCCTGGCACACCTGAACACACCCAGCTCTCAGGTCGCTTCATGCAAGATCTCTGTTCGACAGGCCCGCCAGGAGGCGATCCCTGCCGCTGCTGGTGGCCGCTGCGCCGAGCGGAGGTACCAGGGCGGCGAGGGTTCCTCCTCGCCGCCCTGGTCCGTACCTGAACCTTGCCTTCAAGGGCTTGCAGCGTGCTGTCGCACAGCTGCTGGGCCCGGAGCCCCGCGAAGCCAGCGAGCAGAAGCAGCCGGCATCAGGCGCTGGGTGCGCACCTCTACAAGTGGCACAATTGCAGCCTGTTGCCTCGCCTCGATAACCAAGCGGCTGCCGCCAGAGCAGGGGCAAGTCTTAGCTGTGTACATGATGCGGTGACTTCGCATGAGGTTGTTTGTGCTGGCGCAGGACGGCACAGAATGGTGCGGCCAGGCCAGCAGGCAGCGAAGCGAATGTGCCCACACAGCCCAGCAGTCCCCGGGCGTCACAGCCAGAGGCGGTTTGGACAACCGCCTGGCGCACTTTTGACGAGGTCGGTGCTGCCAAGCAGCCTGCAGCGCCAGGCAAAACGCAGCAAAGGAGCGGCAGGGCGCACAGGCAGCCGGCAGCAGAGGCGCATATAGCAGCACTGCAGACAGAACAGCCCGCCGATGGCGCGGAACCCATGCAGCCGGCACAGATGGCTCTGCAGGTGTGTGGCGGTCAGATGATGTGCAGAGACCCTGCCAGCGCGGCTCGTCGTGATGCTGCTGGCGCCCGTGCCTGCACTGGGCACGTCTTTTCCTGTGCAAACAGTCACACACAGAGCTACCAAAATACATCACGAAACCCCTCTCTCTGCGCAGGGCATCGACGGCAAGGCGCAGGTGCAGCTCATGGCGCTGTCGCTGTCGGCTCTGGAGCAGCAGGTCGCCGCGCTGCCGGAGCAGGTGAGGCGGGGTGCACCGCAGTTGGAACACCCCTTCGCCCCTGAGAGCCGGACTGCCATGCCGCGAGGCTCGGCTGCCGCGCTGCACCGTGCCTGGTCATGGCCGGGTGTGACGCAGTCCTGCACGTGTGCACACCCTTCACAAGCACCTTCTTCTTTCAATGCCCTGCCACGAGGCTGGCGAAGCTGCCCGACCAGAGGTCGCGACTGCGCCGCCACTGTGCCCGCAGGCGCGCGGCGCCAGCGAGGCGGAGTGGCGGCTGCTGTTGGCGGCGCTGCTGGCGTCCTGCAGCCTCGCCGCGGCGCGTGCCTGGCTCGGCTATGTGCCCGTCAACCTGCAGCGCCAGGCGGCTCACATCATCAGCCAGCTCACAGCGGGTGGATTTCACAGTCTGGCACATGCAGCAGTGTTGCGGCGCGGACTCTATGTGCCCTGTGCATGTGCAAGCCTGCACAGTGCTGCATGCACGAACTGCGCCAGCAGCCGTATGGACTCTACCCAGGGAGCTTGGCACCGTTTCGCAGGTCTGTCAGCTTCCGCGGTCGAGGTGCTAGAGCGCAGCAAGGATGCGGCCAGTCCGGCGGCTGCCGCGGACGCACCGGCAGCCGCGGCGGACGACGTGTCGCTCTGGCCGGGTGCGGAAGCCCGTGCGGTGCTCCACGCCAGCGTCGTCAGGTGTGTGCGGTCGCTTCGGATGTGCCGCTGATGCCGCACTGATGCCGCGAGTTGGCAGCTGGCATGGCCAACCACTGGCTTCGATGTGGTTGGTCCACTACTGTGCAGCTGGAGGTGCCGGACTGCCGGGGCCTTCCCAGTAAGCCTCATATCGCACCACCGCAGGTTTCTTAGATTTGGGCCGGTCCGGCCTCCAGCTCCAGCCACGCCTTCAGCAGCAGAAATGGCCCCACAGCGGACGGAAGCCGCAGGCCCAGCAGCGGTAGCAGCGCAGCCGACGGAGCAGGAGGCCCACCTCTCTGCAGTGCCGCAGGCCATGCGGCAGGCCGCGAGGCGGCGCCTGGATGCAGGTTCCAACGGCATCAAGTGCGTCTCTTCGTCGCCGGTCGCAGGCATCACGCCAGCGTCTGCCTTGGACTCCCCAGCACATACAGCATTCGGAATTTTCTCCCGCAGCAGCCGTGTCCATGCGCCCTCAAGCGCGAACTTCGGGTGCAAGTGGGTCGTGCTCGCTGTTAACGGGCTGATGCTGACGCGTCCTCCACTCACCAGGGGCTGGCGGCATCACCACCTTGGGGAGGCGTGGCAGGGCAGCGCGGCATCAGTTGGCCCCAGCGTGGTGCACGACATGGCCGTGGCGGTCGCCGAGGCAGTCGCATCGGCGTACCTTGCAGAGGTGCGCCGACCATTCCCCGCCCGTGTGAGCGAACCTCAGCCAGGTGAGGCGGCGGTGATTGGCGCAGCCGGGAGACTTGCCCTGTCAGGAAGTGCCGCTGTGCAGCTCCGCACACGCGAGGGCGAACAGACAGCCGCCAGGCCATGCCTGGCTGATATGTCGGTAGTAACCATGTTCACATTCACAGGCCAGGGCGGGTCTGGCGGGCGGCCCCGTCAACAATGACCTGGTCCTCATGGAGGGCTGCTGGCCGGTCTTCCTGCAGCGCCGGCTGGCCAGCTCCCGGGCCCTGGAGCGCTTCCGCAACCAGGTGCCGCTCGTCACCGCTCTATTTCTGGTCATGCAGTGCTGCACTCCGCGCAATGTGTCGCCTCAGAGCGCTTCTGCACCCAATTCCTGCTCGTTCTTCGAGTGCAATGCCGCACTCCACATGACATGCCGCATCAAGACTTATCTTGTCGCAACGAATGCGGTGGCGCGCCGTGCAGCTGCAGCCTGTACTGACTCCTGTCTGAGGTTGATGGAGCAGGCGGCCATTCCTCGGCAGCAGCAGCACCCGTGCATGGTCACGATACCGTGCTGCCTTGAATGTCACCGCCTGCCTGCTGTGCAGCTGGTGTTCAAAGTGTGGCTGCAGGCAACCTCCTCCAAGGTCTGTCGTCCGCTGCGCAGCCGGCATTCAAGGCATGGCTGCAGGCGACCCACTGTGACAACATGTTGTCTGAGCCTGTCATATCGTCTGTTTGCACAGATGGCCTTCAAGGCATGGCTGCAGGCGACCTACTGGGATGTGGTAGCCATCTACGAGGACCGGCACGAGGTGGTCGTCCTCGGGCCCGGCGGCCGGCTCATGCGCAAGTCCATCCCCTTCAAGCGCACCAAGGTTCGGCGCGCCCTCTGCCGTCTCCAGGTCACCGACATGCTGTCAACGTTGCACATGTCTGCACCACCAGCCTTCCTGTGCCCGACCGATGCATGAAGCTTGGACGCGCACAGGTCGAAGGCCCTTTTCTGCGATCAAGGTCATGACATCTTCTGCATGGCGCACAGGAATTGGAGGCGCTCACAGGGTGGGGCAGCGCGATGTGCCTGCTGCTGGAGGTCAACGACGTGGCAGCGCCGCTGCTGCAGCGCTTGTTTGAGCGCGTGAGCGCCGCCGCGTCCTGGCTGCTGACGGCCCTGATAGGGCGCGGCCTGGGGCTCATCTTTCGCGGCGTGCGCCAGAGCTTCCGGTGGGAGAGGCGGCCCACTGCCGGCGGCGGCGGGGGCGCCTCGCAGGCGCCCCCGGCATTTGCATGAGGACGTAGGAACTTTCCCGCATGCGGAAACCGTTGACGCAACCGGCAGAGTCACTGCCGAATATGCGCGTGCGACCTGTGTTCTGATAGAGGCAGTCGTTTGCGATTGGAGGTGCACTGATTACTCAGCTCAGTTGCCTGCCTGAGCGATCACGTAAAGCTTCCAAAGGATCTGTGCAAGTTGTTGTCTCGGACCCGCACTCACTGCACCAGAATGTGAGCATAAGTAGCGTGACCTGCCTGCACAGCTTATCGAGCTGGTGCCATTTTGACTGTCCCAGTCTGGGCTCCTGCACAGCGGGAAAATTCAAGATCGCTTACCAAAGGCTTTCGGAACCCTTCCTGACCACGACGATCATTGCAGTGCAAACGGCCTACCAGCGGGCTGCTTGTGACGCAGCTTTGGTCCGGATAGCCGCTCCAAACAGTGAGTCCGCGTGACACCCAGATTGCCTGCACGGTCGCCTGGCAAACTTCAGTGTGGTGCCGATGGTCGTTCCTGACGCAACAGCACGAGATCAAATCATCATGCACACCTGTCGTGTCTGTGCCGTGCGTACTTTTTTGCAGAGGGCGCTCACAGCTACACAACGAGCATCGTCCAGATGTGAACACAACATCCTCGCATTGTTTGTCGGAGACTCCTCAATCACTTCAGCGAGTCGTGACGATGGCTCTCACTTCCTGTGGGGCAGAGACCTGCGGCGGCGCGGTCGCGGGCGCAGCCGCACGGCAGCCATGCCGTGGCTGCATGGCACGCTGTACGCCACCGTGCTGGAGGCGCGGGACCTGCCGGACGACAACAACCTGGGCATCAATGTCAAGACCAGCATTCCAGGCGCCAAGTCCAAGTTTGGCGGCATGCTCATGAAGGGCGTCAAGGCGGTGGAGGAGGGCGTCGGTGCGTTATGCTTTTCCCTGCTTCTGCCACTGCCTGAGGTCACGAGGCTTTGAACAGAGACGACTGGACTGGGTCGTGTCCCGACATACACGTGCAGGAAGCAAAGAGTCCAGCGCCACATGCTGGTCTGCCTGGTGGTCACTGCTGCTGTGCGGTCGGCTTCGCGTACCCTTCAAGGCTCTGCTCGTTTAGCATTGCAGCCGCGCAGCAGCAGCTCTGTGAAGATTCCCCACCTGACGTGAATCATTCCCGAGCCCTGGTGCTGTGGATCTTTGCTCGGGTCCCTGCGCATGAACAAAAGTGGACAGAGCGCCCGGCGCCCGGACAAAACTTTCATGCCGCCGCATGTGCGCCGCGGCCAAAGCAACCGATTGCGACTCGCAACGAGACATCGACCCAACGCTCCCTGCACACGCTGCAGCCAAGGCGACGCGGCTGGCGGGCAAGCCCGACTGCTACACTGTCATTGAGCTCGCGGGGGCGCGGGTGGCTCGCACGCGCATCGACCCAAAGACCAACAACCCCAAGTGGGGCGAGAAGTTCGTCATCGCGTGCGCCCACGACGTGGACGCCGTCATCGTGCGCGTGAAAGACAAGGACGCCGTTGGCTCCAAGACCATGGGCATGGTGCGTGCATATTCATGCGAGTGCATTCATACGGGTGTCAAGAGAAAAGGGGGGTGCTGTACTCCATCATTGGGTTGCTCTCAGCTTGGAAAGGGTCTGAGCCGGACAAACATACGGCGCTACAACTTGTAGCCGCGTGGTTTCTCAAAGGCAGTGTGGTCATGAGCCATCAAAGCAACCCACTGGCGGAACCTGCCGAGTTGCACGACAAGGCGTGAGCAGCGACGTCATCCACGAGAGGCGTGGTCCTCTCCATGCGAGCGAGTCTCCAGCCCCTTGTGAATTTGCCAGAGACTGCTTGCCGCCGAAGTGTGGTCTCTGTCAGCCAGTGCAGCGCGGGCACGTGGACGGCTTGCCCCTGGACGCCGGGGCTGCGGCTCCTTTGATCATACATGGGCCACACTCCCGCTGGGACGGGTGTGCACACGCGGACGGCTTGCCACTGGACGCCGCAGCCGCAACTTCTTCTATCAATGGGCCACACTCCCGCTGAGGCGCACCCTGGCAGCAGCGGGGAGGGCTGGGTGCCAGCGCAGCAGCCGCTTGGCACTGGTTGCTGGGTGCTCCAGGGCGTCTGTCCTCCGCACTGCAGGGCGGCTTTATTATGGCGGGGCGGGGGCGGCCACTGGAGGGCTGCACCCAAGCACCACCTGCCTCATGCGAAACCCCGCTCCAGGGCCTCTGATTCTGACCGTTCCTCTCATAATCTCTCGCGCCAATGCCGCAGGCAACCTTCCCAGTGGACCAGCTGGAGCGGGGGCAGCTGCTGGAGGGCTGGTTCCCATTGACCGCCGAGGACGGCACCGCTATCACCAAGCACCGCCCCATGCTCAACGTGGTGCTGCAGTACCAGAGCGTCCTGCAGGTGCTGGATGTTCTCACCTTTGATGTCACCGTTACCTGCAGCAGGAAGCCATTGCCAGCTCCCAGCCTACTTGAACTCCGCCCCTGGTGTGTCGCCCCGTCCACTCGCTGCTTCGCCATGCGCGCTGACCAGCATTCATGCCGCTTGAATAAATTCGAGCCTTGGGCAACCTTCCGCGCCACAGCGCAGGGGGTTGTAAAGCTGTCTGAGGCCACCATGTGGCCCTGGCTGGTGTAAGGCAGGCTCCCGAATATGCCAGCATCCAGATCACATAACCAATGACAACCCCCCTTTCTGTGGTTCAGGATGCCAAGTACCAGCCGGGCGCACACTTCGGCGGCGTCACGCAAACATACTTCCCATGCCGCAGCGGCAACAGGGTGCGGCACCACCATTCCCCCGCATTCGGGCACAAATGCTCGACCGAATGCTGTAGACACATCGTCAACCTGCATCTAGACTCACGCAAGCTCTCGAGACCCGCAGCCACCTGGCCTCCCACAAAACAAGCTGGAACCACCATGCGCAGTATTGTCAACATCCGAGTGTGCTTCGTGCGCAGTTGACGATGTACAAGGACGCCCACTGCGGCGACATCCCCGACATCCCGCTGGCCAACGGATCCCTGTACAAGCCGGGCACCTGCTGGATCGACATCTACAACTCGATCCGCGAGGCACAGCACTTCATCTACATCGCAGGCAAGCTGCTGTGTTGTTACTGATCCGCACCCTGTTCTGGCCCGCGGCTGCTGTGCACGTCAGCAGGTATGCCACACACGTCGTACTGCTGAGCCTCTGTACATTGGGCGGCGTGTGGATGTCATGCCAATAACTTGTGCTGCTGCGTCAAACATGATGTCGATCATCGTCAGCGCGCACCGCCGTTGGCAGTGCCGAGGACTGCCCTCACCGATGTGTCCAGACACTGCCAATGTCTCGAGGCTCGCATCAAGATGGCAGCGACACCAGCTTGAGTCATGCAGGCTGGAGTGTGTACACGGAGATAAAGCTGGTCCGGGACCCAACGCTGCCCAACAGCCAGACGCCATACCCCACCCTTGGCGAGCTGCTCAAGCAGAAGGCCGACGAGGGCGTCACCGTGCTGCTCATGGTGCGCTTTGGTCTCGGGACGCTGACGTCCACTGCCTCCACCTGGCGACTCGTGCGTCCTGATGTTGAACTTCCAGATGCTCCAACACCAAGTTGGCTGCTCAGCCAGATGCCGGCGAGCGCATCGCCGTGCTGCTCATGAATTGCTTTGTTGGGGGTTTTCTTCTGGAACGCCAGCCTGCGCCTATTATGCGCTGTTTGAAATCGGTTTTCAATCCACAACGATGTTGAGCTGTGAGCGAGTCCGACACAGGGCTGGCGATAACGCGCTGCTCGGTCCTGCCCGAGGTTTCTGGAAGAAATGATTTTCCTGACAACCTCGCAACTGCCTCGCGCGGGTTAACTTGCAGACAGGCGGGCGCTCTCGTCGTGGTTTCACTCAGGGACTCACATATGCTTTCCTTGCGAGCTCAGGTGTGGGATGACAGGACATCGGTGAACAGCATGAGCGGCATGATCAACACAGGTGCTGCTGCTTGCCCTGTACGAGAGGAATTGACGCGCCTCTTCGCCATGCATCATCCTGGAGTGCAGTCAGCAGTGCAGCATGACCACCACAGTGTCTGTGTCGGAGCAGTATAAGGTGGGCGCAGTGTGATACACCTGACAATCGACCCCGCGCAGTCTTCAGCACAGCTGTGAATCTACGGTTCTCAACGAAACCTTTGTTGCACAAGGCGTCACCTGAAGGGGTCCTGACTCACGAGCTGCGCGCGCAGGGTGTGAACAGGTCACTATCTGCTCACACTCGAAATCGACATGATGCGCAGGCGGCGTGATGGGGACACACGACGAGGAGACGCGGAAGTACTTCGAGAAGTCGCGCGTCAACTGCATCCTGTTTCCCCGGGAGGCCACGCACACCCAGGACAGCCTGGTGGGCCGCAACACTGCCGACCGCATCTTCACGCACCACCAGAAGACGGTGCGGCGCAGACGCCTTCAACCCCCGGTTCAGTGACCGCCTCGCTTGACGCCTCACATGCGTGCCCTGCCGCGGCATGGACAGGTGTCCTGCACACAGCAGCAGCTCGCGAGTGCTACGTTGACTCGTCCTGTCAACTGCTGGCTGCTGGCCCGTGAGCCTGGGAAGTGCCAAGCAGGTAAGCCCTATGTATGAAACCCTGACCTGCCCTGTTGCAGGTCATCCTCGACCAGCCGCCGCCGCCCGGCAGCGCCCACCCGCCGTCGGCGCGCGTCCTGGTGACCTACCTCGGCGGCATCGACCTGTGCAACGGGCGCTACGACGACGGGTCCCACTCCCTGTTCCGCACCCTCGGCACCGTGCACTCCGATGACATGCACCAGCCCTGCATCCCGGGCGCCGACATCAAATTTGGCGGTGCGGCTCCGTGCACCTCCACCCAGAAGGGCATCGACCAGGAGGCGTCGCCGCACGCCCTTTCTGTTGGCCATGTGCGGAAATTAGGCCGTTCGTCATGAGCGCGCAGGGTGGCCAAGCCGCAATGCAGCTTCGGAAGGTGTTGACGTGACGTGTCATCATCTGCTGCGCCGCCTGGATGGCTGTCGCACCTGCGGTTCATAAGATCCCACGGCTCCCCACATGCGGCCACAGGGAGTGCTGGCAGCCAGCTCCATCGAAGCTTGAGCTCTGCATTTCGACACCCTCGAATGTGCGGATGCCTTCCAATGTGCTGACTGCCCACCCTGGCTGTGTGCGTCCAGGCCCGCGGGAGGCGTGGCACGACATCCACTGCCGCATCGAGGGGCCTGCAGGGTGGGACGTGCTGCTCAACTTCGAGCAGCGGTGGCGCAAGCAGTCCAAGAACCCCGGCCTGCTGCTCAACATGACTACGCAGGTGCAGCGCTGCGTCGACGTTGTTGCTGCACCGGATGTGCTTGTGAATGTGGCTGTGTCCGGTGTGGACTGCACGGAAAGGTCGCTGCCAAGTCGGCCAACTCAGTGGCAGCATCAAGGCGCAATGGAGCCTGCACCACCTCTGCACTGTGGCGACCATGGTGGCTGCAGTTGCAGGACGGGGTCGTGCTTCTTCACGACAGGTCAGCTGCTTTGGTCCTGTGCGGCGCAGGTGCCAAACCTGGTGTTCGGGGGCGCGGGCCCGCCGGAGGGCGAGCCCAACACCATGGTGTCTAACCCGTCCGATCCCGAATCCTGGCATGTCCAGGTGGGTATGTACATACACGCAGCAGACCAATCGCAGCCGCATCCTATCTGCGCCCCCCCCACCCAACCCCCCCCTTCCTCCCATGTTGCCATTACCATCTGGTGCCGCGGCATTTGTGGCTATTTGCGCGGCCGCTCAACGTCTCGCACAGTCCCAATTTGGTGCACCCCACAGCTCGGCACACAGCTTAGCCTTCCCACATGGTGCGAGGCCTGAGGTGCTCGGAGCCGCTCTGAAGAATTACTCGCCGCCGCAGATCCTGCGGTCCATCGACAGCGACTCGGCGGACGGCTTCCCGAGCCACCAGGCGGAGGCAATGCAGATGGGGCTGGACTCGGGCAAGGGCAAGATCATCGAGTACAGCATCCAGAAGGTGCTATCCTGCTGCCTCCCATTCGGTCTTGCACCCTGATGCAGCAGCAACGATTCCTGGTCAATTGCCAGCGCTGCCTCGCTGACCATGACTTTGCATCAGCAGCATTCAAGAGCCATGGCCCGCTGCCCTGCACCCACGAGAGTGCAATCCTGCGAGTGCACTGCCGGCGTCGGCGTCCCCCAACTGCCGCTGCGCAAGTGGTGCCTGCATGCTCAAGTTCACAAACGCTGTGCGGGCACATGCCTGAGACGTCCTGAACGCCGTTCCAGCTCACGACCTTGCCACCGCTGCCCTACATTCTAATGTAGGCATATATCACCGCCATCCGGCGCGCGCAGCACTTCATCTACATCGAGAACCAGTACTTCCTAGGCAGCTCGCACGTTTGGGCGCAGGACCGCCACGCAGGTGTGCCTGTTCCCGTGACGCTTCCTGTATATGCATGCTTACCTTGCAATAGGCATGTCAGTAGCGGCACTCGACCGCTGGCGGGGAACATTTGCACATGGTGCTGCCGCCACATCTGCAGAGAATGAGACTGTAGGAAAGGCACAAGGTTAGCACTTTTCAATGTACAACCCACCATCATGGACCCTCAGAAGGCGCAAGGGCCCATGATTCCAGCCATGTGTCTTCACCCCTATCTCTAGGCGCCACGCACCTGGTGGCGGTGGAGCTGGCGCTCAAGATTGTGCAGAAGATCAACGCCGGGCAGCGATTCATGGCCTATGTCCTGCTGCCACTGTTCCCCGAGGGTGCGCTTTGAACCCCCATGGCACCCCAAGCATACTCTGAAAGTTACGCTCTAGGCCCCCGCGGCCGCTCCTGCCCTGGGTGGCATCACCCTTGCTGGCGCCTGCACACGCGCAGAGCCGCCGCCACTGCCGCCATCAGCCGCCCCCCCAGGCCGATGCGCCTGGCCTCAGCGCCCTCGTGCATTGCTGCTGCGCTGTGTTGGCGGTGAAGGTAGACCGAAGCAGTGACCAATCTCCAGAATGCATGCGGTCATCCGCTGCAGTGGAAAAACACTCCTATTTGGTCCCTGCAGGGCCACCGGAGAGCGGCGCAGTGCAGGAGATTCTGCACTGGCAGGCCAACACTGTGAGCATGATGTACAGCCTCATCGCCGACGCCATTAAGGCCAAGGGTGCGAAGCCTGTGGGACACGTCGTGCATGCACATTTTTAACCGATGCACGGCAGCATCTGGCTGCGCCGTCGGCTGTGTGAGCACTTTCTGCCTGCCTGTCGACAGCGAGCTAGAGAGTCCTCTGACCCACAGCGCCGCCACGAAACTGCAGCAGTGCAGCCTAATTCCGACAGCCGCTTGTGCGGCACATCGTTTCACTGCTGTGCTGAGCACCTCGCCGCTCAGCTGTCAGGACATCGACCTTTGACTACACAAAGTGGATGTCAGCCTACTCGCAGGCTGTCATTATGCCGCCAGGCCTGGTGGGCACACACCCGCAGGACGATTGGTCCGTGGACTCATGGTTCAGTGTATCGACAAGCCATACAACATTGCAACGATTTAAACCAGACCGTCACCACTTCGACAGGCCTGGCGGGCGCGCACCCGCAGGACTACCTGCAATTTTTCGCGCCCGGGAATCGGGAGTCGGTGCTGCCCGGGGAGCCGCCTCCGGAAAAGAGGGCGCCCGGCGGCGGCGGCGCGGAGCTGGCGCAGCTGTCGCGCCGCTTCATGATCTACGTGCACTCCAAGATGCTCATCGTTGACGACGAAGTGGGCAGCTGAACTCCTCACTGTCTCTGCCGCTCTGACCTCCGCACTGCTCTCCTCACCGTCTTTTCATTGCTGTCCTTGACTGAGCAGGCAGCCGTCGTCTGAGCGACGGCACCCTGCGGTCCGCCTGCTTTGCGAGTCTGACGCGGACAGTCTCATCAAGTACTGTGCGCTCCTGCGGTCTCACCTCGTGACAGATGACAGGCGCCGCGCTGCATGCGTCATACTCCCTGCAGCCAGTCTCGCCGTCACACTCCACTGGAGAGCAGCCATGTGCTTTCCTCCCAGCCCTCGTAGTTTCGAACCCACTTCCTCCGCTGCCCGCAGTACATCATCGTCGGCAGCGCCAACATCAACCAGCGGTCCATGGACGGCGCGCGCGACACCGAAATCGCCATGGGCGCCTTCCAGGCGGGGCACCGCGCCAGCGGCGAGTCCACGCCCGACGGCGACGTACGCCTTTTTGATTGTCTATCTGCTCACCCCTGCTGCTGCCGTTGCTTCCGGAGACACCAGCGGCGAGCTTCACCCCCCGGCAGCGACGCGGGGTGCTCTGTTCTCCTCTTCTCATCTTCCGTCGCCATGGGCACCTTCCAGGCGGGGCATTGCGTCAGCGACGAGTCAGCTTTCCATATTCCTTTGCTGTTTTGGTCCTGCCCCGTAAACAGGCAAGGACTGTGCCGCCCCACCAACAGCGACGTGCGCCTTCCTCTGCAATTACCTTCAGTTTTTGCACCTGCCCATGTCGATGTTTCTGCAGACCCTTGTCATTAACCTTGCTCCTGTTGACTCTCTGGGCTTTGCCACGGCTGCCACTGCAGAGGAGCAGCTGTAAAGTTGACACGCCTGGGATGCACCATTCCTTGGGAGCGGCGGGCAGCTCCCCATCTCTGCGGTCCAGCCTGGCTGCCGCCGTGCCTGACGAATGCTGCAGGCGACCCCCCAGGCAGCCCCCCTTGTACTTCCTCTTCAGACTAGCTCCCCGAAGCTTCCCACTCCGCCTCCAGGTGCACGGCTTTCGCGTGGCGCTGTGGGCGGAGCACACCGGCATCGTGTCGCCCAACTTCGCATTCCCCGCGGACCTGGACTGCGTGCGCGAGATGCGCCAGATCGGCCTCATCAACTGGAACGTGCGCATCTTGTCTGTCTGCCATCCTTCCACGTCAAGCCTGCTACTTATGCAGCGACCTTCCGAGGTCGCAGCCGCATCCGTGGTCGAAAAACAACCGGCTGGTGGCCCGCATCAGCCCCATCAAATGGTGTGCACGCGCTCAGGGGGAGCACCCTGCGTCACCCTGCCCCGACGTACATTTTTGCCATTGGAGGCGCAGCGGCAGCTGACCTGGGGGCTGAGCGTGCCCGCACCTGCCGTCCTGCAGCGCGCTCGCCCTCCCCGCGGGATGTATTGACCGGCGGCGCAGGTCTGAACGAAGCACCACTCTGCTGCCCTCGTCCCAGGGCTGGCCAGGACTGCAGAGCCCGTCAGCAGGCCGACTGGCTGTGGCGGCTCCAGCCGGATGCCAGTCATCCCCAGCCTCGAAGCCCCCTGAAGTCAACGCCGCGCCTGCGCAGGTGTTTGCGGCGCCAGATGTGCAGGACATGGCGGGCCACCTCATGCTGTACCCGTACCAGATCGACGAGAACGGCGGTGTCACCTACCTGGGCACTGAGATGATCCCCGACACCAAGACCGCCAAGGTACGCCCGGCTGGCAGCTTGCAACCCCGTCAGCTTTCCCTTTGGATCCTGGACTCGCCGGCTGCCTTTGGTCTGCTCAATGTGCCTGTTCCTTTGGGGGCAGCTACCCGTCAAGGTTGTCGCTGAGACGGTTCGCCGCCACGGTTTCACCATGCCCTCGTCCCACAGGTGCTTGGACAGAAGTCGGCGACGCTGCCGTGCCAACTGACGACATGAGCACGCGCCTCCCCACACGACGCCGTGTGGCATCACTGCCCTCCCACGTGCCATCGGCTTCAGATCTGGAGTCGACATCGAACTCACAAGCCATTGGGCAATAGCGATGGCAGAGACAGGGACTGGTCCTGCTCCCCATAGTCTTCATGTGATCTGTATTCCACGCTTTCCCGTGCTTTTGCAACTGCATGTGTCAGGGGGTTCAGTAGGGTAGAGAGGCGCTAGAGCCTGAGCTCAGAGGAGTTGCGTTGGCTGATTCAATGTTGGATCATGCTCGAGACGTTGACATGACGCATCACTGTCGCTGTTTCTAACTGGACGTACGAGTACAGCAGAGCTGCCACCACATTACCGATCTTCTACCTTCTGCCGAAACACTATGCCGCACATTTCAAAGGGAGGAGAATTTGTTCTGAAGTCAAGTGTACACTGTGTGATACACACTGCATTAAGCAAGTATTTTACAGTGTGCAATCCACAGCGGCCGGCTGTCGGCGGGCTGATTCTTGCACTGTCATTGAGTGCACTGTGTCGTGACTAGCTGGCGATGTCGCACAATGCGACAGGCGCAAGCTGCCTTGTGCAACATACAAAGACCAAACGGTCGATCGAGGTAGCGAGTCGTCAGTCAAATCAGTCCTTCAGCGCCCGCAACGTGACGTGGAGCGAGCCGTCGGCGAACCAGTCGTAGAGGCCCGGCAGCTCAGCGTCGACGCGGTCGCGAAACTTGCGCACCAGCGCCGGCAGCAGCGGCGCCGACAGCGCGTCGGGGCCGACAGCCGAAAACGCTGCCAGCTTGTGCACCAGCGTCGCCCCAATGTGGTTCCCTGAAGGGCGAACACCCCGGCATCAACACCACGGGCACCAAACTCCGAGTGGTGCTGTGAGGCAACCTTCTCCACGTAATGACGGCCGCAGACAGCCACACACGTCGATGTTGCAGGGCCACCAAGTGCCGGACCCCGTCTCTGGCACTTGTCCTGTCCTTCACACCTCCCTGTGGGCGCACACAGAGTCACTCACCTCGGTAGTGCGACGTGCGGTTGCCATCCCGGCTGGCGGCATACCAGTAGTCCTCATGGAACGCCTCTGCCACGATGCCGTGCACCCGCTCCTGCACCGTCACCAATGGACGATCCTTGCGTCAGGACCACCTCAGCACCGGCTGCTACGAGCACACTGCAACATGCTCGAGGCGCAACTCCGCTGTCAGAAATCCACCTCCTCTCTGGCCGGTGAGTCAGGTGATGCAGAGTCCGGTGATGCCGTCCTTGGATTTACGCAATCCCATACATAATATACAAACCAGAAAATCTGTCCCACCTGCTCAGCGGGCTCCACGGGCCGCGGGTCCACCTCTGACGACATGAGCACCTCATGCGAGACCAAAGTGCGCTCCAGCGAGCGGCACTCGTATAGCATCACCGCCAGGCGGTCGATCCACACCTGCAGCAATGGCGTCCTCGTCTGTCAGCCTTCGTGGCTGCAGCCGGCGGAGCCGTGGTGGCAAGGCCGCGAGGGTGTTGCCCCGCATGAAGAAGCGCTGCAGCAGCGCTTTGCCAGCCGCCATTTGGTGCTGATGAGCACAGAGAAGGTAGCGCATGCCGAGCACATGCAGTGAGCTTGCTTGATGCAGAGGGCTGGCCACGCACCCTGAGCGCGTCCTTCACTCGGTCTGTCTCCACAAACGCCGCGCTCTCCTCTCTGCGCCCAGTCAAAGACTCGCTGGAGACGGGCCTCCGATAAGGCCCTCGATCCAAAGTCGCGCCAGCAGCAAGGCCCGGTCGGCACGAACCATGTGTAGCACAGCACTGGCTGCAACCTGTGCGGTCGTGCAACCTAGCATATCCAAGGCCCACTTGCAGATAGCATTGAGCTGCTGCAGCTGCTCCGGCGTGAGCCGCACGCCGTCGCGCAGTGCCCCCAGCGTCGTCTTGGGCCACTTGGAGCCCGGGCTCTCCGCCGGAAGTGCCGGGCTGCTGGCCGCCAGTGCCGCTTTCAGGTCGATGAGAGCTTTCGGGAAGCCGCTGCACTTCGCACGCATGTCGCATGTCAGTGCGGCAAATTACGGTCAGTTGTCATGTGAATGCGGCGTGAGGCTGCTTGAAATCAAGGTGGCGTGGTGCAGGCTGGTGGCTGACCTGTGTGCGAGGGTCAGCACGCCCTGCCAGCTGACAAAGAAGCAATAGGGTTGGAGGAAGCTGGTTGGCGTCGCGGCGATCAGCTCCTCCAGCCCAGAGGGCGCCACAGCGACGGTACTGCGGGGCGTGTGCACAGCCTCCAGCGAGGCCACGCGGAGCTCTGTGCTCATGATGTGTTGCTAGATACTGGCAGGAGCTATCCTCTGCAAAGACCTCACGCTGAGTGCGAATTTGCCCCAGCAAAGGAAGCTCAGGATCCAGCTTACGACCTTGGATCCATACAACACGGTGATGGATACTACAGACCGGCCCTCCGGGACAGAAACTCGATACTGCAACGATCTCGACTGCCGACAACGATCCGAGACACCAGGCTCCGAATTGCCGATGCTAGAGCCTGCCCGGCACGCCGAGCTGCTTCCAGAACAATATTAGGCAGACGAAAGTTGCGGCAACGCTTTCCTGGGGCCGCAGGCGGTGCTGCACCTCGACAAGATGGCGGAGTAAAGCAGGTGAAGACTTTGTCGTCAGCAAGGAGTTCACTACGACTCTAGAATTTAGAACGGCCGCAGAGCCGGGTTTCGGGCTTTCGGCAGTCAGGCGTGGATCATTGCGCCTCACAGCAACGTGCGTCAGGCGTCACACTGCCCCAGGCACCGTCCCCAGACGCCCGTCAAGTTTCTGTGCCCGTTTTGCTAGGGTGCTATCGATCGGTGCGGCGTGACAGCAGCAGCAATGGCGCTGGCTGGGCTCCTGCCTGCGGCTTCCTGTGTGCCGCTTGCCAGCCGCAGGCGGTGCGCCTGCCGGCCCATCTCCAGCAGCGCACAGTCGCAGCTGTCTCCCAGCCCCTCGGCAGCCGGCAGGCGCCAGCACAGCAGCCCAGCCCGGCGAGCAGTTGCTGCCAAGAGCAGCCTTTCGCAGGTTGGTACCGAGGCGACCCGATGCATGCAGGCCTTTGCGCAACGCCTCAAGCTGCTGAGCTGATCCAGTCGAAACCCGGCATGCGCTGACGTACGACGCTTTGTGATGCTTTGCAGCCGGTGGCCATCCAGGCCCTATCACAGGAACTGGATGTTCCAGTGGGGCACCAGCGGTGAGCTTAGATCTTGCGTACTCTGCTTGCGCTACCTGAATGTGATCTCTTGAAGCCCGCATCTCACTGGCAAGCCCCTGGTCCATCGCAGGTATGAGACGATGATCGTCCTGCGGCCGGACCTCTCAGACGAAGACAGGTGCGGACGCTTGCACGATGGGGTTGCGATTTGGCAAAGCAACATTGTCGTGTCGCAAGAGCCGGTGTGAGGGCGCAGATCGGAGTGTAGATAGGCTGCAAGCCTTTTCTTTGCCATGCAAGCTGAGAATACGCTTCGCGTGCCATGCCGCAGCATAACATCCAGGCAGCATTGCTGTGCCCATCACAGGGACGTGGAGCTCGCGAAGTTTGAGGCGTTCCTGAGCAAGGAAGGTGGCGCGAACGTGAATGCCATGGTCCGCGGCCGGCAAAGGCTTGCCTACCCCATCAAGAAGTGAGTGCCAGCTTGCATCTCCTGCATTGGTTGTGCCTGCATGTACACTCGTTGCCTGGTAGCCTGTGGGCGCGGTGCAGGACGCACACAGACGGTGTGCTCAGGCTCATTTGGTGCTCAAAACATTGTGCCCGTGTGGTCCTCACTGGACAGGGTGGACCCCTGGGCTCACGCAAAACCCAAATGCCTGCCGCCGCAGGTTTTGGGACGGCATCTACGTGCTCTACGACTACTCAGCACCGCGCAAGGCGTCGCAGGCAGTGCAGAAGTATTTGTCAACGCCAATTGTGGGCGCAGAGTTCAACATCCTCAGGTGGCCTTTGAACTGCTGTCATCTGTGCTTTCAAGATCGAAGGGCACCATCCTATCTGCCAAAAACCATCCTGCCGCTTCTCTCTAGTCTTCTATACTCCTCGTCCGGAACACTACCAACGACTTTGGGTCTGGTGTGCAGGCACATGACCTTCAACCGGTAGTGCGCTTGCTTGCGGCAATCACAGGGGAGCTTTGCCTTTAAAACTCATCTGCACTGGAACGCTTGGAGGGCAATGGATGGATCGCACTTCAAAGCACAGCTGGGGACCTTGCAATGCGCGAAAACAAAACGAACAACTGCGCTCTGTTGCCATATCAGCTTCAGTCCAAGCGCGCCGATCAATGAGTTGTCACGGTTCTCAAGAGCTGTGTTTGATGAAATCTCACAACTGTCGCCGTTCACACTGACATCTAACTGTAATACAGGCAGTTTTACTCTGCATGTCCATTGTCAGACTTCTTTGCTAGTATATGCGCTGCCACACACGGACTTCAGCTTGAGTCTGCCCCATGGTCTGCCTCCACGACTCGGTACCCCAGCTTCGCTAGGAGGTCGTTCGCCTTCTCGATGGTCTCAGTCTCCTGCATGCAAATAACACGAATCCATGAGGCTGCTCGTGTGCAAGTAAACTCGGTTGCAGTGGTGCACGAGCACAACGCTGCGCAACATACCATGCTGCCAAGGGTGTCGAGCTCCGTGCACGCCTCGCTTACAGCACGGCCCAGCGGAGTATTTGACGTGAGCGAATCCTTATAGCCGCCTGGCACCTGTTCACAGCCCGATTGTAGCAGGTCAGCCGGGAAGCGCAATGAGTTTCATACGAACGAATGCATACCTCACGGTCATGGCGTTCCTCCAGTGTGACCTGAAGCATCCATATGGCAACACGCACACCGTCCAGTCCTCCTCTTTTGTGAGGATCTCCTCCTCAACGTCCTGTGCAGATGCGGCGGCAGCTCGTCATGTGGTCTTTCCTCATTGAGCAGATTCAACATGTAACGTCAGCTGCGATCTCACAATCTCAGCAGTCACCTCATCAGGGGGCGTGCTGCCGGCTGCCCTGCACGATTGTGCATGTGCTCGCCGCTTATGCCTGCAGACGCCGCCGGTTCCCCCAGTTCCCGTTATCTTGCGTGTGCGGCAAGATGACCGGAATGTCTG
The DNA here is from genome assembly GCA_033439295.1 of Deuterostichococcus epilithicus. Classification (NCBI taxonomy): domain Eukaryota; kingdom Viridiplantae; phylum Chlorophyta; class Trebouxiophyceae; order Prasiolales; family Stichococcaceae; genus Deuterostichococcus; species Deuterostichococcus epilithicus. Next base: position 2,019,047 of record JAVTLE010000007.1, read on the forward strand.
CAACTGTCTGTTTGAACACGACGCTTGCGCATTGCTGCAAGCGCGCTGCATCGGCGCATTGATGCACAGCAGATGTGCAGCCGAGGCCTGCATGCTGAATTGCAGATCGCCAGTACGACTGCAAGAGACGGCGCCGCGATGTTGAGTGGCACGTGCAGCTCTAGGATCACTTGAAGACAGGTCAAGCTAGCAGCTGCAGCTGCTAAGCATCAAACAGCGAAAGGGGGTTTTTGGCGTAACTCCGACACTGACACCACCCGCGGCACCGCTCCCTCGCTGCGAAGTTGACAGAAATCTGTTGACCCACCTCTCAGCAGTGATTAGCGGATCTCGGAACGCTTTCAGACGGCGCTTCTTGCTGCATGCGCGAAGAGGCTTCCCGGACGATCGCCAAACCAGTGGCAGCATTCTCCCAGCCAAGTTAGACCTCTTGACGGCAGCTTACTCGGCTGGATCTCTTCGCGGACTACCATTGTAGCCAGCCATGTGAGGCACGACATTGCCGCCACCACCGTGTCAATCATCGGTCAAATTTCGAATGACTTCGGCCGGCATCCCGTGGCCCATGAGCCGTCGCTCAGCGGGTGCCTTCCCGTTGTGTGAGGTCCGCAAGTCATCGAGAAGATAGGCATATAGACAGCTCGAGCATGGCGCCACCGCAGCAGCCCAGCGCGCTCCAGAAGGTCATAGACGCGGGCCTGCTCGAGGACGGCGCCCTGCTCATGTACAGGGTGGGTTGCGGACGATGATGCGTCTGCCGAAGCACCTGGCATCCGTGCGGCGCACCACATGCTGCACGTTGCATCCCAGCCGTGCCACCGCCGATAAGTGTTTCGTGCGCCCATCCAGCCGAAAGGGGGCGAGATCAAGGCGGTCGGCAGAGCGCGGCGCGGCGGCGTGGAGGTGGACGGACACCCGAAGCTCATGAACTTTGGGGCCTTTGAGGCATACGCCGGCAGCTCGCTGCGGCGCGCGACTGGCAACATGTATGCGGTGAACGGGCGCACAGTGCAGGTGCGGTCCGGCACCCCACAGCTGGTCCTCCGAATGGCTGCGCTGCTGGGCTGCCGGACCAGCCGCCGCCTGCTTGACCCAGTGCAGAAGTTTGAGCAACGATATGGCGTGAGCTTGCTGATGCCACACGCAGTCTGCGCACTGCAGGATCTCGTTTTCGAGGCCACAAGGGTGCTGGCTGCGCGGGAGGACGCTGCGGAGCCGCTGTCGCCTGACGGCAATGACGACCTGTGCTCTGTCTGCTGCCTCGGGGTGCGCCCTCCAGACGGCGTGCCGCTGGTCCTGCCTTGAGCTGTGCTCTGTCTGTGGCTTCCTCAGGTCGCATCCCTGATGCCCATTATCAGGGTGACCTGACGCTTGCTCTGCCAGCACTGCAGGGGGACCTGCTGTGCTGCGAGACGTGCCCGGCGATCTTCCATCTGGAGTGCCTGGGACTGGGCCAGATGCCGGCGGACGAGCAGTGGTTCTGCCCAGCCTGCGTGTGCGCCGTCTGCGGCCGCCCCGGCTTTGGCGACGCCGTGCATCCGCTATGCCCGGTGCGCTGGACGCTGCATGCACCGCAAACTCACTGTTCTGCTTCGTTCTGCTAGGCTCTGAAGCTCGAGTGACAGGAGGCTGAAACGAGACGCAGAAGAGCAGGGGCATGACCGGCGGCAGGCAGGCGGTACTGCGCTCCGTTTTGCGGCGTCAGGATGGCGGAGGACATACACATACATACATGCTGCTGGTCAGCTGGACAGCTGTACCCTCGCAGGCGCACTGGATCATCACGCAGCCGCAGGTCGTTCCTGGCCATGTACCTGATGGGCCAGCCGCCAACGGTGTGCAGGTGAGGCTTGTTTGTAGGCCCAAGTTTGCGAGCCCACCTTTTGAGCAAGCAACGAATGTGCGGCAGAAACGAACCCCCCCCCAACCCACAGAGGCAGAGTGTAAGACAGGACGCTGCACTGCAGGCTGAGCCAGGGTCCGACTGGGACGCACGCGTCAAGGCTGTGGCGAATCTCCCAAAGCTGGTGTGCCGCCTGCAACCTCGCTGCCACCCTGCTGGCTTGGGTCTCAGAGCCCTGGCGTTGCTGACTGGCGCCGGGCCTTGCATGCACGGAAGCACAGCATTCAGAGCGGCGTCACGGTCTGCTCCGCATCAGGAGAAGCACGAGGCCCCATCGTGCAGGCCTGCGTCAGCGGCATCATCCCAACGCAGCACAGCCCGGCGCCCGGCGCCCCCGACAGCAGGCAGCCGGGTGCGGCGGCGGCAGCGGACGACGCCTACGTGCGCAGCCCGCTCAGCGGCCGACGGTACCACCTGCAATGCCTGCCGCCGCAGGACCGAGAGCTGGTGCGGCGCTGCGACTGCATTATTTCTACCCTCACCGTGACTGGGGCTCGGCTGCCCTTCTGGCGTGCCGCTGACCTGGGTGGCATTGTCCTGTTGGTCCGATGGTCAGAATATGCGCCAGCCGCTAGTGCATGCCAGGGTCACAACATAGGATGCTGGCTTGTCAGCCTGCCCGAGGTCAGCCTGCTGGGCAGCAGGCCGGCTGGAGTCGAGGCAGCTTGCAGCGCTTTGGAAGCATGATGGCAACCAGTGCACCTGCAACACGGTGTGCCATGATATATGATGTCACTGTTGGTGCTCGTGCGGCAGCTGGCAGGCACCTCGGCGGTGTGGTTCCCCACGCCGGCGGAGCAGCAAGTCAGCCAGCGGCTGGCAGCGATGGCGGCGGCTGGCCTGCAGCTGGTGCACGGGCAGGCCTCCCTCGGCAGCCTCAACTGGCAGCTCATCCGTGGGGCGGCCGTCAAGCCGGCAGCAACCGCCTCGGTGCGGCGCGCCCCCAGCAGGGCTGCATCGTCTCGTGTTTGGGCTGACTGAGCAGCTGTCGGCGCCCGAGTGAGGCCTGGAGGTCTGCACGGCAAACCTGCCGACTGCCAATATGCGGCCTACCCGAGTCCAGGCAGCAACTCTTCATCAAACAAATTTCCATGTAAGATATCCAAGGACAACAGCCGGAGGGATGCTGCACCGGCACCGTTGCATCGACCCCCATCAGCAGTCGCCTGGCAGCTACAGCCTGACTCTGCCGCCATACCCACCTCAGGCTGCCTTGCCGGCCCTGGGGATTCCAGCCGTGATTCGACGTGCTGGCATCCGGTGCAGGGGTGCCGCGGGTACGCACCCTCGTACACCGCAGGGCAGCAGGCGGAGCTGCAGCGGGTGCTGAACGCGGCGCGCATCGTCTTCGAGGAGGCGTTCGAGTCCGTTGTCGACCACAACACAGGTGATAACTCGCATCGTTGCACTTTCCCCTTGATGAAATGCGCTGAAGTCCCCGCACAGGCCGCACGGTCCTGGCCAGCGGCGAGCTCGACCGGCGATGCCCGCCCGCCCGGGCAGCCACAGCTGCTGCACCGGCGGCGGCCATCTGCTCACCAGCTCCTCAATGCCGTGCTTCACCTGCCCCCGCGGGCTGGGGCAGGTGATGTGGACAGTTGCGGCAGCCCTTCAGATGGGCGCGTTGATGCACGCCAGCTCTGTCCTGCGAATGAATGCACCGGCACGCACTCACTCCAAGCAACATGACATACCACAAGCTTCTACCCAGATTTCTGGGTTACGCACTGCAGGCGCGGAGCTGCTGCCACTGCTGCTGGGCGGGCACGCGGCGGCGGACGGTGGCGCCGACTTCTCGGGCTTCTACACGGCGCTGCTGTGGAGCGGCACGCATGTGGTGTCGGCGGCGCTCCTGCGCGCGTTTGGGCCCGCGCTGGCGGAGGTGCCCTTCCTCGCCACGCGGCCGCAGTCGCAGGTGCAGCCGCATATGTGCTCATCCTGATAGACCTGAAGACCCAAACAAGGGCCCCTGGCAAGAGGAACCCTCTCCGGGCGGAAATTGTCCCTCTGCATTCACTGCCGGAAGCTTGTCAAATCAAGCAGCGCCTTCCTCGAAGCAGGATTTCTGAAGAGATGGGCAGACGACATTAGACATGTCGCAACGCCTGCTCGAATCGAGACCACATTGTTCTTTCTTGAGGTGTGCGACTGCAGCCTGTGGCACAACTAAATATCAAAGCGTCATAGTTCGGCACAACAAATCACCCACACAGCATCGGACCCATCTTACAGGGCTGCGGCTACGCGCGGCTGCTGCTGGCATGTGTGGAGCAGGCGCTTTCACAGGCCGGCGTCGCCGCCGCGGTCATGCCCGCCTGGGTGACGGTGCGCACTTCAATTCAGCCTGCAGTCCGGCCCTAGGCCCTGAAGGTGCCTCCAACAGCAGGCAGCAGCTACATGCCTGCACATGCTGGGCTCGCCCTGTCAGCGGGGATCCTCCTTGCCCCATGAGTCGTCAGCCACAAGTCGCCCGTCAATGAAGTCGCCTCGAGAGGCGCTTGGTGTTTGAGGTTGCACACTCGTGCGTGACGTTGTCACACCTTGTAGCGCAGGCCGCAGCGGAGGCGGGCCTGGCAGCGGCAACGGGGACGGTCGTGGAGGCTGGGCGCCCCTGTTCCCCCTGGCCCGCCACCTGGGCTGCCTACGCCTGGCCCCGTAAGGCACGTACCATGCCAGCCTTAGGGTTTACTCGCCAGAGTGACCCGACAGCCAGGATCACGGGTACCAACCAGCGCTCCTTGGGGACAGTTCCTTGGTGCCAGCTGATGTGAAGATGTGGAAGATTGCCATGTTGGAGCGCATGCAAACCTGTCTACTCAGCACCTTCAACGGCTTCAACACCTTTCAAGGCCTTCAGCCTCCGCATGTGTCTGCAGATGGGCTACAAGCTGCCTGTGTCAGAGGAGCGACTGGCGGCCTGCAACTACCCGATCTTGCGCTCCCCGGCGACGCTGGTGCTCGCCAAGGCGCTGCCGCCGCCGCTGCCGCCGCCGCAGTCGCCGCTGCCGCTGCAGCAGCCAGCGCCGCAGCCGCCGGCACAGCAGTCCCAGAAGCCGCTGGCACAGCAGCCGGTCCTTGTTCAGCCGGCAATGCAGCAGCCGTCGCAACCGGCTGTGGGTGGCCAGGTGACACAACACCGGCTGCCACAGCAGGTTGCACAGCATCAAGCGCCGCAGCAGCCCTTGCAGCAAGCTGCACAGCATCAAGTCCCGCAGCAGCCCTCGCAGCCGGAACAGCAGCTGCCGCAAGGCGGGCCGCCACTCCTGCCGCAGCCGCGCCAGCAGGCGCAGCGAACCCCGCAGCAGTTGCCGCCGCCGCTGCAGCCGCTGCAAGCGCATGGCCAGCGCGCCCCCCACCAGCCGCCGATGCCGCGGCAGCACAAGCAGCGGCATCCGCCGGTGCTCCTGCAGCAGCCACAGCCGCAGTCGCCACGGCTTCAGGGTGAACATTAGTGCTGCCGAGCCGTGTTGCCTCAATTTATGAGCCAGCGCAATTCCTGAGACCAGGCCAGTAGTTCCCCTGTGCGCAACTTGGACCGGCTGCCGTCGAATGGTCTGTCTCTTGCTCTTGCAGCGACCAGCGGTTCGCCACAGCACGCCTCCGCGCTGGCTGTGAGCGGCGCCCTCGCCAGCAACGGCTTTGAGCCTAGCGACCTAAGGTCGCTCCCAACGCCTTAGCGCCGGCGCCGCTGCCGCCCACGCGCCAGGTCTGGTACCTCACCTGTGCATGAGCGTGCTGGCGGTCTCGGTGTGTTCTTAGACGCTTGCTGCAGCGATCCGTTTGTGCAGTGTCTTCCCATGTGCTGCAGGCAGCCCGGTGTGCAATCCGCAGCGATCGCAATAGACCGCCGTGTGTACACAGGAGGACGGCGTGATTGCGCACCAGGAGCGCAATCGAACCACCCCGCCCCACCGCCCCTCAGATGCCATGGGCGCCGCCGGGGAGCCAGAGGCTGCCACCTGGCTGTGAGCACAAGAATTGCCGATATGTATTGGCTCATAGCGCAGCGGCGCTAGGCATGCGGTTAGACAGACGCGCATCTCGTGACAAGCACAGCTCATAGCAACAGCCACGCCGTGCGAAATTTTTGCTGTACAGCCGCATTTCACAAAGCTAAAACGCCGGTGTTCGTGTTTGTACTGGCATGATCAGTGAGCGTCTACCGTCAGCGCCGCCCAGTCCCGCACGCACCTAGCCAGGGGACGCGACCCAGTACTATTGGAGCTGTTGGATGTGTCACACTCCGCCGTGCAAAGCTCATCGCTTCAAGCCTGCTGTCGAGCACTCCTGCTTCTGTTTTCAGACTCTGAGGTGTGACAAAAGGCCTGCTGGCATGACAGGTGGAATGCGGCCCTGCCGTACAGGACCTCGTTTGCCAAAACCCTCTTATGGAACACGGGGCAGCCCACCAAACGCCCACTCGCTCAAGGGCCACCCTTCGCGCTGCCGTTTACACTGCCGTCAAAAGAAATCATCTCATTCCTCAGCTCTCGCAAGCCGTTGCCCCCTTTCACAGCGGTGGCACAGAGCCTCCCTTGCCGCAGACACACCCCCGGCGTTCCAGGCCACCAGCAGCGCTGCAGTCGCCCGGCAATCCTCCGGGCGTGTCTTTCGTGCTAGCCCTGCCCGCTGCAGCATTCAAGGCGCCGTCCGGTGGCGGCGTGCGTCTTTGCTCCTTGTCAGTTTACATAACCATTCACGCCTGTCCGACCGGCGCTAAGCTCCTTTGGGCCGGCGATTGCACATCCTTTGGAATAATTCTGGAGTCTGGCGGGCTGGCCAGCCCGGCAGTCCGCCACGCAGGCCCGACGTGCAGCATTTTTATTTGGATCTCCAAGTCGGCTAGACTGGGCTGGGCTGGCGTTGCTGCGATGTGCAAGTCGTCGCCTGCGGCAGCTCAAGCTGTCTTTGTTGTAGCTGGCCCTGCAGCGTAGCCCTCGGCGATTTGTTGCTGTGGCATCTAACACGCAGCCGGCTGGCATCTGCAGGCAACTCCGCCAGCAGCGCAGTGGCACCAAAACACAAGGGTATAGAGGCGCATCGCCGCACGGGCGTTGCTGGCTAGCCAGCTAGCTACCCGCAGCGGCGTTTACGGCAGAGTCTCATGGCCATGCACGTCCGACTGGGGCGACTGGGCCGCTGAGGAGCCTGTTGCAAGCGTCGAGCCATGGGCTGCTCCTGCTTCGGGGGCCGCGGCGCCAGCCGCCGCAAGGACCCCACGGAAGATGAGCCAGTGCCCCGGCCCGCCAAGGTACTGCGCCACTCCTGTGCCGCACTGCCATCCCCAACCTGATGCTGTGACACGTGCATGCATGCCTCGAAAGGGCAACCTGTGCCATCCTGAAGTAGCTATTCAACAAGATACCCACGCAATGTGCTGTGCAGCATGTATCGGCGGCGCCAGTAGAGCCGGAGACGCCGTTGGCTGCTGGCGCCGGCGAGGACAAAGCTGCGCATTCGTCACCGGCGGCACTGTCCCCCTTCCAGGCGGCGTCATTGACAGGCCCGGTGTCACAGGCAGACAGCGCGGCGCTCGATACGCCCGGCACAGCCACGTCACAGCCAAACAGAGCCGCAAAGCCGGCTGCCCGCAACGACTCGGCGGCGTTGCCAAGCCCTGCAACGGCGGCGGCCGCGGCGGCGCCGACCGCGGCAGACGGCGTGGAGCCCAGCAAAGCAGCGACTGGTGCCACCGCAGCGGTCATGGACTCCAAAGTCAGCCTCGAGTCCAAAGTCAGCAGCCAGGTACAGGGGCTGGACTGGACAGCCCGACCAGAGAGGATGCATGTTTGATATGTGGAGGGAACCAGCATGCGCGCGTGCTGCGGCCATTGGTCACTTTCATAGCAGCATAGAGTGCTCGCTCAGGTGTGTTCCACAAATGAGTCCATCGCTGGTCAAGCTTGTGGCAGCTGGCGCCAACTGGAGCTGTTGCACCCTGGCCTGAGCAGGCCAGCATCGGCGAGCGGCGGGACACGGTGCCGGAGACGCTGCCGGCCAGCGGCGCCAGCAGCGGAAGAGGGGAACCGCCGCCTGCGCGCGGCGACACCCTGCAAGCGCGCTCCGACCTGTATGCCCGCCTGCCCGCGGTGCTGCGCACCCGTTCCGGCGGCCCGCTCGAGGTGTGTGCATTCCTTTGCCCCGGCAAGTCGGCAGCCGCTCACCGTAAATGTTGAATGACCTCGGAGGATACGGCGTCCCGTTGTGATCTGAGAGGTTGCGCAGGCCCTTACTCACTGCTCTAGCCCGCCCATGGCTGGAAGTGGCCTTTCTTGCGGCCAAGAGGAATTCACTCGAGCGGCGCTCCTAGTTCACGAGTCCTGCGGCCGCACCCAGGCCCCCGACTCTCTCAAAGCTGCATATGTGCGATCATGCTCCGGACATGCAAGCCTTGGCACGACACGAAATTTTTGCGCACAGCGCGCTGGTGCAGGCCGACCAGGCCCTGCAGTTGTCCAAAACCAACTGCTGCCTGCGGCTCAGGCCATCCGCCATCGCCGGCTGCGCGCGGCCCCCTCTAAGCGTGTCGTTGCCACACCCTCCAACATCTTATATTCGTCTGTTTGTTTCCCTGTTCCAGGGCGTGGAGATTGGGCCACTGCTGGGCAAGGGCTCCTTCGGCTGCGTGTACAAGGGCCGCTGGAAGGGCGCCATGGTGGCCATCAAGGTCCTAGAGCACGCGCTCATCCTGCAGGACGACATCTCCCGCGAGACGCTGCTGTCGACCTCCATCGCGCACCCGGGCGTGGTGAGTTTGGTTCAGGGTGTAGAGGTTGATTGTCCAGCTGTGCGTGGCGTGTTTCCCAACTGCTTCCATGATGTGTCTCGCTGCTGTGGCGGTTGTGGCTGCAGAAGCAAGGCGCAACACTTGTAGAGCTGCTTCGGAGCTGATCGTGAATTGATGACTAGCAGCAGAAAGCGAGCCTGCCATCGTGGAGCGCCGCAATACTTCGCACTGAGCAACGTGCTGCCGACACACTCTCAGCTCTTACGCTCAGGGCTGATGCTCTCGCCAAAACCCTGCCCAGGTCATCACCTACCGCATCACCACGGTGCGAGTGAACGACGAGCCGATGCGGGACTCCTCCGCGGAGGCGCAGCCGCCGAGCAAGGACTCGGCGTCCGGGAACAGCGGCGACCGCCCGGACGTGCCGCACGCGGCCGCCGGCTCGGCGGCGGCGCAGTCGGCGGCGGCGATGACCGCGGCAGCAGTTCTGACCGCGGAGGGGCAGCCGGCGGAGGACCCCGGGGCAGCAGCCGCCGCGGGGCCGGATGCGGAGCCGGCGGGAGCGCCGCAGTTCGAGGAGGCCAAGGAGGCCGATGCAGAGAAGCAGGCGGTAAGCGCGCGCCGCACCTGACGGCCACCGCAAGCTGGGCGCCGCACGCCCGCACTCGCATGTCTGTGGCCCCGCATCCGGGGCACCCGTGTCACGAAGCTGGGGCGCTGCTGGTGTGGGGGCGCCCCTGCCGCCACCGGCCTCGCAGCGGCAGGCTAGTGCTGGCGGGCCGCGCTTCGGACGGGCCTGCTGCCAGTGGCTGCACTGTAGCGCAAGGTCCTCTGCCGCTGGTGACTCTGCTGCGCCATCTGGCCGCCCCAGGACGACTGGAGACTCGGATGCTGCTGGAGAGTGCACCACTTCGCAAAGCCTGCAGCGACAATCTCCTCGCCTTTCTGCCTCGCTGCAGGGTGTGCCGGAGATGCGCATGCCGGTGGAGGCTGCGCCGCGCGGTGCAAAGTCTTGCTGTGCTGACGTACTTGCCTCCGTTCTGCCCCGCCGCAGGATGTGCTGGAGACGTGGATGCTGCTGGAGTACTGCGACAGGGGCTCGCTGGCGCGCGCCATCGAGCGCGGCAAGCTGCAGTCGCGGGCGCCTGGGGGCGGCCCCGACCTGGTGTGCAGGACAGCAGCAATGGGCCAACAGTCATTCGCAGAGTCTCAGCAGTGAATCGTGGATCCGCATGCAGAGTCCACGCTTCGCTGTTCAGACACTGCTTTCCCCACGGATGGCCCTCTCGCCGTGCTTGGTAACGTCACAGCGATGCCGCCCGGCCATGCCGGCGGCTGCGGGCATTGGCTGCACGTCTTGCGCTGCTCATCATTGCCAATGTCAGGACTCACCTGCTTCGTTTGTGCTCTCGCAGATGCACGTGCTGATGTGCCTCATGGACATCGCATCGGCGATGGCGTACCTGCACTCTGTGGGCGTGCTTCACGGCGACCTCAAGTCCGCCAACGTGCTCCTCAAGTCCACGGCCACCGACCTGCGCGGCTACGTCTGCAAGCTCGCCGACTTTGGGTGCGCGCTTGGCGCACAGAAAAGCTAACCGTCCCATCGCAGCCTTACCTGGATTCAGCGTTTCTCGCTGATTTACAGTTCTGATTCTGATGCAGCACACCTGCTGCTGATTGATTGTGGCAAGCCACGGAGACAACAATCATGGCGCTGCCGCTGGGGCGTCAAGCGCTGTACGACGTTTTTGGGTCTTTCATAGTAAAGTCAAGGTCTGGAGGGTGCATCGACCTCGTGCCTGCAATACTTGCAGGCCGAGCCTGGTGCTTGAGGACAACACAGTGAATGTGACGAACTCCATCCTCGTGTGGTGTGTGGCATCGAGAGGCTTGCTGCCTGCACGGTTCATGACCCTGTGCTCCCTGTTGCCGACAGGCTGAGCCGGGTGCTGGCTGAGAACAAGACACACGTGTCGACGCACACCTACGGCACCATCTCCTACATGGCGCCGGAGCTGCTCAGCCTTGGCAAGTTCGCGCGCGCCGCCGACGTCTACTCCTTCGCCATCCTCAGTGAGTGGTCCATGACAGCCTGGGTAGTGTCACCCGCCCGAATCCTGATTACATACACATGAGGTTTGGACGGACTGCGATGGCGGCTTGATTGACGGGCAGCCGGGATGTTTCGCCCACAGACATCAGCCAGCAGCCATGGTGCAGCATGCTTGCGGTGCCCCTCGTGCTTCTGCCCCACGCAGACGAGGCCTGCTGTCGCCCCATGCCGAGACTGGAGGGGAGGCCAGTCTCCTGCCGTGGGAACACCTTGTGACGTGCACAACAGCAGCAGGCCGGGCCGGCTGCCTCGGGTGGGCGCAGTCGCTTGCTGTCCGTGCCCCAGCCAGATGCGTCGGCGTTTGTGCAACCCCCGAGTCCCCGTCTGCCGCGCCCCGCAGTGTGGGAGCTGTACAGCGGGGAGGCGCTGTACGAGGGCATGACGGTGGGACAGGTGCTGTATGCCGTGGTGTACGACTCCAAGCGGCCGCCGGTGCCCGACGGCTGCCCGCCAGAGTACGCCGCCCTCATGCGTGATTGCTGGCTGTCGGAGCCCGCCGAGCGGTGCGTCTTCCCCCATCTCTCGAGCGCCACGGCGGCGACTGCCTGCCTGCCCTGCTGCACGCCCCCCCCATGTGGGCCTTCCTCCTCCCCCGTGCAAGGCAGCAGCCGATGGTGCGCCAGCCCGGCTGTCAACTCCGCTTGCGCCGTGCAACCCGACCCAGGCTCTCTTCTTCGTCATGCAGGCCTCTCCCTGTCCAGGCCTCGTCCTATTCTTGTTCTTGCTGCATCCTATGAGGAGCTCCTGAGGCTTCCTGGGCTCTCTGGCGGCCGTACCAGTGGCCAAACTGGGTGGCCAAGCTGGATGGCCGGACTCCTCCCCAGTGGCCGTGCCCCCCGCACGCAGGCCGGACTTCGAGCAGGTGCTGGCGCGGCTGCAGCCGCTGCACGACGAGCTGCGCACGCGGCGGCGCACCGGCAGCAGCCTGGCGACCGCCTCCGCGCCCGGCGTCAGCCGCTCCCTGGCCTTGGGCCTGCTGCCCCGCACGCGCTCCTCAGACCTGCGCGAGCAGGCCGCCCAGGCGATGGCGGTGCGCCTTTTTGCCCGACGGCGCCATCCCAAACTCCCTTTGCACCCCTTGCCGCGGAAGGGCTGCTGGCGCGCACGAGCGCCCCCGACCTGCACCAGCAGGCTGCCATGGTGGCGTGCGTCGCCATCTCTCCACCATTCAATGCTGTGGATTTGACCCATCCTGATCCGGAAGGCCTGGTGTCGACAGGTGGCCGGCCACCACGCTGCTCTGGTCGCCCTGGGGTCGTTCTCACAAGCCTCGTCACAAGTCTTCCCGCGGAACATTGAAAGCCGACAGCAAAGGAGAGCGTTTCCATGCTTGCAGGCCCAGAGCCCGATGGCGCCGTCACCGCTGCGCCCGAGCGGCATGGCCCCCTCTCGGCCACAGCAGCCGCAACCACAGCAGGTGGAATCCGATGCATGACTGGCATCCGAGGAGCTGTGCGTGCCTGCGTGTTGCTGCTGGTGCCATCTTTGAGAAGAAGWAGAGGGGGGGAGTGTGGATGGGCCGTAGCCCGGCACGCCACAAGTGCCCCTGAACCAAAGAGGGGGGCAGTGTCGATGTGCAGCTGCACGGCAGGCTGCTGCCCTTAAGCCCCCAAGAGCTCTTGTGTCTGCAGAGCAGGAAATGGTTCAAGCCTCTTTTGCACGGAAGCGTGTCTGAGTCTCCATTCGCGTCTCCACCCTGGCACCGCAGGCGCAGCCGCCGCAGGTGCAGGCACATCAGGCGTTGCATGCGGAGGTGGTATTGGCAGCCCGCCCCAGCGCCGTGCAGCCACAGCCGCAGCCGCCGCGGCCGGGCGCAGCGCGGCCGGCGCGGGCGCGCATTCCCGTCGTCAACCCCTTTGCGGCGGCGCAGCAGCGGATGCAGGTACCCCTGCCAGTCCACCCTCGAATCGCCGCAGCATCGCGCTTGCAGCACTGGCGACGTAGCTGTCGTGACCCACAAGCGCCAGCTCAGTGGCTGTGTACACGTGTGTGTAAGAGTGACAATCCTCTGGATGCATGGTCCAGCACAGTTCCGCCCATGGCAGTGGTGCTTCGGCTCTGCCGCCGCATGACGCGCGGCGCCGCCGGTGCCCACAGGACTCGGGCGTCACGTCGCCGACTTCAGAGACGGCCGACCCCGTCGCCGCCGCCGGCGACGCCGGCGGCGGCGATGCCATGGCCGCCAAGAGCGAGGAGGACACCCTGTCTCCGCTGACCGGCATGCAGCTCAACCCCCGGGCCAGCCGGCTGGCGGCAATGCACGCCAACTCGCCGTCCGCGACGATGTCCTTCGCCAAGCTCGGCACACGCTCCGAGGGCGGCTGGTCCGCGACCTCGCCCACGCCGGCGGGGCCCTCCCCGTACGCCGCCTCCCTGGCGTCAAAGGTGGGTCTGGGCTTCCTGGGGTGGATGGAGGAATTCACATGCGTGCACCTGATCATAAGGCTGGTTCCTATTCGAATGTGTTGCTCGAAGTCGTCACTCCTGGGGCTGCTTCCTTGTCACCGGGGGGTGGTCGCACATTTCTGCCGTTGGCGCACAAGGATGCAGCTGCGCCCCTGGAACATGCCTCTTTGTCCACCTGGCATCCGCATGCCGTCACGCCGCTCGCGTGCCTCCGCGCGCAGGTGCAGCTGCCGCCGCTGGCCTCGGCGCCGGGCAGCCGCGGCGCCTCAAACGCCTCGGCAGCCAACAGCGCCGTCGTCCCGCCCAGCAGCCGTGCTGCGACCGTGGCGACCGCCTTCGTCAACCCCTTCGCTGCGGCGCAGGCCAGCCGGCGCGGCAGCGCCGCAACGGCCTCGGGACGCAGTTCCCTGGGCGCGCCCTCGGCCAGCTCCATTGCCGCCGCGTTGGTCGGCGATGCCACCGGCAACGACGGCTTTGTGCGCTCGCAGGCGGGCTCGTCAGCGTCTGTGCGCTCAAATGCCGAGGCCGAGGCCGCCGCAAAGGTGCGCCCAAGGGAGTCTCCTCCCCGCAGCCAGCGCTCTGCGGTGTGGCGACCCCATGCCCCCGGAGCCGGAGGCACGACTCACAAGCGGCTTGCTGGTCCATGCCCTATGGGAACTGTTCCACCTCGTCTGCTGCTTCAAGAAGCTGCGGCGCGGCCTCCACATCACGTCACGTCCAGCTGGTTCTGACCGTGTAGTCAGCACTTTCGAATGCTTTTGACGGGCATGCTGCCATGCAGCCCGGGCCACCCGCCCAGAGTAATGCCCGCCTCGTGCTGTGCGCCGCAGGCGGCGCTGCGGAGAATTGCGGACCCGGACGCCCCAGAGCGGCCGGTGATGCCGCCCGCCAACGCGCCGCTGCTGCGCTTCCCGAAGCCAGAGCGGGAGGCTCCGGCGTTGCGCCGGTGCAACTCCACATGAGTCTCCACCTGCGCGAAGCATGCCGCGCGATTGGCGGCAGGGCGAAGCATGCAAGCGGAGGCGGCGAGCAGGCCTGTCCGGCTTTGGCAGGTGGACCATTGGGCTGGAGCTGGCGGCTATGTCGCTTCACACATCGCCAGCAAGCGAGCCGGCAAAGTTAGCAGGCGCTACGCGAAGTTTCTCATCACAAGTGGCGCACGGCAGATGTTTGGCGCCGGCTGCGCCAAGAAAGCAGCTGGTCAGGTAAAAACCATTCGATGAACCATGGCGGCAGAGCACGGGCAAGTGCTGGCATGGAGTTGTCTCTTCTCATTATATTGGGCGGCGGACGGGACGCCGGCTCTAGGATAGCTTGGCAACGCACATTTTGGGTCTGACGGGTCCGTGGGGAGGTTGGTGCCACATCACACAGGCAGACTTGTCTTGGCAACAGGGATTTGGTGCACCTCCCCTTCTTGCTTCGGTTTTGGTTTGGTTGTGGCGGAACAGCACCTGGGTGGCGTGAAGTTGGCATGCCGAATGCTGGGGCCAGATCCTGTAGGTGGCGCGCCGAGCCGCAGGGCGTGTAGGTACCTTGATTTGGATTATGTTGAGACATCGATAGCAGAGGGACACACAGGATGAATTGAACCACTCTTCGCTGGCTGCCGAACTGTTCAATCACCCTGCCGATATTGCGAATATTCACCACTGCACTGCAGACAATGCGCAACTCTGCACAAAAGCACTACCTTTAAGTGTTGGTGATTGTGCACACATGCATTTCCCAATGAAACTCTAGAGTATCATCATGCAATGTGATGATTTCGATATCTCCCTTCGCCCAAAAGTATGGGCAATGCCCGATCTCTATTTCAGTATACCGGAAAGGCGGAGTTCGGCAGTCTTCCACAGGCGTTCAGTCCGTCTGCAAGGTCGACTGCCGGAATGTTGGCGGTCTTGAGCCGTCGCACCGCCTCCTGCGAGGGCAAAGAGTACGGAGGTCACCATGACAACCTCAGGTTGAGGTGCGCTGCGCGCAGGCCAGTGCCAAGTTTGGCATGCGTGGCAGCAAGCTTGCTGGTTCACCGGCAGCGACGGCAGCTGCCGGCATGTATTCCACGCTGAGCACAGCACCGAGCCTGCACACACGAGTGCGAGCACCGCACCTGTGAGTCGTTACCGCGCCTGCAGAGCACGACCAGGGGGCCGCCTCCATGCCCGCCTGGCGTGCCGTCGCCCAGGTCCCGGACCTCGTCCAGGCGGCCCTGCAGCTCCTCGAAGGGGATGTTGACCGAACCTGTGGGGTGAGTGCAGATCAGCCTTGGGGCCTGCGCTCAGGGTGCACTCGTGCTGCACCATGTGCTTCGAAAATGCTGCGCATTGCCACAACCGGAAGCAGCTCTCCGAGTGTGAAAAGCAAACACTTCACCACCTAAGTTGCTGCCCACCCAATGCTGCACCGTCATGCTAAGGCCGGGAAAGGCAACTCAACTTTGCCAGGTTGCGTTCAGGCTCCGACTCACGGCGCAGCAGGTACACCTTGGAGCACCCACCGGGCAGGTGACACATGTCGAACTGGTCTGCCGGCCGCACATCCAGCAGGCGCGGCAGCTGCGCTCCACTGCTGTTCGCTGCCGTCTTATCTGGACCATCCTCTGAACGGACGCCGCCGCTGCAGCTGCCGCCGTGCGAGTCTGCGGCCATGCCGGCGAGCTGCGCCGCCGACACGCGGTCGTGCGGGCCCAGCAACTGCACAGCTGGCGCCGCATCGTCGGCCGCCTGCCCCGTGAAGCCCGCATAGTCGATGGCCGCCAGGCTGGCTGCAGTGATAGAGGGGGAGTCACCACAGGCCGCGCATGCAGCGCTCCTGCAATGGAACGGCGCCGCGAGATTAGCGTTGCACCGAAGCTGAGAACGAAAGTATAGGGAGCCCCATCGCACAATCCCCACCATGCTGCAGACGCCCTACGGTTTCTGGTGCTCAATCGCCAGCTCAGGGACAGTTGACGCGCCCGCAGGCGTCCCCTCCCCTTTGAGCAAGACTTCCGCAGCTCCTCCTGCAGCTCCTTCCGCTGTGCACTGGACTACGTGCGCTTCCGTTCTCGTGCGCTTCGTTCTTATGCCAGAGCGCGCACCGGCACCGCAGCTGCACGGTGCTGAAGCGGCCGGCCAGCGCGTCCGCAATGAGAAGCCGCCTAGCGAGCGGCTTGCCGATGCCCGTCACCAGCTTGACCACCTCCATCGCCTGCATCGCACAGAACGAAACCTCAAATTTCGATAGACACATTCGACTTGCATGCCTCTGCTGCGCAGGCGACTAACTGTTGGGCTGCCTGCCGGCCCCCCTCTGACTTTGCGCCGCACCAACTGTTTCCCCTGGCCCATGCTACCAGTGCATAGCTCGAACCCAGGGCCTGGCGGGTGGGACGGATGCTGTGCTGGCGCCTGCACGAGGGTGTTTGGTGCCGACCTGTAAGCAGCCGATGAATCCGGGCACGGGGCCGAGCACCCCGGCATCGGAGCAGCGGCTGCACGCGTCCGCGCGGGGCGCCACCGGATACAGGCACCGGTAGCACGGGCCTGTGCGGGTGGCGGGGCAGGAGACGTCGTGCCCATGCCAGTTTTGTCGTCACATGCAGAGTTTGTCGTCACACACAGAACCATGTGCGATTCAACAAGCCTGTATCGACCCAACGGGCGCAGTCCCATTCTGAGCCATGAAATGCTAACAGGTGGCGCCGTCCGGCGGCAGAGCGTGACAGACGGCTGCCTCGGCGCATCATCCTGCACTACACGATCAGCCCCACAGGTACATGCAAGTACATGCGCGCACCGTCGAGTCCACTGTTGTACACGGTGAGCTGGCCGTCAGCGCCGAGGGCGGCCCCCGACACCAGCGGCCGCCCCGCGACAACGCAGGCGTCGCTGGCCAGGTAGCGCGTCGGCGCGTTGTCGCTGGCGTCCACTACCACGTCGTACCCCCGCACCAGGCCCAGCGCGTTGCGCGGCGTCAGGCCGTCCCGGTGCACGTCCACCTGCGACGAGCGCGGTGGAGCCGGTCTCAGCGCCAAGGCGCCTCGGCAGCCCTATCTGACAGTATTGCAGCCCGCCCCAGTCTGATAGGCAGCTCTGCCTGATGAGCCCCGTCTTTCATCCCTGCTTCTCGAAGCGAATCAGGCAGAACGCTTACCCGCCCGCCGTCGCCCCATCCTGTAAGTCCGCATCAGCGCACCTGGATGCTGCTGTTGAGGGCACGCGCAGCCGCTGCCGCGGAGTCGGCCTTGTGCCTGCCCACCGCCGCCTCGGGGTGGGCCACCTGGCGGTGGATGTTGCTCAGCTCGACTGCGTCCCTGTGAATGGTTCAAGCACGGGACGCCCTCAGCCCATTTGCGGTGTAGGTGTGCAAGGAGGGCGCATGAGCAGTCGGCATGGCGTGCTCCTGCCCAATTGCATGTGCGTGCTGGTTGCGAAGCAGAAACAGGGAACCCCCATATTCTGAAGCACCGCTACTGCATGTTTCAGGGGCTCGTCACTGGAGTTGTGCAACGACCCTGCGGATCCTGTCTGCACCTGTCTACAATGCCTAGCTGACCAATGCCGGCAGCCGCAAGGTACAGTATGGCGGGACAGCCCAGCCCGCCAGCCCCAATCACCAACACCGACGCCGCCTTCAGACGCTGCTGGCCTGCAGGGCAGCATTCGCTTCCATTCTTGCACGTTTCTGAAGCGTGGGGCGCCGCCAGCCAGTGCAGCGTGCATGCCTGGCAGCACTCTCCACCCTGGCGCGCTCCCACTCGCATGCAAAGGGTGTGAGGGCATGCTCTCTGTGAGAAAAACAGGGGTTCGGCTGGAATGGTACAGGGCGCGCACCCGGCACGCCCAAGGCTGGAAGTATCAGCTGCCGACTGTAGCGCTCAATGTCGGCGCGGGTGAGCGAGTGGCCGCTGCTCTCCCACTCGAACAGAGGAGCGGCTGCTCCGTTCTGACAGGAATCGGTGCGGACAGCCCCGATGGCAGAATTTGGCGCGCCGTCTGTCTCTGCGGATGCAAATGCACCTGCAGTGCGCCAGGACCGTCATCATGCACCGTGCAGCACGGCAGCCAATGCGCCCAGGCTACTTGACTCGCAGGCCGCTTGGTACCTGACACTTTTCCTCGTGGCTGCACACCTGTGGCAGCCGACGCTTCCGACGAGCGCTTCCGGAGTGTCTCGATCTCGAGCTTCAGTGCCGCGTTCTCCGCCAACAGCTCTGCGACGTTGGGGCCGGCCGGTACGAACATGATGCTCATCTATGGCAACGCATGTGATGTTGGTAGCATTCTGTATGGAAAAGGGTTCAAAATGCCTACTGGTGTTTGAGTTTCGCAAAGCATGTTGCAGCATTGAGCATCGCTTCGTGTTTGCAACCTTTGTGTTTGTAACATACAACTTCTGTGTTTCAAATTTCATCGTTCGTATCACCACCTAGCTTAGCCAGCAATTCAGTCGCTGCGAGGTTGCTGTGTCAGGGCGGTTCAAAACATGCTGCATCTGAAGCCGCTGCACACTTGCACAAGGGCTTCGAGCGCTGTGCTCGTCTCAAAGTACATCACATCAGAAAATCACCCTCCCTACGCCACGCATTCGTCGCCCCTGTTCAGACACCAAGCATACGCAGTCAGCGCGCCCCAACTCAGCTGCAGCCATGCACGGCAGGCCAGTGCCGGCTGCGACAGCATGCTCGATAACACTTATCGATGCGCGTTTCACTTTCACGCACACCGCTGTTGACTATTCGAAAAGTCGAATGTGTGCCGCAGGTGCGGGTGCACAGCGCTTACGGCAATGACGGTGCCAACCTGCACGGCGACGAAAAGGACCCGCCCTTCGGATCCCCGGAATGGCGCAAGCGGCCCGCCACGGTGAGGTGCCACTTGTGACCAGCATTCATGATGTGATGTGGCTTCACCAACCCCAGTCACGTCACATTTGTGCAATCTGGCGCGCAATGGACATAGCATTGCCTGCACAAGGTGGAATGCCGAACCGGCTGTGCCATGCGCCCGTCACGCTGCTGCGTTCGACGCCGCAGATCTCGCTGCCGGCGTCAGTGCGCGCCCCGGGCGTCTGGTTCGTGCTGGCCGGCTTCGTGAAGGTTGCGGCGCTGACGATGTCGATGGGCACATCCCCGTTCGGTGAGCGTCACGCAGCAGATGGCGTACGTCCACATGGCATTTGCAGCTGGCCCTCCCAGTGGTCGTTGGTAGCCAGGCTAGCAGCGCTTGCCGATTGCCGATGTGCTGAGTCGTGTGGCGAGCGCAGGCGGTTATTCCGACTTTCTCGTCGTGCTGCCAGTCGCCATTGGTGAGTTCGGCACTGCCTCCCATGCTCTGCATCATCAACACCCGTGCACCGCGCTACGACTGACTGCATGCCAACGTACTTCCGAAGTCAAGTTTGCCGACGAGTGCACTGCTTTGCCATGCAGGCCTGAGTTTGGTGGCCAGATGGGTGGTGCAGAACAACCTAATGCAGAGGTGCGGTCCTGGGCTCAAAGGCCAACCTCCTGTCAAGCTTCCCGCGGCTTCTGACACCCCAGGCCGCCCAGATCGAAATGGCTGTGCTGTGAACGCTGTAGACCAATCAACTCAACGGACCCATCACATCAGCCACGTCAGAAGCGTCTGGTGTGATGCTGGGCGCAGGAAGTGGTTTGCGCGCGGCTTGGTGGTGGCCACCCTCCTCTTCCTGTACTTGAGCAGCCTCGCCTACCAGAGGTGCCCTGCTGACCAATGCTGACGGTCTGTGCCAGGCTGCTGACGCAACACAGCCATCACCGCTCATGATCCACTTGCGCGTTGCCGGGCCGCAGCGTCATTTTCCTCGACCTGCTGCCATCTAACACTCGGTACCGTGAGGGTTGGGTCCAGGACCGTCACAGCACAATTCTGCTGAAGCGTCGCAGAAGCTGGCATGCGGCAGCCATCTGCCATCTAGGAAGGAGCGGACAAGCGCCCTTGTTGCAATGCGGCGTCTGCGGGCTTGCCTCGCAACCCCAGCTCTTGAAGCACACTTCTGGACCCCAACTGCGGACTGCGCATTTCACCCCAGCACCCTTAAGAGGAGGTACGAGCGGGCGCGCGCAGCGGGCGGCGAGCCGCAGGCGGCGCGCGTCGCGCCTGCGCGGCCGGCGGCGCAACAGCCTGCGCGGCGGCGGCTGCCGACCGCCGCAGATGCCGAGGCGCTGGGCGTGCAGTGGGACGCGCCGACGCAGGAGCGGCGGTGCGCTCCGGCCCGAGCGGTGCCCAATGCGCCGTGCGGAGCTTCTGGCAGCATTGCAGAGCGCGCCAGTAATTGAAGATCTGCAATTACTCGTCCAGGCGTCGGCTCGGCTTCTGCAGCTGGCCCCATTTGGCCTGCATGCTGCTGTGAACGAGCAGCAATGCGCACACATACCAACAGGCTTGGAGAACAGGGCAAGTTTACATCGTGCGGGGGAAGGGCGACGAGCAGAGCAGCCCTGCTGGCAAACTTTCAGCAGTGGAGCAGTGTAAAAGGTGACAAGTGCGCCAATCGTGTTTGCAGGCGGGGGAAGCAGTGAGGCAGGGCGTGGGCAGGAACCCTGGGCACGGCCTCTTGCATGGGCCCCCGCTGGCGGGGGGATGGTCTCCGTCACCGCCGTGGCCTCCGGGACCGCTGCTCCTTGGGCCATTGCCGGCGTGGGGCCGGGTATCGTGTTGGACCTGGTCTTTGCGGACTGGTTCATCGTAAGCCCAATCGTCGTGATGGCAGCAAGAGGCGCCTGGTGATCGGTGCGCAGCATCAGTCGACGCCAAGATGCCGCTGCTGGGTCGTGGCGGCATTGAGCACCTAGCGACAGCTGGGCAATAAGGGCGTCAATGGGGGCCCACTGTCCTGGCAGATGGATGGAGGTCCTGGTTGGAAGCCCTGCTAGCGGCACTGCTGGCGGCACTGCCAGCGCCTGTCCAGGATGCATTTGGCCAACGAAGGTTTGCTGGGATGTTGTGCACATTCGGCAACTGACCTGGTCTTTGATCTAACAGTGCTGGTGCCTGCGCATCAGAGTCTGGCGTTTCGCTGTCAGTCGCCAGGTCTGACCTTTTCTTGGTGCCGGCCAAAATCGTTCTGACACGGCTGTCACTGGAAGTGGCATACATCACCTGATCATGCGGTGCCGATGAGTGCATGTGTGCTTCTGCGTGGTCAGGGGTTCTACGATCATGCACCCACGAAGATTCTCTTGGACGGGCCTTGTGCATCACAGATTTACAGCACCGTGATGAACGTTGTTCTCCAGGCTCACTGCACAGAGAACGTGCAGGTGCAAGACGAGAAGACCATCGCACTCTCGTGCCACGGACGGCCCGAAGCAGTGGTGGTGCTGAAGCTGCGTCAAACCAAACCTTGTCTGCTCGCATCTTCTGAAAACGCTCAATTGAAGGCCCAGATAGGTAGCACGAGTCAATGCCTCGTAGAGAGTCGACAGGAGGCATGGAGCTTAAGGGCAGCTGCCACTGCGGGAGCGTGAAGTTCACCGTGAAGAGCCACACGCCGGTGCCGTATCAGTATTGCTACTGTGAGTGCCTGCAGGCCAATGTTAGCGATCCAAAGATGCGTTATGCTTCCTCTTCTGCGCCTTGGCACCATCCTCGTGGCTGTCTGCAGCGCCAGCAGTGATGCCAGTGACGCTGGTGCGCAGCGATGTCAGCATGCCTGACGGACACTAATGTCTGTGCGCAGGCTCTATCTGCCGCAAAACGCAAGGATCTGCTGGTGCGGCGATCAATCTGGGCGCAATTGCAACGACTCTGAAGGTGCGCCGGTCATGCGCCGCACGGCGACACCCTGCAGCATACACGAGAGTGGCACAGCGCAACTGCATGAGCGGAAGAGAGGGCTCGCCATCAGAGGTGCTGTGCAACCTGTGCAGCGGGACCGCGGTCAGGCAGCAGTCCGTACCTTGCATGAGCTGTTCAGCTGTTTCGAATTGCAGGGAATCCGCGAGAGGGCGCCATGAATTTTGGCATGTGCCAATTGACACTTGAATAACACGTATCATGCAGGTGGAGGGCGAGACGGCTATCTACAACGCCAAACTGGATGGCGGTCAGGTCAGCATTGCTGAGCGCCACTTCTGCAAGGAATGCGGTGAGTCCTAACACCGGTTGTCCGGTCAAGCTTTGCAGTGCATGGTCACGCCGTGGTTGCGCTGGCGGATCGCCAAACAGGTCTGTTGCTGGATGCCCGCTCAGTAGTTTCTCAGCGAAACTTGAAATTTGAATCTGATTATCGTAGCAAGTGCCTTTCTGCATAGGGTCGCACCTGTGGCTCTTCGATTCGCGCTGGCCAGAGCTCATCCACCCTCACGTGCGTCCGATTTGATGCAACCGCTGGCATTGTGCAGACGCTTCGTGCCGATGTACCTAGCGACTACTGCTGCAGTGCAGTAAGCATATTGCAGCGCATGCAACGGGATGACTCCTGTTTATCGGCTGCCTTTGCAAGAGCCTGCAGCGTGTGTCCGTATAGCTACTGCAATGCCTAGTGCAACAGGCGCCTCGTGCTGCGCTGTGCAGTCAGAATTCTGAACCCTTGTTCTGCTTAGGCGGGAGCCATCGACACGCCACTGCCCAAGCCGCGCTCACTGGCGGCCATGATGCTGAAGAGCAAGCCCGGATGGGTGTTGCCGCTGACAGACCCACCGGCAGAAGCCTTCAGAGAGTACCCCAAGCTGAGCCTTGTGGACTGGCACAAGGCCCATGGCGCATGGGTGGAGTGAATGCAGTAAGTTTCCCAAGCCACACAGGCGCTTCCATGCTGGGGGCCAATGCGTTGCGGTCATGGGTGTGGGATGCAGATGGGACGAGGGAGTATCAGAGATAGGGGTGGTCCGTCTGGGAACAGCTACATACGGACGCTGCTTGACAAATTTCGCAGTGTATTCTATGAGGGTGTGTGCATGGGCAAGGTGCCTGCTGCCTTTGACGCCGTAAACCAACAGTTGCTGACGGACCTCAGATGTGTTCTTCAATGTGCTTTTAAACCAGTGGCAACGCATACACACCCAATACACAAATGTGGCACAACGTGAAGAAAGAATAAGGTGTCGCCCCTACGAGACGGGGCACTGCACCTGTTAGATGCTTCAGCAGAGGGACTCATTTTGAGTACATGGCAATGGGCTGCTTCAGCAGCCTTCCCTCCAGTTCGTCAACTTCAAACCAGAAGTGCAATCTGCGCCGCATTGGCGCTGCCGATGGCAGCCGGCGCCGAGGCCTGTGAAAAGGGTGGTCTGGCCCTAGAAGTGGCCATCCCTCTATCCTTGCCTGAAGTCTGACTTCCTTTGCTTGGGGCGACAGCGGCGGCAGACTTTGCTGGGGGGAAGCCCTCCCTCTGTCACCCTGTCGCCTGCTGCACCACAGTCGCTGCAGTGCAGAGCGCCTTCCCCGCCAGCTTAGCGGCTGATGCAAGCCGCCATCCGGTGCGCCATGCTGTAGGGACTGAAGGTGAAAGGCAGGGGCAGTCCACACCGCGGCTCTGCCACCGAGAACGCCTTCGGCTCGGCTGGCGACGACGCCTTCGGCTTGCCACGGCGACCGGCTGCTGCATCCTCCTCCACCGCTACCACCGCGCTCGGTGGTAGCAGCTTGTGCGCTGGGTTGGCCGGCGCGACGGCCGGCGGCGTGACGGCCTCCGCCGGCGGGAAGACCGTGTCGGCCACTGCCGTGGCTGCCGGAACCGTCCCCTGCGGCCGAACAATGCGATGATCAATTGAGAAAACCAGCGCACATGAAATAGTGGCCCGAGCTCCTGCGATAGCTCAACAAAATTGGCACACAGGCACTGTTCCCCTCTCTACCCTCTCCGATCGTACATAGAAGGTGTCATTCCATTGCCTGCAGACACGCATGTGCCTGAACGCAATCGAATCCTTACCGGGATGCCGGCGTGGATCTGCATGGCGGCAAAGTGCGCCGACGCCCTATCGTCGGTCGGCTGGCCGGCAATGCCCTCGAGCTCGCCGTCAAAGCGCCCTTGCATCAGGCTGAGGATGACGGTCCACACCGCCGATGTCATGGCAACTGCGTAGCAGGCGCCAGAATCAAACCATGCCATGCCCTGCTGGCCCTTCGGCAACAGTTTTTGCCATATCGAGTGCCTTCAGTCGTGGGTGCACGGCTGCCCTGCTACACAGAAGCCCTGCAAGAATTCCCCCAGCACAGCCATGCTGCTCAGTGCACCAATGTGCTGCGGATGGAGAGCAAAGGTGTCGCGCACCCCAAGGGACGCGGAAGTGGCGCGGCACGAAGGCGAAGTTGATGAGCTGCGACGGCACCCACACGCTCCACAGCGCCTTCAGGCTGTCCCACAGCTCGTTCCTGTACTTGTCCCACTGCACCGGCAGGCGACCTCGTCTCGAAAGCGAGGCAGGACGTTGCAATACCTCCTTGGTACGTCTTCTAGTTTGTGAAGGGGGCTGCTCAAACCAGGCGCGCATGTGTTTTCCGAAGTCGCTCAAGTCCGGCACGGCACTGCACACACTGCAGGAGGAGTGTAGCCAGCTACCAGCACGAGGGTCCCAGCACGGGGTCTCAGCACGAGGGCCATGGCTGCCATCGGCTGGAGGCTGGAGGTTGGAGGCACAGCACTAAAATCCACGCAGAGACGCACCGCGTAGCTCATTGGCTTTTGCTCGACAGCAGCCTTCATGGAGTAGAACACGGGAAAGTAGAGGAATGGGTGGCTGCATGGGCACGATGTGGATCAGTGGCCGCATTGGATGTAATTGGCCAAGCAATTGCCGCACGACCAATGCACGCCAAAGTCGCTCCCCGCGTCATGCATTGTGCCCGCCCCGCATTGTGCCGATAGGTAGAGCGCCAGTGTGCATGCCAGCAGGCATGGACCCCCGGTCATGACATACGCAGAAGGTGGAGATACGCACTGTATCGCCTGGTCCAGGAAGACCTTGATGGGCGCGGTGGCAGTGTGTCCCACGCGACTTGAGATGGGTGCGCACCACTGCACGTGGATGCACCGGGTCAATTTTGGGTCCAAGTTTCCTGATGCACAAGCATGTGAAGCAGCACGCTCTAGACGCGACAAGTGAGCGTATGCGAGGCACCTGGACGAATTTCACGTTGTACAGATAGTATTGGAAGCAGCCCAGGTACCCAAAGCCGAAGGCGCAAAACAGCAGATGCCGTTTGACGTCAAGCTCCTCCTTCCCCTCTATTACCTGCGGCAGCACCATAGCTGGTGAGGCCCAGGTTGTCTCGTGACGAGACCATCATCCATGCATACACCAGTGCTATACGTCCACACCGTCGGCGTCGTCCAGACAGATTGCAAGAGCACTTGCCTTTTGAGCAAACAGGTCTGCGGCGCTGGTTTTGACGCCAGAGGTGAGGATCGCAGTCACCACCGGGTGCTGCTTCGCGCAGTTGGTGTACCATTTTGCAATGCTGGTGAATGGCAGCGCCGCATAGCGCAGCGGCGACGGGTTCATGGCCGCTTGCACGGTCCAACTGCCAGCTAGGTTCGATCGCTTTCGCCTCGAGCTCACATCTGCCGCACGATCATTCAGAGACACCGCCGTGGCGCGCGCTTCTAAACTTTGAGAGGTCCAGATCCAGCAAAGATCTGTCTATAACAGCAATCAAAATTGAGCCGGACTGTCTTGTGCAAATACAATTCAGCTGCGATCTGTAACGATATGCCGCCAGATATACGCGCAGCACTGCAAACGCTGGCCGAGACTTGCCTGACAGTCAGCTTTGCGTTTGTATCGTCCACTCTCTGTGGCTGAATACGACTGGGCTTCGCCTCAGTGCGTGGCTCATGGTCGCTTGAGAGTAAACCCTAATCTGGCCCCACGGTTAGCTAACCCGTACGTAACATTGTGAAAAACTCAAAAGCTCAGACCGACCTGTTGACACTTGCCGGCAGGTTCAAGTGCTGTATTTGCGCGGTCGACTGTGCAAAGGTCACAGCTTTAGATAGGTGCAGCTTTCAGCCCTGTTCGTCGGCGGTTTGGCACCCTCACAGGGTGTCTCAGACCCATTTCGAGTTTACAGCCTTGTCCGCCTTTCACTGTTCGCAGCTCACTCGGAGATATAGCCGCTTGGAACATGCCGGGGCAGTAGCTGAATGAGAGGTTGAGGTCGGTATTCCGTGTGCGTTATGATCGAGTCCGAGGGCCCCTGGCACGGACCGGGCGCTTGGGGTTGCGATATGTGCTGATCGCTGAAGAAAGGCAGTGACACATCAACATGGCTGTGGACACCGATGTACCAGGCGAGTGAGCACTTCCTGCACAGTGATGCGCTGCGCTGCGCACGCTGTGAGCTTGCACACACTGAACTCGCACCATCGCAATCTGAGCTGCCGACGCCTTCACTTCAAATAATTGAATCGGCATCTCCTGACGTGCAGACTTCGATCTCCTGGGCGACCTCAGCGCATTCGCTCCAGCACCGGTCATGGTGCCAACGGCACCGGTGAGTGCCTCGGCGGCACCGCAGACCGCGGCACAGGGCAACGCCTCGCCGGGTCCAGCCGCTCCCCGGCCGGTCATTCGGCTGCCCAGCTTCTCGGCGACAGCCATCAAGCCGGCGGCGTCACGCAGCGGCCACATTGGCAGCGCAACAGGCATGGCTGCCCTGCCGCCGCTGCACTCGCTGGATGTCAATAGCAGCGGCGACAGAGGCGGCGACGGCGACGGCGGCAACGCCTTCAGCTTGCACAGCGGGCGGCCAGCCGCAGGGTCCATCAAGGCCTTCAGGCCGCTGCGGCTGCAGGCCCGCGGCCTGTGCCCACCCGGTGCGGCTTCACGGCTGGGGCCCGACAGCAGCGCGACTGGGGCCCGCGGCGCGCCGAATCACGGCTTGGCCTATGCTGGCAGCGACGCGGAACGGCATCCTGCTGCACAAGGGGCGTCTGCGGATCAGGGAGCTCCGCTGCACGGCGACGGCTCCGCCAGATCCGGCGCTCCCATGCCGGGCCGTGTTGCGCTGCCCCAGCCAGCGTTGCCAGACAGCACAGCTGCAGTGTCTCAGGCCGCGTCTTTCCGGCGGCAGTCGCTGTCCCAAGAGCTGCATGACAGCTGGCCTGGACAGATCGAGGTGCCCGGCGTGGAGCTGCCAGAGCCGCACAGGCAGGTTGATGCGCGGCCTGCGGTGCTCTCGACGCCACGGCCTGACGCTGCCTCCAAGCGGCCAGGTGAACCTCTTCTGGCAGCTGATCCGAAACGTGCACCAGAGACTGAGGAGGAAGAGTGTCGACGCTGCGGAGACTGGCAGAAGTACAGCGCGACTTCATGACCAAAGCTTGGTAAACTGCTCAATGCGTCCGCGTAGCAGCTACAGGGAGCAGCCCGGCCGCAGGCTTCGCATGGCTCCGCCAAGTTGGTGGCCCTAGCAAACCTGGGCGGCCACCCTGCTCGTCGTCCGCTGGCAGCGAAGGCTTGCCCTGCGCCTGCGCAGACTCGACCTCGAAGACTGGCAGCAGGCGCACGTCCAGCGGCAAGCGGCGCCAGATGGTGCGGCAGTACACCGACAAGGACCCTCTGGAGCCGCCGGCGCCGGAGCCCGACTGGGAGGAACGCATGCTGCTGGTGCGGCGCTGCAAGCCATCTGTGTGTCATCCTGACATCCGATATGCTGTTGAGTTGAGGCAGTTCAACAGTGCCGCAATGCCGGCTGTGGTGCAGGAGACACCCATGCATTGCGTCCCATAAGCCAACCTTATTTACTAGTGCCTCGAGCTGAGCCCTGGCCTTGGCCCTGCGCTTGCGCTTCCCCTCGCAGTCTCGAGTTCCCATCAGCTGCGCACATGGCCGCAGGACTCGCCACACACTGATGGTCTGTGCACGAACGGACAAGGTTCTCCTTGCGTGTTTCGTACTTTCAATGCTATCTCACATCAGGTGTGCGACATCCGCAGGAAGCAGACCTGCCGCAGTCGGAGCGCACGCCACTGCCAGCAGTTGCTGCGGCGTCGCCGCCGCGCCAGGGTCCGCCCACCTCCCCTGCTGCCTGCATTCGTGGATGCGTTGCAGTGTAGCCCTTGAGGGAGGGGCCTGCAGCACGCCTGCACCTCCGTGCCTACAGCTTGGGGTCGCATTTCGTGTGGTGGTGCACCACCTTGAGTCGCGCAGCGCCTGACGACGCATGGGGACATCATGTATGGCAGATGAAGCCTGTGAGGCAGTCCCGGCGGAAGCGGCAGAGGCGCCGCGCCGCTTCAAGCGTCTGTGCAAGGCGGGCTCGGCGCCACAGCGGCACGGCCCGGCGGAGCAACCGCGATTGGCGCCTCCCAGCGCGCCTGGCGGTGATGGTCCAGCGGGACGATTAACCGGTGGGGATGCAGCTTCGGCCCGTACTGGACCTTTGGATCGCAGTGAGCGCTTCCAGCCTGTTATGCCCATGCATGCAGCTTGTAGTGATTCCTCCAATGGGGGACAGTTGCCACCTTCGGTTGGACACCGCACCTGCCTACCCGCATACCAGCTTGGCGTCATCACATGCGTGTTCAGGCCAAACAACACGAGCCGCTCAGTAAGCGGGCTCCGCGGTCGGCTTGCAGGTGGACAGCGTGCCCCAGCGGAGACACCGCTGCCGGTCAGCAGGCCCCGCCAGAATCCCTTTGCAACCTCCTCCAGGCGGAAGGCAAGTGTTGGCGTTTCGGAGTTTCCGAAAGGCACCCCGCCTTGGAGCGACGCCTGCAGCTGCGTGATTCTGTGTTGGCTTGGTGACGGGCCTCCCGACCTTGCGAGGTCGCTGCTGACAGCATGCTGCACATGCTGCAGGCGGCAAACCCGGTGCGGCTGCGGCAGGAGGCGCCCGCGGCTTCACTGTCTGCAGCCACCCTCAAAGGCATCATGGAGACAGGTGCTTGGCACGGAGCTCAGGCTTCAGCCCCATTGCGTCTCCGTCGATGTTGCTCAGCGGGTCTGCACATCGGACCCAGCGTTGACAGCAATGCCTCCATGCCCAGCTTGCTCTTGCCAGGCCCTGTTGTCGACATCCCAGAGTGGCTGTGTGCCCTGAACGGCGGCATAAACACGGTGCTGTGGCCGCTGCAGCCGTCATGCCGCGGCTGGACGCAAGCAGCAGCGACAACGAGGACTGGCCGGACGAAGGTTTCGGCCGGCTCGGCAGCGGCGGCGGCGACGGCGCAGCGGCCGCCCGGACGAGCCTCGGCAGAGCGCCCACAGCCCGGCGCTCCGGCGGCACGCCGGCCACTGCCCCCGTGGGCAGCGGCGGGAGCGGCCCGTCAGCACAGCGGCAGCTGTCAGTGCCAGGCCCTTGCTTGCACCGCCCAGCGTCTCAGGGCCGCGGCACAGCGGCGCACGGCAGCGCGCATGGCGCTGAATGGGATGATGCCCTCGCCGTGAAGGCCGAAGTGCAGGCCGCTGCCGCAGCCGCTGGCATAGATCTCACAGGAGACGACCATGTGATTGACGGCGGCGGGTGGGGGCAACAGCAGCAGCAGCGGCGGAGGAGGCAGCCCTGGGAGAGTCAGGGCAGCGCCGTGCGTCAGGATGCACAGCGGCAGCAGCAGCAGCAGCAGCAACAGCAGCTGCAGCAGCAGGCAGGCTGGCAGCAGGCGGAGGAGCAATCTGCGGATGGGCAGCCGACGTGCGGGCAGCATGCAGACAGGCAGCGGGCGGAGGCGGAGGCGGGGCCCTGGCGGCAGCGCTCCGGCGCCGGCGACAGCTGGCAGCCTGGCCTGCCCGGCAGAGCCATGGCAGCTGGCGGCGGCGGCGACGAGCCTTGGTATGCACGCCTGCCAGACTTCGTGCCGGTGGGCGCCATTCAAAACCAGCGGGACCCCAGGTGTGCTGCTGCTCGACCGAGTTTGGCACTGTGACGAGATTCTGCTCTTGCAATTGAAGATTATGTTTCTTGAGGTGCTCGCAGCACTCTTGCACGAGCCAGGATGCTGAGATTCGATGAGCGTAGCCTAGTGTGCCAAAACGTGGCTGCGCCCGTGACTGCTTCAGCTGCTCTCAAGTTTTCGACGCATTCGTTATGCCCGCAGGAATGGCGACCAGGTCCATGTAGACTACCTCCGGCAGTTCTCCGGCGAGAAGGCGCCCCGGGCGGCACGAGGCACTGGCGCCCGCAAAAGGGCGGCCCCCGGGGAGGCCGTGGGCGGCGCCAGCCAGGGCCACTGGGTCACAGAGGGCGGCGCGAAGGTGGGGGTACATTCTTGTATATGCAATGTGGTTGACATGCACCTAGCAACGATACCCAGCAGCGCTGCGATGCCAACAGCAGCTGACTGACGAGCCTGTCGCCGCTTTCGCAGGTGTATGTCGACGCCAAGGGCAGGCGCCTGTCGGGCAACAGTGCTTACAAGGCGTGGAGCAAGGAGTCAGGAAATGGCAGGTCCGGCGTAAAGAAGCGCGTGCCAAAAGCGGCAGGTGGCGGCCCTCGCCGCAAGGGCCGCGGCGGCGGCGGCCGCAGCAGGGGGCGCAAGGCTTGAGGTGGAGCAGCGGAGTGCAGTAGCTGGCTGCAGCTGTGGCAACCAGCGAAATCATGCTCCAATGGATTCTGTACTGCATGGATGACGGGAGTGCAGGCTGTCTCGCAGCATTCAGCAACAGCCGCCCGCAAGCAAAGAGGCGATGATGTCTGCACAAAATTCCACGCGTGTGGGTGCCAAATAGGTTTGTAGGATTCCTGCAATATTTAGGATGTATTTCGGCTCTATTTCTCATTTTGCGGCTGGACAGGCTTCGACAAGCTGCCCCGCCAGGCTGGCAGTCCGTCGTCACCTGATGTAGGAGGCTTGCTTACGCGAGTTGTCGATCACACAGCTTCGTCAAACGAACACAGAATTAACCAAAGCTGGCAATCACTGGCGCGAAACATTATCCGGTCCGTGCTTAGCTTGCGCCGGCTGCATACCAAGTCAGGCCGTGCCAGCGTGCACGAAACGCCGAACTGCTGCTCAAGCAACCGAGGCAGGTCGCGCAGAGGTGAGTTTCATCAAGGCCAGCAGCCTGCTTGTTGGAGTCCAGGTTCTGATGATGACGACTCTCATGGATCAACCTGATGTTCCCACCCAGGCGCCCCAAAGATAGGAAGATAGTTTGAAGGTTGTACGGTGTCTGCAGGCGCACCGTCAGCACCATGGCGACGGTTTCATCGGACCGTAAGCTCACATTCGAGAGGCGCAATGATTACAGGACTATCCTTGCCGTCGACGGCGGCGGCCTGCGGTGAGGACCTTGGTGTGATCTGGCTTGCACACAGGTGCAATGGCTTTGCTTGGTAAGCATGCCATGGCGTGACTGATGTGTGCACTCACTGCATGCAGGGGCCTCATTCCAGGTGATCTGCAGCACACCCGCCCGCTGACATGCACCGGGACACTTGTGTTGTGTTCGCCATCGTTTACAGCAGACTAGACACTGATCCCGGTGCACTGACGCCTCCTCCGCCTGCAGCCGCTATGCTTGAGGGTGTGGAGCAAGCCATCAAAGAGGTGCGTGCAGTCGTGATCACCCATTTCTGCGACCCAATGCTGCGCCGCATCCGCCTGCCGGCAAACACACAGGGGCAGTTGTGTGTTCAGATGCATGCAGCAACGTCCTTACATGGCGATAGCAGAGGTGCTCATGCCTCAACAGCGCAAGTACGATGTGACGCAAGGAACAACATGCCTACATAGTGTAACCAAGGAACGCACTTTGTCTTATTCTCGCCTTGCAGGTGGCGGTCGAGCTGAAGCTGACGGACAAGACTGCCGACGAGTTTGACGTGGATCTTGCCGACTACTTTGATGTTGCCGCAGGTGGAGCACACGTTCACAGCCCCCCGAACATCACACAGGCTGCCTGTGCGTCTCGGTGCATGCTTGCTGCGAAGGTGCGCCCTGGGCATCGTGCACGACTGCTGATGTGGGGCTCATGTCCAATCGTAGGAACATCAACGGGCGCGATTGTGGCCTCCTACGTGGCGTCCAGGGGTGCGCAGGCCACTAAGTTGCCGCTCGACAAAGGTGATGGTCGCCTGAATGACGTGCACGCTGCCCATTGCACTAGGCGTCAATGCATCGAAGTTGCTGCAACGCTGCAGCGTCCCTTGATCGCAGCCGTCTCGTTTGAGACAACCTGCTCTGATGTAGGCTTGAAGGAGGCAGCTCAGATCAAGAAGGCCGTCGACCCAAGCTTCCCGACCAGCACAAGCCTGCGACCAGGTGCCTACTGGTTGTAATACAACATCAGTGCTGCCAACATCAACATCAGCACAGCCGCTGCCTTCCTTGTGCCTCGCCTCTTAGCGACCACACAAGGAAGCAGCACACAACTCATTGCCAGGTCCACGCCTACCCTGTGCCTAGGCACCCGAACTCTGCTGAGCTCTGGCACACCTGTGCAGGGTCGCCGGTCGCTGCGCAGGCCCTGTTCCTGTCCCAAGCCGACACCATCTTCCCGACCTCCGATGGCAACTGGTTTCAGAAGGGCCTGGACTTGTGGCAGCAATTCGTCAAAGGAGGCAAATATCCTGCCAGCGGTGTCGAGTCTGTGCTGCGCCAGGCGTTTAGCAACAAGTGAGTCCGGGCATCATGCCTCTGCTGCCATGCCCTCTGCAACTTGTCGTGCTGCTCTTAGGCAGCACCCGACCACACAGAGCGAAACTGCTGCTCATCGACATGCAATGTGCAATTTCCGTTGCAGCTTACATGGCAGGCGCTTCAGCTTCATCGTCAATGCTGACGCGCACAAAACCCATGTGCCGGATACCGCAGGAACATGACGGAGGTGCTGTCGGACACGTCGCTGGTCCTGACGAGTTACAACATCGACTATAGTCGACCGATGGTGTTCTGGTACAACGCTCCCACTTCATCGGAAGGTCAGTTCGGCTGCCTCATCGTCGTGCGCGGGTCGTCATGCCGCCGTCGTTGCAACGCCGGCTGTTTTTGATAGCAACTGGAAGCGTTTTTGCGCCGCCATTCTGAAATGCCACTGCTACTGCGAGAAAACTGTGCCATTTCTATTGCACTGGGGTTCAGGTCGCTAGGCAGGGCAGCTGCGCAGCGCGCCACCTGCGCCTGTGACAGGCGCAATGTGATGAGAACCCGCAGCCAATTGCTTGTGTTGTTCGTGCAGGCGACGTGGCGGAGTCGGGCTATGCTGCGCTGCGGCGGACCCTGAGCGCTAAGGAGGACGCATCCTTCGTAGCTGGCCCCCGCAATGACGCACAGGCGGCTGCCGGCGGGGATGGCCCGGGTCTATCCGACATCGTGCGCGTCCGCAATGTGCCCTTCAAGCTGTGGCAGGTCGTGCGCGCATCGACCTCGGCCCCAACGTTCTTTCCTGCAGCCAGTGTGGACAATCCGGCACCCGAAGATGGCACCGGCACCGCCAACATCAAGAGCTTTTTAATGACGGATGGCGGTGTGGTCGCGAACGACCCCGCAGGTGCCTTACCCGGCGCGTTGATCACAGACACGGCAATTCGCAGTCGGCTGTCACTGTGTGCATCCTTTATGCTTGTATTGGTAACACCCCTGACCCAAAGGTCACCGCGGCGCCCTGCATTTCACCGAGCACGGGCCAGACGACAAGTCTTCCCGCTGCCAGCACCCCTGTGAGAGGATCAGAGCTTGATGCCAAGCACACAGCCCTGAGCGGGTGGCCCCCGTGACTTTGCAGCGGTGGCCCTGGCCTTTGCGAGCTCGAAGTTCAAGAGTTCGATTGTGCCGCGGGATGGGCAGCCCGCCATTGCAATCCTGTCCCTGGGCTGCGGCACCTCCACAGCGCTGGCGTGAGTCACATACCCTCCACTGCTCGCGCCGTGTCCATTCGTGCAACAGCATGAATGCAGTGCTACGTTCTGAGAATTGAGGGTGGCTGTCATGAGGTGCCGCCGCCTTGACTTCTCGTTCTCAATTTCTCACTGTTGATCCTGGGTCGATCCGCTGAAACAAGGGCCTTGTTGGTTTCCCGCAGGACTGTGAAGCAGGATGCAGGTAAGTTTTCTTTACCTCGTTGCCTCACTGCCTCTCGCCGTTCTCTTCCCCTTCCCTTTGTTGCGTGTGTGTCTTTTGGAGAGCACAAGGCCACTGCTGGCGAGTGATCTGGCAATGCCTGTGCAGGCGGGGTGGGATGGGGAATGGGGCCACTCCTTGGCATCCTCATGAGCGGCGGCGGCGAACTCAATGCTGCCATCGACCAACAGCTGGCCCGCGATTGGGTGGGCCACACTGTCACTCTGCTCCAGCGGGCAACAAATCATCGCATGCTTCAGCTCTACAGCTTCGAGATGCTGCGCCAGCGCGGCGTGGATATCAGCGGGCATCTCTCCTTCTTGTGCATGCGAGCCGGGATGACATGTCCAACATGCTTGAACCCTTCCCGCCCTCGAGGATCGGCTGCGCTCCTCATCGCCATTGCGCTGATCCCTGGTGCCAACCTGGAGCAACTCTGCGACGCAGGGCGCGGGCCCATACCAGTGGCTGCGGTTGCAGATGTCGGCCAACTATACGGCTGACAGGAAGCGCTCGACGCTCGCCTTCATGGGCGGCGTGGTGGTCGAGGTGCGTCTGTCATTCAAATGTTGTAGTTCCAGTTCTGCTGGAGATGTGCTGATATAGTGCAGCGATGAGAGTGTTACCATCTGCTGTCTGGTCGCTTGCTACATGCGCACGATGCGCTTGCTGCGCACCTGGTAATTTAAGTTTTTGGGCTGGAACACTGTGTGCTGGCGCAGGACGAGTCCGACGAGCGCTGGGAGCCTTTTGCGAGGGCCCTCAAGGGGTCGAGCATCCATGACGTGCTCAACAAGATGGACGATGTGAGCGTTCCGGCCTCCTCTGCCTGCCTCTGCCATCCCCCAAGCTGCCAGGACCAGGGTTACCCATGCTTCATGCCCGTTAGCACGGTGCACCCTTCAGCACATTGCCAGGCCCCTTGAATGCAGGTCTCCCATGCTGCCACAGCGCACCCAACCCCTGTGACTGTGTCATCATGCACCTGCGCAGTGACAGCGTCCTTCTTCACCAAAAGCTGCTGTCGATGCCTGCAGACGAGCCAGGTGGATCAGCTGCTGGGCATCGGGTTCGCCATGGCGCGGGACAAGTTGGTCCTGGAGCGCCTCAAGCAGTGGGTCAGGCTCTACGTGCTGCCGGACAAGAAGTGAGCACCGAGTGGTGAAATAATTGCGAAGTTGTGGGCGGCGGCCTGTGGCTGGCGCAAAGACGGTGACAAGCCCTTCTTGAGCGGGGGGAGGCAGAAGACATATACCACACTACCGCCGTACTTGCGACACATATCCACTTCACACCTTGCTCCTCCTGTCAGTGTGTTCTGCAACTTCCATGCATTTTGCATGCAAACCGTGTGGCGCATAGATTTGGACCTAAGCTTCTGACGTTGGGTTTTGCAGTGTCTTCGCTTCCGGTTGTTGTCATGCCATGTATACTCCCTTTCATCCTGCCAAGTATACTCCCTTTGATGCTGAAGTCGCTTTACCAGCAAATTCCTGGAGCCAGTCAAAATTGGCTTTTAAACATGGATGCATGCACGAAAGCTCAATCACGCCATTTGCTGGCAGCGCCGGCGCGCTTGATCTGTGATGCTCACATCCTGAGCAAATCCTGTACATACAGACACATGCGCGCCCTCGCTTGCCGTGGCTGGATGCAATCAGCAGCGACAACGATGACTGGCCGGACGAAGGCCTGGGCCGGTGGCGGCGGTGTTATGGTTGTCGGCGGGACGAACCTCGGCAGAGCGCCTACAGCACGACGCTCATGCGGCACACCAACCATCGCCCCCGCAGGCGCTGGCGCAATTGTCCCGTCAGCACAGCAGCAGCTGTCAGTCCCGTGCCCTTCTTTGCACCGCCCAGCATCTCAGTGCCGAGGCACAACATCGCAGGGCACCGAGTGGATGACGCCATCACCGTAAAAACTTGAAGCGTAGGCCGTTGCCGCAGCCACTGGCAATGACCTCACGGGAAACAATGACGTGATTGACAACCGTGGCTGGGGGCAGCAGCAGCAGCAGCTGCAGCAGCAGGCAGGCTGGCAGCAGGCGGAGAAGCAATCTGCGGATGGGCAGCCGACGTGCGGGCAGCATGCAGACAGGCAGCAGGAGGCGGGGCCCTGACGGCAGCGCTCCGGCGCCGGCGAGAGCTGGCAGCCCGGGCTGCCCGGCATTTCTACGGCGGTGAGCCGTTGTGGTACGTGCGCATGCCAGACTTCGTGGCGGTGGGCGCCATTCGACACCAGCGGGACCCCAGGTGTGCTACTGTTTAATCGAGGTCAGCACTGTGACGAGCTTCTGCACTGCGACTGAATTGACTGTGTTGCTTAAGGTGCTCGCAGCTCTACGTACCGAGCCCTGCACGAGACAAGATGCCTGAGGTACATGAACCTAGCGTTGTGCCCAGTTGTGGCTGCGCCCGTGACTACTTCTGCTGCTCTCGTAGTGGAGACGCATCCATCATGCGTGCCCGCAGGAACGGCGATGAAATCCATGTGGACTACCTCCGACGGTTCTTTGGCGAAAAGGGCCCCCGGGCGGCCCGAGGCACCGGCGGAGGCCGCAAAAGGGCGGCGTCCGGGGAGGCCGTGGGCGGCGCAAGCCAGGGCCACTGGGTCACAGAGGGCGGCGGGAAGGGTTGTGCCGTCTTGGACATGCAGGACGGTTGACTTGCAAGGCGGTAGCTAGCAACGCTGCAGTGTTACCAGCAGCTGACTGGCGGCAAGCATGGCGCCGCCTCTGCTAGGTTTGTGTCGACGCCAAGGGCCGGCGCCTGTCGGGCAACAGTGCCTACAGGGTGTGGATCAAGGAGTCAGGAAAGGGCGAAAAGAAGCGCAAGCCGAGGGCGGCAGGTGGCGGGCCCGCCCCGCGCGCCGCAAGGGCGGCGGTAGCGGCCGCAGGAGGGGGCGCAAGGCTTGAGGTGGATCGGCGGAGTGCATCTAGCCATTGCAGCCGTGGCAATCAGCAAAATCATGCTCCAAAGGGTTATGTTTGTACTGCATGATGAGACTGCAAGCTGTCTCACGGTACTCATCACAAAAGCTGCCCGCCTGCCGAAAGGTCTGTCATGTCTGCAGACTTTTCACGTGCTCGGGTGCCAGACACATTGCGGGATTCCTACAACATCTAGAATGTGTCTAGGCCCTTGCGCTAGGCTTGCAGTGCACCGGCCTGTGTAACTTCACCGCCAGACTGGCAGGATCTGTGAGCCAGTCCCGTCGTCACCTGATGTAGTAGGCTCGCTCACGCGAGCTGCCGATCTCATAGAATCATCATACGAACACAGGAAATTGAAAAGTTAATCAATCACTGGCAACTTTGGTCCATGCTAAACCTGCACTGCATCTTATACGCCTGATACATCAGGCCGTGCCAGCGTGCAAGCAACGCAGACACAGCTGCTGGTCGCGCAGAGGTGAATTTGTTTCAAGGCCAGCAGCCTGCTTGCTTCCAGGTCCTGATGATTGCGAGTCTTCCACATCAGCGTGGTGCCGCCCAGTAGCCCGGGATGTGATACTTACTAGGTGGATATTTTTAAAGGTTGTACGGTGTCTGCAGGCGCACTGTCAGCACCATGGTGACGGTTGCATCGGACCGTAAGCTCACATTTGAGAGGCGCAATGATTACAGGACTATCCTGTCAATTGACGGAGGCGGCCTGCGGTGAGGAGCTTGCTTGTGTGATCTGGCTTGCACACAGGTGCAACGGCTTTGCTTGGCAAGCATGTCATGGCGTGACTGACGAATGCACTCACTGCATGCAGGGGTCTCATTCCAGGTGACCTGCAGCACACTTGCCTGCTGACATGCACCGGGACACTTGTGTTTTGTGTTCGCCAGTGACTTCTGCAGACTAGACTGCTCCCTGTGCACTGACGCCTCCTTCGCCTGCAGTCGCTATGCTTGAGGGTGTGGAGCAAGCCATCAAAGAGGTGCGTGCAGTCGTGATCACCCATGTATGCGGTACAATACTGCCGCTGCGTCCGCCTGTCGGCAAGCGCGCAGGGACGGTTACGTGTCCAGATGCATGCAGCAACGTTCATCAATTGGCGCAAGCAGAGATAATCATGCCTACATAGCGCATGTCACGATGCGGCAAGGAATGACATGCCTACGCACTGTAGCGCAGCCAAGGAACACTTATTCGTCCCATTCTCGCTTTGCAGGTGGCGGTCGAGCTGAAGCTGACGGACAAGGCCGCCGACGACTTTGACGTGGATCTCGCCGACTACTTTGATGTTGCCGCAGGTGGAGCACACGTTCACAGCCCCCCGAACATCACACAGGCTGCGGCCCATGCGTTTGGGTGCATGCTTGCTGCGAAGTTGCCTTGGGGATCGTGCATGACTGCTGATATTGGGATCATGTCAATTGTAGGCTCGTCAACGGGCGCAATTGTGGCCTCCTACGTGGCATCCAGGGGTGCTCAGGCAACCAAGTTGCCGCTCGACAAAGGTGACGGATTGCTAAAAAATGATGTGCAGGCTGCCCGTTGCGCCAGGCGTTATGTGCGGACTGCCCAATGCCCCAATGTGCTAGCTTAGTAGGCGTCAATGCATCGAAGATGCTGCAGCGCCGCAGCGTCCCTCAACCGGCAGAGACAACCTGCTCTGATGTAGGCTTAAAGGAGGCAGCTCAGATCAAAAAGGCCATCGACCCAAGCTACCAGACCAGCACGAGCATGCGGCCAGGTGCCTACTCATTGGAATAAACATCAGTGCTGTCACCATCAACAGCACTGCCGCTGCCTTCCTTGCATCTTGCTTCTCATGAGAGATCATCAGAGATCAGCACGCACCTCACTGCCAGGTCCATACCTACCCTGTGCCTAGGCACCCGGACTCTGCTGAGCCTTAGCACACCTGTGCAGGGTCCGCGGTCGCTGCGCAGGCCCTGTTCCTGTCTCAAGCCGACACCATCTTCCCGACTTCCGACGGCAATTGGTTCCAGAAGGGCCTGGACTTGTGGCAGCAGATCGTGTGGGGAGGCAAATATCCTGCCAGCGGTATCGAGTCTGTGCTGCGCCAGGCATTCAGCGACAAGTGAGTCCGAGCATTGTGCCTCTGCCGCCGTGCTCTCTGCAACTTACTGTGCTGCTCATAGGCAGCACTCAATCAATCAGAGCGAATATGCTGTTTGCTGCAGTACTGCACTTCCCAGTACTGCAGCATACTTGGCAGGCTTTTCAGCTCTACTGTCGATGCTGACACGCACAGATCCCATGTGCCGGATGCTGCAGGACTATGACGGAGGTGCTGTCGGACACGTCGCTGGTCCTGACGAGCTACAACATCGACTACAGTCGGCCGATGGTGTTTTGGTACAACGCTCCCACTTCAATGGAAGGTCAGTCCGGCTGCCTGTTTGTTGTTTGCACGCCGTTGTACCGCTGTCATTGCACCGCCGGCTGCTCTTGGCGGCAACGGGAAAGGATTTTTTTTTGCCCCGCCATTCTGCACTGCCACTGCTGCTGCGAGCAATCTGCACGATGCTACTGCATTGGGATCCAGGTCGCTAGGCAGGATAGCTGCGCAGCGTGCCACCTGCGCCTGTGAAAGGCGCAATGTGATGGGAACCCGCAGCCATCTGCTTCTGTTGTCCTTGCAGGCGATGCGGCGGAGTCGGGCTATGCTGCGCTGCGGCGGACCCTGAGCGCTGAGGAGGACGCATCCTTCATAGCCGGCCCTCGCAATGAGGCGCAGGCGGCCGCCGGCGGGGACGGCCCGGGCCTCTCTGACATCGTGCGCGTCCGCGACGTGCCCTTTAAGCTGTGGCAGGTCGTGCGCGCATCGACCGCAGAACCCACTTTCTTTCCTGCAGCCAGTGTGGACAACCCGGCGTACAAGGGCAGAAATGGCACCGCCAACATCAAGAGCTTCCTATGTGCGGGCGGCGGCGTCATCGTGAACAACCCCGCAGGTGCGCTGCCTGTCACGCACAAGATCGACAAGAGGCAGTTCGCAGTCGGCTGTCGCTCTGCGCCTTCCACTCTTGTTTGCCGGACCTCTGACCCAAAGTCCACCCGCAGCGCTGTGCATTTCACCGAGCACGGGCCAGCTGACGAGTCTTCTCGCTGCCAGCAACCTTGTCAGAGGATCACAGCTCGATACCAGACACACCCCTGAGCGAGCATTTTCCGGTAATTATGCAGCGGTGGCCCTGACCTTTGCGAGCTCAAAGTTCAAGAGTTCGCTTGTGCCGCGGGATGGACAGCCCGCCATCGCGATCCTGTCCCTGGGCTGCGGCACCTCCACAGCGCTGGCGTGAGTCACATCCACCCCACTGGTCATCGTGTCGTGTCCTTTCTGTGCCACAGCATTGCATACAGCGGTTTCTCTTGCAAATGAGGGTGACATTCATGAGGTGCCACCGTCCTGACTTCGCATTCTCACATTCTCACTGCTGATTCTGCGGTTGATTCTCTTTAAAAAGGTATCTATGTTCATATCCTGCAGGACTGTGAAACAGGATGCAGGTGATTCCTCTGCCACATTCCCTGCCCCTTGCCGTTCTCTTCCCCTTCCTCTTGTCGCGCGCGTGTCTTTGGGAGTGCACAAAGCGACTGCTAGCGAGTGATCTGGCAATGCCTTTGCAGGCGCGGTGGGTTGGGGACTAGGGCCAATCCTTGGCATCCTCTTGAGTGGCGGCGGCGAGCTCAATGCTGCCATCAACCAACAGCTGGCCCGCGATTGGGTGGGCCACACTGTCACTCTGCTCCAGCGGGCAACAAATTCTCGTCTGCTCCAGCTCTTCAGCTTCGAGATGCTGCGACACCAGCGGGCATCCCTCCTCCCCTATGCATGCGCATCGGGATGACATGTCCAACACGCTTGAGTGCTCTTCCCTCGATTCTACCGTGCTTCTCATCGGCATCGCGCTGGTTTCTGATGCCAACCTGGAGCTACGCTGCAACGCAGGGCGCAGGACCATACCAGTGGCTGCGACTGCAGATGTCGGCCAACTATACGGCTGACAGGAAGCGCTCGACGCTCGCCTTCATGGGCGGCGTGGTGGTCGAGGTGCGTCTGTCATTCAAATGTTGTAGTTCCAGTTCTGCTGGAGATGTGCTGATATAGTGCAGCGATGAGAGTGTTACCATCTGCTGTGAGGTCGCTTGCTACATGCGCACGATGCGCTTGCTGCGCACCTGGTAATTTAAGTTTTTGGGCTGGAACACTGTGTGCTGGCGCAGGACGAGTCCGACGAGCGCTGGGAGCCTTTTGCGAGGGCCCTCAAGAGGTCGAGCATCCATGACGTGCTCAACAAGATGGACGATGTGAGCGTTCCGGCCTCCTCTGCCTGCCTCTGCCATCCCCAAGTTGCCAGAATCAGGATTGTCATGCTTCATGCCCGTCGGCAGCATTGGGTGCACCCTTGAGCACATTGCCAAGCCCCTTGAATGCAGGGCTCCCATGCTGCCACAGCGCACCCAACCCCTCTGACCGTGCATCATGCACCTGCGCAACAGCGTCAGCTCGTCACCAAAAGTTGCTGTCGATGCCTGCAGACAACCAAGGTGGATCAGCTGCTGGGCATCGGGTTCGCCATGGTGCGGGACAAGTTGGTCCTGGAGCGCCTCAAGCAGTGGGTCAGGCTCTACGTGCTGCCGGAGAAGAAGTGATACTGGAGTGTTTGGCCGCTGAGTGGCGAAGTAATTGCGCATTCGTGGGCGGCGGCCTGCGCCTAGCGCAAAGATGGTGACAAGCCCTTGAGCGCTGGGACGAGGAAGTTGAAGTTGAGCTTGAAAATGAAGTTTGCTTGAAGTTTCATGCGCTGAAGCCGCTCTCCGTCGTTGCTAGGACACTGTTTGAAGTTTCATGCAATCTGCGGCGCTTGAGTTGGGTTGAATTTGAACTTCACATGTGGCTGATTCAACCCTAATCAGCCTGAGTGAGGCTGGAAAGGTGTAAACATCTTGCTTGCTTCGACAGCTCTCAGACCGTCTAGCTTTGCAGTGAGGGGGACACCCCGTGGCTGGCACCCTTCTAGCTCCTCAGGGCTTGCGACCTGGTGTAGCATCTATCTTTCGCTCTCTTTGTGCAATATTTCCCCAGTGATGGCATGTCATAGTTACTTCCCCGATGCAGGTCGCCTTCACCAGCACAGCCAGTTGGAGATTGACTGCTAAGGATGGAAGCATGCATGACCGCTCGTTCAGCTCATTCGCTGGCAGCGGCGCTATTGTCAACTGATGCTCGCATCCCAAGCAGATCCTGTACAGTCACGCGTGCACCCCTCTCTGGCCTCGCTGGCGAGCTGCTCGAACGTAGATCAGGT
The DNA here is from genome assembly GCA_033439295.1 of Deuterostichococcus epilithicus. Lineage (NCBI taxonomy): Eukaryota > Viridiplantae > Chlorophyta > Trebouxiophyceae > Prasiolales > Stichococcaceae > Deuterostichococcus > Deuterostichococcus epilithicus. Next base: position 2,061,426 of record JAVTLE010000007.1, read on the forward strand.
AAACGCTGAGTTTGTACAGCACGACTGTGCCTCGCGCATCACGACGCCGGCAGGTCCATAACACAGGCGATTGCACTCCTTTACAGCGTCTGTGTCAGCGCCGCGCAGCCTGTTGACAGTCCGTGCCGCAGCGGCAGTAGATCCATGTGTGGCTGTTGAGTCGCGCAGATTCCTGTACCTGCGGCATCAATCACTTTGAGCACTGAGCGCTCTTGGGACCAGCATCAGCAGCGGCACCAGCAGTACACCATGGTGCATGCGGCGGGGCAGCACGGCCTGCGGGCGCGGCGCAGCGGCCACGTGCACCGCAATGCGGGCATCAGCGCGGAAGAGGTGCGGCTGCGGAACAGGCTTTCAAATGCATTTGCGGGTCATCCACTTGACACGTTGGACGCCCCCCGTGGCTGCCACCCTCCAATCCACGTGCACCTCCGGGGGCCGGCCTGCCGCTGCGGCGCCAGGGTGCGGGCCGAGTGCAGAGTCCCGAGGCGGGAGCTCAGGTCTCATTGAGCGGCGTGGGACCCGCGCAGGTCAGCGAGCCGGCGGCGGCGGCGGCGCTGCAGTCGGGGCTGCGTCCACGGGCGCTCAGCCGGCCGGAGTTGCTGCGCTTTGCCAAGCGCACGCAGGCCTACCTGGAGGCGCGAAACGCCATCCTGCTGCAGTGGGCCGCCGACCCGGCCTCCTTCCTGACGGCGGAAGCCTGCATCGGTGCGGGCGCAATCAGACATTTCAGTGGTTTGTATGGCTCTTCTTCCGACCTTCTGCTGGTTCCTGGAGTCTGGATCTCTTCGGGGGTAATTGTATGCTCTGCAGGCGGCTTCAGTGCCGAGCGCTTCATGACAGGCCGTGCAGCATCTTATTCCAGGACAGACTGTCTGGACCATGAGGCATTGAGACCACGAGGTGCTGAGACAGCTCGAAACCTGAACGTCCACTCACGCAGCGGCAACGCCCGCGGAGGAGGCCATGACGCGGGAGGCGCATGCCTTCCTGCACGAGCACGGCTGCATCAACAGCGGCGCCGCGCTGCGGGGCGAGCCGAGCACAGGCGGGGACGAGGCGGCAGCGCCAGCGCTGGTGTCTGACGAGGAACTGGCGTGGCGAACCTGCGAGATCCTGAAGACCGCCGACATGAAGGCAGGGCGCTTTCCCTGCGCACCCTGTCCAGGTTTTGGATCGTAGCCTGATGCTGGGCTGGACGTGGTGCCAGGGCGAGTTCCTCACAACGCTAGGGCAGCTGTCCAATTATGGACCTTGGTGCATGGCAGGCTTCAAGCGTGGCTGCGAGTCATGGGTCTCGGCAGGGGCACATGTCAGGCGGCGGCCAGACGCCCTCGGTTGAACACGCTGCATCGCCATTTCGCCTCGCGAGGTGGTGCCCACGCGCGTGGCGCAGGTGACGACGACGAAGATGGTCCGGGCGCAGCTGGCTCAGCAGACGGGCGCAGACATGGAGCCCCGCAGGGCCCTCATCCGCGACCAGGCGCGCAGTCCCCATCCTGCCACTCCTCAATTGACTGTGTCTGGCTGGGCAGCCGAACTGCGACAGCCGCCATGTCACTCCCGCCTGCGGGTCATGAGCATGAGGGTGCGGATCGGGAATCAGGGATACAGAATGGCGCACGGCCCGACAGCGTGCACCTTGTTGGCGCTCCACAGGTGCAGAAGTTCCTCGATGGGGGGCCGCCGCCGCCGCGGCCGCCCAGCATGGTTAAGAAGCCGCCGGGGCGCGCCGTCATCGTGGGCGCCGGCCCCGCGGGCCTTGCCGCTGCCTTGCACCTGCAGGTGGCGACTCGTCGTGGCTGAGGGTTCAGGGTCCCGGATTCAGAGTGCCAGCCGCCCAGCTGCCCGCACACCCAGCACCTCGGGCTGCCGTCCGGGGCAGCACTGATGGCGGCGCACACTCTGAATTTCGCGCCGTGCTCACGGCGTTGCAGCAGACATGTCCGCACCCTGGTGCAGCCTCGAACGCTGACAGGCGCCTCACCCTTCGGTCACAGCTGGTGTTGTGTGTCACGTGCAGCAAAGCGGCGTTGAGGTGACAGTGCTCGAAAGGCTCAGGATCGCATTGGCGGCCGACTGGGCAAACCGTCCCAAGTTGGTCGCTCGTTTTCTGCACACACCTCATCAGCACCTATCGCTATTTCGTGTGCAGCGCAACGGCGTGGAGGTGGTCGTCCTCGAGGCGCGGGACCGCGTCGGCGGCCGGGTGCACACGCTGCGCGACGCCGGTTTCGCCTGCCCTGTCGACCTGGGCGCCTCCCTCATCACCGGCACCCAGGTTTGCCGCCCGCTGCTGTTGCTGCTGACCTGGTGCTGGCGCTGGCAAAATGCTGTCCCGGGGCCGTCATGCCTGCTGCTGCGGAACTCAATGGCAGTTGCCATGCTGTGCGATGCTTGTGGCCCAACTGCACGGACCCATCCGTGGCACTCTGGCGAAACCTGCTTACGTCGTCTGCTGCCACACCAGCCCTGTGGAGGAAGGAGAGGCGCGCCCCTCTCACACTCCCTTGCGACTTCACAGCATCAGCCTCCACACCTGCCCGCCTTGGGCAGCAGGCACCAGCAACGATGCTAGTGCAGAGCGGAATGCTGGTTCTGTCACATGTGCAGACGGACGTCGCCAAGGGCGCGCGTGCGGACCCATCAGCGCTCGTCGCGGCGCAGCTGGGGCTGCAGCTGCATGCGCTGGGGGACGCGCTCCCGCTGTTCGACGGCGCCACCGGGCGGCGGGTGGCGCCCGAGACCGACCGGGTCGTCGACGCCGTGCGGGACCGGCTGATGGACGACGCTGCGGAGCATGCTGATGAGCTGCCCGAGGATGAAGCCAAGGGTGGGGGTCTTCTGTGCATCACTCATTCAGCCTGCAGTTGCGTGTGTGCCGGCGGCGTGAGTCAAAGGACGTGTGCCAGCAGTGTGTCTTGTACTGGTGTCGTGGCCATCTCCGTCAGCAGCACTCCGCATGCAGCTTCACGAGGATGCACAGTGCATTTGCATCGTGGGCATTGGAATACTTGGAAGCCGTCATCGTTTCGTCACGCAGGCGCATCATTTGGCGGCATGCTGGAGCGGGCGTTTGCGGCGCGCTTCGGCGGCGCCGGCGCCGCGCCGGGGCACCCCTTGGCGGCCGGCAACCGTGCGGTGGCGGCTGTGCCCGCTGCGGCGCCAAATGCACTGGAGTCGAAAGCGCCCACAGACGGCAGCCATCAGCCAGTGCAGCCAGATGTGCCAGAGCCAAGCGGCGCTCTAGCGCCGGCGGTGGCGCCAGAGACCGGCGAGCCGCACGACCCCGACGCGCCTGCCAGCGGCCCGATCCCCTCCGGCGGCCCCATGGCGCCGGCGACGGACCTGCCGGTATCGACGGCATTTGCCGACCCCGCCGCCCAGCTGCATCAGGCAGCGGCGGCGGCGGGCGCTGCCGCCGGTGGCACCACAGCACCGCTGGGTGCGGATGCGGCGGCGGGCGCTGCCGATGCCACGGCCGCCCCCGTGCAGCACAGCGACTTTGGCGGCAGCGGCGACGGCGCCGTGCTGGTGCAGCCCGATGGCCCTGACGGCTTGCCGGACCCCACGCAGCCGGCTGTTGCACCGAGCAACGTGCTGGCGGAGGCGCAGGCGGCAAAGCATGCAGCCAAGCAGGCTGCAGATGTCGCCGACGGTGCTGATCCCGGCGATGGCGCTGCGCCGCCCGGCGCCGCTGCCACCCCGGAGCCGGTGACAGACCTTTCGGCGCCGGTGACAGACCTGTCGGCGGGACTGGGCAGCGGACCGCTGGACGGCATTGCGGCCAGCGCAGCAGCAGGAAACGGCGACGGCGAGGCAGCAGGGCAGGACGGCGCCAGCGCGGCGGCGGCGGCGGTGGCGGCGATCGATGCCCTGGTTGTGCAGTTTGGCGGGCCAGAGGAGGATGAGGTATGCTTCCTTCACTCCTGGCTTGGTTCTGGGGCTTCACGGCGTGCCTGCGACCAGTTTGGCGTCTCATTGGTGTGACCTGGCTTGGCAACAGCGATGGGACCACATTGTGCATGCGCCACATCCTCCACGGGCAGTGAAGCGGGTGTCTTGATCTGGATCGTCACGACTCCCTGATGCAGGTGGTGCTGCCGGAGCGTCTCAGCGAGGAGATGCGGCGCCTGCTGGACTGGCACTGGGCTCAGATCGAGTACGGCTGCAGCGCGCCGCTGTCCAAGGTGAGATCAGCATTTTTTCTGGGAGATGTCGCTCAACTTGTCACATTTTCGGACGCTCTCAGCCACGGCGGCCGCAGACTCTGGTTCAGGGTTTCGTGGTTGCTGGCTGCCACGAGGCTGTGAGAGGGAGGGAGAAACCTGTCCACAACGTCTTGACAGTTCAGCAAGGATCCATCTTTCATTCCGGGCCTGACGGACGGCACGGCGTCAATCTCGAGGTGGACGCCCGCAGCTGCCCGGGAGTGGACCGGCCTGAACCCTGCCGAAAACTTCGCTCACGAGCCATCCCTGAGCCTGCGGCCTGCAGATCTCGGCGCTGCACTGGAACCAGGACGAGGACTTTGGCGGCTTCGGCGGCCCGCACTGCGTGCTGCCGGGCGGCTACGGGTCGGTAACGGACGCGCTGGCGGCGCTGCTGCCGGGGCTGCGCCTGTCGACGCCCGTCGCGAAGGTGGAGGACACTCCGGAGGGCGTGCGCGTCACGACAGTCTCAGGTGCTGCTTGTTCGCAGGCCCTTTTGTATGTTTGTGCAGGGCCTTCGCGCTCCGGTAGTGCTCCGGCGCGCTGTCCCGCAATTTGGAGGAGGAGGAGGAGGGAGAGCAGGTTCGGACCCCGCGGATGCTGTGCACTGGGGTGAGCAGTCCTGGCTTGTTTCCGGTGTGCCGGTGTGGACAGAGGCACGCAGATGATTCACTCCATCATGGCCGGTGTCGACAACCTCGTGATGTTGAGGCCTACTCGCGATCATCGCGGGCATGCCTCCCGCGCAGGTGAGGTCGTCGAGGGCGATGCCGCAATCATGACCGTTCCGCTGGGGTGCCTCAAGGCCGGCGCAATCGTCTTCCAGCCGGAGCTGCCGGACTGGAAGCAGGCAGCTATCGCCGCGCTGGGCAACGGCAACCTGAACAAGGTGCGCCGCCTGAAGCCCTGCTGGGATCAAGACATCTCCCCGGCGGTCCTGCAGCGCATCTGGCTGTGCACTTGCCCCAGCGCATGTGCGACGCAAGCGCAGGTGCCCTCCTACTCATCAGCAGACGTGCGCCGCCACTCACGGCTGCCGCCACGCTGAGCTGACAGCAGCTGGCCGCCTGGCCAATCCTGCACGTCTCGGCACCGCTGAAGGTTGCACAGCTGCAGCGCATCCTCACAGGCTTTCCATGTGGGGCGGAAACGCAGGCGGGTTCCGCTCGCCTGGCACGTTCTGCTCGCGCCATGCTTGCATGTGCCATTTGCGATTATCGTCAACAAATGATACCCGAAACCTCAAATCACTGGGATCCTGCAGGTGGTGCTGCAGTTTCCGTCGGTGTTCTGGGACGACACGGTGGACTACTTTGGCGCGGCGCCGGAGGGCGGCCCAGAGCGGCGCGGCTGCTGCAGCACCTTTTGGAACCTGCACCGCTGGGCGGGCCAGCCGCTGCTGGTCGGCCTGCTGTCCGGCGCATCGGCAGACCAGGTGCATGGAGGAGGGGTTCAAGGCTCTGCCTGCAAAGGGTTTACAGATGCGCGCCTCGCATGCGCAATGCCTCCTGCGGCAGGCGCGCATGGTCGCATTGCAGCGACACCGTGCATGTGCGCCCTCCGCAGCCGGTGCGACTCCTGCGTCCGCCGCTGCGAGCGCCTGCCCCTGTGACGTGAAAGTACTGCGCCAGCTGAGCGCTGTGGAGGACACGCCCCTGCGTGTGCTGCGGCAGGCGGAGAGGGATGACGATGCGACGACGGTGGCGGCGGCGATGGCGGTGCTGCGGCGGCTGCACGGCGAAGACATCCCGGAGCCGGACGCCACGCGCGTTTCCCGCTGGGGGTCGGACCCCTACAGCTTGGGTGCGCAGTGTCAGGCCGGCGACCAGCGATGACAGCGAGCGTCGGCTGCATGTGGGTCAGTACATACAGGCGAGCGTGTGCCTCAGGTCGCGGCCGCAGTAGCACTCACAGCCTCCGCAAGTCCGAGGGCAGCTCTGCTGGGAAGGCCTTCGCACTGGCAGCCTCTTCGTGACAGCGACACGCCTGCGCGTGCACAGCGCTTGCGCCAGTCCTTCTCTCACTACCCTCGCCCGAGCAGTGCTGTGCTGAATGGTGGCGCAGAGACTCACTGAACCGTTCCGTCGCATGGCACAGGCTCCTACTCGTATGTGGCGGTGGGTGCGAGCGGCAAGACATACGAGGCGCTGGCCAAGCCCGTGCGGCGGCGCCTGTTGTGGGCCGGCGAGCACACCTGCATGCAGGTACCGGCCTGCTTCCGCCGCTCACTTGCGTGGTCCAATGACTAGCCAGGCGCACGTCTGGCCATGCACGCCTCGCTCTCACAAGCGACCAGCTGGTTCACTGATGTTGCCACGGGATGGTTTTGTCGCCGGCATGGCGCAGAGCCCTTGCTACCCCAACAAGTAAGGCCTGCCTTTCCCGACTGGTCCCCATGTAACATCAAGCAGTCTGATGCTGGAGCTCAAATAAGACCAAAACATAAAATAAACATAACACGCAGCACCCGGACACGGTGGGCGGTGCCATGATCAGCGGGTTGCGGGAGGCGAACCGCATGCTGGCGTTGCTGCGCGACGGCGACCAGGACGCCGCCGCCGCCATGGACGCGGCCCCCGTCAAGGTAAGGCTCCTCCGGGGTTTGAGCTGGGTGTGGAATGGCGTTCTCCCTGCCACAAGACGGCGCTAGGACGCTGCCACCGCCATGGCCGCGGCCCCCATCGAGGTATTGATTTTGGGAAATCGCCTCGGTGTCGTTCTCTTCGTGCTTCTTGTTGCCACATGATGGCAACCAGGACTGGACGGCTGCCGCCCTGAAGCTGGTGCGCTCCTGCTTTGCATGCTCCGCATCTTGTGTCGCCCCTACCCCCTCTGGCAGCCAGAGGACTTGCGTCTCAACACCCCATCCTGCAGCACCAATGTTGGCCAAGGGCAGTGCGGCATCTTGACCAAGCGCCAGTGCAGCAGTGACGAGTGCAGCGCTCTGTGGTGAACGGTCTCCAGCGCCGCCGTCCCTTACTCAAAGCGGTCTTGTTCCGCAGATGGTCAAATTGAGGAGCGAGGTCGACGACCTTTTCGGCTCGGACTCGGACGCAGCGGGGAGCGGCGGGGAGGAGGGAGCCGCTGAGAAGCTGAAGAAGGGCCGCAAGCGGCGCGCGGAGGGGGACGCGCCGCCGCGCAAGCGCGCCAAGAAGCCCGCCTCCAGGGACGACTCCGAAGGCGCGCTCAGGCCCCTCCAGCGGCAGATGGAACAGTGCAGCGAGCCGCGGGCACGCCATTCCACACAGCGAGTCTGCTGCCCCGAAGCACCGCCTTCGGGTCCCTCGTCTGTTGGTCCGCCGTCAGACCTTTGGATCAGGGCCAGTAGCTGAGCAGGCGCGCGGGGTGAAGACCGGTGCGCAACATGCACAACACATGCACGACACGTCGGCTGGTTGTCAGACTCGCAGTGCATCTGCGCCCTTGACCAGGCAAAGTTGCAACGTGCAAGGGCCGAGCTGGAGCGGCGGGCGGCGGGCGCAATGGGCCATGCCACACGCAATTCCTGCTTGGCTGTAGCTGTTCCGACACTTCCGACTGCCATGTTGTCACTTGAAGTGTGTCACCTGAAGTGCAGGCGTGCAGCTGTAGCGGCGGACGGCGTGCGCGATGGGGCGTGATGCGGAGGGCCTCTTCTGGTGATGGAGCCAGTTCCTTTCTGGTATTGACGGACAGGACTTTCGCAATGCGAGCTGCCTGGCACAACACGCAGGCGGGGAGCTGGAGCGGCGGGCGGCGGGTGCCATGGGGCGAGACGTGGAGCGGGTGCTGCTGGAGCAGCGGGCGCGGGAGGCGGCGCGATCCGACCAGAAGCTCGCCTGGCGCGCCCTCGCCCTCGCCGGCTCCGGTGCGTCGCCCCGCCGCCACCATGCGGAAGGCGTCCAAAGCCTGTCGCTGGCACATCGGCCCTCTGTGGGCGTCCAAGTCTTCGCGGCGGTGGTGCCGTGCCCCCGCTTGAGCTCGGCCATGGCTGCGGTTCGCGCTGTGCTCTGGACTATGCCGGCGCGGCCTCAATTGATGCCGGGCCGGTCCCACCAGGCGGCGACCCTTAGAGCTCGACGCTCGTGTCGGGCAGGGGCTGAGAGCTCGGTGCTCGTCTCTACTGTCAGGCGACATGGGCGCGGTGCTCCAGATGCTGGGCAGCGAGGCGGCGGCGTCCACGCGGCTGGCGCTGCTGGCTGTCGTCCCCTCTGCGGCTCCGGCGGCGCAGCGCGCCCTGGCCCGCAGCCGGCCCGCCATGGCGGCACTCAACGCCTGGGCGGGCACCTGGGCTGCCGAGGACGAGGACCCACAGGCCCTGGAGGCGCTGCTGAAGGCGCGCCTGCAATGTTTGAGCGAACAGGTCACTGACCGCTGACCGTGAAGACACACCTCCTGACCGGCTGCTGGGGGCCTTGTTGCTCATTCATTCATGGGACGATGGCTCTCCCCAAGGGATGGCGACAAGTCCTGACCGGGTGGCTGCGAGTCCTGCGCAGACGCCGACGCAGCTGCCGGCAGTCCTTGACGTGCTGTGCAGCGGCTGGCGCTGCGCTTCGATCAGTATGCTCAAGATCGGAAGCAGTCAGCCCCGGCAGAGCTGTGTGCTTTGAGCCGCCTCCAGCCCGAGCCGCCTGAGTCGCCCTGACGTTGAACCTTTCCACACGCCATGTCACACCCAGGCGCTGGCGGGGCTGCCGGTGGAGCTGGACGTCCTGCGCAGCTCGGGGCTGCAGCGCACGGTGCGCAGCGAGATCGCCGATGCCGGCAGCCGCGCCTGCCGCGTCGCCGCCTCCCAGCTGGCACGCAAGTGAGTGAAAATGCCAAAATTTGCAAGTATGGAAGATAAAACCTCAGAGATGTTGGACTTGTGGGGCAGTCGGTGGCCTCCCCGCAGCTGCTGCGTCGGCCGCCTGCTGCCTGCAGCGAATGCAGCGACTGCGGCAGGACGCGATTTGTGCTGCCTGTTGCCGTGTGCTGCCTTGGAATGGGACCGTTGCAGCGCCGGCGGTCCTGCGCCTCTCGCTTCCCTCTCAGTGGCGACCATGTACGGCTTTGCACCGAGCAAGAATAAATGCGCTGTGCATGTTGTATTATGTCCAGGTGGGCAGAGGCCGCGGCGCCGCCGCCCAAGCCCGGCACGCCGCCGGCTACTGGCGCCCCGCCGGCGGCGATCGCGGCTGCCGCAGCGCGCATGGTCGACAACACAGCGGCCAGGACGGACAGCCCGGGGGCCGGCGGCGCAGCAGCCGGCGCGGACTTTGACTTGGAGCCCGCAGAGCTGCCGGCGGAGGTGATGGAGGCTGAGCGCCTGGCGCAGGAGGTGCGGGGCTACGTAGGTTTCATGGTTCAGGGGACATGGAAGTGGTTGTCCTACAGGGCTGATTCTGCACGTCTTCGACCGAGAGCCGCCGATGAGCCAGGTTTGAGGTGGAAGTCCGACGGCCATTGGTGGTCTGTTGCTCAGGCCGAGGGCGCAGGTGACGGCTGTCCCGCCAGGTGATGCCTGTCCCGCCCCAATCCGTGCAGGCAGAGGCAGCGGCGGCGGAGTACGCCTCGCAGTCCGCGATGCTCATAGAGCAGATGGGCGGAGGCCCCAGCCGGCTGCCCAAGATCACCGAGTTCCGAACGAAGAAGCGGCGCGGCCTGCTGGCGCCGGCGCACGCCGTTACCGCCAAGGGTGCGATATCTGAGGCATCAGGGCTGATCAGGGCTGCAGCTGTTCAGGACACGGACCGCCTGCAGCATGCTGCGCTGCATGTGAAGGAGAAGCTTGTGGCATGCATGCCCCTCGATCGCTCCGCCAGTGAAGCCTTCTAGCATTCTCCTTGTGCAGCCAGCGGCAAGCACAGAAGCAGCGGCGGTGGCGGCAGCCACCACAGCAGCAAGACGCCCAGTGGTAGCAGCAGGCACAGCGGCAAGCCCAGCGACGGCGGCGGCAGCAGCGGCAGGCATAAGAGCGGGGGCGAGCGCGGTGGCGCGGAGAGGAAGGGGCCGCCACTGGACCTGGCCAACAAGCAGGCAAGCAACTCCTAGCATCCTGCTATGGACCTCTGCATGACGATGATCCAGGGTGTATTTGCTGCAGGGGCCATGCCTCCTAGTTGGGACATCGGCCACCTGCAGCTGCACTGGTGTCTCCTGCACTCGCTTGCCCACTGTTTGTGTCTCTGAAGTCTTTGCCGGCTGGCTGGTCCCAGCAAACGACAAGGCATGCAGCTGCTGCCGTCCCAGAGGCTTCCTGGCATCCCCATCAAGCGCACAAATTGTGGTTCCTGGACTGTCCCGTGCGGCCCGAGTGCCAAATGAGCGTGCGCATCATGCCTGGCCGCGCAGGCGCTGGGCGAGTACATAGGCGGCCTGCTGAAGCCGCTGTATGTGGCCAAGCGGCTGAGCCGGGAGGAGCTGAAGACGGTGGCGCGCAAGGCGGCGGACAAGGTGGCCGCCTCCGCAACCTGCGCCCCAGGGGACACCTTCCTCACCGACAGCCGTCGGGACAAGGTGCGCACCCCCGCAGAGACACATCATCCGTCAGTTGCTGCTTGCGAGACGTCCGTGCAGGAGTACGGGGTGGGGCGCTGGGCGACTGCGCGCAGCGGGCGATGGCAGCCACCCGTCGGCAGAGGCTGCCTACAGCGTCCCGCGATGCCGACCAGCCGAACCTCCTGTGTGTCGCCCTGCGTAGTGCGCGCCCGCCACGCAGTGCGACGTCGTCGCTCCGCTATGTGCCCTGCTTTGCCACGGCCTCCTCCCATCTGTTTGACGCAAGCCGGTCTCATGCACAGGTGCGGGCACTGGTGGACGCATACGTCAAGCTTTGCCACGCTGGCAAGCTGGACAAGCCCACAGCATGAATGTGGGTTCCTCGGGTCGTCACATGCCTGGCTGTTGAAACACTTGGCGGCGGCAGGGGGCATACGAGTGTTGGATTCATCTGCATCGGGTGGAAAGTCTTGAGAATGCGAGTACCTATTGTTCAGACCCAGTACCTACTTCTCAGAGAGTGGACCTGACGCCTTGCGCACAGTTGGGGGAACACAACAAAATCCAGAACACGAAATGACCGCCGACACGCATCACCCATCTGCGGTATCTGCTCCTTATCCGCAGGTTTCTGATCGTTCCCAGCAGCCTTAATAGGATCGATGCATGCCATGGCTTCGACGAGCAGTAGCTGCCGTACGGCAAGGCCCACAGCAGGTTTTAAATAAATGGCGGCAGTGTCTGATCGCCGGGGATCACGGGGCAGGACAGTCGATGCAAGTGATCGGTGATGTCAGTCTCGGACGTGCTGACATGGTCGAATGACTTCGTGGAGATTACAGCTAGTGAACAAAACAACCAGTGTGTGAAGAGAACAGCAAAGATGTTTCCGCTGTGGCCGCTACTGCTCATCACATCCCGATCCATCTTGTATGCTGCCAAACTGTCTCTCTCAAGCCTGAAAATGCTGGCCTGCCCTAGGGGTCCCCTGGGCCTCCGCCACCTCACATGTACATGCCGCCGTTGACGGAAATCACCTGCGCCAACGGCAGTCCTGAGCCAGCGCTTTTGGTCCCAGACAACCCGAGCTAGTGTTGCGAGAACGTGGATTGCGCTTATTAAGCAGTCCAGCAGTCGCCCTCAAGGCTGCGTGACGTCGAATGCCGAAGCTCCAGCCGCACTGCATGGTCACCGCAGTGCTCACCTGGCCGGTGATGTACGCGGCCGCTGGGTCTGTTGCCAGGAAGCGGACGAGGCCAGCCACCTCCTCTGGTGACCCGTACCGCGCTGCATTGCATGGGCCCAGCCATGAATGTCGCGTGTTCCCAAAAATCCTTGAAAAATTCCGGCCTGCACCCCTTATGGGCAATGGGCAGGGTCGCGCAGCACGATTCGGAAGGGGAGCCAGCGCCTCCCAACGCTCGTCATCTTGCTGTTAATTCCAAAACAGGCCCCTGTTGTCGGGTGTTTTGAAAGGTGCAGAAAAGTCGCACCCAGCGGGATCTGGGCGAGGATGCCTTCCTCGTACTTCTTGTCGATGTTAGCGGTCATGTCGGAGGCGATGAAGCCGGGTGCGACCGCGTTGACGGTGATGGCGCGGCCCGCGTACTCGCGCGCCACCGTTTTCGTCAGCCCCAGCACGCCTGCCTTGGCTGCCGAGTAGTTGGCCTGCGGAGATTGGGAGTTTTCAGGCCTTGACCGAAAAGACTTTTCTGCAAGCCACCGTTTTGGTCAGGTCTGGCACGCCCGCATTGGCCACCGAGCAGTTGGTCTGCGGTAGATTAGCATTTCATGTTAGGTTTCGAGTTCCAAGAGATTGGAGGTGATGCTATTGAAAAGTTTTTATCAACACCGCCGCAGCACCACCAAATTCGGTGGCGTGGCTGGTATGAACTAAGCTGCATGAGACCTGTGGTTCTGCTGCGGTCCCCCCGATCAATCCGCCCAGCACAGCAGCAACAGCAGCAGCATCAGCCAAATCAACTCGCTGCACACCTGGCCAGCATTGCCGGTGAGGCCGACCACGGACGTGATGTTGATAATGCGCCCTGTCCGCTTCTTCATCATGATTTTGGTGGCTGCCTGTGCACACAACGACCAGCTTGAGATCAGGCAGCAGACCAATGCTGTCACTGGCAGCAAAACACCTAAACACTTCACATGGATGCCAAGTGAGCTGGGCCCACATTCCAAGGGCCAGGAATCGCAAGCAGGTTGGCATCACCAACCAACCTGTCCTCGATCTGGCTGCACGCCTGCTTGGCAGAGCTTCCGAGTGGCTCACACACGACGCTATCACTGTTAAGACTATGTGGGTGCTGACCTGGGTGGCGTAGAAGACACCGGACAGGTTCGTGTTGATGACGGCGTCCCACTGCTCCGGCTTCATGCGCATCATGAGCGTGTCGCGCGTGATGCCCGCATTGTTGACCAGGATGTCGACGGTGCCCCACTCGTCCACAGCGCTCTGGATCAACCTGCGCGCAGGCGGGGACGCGTCAGGGCAGCGCCGCTTAGCCCTGCCTCTCTTCTTTCTCCCCTCTGCATGTGGTCGCAGAGTGTGTGAGATGCTCCTTTTGCAGGGCTGGCAGCCGCCAACGACCACCGGGCTGGGTGCAGCGCTGCAGCCGCCTCATGGGGAGCGGGCGTTCTGCTGGGAGGGGTGTGCCGGCGGAACCTCGCTGCATCCATCTTGCGATGGCTTGCAGCACCAAGATGGCTGCAGCACCAGCGTACTGTTCGCCGAACCCACTGCCACTGCAAAAGGGTGACAGATTCACAGCAGGGCAGACCGACTCTCATGACGATGGTCACGACAGCTTGCGGTGCCCTCCTCTTCAACCAGCGAATGCAGGATCACATCAGCAGCATGTCGAAACATGTAGGTCAAACCGACATGTCATGACAGGACGGGAGCTGACCTATCGATATCCTCCTTCTTTGAGATGTCGGCGCCGACGGCAATGGCGTCGCCGCCCGACTCCTTGATCGCTGCCACCACCTCCTGCGCCGGCCCCTCGCTGGCGGAGAAGTTGACCACCACCTGAACCACAAAACGTCAAGATCTGGCCACGAGCTGACAACGCTGCTTGCGTGAGTAGTCTGGTAAGCAATAACGGCGCAGCCGGTCAGCAGGCGTCGCTGCATAGATGCCTCTCGTTCGTCCTCCGGCAGTCGGATGCGCTGGACACGCAATGCTGACCAGACGCCGCGCCATGGTGTCCGATGTTGCGTGGCTTATTACCAACTGAAAACCTTGCCAATGATCCCTCAGAGTTACAGTCGAGGGCGAAGCAGCCTTCAGCATGTGCTGAATGTGCTTAAACCCTCAGCCTCCTCACCTTGGCGCCTTCAGCGCCCAGGGCCAGTGCAATGGCCCTGCCGATGCCGCGAGACGCGCCGGTCACAACCGCCACCTCTGCGCCGTGCAATGCGCTGTTCAAAGAGTTGCCAGCTCACAGGCTTTATGGTCAATGCTGTAGTGACCAGACGATCAGGAGCTCGCGTTGTTTACATCCAGAATCGAAGGTGACGGGAAAGCGGTCCAGCTAGCAATAGGAAGGCGGGGCGCACTGTCTCTGCCATTGCCCGCCTGGCCTGCTGCTGTGGCTGAAGCTGCCACTGTGAGACTGCGGCTGGACCGCGCCGCGCTGCACTGCCTGGGAGCTGGACACCGCAGTGCACGCGACAGCACCAGCTGCGGCTGCAACCTGGCTGCCATCGGCATGCCTGCGCCAGGATAGAGATCGAACGCGTTAGGGTCGTTTTAAAATGGAGACATCGTATGCGTCTGTGTATTCTTCCAGCGCGGCTGCAGCTGCCCGTGTGCATGCCCCAGATCGCCTCAGATCGGCACCCATGTCTCGCCGACTGTCACCCAGCACCAACCGTTCATCACTCAGGGAGATCTGCGGGAATCAGTTGGGAATTATTGAGACAAGTGAGTCGCGACCACATTCGCTCTGGCATTGCAGGTTGCACCTGCAAGTGACGAGTGGTGCAGGCACGAAGTCAGGGCAATGCCCTCCGTCGCCGCAGTGCGCGCAATCATCTGCGACGCCATGGTCAGCCTTATGACTCCAAAGAACTTCTCTGGGGTCTGCAAATGGCGTCCGCTCATGCGATCCATAACAAGGCCTGCGCCAGTTGTGGCAAGGGGGTGTGTGCAGGACGCCCTCGAGGGCACCACTTCTGCAAGTGACTGGTGGCCGCTTGGCTCGCCGCGCAGAGCTCACTTGCAAACCTTGTTCGGCAGCCATCGAGCCGTGGCGGGTGTCCTCGACTGCTGTTGCCGCCAGATCGACAGCAACCATTTTGTGCGTATGGTGCCCTGCCCCGAACGTCAATCGCAGGTGCAGCCTGTGCAGCGAGTCCTGGCCCTCGGAACCTTTGCACAAGAACACTTGGACCTGATTCGACACTCGTGCATGATCGACGTCTGACAGCAATTCGAGAGAACTCATGACGCGCCTCCTGCCGCACAACATGGCACATGCTTGGCTCCAGACACACGCAGCAGGCTGTGCTGTACTTAAATATCAGCCAAATTTTTTCAACGCACGGCCGAAGCTGCAGCTTGTGCAGCCTGCGCAGCATCATCATGCACTCATGCGTCACGAAGCTCCGCGGCCGCAGCCCCGGCGGCGGCTTGCGGCGGACGCCGGCAGCTGCAGCCGTCGCCGCGGCGCGTGCGCGGCGGAACTGGCGCCCAGTTACGGCGTGCCCGCCGAGGCCAGCGCCCCACCGCGGCCGCCCGGCCGCGTGCGCATCCGCGCGGCGCGGCTGGAGGATGCTGAAGCGATCGCAGATCTGTGCGGCCAGTCGTTTGCGGGCGATTCCGTCGCTGACGTGGGCCGTCTTCCGCCGTCGCCCAGCAAGGACCGGCTGCTGCAGCTGGAGGCGGCGTACGGGCGGCAGATCGCGGCGACGCTGCTGACGGAGCTGCGCGCGGCGCTGTCCGCCAAGTCGCAGGTTCGCTGGAAACAACCTGATGGTCGACGCCATGCGGACGTCGTGCTGCCACGGTGCCGAGCTACCTTGCTGCCAAGCCCAGCACATGTTCAGCAGGCTGCGTGGGCGCGGGCGCAGCGCCAACCACCTGGCCAGACTGCCACTGCCATCATCCCCACAGGGCCTCCAGCTCATGTCATAGAGATTGAGCTGCGATGCCAGCTACGAAATCGCTCAGAGTGCCAGGGTTGGCCCACTCATTCAGGCGTTGAGGACGTGCCGCGCTGCTGCGCTGCTGTACAGGCTGCAGCGGACGCGAGGGAGTGGCGTTTGTATCGGCGGTATGTGGCGCTCAAAGCGGAGATTGCCGCACTGCGCGGTGGCCCGGCAACCTTCGCAGCGCCGCCCAACCCGGTCGAAAGGTGTTATTTCCATGTATTGCTGGGTTCCCATAGGCCTCTGTAGACAGGAGGACTGCTGATGGCGCCTCTGCCGACTGCTGTGCAGCAACATCAGCACTGCTCTCACTACATCCTGTGCAGGCACGGTCCTGTGGATACCATGAGCAGGCGAGAACCTTCTGGGCGCTGGCCAGCTTGTCTCACGCCCTGCAAAGTCCTCACCTGCGATGCTGCCGGGACTCCGCAGGCGGCAGCTGGCGCTGTGGGACCGGCACCGCACCTTTGCGGTGCTGCTGGCGCACGACGCCGACAGCGGGCAGCTCCTGGGCTGCGTCACGCTGTCGCTGACGCGGGCGGAGGCGTCGCTGCCGCCGCCGCTGCCCACAACCAAGCCGCTGCGGTAAGCCGGACCCTCGGGTTATCTGCCGGCACGCTTCGCCCTGCGCTCAGTCCCGGCATTTCGCAATGCGGCGCTGTGGCCGCAGGATCTGCGATGCATGGCATCAGGAGCTGCTCGGTTGGTGTGCGGCACGGCTGGTGCACAGGCTAGTGGTGGCCATTCTGCGAAACGGCCTGGTAGGAATTGTCCTGGCAGCCTGCACGCTACCTCACTGGCTGTGCCGCCACGCAGGCTGTACATCAGCAACATGGTGGTGGCGCCGGAGGCGAGGCGCCGCGGCATTGCGACCGCGCTCCTGCAGGCGTGCGCCCGCCTAGGTGTGGTGTGTCCGGCGCGCTCTCCCTGGCTGGAGCTAAGTTTGCATCTCACAATCGCTGTTGTGTTGCGGCACTTACCAGCGGCTTACAGTCAGTAGCAGCAGAGGTCCCAGCAGGCAGGCAGGCAGAGGGCAAGCAGGGGCTGCGCGCAGGGGAGGCTCTGGCCTCTCAGTTCGACTCTCGACATGAAAAGGTTTGTGTCGGCGTTCAGGGCGGAGGTGGCGGCAGGACAGCACATGGCTGCACGTTGAGGAACGAAACAAGGCGGGGCTGGGCCTGTACCAGGTGTGTCTTGCGTGAACCCTATACCCTTCAGCTGCCTGCACTGACGAGCATCGCGGCACGCCCAGCCGCCATCAGCGCATTTGGTGCGAGAGCTGTGTGCTGGGCCTCGGCTGCGGCAGCGGCGAGGCCGAGCTGCCCTGTCTCGTTGCATGCAGCGTCATGCAGGGCGCAGAACCTGTGCAGCAGAGGTGAACGGCGCACAAAGGGCAGGCGCACATATGATAGCACTGCTGCTGACGCTCAAATCTGCCTTGGCCAGTCGGCGGGCTTCCGCGGTGTCATGACGCAGCGGCGCTGGGCGTCTGCGTTCCGCCGGTGCCGTCTGATGTCTCGGCCGCTGGGACCGTTGCTGCCGCGCAGCCATGGGGCCGCAGACGGATCCGAGCAAGCAGGTGAGAGCCGGCAGCAGCAGCAGGCATCTGGGGTGGGCCTCTCGGCATGTCGGCACTGCCAGAACATCTCGCAGCACAGGTTTTCAAAAGGATTTTGGACTTTTGCGCGGGGTCAAGCTGTGCACATCCCACCCTGCGACGCTTGCGTCAGGACGCATAGCTCTCCCCTGCTGTTTTGCAGGCCCGAAAGTCACTGGAGGCAGCACTCGGGACTCTGACGGCGTGTTCATCTGGCGTTCGGAAACTCCGCCGCCGTCTGACGGGTCGCATTCTTGATCACTGGCAATGTATATACTTATTAAAAGCCGGCGAATATGCCCTTGTATGCTGCGAGATCTGCCATCCTTGTGAGCCTGAAATGTCATTCGCGCAAGTGTATTGCACGTGTGAGCAGGTAGCCGATGGTTGGTCGATGATGCTTTGCAAGAGCTGGAGCGCTTTGAACGCAATTCACCTCCACACCTGTAAACTCACATCCACAAAAAGGGGAGAGAATTGCCCTTCTGAGAGCATCCTCGAACAGTACTGCCACGCCCATCTGCCTCCGTGTCTGCGCTTCTGCTGCCCGTGCAGCTGCTGGCCGGTGATTCGCCTGAGGCTGGCGCAGTGTGCCGTCCCCTCCTGCGAGCACAACATCGAAGCCGTTGAGAGTTCAAGCACGTGGGACGCCAGAAGCTGGCGCAGCTGCTGGTGTGCAGCCATGGGGCCAAGTCAGGTGCAGGCCTGTGCGCAGACAGGTCTCTCCCGAGCGTGCCTGGTGCGACGCCTCAGCAGCACCAACATTGTCCCAGGCGGTGTGCTGCCGCCAGATGCTCAGCGCCGCCACATGTGGCCTCGGCGCCGACTGGATGCGTGCAATGGCAGCAGCCCTAGAATTTCCCAGGGAAGTGCTCAGCCGCGAAGCGCGCGGCAGTGGCAGACGCCTCCTGTGGGCAACACAGCAAGAGAGCAGATGTGATCCTGACTAGAAAGTGCGGGACTGCACCAGCATGCACAGACGATTGAGTCAATGGTACTGCTTAGCCAACAGTACTGCCTCAGGCTCGCCAATCCCTGCGGGGCTGCATCTGCCGCGCCTCTTGACCTTTAGGGTTAGGGTTATGCCTCGTTCCTTGCCAGGCACGACAGGCCGCTGCCCCGAGGCTTCAGCTTCGAAGTTTGCGGTGCGACCGCCATGCGTCACCCCCGACACCAGGCAACACGAACCCAGCCATGAGCCCTGCCTGGAGGCCGCCCTCGCCGCGACCCTCCATGACCACGACCAGGCTGCGCGGTCCCGCCACGCGGCCGGCCACCCAGCAGTCGCCGGCGCCGCGGGCCACCACCTCGACGTCTGTGTCCTGCGCAGGCCGAGGAGGACGCCTGTAAGGCATCGAGGCTACAGCCGCAACACATCGCAGGAGTGCCGAGGTCAGGAGCGCGGGACATGGTCAGCGGTCTGTTGCCATCTTGGGCAATCCCGAGGAGTGAGGGTGGTGCAACCTTAGAAAGGGAGACGTGTGTGAGCCCGTCCCAACGAGGAGAGTGTGTCAAGGCCGGGCGGTGGGTGGGGGGGGAGGGGGCAACCCCCCATGGGGACAGGGGKKTACCCCCGCCCCCGCCCTCCTCTGTGCAGGACTACTGCTGAGGTTGCAGCGCTCCATCCCGCTGACACATAAACCTTGTCCAAGCCGGGTCACTGTGTGCGCAGGGGCTGGTAGGTGTGCGGACCACTGACCATGAGGAACAGCCAATGTTTGGCATAAAGGCAGTGGTGCTTGGCGGGGAGGCAAGACACCCATGATAGCAAGCGCAGCTGCTGCACCGAGGCGAGCAGCGGGCCGGGCCGGCGCCGGGCGTAGCCCGCCTGCACGGCGAGGGTGTGGCGCCCCGTGATCGTTGTGGGATGAAGGCGCTCCACGACCACGCACAAGGGTGGCCGAGTCTGTGTAACCTCAGTGCACTGCACAGGTGCATGTCAGGCGCCCACGGGCCCGCGGGATCGCGTACCACAAGAGCACAAACGACCAGTCTGTGGGACCCAATGTCAACCAAAGCCAGAACAGAACCACAGTAGGAGCACACCGCATGCAATGAAACCAACCTGCCTGGAGCTTGGGGGATGAAAGATGCTTTGACCATGGCTTCAACCTTCAAGTGAGCTCTGCTTGCTCAAGCTGCTTGCTCAAACTGCTTGCTTAGAGAGAGCTTGGAGCTTAGAGCTAGAGAGAAGCAAGTGTTGCTTAAAGGTTGCTTGAAGCGTTAGATTTAGGAAGTTTTAAAGCAACCCTGCAGGGTTACTGTCAGAGTTGTGGACTACACTCCCCATGTCCGGGAGTGTCTCCGAGCCTGTCGGCGACGTCTCAAACACGTCTCAGACATGTCTCAGACTCGCTGCAGGACTACTGCAGAGGTGGCAGCGCCCAATCCCCTGTTGCTGGGAAACCTGCAGTCTCCAGCGGCGCTTGCGGGGAAAAGCTCGCTTGCCTCTGTAGGGCCGGGCTGTGCCGCAGCGCGCTCGTCCAGCTGGTGGCGCACAAAGGCGGTCAGCGCCGCGGAGTCGCGCGCCAGCGTCGCGCTCTTCACCGCCGGGGACGCCCGCGCCGCTGACAGCACGCCGTCGGTGTGCAGGTACCTGGTTCAAAACAGCAGCCTGCACTTGAGCTCGCACCGCCGGTCCGCTACGTGACCACACATGCAGTGGTCAGAAGAGCGACTCTATTGTGTTCGTCGGCTGCACAGCAATGCGGCTGAACAGCAGTGTGCTGCCGCTCGGTCTGCTTCCGATGGCGTCGCAGCAGCGCCGGCCCACGGGCAGGGCTGCCGCCGCTCATGCAAGTATGCGCCAAGCATTGTTTTGTCGTGTGCCTTGGCCACTGCCGCGCGCCTGAAGCCTTTGATGTGGCCGTCGTGGGCGGCGGCGACCTCGGCGGCAATCGCTGCGCCCAGCCGCTGCAGCGGCGCCGCGGCGGCCGCCGCCACCGCGCCCCGCGCCTCTGCCGTGGGAACCCAGTCCTCCGCCATCAGCAGCAATAGCGCCGCCTCCCCCTGCTGCAGCGGCAGCAGCTGGCAAGCGTCGCCGCCCTGCACCAAGCAAGGTTCAGACCTGTTCCACAGGCTCCATGGCTGCGAGCACATGCCACGGAACGCTCTCCTTCAAAGGGCTTCAACACAGGGGACCTGACACTGCGAACACATTCCGATCCGGAACAACAAGAGCTGCAAGCGAGGATGCTGTTGCTGCCCATCCTGGGTGCTGACCCACCTGCAGGTGCACGGTTGGCAGGCGCAGCTCTGCTGGCGTGGCTGCGCCGCTGCCGGCGGCGCTGCCGGCGGCACTACCGGCGGCGCTGCCGATGCTGCGCGGGCTGGGGGCCGGCTCCAGGCCGGGCGGCCCCCCTGCCGCCGCCTGCAGGAAGCCGCTGTCGGCGGCGACCCATGCGGCGGGATCCAACAGCAGCCGCGACGGTCGCCACTTTGCGGGGCTGGGCGACCTGCCGAGATGCCACAGCCGCCTGTCAGAGAGTTTCCAGCTGATACGACCCAGCACCTATCGGCAGATGTTGTTATGCAAGTATGCGTAAGCTTTTGATACATTGTGCGCCAGGCAGAGCTAGCACACCATTCGGCATGTGGTGGTGCTGTCAGCACGGCCCCCTTCCAAGAGAAAGACTCTTCTACAGGCTCATTTTACTGCTGAGGCCGCAATCAGACAGATACGACGGAGCACGCGTGCCTGCCGGCAGTCGCCAGCGCGGCGCCCTTCAGCTTCTTCCACGCCGACTCGCCGCCGCGGGCATGCGGCGCCAGCGCCCCCGCCGCCAGCGACATGAGCGCCTCGGTGTCTTCTCTCCCCACACTGCTCCACAGGCAGTGGCGGCCATGCATCGCGATGACACCCGCCACCGCGCCGCCGCCGCCGCCGCCATTAGGCCGCCGCGGCAGCAGCAGCAGCCCGTCGCACAGCGCCTGGAGGCCTACGAGGCGAGACGTGCCGCGACTCGCTTTTGAATCGCTATGAAACGCGGCACGCTGCGTCAAGCTGCCAGCACAGGTGGGCGGAGCCCCCTTGGAGAGCACGCCGCGCTGGAACAGCCTATTTCAGCGACGGACTTGTCGTCGGTTGGATTCCAGGGCGACAGACGCAATGATGAAGGCGCGCCAGACCGCGGGCAGCGCACAGCCTGCGCATGCGTCGAGTGCCGCCCGCAGTCGCACCTGTGAACGTGCGGAGGCTGAGGGGGAAGAAGGGGATGCCGCCGGCGGCGCTCAGCGGGTTGCCCGGCTCCAGAATGTGCGGCGCGCCGCCCCTCGCCAGCGCGGCGCCGTAGTGGCCCACGATTGCGGACAGCGCCTGCCGTGCGTCCTCCAGCGGGGCCTGCAGTCACAACGCCGGTCAGCCAAGACATGAGCACCGCCGCTCCTGCATGTTGCCGCCCTCCCATGGCAGACATTTCATTGCGTGCGTCTTCCAGTGGCAACTGCAGGGGTGAAATCATGCGTTGCAGCAAGTTTTTGGGAGTCCAAAGATCATCTCCACAGGACCTGTCGGCCAGGGGCCGGCGGAGACGAGGCAACCTTCCAGAAGATTTTGAACCCCTGCTGCCGCGCCGCATTGAAAGCGGGTGGAAGGCAACCGTCAGCGCATCCATGAAATGCTGTGGCCGTTCGATTCAGAAAGAGTGCTGCCGCCTGCGATCGGCGCCGCCCACGCAGGCAGCAGTGGGGGCGGCACAGCGCACCGTGTCAAGCAGCCGCTGAATGGAGCCGTGCAGCAGGCGGACAGCCGCATGCACCTGCAGCAGCAGGCCGCGCAGAGCAGCGTCCCGCACCAGGCCCCCACACCACGACGCCTCTGCCACCTGACGCATTGAGAAGTGCGCGTCTGGCAAGTCGCATATCTCGTCTGCCAGCCATGCGCTGGTGTGTGTCTGGCAGGCACCACGAATCAACGAATCCCAGCGGAGGTTGGCCGGCCCGTCCGAAGCCACTGTCGAAGCGAACGATGCAACGAGTTGCGCATGTAGGCGTACCAGCAGCAGGCACAGGTGCGGCTCGGCTGCGTGCGCCACCCAGCGGTGCCGCTCTGCGTCCATGGCCAGCTCTGACGCCTCGTCCTATTAACGCAGCATGCTTATAGGTAAGGGTAGAGGTAGATGCGTGAGCGTCATCAAAGCAACAGCAACCGCCTTCGTGAGCCCATGCTGATTTGATTTATTTAGGTTGACACCCATCAGCCTCTGTTCCTCCGTTGCATGGGCTGCCGCACGGTGCAGAAGTGATGTTGCAACACGATTTGAACTGAGCAGCAGCGCGTCAGTTTCCTCGGCCCGCACACGGGGTAGTGCCATGTCGAAGCACAGAGATTGGACATGATACACCTCAGTGAAGATGGAGGTAAATGCCGTGATGGCGCGGACAAGGCCCACTGCGCTGGCCTGTTCCCTGGGCGCGGCCGCCGGGTAGAAGGCTAGCAGCTGCTGTGCGGGGTCATCGTCCTCCCGCTCCGCCCGGCGGTCGTCAAAAAGCGCCAGCTGCAGCGGGCTGGTGGCGTTGTCGCGGGGTGCCGCCGCCGCCATGTGGGCACTTTACTACGGGGTAGCCTGTCCTGGCGGCGAGGCGGAGCGGAGCACTGCGCGGGCGTGTTGGTCTCAGTTCCAAACGGACTCCCAGGAATTAGCAGTGACGAGACATTGTTGTAAACACTAACCTCCTCACAGCCGAAAGCTGATCGATCAGGGCTAGGTGTGATGCAAAGGAGTATATATGCGCTGCGAATTGCAGTGCGCTGGTTCAGCCCAAGCCGTGAGCCTACAGTCTGCAAATGGAAGTTGCTGCAAATGATATTGGCACATCAAATTCTCCTCAACTTGCACCAACCTGCCGTACGTTCCTGGTGTTGGTGCATCATTCATCATTCTTGAAACAGCCCTGTTTGACAATTTTTTCTCTGTGTATCACACGGACGTGGAGTCTGATTAAAAGTTCACTTGTCATTTCGAGCGCGGTAGGCTCAGCACAGAGAACGGAGTTGTCGGAACTTGGCGGACTGTTTCGGGTGTTTTGCAAGTGCGCTGCTAGCCTGCCGACAGACCCCTTTGACCGAGAAAAGACACGGTTGAATACAGGATTGATTCATACGGTTCCACTTGCTGACGCAAGCGCGGCAGCCGGCGCCAGTCTGCCGAAGCAGTGTCACCGTCCTTCTGTATCGTGTTCGACGTGGCACCCAGCAGTTCGCGAGACACGTTCTTGTGGCGTTGTTCGAGGAATTTGGCAGCTCCCGCCGGTAGAACAGCCTGCATAGGCGAAGATGGAGCCGCGGACACCCCAATCAGGTCACTGCCCCGCCTGTTTAGCACACGGCCTCGCTTGTTGCAGCGGCTGCTTCTGCGGCCAGTTCAGTCGTGAACGGCAGTCCTGATATCATCACGCATGTGGCAGACACGAGCATCGCGACGTCTGCTGTGCATGTGTGCGCATAGGCCATTGCCGCAGGCGTAGGCATGCAAGCGCTACAGAGCTGTCTCACAATCGGCGATATGCTTTGCCCCTTGGCGCAAATGCTCCGCAGCGTCAGCCGCCAAGCAGTGGTTTCCCTCTAAGCAGCTGCCTCGCCGCTTCACTTCGCCCATGCCCGCCGTGCACACCTGCCAGCATCAACCTGTGCTGACATGGCGCTGCAGGCTCCAGGGCGGTCGCCATCCCGGGCTCCGAGTCGTCAGGCAGCTCCCACGCCGGCTCGCCGCGGTCTGCGAGCATTGCCATCAGCACACCGTTTGCGCGCGCGCCACCCAGCTTCGCTGGTGGAGACGGTGATGAAGACGATTGCGGCGGGGGCATTGACTCGGAGGACCTGTGGGCACCAACGGGCACCCCCATCCCGCCTGCAACGAGTGAGACGATGTCCCCGAAAGCACGAGCGCAAGTCTCGCCTCGCTGCACATCCATCTCGAAGCTGGCCATACCCATACGAGATGCCCCTTTGCAGTCTGCAAGTGCAACTGCGCAGGCTGTTGGACAGTCCACGACTCGCCTCTTCAGCGGCTGCGCTGGCGCGTCACTGTTGGTCTGTCGCATCAGGGTGACGGCACCGGGCCCTGAGCCCCTCAGGTCGCTTCATCCATGGCTGTGCGTCCCCGCAGCCGGCTGGTGGGGCAAGAAGACTGCTGTGCGGGAGTATGCACCCCGACGCGCACGCAGCGCCGCCGGAAGCCCCGCAGCGCCAGCGACGGCGCTGCCGGCGTCGCGGCCGGCGCGCGDCAGGAAGCCGCGCTTCTTCGAGTACTGGCCTCAGGAGCAGGTCGCCGCAGCCATTTCCTCAGGTCCGGTGGAGGACACAGTCGTAGAGTGCATGCCGCGTCACGTGCATCTGGGAAATGTCGCAGATAACAGCCTCTGTGCGTGGGCAAGAGGTGAAGAAACACATCTGGCAGGGGCATGTGTCGAGCAGGGGCCGCGCTTGAGAAAGCAGGGGGTCACGCTGCAATGCACGCTGCCAGAGCTGTCAGGCCACTGCACGGTGTCTAGGATGCTTTGCATGCGGCTGGTGTCGACAGGTGGTACAGCCGACAACTTTGCCCAATGTCTGTAGGGCTTGCTTTCAAGGCGAGCATCAGGGTCAATGCCGCCGATCGCAGCCAGGCCTTCGCGCCTGTGGACGGTGTCACCTCTGACATCCTGATCAAGGTGGGCGCTAGTCTAGAGTCTTTTTTTGCAGAGCTTTCAGGATGCCTGCGTAGCAGTATCCCCTTTGAGCTGAGCTGAAGCTGTTCAAGCAGCAGCATTTTGGCTTGAACAGAGGCATGGTACGCACACTTGTGCAAGCCTGCTGCCGAGCAGGATTATACAATGCTGCCTACGAGGGGCTGCTCAACCCTGCTCGTTCGACCTCACCGCGCAGGGCCCAGCGCAGAACAGGGCGGTGGACGGCGATGAGGTGGCGCTGCAGCTGCTGCCGCCGTCGCAGTGGCACCACATGCGCGGCGGCGTCCTGCCCAGCGGTGACCTGCTGGCGGTGCCGGCCTCAGACCCGCCGCACCACTTCCGCACGCCGTCACATCCAGGGTATGCACCGTCCAGACCCGCAGATTCAGAAGCGGAGGCAAGCCGGCCTTTCTCCTTCCTTCGTGGTATGGTGTGGTTGCAAGCAGCAGGCCTGGCGCTGACATGCTGGCCCAACATCGTGCATCACACGCAGTGTCGGGAGTGCGGGCCGACAAGCACGGGAGGCTTTGGCCAGCATGACGCAGCGGGCTCTGGCAAAGCTCATGCCACAAGCCCGATCAAGGTGTCCTTCATTGATATCAAAGAACCTTTCGTTCACATCTTTCACTGGTCGCAGGGGCCTGGGCCGGCGGGACAGCGACGGCAGTGGCATGCTGCGGCGCGGCTCGCACATGACCCCGGTGGCCGCCATCCAGGAGGGCATTCTCGATAACGATGCCATCGGTGCGTGATTTCGTCACGTGTCGTCTTCCCGAGCCGACTGCAACTGATCACCGCACAACCCCACCACAAGCCAGCAGGCGATGTCGACACATTTGGTACCGAAGCACCGAAACCAATGTGTCGGTTCTCTTTTCTGGGCTCGTGGTGGTGTTGAGAATAATGAGGTGTTGCAGTGCAGGAGCACATAGGCCAAAACCGATGGTCATGAAGTAATGACGCAGAAGCTGCTGTGCAGCAGATGGGGATGAAGTGTAGGCATAGCGCCGGAAGCTGCTGTGCAGCAGACGGGGATGAAGGTGTAGGCATAGCGCCGGTAGGTGATATGTGTAGGTCGAGATGTTATCTTCCACTCCTGCGTGCTGCATACTGCGTATTTGCCAGAATTCGCGTCACCATGGGTGCAGAGGAGGAGGAGGAGGAGAGCGAGGGGCACGCCGACTCTTCCTCCCGCAGCGCCGGCAGCGGAGCCGGCGATGACGAGGGCCCTGGCTTCCGCATGGATCCGGACGGCGTCACAACGCCGCCTCCGCACGGCCCCGCGTCCGATTCTGGCGCCTCCAGCCGCACCTGGCCCCGCGCGCAGCAGCGCCTGCCCGACAGGTTCGCTGAGGCGCTGGAGCTGTCTGGCGGCGGTGGCATCCCGCGCCTACGCCCGGGCGGCCTGACGGCGGCTCTCGCGTCACCGCCGGCCGCGGCCGCGCCGCTGTCCGCCTCTTGGGAGGTGTGTCCATGGTCTCGAGTGTCTCGCCCACTCCTGGCACCAGAGGACATGCACAGGAGCGGTCCTGCATGAAAAGCATGAAAGTGCACATCTCTGCCCGTTTTGCGTCGAGCAATCGATCTAAGCAGCGGCGAAGCAGTGGCCCTGAGCGGTTGTGGGGCTGTGTGATCTCGCTGCAGGGCAGGACGACCACATGGGCGACCAGCGGCTGGAGCGGCGGCGGCTTCGGCGGCGGCGGCGGCGGCGGCGCGRRCACCGGCAGCCGCTGGGCGGGGCAGTCGGCCTTCCGCGGGCAGCCGCTGCCGACGTCGGACCCGGCGCTGGGGTCCGGCCGCCGCTTTGCGACGCGCAGCGCCTCGGCGGTGGTGATGCACGCGCCATCCTCTGCCACCAGCGCCAGGTGAGGTCGGAAGCCAGCCGGGGGGCATCTTCCCGCTCGTAGTGGCATGCACAGGCCTGTGCCCACCAACAGCGAGGGCGCGGCCAGTCGCTTGCAACAGCCTCGGTCTGGCAGCTCGGGTCTGTGCCGCCTCAACTGATGGCCGCTGCAGAAAGGAGTTCAGGTGAGCGCTGTAGTACGAGCAGCTTCATCAATGGGGCAACACAATCGGACACACAGGGGACACTGCATGCGACTCGTGGAAGGATTGCCGGCGTCCGCCGGGTCTTGATGCGCAGTCTGGACGCCGACTGGACACCAACCGTGGTATTCGACTTGCAATGCAGGAGCATCAGCAGCCTGGGGTCGCTGGAGGAGGAGGAGACGCTGTCGCAGAGCGGTGACCGGACGGCGGTGGCCACCATCGCGGCCGTCAACAAGCTGCTGGAAGCAGACTCCTACCTCCGCGCCACCGCCCAGGCACGACAACAACCTGTACAAAACCCTCAGCCCTCAGAATGTAGGACCAGGCGCGTCTGCAGTGCGCGTGCGTGTTGGAAGACGCGCACTCGAAGATTTGGCGGCACCAGGTAAGGCAATCGGGACCGTGTGAAGCAGCAACTGCCCCTGCCTGTCCCTCGGCTGCTGCCCCGAGCAAGAGTTCAACTGCCTGCTTGACACCCTCAGCACAGCCTCACCACTGGCAAGGCCATCCGCCGCAGGTCGTGAGCATCACACGGCCATCCAGGCGGCGCAAGGCGGTTGTGGGCGTTCTCAAGGAGGAGGGCACGGCCGGTGGCGGCGGCGGCGTGCTGTTCCTCATGCCGCGCGACATGCGCCTGCCGCGCGCCGTCGTCCAGGTGTCTTCTCGTCCGCCGCCGGCCCGCAGTGGTTTCGTCCTTCGCGACGTGTACGTGTACATGTATGTGCAGCATTGACAAACGTGACTTCAAATCAAGCATTAATTTGCTTCAACCCTGCTGGTGCCCAGCGAGCAAGGTTTGGTGCACAGCGCGATCTCAGAGAGCTGCCCGCAGGGTGGCGCCACGGCTTCCGTGCGATCCGTGCGTGGCCTCATTGTCGTGCGTATGCCAACTGTTGCAGCCCAGCGCGCTGCCGGCCGGGCGGCGGGGGGCGCTGATGCGCGAGCGGCGCGGCCCGGCTCGCCGGGCGCGGCTGCAGGAAGCAGCAGCGGCGGCGGACGCACGCTGGTGTGCGCCAGCCTGGAGGGCTGGGACTGCCAGCACGCCTTCCCCTCCGCAAGGGTGGGTTCCTTGCATTGGCCGAGCCCATGCATGACGGTTCATTGACCCCTGCTGCAGATGGGGGTGCTGTGGAATAGGACATGTCAGGACTTGGCGTCTTCCTCGGTGCTGCACCATCGCGGCCCCGCAGCATCCGGGCGCTTCGCCTCCTGTTCAAGTTTCTGCGGTTTCAGGTGGTGTGGGTGTGGCATGGCTGTGACAGTCCATGTCGGCTCTTGACGTTGCTTCCGGCTCGGTCATTTCATATCTGATCCCGGACACCTGTGTTGCAGGTGGAGGGTGTGCTGGGGCCGGCGGGCGACCTGGCGTGCGAGACGCAGGCTCTGCTGGCCGCAGAGTCGGCTCCCACCTCCTCCGACTTCTCCGACCAGGTCAGCTTGTCGTGACATGCGCTTCCGGCAATGACATGCGCTTCCGGCGGAGCCCGCTGTAACACACCATTGTGTCCCTTTGCGTGCCCTGCCAGCTGGCTGGTGTTGCCTCGAAGCTTTGCTCCCATGCATGGAATCCGGTCAAAGGCTGCTCGACCGTGCAAACTGTGTGAGCATCTGCAAAGGCACGGCTTGCAGCGAGGCAGGGCTTGAATGTTCTTGGGCGTGCCAGGTCCTGTCTCATTGAGCAATCCGATGCATGCGCCCCAGTGCCCAGTGGTACCCTCGCTGCATCCGTCGACTGCGCAGCAGTGACCCTCAGCCAGGCACTGTCGCTGGCTGTCTGGTGGTCAAAGAAATCTGGTTGTGAAGGCCCGAGTTCCGCTGACTGCAATTTTGCGACCTTCCCTCCGAGCTGAGCTCGAGGAGACCTTCCCCTATGAGTTCATCCTTGCAGGTTGTTCGCAGCTCCACCAGGCAGGACTCAGGCTGTTATAACCGTTCCGACCCAGGTCCCTGGGGTCTAATCAGCTTGCTGTCGCAGCATTGGCAGGCTGATCTGCCCGCGCTGCGTCATGTGCATGTACTTTACCTACTCGTAGCATCAGCCAAGTTTGCATGGTGCACAGCCGGATCAGAATCTGTACCTCCCCACCAGCATGCCCGTTCCTCCCCTGCTGCCCAGGTGCTGACGGAATTGTTGGCAGGCGGCTGGCAGGCGTCCAACCCTGGTCCAACCCTGGCGCCACAGATTGAATACAGCTGCTCTTCCAGACCCTTGTTCTAGTCCGAGTGTTGCCCTTGCAATATCCAGGTACTGGCGGACCTGCCGGGCAAGGGGTGGCGGGTGTCAGCCGCCGACGCGGCGGCACGCCGCGACCTGCGCAGCGAACGCATCTTCTCCATCGACCCGCCGACAGCGCGCGATCTGGACGATGCACTGTCGGTGCAGCGGCTGCCAGGCGGTAACCTGCGCGTCGGCGTGCACATCGCCGACGTCAGCCATTTCGTCACGTGCGCTGATGGCCTGTTCAAACACATGTCTGCTGAGCGCACAATGGCTCAGCGCCCACAGAAATGACGATGGCCGCCGGCATGCACGGCTTAACGTGGAAGAATCTAGCAACGTCGCATGTAGCGATTTGTTCTACATGTCGTGGCTAGGGGACTGCGCTGTGCAATGGTTGCAACATCGGTTGCCTCGCTATGAGGGAGGAGTTCAACAGCCCCTCAGGAAGAATTATCAAAGACTGTCCCTTCCATTTTCATCCCTTTTCAGCCGCGGTGAGGACAGACATCACACTTTACGCAGGCAGGGCACGGCGCCTGGATGGCGAAGCGAAGCTGTACGGCACGAGTGCATTGCGTGTCGACTGTGCCTTCCCACTTCAAGGGTCTTTGAATTGATTAAACCTCCAATTCGCAAACCCCCCAGGCCGGGAACGGCGCTAGACGCAGAGGCAAGGCTGCGCGGCACCAGCGTGTACCTGGTGGACCGCGTCATCCCGATGCTGCCGCGCCGCTTGTGTGAGGAGCTGTGCAGCCTGGTGCCGGGCACGCCGCGCCTCACCTTCTCCATCATCTGGGACCTGTCCCCTGTGCGCACCTCCTGCTGCTTCCCTTCTGCTGCTTCCCCTGCAGACGACCGTGCTTGTGCTGACAACCCTGCTTGCTCGGGCGGCTGCAGTGTTTGAGCTGCACCCCAGCGTCGCCGTGAGACTGGCACGTTCTGTCTATGTCAAGTTGTGCATGCAGCTGGAACACGATGCAGTGCGTCCTGCTGGTGCATTGCTGACCGCCGGCCGGCTGGCACTCCAGTCCAGCCGCGGACCGCGTCCTCGTGGGTGGTCCTGTATGAAACGACAACGACAAATCCGTGCACACCTGACGCTTATCTTTGAGGGTTTCTGAGGCTTCCTACCTTTTGTGCCGCCAGGAGGGGGAGGTCGTCAGCCAGTGGGCGGGGCGCACCATCATCGACTCGTGCGCCCAGCTGGCCTACGGCCACGCCCAGGCGGTCATTGAGGGGGCGCCGCCGCCGCAGGCGCCGGCGCCGCTGCATGGCAGTCACACCTGGGAGCAGGCGCGTGCAGGGACCCTACACATGCCCTGGCACGATTCGGGGTGTTTTGTATGATCATAGTTAGTACGTTAGTACGCAGGCCCCTGCCTCGACAGGCACCCTCGCCCCTGATGCCTCGGGGCAAAGTACTTTGGCGACCCCAGAGGCATGGTTCGCACCCAGAGTCAGTTCAAATTCAATTTCTGCCACACCGTGGGACAGGTGGCGGACGACATCAGGGCGCTGCACGGCCTGGCGCAGCGGCGGCGCGCGGCGCGGCAGGCGGCGGGCGCGCTGCGGCTGAACAACACCAAACTGGACTTCCGGCTCGACAGCGCGGGGCAGCCCGTCGGCTGCTCGCCGCACGAGCAGCGGTGCGCCTTGCTGCCAAGTCTGTGCCTGCAAAACCGTCTGTCGAGCTCGTAGGCGCTACTCTTTTGGCTGCATTATGGCGCCCTGCTGGGGCGATCGGCTTGACTGAGACTGACTAAACCCTAAACCCTAAAACCCTGCTGCACACCGAGGAGCTTCGCCCAGTTCCGCTGAGCAGCTCAACAGCTTGTGGGAGCCGGCGGCAGCGTGACGCAGACAAGCGAGAACTTTCACAGCCACTGGTCGAATGAAGCCCTCGATTGATCTGCATCTCATGCATGCTGCAGGGAGGCCGACCAGCTGGTGGGACGAGGTCGCGCTGCTGGCCCATTGCCAAGCACAGACAATGCAGTCCTGTCAAGAACGCTGTCACAGTTCTAATCATGAACCGTTGCCATCCCGCCGCGTGGAGGCAACTTGGGGTGGTTGAGGAGCTCGTGCCGCCCAATCGTCATCGCGCAGGCAGTACAGTCTCGGTTAAACCCGATCCGACAACTCTCGCGAGGTCTCAGATAACGTCGCTGCAGGGAGGCCAACCAGCTGGTGGAGGAGTTCATGCTGCTGGCCAACATCAGCGTGGCGCAGGCGATCGCATCCGCCTTCCCGGACCGCGCGCTGCTGCGGCGCCACCCGGCGCCCAACGCCCGCAAACTGGCGGCTGCCGCCTCCGCCGCAAAAGACGCGGTGCGTTCAGGGTACTGTGCATAGAACGCATCTGATGGTTTACGTTGCATACCAAGGCCAGCAGCGTAGTTGTCGTGACTGCGCGCCGCACTCACAGCAGTCCGCTGCCTGCCGCAGTTTGCTGCAACTTTGGCATTGTCCCTGCAATGCGTCCTCGAGACGGAGCTCGTCATCAAAGCCTTTGAAGCCGCTGTTAGATTGCTTGCGTGAGTGCTGCATCAGGGCCTGGAGTTTGACACCACCTCGGCCGGGGCGTTGGCGGCGTCCCTGCGGGCGATGGCGGCCGACGCTGCCGTGCCGGCGCAGACGCTGGAAGTCCTGCAGCTGCTGTTCACCAAGCCCATGCAGGTGAGTTTGCCGGCCCTGCACAACCACGCGATGTTTCGAGCCACACATCGAGCTTTGCATGAGGTGCAGTGTCGATCAGCACCCGCCTGCAGCGCGGCTGCGCATGCGTGCTGATAGCTGCCCGGTGCAGCACTGGAGACATGTGGCCTCTGCAACGTGTGCTGCTGAGGCGGACACGTCAGTGAGGTCCCTGAGCTTTCAGTGCTGCTGCGCCAAGTGACTGCACCCCAGGCACTTCCATACAGTAGGGTTGCTCATGGGCCGGGTCATGCACCTGTCGGTCGGTGGCCGGCGAACCTGCTGGCAGCTGTTTGCTGAGCTATTGCCCCCACAGCATGTGTGGACGTTGGCTGTCCCGGCAGAGCCGAGCTGTATCGTACCAAGTGCAGCAGTCTTTCTTGCTGCCTCACATGCTTGGCGAGCGCACCAGCACATGCGGATCCAGCTGCAGTTAAAACTGCAGGTCTGGCTGCACATCCAGGGGAACAGTGGTCCGCATGCTGACTCGAAGGTGGGTCTTGAAATTGCAATCCCGTCCTGCCGCGCAGCTGGCGCAATACTTCTGCACCGGTGACGCGGCAAACGAGGCGGAGTGGCGGCATTACGCGCTGGCGGCGGCGCGCTACACCCACTTCACCTCGCCCATCCGCCGCTACCCAGACGTCATTGTGCACCGGCTGCTTGCGGCAGCCCTGCAGCAGCAGCAGCAACCGCGTCAGACGCAGCTGGCGGTGGCAGCGGTGCCTGCCGCGGCGGAGCCGCAGGAAGCGGGGCAGCAGCCGCAGGAAGCGGCAGAGGAGCAGCAGCAGCAGCAGCAGCGGCAGCCGCCGGCAAACAGGCGAGAGCGGCGGGCGTCGCTGCAGCTCGAGTGGCAGGCCCGGCAGCAGCGGGCCCCCGACAGCGCTTCCCCAGAGTGCGCACCCCTTTGCAGTGCGTGAAGGAGGTTAGGAGTATACCTTGCGTAGAAGGAAATTTGACAAATTTCCTTCTCGGCTGCCAGGTCAAGTCGCCTTATCAAGGTGCCACATGCGGGCTGCCTGAAGGCTGACACGCGGCCCGTCATTTACGTCCACGCTCACAAACGCGCTCAAATGCGCACGACAGACGCGCAGCCGTGACCTGGCTGTGACCTCACGTCTCCGCATGCCCTAAACCCTGCATGCGCTGACACACAGGCTGCCGAGTCCGGAGGAGGTGTCGGACATCGCGCGCCACTGCAATGACACCAAATCCTCAGCCAAGGCGGTGCAGGTGCGGCCGCCGTGCTGTCCCATCCCAGTGCAGCTCCGCCGCATGCACATGAGGCCCAGGGGCACGCCGCCAAGCGTCGGGCCGTGGCACAAGGGGCGGTGTCGAGGGGCCGGGGGGCACATGCTGGACACATGCACACCAGCAGGGTGTGCACCTGGCAGGCGGCGGCCCCGACTGACCACCAGATTGCCGCTCTGCGCGTCCGCTGAGACGCAAGACTCTGAAGCTCATGAGCACAAGGCGCCTGTTCTCCTACACGGGACGCGGTGGGCGGGGTGTACCTGGCGGGGCTCTCGCGCAGGCGTCAGCAGCAGGAAACTCCTTCGGGAAAAAGCCCCTCTTCGGAGGAACGCCCCTCAGCTTTGAGACTCGATGCTTTGTGCCTCAGGACGCGGTGGGCAGGCTGTACCTGGCGGCGCTGCTGCGCAAGTCGCCGGCGGTCGCGGAGGGTGTGGTCACCTCCGTGAACGGCGGCGCCTGGTTCGACGTGTACGTGCCGCGCTACGGGGTGGAGGGCCGCCTGCTGACCGCCGACATGGCCTGCTGCGCCGCCTGGAACTCCACCACCAAGTGCGCCTTGCCTCGCACACGCATTTGTGGGGTTTAGGGTAGTATTGACTAGTATTCCCTTGTCGTGTGCCGGCCAACCTCCGTCATCTGGTATGTCCCTGCGGCCGTGCCATGACGCCGCACACCTGACGGGGAAGTATTCCCAATTGTGTGTGCCGTCATGGTCTGTTACGTGACAATGCTGTACTCCCCAGCCTGAGCACCAGCCGCTGGCAGGCACCTGTGCGGGGCGTGCACACCCTCAAGTGTCTCCTCACAGGCCGCTGTCCTTTGCCTCTCATGCAGGACGCTGTCTCTGACGCCGGGGGCGCCGTTCCGCCGCTCCAACAACGGCGGCCGCTCGCCTTCGCCAGCCCCTGTCTCTGCCAAGCCGGCAGCGCCTTCACCGGCGCCCGTGGCAGGCGGCCCGGCGCCGTCGAACGAGGCGGGGCTGTCGCCGCTGGCGCTGCCGGCGGCGCTGCGCACGTTTGACCGCGTGCCGGTGGTCGTGTCGGCGGGCGCCAGCACCGCGGCGGCCCGCCCCGGCGACATCTCCCTCCGCATGCTGCTGGCGGCGCCGTGAGGCTAACGGATGGCTTGGGCGGGGAACCGCAAACAGACGAGTCTGAATGTTTGGGAACAGCAGATAGGAAAGCTGCCGCTGTGAAGACCATTCACAACGCGGATGTGTCTGGCAGTTTGCTGCCAGGGACGCTGGCCTGCCAGCTCGTAGAACAAGCAGGAACGGTTGGGAGGTCGGGAGGGGTCGCACCTTTTGGGTCGACATGTACGCTTCATCCTTCACGTGCGGAAATTCACCTGAAAACCGAGCGGCTGTGCTTTGAGCCTGCTCTGTCAGCGTTGACTTTGCTCAACCCCTGCAGCATGCAGGCGTTGCACTCTGATGTAGGCAAACCTTTATGAGGCGAGTTCAGGTTGCTCGTCTGAGCCACGACGGCTACTGATGCAGCATTTTCGCTGGTTGAAAAGAGCAAATTGGCAGCAGATCGCATGGGCACCCTCCATCAGCACTTCACAAAATCCGGTGATGTCCAACACCGCTCGCAGCCGCAAGTCACTTGGCATATGAACCAGCGGGTGATTTGCCAAATGTTTCATGCTCCCTACATCGCCGCAACGTGCAGAAGTCAAGTTCCATTGATCGTCAGCTGCTGTCGCCGCCCTCCAGCAGGCAGAGTCTGTGGCGATTTCCCCGACATGTGATGATCAGCCAGCATTTAAATCAGATAAGTGCTGCGCCCAGTGACTGGAACCACGCCAAGATGCAACCTGCATCCAGCCGTGGGGAACAGTCAGCATGTACTGGATGACGAGGATTCGACCACAAGGGAATGCGAGCCACCTGTGCAATGATCTCCTGCCCCATTAAGATATGCGGCCGATTCTGGAACACGCACTCTGCGGATGTCATCACCGAGCCTCCAAGCGTCTCCATTTTCCGGTTGGAATCCGAAGCTCTCTCGAGGGGCCGCTGCCTAGCTCAGAGGTCCAGCCGCGGCAGCTGCGTGAGCCCAGACGGAGCATCGGACAGCAGGGCAAGGTGCTCCGCCGCAGCCTCGGGCGCCAGCTCCGCCACAAAGCCGGACCAGTAGACGATGGCGCCAGGGCCATAGCGATTGACGTACTTGCTGTACTGCTCTTTTAGGTGCAACCTGCAATCAGGAACAGTGCGAAGTCAAAGCAAAGTCAAGCTCACCCTCTTGAGCAGGTGCGGGGATATGTCCAGCAATGCAGCGTGGCAGGCGACCTGCTCCTGCAGTCAATGTCAACCAAGCAACGCAGCACGGAAAAGGCGCGCACCTGTGCTGCGCCTCATCACCGAAGGTGGCCTTGCTGTCGATCCACTCGATCAGCGCCCCGTCCGCAGTCGTGACCGGCACCTGTGTCATATTCATCTCGGCGAGTCAGCCGGCGCCTTGCATGTGAGACCCCTAGGGATGGTTGGTCAGGACTTTAAAGCTTGTAGATGGATACTCCTTCGTTCGCTCGGACCGGATGGGCGTGACTTTAACGATGCCAGTCTCAAAGTACCTGGAAAGAAATCTTAGGTGGAAGGTATGCCGATGCTGCCGGGCGGCGGGAGACCCTAACCCCTAGGCGCGCCTGCATGAGGACGTCGGGCGTCTTGATGTGGCCCAGCTCCCGCAGCGACTCCTCGCTCCAGAAGGGCACTCTGCTGCCCGCCAGCGCCGCGCACAGCGCCGCCTCCGCCTCCATGCCTGGCCCGCAGCGCGTGCAGTCATGCTTCTGAAAAGCTGGATTCTTAAATGCTTCACGGCACTTGGCCAGTTGCAGTGAGGCTTTGATCGGCGACGCCTCACGCAGACGTTTCGCCTGGTGCCCCTCCTATGGACCCCAGTGCTGCGACACGGCATCGGCTGCCGGGACACACCAGCGCTCCCTCAGCGCAAGGCTTGCAATTGCCGTGCAGCGGACCCCACAGGGTCGGCAGCCGGCAGCACGTGCAGCCTTCAGCTTGCAATGCAACAGTGATGATAAATCTGCAGCTCTAACCACCTGAGTTGTGGCGCACTGCGTCCATGGCGGGTGTGTGCAGCCAGTCTGCCGCCATGCAGCGGGCAATGTCCGCCTCCAGCCGCGCGAGCAGCGCGGGCGTGACGGCAAAGCGCCCGCCGGGCGGCGGCAGGCAGCCGCGCACCAGCGCCGGCTCCTTCAGCACGTCCGTCGCCCGCTGCACGGGGCAGCCGGTCGGTCGCGTGTCACGAGGGGCTGCTGGGCTTGCAGCAGGCGGTGAGGGGTGGGTGCACGTGGCAATGTGACGGCCTGCTGACGATGTGGCCCCGACGCGTGTAAGATCTCATGGGTCAGGGCCACCCAGACAGCTTGATTCTGATCGTCAACGCCACAGGGCATGCGCATACATCTGAACGCAGCGCGCAGGGCATGGTGCTGGCAGCGGTACCTGCTTGGACAGGCCCAACATCGTGAACAGGTGGCCTCGCATGACGAGGCACGGCGCGAAGTTGAGCCGAAACGCCTGGTGCAGCACATCCTCGCCGTCGCAGTACCTGCGCGGGTTTGCCGGGTTGGGGGCAGGCAGGGCACGGTGCTCGGGGGGCGCTGTCAGCCGCGCTCTCGCCGTGTACCGTGGATGCAGCTATTGAGACGTGAGTGCGACAGACTGCAGGTGCGTGCTGTGCATGGCGGTCTTCGTGACAGGGCTGCGTCAGGTGCAGACACATGCGCGTTCTCAAGCTCACCGCCTGGCCAGGGGTTCATAGTCTGCACGCAGCCGGCTGAGATTCTTGATCACATACTGCTGGCTCTCCTGCGAATAGATGCTCAGCACAGCCTCCACGGTGATGCTGCACGACCACAAGACACAATGTCAGCCGCTGCGCTGTGGGATCGCACCCGGGTTCAGTGAAGAAGAGCAATGCATGACGGGGGGAGGGGTAGCGCCGCGCACTCATAACGAGCTGCTATAAGCTCCACGTGTGGCCAGGCGCTTGCGGGGATGCTCCTTATGAGCGCAGCGACCTGCTTGTGCAGGCTGTTCCGCATGCGCGCAGCTGATCAATCACTGAGCTGTCACATGGACGTCCTGGGGTGCATGGAACGATGATTGGGTGGCACAGCAGGACTTTGCAACGTTATGCAAAGCTTATGCAAAGCTCACGCGGCGCTGAACTGCTTGATTTGAAAGACTGAGCAGATCACCAATCAGAGTACAATTCACAACTGCATTTATCGCACCCGTGCGACACGGCAGAAGCTCCTGCAATTGGCTATCCGATAATATCTGATGTCGCGCTGCTGGCAACTTTCTGGCGAGCTCCAAGCTGGCCCAGAAACTGTGAGCTCCGATGCTAGCGGGATATGCGGCGGCAGCTGGATATTCCTGGTTACTGCTTGGGAAGGCACGTTCCCAGCAATGATGGAGCATACCTCCAAAGCGCCGGCGGGCAGAGTGCACTGCTTGGGGAGACTTTACCAGCTTCTGCTTGCCCTACCCCATGCACATGTTTGCAATGATCATGAGCACCAAAGCCAGCAACATCCTGCCACAAAGATACGACCAATTGCACCAAATCAGATCTCTGGTTGCAAATTGCCAGCGGGCTGAAACACTTCTGCTGCCGGAGCATGTCACTTCGTCGCTGCCTTCTTGTCCAGGTCCGCCACAATGCGATCAACGACGTCGCCCTTCTTGCCCGACATGGGCAGCCCGTTTGCTTTGAGGTACACCTTCAGCTGCGGAACCTGTGAATAAAATAAAAGAGCCGAGGCGCGTAAGAGAATCACCCGACTGCAGTTGAGAGGGCAGCTCACAAAGGGATTGCAGCAGCAGTGTGTACGGGCAGCTACAAGTATCTGGGATGGGAAACATCCAGCAGACAAGAAACCACACCGTGAGCGTGTCCAGCTTGCCTTCCTGCCGCAGCCCTGCCCAGTTTGTCTGCGCGGCAAGGTCCGAGCATCAAGCGCGCTGAATGCAGGACCAGTGTACCTTGCTGACAGGGCGAAGCTGACTCCAGCCGCTGCCTGGACTGATCGAGGGACTGCCTGCGCGTCATTCTGCAATGACCAAAGGGCGGCACGATGCCGAAGCGGGAGCTTCCTGCCAAGATGCAGCTGCTTGCACGACAGGCAGCCCACCTCATTCGCGAGCTCCTGCTCAGCCTCGCCCAGTGCCGCCGGCGCCTTGCGCTTGGGCGCCGCCTTGGGGCTCTTTGGGTCAATGTCCGCTGTGAAGCCCTCGCCATACACTGCCGTCTTGAAAGCCTGCACAGGAACATGCTTTCACTTATGTGCCATGCACGCCGCACAACGCTGTATGCAAAGTACGCTTGTATCTCCAATGCCTTGATTTCAGACGCATCAGCTTGTAGTAGCAGATCCGGCAGACAGCACAGCGTTCACGCAGTACGGGAAACATATGTCTCAAGGATGTCGCCTGGATCTAAATGCCCCGACCTGTCATGGTTGTTCCGCGATGGCTTCTGAGGACTGGATGAGATGGCTGTGCTGCCTGATTGCCCGAGCAGGGGTGTGCATCGTGACGCCCTTGACAGGGGGACACAGTGCAACCCGGGGGGAGGGGAGGGGGGAGGGGGGGCTACCGGCTTGGCGCCCGGTGCAAGGTGCTGAACGCCCGGCTGCAAAATCCCCCAGAAAAAGGTCCAAAGTCCTTTGACAGCACGCTTCCGACCTTCGAAGGCAGGCCCTTACGAGCGGGTTGCTTGCGGGCGGCACCTGAATGGCCGGGGCGGCGCCGTCAAATGTTTCTTTAAACAGCTCGCCGTCGGGCAGCGTTGGGTCCGGCCCCCGCTTCTCTTCCGGCTCCTCCTCCAGCGCCCAAGCCTCCAGAACCTGTGGTATAGGGCTTACAAAGTGAAATCATGTAGTCAACCAGTAGGATGGAGCCGGCCATCCTCCAGGAATGAGGTATGCCGGTGGTAAGCAGGCACGGCATGCTGGCGGTTTGCAGCAGCTGTGCGTGCTGGATGGCGCCTCTGC
This sequence comes from Deuterostichococcus epilithicus, assembly GCA_033439295.1. Taxonomy (NCBI): domain Eukaryota; kingdom Viridiplantae; phylum Chlorophyta; class Trebouxiophyceae; order Prasiolales; family Stichococcaceae; genus Deuterostichococcus; species Deuterostichococcus epilithicus. Next base: position 2,100,778 of record JAVTLE010000007.1, read on the forward strand.
GTGCAGCTTCTAGAACAACCACAGCAAACGCCGATCGGCAGTTGCGGGATGGCTTTGCGCGCTTTGCGCATGCCAAACCTGTAGATTGGTAGCAGAAGTGCACCTCGTAGTGCCGCTGCAGTGCGGGGTTTTCGATGCACCCGCTCCAGAACTGTGTGTCGGGCAGGTTCAGCGCAGCGATCATAGCTGCCGCCGCGTCAACCGCCGCCTCGTTCGCTACAGGGTGGCCCGTGCCGACAAAGTTCGGCTCGTCCTCTGGCGTCCTGATGTCGTCCGAAAATGGCAACTGCACCATTTGCATGCCCGGCGGCTCCACCTGCGGCATGCAAACAGGGAGTTCAAGGTTTTGGTTGTGGCAGCTTTCAGTCAGTCGTCTGTCGAGATATAGATGCCATTGCCTCGGTTTCAACGTGCCCTCCCCACCGGCACAGCGCTGGCGCCGGTGCAGCTGCAACGACAGTTTGCCCGGCGGTGGTTGTGCCGCAGGCACGAAAGGCGGCAGGGCCACAGCTCTATGTGGCCATGTTAGGTGAACACGGAAGCGGGGCTAGCTGGTTGCAGCTGCGAGGTCAGCATGTGCTGCGGCCCTGAGACACAGGAAGTCATGCAGTTTGTGGCACCGAGATGCACACGGGAGTGGTGTAAAGGAACAACCAGGCGAGACCCCGACATCTCGGACATAAAGCAACAGGCAACGCACCTGAGCTCCGTACTCGTCCTGGACTTCCTGGATGGGCAGCAGTGCCATGAGCTTGGGCGCCGCCTTCCCGGTTGAGTAGGTCGCTACCGCCAGGTACCGCTCTGTGATCATCTGCGCACACGGCCATGCGCGAACCTGAAAGTGGGCAAGTCTTGACCAGACCAGCCACAATGCGAAGCAGGAGCCCCCAGCCGCAGACACACATTGCAGAACGCCCATAGCATCTGGGGCGGGGGCGCATCTGGGGCGGGAGCAGCAAGGCCGCGGATGGAGCAGTGTGGCGGACTGTTCGATCGACAGGATCGTCTGCCGCGGGATCCAAGGTGGGGCCGCTGCGATGCGGATGTTCGAAGGGCAGGCGGGGCGGGGGCGCACCGCGCCGTGCAGGGCGATGAAGGCGGCGGTGCTGCCGGGCATGCGCTCCTCATCGGGGTACACCATCGTCGGCTCCCGCAGGTTGTGGTACTCCTTCAGGGATGCCCTCGGCTTGAAGCCCAGCACGTGCACGCCTGCGGCGCGGCAGCGACAGACAGCGGATGATCTGGTGAAGGCACTGAACGCTCCCGGCCGCAAAGCATGCGTGACAAAGCGGACGGCTAGGAGCTGGCCACTGCACATGGAAGCCGGCTGATGCCGCCCTGCCCGTGGGTCCGAGAGACAAGGGGTGGGTTGACCCAAGACAGCGATGCAAGCCCAGGCACTGCATCACAGCTCGGCACACCTTCGGGGACCAGGTTCTTCATGTCCTCGAGCTCGTCGATGTTGACAAACACCTGCCGCAGACACCCTCGCTTTGCTTGCCTTGCGAAGATGTCGAGAGTTGAATAATCGTTATAGGGGTCACCGGCCGCTCAGGAGGGAACGAAAGGCGGTCAGTGAGGCAGGGCTCTACAAGAGCCGACATACTGCTGCGCTGCGCGGCTGTCACCCGTGGGAAGCGCATCTTGTCCTCGCCCTGCTTGGGGAAGCACCGCTTGCGCAGCTGCGCTGACGTGAGCACCGCGCCTGCGCACCGCAATGAGACGCGGACTGTCAGAGATTACCTCAGCAACCTGCCGCGACGAAGCAGTCCTCCGAACTTGCTGAGCCATACTAGACTCGGATGGCTGCAGCCACTGCAGAGCACGCGTCGGGGATGAGCCCGCAGGAAAAGCTGCAGGATCATCAACGTTCCGGCTCGTAGGGGAAGCACCTGTATCGTCGCAGATTTCGGCGCCTTCGGACTTCAGCAGGCCGTGATTTTCCGCGGCCACGAAGACATGCGGCGCCTTGTCTGCGCGCTTGATGGAAGCGAAGAGCTGCACGCCGATGGCAAAGTCGGCGCCAAATGTCAGCCGAGTCGATCGCAGAGGCCGCTTCTTGAAGGCCTTGTACCGCGTCGCCGTGCTCAGGCCCTGCAGGCGACACGAGTGTGCTCGTGTCAGGGCATCTCTGCCTCATTCAGCACGACTGAAGGTGCATAGTTGATAACACAAGTACGTGACTGATGCGATGCGATGTGTCTTGCGCAAATTAGTTGAGGTAGCCGAGGGATTTCTTGACGTTCTAGGGCGCAGGACCCCAAGCGCACCTGCATGAGGGAGGGCAGCATCGGCTCGGCGTCTGGGCCTTGGTCCTGGCTGTCCTTGAGATGCGGTAGCACCTCACGCCAGAAGGGCCCGTCCTTGAAGCTGGACTGCTCGCCCGCGGCCACCAGGGGTACGAGGTCAATGGTCACGCCCGACTGCTCGAGTTCCTCCGCCTGGTGTTTGAGCCTGCACATGCGTGGCCCAACAGGCGCCTGTTGACGCTCGGCAAAAGACGCGGCGCCCTCTCGCAGCTGGATGGATGCGTCCTGGTGCAGGCACGTGTGATCACCATTCTAGTTTGACTGCAGAGGAGGAGAAGGTATGACACCAAAACCTGCTTCAATACACGCGGGACGGTGCCTGTGCATCGCGTGTTGTCACCCACCTGTCGTTGGGCATGCTGCCGGCCGACGGGTCTGCATTGTTGCTGAAGATCAGCACAGTCTTGTTAGATCGCGACGGCATGCCCGCCAGCTGCTGCGCGGCCGTGAACAGGCCATTGCGCAGGTGCTCTGCGCTCTTGCCCGCCTTGCTGCCGATCTCTTCGGCAAATGCGCGGCCTGCATCACCGAGATGCATCTTTGGGTGCAAGCACCAGGCATAGTGATGCCGCTTTACCAATGTGTGCGGGACAATACTTCGCCCTAGAGCGCTGATCCTGCCCACACGCTTGATACCAGGTGCCCGACAGTTTGCTGCATTTCTGTTCTGAGATAACTTGCAGTAGAAACTGACGAGAGGCTGACGCATGCAACACACTGCACTTCAGAAACAGGGTTGAACCTTTGATGTAGTTCTCGCAGTCGCGGATGCGGCGTGCTGATGGCATTCGCATCTCCTGATACAGGTAAACATGGTCGTACACATTGACGTTGACATTGGAACTTTTGGTCTCCCTCTGCGTGTTCGCACACATCTCCAGTCACCATCAAGACTGCATCTTATGCCCGTAAGCTGGAGTCACGAACATGCTCGCTGGCAATCTACGTACGACATTCCTGTTCGGGAGTCCGAGTGTCCGTCCCTGTGCGTCACAGCATGTGTCGACGCCTCACCGTGCCGTAAAAGATGACCGCTGTCTGATCGCCTGGGCTGGAGATGATTTTCTTCTTCAGCAGAGCGCGCACGACCTTGAGTGCGATGGCGAACCAGGTGTCGCTCTTCTCGATGCCCTGAGCATATACCACGAGAGCATGTCATACAGAGATCACGATTTTCTTCTGCGCAGTCGGCGAGTGTTATGTGTGCACTGGTCCAAGTGTGCAGGTTGCCAAGGCAACCGTGTGAGCGGGCTGTCAGAGCACTGTTCCACCCTTGGGTATGCAAGACAAGGCAGGATGTCGTACATCTCCCTCGAGGCCGGCCTCCTGGAACATGGACGGCTGGGCGTCGATGAGGAACACGTCGATGTCCTTCCACCGCTGGTACTGCACGAGTCATGAGCATCCGGTGGCAGCGGTGTTGGCGTGAACGCAGTCAGTGCATTGACAGAGCGACATAGCATGCTGCCTGACATGAACTCACCTCTTTGGAGGTCTGGTCATCGAGTGTATCGTCGTCGACCTCATCTGGGTTGTAGAAGTCCATAGCCACTCCGTTCTAACCAGCTTGCATCCCCAGCTGCAGATCACCTGCCTGAACAGTGAGGTGTCGGCAGCGCAACACAAAGAGTGAGACCAAGTCGAGCTGTGCTATGCTCGGGTTCGGCAATACGTCCAGTCGGACGAAATGGTGGCGGTGGTGTTCCCGAAAACAGTCCGAAACAGGAAAAAAGACAATGGCCAGCAGCGTCCATGGGTGACCGACGCTACGGTAGCTGACATAAGCGTGGTAGCACACCGATCATCACGCATGCAAACGTGATCTGTTGCTTCCTACGGAGTGAAAATGTGTGGAGTGAGAATACGATCTGCTGCGCGTGCTGCGTGCGAGCTAAGCAGTCAGCTAATCGTTAAAATGAGATCATCTCGTCATGGATTCCCGCGCAATCGCACTCAGTCGTTTGCACCTCCGCGCATAGCCGGCTCTGTCCATCCGCAGTTCAGCAGTGACTGAGTGTCTACCTAGTGCTCTGTTGCACATCTTGCGCAGGCCCGCCGCGAGCCTTGACTTCGTCCAGAATCACCTCATCCGTCATAAAACCTTGCAGCTGGCAGCTGCACCGGGAGCCGACCCTCGTAGGCAGGCTGCTTCAAAGCTGCCGCGTGAGAAATGGCCGTCGATCCGGATGCTGTCGCGAAGGTAAGGCCTCTTTACTGCGTGTGGCAACCGGTACACTCGAGACGAATTTTGGGCAACAGCTCTGCTGCGAACTTTGGACCGATTTCGCATGCTCTGCTCACTAAGCTATGATCAGTGAAGAGCGTTGCAGACGATTGGAGGATCGTCCCGCTCGATTAAGGGCCGTTGTCGTGCCACAGATCATCTAGGATTTAATCTTGAGGGGACGCCTGACACCGTCCATCCCCTATGCAGGCCTTCACGGACCACTACTACAACACCTTCGATGCCAATAGGCAGGCGCTGGCCAGCCTGTACCAGGAGCAGTCGCTGCTGACGTTCGAGGGGCAGAAAATCAGCGGCAGCGCCGCCATCCTGCAGAAGCTTACCACACTGCCCTTCCAGCAGTGCCAGCATCGGGTGTCGTCCCTGGACGCGCAGCCGTCAGTCAGCCAGGGCGTCAACATCTTCGTGACCGGCCAGCTCATCGTGAGTGCACCGTACCGCAACCGCCACAGATGACAGTGTCCTTGTTGCTTGTGCATTGCAGAGCTGATGCATCGTTCCTTCGATGCAGACTGAGGGCGAGTCACAGCCGCTGAAGTTCAGCCAGTTCTTCCACCTCGCGCCTGTAGGCGGCAGCTTCGTCATCACAAATGGTGGGTACCACAGTGCCACCACGTCTGACACTGCTCAGTTGAACATGCAGCGGTGCTCATGCTGCGTCATTGCTCATGCAGACTGCTTCAGATTGAACTACGGCTGAGGACTTCGGCAGTGTCTTCAAAAGGGAGCGTTACATTGGGACAGCGGAGGGCGCAGGCTCGCAGAACACTGTCACCAACAGGCCGCTAATGCAGCGTACTCATGGCAGACTGTTGCCAGCCCCCAGCAGACAGCACTCGGCAGCAATGACAGAACCTGCATCTTGAGTGTGCATGTCAGCTCGTGAGGACAATCACAGCGCTGTTGGAGATGGCCTGAATGGCTTGTCTCCACAAATCCTGGCGTTTCTGTGCAGCGTGCACAGGCGCCATGCACAGGCAGGAAACGGGGTTGTGCTGCTCATCAATTTGCAATGCACACAAGGGCTGCTTAGATGCTTCATTGGCAGTCTTGATGGAGGGAACGCTGTTGTTGTTCAGCGTCAACAACGCTCGAGACCATGACCTTGCCTCTTGCATGAAACATGGTGCACGGCTTAGAAAGCGAGTGGTCAAATTGGTGGCCCAACGTCCATAGCACCACTTCTTGTCTGAGCGTTTCAGCGACCAATCGAGGTCACCGCCGCACAACACTCCCAAAGACGTCAAAGTAGGTGGGGAAGGTCTTCCGCGTACAGCCTGGGTCGTTGATTGTCACCGGCACGTCACCACACGCCGCCAGGCTGAACGCCATTGCCATGCGGTGGTCGTCGTATGTGTCGATGGCGACGCCGTGCTTCAGACCGCCCACCGGCGGCGTGATCACGCAGTAGTCTCGCCCCTCCTCGACCTGCATGGGATGATGACTTTCGAACCCGTCAGCCAGTCTGAAGCTGAGACAAACACGTGCAGAGCCTCGCAAGCTGACTGCAGTGCAGCGAATCGCACGAAGCATTAGCAGAACCTGGGTCGAGGCTGCAAGGCCTTGCGCAGCAGTGCAAACTGTCGCACCTCTGCGCCCAGCTTGCGGCACTCGGTGACGATGGCCACCATGCGTTCTGTCTCCTTCACGCGCCAGTTGTACACGTTGTCGATGCGCGTGGTGCCGGTTGCGAAGAGCGCCGCGACCGCCAGAGTCATCGCCGCATCTGGGATGTCGTTGCAGTCGTGCTGGATGGCGCGCAGCTGCCCCCGCGGCGGGCCTGCGACGCCGGACAGGGTTCAACGAGGAAGGTACAGGACCCTTCGACTGCAGTCTCCTTCATGCTGCGCCAGGCGCCGCCTTGCACAGCTCTGTCAGCTGGGTGTTGAAAAATGGCACAGCTGGTGCTCGACTGGCTGTCATTGGACAGGCAGCAGGATTGGCGGGACAAGCTTCATCGCTGTCACCTGTGATGGTGATGGAGTAGGGCGACCATTGCACGTCGGCACCCATGAGGCCCATCACCTCCGCAAAGCGCACGTCGCCCTGCAGACTCTCCGAGCCGCACCCCTGCGCTTGGCCACACGCCGCAACTCATCACCACCGTGCTGCAAAGACATTCGCCGGTGTTTCAGCCGAGTCGCAACCGCCGTGTTGGGCACCTCACGCCACGGCTCCAGTGCCCCCACAGCTGCCGCCGTGCCGTCCCCCTCTGCACACAAGTCGGTCGCTGCAGGAGGCGAGCAGGGCCTTAAACGAGGCCATCAGCAAGAAGGATGTGTCTCGGCTGCCGCAGCTGCTGGCCAAGGACGGTCGTCTTGCATCACAGTAATTCCACTTGCAGTGTTGTCACATGCGCAGCTTGCATGCATGCGTGCTTTGTGCTTTGCATTACCACAGCTCAGCAGGTTTGCACGACTGCTTTTCGACATTGCATGCCTCCAAGTGTGTCGTGCCTGCAGTGAACGTCGCGACAGAGGGAACCAAGACCGCCGCGAGATGCACTGTTCCGTTTCACCTCCACGGTGATCGTGCCACCGGTGATGGTGGCGCCCGCCAAGAAGTATGAAGCAGAGGAGGCGTCGCCCTCCACGTACGCCTCGCCCGGGGACTGATACGTCTGCCCCGCCGGGATGCGCATGTGCTGCAGCCCGTCCAACCGCTCCACCTGCAGGGTTTACGGGGTTTTGAGGACAGCCACCATCCCTCAGAACACGCCCGGGGGCAATGCATGAATTGGCCAGCGCAGCCAGTTGCATTTCGTCTCTGGAGGACATGCACCCTGTGGCAACACACATGCCGAGTCACCGCCCCCGCGGGCTGCTGACAGCTCTGTTTCCAGGACCCACCTTGACGCCAAAGCGCTCCATGAGGCGCACAGTCATGTCCACGTACGGCTGCGACACCAGCTCGTCGGTGATGATGATTTCGACGCCGCCGTCGCCGGTCGCCAGCGGCGCCGCCATCAGCAGCGCCGTCAGGTACTGGCTGCTTACGCTGCCGCCGAGCCGCACCTGTGGATTCGGGATGCACCTGCGGTCTGAGGATGCCTGACATGGGAAGAGCAGCTGTCCAGATGACGAGGAGCGCCTGCCGGCAGCAGGAGGCACTCCAACCAGTGGCTGTGCCGGCCATTGGCTCAGCTGCAAGAAGGGCATGTCCACGGCGTTGACCAGCACTGGCAGGGCAGCCGTGACAGCCGCCAGCTCAGCTGTCGATAAGCCTGATCTGACAGCAGAACAAAACGAGAGCGAGGGGACACCGCCGCCTCACCGTGCCGGAGGGCAGGCCGGCAGCATTGACAGTCACAGGCGGGCAGCCGGTGCCGGCGGTGCACTCCGCATCCACTCCCAGCTGCTTGAGGCCGTCCACCAGGTCGGCGATGGGCCGCTCACGCATGCGGGCGACGCCGTCCAGCACAAACCGGCCGTGCCCCGCCGCTGCCACCGCTGCGCACAGCGGCCTGTTGCGCACGCAGGCGCGAGGCCGTCAATGAGTATTATGGTCAAAACCTGAGCATCCTGCCGCAGTGAGGTGCTTCCGCCCGGCAGGGCCGCCTCACGTCTGCGGGAGTTGCCCCCTGCAGCGCGGCGCGCTGGCGAGCCACTGCTGGCGAGTCGCACGCCGTGGACATCATGGATGTTCAGATCCAGATCAGAGTCAGGCTCACGGGTGATTGATCGCGAGCGGTCTGGACTGGCAGCACCAGACCAACATGGCCTCTGCAGAGGGCAACTGTGACAGAGGCCAGGCGTGTAGGCACCGAGTACCTCATGGCGGTGCCGGCATTGCCGAGGAAAAGGTCCGCGCCCTGCGCCGGGAAGCGGCCACCGCATCCGCGAACCACCGCGCGGCCGGCCGCCCAGTCCGCCTCCACTTCCACGCCCAGCGCCTCGAGCGCGCGCACCATGTAGCGAATGTCCTCGCTGTCCTGCTCGTTCGTCCAAATGACGGTCATGCAAAGAACAGTCACAGCGCGGGATGCACCCACGCTGAATCGTGTGTGCCACATGTAATTGTGTTGGCAAAGCCGCTGCGCCACAATGGTTGGTTCGATGGATGCGCAGACACGCAACCTGTGGCTGCGCACAGCATTTGGGTCCTGCCTGCAGCGCCGCTGGGCGTCTGGACATCGGCATGCGCGCCCAAAGGCATGCTGCAGGAGTGGCGGGCATGCCTCCGCAAAGTTTTACGCCCTTGGCGGCCGCCATTGCATGCATGCTGATGCGCAAAGTTGCAGTGATGACATCACCACTTCTCACCAGCAGGTTTTGCACGTTGGTCGTGCCCTCCGCCAGCGCGGCAAGCAGCAAGATGCGGTTTGACAGGCTCTTCGAGCCAGGCAGCTTCACCGTGCCCTCGATGAGCTTGATCGGCGCAACCTCTATCGACTCCAGCTTCTCTGTTGGTCAGGAAAAGTCAGCTCATATGGCGCCGCAGGCCCGCGAGCTTGCAAACTCAAGATGCGCGGCGCTGCAATGCCGCCGCAGCCACATGCCGTCACTCGATCACCTGCCACTGCGGCGCACATCGGGACACTGCAGCGCCTGCTGATCAACACATCCTGTCTTCGCCGCTCTGCTCGTCGTGCGACGCTCCGCTGCCGCTGCCGTGGTGCGAACGCTAGGTGCGCATGCGATGCCACAGGCCTGAGATGTTGGCTGCGACCGCTGGTGCAGGCGGCCGCAGACCCGGCCGGGCCGGCACGCTGCCAACAGCTGCAGGTGTCCATGGCCGCACGCAAACGATGCTGTGGCGCGCGACGCCGTGGCAAGTGTCGGAACTTGGAAATGTCCGCCGTCGGCCCGTCGCTGAGATCTCCTTGATCCGACATGCAAACCTGAGCGGAAGGTACTGCCGCTCTTCAAACTTCTGCCTGCAATCATCCTAAGCGGGCATCTGATCGCTGCGTGCTTTCGCACTGCTGGTCCGCTGCGGTCCTCACACTAGCGCTGCAGAAGCACAGTGTCAGCCAGCGTCCTACTCACTTGTCAATCAGCCTGGTCTGTGTGACGCATCTTGCGTAGATCACCGTGTCGTCTTGCTACTTTGATATGCCCGCTCCTGGTGAGGCAATCAAAATGCCTCGCGTTGCACAGATCAAGCTTGCACCATCGCAGGCGCGCCTGGGTGACATACACGATGTAAGCTCAGGTCGATAAGTTGTGATATCTCTGGACGGCGCAGGGCGTTTGCAGATGTGAATGCAGACCCGCTTCCAATGGGGTCCACAGACGATGAGGTGAGATCAGGCACACCTGCACTGGCGCATGCGCAGCCTGCTGGCAGTGACCACGGTACTGCCTGAGCGACCGAAATCTTTCGTGCAAAACGTTTACTGGTGTGGCTACAGGAGCTAGGCATTGCCCAGCTGGCGACCAAGCAGGGCGACGCCGGCGTGAGCGAACCTGCCAAGGTCTTGCACGCTCAGCAGATCCTGAGCCAGACGCTGATAATCTCGCAGATTTCCAATGTTGAAGGCAGTGCGAATGCCACGGGTACATGTCGTCACCATTTGGGCAAGATTGCCGATGTACGCACAGCCAATGGTCAAGCTTTTGCCGGGTCATTGCCACAGGTTGACGATGGCGGCGGCGAAGCCGATGGGCAGCAGGCGGCAGAGGAGGTGCATGAGGATAACACCAAGCCCGCAGAGGAGCCAGAAGCGGCGGCTGAGGAGGAGCCAGCAGCTGTCAAGCCTGCCGGTCGTGGCCTGAAGCGGCAGGTGGAGGAGATTGATCAACTGACTGACAGTGGCCAAACGTCTCTATTGCACTTGTGTTCCTGAGCTTAAGGCACTGTAGACTGAGTTCACGGCGTACGTCATGTCGTTTACGTGCAGAGGGCTGCAACAGACGCAAGAGGACCGGCTGCCACCAAGGTGAGGGCTAAGAGCCAACCTATGTCGCATGCCGCCACCCTGGTGCGGCTGAGCTGAAGCGTCTGATCCGAGTGGCGCATACAAACCGGTATGCGACACTGATGTACAACACCTGGCCCTCAAAGCGCCAACGTGCAGGCATGTAGACCAACGTGCAGGCATGTTGACTTGCGACCCTCCCCTAATGCACCACATGTCGATGCGCAGAAGGAGCCGCCAACGCGGCGCTCAGGTCGCACCGCCAAGGCGCCTGACCCATACAATCCGACGCTCGGCGGCAGTCGCGACCTGCGGCGAGGTGTGCCGGCCGGTTGCGTGGTGAAGTGAAGGCGCATGGCACGTTGTCTTCCAGATGGCTGGCTGCATGGCTGTGGCAGGCAGGAGGTCAGCGGCGGTCAGCTGTGACTAAGTTCAACGCCAGACACGAGTAGAGCTCGTGCCGCACTGTCACTGCCTGCTTCTGCCAAACATTCCACCTCCTACAAAGCCGCGCCTGCCTGCTGCTCAGCGCACTTGACCTGTGGCGCAGGCAAAGGGTCCGGGGCGTTTGAGGGTGCGGCTGGCGAGGCAGCAGAGGACGAGGTGAAGGAGGAGGAAGGCGCTCCGCCAGCAAAGAAACTGCGGCGGGGGCCTCAGAAGGCAACACCGCCAGTGTCAGAGGCTGAGGCCAAATCGACTGGCCGCAAAGGTGGGCAGTCGAGCCAGGTTTTGCTGTCAGGGGGAGGCGCCTGATTTTTTCATGCCGCTTGGCGTTTGGGGCCGTCGTACGTGTATGGTTCAGATTCAATGTGTTGATGCGCCCCAGCACTTGCGATAGTTAGAGTAATCTCACATATTGACAAATCTTTCAAGTGGGTTAGCACACCAGCACAGTCATCTTGCAACGGCGGTCAGTCGGCGGGGCAGACACTGCAGCGGCTTGCGCAGGCTAGCTGAAACTGGTAGCCAGCATGACAGTGTTTCGCGTGCAATGTATGCAGGCAAGCCGAAGGCGGCAGACAATGGCGATGACGATGATGAAAAGGGCTCAGTGGAGACCGGGCTGCCGACTTTCGATGATGACGACAAGGAAGGCGGCACGGCTGACTCTCCGGCGGGCGACGGCGCCGTGGAGGCGGCGTCAGACACCCCTCGCGGCGCGGCGGGAAAGGGCGGCGGGCGCGGCGGGAAGGGCGGCCGCGGCCGCGGGGGGCGCAGGGGTCCTGCTGCAAAGGCGCCGGGATCAGGTCTACTGCTCTCTACTGCAGCCCGCTGCTGGTGGTTGCTGCCGCAGCGGCGTGCACATCCTGCCCAGGCTGCCTGTCGATTATCAACGATAAGAACTGCTACCAAATCCCCTGACGGAGCAGCTTTCGAAGTGTTGATCCGTCAGAGCAGCATTCTGAGAACGCACTGAGAGCGCCTAGTAACTCGAGAGCTGTCGACAGTGACGCTACCGGCTGAGCTGGCGCGGGGTGTGCGCAGGCAAGCGGGGTGCGGGAGGCAGGGGTCGAGGCCGTGGCGGCCGCGGCCGCGGCAGCAGCGGGGACACCTCGCCAAGGGACTCCTCGCCGGCGGCCAAGCAGGAGGAGGCGGCGCCCACCGCTGCAGCCGCTGCGCCGATGGACGAGGACATCGAGCACGTGGCAGCGGCGGCGGAAGCGGCTGGCAAGCCTGCAGCAGCACCAGCGGCGGGCGGAGAGGGCGCTGCATCCGTTGCGGATGAGGGAAATAATGACGAGGCGCCGGCGGCGAGCAAGGCCGAGGCGCCGAGGCCGCCACCCGTCAAGGCCAAGGCGGAGCCGGCGGCAGGTGCCAAGCCGGCGGCAGCTGTTGCCAAGGAGGAACATGCGCAGGCGGATGCGGCACAGGGGGAGACAGCAAAGTTGTCGCGGCCCAAGCGCCTTCGCAAGGCCGGCGATGCACCCCGGCTGGCGGCGCAGGTGCCTCCCTCTTGTCAGTACGATCTCTAATTTGAGAATGCGCTTAGTGGGCTGCTCCGAGCTGCTCTCAGTCATCTAGCCAACCTCCTTCGAAGGCTCCGTCAGTGTGGCGGCACAGCGTGAAGCTCAGGCTGTGATGCACAGATTGGTGCGTTCGTTGCACAGGATTACGACGACGATGAGGAGGAGGAGCATGCACGCCCGTCCTCCGCCAAGGCGGCGCATGTCGGCAGCCCCACCGGTCGCCGCAAGTCCAGGCGAGCCTTGCTCTACCGTCGATTTCTGCAGCTTTCCTCAGGCAACACACACCTATCGACAAGCCTGCATTGCAGCTGAGAACCTGTCTTGCCGTATGGGCGACGTCTATTTACCTTGCAGCAGCCGAATGCGGCAGCGTCAGCATCGCATGCTCTTCTCCCGAGAAGCTAGTAGATTCTCATGCCTGCGGTGTCACTGCCGCTTTGCTCAACGCTTCAGCGTGGTATGCTTGTGGCATAACGTACCTGCTTTGGCGCAGCACCTGCAGTCAGACGGCAGGCATTCTAAACACGACACTCTGTTGACACCCGCCAGGTCTCCGGAGGACATGGACGAGGCGCCGGACGGAAAGTCGACAGTCACTATGCGTCGATCTTTGCTCATGACATTCGCTGCTTGAAACATGCTTTGTTGAATGCCACAGGCCATCGGAGGACGTGGACGAGGGGTTGGACAGGAAGAGTAAGGAGGTGAAGCGCGAGCAGCGCAAACTGCTGGCCGCCAAGACCGGCTACGACCTTGCCTGCCAGCAGGCCAGGGAGGCCGCCAGCAATGTGAGATGCATCGCAAGCAAGAGGAGAAAAACCCTGCTCGGACCCTGCTGAGGTGCCCACATGCTTGCTTGCCTTAGATGCAGCGACCCACGGCCCGGCGCCGGCAGCTTGTCAGGGTGCCGGACTGGACCATGTGCTACGGTCGTTGCGGCACATCGGTTGAGCTTCCTGCGCCGGCTGTGTCGACACACGTCCACAAGTCGTACAGTGGCGGCTTGCAGCTGCGCAGCTTCGCATCCAGCGAAGGGTGGCTTGCCGCAGAGCCCGGTGTGATGCCATTCCCGTGCGCCCCTCGCAGATGGCGGATTGCCTGGCGGAACTGCAGCGCATGGACTCCATCGGCATCCAGCAGCTGCAGGCGACGGGCGTCGGAAAGACGGTAGCCAACATCTCCAAAAGCGCCAAGTCGGCGCCATTCATGGAGGCTGCTGGCAAGTCGGCCAGGTGGGTCCATGTTGCCTGGTTCAGGGGCTGAATCTGGGCGGGCAGCTGCGTGCATACTGGAATGCCGACGCAAGCTGGGAATCACACGCATTCCACGCCTGCCAAACGTGCAGAGTTGGAGTTTGGTGTGTGGTGTTGCAGCACCTCCACTGCTGGCTTCCTCGCAGCCACGGTAGAGTCAGTACGTGTGTCAGTGCTCGCTGCAAAGTCGCCAGGCCGGTACGCCCTGACACGAGAGGGCAGGGACACTGTAGGGCGAGGCGCCTCCCCCAAAGCATGCCGCCTTCAACCTGTCCGCAGCGCGCTGCTGACGAGCTGGAAGGCCATCGCCGGCGGCGTGCCGGCGCCCACGCCGCCGCCTGCCGCAAAGGCGGCGCCGAAGCCCGCGCCCGGCCGCGCGCCCGACTCTGCCGGCGCGGGCGGCCAGCGGCCGGGGCGGCCACGCCCGGCGCGGTCAGGGCGGGCAGCGGGCGCCGCCCGCGCGSCGGCGATAAGGCGGGCGGCCGGGCCGGCGAGGCGGGGCCGCTGCGGGAGCGCTGCGCCGAGCCCAAGGCCGAGCTGGCAGACCTCCAGACCACAGGTGCGACATTCGCAGCGTGCAGCAGGCAACCTGAGGTCATCAGCTGTGGTTCGTGTTGCCTGCCTCCGGCCAGTCTTGCACTGCTACACACAAAGAGCAATGTCCCCTGCCAGGGGATCCTGAACACATCATGCGCAATTGCGGCGCCAACTATGTGTCCAGTGCAAAACCAGCATCATGACGTTTGATGACATATGTGCCCCAGGCGACGAGCTGCGCGACAAGGCGATCCACATCCTGACGCTGGCGCTGGCGCCGGCGCAGAGCCCCGCTGCCGCCGCTCGCCGCCTGGAGGCCGCCCTTTTCAAGGTGCACGGCGCCAACGGCGCTGGAGTCAAGGTGCTTTCCTCGTCCTTCCTTTCCTTCACTTTCCTTCCTCGCTGCCTGAGGCTTGGGGCCCACCCTCATGAGACGTCCTTTCCAGCCCAGAGGCCGAACAGGCGACCATGAAGGCGGCGTTGTGCAGCTGGGCAGGAGGGCTGCCTTGGCACGCCTTGGCATGTCCTCCGGCTTATGGCTTGTAAGACAGCACAATTTCGAAGCTTGCTCTTGCAATGCTTAGGCCAGCATGCATGCTGCCCCTAGTGCAACGCTGCAGGGCACGCGTGGCAACAGCCGTGTGACATAGGGCCCCTTTGGTGCAGGGCAACTATGCCCGGAGGCTCATGGCGCTGTACTACTTTCTGTCGCCAGAGTCCCCCCTGTCGGCGCCTGCGCTCCGTGATAAGATCCTCATGGGTGCGACGCCCTTTGGCATTGCCCTCTTGCTGCTGTCCGGCTCTTGTTTTGCACTGGATGCCGGGCCTTGCGATGCAATGAATCTTCGCCTCGACAGCTCGATGTTCTGCACAGTCCCTGCATATGACCGGCACTTGAACGGTCGCTCCCGACTTGCATCGTAACAACAGCCATCCTGCTCAGGCTGTTGTGGTGACTCGTTCCTGGAAAATATGTATGGCCCTTATCGGCGTGCAGCGGGCATTTCGCCATACGAGGTGGTGGGCATGGACGATGGCGCCGTCGCAGAGCTGGCCGGGCGCGCATCGGCGCCGCAGCAACCGGAGACCGCCCCTGCCGGCGCTGCGGACCTCGAGCCGCAGCCGGGCGCGACGACGGAGGACCAGGCCATACCGGGGGCGGCCGCGGCSGCSGGCGMCCCTCCMACACASCCGCCGACCGCGGATSGCCGCGAGATCGGCAGCGCGGCAGCGGCGCCGCCGAGCGGCCACTTGACGCCGCAGCTGCTGGCGCCCGGCGGCAGCTTCCTTGCAGACGGCGGGTCGCGCGATGCGCTTGCGGCGGCGCCGGAGCCGCCCGGCGACCTGCCGCCGCCCGCGCCGCGGCAGGCTGCTGCAGCAATCGCGGACGCAGTCGCAGCAGCGGACCAGGCGACGGACATTGACGTGGATGCAGCGGCGCCCTTCCAGCAGCCGTCGGAGCCGCCGCCGCCGCCGCCAGAACTGTGCGGCGTGGCAGTGCAGGAAGGGCTCGCAGCTGCCGAGCCAAGTGCTGCGGCCAAGCCGGCGTCCGACATGGCGGGCGGCGCCGCAGATGTCGCTATGGACTCGACCGGGCTGCAGCAGCCTGCAGGGGCAGCAGTGCAGGCCAAAGCAATTGCTGCTGCGCCAGCAGAGGCGACAGCGCCCACAGAGGCTGCCCCTGAGCAGCCGGCAGAGCAGCTGGCTGCCGCAGTGGATGCAGCCGAGGCCTCAGAGCGCCTGCCGGCGACCGCTGAGGCGCCGCCGGCGCCTCAGGAGCCATTCATGGATCACCACCTGCCGCACGTGCGGACGGGCTATGCCTCCGAGCAGCTGCTTCAGCACCCGGAGCTTCAGGCTGGCACCCGACAGGCAGCGGCGGTGGTCTCCCCAATGGAGGCGGCGCCTCCACCAGCGCCGCCGCAGCCGCCGCAGCAGCAAGCCCAGGAGGGTGACGTCCACTACGGCGGCGGGGCATACACGCACGACTCGCGGCCATTCGCGTTCCAGCCACAGCAGGTGGGGGCAGCGACGCCGCCGCCCCCGTCGGCCCCGAGCCAGGACGCCGAGACGCCCGGCACGCACTTCTTCAATTCGTTCCTCGTGGACCCGGAGGAGGCTGAAGTGTCGGCGCTGCTGGGCGCATCGCAGGTGGACCCCTCGGCGCTGCTGGCCAGCCCCCCCGGGGCGCCGCTGGGCGGCTTTGATGCTTTGCCGGGGTCGCAGCAGGGCGGCGGCTGAGGGAAGCTTGTGCATGCGGGCGGGGGAACTGGCCGGAACCCCACGTCGAGCACTGGGGCCCTGCTTGTACCATACCAGCTCCTACACCACAAAGTAGCCTGCCCTTGTCCCCGTACCCTTGGTGGATGTGTAATGTTTGTAACGCTGTTGCCACCCACCCAGAAGCGGCCTGAAAGTGCACTCGCTCAAAATGCCACGTCAGACTGCATCACGTGCGGCATAACAGACAGCGACAAGTGTTACACCTGCCAAACCTAATTTGTACCCATCCGTGTCCACTAGAACCTCGCAAACAATAGGCTGAGCTTCATTGCCCGGACGCGCCTCCAGTTTGGTCAAGCATGCGTTATCTGCTGGCCGCGGCCGGCCTGTGCTGTCCTCCCGGGCAGATTAGTCATCACGAATAAGCCTCTCCAGCCTACATGGCGCGGGAGGCAGCGGCTGTGATGCTGCTCTTGTTATTATTGCTGCCATGTGTCGTGAGAGGCGCACCAGCTGACGGTCCGGCTGCCGGCGGCCTCAATCTGGCCACCATAGTTTATAGAGCCGTCTGGCCAGGAATTGTGCCCTACTCGCCCGCAGTAGCGCAGTTGTTCTCAAGCTGCGTCGAGCAAACCTACGGCCTCAGCAAGCTGCACGCCGCGGTATCGACGGAGGAGGCGCGGCCCAGCCCGTCCTTAGGTGCGCGCCGCGTGCTTGGCAAAGTGTGTCAGGGTCCACCCCCCTTGTTCCACCTCCCTTCTTCTTGCGAGCAGCGTCGCGCGGCAAAGTGCGCACACAGGACCCTCGGGCGAACACCTGCACGAGCCACTGACGCCGTCGCGACTACTCCACGTTGATGCCCTCCGTAGACGTTGTAGTGGCCCGGCGCCTTCAGTGGGTTGTGCAGCTTGAAGGTCATCACAACGTGTCTGCTTCAGGCGGCGCGTGGGCGGTGCAGTACGGGCAGCTGACCGGCGCCTCCTCTCGCAGATAGGGATAGAGGCTGGGCCATCATACTCCGTCAGCTGACGCGTCCTGCTGCTGCAGGTCGCAGGTTGCTCGCTCACAGGCCGGCACCGGCGCCGGGGGCGCGCGAAGCTGCCGCCGCCTACAATGGCGCCGACATCACCGTGCGCATCAGCGCTGCCGCGGGCTCCGGGCCGCTGGTGCTGGGGGGGCCGGCCGACAGAATGCAGGCGCTGCTCAGCAGCTGCACCCGTTCAAAGGCAAGTCAGCTCCCGTTTGCGGCTATTGACAGATCCGCTTTGCGAAACAGGGCCTTTGTGTGCTCCAGTCCTGCGCCATGCGCGGCTGCCGCCGCGCATTCCATGGCGCCTTGCTGCCCGCAAAGGGCGTCCGGCGGTCAGCAACGGAAGATTTGAGCTCGAGAATGACGAATGCAGGGCTACGAGGTCACCTTCATCACACTGTCGCAGAAAGTCGTGCGGGCTGGAGCCGCTGTTGTCGCGAAATCGGTGCTGCCCAGCGTTGCCGTCTGCGCTGAGCTGCAGGTTGGTCGTCGACCGTTTCCCACTCAATCGCGAGCATGAACAGTGAATAACACAGGAATTACGGACCTGGATGTCACTACGATTTTGCTGCCTTGCCTGATCAATCTGCAGGCGGACCACAGAGTGCTCTCCTGCTGCCTAAGGAGCCGTCCCCGACTGGCGCAGGTGACGGGGACATCGGTGCTGCCGTTCACGACCGCAAAGCAGACGGCGGTGCTGGTGTTCCTGAACGACTACCTGCCCAGCAGCCTGGTGGCGCTGGACATTGAGAGCGTCGCCGTGCAGCCGGCGGCGGGCGCGGCGACCGTGACGCTGCTGGCGCAGACACAAGATGATCTGAGCAGCTTCCGTGCGGATCTGGAGGAGGCCTGCGGCCGGCCGCTGCAGAATCAGGCTGCGACCGCGGGTCTGGTTGACTTCGCCGCCAATGTCAGGAGCGCGCATCTGGAGCCGCAGCTGTCGGCGGCAGGCCAGGCTGCCGCGTTCGGCGCCGCGCTGCCGCCCGCCGCGGCCGCCGCGTTGCAGTCTAGCGGCGCTGCGGCCGGTCCTGCTGCAGAGCAGAGCAGCGCCGGGGGCGGCACGGGCGGCGGCGGCGGGCTGCCAGCCGCTGCCATCGCCTGCATCGCTGTCGCGGCAGCAGTCGTGACGGCTGCGACACTTGCAGCGGCCGTCGCCCTGTGGGCGAGGCGGCGCCGGCAGCAGACGTCTCCGTCTGCCGATGGTGGCGGCGGTGGCGGCAGCCCGCATGGCGGAAAGTCCAGCCGGCTGTCCTGGACCACAGACACCTCGGGCACCGGCAGCCCTTCAGCGTCCGGCCACACTGCGGAATGTGACTCTGCCCCATGCGTCCGCACGACCGGCCGCACGAGCGCCGCTGCCGGGGGCCGCGGCGCCGGCAGCAGCGGGCAGACGAACGATGCCACCCCCACCAGCGGAGACGCATCGCGCAGCCTGAAGAGCTGCAGCGGCGCCTACGACACAGAGGTGCAGCGCAAACCTGTCGCTTGGTGCCAGCAGAGCACCTCGAGCCTGTGAAGGCGGCCCTGCAGCAGAGCAGCTGCCGACATGTGGGAAGCTTGCATCTCTGGTTCCCGACGGGCCGCGCATGCTGCCACCATGTAGTCGCAGTCAATGCTGTCGAAACCCAGCCCTGGGAGAGGCAAGGCCCAGTCGAACACATGTCACCAGTGCTGGATGGCCTGCTCCCACCTGCTGCCGTGTGCCGCGCAGTCGCTGCGCAGCATCAACCGCATGGGCCGCATGGACGACTCGCTGCTGGGCTGGGTCATCGACCCTGCGGACATCCAGATCTGCCGGCATGCAGACGGCAGCCAGTATGTGCTTGGCTCAGGCAGCTACGGCAGAGTGCGATCCCACCTTCGTGTTCCCGGCACCCATCCCGGATGCTCTGCTCATGCAGTACCCCTGTCCCTGCTGGATGACCGAGGAGCCCACCGAGGCCGTCTTGTGGCTCTGCATACCTGCTATACAGCAAGTTTCCGGCTCTGTCAAGGCAGAATCGACCTGCCTGCCTGTTGCTTGATCGTTGCCGTCCGTTATGTTCACAACAATGTTCCTTTACATCCATGACACCAAACGTTGCAGGTGTACAAGGCTGTGCGGGGGGGTGTGCAGGACGTCGCCGTGAAGATGCTGTTCAGCGCCGACAGCCCAGACGGCCTCAAGCAGTTCCGAGACGTGCGTCGTCTCCTGTCCATCCTGCTGCAGGTCTCCTGCAAGACTGCTGCGCGGCGTACAGCCGCCACGCACTTGTTCACAAGCGTGGCGGCTGCAGCAGCGGCAGCTGATGGCATCGAGAGGGTTGCCGTCGCGCTACCGTCACATCTCGGTTGCTTATTGTTACTCCAGGCGGTTGGCTCCTGATCCTCATGTTCGAGGTTCCCTTACCGCAGGAATGCTGCATCCTCAAGTCGCTCAACTACGACCGCAACGTCGTGCAATTCTACGGTGCGTCCCCGAGTCGCTGTGTGACATGTCTTCGTAGGCACCACTTCTCACCAGTGAGCAGCGGCAGGCACAATGATGCTCGCACCGCTGTGCAGCTCGGGCTGTGCCCTTAAGGCTGCCCCCGCCACCATCGAGCCTGCGCCTTTCGGTAAGTCCTTCTAGAGCTGCCTCATCCGAGGTCTGCCCTCTGCTGCAGGCGCCTGCATGCTGACCGGCTCGCCGCCGATGCTGGTGCTGGAGTTTTGCGAGGGCGGCGACCTGCGGCAGGCGCTCAACCGCGATGACGCCGGGCGCCTGGGCTGGTACCACGCCGGTCGCCGCATCGCAATGGACGTTGCCGCCGGCCTGCACTTCCTGCACTCCCATGACGTGCGCGCACTCCTTCCCTGTTGATCAAGTCGATGGTACCAATGGCGTCGACATCGGCAGGCTGTCCAGGTGGCGGCTGCCACCAGCCTTTGCTAATATGAGCGTGTATCGTCGAATCTACAGCAAGTGTATAAATATCTGTGCAGGTAATGCACAGCGACATGAAGGCCAAAAACATCCTGCTGACGCGCAACCAGCAAACGGCCAAGATCGCCGATGTGGGCCTGGCACAGTTCATGGGCAGCGCCTACTTCAGATCCGATTCGGCTGCATGTGCGTTTCCCTCTTGCGTTCTCCAAGCTGACTCATGCTCCAGTCTTTTCAGCATGTATCGTCAGAGCAGACCCTTGTCCAAAAGTATGTCTTGCCGCACCACTCTTGCTTCCACACTCAAAACCCAGCTGCGCCAGTGCCTGGCAGGGGTTCTCCACACTGACGTACGCCGCATTGCTCCGTGCAGTCACGCTCTCACATGCCGCACCAGAGTTGCTGCTCAATTCTGCCGTCTGCAGCTCAAAGGTGCGTCACCAGGAAGACGCCCTGTCGTCTGCACGACACCAAGGCATTGCATGACACACCTTGCTGACTCGCACGCTGCCATGTGGATCATATCACCGCCTGCCGCAGCTCCGGCATCGTATGGTATTTGGACGCAAATCCTCATGTTCGAACCCTCCCGCTGCTGGCCTCCTGGCAGGTGGACATCTACAGCTTGGGTGTCGTGCTGTGGGAGATCATCACAGGCGAGATGCCGGCTCGAGGCCGGCTGACGCGTGTGAATGCCCCCATCGACTGCCCCGAGGCCATTGCCCAGCTCCTCGACGAGTGCCTAGAGGTGGATCCAAGCAGGCGGCCAACCGCCAAGCAGTGCTTCGAGCGTATGCGCGCTGCAGACGGTGAGCCCTTCGCACCCACTCTTGCTCCATTCAATGGAGAGAGCAGTGTGCGCGCGAAGCTGCATCGATTCGATGGCTTCTGCAGAGCCAGGTGCGTGCCTTGCTGGTTGTGGCTAGCGATCTGTTCAGCATGCCGGCAGCGCTGTGCCAGGCGTGCCAGTGCCAGATTCCAGTGGCCGCACCAGTGCTCCTGTGGCGGGACTGGGGGCTGATGTCCAGCACTGCGCTGCTGGACTTGTTGAGACTGCGCCACGCACGACTTGCCTGGCGCTGTCAATACGCCCGCTGTTTGTGCAACCGCAACCTCTGGCCAAGCTGAACGTCATCGGCTGCCAACCAGCAAGCCGTTGCGTCTGCAGACCCGCCACCGCCGGCGACAGAGTCTATCAGGCGCGCGTCCCGAGCCGCCGCCGCCGCCCGCCGCGCCGCTGCCGCCGCCGATACGCAGCCATCTCTGCGCAGCGCCGAGCAGGAAATGGCGTGCGCCGCGGTGACAGCCCAAGCCGCATGGCCCGAGTTTGGGGGCAGCGCCGCCTGCTGCAGCCTGCTGCGGCAGCCGCCGCCGCCGCTGCCGCCTGGGAACGCATGCGCTTGCCAGTCTCTGGCTGGCGGCAGACCGCCAGCGSYYGCGGCCGGTCTCACGGCCGGCAGCAGCGGCCGCCGCCCTGGGCGAGAATCCTTCGAGGACGCACAGGGATTCCGGCCGCAGGACGCAGCTGACCACCGCGATGCCGCATCCAGTGCTGCATGGCAGACTGCGGTGCAGTACGATGCCTTCGAGAGGTGGGGGCCTTCAGGCTTCACTGTGTCTAGGCGTATATTCCGCGGCACGAGTCCTGACTTCTGGCTGTCGGTACCACCGGCATTTCCGCCGATGACTCACACTCACAGGGCGTAGTGTTTGTGCCGAGAGCCTCCCATCCGGCGGTAGCTCAGGCAGCGACCGCCTGTGAGGCATGGGACTGTTGGCAAGGCAGCTGGTCCGACTGCACCTTTTTTATCTTGAGGCGGTTGTGACTCAGGACTGTTTTTCGGCAGGCCCCACGAGCACATCCGAACAAGTCTGCATGACCGGAAATGCTGCTTAGCAAGTATCTGGTACTCTGACTCTGACGTGGATGTGTGGGCATGGGCGCAGCCAAAGCAGCGTCAGTGGGGCGCATACACCCTCGCTTCTCGGTGAGCACAGGAGCCCCTTTGGCGGTCGGCAAGTGGCGGCCTCCAGCACAGCATTCAGCGCCATGGCCAGTGTCGCCGCCAGCACCCAGGCCAGCGCCCGGGCTGGGAGCGCTGTCAGCGACGCGGAGGCGGCTCATGCCGTCCCTCTGCGCCAGAGGTTTGGCATCCCCAGCGAGAGCGGCGGCCGCGCCAACGAACCTGGAACCCAGCAGCAGCAGCACCGACAGCAGCAGTTGGCTGGCAGCTGCGCTCCCGTGGAGCCAGCGACTCCGGGCGGCAACCGCTTTGCCACAGCGTCGACGGCCAGCGTCATTAGCACGGCAGAGGAGGCAGAGGCGGTGCTGCGGCGTTTTGCGACCGCATCGGCGGAGCTCGGCGAGGTCTGGGAGCTGCCGCCAGAGGCAGGCCTGGCAACAGCGACTCTGGACGGGTTCGGCAACCCGCTCGGCGGCGGCGCCGCCGGGCCGCAGGGTTCGTCGTGGCAGGCGCCCCACAGCTTCGCCTCGATGACTGCAGCAGCAAGCGGCGGCGACGCCGGCGGCCTCGGCTCCCCAGACACGCGCGGCGAACCGACACCGGGGGCCACGCGGGCCGCCCACCTTCGCAACAGCCTCATGGTACGCGACACTGCCCTTTGGATCATTTTTTCGGAGCTTCACGGCCCGTCCATCGCTGCTGCTGTTGCCTCAGCATGGACCTCCGTATGCCCTGACTTTGCGGCAAGGGTGGAGGCATACGCCAGTGTGTTCCGCCTCGACGGCAAGGAACATGGACTGCTTGATGGCATTCTTATCCGTTCCTGGTCAGTGCGCCCTCCCTGGTAACGCGACGCTGCCGCGCGACCCTCCCCGACTGCACACATGCGAGTGACTGGAGGCGCTGCTCGCTCCTTGTTTGCTGGCTGTAGCCGCCTGCCACCAACTGAGTCCTGACATCGCATGCTGCAGGAGGTGGTGCAGGAGGCTGCGTCACCCCCAGTAGGCGCTTCAGAAGGCTAAATAGATTAATAGTATTAGATCTGCCTTTTCCGCCGCTGGACATCCAGTGCTGCCGGGGGCGGACACCTGTTGGAATAGCGGAATTCCTCTCAGATCAGCGCTTGCGTACCGGCTGGCCCGGCCTGCTGGAAACTCAGAGGGGCACAGCTCGGATTTCTTGGTTTCAGGCTGCAAATATTTGCTGCGCGGCCGCGGCTGATGGTTACACTGTCATTGCTCTGAGATGCGAGCTCGAACGGTCCACACAATTCCTTTGTTTTCAGCCAGTTGCCAGCAGGCGTCCTTCGATGTGTGTCTGGCTGCTATGCCGTCGTGTCGATCCACGAACTTTTTTCTGCTTTTCTGCAAAATTGTTTGACGTACATGTCTAGGAGCAATCGAACAAGAATGTTCCTTCTTACAAAGGCACACTCATGCAGCGAAGGATAAACTCGGTGGTTCGAATAGGTACCTATTGAGATCGGTCCGCTGCCATGACACGCCAGAGAGCCATTTCCCAGTGGTCATACCGCGTCTACAGCGAGTCAACGACGGTGCACGAAGTCAGAGGCATCAGCTGGGCGACCTCAGCAGCGTCGCACAAAACTTGCCCCGAGCAGATCGGATGCAGCATGTACAATGGACTAGCGCTGATTGCACACTAAACAGCATAAATGTGCGCTACACGACGGGCGCTTGCAGTGCCAGGTGGCGCAGCACAGCAGCCACCACGGCCTGCAGTGCGGCAGCGTTGTGCACCCAGGCGCCCGCCGGCGGGGGGCGCTGCGCACCGGCCGGCGTCGGCGCCGCCGCAGGGAGCGACACCGCGGCGTGCTCCGCTGCAAGGTCCGCAAATAGCTGCGGCAGTCCGAGGTCGTTGCCGCTTGCCGTCGGGCTGCCGCCTGGCGCCGCTGCCGGCTGTGCCCCTGCGGCTGCGCCGGCGGCTGGCTGTGCCGCCAGCCATGCCAGCTGGCCAGCCGCAAATCGCACGTCCAGGCGGCAGGCTGCACCCGGGCTCTGCAGAGGGAGGCAATCCACGATTGATCGGTCGGGTCATGATGGCTGGCAACCTTTGCTTGGAATCTGGATTGGACTTTGCTTGGATCTACAGCGCTTGTCTGTCGCCGGCCGTGTGCAGCTGGAATTGCAGCGGCAGGGTGTGCACCCTGCCGAGTCTGCGGTAACGCACTGTCTCAGATTCGCGAGCATGGACGCAGATGACAGAAGCAGGCGGCAGAGGCAGGCAGAAGGCCTTGCGGCGCACTCTGTGAAGCAGCAGCTGCACGCCGTAGGGCGGCCGCGCCGACTGCGCGGTGACCTGCCAGTGGAGGCGCCAGCCTGCGGCGCGCAGCGCCCGGTGCAACTGCCGCTGCGAGCGCCGCCAGCTGCGGCCCAGCGACGGCAGCGCCCCGCAGCAGCAGCGCCTCCTCGCCGGCGTCCGCCATAGCCGCCAGGGCGCCGCACCAGCTGTCCGGAATTGCTGCGACGGCCTCGGGCAAGGCCACAGCGTCGGCGGCGGCGGCGGAGGTCGGGGGCGGCAGTGCGCCGGCAGCCTCGACCGAGACGCGGCAGCGCGCAAGGCGGATGGATGCGTTGGCGGCAGCGGCGGTCCGGGCCACGGCCGGTCGCGACGAGTTCCCCGCGGCCACCGGCAGCCACTCCACGACGAGGCGGAGCTCTGGCGCATCTGACGCGTCCGCCACAGGGCACTGCTGCTCGGTGCCAGTGACAGCAGCCCCTCCCTCCGGTTGCGGCGGGGCCCGGGCCGCCAGCACTGCCCGCAGAGGCGCCACCTGCACCACCTCGACGACTCCGCAGCCCGGCAGCAGGAAGCCGCCGCCGCCGCCGGCAACAGCCGCAGTGGAAGCTGCCATGCCGCCAGCGGCAGCGTCGCTGTCGGCGGCAGGGCGGCGGCTGCCGGCGGCCAGCAGCTGCAGGCGCCGCAGGAAGGTGTGGAGGCGGGCGATGCGCAGCGCGTCGGTGATGGCCGTCATCGCCGTGTCACCTGCGTGGGCAGCACCAGAAGCAGGTTCGCGTGGTGTGCGAGAGTTGGGTCAGCAGCGCCACGACATCAGCGCCCTCACAAGCGCAGCTCAGCGATGGCTGTCACCACAGCTCCCAGCACATGCAATTTGCATTGAGGGAATCTTCAGCCCCTGAACCCTGAATGTCTGGCTGTCGCCTGCAGCTCCGACGCACCCCGTCGACGCCGATGTGACATCTGAACCTGAACACGGTTCTTCCAGAGGTTTCCAAGGCACAGGCCTGCACCTGCTGCCAGCGAGCAGCCGATGCTGAGGCCGCCCTGCACCCGCATGACGCCGCCGCCGCCCGCAGGCAGCCGCGCCAGGTAGGCGCTGCACAGCACGGCACGGAAGCCGCCGCCGCCTGCCTCGTCACCAACCCCGCCGCGTGTTGCGTCAGGCAGCAGCACGAGGCCCGGCAGGCCTGCCGCTGCCGCCGCCGCGCCGCCGGCCGGCTCAGGCGCCAGCGCCGGCGAGCCGCCGTCTGGCACGAGCATCGCGGCGTCCAGGGCTGCGATGCCCGCGAGGCCGTGCAGCCGCAGCGAGCGCACCGGGCGTGGCAGGGCGGCCGGCTGCGCCGCCGCTGCAGGCTGCGCGGCAGGCCCGCCGGGCGGGCCGAGCGTCAGCTGCTCCGAGAAGGGCGCCCCGAGTGCCTGCAACGTGCAACAGAGGGCTGACAACCAGCAGAAGACAGGGCCTGAGCAGCCGCGGGAGCTGTGGCAGCTTCAGGATGCTGACGGGCATCAGTTCACCAGTGTTGCAATACTGAGCTACAATCGTAGCTCAACCTCGAATCGCGTGTACGGACGGTGATGCGAACCATTTCAAAGCATGATCCACGGTAGGTGCTGACCTGAAGCTGCAGCACCAGCGAGTCCCACGTCATGCGGCGACGACACCACCGGACGGCCTCGGCCAGCCCCGCGTCCGCGGCGTGGGCTGCTGCGGGCGCCGCGGCTGCTGCTGCTGCTCCTTGCACGAGCGACGGCGACGCACCGCTGTCGGCTGCTGTGCCGTTGGCTGCTGACATGCTGCGGCTGCTGTCGGCGGCGGGAGGCGCCGCGTCCAGCACGTGACCATTTGGCATCGGCACCTCGGCTGGCGGCTGCGGACGGCCATTGGCGGCAGCCGAGCTGCTGGTGCCGTTTGCTGCGCTCGCCGCGACGGGGCCATTGGCCGCGTCCCTGGCGACCTTGAGCGGCCGCGAGATGGGGCCCTGCCCACTGTCCTCGTCGCTGCTGTCCCTCGGACGCTTGCGCTTGCTGGGAGACGGCGGGCGCTGGTGCTGCGGCGCCGATGGCAGGGCTTCCAGCAGCGACTCGGCCTGCGGCTGCGGCTGCAGCGCTGCCGGCGAGGCGGCGGCTGCAGCCTGCGCCGCCGGAGACTTGCATAACGGCGCCCGCGTCAATTGCAGCACCTGCGGCTCGGACGAAAGGATCTGTCAGAGGGTCGCGAGGCTGACACATAGCGCGCGCAAATCCAATGCCCACAGACACTCCTGGTGACATGTTTCGAGCAGCTGTGACGCCTGCAGCCCTGCAGCCGGCAAGAGCACAGCACGCGGCTGCTGCTGGACTTGCTCGCGTGACGTTCGTCATGGCCAGGGCTGCTCCGCCAGCAGGGACAAGCGAGTCACAGACATGCCAAGGTTTGGCGCATCAGAGGCCGCCGCGTTCCCACCTGCTGAGGCACGCCGTGAGCGTCCGCCCGCACGGCTGCCAGCCAGAAGTCCCAGGTGCCGGGTGCCGCCGGCGGCCCGCCGCCGCTGCCGGCGCCTGCAGGACTGTCCGCTCCTGCCGCGGCTGGTGACGTTCCTGTAGCAGCCGCCGCAGGTTTCGCGGCCAGAAGGTAGAAGCGCAGGCTCCAGTCGCTCTCTGCCGCCGGCGGCTTTGCTGCCGCCGCSKSCKCYTCCCCYSYCGCCGCCGCACCAGACGGAGCTGCTGCCGCCGGTCGGGGGCCCCGCCATGCTAGAAAGCCGATGAGCGGCGGCGTTGGCGGGAAGGCCATCACCGCCAGCCGCTGCAGCGGCAGCGATGCCGCTGGGTATGCTTCTGTGTACTCCTGCAGGCGATGCAGGTGGCGATGAGCACCCTGATATCCTGAAAAGGTTCCACACCAGATCACAAGTTGCACACCAGACTGCAGCTGGTACTGCACCACTGAAACAGCTAACACTTATTTCAGCCTGGAATGTGGCAGCCTCAAGTCCTGGCGCCTCTGCAACCGCCGGCAGCAAGCGGTGGGGTATACACAGCTGAAGCCCACTCAGCGGCGGTCGGTTCACACTCACCCGCAGCAGGTGGCGCGGCAGCGACGAGTCCCGCAGCCCGAGCGCCGCCCCGGCAGCGGCCAGTCGCCGCAGCCGCCGCCGGGCGTCCAGCGCCGCGAAGAGCTTCGCCAGGCGCCGCGCCGCGGCATCGGCAGCGGCGGTGCCCGGCGACGGGCCACCGGGCTCCGGCGCCGCCGCGGCGCGGGCTGCCACCTCTCGCTGCTCCCGCGCTAGCGCCGCCTCCTCCTGGGGTTTCGCGGAAAGAGCATTTGTGCACACAGTGCCACAGGGCAGGCCAGGGGCGGCGGCAAGTGCGTCAGCCAGGTGAGGCGCAGGCAGTCATGCCACTCTGTTCTGTGCATGTGACGCCGCCTTGGCGCATGCTGAGCAGGACAGCGGCCCCAGAATCTTAAGCAGGTCTGATGCAGACCTGTCTTTTGAAGGCATCCAGGTCCAGCCGCGACTCGTCCGCCGCCGCGTCGCTTACTCGCAGCGTCAGCCGCCCAGTGCGCAGCGCGACGCCCACTGACACAACCGTCGCGCCGCCGCACACCAGGTCCAGGACCACCTCGCTGCCGCCGCTGCCGTCGCTGCCGCCACCGCTGCCGCCGTCGCGGCCGCCGCTTCTGTCGTGATGTCGCTGGTGCAGATGCATGCCTGCCGCTGCAGGTGGCAGCAGCCCAGCCTCGGCTGCGCCATTAACATTGGTGCGGGCGGCCGCACCGGCGGCTGCGGCGCCCGGCGTGAGGGGCTGCTCTGCGGCGGGCTCCTCCGCGCCGCTGCTGCCACCGCCGTCGCACCGCAGCACGGCGTCGCCGCCGGCGTCCGACAGCAGGCCTGAGCGCAGCAGCGCCTGCTGCAGGGCGGCTGCAGCAGTGCAGGAACAGGGCACGGTTACAGTGTAGCCCGTTCTGCATGTGTCCCATCATCCCTAGGAACCAGGCAGAACGGGAGCATAGTAACGACTGCCGATCACGTCTGCTACCCATAATCTACGACACAGTTCACTGAATGGTCGACTCTGGCTGACAAGGACACGTGACAGCGCCAGTCATGAGCGCACCTAGCTGCAGCGCAGCTGTCGCTCGAGCTGCCGTCAGCAGCGGCGCGCCACCATCGCCCGTCGCGGGGTCCAGCCACAGCCCCTGCGCGTCGGCGCCGCCAGCAATCTCCGACCCGCCGCCGCCGCCCGCCATGGCCGCTGCCGAAGAGATGGACGACGGTTTGGAACCGTCTGCCACTGCCACAGCTGGCGCGTCCGCAGGCGTCGGGCCAGTGGCTGCGGCTGCCGCTGCTGCCACGCCCTGTGGCGGATCCGCAGCCCCCAGGGGCGGATCCGCCACGACGCGTATGTCGCCAGCGGCATCAATGCCTATCTCGAGGCTCGCGCCCATGGCCGGTGCTGGCCGGGCCACGGTTGGCCCAGGTGCAGCTGCCGCCGCCGCGGCTAGTTCCGCAGTGGCGGTGCCTCCGGCGAACGCGGTGGCGCTGACTGGGTAGCTGTCGGTCCAGAAGGTGGCCCTGTAGCGAAGGTGAAGTTTGCAACCTGTCAGCACCTTGAGCAGCCTTTGGGTGGATGTACAAACGCGTTTGCATATGTGCAAGCAGCAGACAACCTCCACAGGAAGCTGATGCGCTCCTGGAGCACAGGCAGCCCGGCACGTCAAGGAGGAGTGCATCTCCGAGCCTAGAGGAAGGTGGCCCCGCCAACTCAGGTCGTCCTGAGCTGAGACTGGACGCCAATGTCAGGCCAGCACACTGGAAACCAGTGAACGCACCGCACGCCCACAGGCAGGACGCGGGGCTCGCTGATGCGAAGGCTGCCGTGCCAGGCGCCCTCGGGGGCGGCCAGCTTCCTCAGACTGGTCACTGCCTCCTGTGCGCAGCGCCAGTGCAACGAAATTTCGGGGAGGTGTCGCCTGCCTCCTTCACCCCGGCGCATGCACGGTGGGGGCACAGCCTCCACCGGCAGCTCCGCTGGCAATGCTGTGGCACTGATCAGAAGCGACGACCCTTCAGAGGACGGCATGGCAGTTGCGCGCAGGATGCCAGGCATTTGCCAGCCAAGCTCAAGCATGATTGAGCTGAGGCAACACCATGCCTCCCGCCATGCGCTTCGGCACCGACCTGCACGAGGATCCGGGTCGCCACACCCTTCAGCACCGCCGCCATGAGTGCCAGTGGCGTCAGCAGCGCGTCTGGCTCGCCGTAGCCCGCTCCGGCGGCGCTGGCGGCAGCGCCCGGCAACGTCGCCGCCGCCGCCGGCGTACCGGGCTCCTGCTTCACGCCCGGCGGCGTCGCCGACCGGCCTGGCTGCAGGGAGCCGCTGCGCCCCACGCGCCCCGATGGCTGCCCCGACAGTGCGGAGGACTGCGCCGCAACGGAGGCGGGGGCGGCACCCGCGGCACGCAGCACGGCAGCGTCGGCGGCGGCCCACATGCGGGCCTCCAGTTGCGCCTGCAGCGCCGCGGCCGACGCCGGTGGCACCGCTGCACGGCGTTTGAAGTCTGCAGCGCACCAGGCCCCAATGCTCGGCGAAAGGCGCGCTGATGGCACGGCGCCTGGGGTGAGTCACAAGGGCCCTGACAGGCAATAAATTGCGGCCTGCACAAGGCGAGCGGCCTCATTGCATGTCGCAAAAGCCCTGACTTCACACTCTGAGGGCCGCAGCGCTCCTGCCGGGCAACTGACCTGGCAGGACGGCGAATGAAAGCAGGCGCCATCGCCACCTCTCCTGCTGCTGCTCTGGCTGCTGCTCCGACTGCACCTCTGCCGCGGCCGCGGCGCCGTCGAAACCCAGCTCCATGGAAGCAGGCGCATCTGCTGCCTGCTGTGCTGCTGTGTCCGCGGCGCCGGGCTCCGCCTTTGCTGTCGCACCAGGCTCTGACTTGACCGCACCGCCCGGCGGCGTCGCAACTGTGAGCGCCTGTGCCGATGGCACTTCTAAGGGAGTCATGACGGCTCATGACGCATCGAATTCCCGGCTGCGAGTGCAGTGAACTGTGCGCAGTGCACGGCGGGAGTCGCATGCTGCAGACGAAGCCAGGCTTTCCAGCTCACAGACAGCACCTCCCTGCGCAAACTTCCATGTCGTCACCTGCTCGCCGATGGACGCCTCGGCAGCCGTCTGGCTGGGCGCCGGGCTGGTCAGCGGCGCCGAGGCCGCGCCGTGCCGCTGCAGCACAGCGTCGGCATCGGGCGCCGGAACCAGCGTGAGTTTGGCCTCGAACAGGCCGCGCGCGCCCAGCACCGCCGTGCCGGACCGCACCCGCAGCACTCGCAAGCCCGCAGGCAGCTCCTCCTGCACGGATTGTGGATCGGCGTCATGGCAGGCGGCGGGTGGGCGGGCAATGCTGTGCAGACCGTGCTCAAGCCGCGGCTGCAGGCGGCTTGGCGCTGCACGGCAATCTATACGCCGCAGTGTCCGGGCAGCTGGAACCGAGCGGCCCCGACGCTCGTTGGTTGCCGACACAAAAGCCGGCTGCAGGTAGCCTCCAGGCGACACAGGCCCTGGCAGCCGACAGGCCGGGCGTGCGCCGCAGCGTCACAGAGCGCGGGACCATGAACGAGCCGCGCCTGCAGCAGGCGCGAGCGCAGCATCTGGTCCATGAGGCGCAGCGCGGCGGCGCGCGCCGCGGGCGCCGGCGGTGGCGCAGGCCGCAGCTCCTCGATCGCCGCCGGTAGGCTGCGGTAGCCGCCCGACTCCAGCACCTCCGCCGCCGTCGCCACGTCGTGCATCGGCGCCTGCGGCGGCAGCAGCATGCATCGCCTTCGCATGGGCTGGGTCATTTGAATGCTCCCTTGCCGCTCAGTGTCCTCAGTGTATTTCAGAGAGTGTCCTCGTGCGTCAGTCCACTGCCTCTGAATGTACTGTGCTCGCTTGCAACGCCTGGCCGCAGCAGCTGCAGCACGTCCTGGAGCATGCGGGCGCATGCGCTGTGTGCCACCTGGACGGCGGTGATGTGTGCGTGCGTCAGCGCCAGCTGGTCGGCGGCATCGCGTGCGGCGTCAGACTGCCGGGCCGAGGCGTCCAGCGCGCGCGACACTGCCGCCGCCGCGGGCGCCATGTTGCCCCACTGCGCCAGCACGTGCAGCCGCAGCAGCCGCTGCCGTGTGC
Organism: Deuterostichococcus epilithicus; assembly: GCA_033439295.1. NCBI lineage: Eukaryota > Viridiplantae > Chlorophyta > Trebouxiophyceae > Prasiolales > Stichococcaceae > Deuterostichococcus > Deuterostichococcus epilithicus. Next base: position 2,132,482 of record JAVTLE010000007.1, read on the forward strand.
GGTGCAGGTGCGCCAGAAGCGCCCGCTTCCTGCGCCATGTGTGCATGGTGGTTTGAGTTGGAGCCCGCCGGCAGAGCCATCGGCGCCATGCAGGTGGGCAACGGACGATGGACTGCGGACGCGCTGTGGCACGCTTGGTCTGAGCGGCTGGTGCGGCTGTTCGCTGCGCTGATCGTGGCGTGCCACAGGGGACTGCCCATCGCCAGCAGCAGATGGCGGCTGCGGACACTGTTTACGCAAGGAGGTACTGCAGGCACAACAGATTGCATACCATGCGCACCACCCACCGGCTGTCCGGGTCAACATCAGCGCTGTATTAGCAATTTCGCATGTGTCCCAGGGCTTGGTTTTTGCCGCATTCGAAGATTCGAGGATTCAGACTGTGCTACCCCGTGGATGCATAGGCGCTGCGAACGCCACACCGCGCGACCATGTCGGCGCGCGCCAGCGCCGAATGCCAGCGCAGTGAGCGTGATGCGGCTTCGAGATCCCTCATTGTTGTGCCAACTGGACGTACAGCAGCGATTGAGTGTGTCCATCCCGAAAGCCACCACTTCACCTCTCCTCATCGCCCTTGGCCGGCAGCTCCTTGGTGAGGCCCCTGAGGCCGGAGACGGCGTCCTCGACGACCACATCGAGCACCGATCGGAGCTCCGTCAGCTGCAACGCGCCGGCGAGCGGCGGCAGGTGCGCTGGGTGCTGCATAGTGGTCGAGTCAGACAGGCTCCGCCTGCCCAGCTGTGAGCGATCACGGCATTAGGACGGCCCGCGGCGTCTCGCTGGTTGCTTCGGCCATGCAGCCTGGGCTGTCGGAGCAGCAGTGCAGCTGCTGCAAGCTGCACTTTGAACGCATGTTGGCACCTTGCGCGAGGTGAGGCCTCAGGCAAAACCCTGTCAGGGTTTTGCATCGTGCAGGTGCCAACTTGCCATGCCTGCTGACTTGACTGGATAGTTTACAGCTTGTATCAATGCATTCGGATGCCAGAGGGACCCTGCGACGCGCCCCCGACTCTGCTGCTGAACACCTCTACAAAGTGCGCAGCTGCCAGCGCCGCGGGGCCGCCGCCGCCGCCTCTGCTGCAGCTGACTTCGCCGCCGCTGTCGCCGCTAGGCGCCGAGGCCGTTTGCCTGGGCTCGGCGGCTGCACAGTCTGCTGCTGTGGCAGCGCTGCCTGAGAGAGATCCGGTGTGTTGCGCCGCCGCCAGCGGGTCCGCCACGAGCGCCAGGGTTGCCTCGACCACGCCCGCCACCAGGCCCTTCAGCCGCCCGCCAGTCTGCAAATTTATGTTGAATGACCTTGGCTGCTGATCCAGGGGGCTTCCAGTCCAGGGATCGATTCAGGCATGTTTCGGAATTTTGGCATGCATGTTCGCAGGAAGCTGTCTCAGCTGATCTGATCAGCAAAGGGTCTCGAGCTTGCTTCACACAAGCGCACTGGAGTTCTTCAGTCGGGGCTCTGGTCGAATCATGCGGAGACACATGGTGACACACGGGCTGCCAGTGCAAAGCAACACCTGGCCGAAGTCGGGCTCGGCGTTCGCCTCCAGCAGCCACACGCGCCAGTCGGCGTCCACCATGAGGTCGAAGCCGAACAGCTCGAAGCAGCCGGGCAGCGGGAAGAAGGTCAGCTCGTGGCTGACCGCCTCCAGGCACTCCCCGATAATGGCGCGCGCCTGCCGGTTCACCTCGTCGACACGGCGCCTCGCCTCCGTCAGGGGCATGCCCTCCGCCGCCAGCGCCTGCGCACAGCGGCCGAAGAACTGCAAAGGTTTAGGTGGTCCAGAACCGAGCCAAGCACTCACGCCGCGGCGCAGGGGCAATCGGGCGTGCCTGCCCGCCTAATGTACTCGATGCCAGCAGCAGGCCTGCCGCTGCCGGGGCTTCGGCGAGACCTTGTGCATGGCCGCCTGACAGTGTGTGCAACACTGGCAGCCGCAGTGCAAGGTTGCGGGATGTTGCAGCACTCACCCATGCCTACGTGCGCTTGGCAGAGATGGGCTCTTGCGGAAGCTTCAAAAGTCTTCCAGTGCCCTCTGAGGCTTTGCAACTGCCCACCTCGGGCAGCTCGGACAGCAGCTTGACCACATCTTCCTCCTTCCAGCTGCCACCGCCCTCCACACTGGCAGACGTCGAGCCGCCATCCTGCCTGGCGCCGGCGCCGCCCCCGCCTGCTGCCGTGCTGCTGCCGTCGGCCGCTGCGCCGCCTAAGTCGCTGCCCGCGCCGCCGATGCTGGCGTTGCCGCCTGCGCCGTCATCTGCCTGGCGGCAGGTGTTGGTCAGGTGCGCTGCCAGGTTGGACAGGTCGGTGAGGCTGCTGTCGTACTGCGCGCCGGCAAAAAGCGCCAGTATCTCGCTGTACACGTACACCTTCAGCTTGCCTGCGTACAACTCATTACAGAAGGGATTAGACTCTCAGGCTTGACTTCAGGCATGACAGCGCGCAGCGCACGGATGGTCAACAGCTGCCGGAAATTGTTCAGGCTGCAGCACACAGCCGGCGCTCAAGGCAAAGGGAGACGGTTTGCATATGTGTCGCCCGCGGGGCAGGAAGGAGCTGTCACACTCAGGTGGAGCAGCAGAGCACGCACCGACACACAGGACATAGGCGCGCAGGTGGAACTTGCGGCCGCCGACCAGCAGCGGGTTGCCGATGTAGCGCTGGACCACCCACTCCCTGAGGTCAGGCGCGCCTGACGGGTATCAACGCACAGGAGGCTCGTGCATGGAGCGAGTCAACGAACTGTTAGCAGCATCCGCAGCACGACTCTGGCAGCGCAGCAGTCAGCCACTACCGAGCTCCTTGCTTCGACACATCACCAGACTCGAGGTGTATGCACCACGCAGCGCACATGCTGGGAGGGCGGGCCAGCAGCAAGGACACCTTCGAGCACGGCGCGAAGCCCCGCGCAGCTGTCGATCACGGCGATGCCCACGCCCTGGTTGGTGATGCTGGGTTTGGCAATCCACACCGCCGAGCCCGGCTCCATGTCCCTCACCTGCACACCACAGACCCCTCTCACGGGGGACTGCGGGTGGCCGCCGCTGCCGCTGCCGCTGCGCAGCCGGCCTGTTCTTACAACGCAGCCAACACTGCATAGTGTGCGCAGTGTTGTTGCCAAAGGCTGCTTGGCCGCGCGGCTGGCCGCAGGCAGGCTGCACGACCCGCATGCATCAGCGAGCTTCCTCGTGAACTCCATCATTCCAACTCCTCTCAGCTGGCGAGGGTCTTCAGCCGGAAACAGCCGTGCCATGCGTCACACTGATTGAGAATGCTGAGCCCTCAGAGCTGCACCTCTGACAGGGTTGTTCATGTAACTCATCTTCAAATACCCCTACCTCTGGCAGGTCGCACAGCGCCTCATCGATGTACTCCTCGTCGTCCACCGACAGGATGAAGGTTTCGGGGACGGCGCCGGCGATCAGCCCCCCGGGGTGCTTGGCCGCCCACTTTTTGAGGTTGTGCGCCAGGTGCGCCTTGCGGATGAGGCCCTTGCGCATGCAGTAGCTGCTGGCCGTCTGCGCGCCTGCGGCAGCGACACCAGACCTTCAGACGCACCAAAACTGCTTCCAGCTTCCAGGACTTCAGCGGGCGCGCCGGGTGCGTCCAAGCCCGTCCCCTGCTGGCACGACCAGAAATGCGGGCAGCGCATGCCCGATACTGAAACCTGCAGTATCCCGAGGTCGGCTTTCTTTAGTACCGACTTGGTATTGTACTCGCCGGAGGTTGTGGCCATGCTGGACTTCTGCACTGCAGGCGCAAGCCGCGCTGACCTTCGTGGATGCGGCCCCAGTCCATGCGCTCGTACTCGCCCCAGTGCAGGTCGCTGGTCGCTGCGCCGGGGGCGAGGGCCTCGCCTGACCCTGTCTCCGCTGTGACCCGCCAGGCCGGCCGCCGCCGTAGGAAGGCCTCCACAACCAGCTGCCTGCGGGGTGAACGTCAGATTGTCGTTTGCTGACGAGCAGTGTCATGCACGAGCCTTCCGCCGACCGCATCGCGCTGGCAATCGCAATCTTGATTCATCCCACATCTTGTACCCGATCCTCCCGCACCCGAGGTATGCATCATCCAGGTCGACGCTGGCATGCAGCGGCTCGGCGCCGGGATTGGCGCCGCCGGCGCCGCTCCTGCCTGGCTCGCTTGAGCTTGCGGCTCCCGTGCATGCAGCATCATCCTGTTGTTTGTGCGACGAAGCTGCCGCCTGCTGAGATGAGGTGCGTGCCCCCCCGCCCCCCTGCGGCACTGCGGTCCTCTCATCCCACCAGACTCCTGATGCCCAGGTTCCCATGGACCAACGCTGTGACAATCGATCAGGAAAGCTGCGTCACTGCGCCAGTGCTTGCCATGTGGGGCATCTGGCAAGACGGCGCGCGCGCGCAGTGCAGTCTTGAGTGGCGACGTGCTGGCGAGCCCGGTGAGTGTTGCCCGCTGCTCCCTCAGCGTCAGACCATACGCAATCACTGGTGACCGCAATTAATGGAACCTGGCGCGAGCCTGATGGAGACCTCTAAATGCCGGCATGAAATGCGGGCACAAACTGCTCGACCTGCATGCGTTGGTGCAATTACTCACTTTCACCCCTCACATGATATTGCATCGCTGACAGGGTCGCGTCGTAGTGTCTAGCAGATCAGCCGCTGAGTGTTCGCGCTTCGTGAGGCAAGCGGATTTTGACATCCAGCAGTGGCCAACTTGCAAGTGCTCTTCCGCTACGGCGCTGTCACAAATCGATCAGCGGCATCTGCCAGCTCTATCTCGTCCTCAATCAGCTTGCGCAAGTTGCTGCCAGGCAGATCGTGTCGAGCCTCTATCCTCCAGCCGTCACACAATCTTGTCCAGCCCTCCTCACAGCATCAAGGAGGGCACGGGCAGCCGAGCAGCGAGTGAACACGGCGCAGCGTCGGTCGACGCGAGCAGCTGCCGCAGCTCCACTTAACTCCCTCCCCGCCTCGGAGGCGGGGAGGGCGCGCAGCGGCTGAGGGGCAGCAGCCATGAACACCCAGGAGAATGCCTTCGCAACGCGCTTCTTCCGCATCCGACGCACCTGCCTGCAGATGCTGCGGGACCGAGGCTACCTTATATCCCAGGTGGGTGCACCGACTGTTGCATGATGTGGCGCAGGCTTCCAAACACGCCCGCCTGTGAGCCACTGCGGCTGGGCAGATGTGCCAACTCGCACAACACATCACGTGTCTGCGATAATGACGCGCAGGAGGACCTGGAGATGGATGTGGAGGCCTTCATTGAGCGCTATGGGCAGGAACCGGGCAAGGATGACCTCACTATCCTGGCGCCCAAGCAGGACGATCCCACCGAGCAGGTGCCGCTACAGCAGGCTGTCCTGACGCGACTCGCGGCCAGGCCACCGGCCAATTCAAATTCGCTACAGGGCGACGGCCGGCGCTCCTGCATGAGCGCGCCTCTGCAGGGCATGTGCTGCAAAGCTCGAGCCCTGCGGATGGGCCTGTAGCGGTTCACGGTGCGGTCCCACAGACCAGTTCTGTGGTCCTGTACCGTGCACTGCCTTGCCAACAGCGCAGTCGTGATGGACAAGCAGAAGACTCAGCCTGAGAACTCAGTCCTGTGCATGAGCACACGAAACACATTGCCGCAGTCGAGTCCCGTCTGCCTGCAAGATACGGCACGGGTTGGTATCAGAAATGGCGCCCCCCAACCCACCAAGCGCGGGGGGCGCCTCGGCAAACAGCAGACCCCAGCGGCGTAATATCAGCACGCCGCCGCACTAGCGGTTACGGCGGCGTTCGTAATGCTCCGCACATTTGCTCCATGTGAATCATGCACAGATGGCTGCAAGCTCGGTGCTGCACCGCGGCCGGCAGAGACGTCTGACCTAGCTCCCCCAGCTGCGGTTTGGAGGTCACGAGTCACGAGCCGCACCGCAGCATCTGAGTATCCGTCTCAGGGCATCATTCTTCGGCATGGTCCAGCGTTTCGCAGCAGACCTTTTCCAACGTGGCATCATAAAGTTTCACAAGACTGCAGCACTGGGCCATGTGTCTGGCCCGCAGATATTCGTGTTCTTTGCGGAGGAGGCAAAGGTGGGCGTCAAGAGCATAAAGACGTACGCGGAGCGCATGCGTAACGAGGGCGTCACCCGCGCCGTCATGGTCGTCCAGGTACCCAGCCCCCTGTCTGAGGAAATTGCTGCAAGGCGTTCATTTGATCATGGCGTCCCAAATGCTGAAACGACGGTCACTCGCTGCAGCGCACTCGGATGTTGGCCACCCTCGCAAGTCGACCTGTCATTCCGGCCTGCGCGCTGCTGGCGCGCGGCACATGCGCCTGGCAGCAGGAACCCTGTGCCATGTGCTTTCTTGCCTCGAGGGATCAGCGCACCACGGGTCCATGTGCTGCCCGGTCCTCCTGCCCTGCGCTTGCCAAGCACACGGGTGCCAACCGTACTGCTGTCCAAGTCTGGTTTCAACGAGAACCCTCTTTTCCGTAAGCGCAGCTGGCGCTGACGCCGTTCGCCAAGCAGTGCCTGGCGGAGATGGCTCCCAAGTACATCATCGAGGTGTTCCAGGAGGCCGAGCTGCTCGTCAACATCACGCAGCACGTGCTCGTGCCCAAGCACCAGGTGAGTGTGTGCGCCAGGGGGTTCAGGGATTCAGGGGTTCAGGGTGTCGGGCTGCAGGAGGTTGCACACCGCTTCTGTCAGGAGCTCCGCTCGGCGGTCCGTGCTGGGCGACGCCTGCTGAGTGTGCGGGAGACCCATGCAGAGTGTCATCCCGTGTGCGGGCCCGTGCTGTGGTCTGCTCACCATGCCCATGCCCCTGCCACGTCCTCTGTCGTTCGTGTCAGCAGCGGGCGCCGGACAGCTGCACCTGTTATCAATTTTCTCCTGAACCTTGTGACCCAGAGGCAACTCCACGTGCAAACCTGGACTTTTGAACCACTTAAGTCGCCACCGGCCGCAGGTGCTGACGGAGGACGAGAAGCGGGCGCTACTGGAGCGGTACAGGGTGAAGGACACGCAGCTTCCGCGCATTCAGTTCAATGACCCTGTTGCCCGTTACTACGGCATGTCCCGCGGCCAGGTGCGCCCCCCCTCCCCCCTCCGCATACCTCCACAGATGCATGTGCCAGTCGGGGCTGTCCGAGCAGCGCGGCCCTGGCCCGCGTTGACACGAGCATCCAGCAACCTGGCTTGCACCTTATCGTCATGACGCTCCTTTGAACTGGGAATATGATTGAGGAGATACAAGAAGTCGCATGGATATCTGGTCTGCTGAGGCTGATGTACTTGCCCTGCAGGTTGTGCGCATTGTGCGGCCTTCAGAAACTGCCGGGCGGTATGTGACTTATCGTCTGTGCGTCTGAACCGTCATACGCATCGACCTCGCCGGAGTGTCGGCTGGAGTCGGGGCGGGATTGCTCGCAGTTGCTGGATGCTACGGATGCTCCAGGAGAGCGGTCGAGGCGCAGTGACCACAAAATTGTGCATCAGCAACCTGCTGCTGGCATGTCTGGCTGCAAAGGTTGGCGAGCCACTTGAGACGGCATCATATTATGCAAGGGCAAACCACAACGACCACACTCGTGCTTCTGACGCTTGCAGCGATCTCAGCAGATGTTTGTTAAAAAACCAAACGTTGAAAATCCTGCAAAACCTCCCGTCCACTCTCCTGAACACCCCAGGTGCATCTCATACGAGCTATGAACTTGCTTACCATTGCACAGCGGTGAGCCCCCCATCGGATTTAGGCCCACTCGCGCGCCTTCTGCTGTCCGTCAAGCTGCGCCATTTTGGAGCTTCAAGCCAGCCAGATGTTGGAGTGGCCTCGCACAACGCCACCATAGCACACGAAGTGTGCGCTGGCTTTGCTGACCACATGGAATGCCTTGGCGGTGCCGGCCCGGCATGCTGTCCACGGCTCTAGAGCGATGCACAGGCCATCATTCGCATTATGACGGCTGGGCCATGACGGCTGCACCTGGGACTCCGAAAATGCCTGCACAGGCGGCGGTCCGCCGTCAGTTCGGGCCCATGGCCCATGGCCCATGGCCCATGGCAAGGCCCATGGCAAGAGAGCCGCTGCCGCTCGATTGTGATGAGGCGCATCCAGGTCCCAGGCCGTCTACTGGCACCGCCCACACAGCTGCTGCGAGCACGGCACCCCTGAGCCCGAGCAGTGCGTGCGAAGGCTTTGAGGTTATTCTGGCACACAAACGCCACACCTTCCGAGCCACGGCAGCTGCTTTAACGGCGGCAGCAGGCACCGTCACTTTAACGGTAACACCCTGCCCTGCAGCAGTCTGCTGCTTGCTGGTGTTTTCTGCTGGGCGCTCGGCCGCACGCACCTCCTCTCCGTCCTCATCATCGGCGCCCATAGCATTTGCAGCGCCCTCTGCAATGCGCCGGTGGATTGACAGCAGCGCTGACCGCAGTGCCAGCGGGCTGCAGTCGTGCCGCACCTGCGCCGCAGGTTGAAACCAAGAGGACTTGAGGCAGAACTGCAGTGGACGGCGACAAGAGCTTCGGGGCTGACACGTATATACGTGCACGCATTTTCTAGTGGCCAATCTCACTGTGACAGAACGGGGCCCTGCAGTGCTGACGTGGCCTCAATCTGTCTTTCTGGAGGTACTGGAAGTAGGTTCTGAGTTCCGACGTGCTGCGTTCTGAGGTTAGCGACTGCTTACAAGTTGGAGGAGAGTTTTGAAAACGAGAAGTGCAAACGAGAAGTGTAAACAGGAAGTGTTCTGCAAATGTGCCAGCGCCATGCTTTTATAGCAATGTTCCCAAGTCTAAGCCCTGTACTGCCTGATGCACTATTCCCGTCTCTAGAACGTTCACAATCGCGAGCATCATCTAGAGTATTCTCTAAAGGCGTCCAGACTGTTCGATGGCAATCGACGTGAAGTTGGAGTATGTAATGCTGACTCACGCAACGTGGTGACACGTGCGTTCTCCGACACCATTCTGCTACATTCCTCCCCTCCGTGAAGAAGTGTTGTCCCCAACACTTTTGCATTTGTTCTAGCGCTAGCGCATATTCCGGGCCTCCTCCTGCGTTTTTGAGTTGAGATTGCCGAGTGGCTCCCATGTGGCATCAGCCCTAGGGTATCCTTTCCACTTGATCAGGTACTTGTAGCGGCGCTCCGTCTTGAAGTACTTCTTGTCGATGATGTAGTCCACATCGTAAGCCTCGCCAACTTCGGGGTCGAAGATGGGGGGCGGCGGTGACTGCGCTGGACGGCTGGCAAACTCCGGTGCGCCGTCATGGAAGGGCTTCAACTTCGAGACGTGAAAGACGTCATGGATGCGCCAGGAAACTGGTAGCTGAACCCTGTAGGCGACTGGCGAGACGACCTCGATGATCTTGAGAGGCCCAGTAAAGCGTGGCTTCAACTTGTAGGCGGGTCCAGCGGCAATTGGCGTGTTGGCGGTGGAGAGCATGACCCGATCTCCAGGCTCGAATTGCAACTCGCGGCGTTGTCGGTCGGCATGCTGCTTTTGGCGGTTTTGCGCTGCAGCAATGTGGCGCTTGGCGGCAGCTTCGGCGGCGGCGATGGTCTTCACAAAGTCCTCCGTGGCTTGGACGCTTGTGGAAGGTACGATGGAGTCCAGCGGCGTTGTCGGGTGTTGTCCGTAGTTGACGAAGAATGGCGACTGGCGCGTCGTGGCGCTGACGGTGGTATTGAGGGCGAACTGGGCGGGCAGGATCCAGTTATCCCAGTCGCTCTGCTTGTCGTCCACGTAGCTGCGGATGATTTGCTCCAGTGTTCGATTGGCACGCTCCGTTTGGCCATCCGTTTGCGGGTGGTAGCTGGTCGACATATCGAGTCGTGTGCCGCAGGCTTTGAAGAGGGCCTGCCAGAAGCGGCTGGTGAAGCGGGGGTCGCGGTCGGAGACGATGGAGGTGGGTACTCCATGCTGGCAGACGATGGTGTCAAAGAAAAGCTTCGCGATGTCCGGTGCGTCGGCGTTCGTGTGCGTAGGGCGGATGTAGGTCCACTTGCTGAGGCGGTCCACCATCACAAGGGCGGCATCATACCCGCTGCGTGTCTTAGGTAGCTGGGTAATGAGGTCCATGCTGACGGATTCCCAGCGACGCTGAGGGGTGGGCAGCGGCTGTAGGAGTCCGGCTGGATGCTGATTCGACGGTTTGCTCCGTTGGCAGGTGTCGCAGGTGCGGATGTATCGGCGGACGGTGTCGGTGAGGTTGGGCCAATAGAAGCGACGGCTGAGGCTGGCTGCTGTTTTCTCCACTCCCAGGTGGCCAGAGAGCGGAATGTCGTGGGCCTCTTGCAGCAGTGCTTCGCGGACGGCTGGTACATCTGGGATGCACAGGCGGCATGTGGCGTTGCTGTTGTCGTCGTCGGCGCTGAAGGTGAAGAGTCCATTCTCCTCTTTGCGGATGGCAGCAGGCAGGCTGCTGGGGTCGTTGTAGAAGGGGTCGGTGGTGTAGTTCTTCCGAATTTCGTCCAGTAGGGTGGCAGCAGGTAGTACAGACGAGATGGCTGCCAGGCGGAGGTCTGGGCGGCGGGACAGGGCGTCAGCGGCGACGTTATCCTTTCCGGGGCGATATTTGATGGTGTAGTTGAAGTTGCGTAGCTTGTCAGCCCAGCGTATTTGGCGCTGTGCCAGCTTGGGCTGGTCTTCAAAGAAGCGCAGCGAGGCATGGTCGGTGTAGATGGTGATGTGCCGGCCTTCAGTGTAGTAGCGGTAGTACTCCAGAGCGTCGATGATGGCGAGCATCTCTTTCTCGTGGGTTGGGTAGTTGCGCTCAGCGGGGTTGAGCTTGCGGGAGTGGAAGGCGACGGGGCGCAAGCCAGAGCCTTGATCTTGGCTGAGGACTGCTCCAATGGCGAAGGATGAGGCGTCCGTTGCCAGCACGAAGTCGTGCTTATGGCTGGGGATCTGTAGGGTTGGTCCAGAGGTGACGGCGGTCTTCAGGGCGTTGAACGCGGCATCTTGTGCGGCCGTCCACTCATAGGGCTGGTCCTTGCCCAAGAGTGCGGTGAGAGGGCTGCAGATGTCGGAGTAGCCCTTGATGAAGCGGCGGTAGAAGGCGGCAAAGCCTAGGAAGGCTCTTAATTCGGTGATGTTGGCGGGGGGTGGCCAGTTCTTGACGGCGTTGACTTTCTCGGGCTCCATCTTCAGCCCGTCTGCGGTGACGATGTAGCCGAGGAAGTTGATGCTGGTCGAGAAGAAGTCGCATTTCTCCATCTTGGCGAAGAGCTGGTGGCGTTGCAGGATGTCCATGGCTGTTCGCACATGACGGTCGTGTTCTTCTGCTGTTTTGGAGTAGATGAGGATGTCGTCGAGGTAGACGATGATGAAGTGGTCGAGGTGTGGTCGGAAGATGTCGTTCATGAGGTGCATGAATGTCGCCGGGGCATTGGTCAAGCCGAAGGGCATGACCAGAAATTCGAAGTGACCGTAGCGCGTTCTGAAGGCGGTCTTGGGGATGTCGGCGTCTTCGATTCGGATCTGGTGGTAGCCAGACCGAAGGTCGATCTTGGTGAAGAACTTGGCTCCTTGCAGCTGTGTGAGTAGCTCGTCGATGCGCGGCAGCAGGTAGCTGTTTTTGACGGTAATCTTGTTGAGAGCGCGGTAGTCCACGCACATGCGCATGCTACCGTCCTTCTTTTTTGACGAAGAGGACTGGTGCTCCGAAGGGTGACTTCGAGGGTTGGATGAATCCCTTGTCAGTCAGATCCTTGAGCTGACGGCGTAGCTCCTCAAGCTCAGCATAGCTGGACTTGTAGCAGGGGCGCGATGGCGGCTTGGCGTCGGGCAGCAGCTCGATTCCATGGTCTGCCCAGCGGTGTGGCGGCAGCTTGGTTGGCTCCTGAAAGACGTGGCTGTAGTCCTTCTTGATCTTGTCGATCTTGTCTTGGTAGGGGTTGGCGTCGGCTGCCGATGAGGCGGCAGCAGGGCGGACGACGCACAGGAGAAGCTCGCCTCCTTCGCGTGCGGCTTCATGTAACTGGAGGATAGAGATCAGCCTGTCTTGTAGTGCTGGCTCTGACATGTGCTGCTCTTGGTCTGCAGCTGGCGGCTGCTGTGCCGGTAGCGGCTGATCCGGCAGCGGTGCTGAAACTGGCGGACGGTGTTGGCCATGCGGGAATCGCGGCGTCAGTGTGGCCGGCTGGCGGGGTGGCTGCAGCGTGATGCGTCCGCCGGCAGTGCTGAAGGTGAGCGTTTGTGGCGCGCTCCATTTTATAATAGGGTTGTGGCGCGCCAGCCAGGGCATGCCGAGGATGAAGTCGTAGTTGCCCGGCAAGTTGGTCACATAGAAGCGGCTTGTACAGGTGTAGGTGTTGGCGGCAGCTCCGAGGGAGATTCGCAGCTGGTCCACCACTTCTTGGCAGGGGCGCTTGGAGCCGTCTGCTAGGATGATATTGAATCCCGGGGTGCTGTCCAGCGGTAGTCCGAGAAGTCGGGCGTATGCGGCGTTGACGAAGTTGCCTTGGGCGCCGCAGTCTACCAGAAAGGTAGCAGGCTGTCCGCGGGCGCGGCCGTGTAGATGCATCGGCATCTCGTTCTGTTGTGTCTCCACTGAGGTCAGGCGCAGTTCTCTTCCTTGCGGCGTTTGTAGTTCACCGGCGTCTGGCAGCAGCGGCGTTGGTTCTGCTGTGCAGCTGCTGGCTGTTCTGCTGACCTCGTGCTCCATTTTGGCGGTGTCCAGCGGGTGTTCTGCGGCCGGCGTGGCGGCGGTTCCGAGTTCCGATTCCTGGGCGGCAGCAAGGGCGTCCCCAAGCTGTGCGGCAGGGTGCGTTCTGCGTTCTGCTCGTTCTGACGTTCTGCGTTCCGATCGTTCCGAGGCATGTCCCACACCATCAGGCTGTGGCGACTGCTTTTTGGCTGGCGCGGCTTGTGCTGAGGCGCCCTGGCTGCGTTCCGATGTTGGCGGCTCCGGCGGCGGTGCTGATACGCTGCCGTTTCGCTGGCTTCTTGGCGGGTCTGCTGGTCTGGCCATAGGTTCCGAGCTGGCCGTCAAGGGCTCCTCTCCTAGCATAGCATAGATGCTCTGGTGCAGAGGGATTGGAGAGGCCCCGGAGCTGATGGCGGCGCTCAGCGCCGGGGCGGGCCGTTTCCCTGGCGGGACGGTCCGGGTGCGCCGGAGTTGGGGCGGTAGTTGGACTTGCCAAAACGCTGCAGCTTGACGGGGCAGTTGCCGGCCCAGTGACCCAGCTTGCGGCAGTAGAGGCAGCCGTTGTTCTCTCGAAGATAGGTACGCTCCTCTGGCGTCAGCCGGGCGCGTGATGGCTGGTTGCTGCGGAAGGCGGCGGCTGCGATGACGTCGCTGTTCGGCAGTTGTGCGGCGTTGACGTTTGGGCCCTGATCTGCGCCCATGTAGCCCAGCTCCATTAACGTTGGGCCAGACGGGTTGTAGCTGCGGTTAGGCACGCTCTGCTGGCGGTTGCGGCTCGCAAAGTTGATGCTGTCCACACGCTGCGCGATGTGGAAGCAGTCGTCCAGTGTCTGTGGATTCTGCAGCTCCACGTGGCGGCGGATGTCGGATTTCAGTCCGGCAATGAAGCGGCGCTTCTGTTCTGGCTCGTGCATGTCCGGGATCTCGAGGCAGTAGCTCCGGAACTGATTGATGTAGTCCTGGACGTCGCGGCGCTGCATCAGGCGGCTGATGCTGTAGGCGGCTTCTTGCTCGCTGTTGATCCTGGCAAAGGCTTGGCGTGCCTCTGCCGAGAACTCTGGCCAGGTGCCGAAGTTGTCAGGTCCGCGGCGTTGGTAGCGGAAACGCCACCAGGTGGCTGCGGCGTCTGCGAGTAGTGATCCGGCATAGCCGACCCAGTCTTGTGGCAGCACCTTGGTTTGCTTGCAGAAGTGCTCGACTTGGAAGAGCCAGGTCTCCACGTCGACGCCGTATTTGGTGGCTCCAGAGAAGCGCTGTGGTGTTGGCGGCTTGGGCGGTTTGACTGACGGATGGTGTGTTGCATGTTGCAGTGCAGCGGCGGAGGCATCGCGAGCGGCTGTGGCGGCGGCTGCAGTGTTCTGAACTTCTGACAGCTGGGCGCGGACGGCGTTCAGCTCAGCGGCGCCGCGGGCGATTGCTGCATCGCGCTCGTGGATGGCGGCCTGGAGTGCGGCGACGTCCAATGGTGCTGTATCCATACTGCTGCTATAGGGCTGGTTTAGCGTGGAAGGTTGCGAAGGATTTTACGCTTTGAAAAGGGCGAACAGAACGAATCGACGGCACCGATAACCACTGTGACAGAACGGGGCCCTGCAGTGCTGACGTGGCCTCAATCTGTCTTTCTGGAGGTACTGGAAGTAGGTTCTGAGTTCCGACGTGCTGCGTTCTGAGGTTAGCGACTGCTTACAAGTTGGAGGAGAGTTTTGAAAACGAGAAGTGCAAACGAGAAGTGTAAACAGGAAGTGTTCTGCAAATGTGCCAGCGCCATGCTTTTATAGCAATGTTCCCAAGTCTAAGCCCTGTACTGCCTGATGCACTATTCCCGTCTCTAGAACGTTCACAATCGCGAGCATCATCTAGAGTATTCTCTAAAGGCGTCCAGACTGTTCGATGGCAATCGACGTGAAGTTGGAGTATGTAATGCTGACTCACGCAACGTGGTGACACGTGCGTTCTCCGACACCATTCTGCTACACTCACATAGGCACGAACGACGCCACGCAAGAAGAGAGAGCAGCCCATCAAAGGCACAGCGCACGTTGTACTCACTGCATGGAGTGAAATTCCTAAATGGCCGATCTGCGCACGTCAAGGATATGGGAGTCGATGAGGGCCGCAGTCGGCGTGCCGAGCACCCGCGTCCACCGGTCATTGCAGTACACCCGCACCGCCAGCGCCAGCTGCGGCAGCCGCACAGCACCCGCTGCAGCTGTCTGCGCGCCCAACAGCCACCAAACCTCAATGCCATTGCGAGTGATCTCGGAGCGGCTCCTGGCGTTCTGGCGTCCGACCACCAAATATAATGTACTGGATGACAGCGGCCGGCCACACGCCGCGCAGGCGCCCAATACTTATGGTGTGTCCGTCGCGGAAAGAAATGGAGTGCAGGCACGCAGCCACCAGAATCACCATACTCACACGCTCAAGACGCCCCACTGCATGACGCTCGCCCGCCGCTCCATGGCGACGTCGACATGCACCTTGGAGAAAGCGTGGGCTGCGTCCTCCGCATTACCGCGCACGTGCAGCACACCATCGTCGCTCAGGCCGCCCTCGTCCCTCGCAACCTCCGGGATGCTCGTGGCGCCCTGCAGACACGACTCGTGTTGACGCCTCTGTTGCAGTCAGTTGCAAACAGACTCCAGCTATCATTGGTGACGCCGCGCAAGCGCCGTTGAAGCTGCACAACAGCATATCAGGCTTCAGGCAAGTGATTTGCACGAATTTCGGCAGGAGAGGCAGGGATTAAAGAAGCATGACGCAGCACATCAGGCGGCCAATATGAAAGCTGACGTCCTCTCAAAGCAGGGTGCGACATCAGGATGTGCTTGAGCGTCGCCGGATGCAAGGTAGATGTTGGAGCATCACCGCACCTGGATGAAGAACATGAAACTCTTTGGGTGCAGTCGCACTTGCAAGCCGGCCAGTTTCCACTGATCGCTGGCCGTTGCCGCTGCAAGCGCCGCATCCAGGCACTCGAAGGCCTGCTGCACCTCTGCAGCACGCTGGCGCCGCACTGGCCACTCCTCCAAGTCCTGTCGACGACACGATCTCCATCACACGTGCCAATTGGCTGGAAAGGGCTGGCATCGTTTCGTGATCGCGTGGTGTTGTGGAACCGCACAGGTCTGTAGGACCATGTCGAGATTTTTGAGTCTGCTTACCACCCAAAGACAGACGCCGAAGTGCGTCTGGATCGCGGTGATCCTCGTGGCCATAAATACACGTAAAGTCGTCTTAGTAGGCGAATTGAACGTGGAGACGGCGTCTTGCTCCCCTTCCGCAATCACTTGTGGGTCATCTGCTCGGGCCAATGTGCCCGTTGTTTGCTCTCGGCTTCGGCTGCACGCAGACAGTCGCTGACACATCGTGTAAAATACCCTCGTCTGGTATGAAATTATCGAATCCGTAGCCCAATCTACGGACGCCTTTGCAGAGCAGGTGCTGCAAAGGCAGCTTTGCGGGGGACGGATCGTTTTTGGCAGCCATGTTGCGGAATGTGGCAGCTGCAAATGACAACGCAGCAGGTTGGATCACATCAAGTGTTGCGGTTCTTCCGGCGCAGTGCAACCACTTGGGGTGACTATACGGGACTAGGCCGGGTGGTCCTCGGAATTGCCGACAGGATCCTATGTCATCAGGTGCTCATTTGCGGAACGCAGAGGGTCACAGCCAGTTAGTATCCCACATTTGAGCATTCGACTCTCACTCCAGTCTCAACGCTCACCGCGCAACAGGCGCCGCTCAATTAGACAGACAACGCGCACAATCCCCAAGTCAGGCAATGTGCATCTGCAGTTGCAATGCAAGCAGGGATACCAGAGGACCTACAACTGGTATGATCGCACGCTCACGAATGGACGCCACCCTAAACAGGCCACATTTGTTGTCGCCAGCATGCAGGCCGCAGCCTACCGAGATGCCGTCCCACCCCGCACGCTGTGCGGCTTACGCCACGGGGCGGGTGCGCCGCATCCGATACAAACAGTCGCCCTGTGCCTTGCCGCATTTGATATTTGCGATGGACTTCTGTCTGTGTAGAAGAGGTTGGCGGCAGCAAGGCCCTCAAGTGGCGGCATGCGGTGGTGGGGTGCTGGCGCAGCGGCCGTCTGCATTCGGCGCCTGCCGACGGCCCCGCATCAGCAGCGCCTCGACATTCTCGTCGAACACGTCGCCTCGCAGGTTGCCCTGCAAAGGGGCACCGACACCATCTCAGCCTCACCATTGCCGAGTTGCACCGCATGTCCGGCATCCACCTTGGCCGAGGGCAGTTATCACGGGTCGCGTAAGCGCCGGCGTCGGACGGCTGGCTATCCCTCGCATGTGACAGGCCTCGAAACCGTCAGGCGCACAGCCTTGCTCCAGCAGCAGCACATTCCGAGACGTCTTTCCGCAAAACACCATGTTGGGCAGAGGCAAGTCGGCGATGTGGTCCCGCTGGGGGGCGGCGGCGGCGCCGGGCAGCAACGGCGCCTCCACATCGCCGGCGTCGCCCCCGAGCAGCGACGGCGGCATGCTGCTGCCGCCCTTGCCGGCGTGCTTGTCCAGGCTGAGCGCATAGCCGATGGCCACCAGCATGAGCGCTGAGCCCAGCAGGAAGGGTGCGCCTGCGGGTACGAGCTGACACTTACTCCGTTTAAACCTTTTGGGCCTGTGAAGATGACGTGTTTTGGGTAACCCCTTTTGGGTTTCGTGAAGGCAACAAGGGTGCCTCAAGCCACCACAGCAGCAATGCTCGCGATGGATGTCATGGATCGTGTCGGCTTCTCCCGGGTGGCAGGACAATCAGCATAGGTGGGAACAGCCATTGACAGTGCTGGCGCAGGTGCAGTCTCCTCAGGGTGAAGCGACTCGGCACCTGGGAAGTACGGCAGGGGGCTGTCCGTCTTCGTGAAGCCTGCAAACATGGCGGCAAAGAACAGCGGCCCCACACCGGTGGCGAGTGCCTTGGCTCCGTACAGCGCCCCCTGCAGTCGCAGAAAATACCGACAGGTGTTCGACCTGTCTGGTCTGGTGACGTCTGCAAGATGCAGGGATGCAGGCCTTGCGCGCTGAAGCATGATGGACTGCGCAGGTAGGACGCTATGCATACGTTCACTGAAGCAGAGGCATGGCGGCAGCGTGGCAGGAGTCGTGAACGGTCCAACATCCTGACAAGCACCCAGCATATCAAAAAGCACATCAATATTGCAAGCTACTGATCAAGATGGCATATAGATGGGAGTAGATCACAAAATAGTTTAGCGAAAGTAATGGGATCAATCTTCTTACCTGGATGGTGCCCTGCTCGCTGTCTGCGACATTGTTGGCTTTGATCGACGAAATGGCAGGGAATGCCATGCCGCCGAGTGAGCCCAGCGCCACCGCGCCAAACGCCTGCCGCCCGTGGACAAGCGAATCACGATCTTGAAGTGCACTGGGAGCACGGGCAATCAGCAGCTGGTTCCCATCGCTCGCCGGATGCCAAACCGCATGCAGCACAAGAAGGCGACCAGCCGCATGTCCAGCAGTGCAGCGCACGGGCAGCGTTGCCCTGGGGCCACTGCCCGAGGCCAACAGGATTGGGATCTGGCATCACTGCCTGACAACCCCCTACGAGGATCCACCCACCTGCCACTTGGCGGTCAGGAAGGCGACCAGCAGCATCTCCAGCAAAGCGGAGGTCAGGCCGACGGTCAGCACCCGCGTCTCGCCCAGCCACTGGAGCATGTAGCGCAGCACCACCGTCTGCACCACCAGCCCGCACACACCAAACAGCTCGAACACCATCGTCTGCGCGCACACGAGATTGCTGCGTCAGATCTCCAATGGCGCTGGTTATGGTCCAAAGAGGCTGCGACAGCAACCCCGCACAGACACAACTGCAGACTTGTCCCAGGACGTGCCACGCAGCATCGTGTCAGGCGGCGACGCACCACCAGCAGCGGCGACGGCGCGCGGCTCGGTTCCCTCCTTGCTAGACTGCCAGATGCATTGAGGACGGGACAGAGCACGGCGCCCAGTGTGCAGTGCGGCGACAAGCACGCACCACGTCGCGGACGGTGAAGTTGAAGAGCAGCTTGAAGTACTGGATGAGCAGGTCGGACAGGCCGTCCGTCACGACGCCCGACACCATGAGGCACACCGTCAGCCGCCGGAACAGCTGCGAGCGCAGCAGGATGCGCAGTCCGCCCGCGTGGCCGGGCGTCTTGGTGTCGGGCGAATCCTGCCGCTGCTGCGCCTGCGCCGCACACCGACCAGTGTGACAGTGTGGCTGCTGTGGATGCAGCAAGTGGTGACCATGTGCCCACATGTGAAGCACCTGCTGCAGTATGTACGGACCTCCTACAGCCTGACAAGGAGAAACGAACCAGCCACACGATGCTTATATCGGCCACTAGTGCCAAACACAGATGCGCGCACCTCGAGCATGGCGCCCTCTGAGAGCGACTCGGGCACCAGGAAGTAGACGTAGACAACGCACAGCGCGCCACAGGCACAGGCAACATAGGTCGCCACCAGCGCCGACAGCAGGCTGCCAACCGCGGGCCCGATCAGGATGCCCACGCTGAAGGACGCCATGAGCGCCCCAAAGCCCGTCGCCCTGGGGCAGGAGAGAATGCAACGCCGACATGACCTCAGATCGCCTGCTGAGTCAAAGCTCGGGTCAGGCCGGGAGGGGAGCAGGCGGCAGTTGTAGGCAGCAGGTTTGGGCAGCAAGACGAAAACACATTTGCAGCCAGGGAGTTCAGCCGAGAACGATCACTGGTGATCGATGACCTTCAGAGGCAGAAAACAGAGATTGTGTCTCCCCACCTGTGGCAGGGCGTCAGCAGGTCCGCAATGTATGCGAGCGTGATGGAGATGATCGACACGGCGCCGCCAAAGGCGCAGGCGGGGTAGTAGAACAGCAGCGAGGTGCCCAGCGTGAGGTGCGCCAGCAGCACTGCCATAGGCAGGGAGCCAAGGCTCATCGACGCCAGCAGGAAGGGGCGCCGCCCCAGCCGGTCGGACCAGCTGCCCACCAGCGGCGCCTACGAGAAGCAGAGGCACGAACGGTGACGGTGCCATGCTCAGGGAAGCTGGGGGGACAGCTAAGCCCAGAGAGCCCGCAAGGAGCTCAGTCATGCATCGCGACAGTGCTCGTCATGACAACTGCAACACTACGTTCACTACTTGCGAGCTGTGCGTCACTTTCAGAGGGGCGCAGGCCCCCGTCGCAAGCAAGAGTGCTGCGACACGTCCCGGGTATGCCATGGCAAAAGCGATGCGGGCAGCTGGACCCACCATGATGAAGGTGAGCACGGAGTTGGTGAAGAACGACGTGGAGGTGCTCCACCAAACCACGTCGGAATATGCATTACGGCAATCTGGTGGCTGCTGCTTGAAGTCCTCGCAGTGCAGCTCGACACCGGCGCGCCGGCTGGCCATGAAGTCGGTCATCAGCCCGGGTACCTGCGGCGCCACGACGGCGATGCCTGCGCACGAGGCAGGACCCAAAATTGAGGGCATCGATCCGGCAGTAGCGGTGGCAGAGGCAGCAACATGCATGTTGGAGCATTGCAGCAACTTGGCAGCAGCACCCTCGGATAGAGGTGGACAGAGCACACCTATAGTGTACAGCAATATCAAAGGCAGCACGCGCCACACTGGCGTGGCGCAGAGGTCCTTCAGCAGCCCTGGTTGTGACGCCGGCTCCGGCACCGCGCCTGGCGCCGCGGCGTCTGGCGAGCAGTCATCGTCGTCAACTGTCATGGTGCAAATCTACGTCCGGCCTAGTATACCAATGGGATCGAGACGATAGAGGCTGACTATCTGTCGAAAGAGTTCATGGCAACTTTCGCATGAGTGTTGCGGGGCGAGGCACACTACAGCACCACTCGTCCTCGGATGAGAGACGCACACAAAAAGCAAAAGTTTATGTCTTGCAAGCTGGTGAGGTTTCACAAACCACAGCTCTAAAGCGCTATATCTGACTATGACAAGGAGGTCGGGCGGTGTCGGGGCTGACAAATTCGGCCAGTGGTGTGGGGAATCCCTTTCTCGGCGCCTGCTAAAGACAGCCAACACGGATATATGTGCAATGCTTCCTGTAAAAAGGAACACACTTTGGATTCGCTGTGTAGGGCGTCTGAGTTGCAATCAGAATGCTCAGTCAGACAGAAGCCGTCGTGGCGCTTTCAGTGATAGACTGATAGTCCACCAGAGTCTTCAGAAGCAGTCTTCAGCTGGTCGTCGCAGCAGCACGCACAGCAGGAAATTTGGACCAAATGGCCTGCCGCAGGTTTGCAGACTTGCAGACTTGCGCACATCATTCGTACTCGAGCACGTTTACATTGTGATCCTAAATGTGGCCTCTGCTCAGCTGCAACAACCGAAAAAAAGGATTCGAGACGGTGAATTTGCTAGCCTCGTCGGTGCACCAGAGTGTGCTTGGGCTACGACGCTGAAGTCGCGGTCCAGAGCCTTGAGAGGATGTGACGCTGAGAGGGACCGGCTCGACCGCCTCGGCGGGCGATCATCATGGACGGAGTGCACAACACTGAGACCAGGCCGGTGAAGCGCCTGACCAACCTCATCTACACCGACCCGCTGGCGCACCTGCCGCTGCCCCAGGTCCCGCAGCCGCCCGGCGCCTGCGCGATCGACACATCTGCGGCCACGGAGGCTGTGTTTCTCAGCGACGCCACTTTCTTGGACCGGGCGGCCAGTCTGCTGCAGGCGGCTGACGTCTCGTACATGTGAGCCTTTGTCTTTCCCCACTCAACGAACTGTTGCCTGTGCATGATCCGCAGCATGCCGTGCTCTGGGTGCTCCTGGCGCCGCCACCTTCTAAAATCCTGACGCCATTGGTGCGGGAGATCTGCAGTGAAGCGAGAGGCGATGTCACAGCTTCTGGAGCCACGTACGGGCCGCTGCACGAGACGCTGACTGCCCGCAACCCTACGCTGTTTGACGCCGCGATCAACTGTGAGTCTGCCACCCGGCGTGTTGCTGAGTGAGCACATTACATAGTGAAGTGCATGCTTTCCTGAAGCCAATTCCTGTCTTACGCTCCTCACGAGTCAAGCTTGACGACCGCTTTGCGCTTTGCAGACACTGGGCCAGCGCTGCCACCGCTCCAGAGTAGGCATCTGGCACAACTGCACGCTGGTCTGCATGAGGCGCCTGCTTTGCCGCAGCAGCGGGCAGTAGCGGCGCAGGAGCCGTTTGCGCATCCTGGCAGCCCGGTGCGATTGTAAACTCTTGGGATCATTGATTCTAGGCGAGTCAGCCACACATTGTGCTGCATGCTGGTTGGCTCAGCCCAGTGGTTTGCGGTAAGTCTACAAGCTACAGCCCATGGAGCCAACCCAAGTTTCCAATGGTGTGTCTGCAGGCTGGCCTGGCTTCTGATGACACACTGGCGAACGGCTCACGACCGGTGCCAATAAAGCGCAAAAGGAGCGCACGCAAGCACGCGCATGCGATGCCGATTGCCTTTGACGCCAAGGACGAAGCAGGTGGGCATGGCGGTAACAGCAGCATGTGTTTGCTGGAAGAGCAAATACTCTTGCACAACATGCATGCGGATGACAGCCAGGAGAGCAGCTGTGGACACCTGGACTGCTGACGATACCATGTCGAGCCCACGGCGCCGTGTCCTGTGCATGGCAGGTCACTTTCAGGCGGCACTGGCCGCCTTCCTAGCACAGGCGGGAAGTGGCATGCCAGCAGCAGGCGCGGCCTCCGCCGCTGCAGCAGGCGACGATGACAGACAGCCTGGCAGCCAGCGCAGCCCGCAGCAGACGGCGAAAGAGCTGCGGGGCCTCGCGGATGCCGTGAGCCGGGCGCGCGCCTCGGGCGTGCTGCAGCGTGCTGACGCGGGGCAGCTGCGGGCGCTGATGGCGGCGCTGACGGCCACGATGCGCGGCGCGGAGCACGCCATGCTGCCGCCTGTGGGCGACGAGGTGAGCCACGGGCGCAGCGATCCAGCCGCACACAGAAGGCTGGTCAAGCACTTGAAGCCCGCAGAGCCTATGCAGCGGCAGGCAGTCGCTGTGGCAGGCAGTCGCTGGACTGACATCGTGTGGCAATTCTGAACGGCATGCCAGGATGCAGATTTGGCGTCATGCAGTAAGGTCAGCAGTCCTCCTCGGCCCGATCTGTAGTCCTTGCTTGTCGTGTGCTTCCATGTGCTGTTCCATGTGCTGCAAACTTGCAAACTTGATTCCTGTGCGCTTTCAGGACTCAGACGCCGCCGCCGTCATCATGGCGGGCCTGGACGCGGCGGTGGCGGCGCTGCATGTGGCCGCGGCGCCGGGGCTGCCGAGGGGCGCGGTCCCAGAGGAGGCCCTGGAGGCGGGGTGCGGCCTGCTGCGCCACCACTTGCTGCACAACGTGCTCGCCTTCCACGATGCCCGACTGCAGCGCCTGCACCGCCCCAGCCTCCTCGCCGGCGGTGAGGCACCTGCTGTTGCAAGTCAAATCAATACCAGGGCGTGCATAGCCCATCAAGGGTGTTTGCTGTCATACCGCATCCCAGCGAAGCATGGGTAGTGTCGTACTTCTGCTTGTGAACAGCTCATGCGAAACGGTCCGAACCTCCTACAGGAGAGTCATGTCTTGACTGCACGCTCGCCTGATGAGCAGCAACATGTTGCTGCAGACGCGGCTGGGGAGGCGCAGGCGGGGAGCGCCCGCAAACGCCAACAGGTCATTCCGAAGGGAGGGCCCAGTCTGGCCGGGTGAGGCTAGTGCATCCGGAGCTAGATTTGGCTGTTAGACAGCGGTAATCAGCCAGCACTAAGGGGGCGAAAAATACCATGGTTGGATGAGGGTTGTGACTCAGCCTCCTCCGCTCATCACGGCAACGGCGACGCCATGCGGCATGTTTCTCCATCATCTTCGACATGTACCACAGGCATGCAGTGTCTGCCCTCGGCTCGTGCGTCATGGGACGCTGTCCTAATCCGCGCTGCATCCCTCGCGGTGCAGGGTGCCTGAGGGTGCGGCCAGGGTGCTGGGTCGCATCGAGGCGGCGCTCGGACTGCTGGCGCAGCTGCTGTTTGGGCCCACCAGGCTGCAGGCAGGGGGCCTGGTGCCCCTGCTGCGCGCCGCCGCCGCGGCGCTAACGGTCGAGCGCCTGGACCTCCTGCACATGCAGGCGTCGGGTGCGGAATCAAACACACGTACAACCCCTGCATGGTCCGGTGGTTGGACATGCTGCGCGTGCAGACGTTGGGGGCAGATGACTCTCGGAGCCCTACGTGCACTTCTGACAGTGTTCATGCCTGCTGTAACCCAATGATAGCGGGATGCGCATGCGTTGCTCGGGATGGCCTCGAGTATGTGACAGATGTGCAACTTCCATCCAAGTAACATGCCGAAGCAAGACACATCCGCCAGAGGGTTCTGCATGCAGAGGCCCATGATTTTTTCTGGGGATGTTGCGCCACATTACATGCAATGTGACAAGTGACCCCCCTCGGGTGCAGCTGCACCTGCAGGTCACTTTCGAGGTACCACCCGCTTCACAGGGCCGGAATCCCAACTTCGCGGCCGGTTCTGCACATCTGTGTTGACTCGACTTCTGCCTCCGCCCTGCAGGCCTGCTGGTGGCAGCCTTCTGCAACGCGCCGCAGCACCGCGCCCTCATCATGGACGAGCTCGTCGGCGGGGTGCTGCCCAACGCTGCCCCCGGGCGCGCCGTGTTCCGTGCCGCGGCCGTGCTGCCGGAGGCGCCGCCGCCTGTGCACGGCGTCACGTCTCTGGTGCTCCAGATGCTGCAGGTGCCTTGGGAGATGCTGCAGGTGCCTTTATGGCAACAGAAGCACTGCAGGAGGTGCTGACTCGCCCCACAGCTTGGTCGCGAGTGACAAACTGGGGGTGGCACCTGGTGGCAGCTGAGCACTCCGCCCGTAGGCTGCAGTGGCAGCGCTTGTATCAGCGCAGGCGGCAGCTTTGTGCTGATGAAGGGAGCCAGCCAAGGCGACATGTCGTGAGCCGCTCGATCCAGCAGAAACCTGACTGCGCAAACTGCAGGTGACGGCAACGCTGCCCGCCATGGATGTCGCGCCGGAGGCCATGCGCGGCTGCTTCTCGGCCGCCATCCTCTGGGCGGAGCGCTTCTGGAACGCACAGCTCGACAGGTGGGCTGCAGGAGTTCCGCACGCGAGGTTCCTGGGCATGTCGAGTCTTCTTGCCAAAGACCAATCGTTAGCGTCAAGGTGGTGCAACACGGGCAGATCTTGTTTGCATGTTGTGTTTGCCAGTGGCTGTGGCTGTGGCTGTGTCTGTAGTGTCCCGCTGAACTGCGCCGTACTTTTTCTTCGACAGAATGACTTCCAGCGCCGGCACCAAAACTGAGGCGGATGTGCACTCCAAGCTGTGGGTGGAGCGCATCGTGGCAGGTATGCGCGATTCTACGTCTCGCCTCCAGCAGTGCTCCCAGAAGCGCATCTGCACATGATGTGGAGGCAGCATCCTCTGTACTGTACTGTAAATCAACCTCAGGAGGCATGTCCCAGCCACCCGGCCACGAGATCCCAATGTCAGAGCTAGAAGCATTCATGGTTTGTGTGCGCAGATTTGCTACTCGTGCTGAATTGCCCGGACTGGCCGGCTGCGTCGCTGCTGCTGACCCGCTGCGTCGGCATCCTCAACGGCGACAAGGGCCTCACTAGCACTAACATGGTACGTTGGTGGTGCCTTGCGTCGCTACGTGTTGCCGCGACCCTTTCCATGAGCGCTGCAGCCATCCTTGGCGGGAACATTGGCGTGCACTGCACCCCAGGCATGGAGCGTATGGCGCTCCATCAGGCCGTGCCCTGCACGATGCCGTGCAGCCGCAGAGCTGGCCCCTGGCTGAATGACTCGGGGTTCAGTCCTGCGCAGTCGAGGCGGCATGGATTTCCCTGCAGGGTGTGCGGCAGATGGCGTTGGACCTGCTGGGCGCCATCGCTGCGGCGCTGTGCGCCGACAGGGACGCGGCCGAGGCTGACGCGGCATGGCTGCGGGAGACGGTCTCTCAAGCAGGTGAATCAGCATACTGGCCATGAAGTTCTTCAGCGTTTCGCCTACTCTCCTCCGGTTATGTGCGCGCCTGTGTGGCCCGGTGATGCGCAGTGTGCCAGCCTGCCAGGCAGTGCTGTCGGCGGCCGGCCTGCCTCCCAGAAGGGGTGCTGTGCTGTCCATCCAATCTGCCACAGCAGATACCTCTGAAGGTCATGATGATCGGAACGATCGAAAGGCACGCCTTACCTTCATGCTGTATGGCGGCTGCAGAGGACATGGTGGCAGATGGCACGCAGCCGGCGGCGCCGCGGGACGACACGCTGCAGGCGGCGCACAAGCTGCTGCTGAAGCACCTGGCCGTGACTGCCCTGGCAGACGACAGCATCGCCGCGACGGCCGCAGGCTTCTGCCTGTGCCGCGCATTCTTCGACGAGGTGACACACTCTCGTGCGTCCCCTTCTGTTGAGAGGCGCCTGCGAAATGATTTGCCTTCGTCAGCAACATCGTGCAGAAGTGACAGGGAGCAGCGAGAGCCGCTCAGCGACAACGAATGCTCCTTTCCTAAACAGGGGCGCTGTCAGCGTTACAAGCGCTTTCAAGCGACAAGTGCTGTTCTGTCTGTAGACGTGGGTGTGTCACCTGCTGAAGGTGCATGCAGGCGAGAAGGAGTTGCGGGAGGCACTGGACAATAGCGGAAGAGACCTTTCACGAACGTTGGTTCTCTCGTTGCGCTGTGTTCTGTACTCGGCAACAATAGACGAGACCTTCGCCAGATCTGGCGCCCTTGGCATGATTTTTGAACAATCAGCCCGACATGCGCTACCATGTCTGCAGGTGGTCGCGCTGCAGAAGGGGCATGCCACGGAGCAGCAGCTGCGGGCGGCGCTGCTGGCGCACCGCCGCCTGTCAGCCAGCCTGCACGAGGGCGCCGTCGCAGGTGCGCCCTGCTGGGTGTTGCCCACACAGCAAGAGGATGAGGCGGGCCAAACGCATCTTCGACAAGTTTCGTGCATCATGTCGCACCTTTGCGTATGCCATCCATCCTCCATACCAGCTGCTGCTCTGATCGAGGTGCCTGTCAAGGCCGAGTCACCACAGGGTGCGCACTGTTCCCCTTGCAGATCTGAGCTTTCCAGAGGCGGCGCGGCTGGGGCGCGCGCTCGTGCAGGACAGCTCCCTGGGGCGCGGCCGGAGCCACATCCTCATGTGGCTGCTCGCCTGCCTCGACCCGGGGCAGCAGGTACTGACGCCGTCGGCCGGTTGGCTGGTCCCCGACGAGCACAGTACTGATGCAGTGCACATGGTCCCGAATTCCCGTGTGCCGCTAGCCCACCCTCAGGCGCTTGGCGGTGCTGCGAGCAGACCGCTGCCACCGGTGCCAGGCCAGAGACAGGTCGATCACGCCGCTGCGGGGGGAAACGACTGCCCAATGCAGCCAAAGTGTCAGACGGATGATATCCATGACACCTGAGGTGCCCCGCCGCTGCCCGCAGGCCGCCACCATCCGGTGCAAGGCGGTCAAGGCGCTGAAGGCGGCGGTGCAGGCGTCCATGCCCGTCCTGGCGCTGCCTGAGGTGCAGGACGGTGTGTGCCGCGCCCTGCAGGTGCGCACTGCTGCAGGCCAGTGAGTAACAATCATTGGCTGCGCACGGCACCGGGGCACGAGGTTGTCTGCGACCCAGGACCTGGTGTCGGGGCTGCATGCAGGCTGTTATCAGGTGGGATCAAACCATGTGGCTCCTGGAGGCTGTCTTGACATGGAGTTTCATGCACCGCAGGGTGCACATGCTGCAGCTTCTCATGTGGCATGGTGCAACGAAACATCCACTTCTCTTGCATCTCGTTTCAGGACGAGGCGGTGTCGGTGCGGGAGGCGGCTGTGGACCTGCTGGGGCGCCACATCGGCGACTCCACCGAGCTGGCGTCTGCGTACCTGGACATGCTGAAAGCGGCCTCGCGGGATGCCGGCACCTCCGTGCGCAAGCGCGCCCTCACCATCCTCTGGGAGTCGTGCATCAGGTCTCGCCTTGTGCCCATCTAGAGGGCTGCCCCCTGCCCGCCCCCCGCTGCTGGCTGGATCAGAGCTTGGCATCACGTCTCGCACGCTGTGACGGCACAAGCTCGACAGCCAGCTCCTGCACACAGTCAGGGCAGTGCCCGGCTTCTCACCATTCCAGTCAAAAAAAACAAACGAATGCGAGTCAAGCTCTCGAACGTCGGATGTCGCACAGGCCGCCGGGCTTTCCGCAGGCGTCGGAGGCGTGCGTGGCGGTGCTGCAGCGGTCCGCCGACTCGGAGGAGTCTGTCCGCGACCTGGTCGCCAAGGTCTTCCAGGGCCTGTGGTTCGCACCAGGTGAAGGTGCCCCTACTTGCGCTGCTGACTTGTCAGTCGTTGTAGCTATTTACACTATGATTATGCCTGTATTCATACTATGTTTATGTCACTCGTGGCTTGCAGCCTGCATGATGGGCAGAGCAAGGCCTCTAGAGCTGATTGGCGACCAAGCACAGCAGCTCGCTCGATCCAAACAATGAGGTGCCAAACCCCATCAGTTCAAAGGGTCAAGTGCGCCATCAACAAGCATATCACTTGATTGCGCCGGCGGTTGTGCCGCAGACGCCGGAAAGAGCGCGGCGCAACGGGCGGCGCAGCTAGCGGAGGTGGCAGCGGCGGTGTATGACGGCGGCGCTGCCGCCGCAGGCATCCGGCTGCCGCTGGACGCTGAGCATCCGCTGGTGCAGGTCATGACCGCCGCCATGCGCAAGGAGCAGGTGTGGCTCTGAGGCCAATTCCAAACCGATTCACAGCGTTCTCAAGTCGGTCAGTGCTAAAGTGTTCGGACCTGTTCACAGGCTCTGCATGCGAGGTATGGCCCACAATTACCGAATCAGTGGGTGAGTATCAAAGTACGCTAGAGCATCAGTCCGGGATATGCATGCAGGGCGGCAAGGGGCAGCGCGGTGCGGGCTCGCAGTGCGGAGAGGCGCTGCTGGAGGCTGTGCTGGCGGCGCATGAGGCGCCTGAGGCGGCGGTCCCCAGTGCCTTCCCGCCCCTGCTGGTGCGCTGCCTCCTCCGTGTCACGCTCTGCTCACAGCAGATCATCTGCAACGCCCGCTGCAGACTGTGCTGCCTGCAACGCGCTGCCTGCAGCAGTGCTGTCCCGCGTGCCATGCTGCTAGGCTGGCCATCAGCAGCTGCCGCTCGGGTTATGAGGCGTGTACGGGACACCGCAGACATGGTGTATGCAAGCATGGTCATCACCGAGACGGTAGAGCAAACTGGGTTACAACCAACTGCATCACAACGCCGCAGGCGCTGCATGCGCTGGCGCTGGCGGACCCGCAGCTGTGCATCCCCGGCAGGGACCCAGCCCGCTTCGTCCGCTGCCTCGCGCCCTACCTCAAGGTGTTGCTTTCACCTCCTGTCTGCACTCGCAGCTGCAGCGCCCAATCTACCACAAGAGACAACCTCCCTTGCATCATACATGCTGATGTGCGGCCTGCTACGCTTACGAAACCTGCTGTGTTTATGAAACTCGCAGCATGTAAACCCTCCACTGGACATTCTCGTTCATCTACGAGAGTTTTCGAGTACATTGGGAAAGTACACTGGGAAGTATACACTCCAGTGCAAGGCCGCTACCTGACTGTTGCCCCCTACTGATTGCCCTGATGCAGGACGAGGCGGGGGCGAGCAAGGAGCTGCAGCGGCGTGCGGCCGAGAGCCTGCTGTGCATCATGTCGCTGCTGTCTGCCGTGCTGCCCCGGCTGGAGCACCTCGACAGGTGACGATGAGGTTATTCCCTTTCCAACCATTTTGACTCGCATGCACGACTCTATTACCGCGCGCCGATGCTGCGCCTCAGTACTGGGCTGCTGCAGACACGCAGGCTTATCCTATGACGACCAGGAAAAGTAGTGAAACAAGCGCTCCTCTGCATGGTTGTCCAGGAGTGTCTGTGCCGAGTTGGAGGCGGACTTGACGCGTCTGGTGCAGCGCCACGTCTACACGCAGGTGGGAAACGTCTGCAAGTGCGATTTCTGGCTGTCAACCCACATGACGAGGGACTGCTTGCATGCAGGCGATAGAACTTCCATCGGCTTGTGGAATATCGCTGTCGTGCGTGACATGGCAGCCTCCCATGAATGGTCGGCTGTGATCACGTCTGTTGTGCGCTGGCAGGACTCTCGAATGCGGGAAGTTGCAGCGCCGCCGTCAATGTGGCTGCCCTGACGAGCACTGCTTGCGGTGCATCATGTGCAGGTGGTGCAGGCGGCCTGCCGGACGCTTGCCAACCTGGCCTGCCTGTCGCTACAGGTCATTCGCAATCCTTGTGCACCTTGAACAGCCATCACTCCCAAGCACTATCCCTCAGGCACCCTGCTGCTTGATGCTGCTGCCGATGCTCGCAGCCTGCGCCGGCTTGCCACCTCCCAAGCCTGCAAGCGCTGCCCGGAATCATGAGCGTCCGGCTCGCTGCTGCCGTCCCGCAACTGGGCCGCTGAAGCATGTGCCCATCAATCACAGGCGGGGAGTGCGCTGGTGCGCCTTGCGGCGCACTCTGCAGACCGTCTGGTGGGCGCACCAGACCAGCAGGCCAGGCCCATTCGGCCCGCGCAGGTGGGGCGCCACCTGAACATGTGCACTGTAGATGAGGCCAGGCGCTGTTTGGAGTCGCTCTCTTTGCGCCATCCTGCAGGGCCTCGTTGATGGAGGTCAGCACCAGCGTGGCAGCCACACCGCGTACCCTGACGCCAACGATGCCTTGTCAGCTGCAGGCGGCAGCAAAAGTCTGCCTCAACTGCACACTGCGGCGACTCGTTTCTGCCTTGTCGCAGGCCCCCAGCGGCAGCCTGCTGGCGACGATGGCGGACCCTGCCACACCAGCCCAGCAGCTGAACTCTGTGCGCATCCATGCCACCCGCACGCTGTTCGTGCTCGGCCACCTGGCGCGCTCCGGTGCGCACCCGGGCCGTGCCACATCATCGTGGAGGCATCTGAGTGAAGGCAGGCTGCATGAAATCTCGTGGTTGGTGCCAGTTGTCTTGGTATGTTTGAGGACAAAGTATGGCAGGGGGATTCTACCCGCTGTCATCCCCGGCGGGGGGGGGGGGGGGCATCTCAGCTGCGCATTGGCTCCTGCGGCCAGATGCCATCATCGTATCTGCGACCGCGCCTCTTGTGCTGTGTGAGCTGCGGATTGCCCATTCGGTCACATTGCGGGTCGTAGGTGCAGACATCATTGACGCCGCTGCCGAGGAGGCCCCTGCGTGTGGCGTGTCGTCAGGCTGCGACTCGGTAACAAGCTGCACCGCTTGCTGCAGGTGCGGACACAATCGATACTGCTGCCGAGGAGGCGGAGCTGGCGGGCGGACAGGCGGCGCTGACGCTGGAGAGGTGCCTCGATATCCTGGTCGCCTTCCACACGCTGCCCTCAGGTGTGGAGCTCGAGTTTGATGCATGGAACAACTGCTGGCTGCAGCTCGCTTGATGCAGCTCATAGTCAGCGGTCCCCAACTTGCACACGGCTTAGTCAGCGGTCCCCAACATGCACACGGCAAGCTGGGCAGGCGTTCCTCTGCATACGCATGCCGCACGGCATCAGCCCCAGACAAGCCGATCGTGTGACTCGCCGGGCGAGCCAACGGTTTATTCGCAAGCAGCTCAATGCACGCTCAGGCACCCGCAAGTCATACATCAGGCTCGCCGTAGCTGATGTATACTTTACTTCCGAGGTTGTCAACCCATTGCAGGCGGCGACAGGGTAGCAGACGCGGCGCTGCAGTCGCTGGGCGCGCTGTTCGTCGCGCGCCCAGGCCTCTTGCTGCTGCAGGCGCCCGCGGCCATCTTGCGCGCCGCGCTGGCGCCGGCCGCGMCGGCGGCCCTGAAAAACCGCGCCCTGCTCAACCTCACCGAGCTGCTCAAGGTGCACTGCCGGGTTCCACGGTGCATTCAAGAGGCTCGAGAAGCCTCATAGAACACGAGGAGCAAGTCACAGCGCTGTCACAGCGAGGGCCGGCCGCCGGGCGCCGCGCGTGCATGCACGCGCGGCGCATGAGATGGAAGTCCGTTGCGTTGGTTACGACCTGTCCTGCTGCAAGTGCCGGCTGACATGCGGCGCGTCTGCGGATGCCCGACCAGGCTCTCGACGCTGCGTCACCAGTGCTCAGCTTTCCGCCCATCTCCGAACCTCGAATGTTTCATTACCCAACCCCTGGCAGGCAGAGGAGGCGCGGCTGCTGGAGCAGCAGGCGGCCGCCGCCGTGAGGGGCGCCGGTGGCGCCCGGCCCGGKGGCCTGGCGGAGCCAGACCCCCGTGCGCAGCCCGACGCCGCTGCGGCCGCGCTGGCAGTGCAAAACGGCGAAGGCGAGAGCCTCGGCGTCAGCAGCGGCGTCCTGCAGGTGGGCTGAAGAATCGCCGCGGCACCGTGGGGAGCCTGACGCTGGT
Source organism: Deuterostichococcus epilithicus (assembly GCA_033439295.1). Taxonomy (NCBI): domain Eukaryota; kingdom Viridiplantae; phylum Chlorophyta; class Trebouxiophyceae; order Prasiolales; family Stichococcaceae; genus Deuterostichococcus; species Deuterostichococcus epilithicus. Next base: position 2,164,529 of record JAVTLE010000007.1, read on the forward strand.
CTGGCTTGTGCCGTGCACGCCGGCGCGTGCGCGCCCGGCTTCGAGCACGGCGCCTGCGCCCAGGGCGGTGCCTGGAGGCACACGTTGACGCCGCTCGGTCTGCTGTGCATGGTGCCAGCCTCGATCGGGGTTCGTCCAGTCTGCCTCACACAAGTCTGCGTATGGCAACTGGGCAGTTGCTGGAGTTCAGCCGGGGTCCCCCCACCAACACCCGCACAAGTGCACTGCAGGACAACTGGGCAGCCGTGCTGGACCTGGCGATGGACACAGGGCCAGGGGGCGCCTCACCCGCGGAGGCGGCGCAGGCGGGGCTCGTGCGTCGCCGCGCCCGCGACCTCATCGAGGCCGTCCTCAGGCGCGCAGGCCTGACCAGCTGCAGCTGTGCCCGGGGTGATCGCCGCAGTAGAGCTTACCGGGGCAGTACCTAGGAGACGACATGAGTTTTGCTGGGTGCACGTTGAATTGGGCTGGACCAGTACTGCGAGGACCGGTCTCAGCTGCTGAAGTGCACGGCGTGCAGCGAGGGAGTGCGGTGCAATCGAGGAACAGGTGCCTCGAGATGCGGCAGCAGAATCGGGGCTGCGATCGTGGTGCTGGTAGCAAGCGGTAAGCGCGGTTTGTATATTCGCAGGGGCGGGCTGGTGGCGCCGTGGACGGCGGTGCCGGCGCTGGTGGCGCTGGCCACTGACCCGCAGCGCGACGTCGCCGACGCATCCCTGCGCCTGCTGCGCCGCCAGGTGCCCCCAGACCAGCCTCACAGCCCAAGGAACATCACCATGCCAGCGCTGTCAAGCCTGCCCTGCCAGGTCCTGGGAAACACGGACTCTGCAACAAACACATTGGTGCAGTGGTCATGGTGCTGCCAAGCATGTCTGCCGGTTAGAGCGGCGCTTCCGGGTTCCGGCCGGCATGTCACGCTTCGGCCAACATGACGAGCGCAGCATTTGGCAAACCTGCGGTTTGCCGCCCTGTGCAGGCGGAGGTGCACGGCGGCAGCGCTGGGCTGCTGCACACGCGCATGGCGGAGGGCATCCCCCTCGCGCACAGCTTCCACCTGCGGCTGGCGGCGGCGCGCCCCTCCCCCGACAAGCGTGGCTGCCACGGTGCGCCCGCCTATTATGCTGCCCTGCCCCCTGGCCTGCCCCGGGAGGGGGCGGGGGGTGGGTGCGCTCGGAAGCAGCTGGCTGGCAGGCTTGTGGCGTGTGCTGGACGAGGGTCAGCATATGGAAATGTGCCCCCTTGTTTGCCACACACCTGCCGCTGACCGCTATGCAGTGTTGGCCGGTCTGGCGGCAGGCCTGTGGCGGCTGCACGAAACATGGCGACAGGACTATCTGTCGTACAGCTCGGAGTGTCACGTTTACTCATAATCCCTGCCGCATTGTTGCGGCCGCTTGCATGCTTTCAGGCAATGTTGCTTGAGCTGTGAGAGCTTACCCGCCGCTGGCGCACCAGCAGCGCAGCAGGCAGATCCTTCTGACAGCGATGAAGAAATCAAAGCCTCAGAAAAGGGCTATAGTCCAGCTATATTCTTCGATCTTCCTGCGTCCAGGCCTGCCACCAGAGCTGGCGGCAGGGGTGGGCATGCTCTACAGCCAGCTGGTGGCGCCTCAGAAGGGCACCCGCAGCGGCTTCTTGTCGGCGCTGCTGCGCCGCTTCGACACCGCGGCCTGCCTCGTCACGCGGGACGCGGCCGCCGACCTCTCGTGCGCCGCCTCCCTCCCCTGATCGTGTGGCTCGACTGCACATAGGCTCCTGGGCAGGTCTCGTAAGTGTTCCTCGCTGATGCCTGCAGCTCTGCACAGTCGCGCACCTGGACATCAGGGCGCAAAAACAGACACCACTTGTGTGCCGCAGCCTTGAGACGGCTCTGACCACGCTGCTGGCGCCTTCCCTCGCCGCAGGCTGCTGTCGTGCTGCGCGCAAATCGTGGCGGCGCTGCCCTTCCGGAAGGCCGACGAGCCACTCGCGGCGGTCGCGGCCATCAACGGCATCGTGGCCAAGCGCGGTGAGGCGGTGCTGGCCGCCTTCAAGGCCGCGCTGAAGCAGGCTGAGGCAGCGCTCTGCACTCCCGACGGCGCCGACGACGCCGCCGCGAACGGCGCCACGCTGGTGGGGCGGCAGCTGGGCGCCACCSCMGMYSKCGGCGCGGCCGCGCCGGCCGGGCCGCAGCAGCAGGGCCAGCAGGGACTAGATTCGGCTGCGTCGGCGGGCCTCGTAGCAGCGGTGCAGGCGGGGGCGGGCCTGTCTGCGGCCTGCGATGCATCTCTAGCGGTCTCCATGCTCCTGCAGCTGAAGGCGTACCTGCTCAAGGCGTACGGCCTGGCACCAGAGCGCGCTGCGCTGTTTGCCAGCGCCGCCGCCGACAAGAGGCGCCAGGTGGGCATCAGAGGATGGGAATTCACTTTCGTTGGCTTGCGGGCAGTCAAACACAGAGGCCCACATGCGCTGCACCCTGCGGGTGACCTACAGACAGGGTCCTGCAGCGAAGTCTGCACCGCCTCTCCCGCGATCGCGTCACTCGCCTCTGTTGTATACATGCAATGCTGCCCAGGAGGACATGGGGACGGGCCCTCAAAGCTTGACACGGGCCATGCCGTGCTCCTCGTATTGCCAGACTTCCTCCGGTAATGCCGTGACCCCTGTCACGGTTCCTGCGGCACAGGAGGAGAAGCTGGGGGTGTCCCTCAACCGCAGCGTCCCGAGCGCACTGGGACGGCTGCACATGGACGCCTCTGCCGACCTGAAGCGCACCTGGAAGCAGTTCAAGGTAGTGCATGCCTTCATGGTGGCCCTCGAGAAAATTATCTGACAAGCGCCCCTGCCATGGAAGAAAGCCCTCTTGCCAGCACACCACCACCCGGTTCATTGCACGACCTATCGCTGTACAACTTCACAGAATCCCCAATCTTCTGTATCCTGTTGCTGCAGCTTTTCAAGGGGCTGATGAAGGAGGACACGCCCGGCAACCTGGGATGCCTGGAGCCGAATGGCGATCCCGTTGGCGGGGGCGCGCCCGCCGCGAGCAGCGCAGGTGCGGCCACCTGCACGCGTCCATCCACACTGCACGGACCTTGCTGTTGCCGCAGGGTGCTGCTCTGCCACATTGAGCACTGCACATTCTGTATGAGGGGTTGTGCCAAGCAGGCACATCTGAAAACACCCACAATTCACACGCCTGAGAGCACGTAGTCGAGTCTGCAGCACAACACGTTACTGCGTAGGCCGGGCAGTCGCAGGTGGTGCGTCCTCAATCCCAAATAGAACTGTGATGCAGGCGAGGGCCGCACTCCGGGCAGCGGCCCGGCAACCGGCGGCACTGGCGGCAAGAGCCAGCGGCGCGGCACATCCACGCTCGGCAAACCGCGGCCCTCCCGTCTGAAGCGCCAGCGCCAGGTGCGCATGTGACTTTTCACGTTGCAAAGGATGTGTGCCGGACCTTCATGCGAGGAGGGGGTGGTGTGGCTGTCTGTCATGTGCGCGGATTCGGCTGGTGAGCGGCAGCCACGAGCGCCCAAACCACGTTGGGATCTTGGAGGTGGCTGCAAGTGTCATGTGACATGGGCAACACAGGCTGCCACAAGATGACTGAGGTCTTTTGCTTTGAACATGGCCGCTGACTGTGCGGCTGCAGGCGGGCGACAGCGACGACGAGGGGGACGGGGAATACAGGCCCGGCGGCGGTAGTGGCAAGGGAACGCCACGACAGCTGGCCCTGTAGCCTATGGTGCCAGGCTTTGAGAAGGCCTGGCCGCGACGCGCTGCTGGATGTATCCGCTGATGTGACGACCACACATGACCGCGGCGGCAGAAGTGCATGGGCATCTTGGCCCTGATCCAACGCCCGTGTGGCACAGTGACACGATCACAGAACAGCAGCAGACACTGCATGCGACCATAAGGCATCATTTTGCGCATGATATTGCTCAGGTGGTTCAGAGAGCTGAGAAGGTATCCCGGAAGTTGTGCCAACAACACGTGCCGCAGATTTTTGTTAGCCCCCAGCGGGCTCCAGCCGGAGCCCGGACTGTGGCTGATCACACATCACCCCGCTTGAACCCACCACTGGCTATTGTTCAGTCTCACGAGAGCCTGTAAGGCTCACGCCTGTGACTGGGCCTGTCTGCAGCACGGCGACAGGCAGCGCTGCGGCCCCTAGGAAGTGGCCAGCACCTAGGCGGTGCCTCTCCGTGCTGGAGCAGCATTATGGCGCCGCGGTGGAGCTGGATCGCTGCGGCGCTGCTAGCGGCGTCCTGCGTGGCATCGGCGGCAGCCAGCGGCGCGGTGACGCTCGACCAAGGCTCGGCAGCCCAGCTGCAGGAGTCCACCCGGCGGCAGCAACTGGCGGCAGACGGCTTGCAGGCGAGTGCTAACCTTTCGTGCTCTGCAGTCGTGGGGTAAGCGCGCATCGCGTGCAGCACGCCCGGGGCGCGGCCCTCCTCGCGCCGCACTATGAGGGCCTGCGAGTCTTGTGAGCGCACGACGCACGGCGCACTTGGCTGCTTCGTTCCAGCGCAGTTCTGACGCTTGAAATGCTGTGAAGCCTGCCTGCCATCCTGTCGTCCAAGGCTGACACTTCGCCGAGCAGCCCAAAGCACGTGCAGACACACGCAAAGTCGGTGGCTTCCCTTTCAGCCGCGCGGCCCATTGCGCGTCCACAAGGCGCAGACTTGACAACTGCTTGTATCTGCGCCTATGGGTGGCCCTCACCTGCTTCGAGCCGAGGCTGCGCGGCGGATTCCGCCCAAGCTTATCCGCCACGCGGAGGGCACAGCCAATGGCCTCCCTCGAACTGCAGCCCGCCGCAGCGGCTGCAACTTCCACGCATTCAGTCCAGCGGTCCTCGCCGCCGCGCTGGGCCGTCCCAGACGCCGCCCGGCGCGCCTCCGCTTTTACCTCAGGGGTACGTACACCCCGTCTGTCCAACGTGGCACCGCACTGCAACTTCGTGCACTCTGCTGCGCAGGCCCGGCGGCTGCGCCACGCGGGCGTCGACCATGACACCGAGGAGGAGGAAGCGGCGCACGACGCCACGGCCACCACCGATGCCGCGACCGCCGACAGCGACGGGCGCAGCTACACCTGGCTGAAGTGGACCGCCGCGGCGGTGCTACTGATCGAGGGCCTCGTGGGCGTGCTGCTGCCCGTCCTCCTGAAGCTGACCGTGCACGCCGGCTGGCTGCTGTCGCTGGTCAACTGCTTTGCCGGCGGCGTGTTTTTCACTTTTGGTGCGCCGCATTGCCTTTCTGTTGTGCTCCTTTGGCGGCGGCCCACATCGTCGTCGTGGACTCGTCGTCCAAGCCTGCATCTGTCTCATGATTGTGACCTGCGCTGTCTGCCGTGCGCCATGACGGAGATGCCGCAGTGAAGCTTCCAGCACTCAACGCCTGGGGCTACATGCCACAGGCGTCATGCACATCGGTCCGGACGCGCTGGAGGCGCAGGACGCGGTCGGCCTCACGCGCTTCCCGCTCGCGGCCTTCCTGATCGCGCTGTCCTTCTTCGTCGTGTTTTTCCTGCACCGCGTGCTCGCGCCGGCGCTCCGCTTGACGCCGCACCTGCACTCGCACTACGCCACCTCCACACCGGTGCGCCAATCATGTTTTTGTATTCTCTGAGCCCGTGGCGTCTCAAGCCTATGATGGGGCACTGAACTCCAGCGCCCGGCTCCCACCCTGCTCTGCATGGCCCCTGACATGTCAGCATGAGTTGCATCTGGAAGATATCCTCTTCAGCCCACCCGCTCGCTGGTTCCGCAGGACGGGCGGCCCATCATGCCGCCCGCCAGCAAAGTAAACGGCATCGGCGCCTGCAAACGCTGCGGCGACGAGTGCGGCTGTGCCGGCGGCGTCGCGGCAGGCGGCTGCGGCACCGGCTGCCAGGCCGGCAGCTGCCAGTGCGCGCACCGCATCGACCCCGACCCGCAGGCATGTTCAGGCTGCCGACTGCTTTCCCATCGATCCTGCCATGTCCCCACGTTTCACATGGCATTGAACGTGGCACCCTCCAATCACCGCGCGCACGCCGCGGATAGCTGGCGGGAGGCGCAAATGCAATTTTATGGGTGGCCCCAGCAGCCAGGTGGCACACATGTGCTGGACAAACGTTTGGACAAGGCTTGAAGTGACTGCCACATGTCGCAGGCTGACGAGGAGAAGGCAAACGCCGCCAGCTTCGGCACCACCGCCGCCACGCTGACAGAGGCCGCCTCACCCGTCACCAGGCACGCATGTTGTAGCTTGCCGTAGAATGCAGCCACAAAGCTGCACTTCTGATCACCCGAGGATGAGACGGAAGCATAACATAACAGCATGACGGGGAGGGGGGGAACACGGGATGCTCCATCCAGGGTCACTCAGCATTGACAGCCGCACAGGTCTGCAGTGCTGGGTACAAGTTGTTGTGAGGAGTGTCGGGCCAAAAACACACGTCAGCGGCTCGGAAACCTCGCAGGCCGTACGACGACCCGCTGGCGCCGAAGCCGCGGGCGGCGCAGCGGGCGTGGGCAATGGTGCCGCCTATCCTCATCCTGCTGGGCATCCTGTGCCACACCGTGCTCGAAGGCCTCGCCATCGGGCTGCAGGTGTGCGATCGCCTCGAATGTGCGTTCGTTGCCGTTCGTTTCGGGGATGTGGGCTCCCGTTCGACCGCACTGCGTCATTCATCTCACGTCACGTCGTGTTGGTTGCCGCGCGCACATTGGCGGCACGTCAGCCTCGCCCCACGCTGACCCCACCTGCGTGTCGCCTGCGCTGCAGCGGTCCTACGCCGACGTCGTCACCGCCTTCGTGGCGATGGCCAGCCACAAGTGGGTGGAGTCCATCGCCGTCGCGGCGGCCTTCGTCGCCGCCGGCAGCGGCATGCTGTCCGTCGTTGCCTTCCTGGTGCGTAGGTTTTTTGTATCTCCTCTTCCCTCTGCCCTAGCTGCTGGGGCTGGGACAGCTGGGGCTGCTGGGACAGTTGGGGCTGCTTGAAGGCAGGGGTGATCTGCTGCTCCAGAGCACAAATTTTCGCTTGACACTCAGAAAATTACTGTTCGATGTTGGTGTTCAAGACCGTTTCCACCGCGCGTTTGTGCAGATACCCTTCTCCCTGGGGCCGCTCGTCGGCATCGCCATTGGCGTCTCCGTGTCCGACACCAACAACTGGGTCATCCTCGTGCTGTTTGCACTCGTTGCCGGTGCGCCCTGCTGCCGCGGCACTGCCGCCGCTGCCGCCCGCGTGTGCTGCGACCGCATCAAACCACAACGGCCGCAATTCCTGCCTGTCTGGCGGACGGCATGATATCTAGCAGTTCCCCCACCAGTCGTCTTGCCACTGGCGAGGGACCCTCACCCTGGACGGTGGATTCAACATTGCCACACATTTTTCAACCCGCGTGACCCCGCAGGCCTGTTCATCTATGTGGGCTCGGTGGGCATCGTCGCGGAGGAGTTTGCCAAGTTCGAGTCCGACCCGGGCTACGCAGCGGCGCGGCCCCGCGGCGCACGCTTCTACATGTACGCCGCCTTGTTCGCGGGTTTCACGGTGGTGGCACTTTTGCAGCTGGTCCCCGAAGGCGGCTAGGCCCAAATCTCGGTCCGTGCGTCAGTCCAATGGCGCTGATGGTGAGAGCATGCATGGCTCAGTCGCCAACCCAGCTTGGCTCAGCTGGCCGCCATGGCGCGTGGCTGCGTCAGGCGGCGCGGCTTGCGGCAACCAGTGCCGAGTTCACAGCAGGGGCGCTTCCGGGTGCGGCACTCTAACACACCAGCTGAGCGGACTCGCTATCGCTCAGGCGGCTAGCGAGTCGGCATTGCCCGCTGGAATCGGCGTTATGAGTGCAGTGACCGTGCATGGCGCACCAGGCGTGCATGTGTGATGATAGCTCTTCATCAGCGCCTTTGACAAGTTGATAGTTTCAACCATGCGGGGCGCGCAACTGTCTGCACTGCCGTAGGTAGCAAAATTGCATCTCAGGTTGGGGGCTCCAACGACACCTCGGTCTTGCCTGCATCAAGTTTGCAGCCAGGAACCCGACATCAGCTGAGCACGAGTAGTGCCGCATGCGGGATGTCTATACTGTCTCAAAAGTTTGGGCCATTGTTATCGGTGTGGCGTTGCGGCAGCTTTGCCAAAGCTCATTTTGTGGTGTGTGCCATTGGTAATCACCTAGGTACATGCCATTGCAAAGCAGTTGGGATATAGTCGCCCGTCCTCACAAGCATTTCTCTGTGCCAATCCTTACATACCGTAGTCACGGGCACGAGTCGCGCAAATATAATTCGCAGAGCGCTGCGCGAGTGCACCTCTGGAGGTATGTCTTGACAGTCAATCAAATATACTTTTCAGGGGGCCGTTAAGTGCATAGCACACCGCATTGATCAACACATTTTGCGATAGCCCTCGCCTATTGACACTGGTCCCTACAGCCACTGTCTAGCGAACCTGGGAGACTTCCTGTCAGCCTGACCCTCGAGCCAGGTGCCTGTTCTGTCGTGTGCATGCTGCTTGGCCGACCCCGCCTGAGTGCATTCCACCCGCTCGCACTTTGGTTCTCGTTTCCTTAGTTGCGGGGACGGTAGCGAGTGCACCTCGCGCACTTTTCCGCCGCTAGACTCTAGTTCCAACATGTTATGTGTAGGTTGTGTACTGTAAAAAAACTGCGATTATGCATAGTTATCCGCTGCGCGAAACTGCGCGAGCCCTCCAAATTGATATTTAGACTTTGGCGGCTGCCCGTGAGTACGGTACAGTAGTACATTTTGGCAAACCATTTCCTCTGCTTGCGAATGCATGCAAGATCCGAGTTGAACGGTTGCAATGGCTCGTGTTGCCTGCCGCTGGAGGTGAAGTGGCTATGCTGCGAAGCTGCATGCTCTAGGCCTGGGTACTCGCTTGTCTAGTACTCAAGACACAAGCCTTCTAAGCCCTTGCCTGTTCGCATCACCTCCGAGCTGCAAGCGGCTGCCCATGAGCAGCATCTCACTCCGTGTTGTCACCGCGCCCGGGCAGTTACGCGGCGGACGGCTAGGGACCAATCACACCCATGCGGCGCACCGGCATCCATGCCGCAGCGGGGCTGATCATCATGAATTGCCGTCACAGCATGCCGCCCAGCGCGCCCGGCCACTGCTCGTGGCACAGCGGCTGCCACATTGAGCCGCTCACCTCGGCTCACCCCCCAGTGCCCGCCGGTGCTGCTCCGCCAGGCCGGCCAGGCTGGTGGCGTGGAAGGTGGGCTCCGCCTTTTCCGCCTCGTCCGGGGTGCCGCCAGAGCCCTGCAGCAGCCATATTTGAGGTGTGCCAACTATGCAAGGCATCGCTCTTCAGAATAGGCAGTGGACGCGGGACGCGCAGGCGTCACCGCCATTGCAGAATCAGGACGTGGGCACATGGGGCCAGCGTGGGAGCCCGGGCCTTGCCGATGCCGTAATCACAGTGCAAAGCCACCGGCGCTTGGGGTTCGGATGGCAGGACCTCAGTGGGGGTAGGGCGATGAGAGTCCCAGCCGCCTCCCACCAGCCGGCGTGGCCCACTGCATAGCAGTTCCTGAGCCCGCCGACAGCCGCCGTGATCACGAGGATTGATTGCGAGGCAGCGCTTGCAGCATTCGGCAAGGAGCCGCTCCCAATGGGAGGCGGGGCTTGCCTGCTGCCCGTGGCGGCGCTCGATCCAGGCGGTGCTGAAGCCCAACTCCTTGGCGACCTTAATGTCGTGGAATTGACTCTGCAGCGCAAAGGTTGCCACAGGTCAGTTCAGCGTCAGAACGACCGGGCACTTGCTGGCGGTCGGGAAGAGCGGTTCCAAGGAGTCCAAACGCAACGGCTAGGACTGCGCCTTCCGTGAGGACCCTGTGCCTTGAAACATGCAATGCAGCAAGTGAGATTTGTGAGATTGCACACCATCACTGTCAAAGCATGTTGCGATATCAGCATGCACACGGATCGGGGACCTGCGCCACATGCAGGATGTCCTCCTTGTCCACCCCGAACTCCTCCTTGAGCGTGCGCAGAAGAAACTGGAACACACGCGGGTCAGGCTTCGTCGCTCCGGCGTCCTGCGCAGCAGCATTGCAGTCGTGTGGCCAGCCAGCGTGAGAGGCTCGAAGTGCCGGCACACAGCGCACAGACTGCCGTCCGCCCGTCTCAGCAGGAGCTGCGCACGAGTGTGGGTTGGGAATAACGGTGATGACGGCGGCGTGCACTGCAGCGGTGTGCAGGCGAGGTGTTGATGCTAGCAATGCCGGACATCTTCTGGCTGCAGGGTGTGCAGCATACAAGCGAGTCATACCATGCGCACAATGCTGCTACCTCTGCCGTGAGGATGCGGTGGAACGGCTCGCCAAGTGTCTTCGCCATCTTCTGCGCCGAGGCCCGGCCTGCATGCACAGCATGCAAAGCGTCATATCGCGGCGTGAAACAGAACGGGACCAGCGGCCCGCCACAGCGCAGCTGGCGGCTGGGGCATACAAGTATATATTCCAGAGCTGGAGGAGCCAACGACTTCGAAGTACAATCTCGGAACTGTAACTCACTGGCGTTGGTCATGGTCACCAAACGGAAGTGCTGCCGCAGGTAGGCAAGCGCCTCATTCGAATCCGGAAACGCCGGCCACTCGCCCCACGATTCGTCAAGCGACGCGTTGTCTGACGGCTGCACCTCTGCGCCCATCTGCTTTGCCATCTCAGCCTGCATCGGGGGATGCAAGGAGGCGCTTTTGGCGCCCGGCTGACTGACACGCAGCAGCTGGCTGCGGTCAGACCGGCGGGGCTCCATCCCATCGATGCTGTGGATGACGCTCCTGCCGCGGATCGAAGATTCGTCACCAACCAGGAGCTGCGTAGGGTACAAATTCACTGATAAGGCTCGGGCGCACCCAGATAAGGTGCAGCATCTGCGTCTGGTTCATGTTGCCGTGCAGGTCGGCGCTCTGGTCATGCAGCTTGATCTCCGCCGCCGCATGTGCCTGCGGACAAATGGTCCTCTCTGAGGATGCCAAGCGATCGAGCGCTAAAGAGCATTCCATTATCAAGGCGGCGGGAGGCGGCGGCGGTGCTTTCCATGCTGCAATGCATGTCAGGCACTGGCACCGGGCACCGTGCCGCGCAGGCTCATGCGGCGCTCAGGCGTGGGAATTAAAGGAATCTGGTGTTCTTACATGCTTGCCACACCTGCAGGATCTCGTCATCAGTGATGTCCGGCTTGACCGCCTTCAGCCGTGGGCGCATCCAGTCCAAGATGCCAGTTTCGAAATCGATGAGCGTGCCTGCACGACTTGCAGATGATTGCAGGTGTCGACCAAGCGTTCTACATTGCGCATGATGCATTCCAGCAACACAAAGCATTAGCAGGTGCTCCGCACCGATAACATCGAAAGTCAGCGTGCTGAAATGCGTTAGTGACATTGTTGGCCTGCATGCATGAGCGAAAGGTCATTTATGTTAAAGATGACAGATAGCTGGGGATGCACTTGTCACGAACGAAGCGCATGCGACCCCGGATCGATCTCAGACCTACCGACGTACAGGTGGAACGGTGCTGCAAGGAGTCAGTCAGCTTCGGTTAACAGTTAACAGTTTGTCAGCTCAAGTAAGGCTTGATGTTCCCCACATCGCTGCACCTTCTCCGCGGGACCGCATTGGCTTGCGATCCACCTGGAGCGCAGAGCGGTTAAGCAGAAATTAGCGGGGGCCCAGATCTAGATGTTGTTTGTTTGACTTGCGCCTCGAATGCAAGTCATTGCTGCAGTGCAACCGTAGAAAAGGCGCAGTGGTGTGAAGTTGAAAGTCCGACGGCCGCCAAGATCGGCAATCTCCTGAGCTGGCTGGCCCTGGCCATCACCTCGCTGTCGGAGCCCCTAGCAAAGCTTTCGCGAGGACACCCAGACGAAGGGTGACCAAACGGCGTCCTATTGATGATCCGCAACTGCCCCGCAGCCTCGCACTGATCGGCTGCTGTGTAACCGCCTGACTGACTGCGACCAATCCGGCCATGAAGAGGCCCGTCACCGCCTCGCCTTGGTGCGCCCGGATACGTTTTTGTCATAAAAATCATGTTACAAACACATTCCGCGCCGTATTGAAGTATTGAACCGGTGGCAGCTGACCGAACCGCAACCAACTACCCGTGAGAGCTGCAGTACCTCGACTCCTGCCGCGGAAACAGCCATGGCGTGGGACTCACGCAAATGATTCTGGATCCTGTGCGGACTGCTCAGCGGACCATTGCGGCATTGCAGCCCATTGAAGGCTCCGCTGAAATTTGATGTGAACGTCCATCCGCTGGCGGCGCAGGGAGTTCCCAACGACCAGAACCATTGCGTGCGTGGCCGTGACGATCGTGCTGCTCGCTGCTGGCGGTTTCGCTTACTGGCGCCATGAGGAGCACCTGGAAGCCTTGGGCCGGGGCGCCAGCCTGCTGAGGAGCCACATGTCAGGTGCGTACGGCTGTGCTGCCCTCCGACATGTGTGGATTTGCATATATTTTGATCATACGAGCGGTGATGCTGCAGCATGACCGCCTGCCTTGCACCATCCCGCACCGTGGCTGGCGACCGCACCTTGTCCGCATTGTGCCAGTCGCACTTGCACATCGGCCTGACGCTGACAACCTCGCAGCAGCAGGTGTTTGCGCTATGGCTGACTGCGAACTGGCCCACTGTTTGGCCCATCAATTTGCCGATGCATGCGGCATTGGAATTGTCGCCTAAGGCAGGCAGCCATGCTGCACAGCGGCCAGCAGAGCTGTTGACCCTCATGCAGCAGGTCGATCGCCGGCAGCCGCTGCTGCGTCCGGGGCGAATTCAGCGGCCGCAGACGTTCTTGCTCGCTTCCGCCGAAGTCGGGAGCACATTGATCGCATGCGGGATTTCGGAAAGCATGAGGTACAGTCCGGGCGCTCGTCCCCCTTGTTGCCGCTCCCCTGCTGCAAGGGGCGCAAGCCGTCACCCAACCCTTGGACAGGGCACCCAGCTTTCCAAAAGGCGCAACGAACTTTCAAGAGGACACCCGTAGGTGCAACTGCAGAACACTTCACACGTGCCCTGCCCTGCCCACGAGGAAGCCATTGGCTCATGCGGTCCACCGGCTCGTCTTTTTCATGCATCACGCTAGCATTTTCGTTCTGATAGCCACGCACAGGCTGGCTCCCCTCTGCAAGCCGCTCCCAGCATCCGATTGGCCCTCTGGAAAACTCACGCACATTGACACCTTGTGCTGCACTGACTCCTGCAGCTCTTCACGATGACGCATTGTCCGTCAGCGCTCGGCATCGGCGGGCGGCCGGAAAACCAGAAGGCACCCTTTTACGCGGGCAACACCTGCGAGCCGTGGATGGCGCGCTTCGCCATCGTCATGCTGGACCAGCTGCTGCACACCAGTGAGTTGCTTGAGCAAGACGGCAAGTACACCAGACTACACTAGTTTTGTTGTTGTGTAATGTGCGAGCTCGCGTTCGGCAGCCGCACATGGCAGGAGCTGCAGCGCTCTGGGGCTGCCGGTCGCTTTCGAGTGCACTGTACTATCCAGCAGAGTGGGCGCCGGCACAGCCCGACACGATCTTGGACGGGGATGCACCTCTTGGATTGTCCATCCCATCCTGCTGTCGTCATCAGTGTTCGGGCGAGGCTCTTGTTGCACTGTCCGCCAGGTGCAGCCTGCCATCAGGGCGCCTCCCATGACACACAGTTTGTGTGCCGCCGCAGGCATGAAGGCTCTGGAGTGGGGCAGCGGTTCCTCCTCCCAGTGGACCCTAATGCGCGTGGGGCACCTGACATCCGTCGAGCATGACGCCACATGGGCGCCGCGGGTGAGGGTTTCAGCGTTCAAGGTTTCGTCCTGTTTGGAGCTCGCAAGCAGGGCTGCCCGGAGAATTGCCCATAGACCTGCGCCCGCTGAGCCGGCACGTGCCTCGCCCAGGGTTTCTCTCACCAGCTGACTTCCGTCTGCACACGCGCCGCTGCATGGTGCAAGAACAGCAGCAGGAGCAGCACGAAGGCTTCGGGATGGTGAGGGCGGACTCGCGGACATGCCATCCCAAAACCTGCCTCCACATGGGGTGGAGGCGCCCACACGAGCGCCAAAGTCACAGCTGTCCCTCGCTGGCAGGTGCGGGAGGCGTTGGAGAAGTTCTACGGGGCGGAGTTCCTTGAGCAGCACTGGGAGTCGCACGCGGTGCCGCGCGGGACGCCCACCGAGGGCAAGGACTCGATGCACGACCCCGAGAGTTTCGGGTGCGGGCTCCGTCGCCCCCATGGCTGACGTGCTGACTAGCCGGGACGCAGCAGGGGGCACCAGTGCAGGGACTGCTGCTACTGCCCCTGACTGCGCTCACGTGCCGCCCTCGGAAGCTTGCCAGAAAGCGTGACGGGCGTCCGCGGGCTTTGGTGCTTGGACCAGAGGCCTGCCGCCAGTGCACAGCAGGAGCTGGCACTGACGCAGGCCGCCACGGTGCCAGCAGACTTGAGCGATCCTTGAAACTTCCTCACAGGTGCAGCCGATCCGGAGGCCGCCGTCAGCCCATCAGGCCGTCAGCGGGTCTTCAGGCTGCCAGTCTCGCACCATCTGCCCGCCTCTGTGCAAGGGAGCCACGAGTGACGCCCTCGGTGCTGTGTTGCAGGGATTATTTCGGGGCCGACTTCTTGCCAAACGACAAGGACATCTTCGACTACATCGCTGTGGACGGTCGCTCACGCGTGAACTGCATCAAGCGCGCCCTACCGCTGCTCAAGCCGGAGGTCTGCCGTTGGTCCTCAGGCGCCGTCGGGAAGTGCAGAGCTGCGATGTGAAAACTCATGTCGCCTGGGACTGCTAGCAGTCTGCACGCTTGTTGCACAGCATTCACCTCCTGCATGAGCAGCCTTGTGCACTTGCGAGTGCTGCAAGCTATCGAGGGGTCACCAAGTCATATGGCTTCTCAATGCTGGCAACAGCGGCGGCAACCGAGATGTGTGCTTTCACAGGGGGGCGTCCTGCTGCTGGACAACTCTGGTGAGCGCTGCCTCGTGCCAGCGGCTCCGATGGTTTTTTTGGGTTTCTAAAACGTCGTGTATTCCAACCCCACTTCGAAAATGGCACTAGCGTGCCGCCTGACGCGGCAGCGGCCACGGGCTTGCTGCTGAATGCGACATGGGTCTGTGGTTCTCATATATATTCACTGATTGCAGTCATGACTGACTCTGCAGACCGGGAGTATTATGCAGAAGCGTTCGAGGTGGTCCCAAAGCACTGGCCACGTTTCGACGACATCATGGTGTCCAACGGTGATTGCCTGATCGCAGTCGCTTCAGAGAACTTTCCCTGCAGACATGCTGGGTGTTGAGCCGCACTGCCAAGCGTGCTGTCAAGAGCTCAGGCACACTGCGGGCGGCACCTGTGCTTCTAGCTTCGTCCTGGTGTTTGCAGCCTGCCTTCTCTGCTGGCTCGGAGTTGACGCTGAAGGCTGTCCACCGGCTCTTGTTGCAGAGCGGACCACGATCTGGGTGTCCTGCCGCAAGGGCGCATGTGGGGAGGCGGCGCGATGAAGCGCGCGGGCAAATCGGCCGCTGTGACATCGCGGACAGCTGGCGACAGCGGCGGCCGTTGCCAGATGATCATCACCTTTTTGACGACTCAGCAGCCTGGAGGTTCGAGATTAGTTCCAAACAGCAAGACGCTGTGAGACTGCTTGAGGCTCGGGCAGTAACCCTGAAGTACATGCGGCACTGAACGGTGACAACAAACAATTTGACAAGAACACAGACAGCAGTGGGTAGCAGAAGTCGGACAATTGATCGGTGTGACCTTCTCTGCGATGCATGAATGAGCAATTGCCCAAGGGAAGTACATCTTAAACAGTGGTATCCTAGTTGACGTCATTCTGCCACCGCCTGTCGTGCCATTGATGCTTTTGGCAAACGGCTGCATGTAGGCCCCGGAGAACCGGCTGCTATATTTTCGCTGGACTACCTAGCAGAGCAACGCGGCGAGATGGCAGGATGCAAGATACGATGGCGCCGTGGCGGCTGCTGCCTCCCACTGCACAGCAGCGCCTGATGCCGTTGCCACTGGAAACCGTCGCTTTAAGGGCTTGACGAGTCGAGAGTCCCAGATGCCTTTACTGCTTTACAAAACCAATTCCATCTCAGCAAACCTCAAATAATGTACAGATGTGCGTATCCACACCAAATGAAATTGTTCTTCTCAATCAAATCTGCTGGCTCCCAGGTATGCACAACATAGTCAAATCGCCTGCATCATGCACAACATCTACACGTGCTTGCGGAGCGGACCATTTGACCCCGACCACAGCTCGTGACCGAGGACTGATCCGGATGGACCTGTCTAGTCTTCATGCGGCGCAGCAGCTGGCTCTGCAGCTTGTGATCTTGTCAATCCCGGCTAGCCTGCTGCGCTGCAGTTGCCTGCCTGTGTCGTGGGTCCTGAGACAATGTCCTTGCAATGCTGAAGCACGCCCCCAACGAAGCAAGCGCGTACAATGCACTCAGGCGGGGTTGATCATAGCGTGGGTACTGAGGCGCGGACGTGCACCGCTGCGGTGGTGTGCTAGAGAGAAAAATCGCCGAGCAGGCACCTACATCCTTCATCCTGATTTCTCCGGCATCTGGGACGGACATCCTCGACCAAAAGATGCGGAGTCAGCATTCCCGGCGACATGAATGTCCACTGACAAGAATAGGGAGAGCCCTCAAAAAACCTCACTCCTTCGACTGGTGATCGTACTGGACGTAATAAAACTTGTCCACGTAGTCTGACGCCTTGCGCCACGCAAACGCCAGCGCCGTAGCCGCCACTGCCAGCCCCGCTGGCAGCGGCCACTGCACCGGCATCGGCCGCGTGGGGGCCGCCGCCAGCGAGGCGGCAGCCGCTGCGAAGCTGAGCACGGCAGTCGCAGCACGCACCATTCTGAACCGGAACAGCGCCTGCAGATGCACGACCACATGCACGTGTCACTCACCGGCATAGGCTGCACAGAGTGAGATGCCTCGACAACAGCACGAAAGACAGGGGAAACAGTAGCCGTGCACGAGGCGTGCATCGCTGCAGCGGAGGGCACTGCTGGGTGGCCGGCTGGCAACTGAGGATGGCCAGAAAGACTTCAACACCAGTGAAAAACATGAAGCGACCACGCTGCATTGGCGCCCTCCGCTCGAGGCACCCACCTTCTGGCAGGTGGGGCAATACTTCGTGTGCTGCTCATAGCGGTCGAGCAGCACTGTCTTTGGCAGCGGCTGCGCTGGCGGCTGCACCGCGCCGGCCGCCCAGGTAGGGCCGCCGCGCTGGTCCAGCCACCGCCGCCATGCCGTCACGATCCTGTCGTGCAGATAACAATGTCAAGAGTCGACAGCTGCCGGCTCTGCGAGGGCAGTTCCAGCACGATGAAACCAGCTTGGCAGGTCTGGGTTTTGTGTGCCGGTCTGCTGCTGCACCCAGACGCGAGATGACGCTGCTGCACTCCTCCGAGGTGCTGCCAGCCACGGCGCCTCGAGCAGCAAGCAAGCGCCGGGTGGGGGGGTTTGGGGCCTGGACAGAGCACCATGTGTCTTCCGGCACCTCAAATGCAGCAACCCGTCATGAACGAAAGCCCACGCACCTGTCCGACTGAGTGGGCATGTGAGAGCGCTTGCCGTCCTTTCGAGACACTTCACAACACTTCTTTTCGGCAGACGGAGCGCCGCAGTCGGGCGACAGTCCACACGGCTGTCTTCGAGGAGCGGCTCTGCACCTGTCGGACTCGGTGGGCATGTAGTACGACTTTCGCCAGGAGCCGCCCGGCTCGGCTGACTCCTGCTCCACGACCCGCTCCTGCAGCGGCAACCGAGGATGGTGGTGTCAACGGGTGGGAACTGCGGCGCTGCAGTCGTTCATCTGGAACACATGCATCGCAGCACGAAGCCGCGGCTCCCCCAACCCGCGTTTTCAGTTGCACCGCGCATGAGCACGGGATTGCAGTCCAGCCTGGGTACTGCGCCAACACCCCTGGGGCGGCATATTCGTACAAGCGGCAATGCGGTCCAACATTTCGGAGATTTCCTAAACCCTGTACTGGCAAATGCCAGAACCGCACACGCACCTGGATGTGCAGCAGCGCGTGGTCGCCGTCGAGCACCAGGTGCCGCGTCAGGTGGTCCTGGAACGCCGGCATCTTGGATCCCAGCCGTGTGAACTTGGAGTCCACCGTGCTGAGCAGGCTGTAGGTGACGCGTGCGCGGCCTGGGCCCGTCGGCACGCACTGCAGATTCATGAGGCCTGTGGGGGAAGAATTTCCTTATGGCTTGCGAAAGTCAGACTTGGTGGGTCAAACCACATTAGAACTCGGGGGCGGGGAGTGGGACAGGCTGTCATGGCAATCCATGGCAGGAACACTTGATAGGCTGACAACATCCACACGGCAAGTGCGACTTGGGGTGAATCGGGCGGCACTCACTGAAGGCGCCGTTGTCGCGCGGCGTGAAGTAGCGCACGATGCACGGCGGCTGCACGCGCGAGCAGAAACTTGTCGGCAGAGAGCCCAACGCTTTGTCGATCCAGGCATTGACGATGGGGCAGCAACATTTAACAGGAACCAAAGCCAGCTCTTTGGAAGTATCAGTGCTGGTGTTGCGGTCACAGGCAGAAAACCAAGAAAGTTACTTCCTGGAACATCGCCAGCAACGTCTGTGCACCTGGAACTGCACTTTGGTGGTGGTGACGGGACCAAAGGTCTTGAGGTCCACGTCGAACGAGAAGCCGCCGTCCAGCGGCAGGTCCGTCTCCGGCGACGGCCGGATCTTGGGGTACCCCTCCGTCGGCTTGTACCTTTTGCAAACAGGGCACGTGGTTTGTGAAGGAGTCAGGGTTGTTTGTCAGACAACACACCCGCCAGAAACCGTAGCTCTGTCCTCAAAATAAAGCAGAGCGAGACCATTTCCGGCGGTGTTGGATGCTTCCAAAAAGCCGCCACCTCCCCCTGCCCGCCACCTGCCTAAGTTCATCACGTTATTGCCTACCTTCATCACCATTCAAGTGCGGCATGGACAGCTGCAGCCGGGCAGGCTCGGGGACACCCCACGCAAGCAGGGCCTGGGTAGCACCAGGCAGATGGGGGGCCTGCGGCAAGCCACGCGCCTATCCACGGCGATGTGCAAGGGGCATGCAAGCCGGGCGCATGCAGGGAATGGGCATAAGGAAAAGGAACGCGCCTGTTGCCCTGCACGCCATGGTGGGCAAAGGGCACGTGAGCCGGGTCCAGGAAGTTCTCCACCAGCGTCGCAAAGTCGTAGTGCACGTCCCGCATATACGGCTTGCCGATGCGGAACACCTTGGCGTCGGCTGGCAGCGCCTCTAGCTCCTGTGGAGATGATGCCAGCTTCAGTGCGGGGTTCGAAGGGTATTGGCATGGTTCTCCCGGATGTCGAGGGTCGAGGAACCTCGCCAGTACCAATGTGCAGCTGATGCTTCCCAGCGTTCGATCAGCCGTCGAGAACTGTGCTGTTGTCAGGCAAGGTGGTGCGCCTGACCCTCGACCAGGAGCGGCTACACAATGGGCTGCATGATGCCTTGGAACTGCCGACGCGTGGATTCACTGCCACAGACGCCTTGGCTGCGCTCCATGGCAAGTGTTGAGGCTGGTGGCATACCACCAAAGTTCAGAGCAACGCATTGCAGAGACAGGCGGCAGCTCACCCGTGTGACTGCTGGTGTCTTTGCCGCCGCATCAATGAAAGCGGTGGGCCCCCTGTCGCCCCATACCCATAGCATGCCCTGCTGAATCTGCGTCAAGACAAATAAAAGCATTTCATACTACCCCAGTATATGTGGGACAGGGGTGGGACAGGGTCAGATGCCACAGCATGCCCTTGACGACTTCAGCCGCTAACGTGGATTGTATGATTCGGTGAGCAATGCTGTCGTGTGTTGTGAGCAGCACCTGCACTGGGTACGATTGCACGCACGACCGTGAGGAGGCGCACGCCGTCGCTTCTGCCGCCTCGTTTGCTGCCTGGATGCACGAACGAAGCATCACAGCCCAATGCAACATGCGCAGCATCACGTTGCAGCTGGAGCCGAAAATGCACTGATAAGGAGAAGCGCGGGTCGGCCGAGCACTGCCATGACCAGCATTGCCAGGTTGGCAGCCGACGCCATATGCCAGCATCAAAGGTAGCAGCAGTCCAGACTGGGACATGCTTCGTGCCTGGGGGATGCTGGTGCACTGGCCCTCGCCATTGAAGCGCCACCCATGGTAGGAGCACAGCAGCGTGCCATCCGCCTCCACCCGTCCCTCTGCAGACCAGGGCACGGAAGCGCTCTGCATCATGTCGGATTTACAACGCTGCGGTCCGCATCTCAGCAACCATTGCACGGTCCCCACGCTGGGCAGCCATCCTTTGGTGCCTCCTTGCAGCCGAAAGCTGCCAGGACCGAATCCTAGCTCTAGCATCTCTTCCCAGTGAGTGCTACCACTTGGTTGGAGAGAGCGCCAGCGCGGTTCACGACAACTGCCCTTATATTCGCCTCACCTGTAAGCGGCGCCAGGCGGTGGGAGCAGCGGTCTTCAAGCACACGCCACTCGCCCTCCCCGTCGCGCCAGACGCACAGCAGCTGCCCGAGCAACGTCAGCGCTGTCGGCCGTCCCGGGTCCAGGTCTGCGACCACCGCCATCGGGTACCACTGCCGCTTCCAGTCGTACTGCTCACCTGTCGGCGCCTGCGCAGGCACAGGGTGTAGCAGTCACCTCGGGGCACATGAATCCGTCTGTTTGCGTTGTCTTTTCCCCTCCGACCAGAGTCTGCAGGTGCAGATGCATGGCACTCTGCGGAAAGTTCGGCCATATCAATGCTTGTGAGCGCACACGAGCTGCAAGCTTTGCAGGCACTACCCACCTGCTGGGGCGACTCTGCCGGCGGCGCCTGCTCGCGCACGCTGGCGACGCGCACTGGCGCGCCCAGTGCAGCCCGCGGCAGGCAAGCATGACGCGTCACCCTCGCCTGCCACGGACGCCGCCCCTGACGTTGCTGCGTGGCACGTGGAAGGGATGCGGATGTTGGGAGGTAAAGTTGCGAGAAGCGCCCACAGCCAGAAATGTGTCGGGGCCAGGAGAATAAGCTCTGCCGGATGGGGCCCTCATGCACACAGGCGCTCATTGCAGCTCAGACTGCCCAGGCGTGGGACGTGCGAGCCCCTTGAGGGCGGCAGCGCCACTGGAACGACATGAATGCATCAGGCGAGTCGCAAGAGCCGGGTGGGCTGACCCAGGGATTCGGTCCCAGCATCTGCACCTGGGCGGTGCTCACAGGTGCTCCGGTAAAGGGCCGCCGGCTCGGCAGCGCCGCGCATCGATCGCCCGAGTGAGGCGGCACGTGGCAGCTGAAAGCAGTCGCCGGAGCCGGGCTGCCCACAGCCACGGCTGACAACATGGCTCCGCGGTACGACGCTGATGATCAGACGTTTGTTCTTCAGCTCGAGCTCGAGCAGGTGCCAACGTCTGAATGGATTCGAGGAAAGGCAGAGGTATGTCTTGGAGCCAAGCAAACTCACCACTTGGCTTCGGCAGCCGATGGGCGCTGGTTTTGGCAGAACGGCGTGGCTTCACGAGAAGTAGCTGACGTGATCACTTGGCCCTTCGCGGGTTTGAATTTTTGTTGTCTGCCCCCTTGAGCAGCGTTGCGGGTGCAGCACGCGGCTGGAGCACTGCGTGTCCAGGTAAAGGGCTGAACATACTTCCCGATAGGAGCCTTGCTTCACCACTGGGGCTGCCGCAGGTGTGGGGAGTTGTCTGCAAGGCCATCCTTGTGTAAACAGGCTCCGAGACGCAAAACTTTGCATGCGATGCTACTCAACCACAATCGAGAGTTCAGTATGGTTGTTCATCGATCCAGGAACAAGGCGTGATGCTGATCCGCGGCTCCACGCCTGCGGTGTGCCAGTTCTGAAGCCGAGCAAGCTTTCGGTGCTCTGCTCGTGTGCGCAGCGCGCCAAACCTGTCTGTTGCCTGCTGTGTGCAGATTTGTGTGCGGCGTTGTCCACGGCCTTCGGAAGCCGCATCGTCTTGAGCCCTTGGCGGGTTTCGGACCTCCGCTTTGGGCCGCTGGCCAAGGGCAGCTGCCGGCCCCCCATCGGTGTCAGAGCCACGTGCCGTTGCCTCGTCAGTGGCTGCGACCCGGACAGACGCCGCAGCCTGCCGAGTTGCAGGCTTCTTAAGGTGGTCAGCCAGCCAATACCTGGCGGCATTCCCGTCCCGGTGGGGCTGCGGGCTGCCGAAAACGCAGCGCCACCAAGAGCGCCCGCGCTGCCATAAGCCAGCACGCAGCTGCAGCTGCCCTGGCTGACAGCCCCAGCGGAGTGGCGGCTGGGCTCGTCTCCGAGCCACACGGCGAAGCCGCGCAACAGGCGTGCCAGCTCCGTTCCAAACCGCCGGCCCGTGGCGGCCTGACGACCGGCCTGCGGCGGCCCGGCGACCGCGCGGTGCCACAGCAGCAACATCAGCATCAGCATCAGCAGCGGCAGCAGCCATGTCGGACATCAAGGACATCCTGGGGCTGCAACGCGGCGGCGCCAACGATGCAGACGCCAAGAAGGAGCGGCTGGCGAAGGAGCCCAAGGCGCAGCGCCCCGCCGGCATGAGCCGCGAGGCCTTCGCGCTGCTGGGCGACTCACACCCCATCGCCCCATCGGAGCTGGCCAACGAGCTCAAGAAGCCTGGCGAGGTTCGCTCTCAGGACGCCGCCAGCGCCTGCGTGATGCCTCTGAGCATCCAGCACTGAATTGGAACCCCCTCGCTGGCGCAAGGGCGCACAGAGGCCACCTGTTGCAGTGTTTGTCGGCAGCGGATCTTGCGCGGCGCCGCTGCGACGGTGGCCGACCCTCTGCGCACGAGGACCTCCTCGGCAGTTGGGCAGTTTCGCTTGATGGTGCCCATCCTGATGCACAAGACAACGAAGCCGCGTTGATGCCAGATCCTGTGCCAGGAAACCCCTGACATCTCCCCTTCTCCCGCAGGGTCTGGCGGAGAAGCGCAAGCAGAAGGGCCCGGTCACCTGGCAGTGCCGCACCTTCGCCAACCAGGCGCGGGGCGACGGGCTGCGGCTGCGGCACTGGGTCAAGTGCGCCAAGGACGCGCAGGGGCGTGTGCGCGAGGTGCAAGAGGGCGACTACCCCTTCGCCAAGTGCAACAAGAAGGTGAGCGGCATCGTGTCTCCATCCGCTCCTGTTCTGGTCTTCCTCGAGCGCTGCGACCTCCAGTGGCGGAGCCGCCAGCGACACGCAAGGTGCAGCAGGGCAACCGCCGCTTTGCCGAGTGCAACGAGCAGGCGCGACTGCAGCCGAGACTTCAGAAACAATGAGACGGACGCAGTGCTGCAAGTCGACGAGGACATGTGTCGGAATATGAATTTTGAATGGTATCAGTACACCTGTTTCTGCACAACTTACATCATCAACCGGTCTATCAAACCTTTCACGTTACCTTGTCACAGCCAGAGGCACAGACTCTTTACGCCTGTACATCTAAACGCTCCAAATATCCAGACCGCTTACTGCTTGCCGTTTACCGCAGACGACCGGCACCGCGAAGAGCAGTGGCGCAACGTTGAGGAGTCCACGCCATGCTGGGTCAGTGTGTTTGGAAGCTGCGGCATGAGGCAGTTTCCCTGGCTGCCCCGCAGACGATGGTGTACCGCTACGACGAGGAGGAGTGGCGGAACCTGGTGCCGCAGGACCCTGCCTGGAGCCGCGCAGAGACGGACTACCTGCTGGACGTCTGCGCCCTCTACCAGCTGCGCTTCCTCGTCATCGCTGACCGCTACAAGGTGCGGCTGCTGCTGGCGTTCCATCTCTCCATCGGTCCTTTGTTGTCCCCAGCAGCGGCGATGCCGCACGAGCGGCTCTGCACGCAGCACCCTGCGGTGGGGCGGGTCTGTTCCTCGCGGCCGGCGCGCCGCAATGCTGGTATGCAGACGCAGTCCACCTCCCCGCGCCGCAGGTCAAGGAGCGTTTGCTGAACGCGCCATGCGTGATGTCTGGTCATATCACCGTCTTGTGATCTTGTGGTTCCATCCGTGCAGTACGAGGGCGGCCCGCCGCGCAGCCTGGAGGAGCTGAAGGGGCGCTACTACGGGGTGGCCCGCGCCCTCATGGTCGGCCGCGCCGGCGGGGAGCACTTCATCGCCAACGAGGCCCTGGTCAAGCACCCCTTCTCCGCCGCCCACGAGCAGTGCGCCACTACCCGCTTTCGCCAGCATCCGCTGCCTCTGCCTGCATGTCAGGCGCTGCACACGTATTGGAATTCTGGGCAAGAGCGCCCGCCCAGCACGCCCGCTTGCAGACGCCCCTCTGCGGTGCTGCCCTGGGGCCCGGCCGCCTTCGTAAAACCCCGCGCCCGTGGGGCGCGCACAAGTGGTTCCCTGGCCAGGTTCCAAGCCCCCACTTGAGCGACACTCCCCGCGGGGAGCGCAAGGTTGCACTCGATACGGTACTGTCGCAGGGGCGCCGCGACGGGGCGGCCTAGGACCCGTGCGGTCCTTCAGATCCCAACTCCGCAACCCTGAGGAACGTGCCAGTTGCCAATGTGCAACTCCCGATACTGTGTGCCCGTCCGGAGGTGTGCAAGGTGGCACTGAGGGCGGGACATGGCTGTGATGGCGAGGCGGCTGAGGACGCGCGCTCCCGATCCCAACAAACCCGAACTACACGCCACACATTGCAAACCTTCAATGTTGGGTGCCCTCAGGAAGCGCAAGGCGGCGCTGGAGGCGCTGCTGGCGAGGGGCCGCAGCGACGAGGCGGCTGAGGACGCAGTGCTGGAGCAGGCCAGGGCCATCGAGACCAGGCGCAAGGCGGAGGCGTCCGCGCGGCGCCAGCCGCCCGCGGGTGCGGCAAAACTGGCGGTGCTTTTGAAGCAACACTGCAAGCGCGAAGCAAGACTGCGAGTCAGAGTGCTGCGCCTCTCCCTTGGGCCACGGCTCGTGTCTGACGCTGGTGTCGCGATGACGGATGTCGCCCGTCCCCGTCAGCAAGGCGCACCAGCCGGCCTCGCTGCCGGAGCGAGGTCGCGGGCGGGCGGCGCGCACGAGCCGATGCCTGATGCACTGCGCTGAGCGTGCAGCCTCTCGAGAAAAATTCCACCTGCAGCTGTGGGAAGCAATCCCAGCCGCTGGCAGGCAGCTCCCCACTGGCGCTCTCCCGAGCCCGGTTTGCTGACCTCCAGCTTCAAGCCCTAAACTCGAAACCCTTTCGCCGCGCAGCGCCGCCGCTGGACTTCGTGGCCACCAGCGAGTTTGCGGACGACGCCGGGCCGGGCGTGTCGTCGCTGTTCGACGCGGACGTGGCGCCGACGCGGCCGCCGCCGGGCGTCTACGCGCGCGGCAAGCACACGGAGGCTGCCGCGGCGGAGCAGCTGTCGCGCATCGCCGGGCCGCCCAGGTGCGCAGCGCCGGCCCTCGACCCGGCTCCGGGCCGGGGCCAGGGGCCCAGGGGCGAGCGCGATTGCTTCGCAAAGTCGCCCCTGCAGGGCCACCGCATGGGTGGGCATGCGCCTCGAGGGCTGTGCCCTCGCTGCAGAGCTGCAGGGAGGAACATGTAGCCGTTTCTGATCGTGCAGGACGCGTTGCTGCCGTGAGGGGTGTCCAATCTTGGCTGGAATCGGCTGCGCAAGCACCCCTTATCGTCCTGGTGGCCGGCGGTTGAAGGCAGATGCAGCTCCCCCTTGGTTTCCCCGCGTGCCACAAGACGCCGTTGTCAACTGGTCAAACAGGGCGGCTTGACCGGCGGGCCGTCTGTGCCGGCGCGGGCACCGGAGCGCAGAGCAGGAGCTTCTCACCTTGGCGCCGCACCATCCACCTATGAGAGGTCTGCACTCTGCAGGATCCACAAGCACTGCGACAGAGTGCTGACGGTCGTTGCAATCCGGGCGCAGGCACCAGACCGCTGTGGAGGAGCTGCTGACCAAGGCGGGGCTGGCGGCGCCGCCGCGCATGCCCACCCGCGCCATCTGCGGCGCCTGGCTCGCCGCCCGCGCCGGTGCGCGCTACCCCCTGCCTGCAGCCACACGCCCTGGTTGCTGGGTCCACGATCGTGCCCGTCGTGTTCCAGGCATAGAGATGCAGGCGAAATTCGGAACATGCGTGCGGGTATCGATGGCTGCAAGCAGCCGGGGTGTGCAGCATGCCTGCTGCCGGTGCTGCAATGTGTGGCCACCTGCAGGCGGCACATTGCGGCCACGCCATTGCAACGCATGGCAATGCGTCTGACCGATGGCCACACCCCGGTCATTACTGAACTGACAACGTTCCCTCCGTTGCTTTGCACCAGAGGCCATCCGGTCGAGCGAGCACAGGCGTGGCGGCAGCGTCGCGCCCGGCGCAGGGGCGGCGCCTGCGGCGGCGCCTGCGGAGCCTGTGCCTGCAGGCACCCCAGCCCAGCCGGGCGCTCTTCCTCCTGCCGCAATGGGTAGCTTGCCGCGCCCGTGTGCTGCACCGTGTGCCTCGAACCCATGCATTGCAGCCACACCAACGATACTGATCGGCTTCATGACGGTGGCAGATGTACAGGTATCCCTTCTGCCTGCACCATGCATGGCTCCTGGCTCGCAGCATTGGGCATATGCGCACAGCCTCGATCCTTCGAGCATCGAAACAGTCCCAGCCTAGCTGTCGAGAGCCAATTGTCGCATCTGACCGCACAGGCGCGGCGCCGGCGGAGGCTGCAATGCCGGCGGCGGCGCCACTGCTGTCCGCCGGCTCGGGGGCCACGCCGGAGGGCGAGACGCCTGTGCGCACCAAGCGCAGCCATAAGGGCAAGGTGAGGATGAGCATGAGCAGGAGCATTTTCCCCTGCGGACGAGGAACCTGAAGGGACAGCTTCGTGTGTGCTTGCTGCGGTGGCGCCGCACAAGCACAGACCGGTCCTGGCAGTGGGCAAGCCTGATCAGCAGCAGCAGCAGCAGCAGCAGCAGCAATGACATCAACTGTGACCATACTGGTTTGTCATGTTCAGCTGGTACTGGATTGCATGCTGACGTCGTCGCATGGACTGCAGGCTCCGCAGCGGTATGAAGACAGTATGTCGGGATCGGCGCCGCGCACAGAGAAGCGGCCGCGCACCGCCAAGAAATTTGCCGACGAGTGACAGGCGGCGGCTCGTTTATGTTCGAGATCGGCGCTGCTCTGGGCTGTGCTGGGCTTACAGATGGTACCTGTAAGACTTGCATCGTGGTCTTCGTCTGGTGCTGAGTAGCAGACGAGGATGTAGACTTGGTGGCAGGAAGCTGTTTGGTGTGTTCGACAGGCGTTGAAAATATTCTCTGCCGGCCAGAAGCCTATTATATCTTGATACAGCATGCAAACGAATCATGTGCATCTCAGCGCCTCCTGGCAACGTCGCTGCGCATGTTTGCGAGCAGTCGGTAGCCCGATGCTCGCCCGGCTCCGACCCTACCGACGGCCGCTTTGTACGCAAGAAAGGCAGAATGCTGATGCCTTAAGCCCTTGGAAAGTGTTCCACACACGTTACCACCAGAACCAGGCAGCATCTTGCGCATTTGCACGAAGAACCTCTGGCAGCCCAACCGGTCCAGACTGCTTTCCTGCCAGGACCGCCTCGTCGCACCGAAGACGCAGAACCATCAACAGCAGGCCATGCGCTGCGACCGGCTCGGCAGACCAGGTAGCAGCGCAGTCAGAGGAGGTGCGCAATGCCGAGGCGCCTGCGCCTGCTGAAACGCATCAACTGCCAGCACATGTATTCCATGGCGCGCACGCACATTTCAACCCTACAAAAACGGGCTTCAACCTCTACGTCCCAGGATGACAGTCCCGTGGCGCCGCGCTTTGTGACGGCTCTGCTGCTGGCATGGGCCGCCAGTCGCGGGCGCTCGCTGTTTGCAGCGCGCTGCCTGGTGGCGACGGCGCTCGAGCTGTACTCCCGCGGCGCCACGGCAGACGACGTGCAGATGGCCCTGTCGTTTGCGGGTGAGGCATTCGAACACGGTGCATTACATGACGCCACACACATGCGCCCTGGCCGGCCTTCCGCCACTCCTCTGTAGGCATAAATGCCCGCTCACAGTGAGCGGCAACAGATCGCCCCAAGTTGCTCTTTCGTGGCGTCCTCTCAACGCGGAGCTTCTCAAGGGACTTTGCCTGCAACAGTACATGCATCTCAGCTACGATCCCTCGGCAATGATCAATGCAAGGCAGACTTTGCATGCAGGCCTGCAGTCGAGTGGTGCGCGGCTCGCGGACGACGAGCGCAACGTCCTCACCTCCTGGGCGGCGCTCGTCTTCCTGACGGCAGAGGAGGTGGGCTGCCCCGCTGGCGGCCGCAGCAGCACACTGTCAGAGCAGGCAGATGCGTACGCCGCCCCCGACGCCAGCAGCAGCAGCGGCGGCAGCGGCGGCAGCTCGCCGGTCGACAGCACTGCCGTCGGCGGCGGCGGCGGCGGCGGCAGCGCCATGTCGCTGGGCATGCGTCGATTCGTGAAGCAGGCGGCGGCGCAGTTTGCGGGCGGCACTCGCCTGGCCGACCTCATGGAGCTCCAGGTGGACAACAACTGACGCACATCTGATCGACTCTTGACTCATTCAAGCATCGTCCAAAGACCTGCAGGAGTCGCAGGTGCCAGCTCGGCTCCTGGCACGGACCGATGACTGCCCTGCAGGTGCAGCGAAAGACTTTGCAATCTTGTCACAATGAGCCACCATGAAGTGGTGCAGCCAGCTTATGCAGTCGATGCGCGAGGCAGGAGGCCGTACTGAATCTTGCAAGAAGCTGCCCATGCCTGACGAACTGGCACTCAAGCGCACAGCGCACTGGCGTATCGAGCCAGGCCCCGCCACCGAGTTGCAGGTATGGGGGTTCGGCACATGCAGGTTTCCGAATCCCCCCCTTTGAAACATGTCTCTCGTGGACTGGCCGTGCAGGCGTCTGGCGGCGACGGGGCCAAGATCCCGCCGTCGGTGCGCCTCCTGCAGCAAAACACGCGCCTCATCATCCTGACGCTCGAGGCAAGTCCACGCGCATGCCGTCTCAATGACGCCAGCCGGTGAACCTGTCCTGCCGCCTTTCATCTGTCCCCAACACCATGCAGTCGGCAGGTGGCGCTGCCACAGCGACCCCCGGTGCCACGCACATCATGGTGCATGACATCGCACCGTCTTGGTTTCAGCTGCTGGAGGACTGTGGGACAGCGCTGCAGCTGCCCAAGCCGCCGCCGGCAGCGCAGCAGCAGCCGCACGCCAGCAGCGGCAGCGGGAGCGGCGGCGGCCCGCCGCAGCCAGAGGCGGGCGGCCSCTCCTCCCAGGCCAGTGCGCCGCAGCAGAAAGGCCAGCAGCTCGGGCGGCCAGAGCAGCAGCAACCACGGCAGCAGTCCGCGGCGCAGGGCAGCAGCCCGGACGCAGCACCAGACAGCAGGCAGCGGCGGCAGCAGCCGGGGGCAGCGGCAGCCGGCCGGCCAAAGGCCGCGGGCAGCCCAGCAGCGATGCCCGCATCGCCAGGGGCGCGGGCTTTGGCGGCAGCGGGACCGGCAGCGGGGGTGGGCGCGCCGGTGCCGACGCAGCCTGGAGGCGGMCGCATCGACCCGKTGGGGTATGTCGCGGCATTCCCGCCGGCGGGCGGGCCGCCGCCGGGGGTGCGGCCGTGTGCTGTGCGGCTGCTGATCGCCTACATGGGGGCGATGCTGGGGGCGCGCGCCTCCGCGGCCGCCTTCGTCGAGGAGGCCGCCGCCTGCTACAGGTGGGCGCCGCACGCACGTGCACTATATGGAATCCCCACACTCTGTGTTTCCCAGGCCGTGTTGGTGCACGCCATGCCCGTCTACACATCACCGCCCAATGCGTGCACGGTCGGGAAGCATTTGCAACCACATCGAGCAGTTGCGTTGCTTCAGTGCGGATGACGCCTGACTGCTGCCCCTCCCCGCGCAGGCGCGGCTTCACCGCCGGGCAGCTGTACTCCGAGCTGGCGTATGAGGAGTTCGAGCAGCAGGGCGGCATGCTGGCGGTCGCGCTGCCCAGCTCGCCGGCGGCGCCCAGCGTCACCGCCGAGATCTTCAGCCGGTGCGATCCGGGTGTTGAGTTGCGAGCCCGAGGCTGTGCGCAAGAAACGTAACTGCCTGGCAATAGCCAGAATCAGAACTCCAATGCCACTGCTGCGGACGGCCGCCTGTTGCACCCTGCTGCATCGGATGTTTCCTGTGCAGCCGGCGCGACTGCAGCCTGCCGTACGCATCTTTTTGCCCAGGTGGAGCAGGCGACATGCATTCTACGTGTGCAGCCTGCACACACCACGTACGGGCGCTGCCGCACAACAACAAGTTTTGACCACTTAAACATGACTCATTCGCAGGTGGCTGTCCAGTGTGTACATGACGCTCGCGCAGCTGGGTGTGCCCCGACCGGCGCTGGACGCGGCCGACGGCTGGGCGTGGGCCGGCGCCGGCGGCGGCCGCACGCTGGAGGCGCACGCCATCGCGGACTTCGTGACCAACACGCTGCGCAGCTCGCCGCCGGGGCTGCCCGGCGGTGCGGCGCTGCAGGACTCGCCGGTACCTTTTTTGGAGCTGGAAAACTCCCTGGCCCCGATGCTGCAGCAGGTTCCCTCCGCACTGTCGCAGCCCTATGTAGGGCCACGGCGACTTCTGTCGCCGGGTCCAGGGGCCTGGCTGCAATTCGCAGTTGAGCCGGGCGGCCCCGTCTGCTGGCCAGCCGCACCCCATCCTGGTGCCCTGTCAGGCGCCAGCACCTGGACTGTGTGCCTCTCCTGGCACCGCAGGCGCTGCAGCAGCTGCGAGCGCACGCTGCGTCGGCGCCGGACGCGCCGCAGCAGCAGCGGCAGCGGCAGCGGCGGGGCGCTCCGGCGGACTTTTCCATGGTGCGCGTGGAGGACCCGTCGCTGGCGGCCACCTCGGCCTCCGTCGTGGCCCTGGGCCAGCAGATCGACCTCATCAACTTCGCGGCGGCGCACGCCGATGCGGCGGGCCTGGTGCCGGCGTCGGCCSGGCGAGAACGGATCGCGTGGGCGCCGCCCTCGGAGCAGCAGCTGGCGGACCGCGAGCGGCGGCGGGCGGGCCGGGAGGCGGGCGCGGGCTCTGAGGGGGAGCCTGCTGACGGCGAGGAGGGCGCGGCGGCGGAGCGGCAGCGGCGGCGTGATGCGGGGGGCAGGGCGGAGGAGGCCAGCGGCGGGCGGCGGGATCGGCAGGGCGTGCCGTGCCCCTGGCCCCGTCGCGTGAACCGGCGGGTGGTGTAGACGGCAACACGGGATGCTGTGCGTGCCACGGTGGCGGCGCGCTCATGGTGTGTGCCGGGTGGCTGGGCGGGACGCAGCAGGCCGGGGCGTGGAGCTGCTGCCTGCAGACACTGGCCACCGAACGTTGCGTTGGTCCGTGTGTGATGTGCGTTCAGGTCGGCGCTGCTATCCCTTGCGCTGCGTGGCTGCAGCACTCCCGCGTGTCACGCCAGCGAGGGTGCGGGTTGCGAGGGTGCGCTGACGAGAGCTGATGCAGAGTCAGAGGGTTCCCGGTTGTCAGGAGGCATCCGAGAGGAATTCACACTGCGGTTTTGCAGGGCGCAAGGGTCCGGTGGCGGTTAACGAATTTGCAGCGTTGTATATACACCTGCCACACCTTCAAGGAACCCTCTAAACTATTGATCATCAGAAGAGTGTCCATGAAAAGAACGAAGTGGCACTGTTCACGAAAAAGAGGCCGCTGCCCGATGGCTACCTTAATGCAGCTACTGCTGCCTGCCTGCATCCCATGCGTGTTGCGGTAGGATTTAATCCCCAAAGAGCAATGCTGCAACGATGTGATGCTGATTGCGAGGTCATGCACACTCATGGAGAAACGACCAATGCTGGAAGGTGCCATGCTGACGGCGCAGGCGCCAGAGGGAGCAGGGCTAGCTCCAAGCAAGCAAGCGCCACCCCCCCAAGCCACCTGGGCCCCATCTCAAAACTTGCTCGATCCAGGAGCCAATTCCTGGACGGCGTATATCTGCCATGTCGTAATCCTGTACCCCCCGCTGTACCTACTCATGCTGCCATTCCCTTGTACTACTGCTTCCCCATGGGCATCGTCGGGCCGGCTGCCCTGGAGGTCTAAGGTCTGAAGTGTTCGCTACTTGCCCCTATAGCCGGTTGTCGATGGGGGCAATGTACCACGGCTTCAGGCTCATTCCTCGCAGGAAGCGGACCTTTGGCCACACGATGGTGACCCAGTCGTCATCCACCTACGGCGCACGACGCGGCCAATGTGTACACATGGACAGTTGGCGAACTATAGCACATAGGCAGCAAATTCTGCAAAACCAATGCTGTCGTCCGCATAAGAGGCATGTAGAAACGCTGCGGCAACCCTCCCTGAAAGCTTTCCTCCAGGAAAGGCTGTCAACCGCCGACTGGGAGGGGGTGTTGGGAGGGGGGTTCCCTGGCACCCGTAGTGTCAAGGGGGCCGCACCATGCCGCCGGTGTCGGCGGAGTTGGCGTTCCAGGACCACCAGAACCAGCTGCGGATCTTGTGGTGCTTCTTGTCCTTTGCATCGCCGGAATTCATCATGTAGTTGCGAATCCCCTTGATGCTCTGCAGGCACGGAAAGTGATGAGCTGTGAGTCGCTTGCCGGGCCAGCGGGTGCCTGCGGTGCTGTGCCAAGTCCGGTGCACTTGCGGCCATTGCCGCGACTAGCGTGCACACAGGACATGATGGCATGAGAGACAAGGCGACAGCAACACTTGTTAATCTTTGCCTCTGTAAGCATGTATGGCAATGCTCACAAGCACTTTTGAAGGCTGCACATATGGTAATTCTGATTCAAGATCCTTGCAATGAAAGGAGATGCTGGTACTATACCGCCATCTCCTGCGGCATGCAGCCGCGAGTTGCGCAGCCGTTGCGGGGGTCGTCCAGGTAGGATCCAAACTCGCCCAGGACGATGGGGAAGACCTTTGTGTCGCCATTGTACTTGTAACCCTGTGGAAGTTTGAGGTTGCCGTGCTCACGAATGGGGGTTTGTCTTGCAGGTGTCGCATACAGAAGCGGCGCCGTGCCGCAGGTGCTGCTGAGTTGTACCAAACACTGCAAGGATCCTGAGGCAGCAGCACAGCAGCCGTGTGCACGACTGTTGCTGCTCAGACAGTAACGGCAGTTGTAAATCCTGGACGCAGAAAGGGCGCAGCGCAGCGCACAATGCGGTTGTAGCGGCCGAATGACCGGTTGAGACGCTGGTACAGGCCTTGTCCGCTGGTGGCAGTGCGGGCAAATGTGATCGAGGGTGGGTAGACGTGAGGCGAGAGGATGACGTTGTTCCTGCGACGAAGCAACACAACTCATTCTAGATACTCGGACTATCTTCCAGCATTGCCGCACCAATATTATATACGGAGACAACAATCCATTTTCTGCATGGCTTCCAATCACTCGGGGGTTGTAGGCCGTGCCCCCAGTGTGCTCTTCCGACGCGGTTAAGATACTCAGCACGCTGCTGAGCGAGGCTTCCGTGTGGTCAATGCAGGGCTCTAGGGCTCACCGGTAGGGCGCTTTGAGGACCTGACGGAAGAAGGGGTTTGGGTCAGAGCCGGGCGCGACGCGGTTCAGGGCGGACACGGACAGCGCGTCGGTGGCCATGCCGTCGCCCCAGTTGGAGCCCAATAACCCCTGGCTGCATCCCTCCACCATGTAGAGAGCGTCTGCAGGGTTGGCACCAGGCACGACAGTGAGCAGGGGCGGCGACAGCGGGTGACGGGATGCGACTGCGTCCCGTTCCTGCTGTGCTGCCGTCACCGCTGTCGTGTGCAACAGGCCACCCGGTGCCGTCTCTGTGCCGGGGCGCAGTTGCATCAACGGACGGTGCGCATATTGGCGCGGCTTCGAGCAGCCTAGCCACGTGCTGGCGTCCAGCGCGACGGCACGAGCAGCATACAGATGCAACAACCAAAGACGAGCATGCACATGCGGCAGCTTCCGGCGCACTGGGGTTGATCTTGTGGCCGATCTCCATGATCTGGTTGTACAGGTCGCCGACGCCGGGGCAGGTGCCGCCGGGGCAGGAGGAGCTGGAGTAGGCCTGCCACCGCAGGTTGCGCGCGTCCTGAATGAGATTGCTGGTTTAGGTCATCATTCGCCAGAGTTGTCATGATGCTGACCTGGCCCACTCATATGACCGACTGCTCATGGTACGAAAGGCTTGTGTTGTCACGAGGATGAAGGTCAGCTCCAATACGAAGAAGAGGGATATAAGTGAGTTGGCCTCAGCCTCCAGCTAACCGGCTCGTTGAGGATGTCGAATATGGTGTAGGACCGCGCCCACTCGTCGGCGTTGATGCGCTGCATGATGTCCGTCCAGCCCTGCGGCGCGGCGCACCAGCCCGGATGACACATCGAGTCCATGCAAAGGGGCCATCACGAACTGCGGGGCCCTCATGCCGAGAGGACAGCCCAGATCCGTCGTCTGAGACGAGCGTTGCACTCGCAGGAGAAGGACATGTGTTAGCAGGCCAGTCGTGCAGTGAATGAGAGGCAGCGCGCGGCAGCCACACCTGGACCCAGAAGCCAGGGTCCGTGATGACGGTGTCGTCCGTGTTCGAGTGGTTGTCTGCAGGACAGCACCATGCTTTTGCTCAGCTCGTGCAGGGCTTCGTTGGCGTAAGAAAGCCAGGAACCGTCATGAACCAACAGCGCCGGCAGCGATGAAATGGATATGCAACAATGCCACCCCCTGGTTCGAAGGAGGAGCGACGAGACGACAAGACAACAGAGCCCCTTTGCGAAGGGCTGCTCACCTATCACCACCGTGAAGCCGTTTCGAGTCAGAAACCGTACCTGCGGCAGCAAGACGCTCAGGGTTCAAGCTACCATGGTGGGGCCTGCCAAGATATCACTGAGTGTGTATCTGCAGAATGCGACAGACACACGGCAGCACAGCATCACAGACTTCGTGAATGACCAGCACGCAGAGTAGCGGGCACAAGGCAGGTCCAGATGCAGCAGCCTGGAAGTGTGGCGGCGTGCAATTGCACTGGCACTATCACAAGGCCGAGAGTGCACACCGCCCAGATGAAGCGTTCCAGGGCGCGGGATGGGTTGGGGTAGTATGCGTTGCAGGTGCCGCGGGTGCCCACGCCAAAGGGCAGTGCCCCCGCCGGTTCCGCCTTGAGCCGCGCCGTCAGCTTCGCGTGACGCATCTGCGCCCTTGCTGCAGAGCAGCGCGCAGGGCAGTCCCTCAGCCGGAGCCCACGCCTTTGGAGCATCACTTTCATTCCTCCATCCCCCGCCACGAACGTACTGCTGCATCGTGGTGAGCGGCGGCCCAGCAATCGTTCAGCGGCTACAAGGGTGCGGCAGGAAAGCACGCCGTGAAGTCAGCGCGCAGCACAGCAGTGGGTGCTCAGCCGCCAGTGGCCAGGGAGAATACACAGAGGCAGCATGTTGCGAGCTTTGACGGCAGCAGGCGCGCACCGGAGTTTGTGGACATGGGGTCGGTGACGCCCTGGAGCATGTCCTCCACCTTCACCGTCTGGCAGTGTTTGACTCTGAAATTCTTGGGCTTCAGCTTGTACAGGTTCTGCGGCAGCAGGAAGCAGGTTGAGGCTTGGCGCACGGTCTGAGGACCCTGCGCCAGGGTCTGTGCCTTTCGAGTGGCAACAGCGCAGAACCAGCCTCACACGCGGCGCCGCGCTGCCAGCAGCCAGATCGACTTCTGCGTCGAGCGCACATGCTGTGGGATTAGCCTTGCCTGGAAGCTGAACGGGATCCTGATGGCGTTGAAACCAAGGAGCCGCATGCGCCGCACTATGTTGACCACATCTGCACGTGAAGACACACAGCTGATCAGCCTGGCAGGATCCAGGAACAACTGCCGCTCTGCGGCTGCACATGATGCATGTCAGCATTGCATGCTCACCTTGGGAAAGGGCAGTTGGGCCCTGCCACAGCCCGTCGAAGCTGGTCTGCCCGACCTCAAAACCGAACCAGTTGATGCCCTTCATCTCCAAGAGGTATGGGCCATCGCAGATCTCGTAACCTGCGCAGCATGCGAACTAGTGAGGCGAGGGTTGCGGTGCTGCCTGGCTGTTGCGGGCTGCTGCGCCTGTCTGGTCCTCCCGCATTGACTTGCGACATTTGTGTGTCTCTCCAACTCTGTCAGACAGTTTGGCATATTGTGGCCGCCGGCAGTCAGCTGGCACTCTTTTCGGGCTCAAAAATTGGTCTCCATGGCTGACTTCAAATTAAACCGCTCACCATTGCAGATCTTCAGCGGCCACGCCTTTTTCATGGGGTTAGGCAGAAAGCTGGCGCTCTTCTGGCCCGCCGCCAGCGATCGCCGCGCCTGGGCGGACTCGTCAGCGGGTGCATCGGCAGACTCGTCAGCGGGCACATCAGCAGCCTCCGCGGGCGGCTCGGCAGCGCCGGGCGGCGCAGGCGCAAGGACGGACGCAGCATCGGGCTGTGAGGCGTCCGCCGAGCCGGGGATGGGCTGCAGCCTGTTGGTCTGCGGGACATGGAATGCACGCTCAAGGGCACACATGCTGACTGCATGCACACCGATGGGAGTGCTTCACTCTGGTCTGCTGGGTCCGCTGGGTTCACTGCAGCTGCAACTCTGTTCTGCAATGATGTGCGGGCAGCCGGCCACTGATGCGCCTTCATTTGTGCTATGCCCAAGGCAGCAGCAGTGTTCGGAGGTACGAGAACGAAAGGGCCGAATGGGCACCACAAATCTCATAGTGCCTGAAGACAAACTTGCCCTCACCTGCAGCTCGTAGTCAGTATCTGTGACGGGGGCCACCCACGGCTGCGGGCCCGTCAGCTTGCTGCCGAAGCCAGCCTGCAGCAAGCACAGACCTCGGTCGACCAATGCTCAGCCTACCCAAAAAGTCAGGCGCAGGCCATCTTGGGCAGGCCACACATGAGGTCACATATGCGGATGCCCCGTGACTTCTTGTGAGATTGGTCAAGTGGCAGAACAGACAAACAGATGACAAGATGATTGCGCACCGTCTGCTCGGGGTTGGTGGAGATGCGCAGGGGCGGCATGTTGAGCTCAGCGTCTGTCTCGGGGTCCGGCGCAGGCGCGGGCGGCTCAGATGGCTCTGGGGCCGGTGCCTGCCATAAGCCGGAGGGTTGAGTGCGCTGGGTTTTAGAATGCCCGATAGCCCTGATTGTACTGCCCGTACTGCTACACCCACGAGACCGTGCATCCGATCGGCTGTTGTGCCTGAGTACACCCAGCGTACGGATTAAACCTGCTGGCAACAGGGAAGCAACACAAGCGAAGCAACAAAGCCCACACCTCTGCAGGCTGCGGAGCGGGCACGGGCACCGGGGCGGGCTGAGGACTTGGCGACGGTGCCAGCGTGGGCTGCGACGCAGGCATCGGCGCAAGAGCAGGCGAGGGCTCGGGTGAGGGCGAAGTCGCTGGCGCTGGAGTGGGTTCTTGCTGAAGTGGCTGGGCAGCGGGCGTCAACTGGACTGTCGGCGCTGCAGCTGGAGATGGTTCCGAGCTGGAAGCCGCTGCGGGCTGCGCCATTCGTGTAATCGCGGTTTCGCCCTGCTGGCCGGAAGGCATGGGGCTTGGTGAAGTGCTTGCAGTGTCGCTCGCGCCGATGGGCGCCGGCGTCGGCTGTGTGTCAGGGCTCTGCTGCCACGACACCTGCTTGTCTGCAGGCTGGCCTGCTGCTGCCGCTGGATCTGCGCTGGGCTCCACCGGTGCTGCCGTGGACTGCGCTGTCGGCGTTGGCGTGGGCGCTGTGCCACTCGGCGAAGACACCACCTCCCACCGGCTGGCCGAGTCTCTGGGCGCTGCTGCAGGCGCGGCGGCATCCAAGGAGCTGTTGACCTGCATCAGGGTGCGGTCTGCCAGTAGCCGTCGCCTGCTGGCAGCCGGCTGCTGCAGCGAAAGCAGGTCACCGCCGCCCATCTGTGCTGCTGATGCGGATGCACCCTGGCATGTTGTCGCGGCCAGCAGGCTGAGGATGCACGCAACCGCGAGCGTCCGCGGCCGGCGCTCAAGCGTCATTTGGCTGATGCGGTGCCGGCAAGGCCTTAATGGCGGTTGCCGAGCAGTTGAGGGCAGCAAGTAGGTGCCGCCCGCGGGCGTTGCTAGCTTTTCGGCCCGGACCGACTCGGCCAGGCCGCGCCTATGTTTATTCCTTATAGAACTGCTGCAGCGCTCAGTCACTCCTGGCTGATGTTGCAGCCGCCGCCGAGACCTCGCGAGCGCCCGCGAGTCAGTTTCTGGAGCTCCCACGCTTCGGTCGCAAACATTCCAGCGAACGCAATCTGCGTGCAGGTAGCAGCATGAATTTAGTTATACCTGAAAGACTATTCGTGCGCAGACCGAGGTGCTGGGCTTGTGCGCACCTCAGCTGCACGCCCCTGGCATGCTTGCCCACAAGAGGCGAGGGGCTGCAGTTGCCGCGTTCCACACCCGCAAGCCTTTAATGCCTTGACGGCGTGCGAGCACGTCACTTATCAAGCAGGGTTCTTGATCCGGTAGCGTGCGTCTCGCAGCTCTGCCCATTGCAGGAACTTGGGACCAACAGAAAAGCCCTCAGGAGCAAACGCAGCCGACGAGCCGATGATCGCGGCGTACAGGACCGTGTTCCCTTTTCGTACATGAGCATCCAAAGCGAAAGTCTTTTCTGCCCGGGCAACATCCCACCTTGCACCTGGCGCACGAGATTGCGCGGCACTGGCCGGGGGGACAGTTGCTCAAATGGTGCAGATGAGCGAAGCGCTACCGCAGCGAGGCGGCCGCTCGAGGCTCTCGAGTGCTCCCGCACAGTGAACGAGATAGCAATGCGACGTGAGCAGTTGTCCACGACGCTGCGACGCCAGCACATTGTGCATGTAGGGCCGAACACTTTCGGATTAGTCACGAAGAAGTTGGTTGGCCAGCTGAATCAGTACAGAGTACCGTACAGTTCGTTCAATGCAGTGTTTTGCAGTGCTGCAGCCTGATATTGTTCGCAGCAGACACAAACGACAGGCGTGGTCCGCCATGCAACGGTGCCAATTGACTCAGGATCGAACTTGGCGCTGTCCGTGGTTCTTCAGGGTTGCCGCTGTTTGGGTTCCTACCGCAGAGCATCAGACGGCCAGCCATAGCGACTTGACCCGAGGCTGTTCGTCTTCGTCCAATGGCGAGCGATGCTGCAATTCCTCCACAGGAGTAATCGCCGAGATCCGGCATGCCTGATGCTGCTCATCAGCCGCAGATGGGTGCCCATGCCTGCATCCATGCCACTGGCAATTGGGACCCTGAGTGGCATTGAGTTGCCTGCACGACGCTCATCCCGGCTGACAGGGCTTGGGTGCATTAAACTCTGACCGTGTGACCAGCATAAACCTTTCACAGCATTTCATCACTTGGCCATACCTGGCCGCACTCATCGCGGCTGCTGCCAGGTCGCTTTGTAGTTGGAAGCGCATGCACCTGCAATTGACAAGTGCGATCCCATTCGGATCACCAGTGGCATGCTGGCAACTGCGCTTCATCTTGGGAATAAGCACATGGATCAAAAGAAACATTTGATGCCTGCAGTACCCCTGGCAAGGACCGTACAATCCCTTACCAGGACGACTGGCGAGCACGGGTCTGGTGACCTCGCCTGGAGCAGTTCCATAACGATGAGCCAGCCCATCTGTCACAGCTTGTCTCCGCCGCTGGCCACAAGGCGCCGGCCAGACATGTTGCATCACCATGGCCGCAGCTTGCAGTGGCTGATCGAGCCAGTGCCCGAGCGTCGCTAGCCACTGCCGCTGCTGCCGGATCTGCCGGCCAGGCGCCGCTCGAGTTCCTCAAACGGATCGAGTGGCGGCGCCCTTCCCTCGCGGCGCGCCAATTCTGCATCGTACGCCTTCAGGTCCGCCCAGTAGACGTCCCACACGCACTCCTTACAGCCCATCTGCATCTCAGGACATGCGCTCAATTGTGCCTTGACCAGGATCACCATGCGAGGAGGTCAGCAGAACGCGGCAGCGCACAACCTGCACATGCAGCGGCATTGCCCTGACCTGGCAACAGTCCTCAGGACCGGGCTCGGGCGGCTTCACCAGCAGCGAAGCTTCCGTGGTGGTGTGTGCCACCTCTGTCGCTGCTTTGCTGGTACATTCTCGAAGTGCGCATGCTGCCGCGCGCACTGACCGCAGTGGCAATGGCCGCTGACGATGCCATCGCAAGGACAAGGCAAGAGATACTGCCAGATGCCTCATGTGCTGCAAAAACCTCAATCTGATGCGTTGAGCCTGAGCACAGATCCAATGTTGCTTACGTGCACCAGCTTGGAAAGGTGACCAGAGAGCAACTTCGTTGGCAAGAGCTTTTGAGCACAGTGCGTTGCGCAAGTGCCTCGCTGATTGAGGCCAGAAGCATCAAGCCAAGATGCTGCGCCGTCCAGCGCATCATGCAAATTGCAAGATGGCCCAAGTATGCCTCTTGCCTCCTTGGGGTGATTAGTTCCTACCTAATTACACACCGTCATGAGCTCATGACTGCCCAGCGGCACTCTGGAGAGCCAGCAGACGGCACATCACGAACGTCTCACCAAAAACTTGCGCTTTGCAGCGCTCCAGAATCTGCACGAAGCTCTAAGCGCCGTTGTCAGGCGGACGACGTCGATCTGGGGACAAGTAAATTTTGCCGGCATCGGTCTGCCTGTACTTTGCGTGTCGCTGAAGTGGGCCTTTGCGCCAATTTCAGCACGGACAAGACGTCTCAGTAGCTGGCGGCTATGATCGCTCTGCTCAGGCATGCAGCAGAGCCGGTGCTGCTGGTGCTCGCACGCAGCTGCGGCAGGAATGTACCATTGGCGGCATCCTGCAATCAGGGCGCCTACAGCGTCGCAGCGCGGCAGTTCGCCACCCTCGGTGATGCCGCGAGCCCCAGCTCACCAGTTGGTGAGGGCCCAGCCTTCTTCCATGCATCATGCTGCGTCACCACTTTTCCAGCAGCTGTTTGTGACATGTATTTTCCTCTGCCAACCAGTCATCTCACGGCTTCGAGCTTTAACTAAAAGCTCCAGGTGCGTTGCTGGTGGAGAACCCGCAGATACAGCTTCGTTGGCCGCGTGCATATGCAATCGGTGCTGTGGACATGCAGACCCGCCCGCGGCGACGCCGCCCCAGCAACAGGGCGGTGGCAGCGGCGGCGCCAAAGGCCGCAGCCCACACCGCTTTGGCAGCCCGTACCGCCCAGACATCCGCCGCTTCGTAGACGGTGCCGCCACGCAACCGCAGCCGCCCGCTTCTGTCATTGAGACTGGCCTTCAGCATTCGGGCAGCGGCAGCGGGCTGCCGTCGCCACAGCTGGACCTCGTCAAACAGGTGCACGCGGCTGCCCAGCGGTGTCCAGGCGTCTCAAGCGCTGCGTCATCAACGATGTGGCAGTGTCGCGCCATTGAGCGCCGACGACGCCGCAGCTGCAGATTTTTACGGCAGCCCCGGGCCATGGGGCCCGATCGTTAGCGCCCGCAGGCTGTTGCAATGAACCTCTGCCTGGCGAGCCTGGGCTGGATCAAACCCTATCAGCGCTGGCTCAACATTTGTGAAAGAAATGGCCTGACGCGTCCTGCCCGCAGTACCTGTCCGAGGAAAACGTCTCCCTGGCGGAGCAGCGGCAGGCCGCACTGCGGCAGGTGGCGCACAATTTCCAGCGCTTCGAGGGCGACACCGGCTCCTCGGAGGTCCAGGGTGCGCGTTGTGCACATGCCAGGTTGTGTGTGTGGCAGACGGCCCGACGTAAAGCGGCAGGAAGCACACCAGCTGTGGTTGTGTTCTCGTTCCTCGCCCATTTTTTTGTATCTTTGCTAGATATCAATTGCAACCGGCAGCTGCATTGCTGCATTGCTTCAGCCCTTGCGCCAGCCAGGCGACATGCACAGCTGGATCGGTGCAAACGGCACAACAACACACGAGGCAGTCGGACGGCTCCCTCATTCTGTTGTTGGCCCCCGCTCGCAGTTGCGCTGCTGACGACGCGCATCGACCAGCTGGCGCAGCACATGCGCGTGCACCGCAAGGACTTTGCCAGCCGGCGGGGCCTGGAGGCGTGCCTCTCACAGCGCCGGTCGCTGCTGCAGTACCTGCGCCGCACCGACTTCACGGCGTACGCGCACCTCATCAGCCGCCTGGGCCTGCGTGACACCTACGCCAAGCTGGTGCGGCACGAGAGCTACCTCGCCACATTTGATGTGGCTCA
Organism: Deuterostichococcus epilithicus; assembly: GCA_033439295.1. Lineage (NCBI taxonomy): Eukaryota > Viridiplantae > Chlorophyta > Trebouxiophyceae > Prasiolales > Stichococcaceae > Deuterostichococcus > Deuterostichococcus epilithicus. Next base: position 2,206,671 of record JAVTLE010000007.1, read on the forward strand.
CTAGACTTAAACTGGTGTCCGCCCAGCACCAGTCCTGAACGATTGCCACCAGGACGACGCGCAAACAGACCTGCTGTGTGTGGAGGGTCTGTGGCTGCCCCACGCACGCGCCGGGCCGGATGCTTCTTCAGCGGAAAGGCTCGTGCTGAGCTGCAGGAACCCACGGCAGTCATCTGGCTGCTGTGGGACTGCTGCTGGTGTCTGATCTCGTGCCTGAGATCAGTCTGGAGACTGAAATGTAATTTCGCACGTGCCGGCCGGATGTAGTCGAGTTTACTGATCGAAAGCAGCCTTCATACTATATGTTATTGTTTCTGTTATCTCTCTTTCCCTGAACCTGTATGCTCCATGCGCGCAGGATCGGGTCACGCTGCAGATCCAGCAGCGGCGGGCGCGGGGCCCCAGCGACAAGCAGAAGGCCAAGGCGCGGCGGCGTAAGTAAACACAGCGGCGGCCGGCTTCGGCTGCTTCACGGTGGCGGGAACCTTCGGCGGTTTGACCTGTGGGTGCAGAGGCGTAGCGGGGCAGCGGTGGGACCTGAGAGGTTGCATCGTGCACAGGAGAGGCACCGGCGTTGCAGGCGGCAGCTGCAGTGCGACTGGCTGAAGATCTACGCTGCCTCGACAGGTGCTTGAGAACGGGGGTGTCTTTGGCTTATATACTGTGACAAGCCGAAAATCCTGGGTTGGAAGGCCGGCAATATAAGATGCTACTGTGCTGGAGAAAGTGTGAAACACTGTCAAGGTTGAAAAGGTACAGCTCACAACGGATTGTCCTGGTCTTGGTCAACCTTGTTTCGGCGCAATACCTAAAGCAGAGCGGTACCAAAGCTAGTAATCAGTCGTCAATCATGGCACTCACAAGCAGATCTGGCGAGCAGGCAGGGTTTGCCAGCCCGCCACCATACGAGCGGTGCACAAGTCAACGTCAGCACTGCCTATCTATTGTCAACGTCATCGCTACATCTTTGGTCTACAGCATCTAGGTGTTTTATCTGGAACGTAAATAGCAAGACCAACAGAGGAGGCTCAAGGGTTTGCAGTTGCAAAGCTTGCGGCAGTTCCGGTGCCAACACAGATGATCAAGGAATTCACCACTAGGGAGGCGCTGCCACAATTTGCGGCCGCAATATCCCATGCGGAGCGGCCGCGCAGCGTAACTGTGGCGCTTTAACATCAGGCGCCGAGATCCCTTCTAGAGGCACTGCCAGTACCACTCGTTCTGCCGGGCGCACACGCTTGGTGCAGCGCAGCCGCCCGCCCAGGGGGCGTCATCGCACGCGGAGCCTGCCGGACAGCTGGACTTGCCGCCGCACTGCGACCAGACGGCATGCGCTGACGCATCGCCGCCTGACGAGCTGGGCTGCGCTGCGGCGGGCGCCGTGGTGGGCGCTGCTGAGGGCGCCGTCGTCGGCGTGCCCAGTGGCTTGCACTGGTAGTACCTGCGCGTTGACCGGAGTGATGTTTATCAGCTGCCTGTAAATGCCCAGAGTGCCAGGCCGCCTCTGGCAGCCGGCCCCTTCCCTCAATTGCGCCAACAGACTTTAGCAAGCTTGCGACATCAAAGGTGCAGCCAGAGGTCCTGTAGCACCGAACAAAGCTCGAGAGAGCCGCACCACTCGTCCTGGCGCACGCAGGCGTCGGCGCCTGGCGCGCACTGGGTGCCGGGCCATGCGCCGTCGCCGCAGGCAGCGTCCGCCGGGCAGCCGGACTTGCCGCCGCACTGGGCCCAGGTCGCCAGCGCCTGTGTGGATGCCTGGCTGGGTGCTGGCGTGGGAGAGGGGGCGGCTGGTGCGGCTGTTGGCGTGACCATGGGCGCCGCCGTGGGTCCGAACAGGGGCGTGGGTGTGGGGGCAGTCGTCGGCTGCCCAGTCGGCTGTGCTGAGGGCGCAGCGGTCGGGCTGGCTGGGGGGCTTTGTGCCGTCGGTGCAGCGGTGGCGCCGGCTGTGGGAGCCTCGCTTGGCGCGGCGGTGGGGCCGGCTGTGGGCATCACCGTCGGCCCGGCGGAGGGCGCTGCCATGGGGCTGGCTGTTGGCGCTGAGGTGGCGGTGGCGGTGGGTGCCGATGTGGGGGCGGTTGTGGGCGCAGGCTCGGCGGCCCCCACGCGAGTGTACCACGGCTGCAAGCCGACAGTGGCCAGGTAGTCGACCTTGTCCCACAGGATGGTCGTCCAGTCGTCGTCGACCTGGAGGGAAGGAGATTTGCGCTCTTCTGCCCGGCATCTCATCAGGCACAAGCCGGCGGCTTGGGGAGCGGTGCTCATCAGCGGCAAGCAAGGCCGAGATCCATGGCAGCATGCCCGCCCGACATGGGCCGACGCAGGACTCATGAGACGTGATCCGCTGAGCAGGCTGGGTCTGCCGCTCGCGTGTGGGCCGCCCTGACGGAGGCCGTTTCATTTGGCCACTCCTGCAAGCTGCGCGGGAGGGAGGTGCTGCACAGGGTGCAGGTGCAGGTTCCGTCTGGAAACGGGGGCTCACGATGCCGCCGGTGTCGGCAGAGTTGGCGTTCCAGGTCCACCAGAACCAGGACAGCGACGCGGCGTGCTTGCCGTCGACCGCCGAGCCGTTGTTCAGCAGGTACTGTGCGAAGTCGGCCAGGCACTGCGGGGGGAGGCACACCGCATCCCTCATCCCGCATCCCGCCGCAGCCACGCTACAACCGCGGGCCCGGCCTGCCGGCGTGGCTCGACCATCTGCTGATGGACTTGCAGTGCAATCTGACGTGTCAATTGGCTCATTGACGTGGCTCACACCGCCTGCGCCACATGCATGCTGCCGCGGGGAAGGGGGGCGTGTGCGCACCAGGAGGTCGCGGGGGTCCTTCAGCCTCGAGCCGAACTCGCCGATGACGAGCGGGAAGGTCCTGCACACCTTGTCTGCGTCGCAGAACCCGGCCTGCAGCAGGTGGCACACTCGGGACGGCTCAGTACCACGCGCACCCAGCAGCTCGTCAGCATTCTCCATGCGCATGGCGTGCTGCCCCCCGCATGTTGGCCTCTTCCCCGGACGCCGCGCTCGGTCAGGTGGAGCAGGTGTGCATGAGCTGGGTAGGCACATTCTTTAGCGTGAAGATGTTATCTCACTGATGCAAGTCGGTGTCGGGTTCGTGACACAAACCCTACCATCACACCTGGTTGAGGTAGCCATGGGAGTAGGAGAGACGCGCGTACAGAGCCGCGCCGGTGTACCCGGATTGCGCGAGCGAGATGGTGGGCGGGTAGACGTGAGGCGACACGACCACGCTGCATGCGAGCACAGACATCAGTTGGAGCGTCAGCAACCGCTGCTGTTGCTGTTGCAAGCGAATGCTGTGGGACTGCCCCCTTTCCACAAACTTCCTACACTGCCAGTCTGCTGCATCTTTCAGCAGGTATGACCCGGTGCAGGTCCAAGGCCTGAGCCTTGGAAAACGCACTTGAACTTGGAGTTGACGACAGCGGTGAAGAAGCGTGTGGGGTCGTTGGAGGAACCGGGCGTGACGAGCGCCGGGTCCGTGGCGAAGCCGTCGCCCCAGTTAGAGCCGAAGGCTCCTTGTCCACAGCCCTCGACAAGATACACAGCATCTGCACCATGTAAGACAAACTGTTCACGACACTGTTTGGGCGTGCTGAAATGCGGTCATTCACAACAAGGTGCCTACACTTGGGTCTGCTCTTGCTTGACTGCCATGAGTCCACCTCGGTTGCATGTTGCGGCCCGTTGCTGGCGGCACCGGCTTACAGGGCAGGGCGGCTACGCAGCCATGGCTTAGCTTACCAGGGTTGATGGCGGCGCCCTGAGTCATGACATCCAAGTAGGCGTCTGTCATGCGGTCCCAGCCGAAAGGGATGGAGTCCGGCTCGTTCAAGATGTCGTACAGGGTGTAGGCGCGGGCCACCGGGTCCAGCGCGATGTTGGCCATGACACGCTTCCAGCCCTGCGAGGACACAAGAACAGACAGCGCGGACTTCAGCACCAGCTCATCAAGTCGCTTGGGGTCGACAGTGATGTCAATCTGCCAGTTTTTTTAATTCTGCACTGCAGCTGCGAGATGCTGAGTCCTGCACGGCGCAGGAAGAGGACATGGGAATGGCACCAAATCACCGTGCATCAACACAGCAAGATGGAGGGTTGAGACGCACCAGCAGCCAGGCAGCGTAGTCATCCCTAATGGTTTTGTCAAAGTTGCTGTGGTTGTCAATCACGACATACATGCCATTGGCAGCCAGCATGTGCACGTTCCACAGGAAACGGTTGAATGTCGAGTCTGATGGCAGGTAGTCGTCGCAGGATCCGGCGATGTGACCAGGGCTGAACGGCAGCGTGCTGTTGACCTGCAGGCCTGCACACAGTAGCAGGAGCGTTTTCATCAGGCTGATCAATAGCGCTTTCATAAGGGCTTCCACTGAACGTATAAGAACAGCACATACACGCTGGTAGGCTCCGTAGATTCTAGACGGTTTAATGAGACGCTCAAACAACATTTCGTACCCGCCGGGATGTTGACACCAGGCTTCGTGGTGGCAGCAACCAGCTGGTTGTCTGAGACCTCGGTGCACTGCCAGTTGAAGGGCTTTGGCTTCAGGGTGAACCTGCGATGTCCGCGTGCACAACTCACGTCGGAGCCCTGGGCAGTGCAGGAGGGGCATGCCGGCACGTGCGCAGATGCCGCTCTTGCTGGACGTAGGCTGCTGCTGGGTGCAGGCTGCGGCCCTGGTGGCCAATACCTGCACTGCTTGAACGCGCGAGTCCCATAGGGTGACTGCACACGAATGGAGAAAAGGCTCACAGGTCGACGAAGGAGAATGGCAGCCGGACGGCGTTGAAGCCGAGGAGCTTCATGCGGCGCACGATGGTGGCGACGTCGCGGGACAGAGCCGTCTGCCCCGCCCAGATGCCGTCGGGCGCGGTGTTGGCATCCTGGTGCAGCAGCACGGCAGCGGCAAGGTCAGCTCGGAATGCTGAAACCAGGTCACACCGCCTGCACGCGCTCCGTGGATTGTGCTCTACAGAGTTATTCCGTGTAGATGCGGCGCTGTTGACGTCAAGCAGCAGGCGACAGGAGCAGAGAACCAGACACCATGAGCACACCTCGTAGCCGAACCAGTTGATTCCCTTGAGGACCAGCGGCTGACCGTCGACGCCCACAAGGTCGATGCCTGCAAGGCGTGGCAGTGTGCTTGCCAACAGAGCGCAGGCTGCGATGATTTCGAGATGTGCACTCACAAGGAACTTGCAAGTGTAGCGATTGAGCCTGCTGCTCTCCAGTCTGGAGCAGCAGTAACAGCATGGGACAGGCTGCAAGCCTTGCGCGATAAAGTGAATGAGACCAGATCTGATTCGCTTGATCATTGTCAATGGGGGGACACGCACCATTGATGCCGACTGGCCGTGTGATGGTTGGCACCGTGAAGGCGTAACCGGACACCGGGGGGCTGGGCGGCGGCGGCGGTGCGGGCGGTGCGGGAGGAGCTGGCGGCGGGCTGGGCATTGGCGGCGGGGGCGGCGACGGCGGCGGGCTTGGCGGGGACTGCGCGGCATTGTAAGTCAGGAATGCGGCCAGCTTGCTCACGCCGTGTATGACCACAGCGATCGTCTGCTCAGCTTACACTAACAAGGATAGTTGCTACTGTTCTGGAAACATTGTAACCAGTCTTCTCCAGACCTGCAGATTGGTCATGGACGCACGAAAGCTGGCGCACCGCGGGTGGCGGTGGGGACAGGTTCTCCGAGATGATTGGCGGCGCCTCGTTGGCGGGCGAGCCCTGGCCGGACAGCACGACGATGGAGCAGGGAATGCCATTGACGGCAACGTTGGCGGGCACGAAGGCGGTTGAGGTGCCGACGGTGCCGGTGAAGATGCCGCCAAGGGAGGGCGTGGCGACGCCGCCGGGCTGCAGCGCCTGCCAGCTGTTGCTCACGACGCCTGCACGGCACCATGGACGGGGAGGGCATGAGACGCGCAAGGCTGAAGGTTGTCGAAGGAGCTGTTGGTATTTGTGTTGACGGCGCTTCCCTGGCGACTAAACATTTGCCTTGATCAAACGCTGGCGACGTCGACCTGCAGGGAGCAGCCTTGCACAGAAGAAGAGCTACAGGCACCCTGCTAATAGGACTAGACGTGCACGAGGACCTTTAACCTGTAAGCATGGGCGATGCACGCCGCCGAGCAAGTACTTGGGCCTCAATTGTATAAGGGAAACATGGGACGCACCATCAATATTGCCGCTGGAGGCGGAGGTGAGGTTCCAGTTCCAGACCTCATGCGCAGAGACGTAGGTCGGGTTGTCCAGGTGCAGCGACCAGGGCGCCGGAACCACCTTGTCGGCCCTGCGCACGAATTGGCAACAGCTATTGCTACAGATGGGGATGCCGAGACTTTTGCCATTATGCTGACCATTGCTCGCGCCCTTGCACTCTGCATGCCGCGCAGCATGCACGCGCACTGCGCATGCGCAGCTGCTGCTGACTTGCAAGCTGGGACCCACAAGGCGGGCATGTGTGCTCATGTGCGGCAAGGTGCCCCGACGCGCAAGGCACACTCCTGCAATGTGTGCAGATTCGTAATCATTTGCCCGCACCAGTTTTTGAAGTACAAGGTCATGGAGGTGCAGAAGGACTTGGTGCCATCCTCCAAGTAGCCGCACAGCCACGGTGGTGTCACCTGCAGAGCATCGACCAGCCAGGTTGTGGCTCAGTTCGGCGACCCATGTGCATGAGTCAAACGACCTCGGCGGCGGCGGCGGCGGCGGCGGCGCTTCCAGGCCAGAACATGCTGCCGCTCACCCGAACATGCAGTCTCACCCCTGATAGGACCAGCGCACAATACAAACTGCGGCAGGTCACAAGGAGGAAGCACGCAGAAGGTGGCACACCTTGACGGACGCCTCACAGGTCGGGTTGGTCACCTGCAGGCAGGACGGAGGTCGGGACTGAGCCACCAGCAGCGGGTGAGGATCAAGCGACCGGAGGATATCAGGCCGCAAGCACGTCTCTGGCAGTCATCGCCACAAGGCGATCAACACACCAGCAAGCGAAAGTTGGTGCCGTTGGAGGAGGAGGGCGACCCGGCGGTGGCCACTGGAGGCAGCTCCCGAAACTCGCTCTTTGGTCCGCCACCGAAGCCGGCCTGTGAGCACGCACGGCCGGCATCTGTTAAACACGGAGTTCCAGCCACTCAGGCCAGCTGGACACCCGTTGTTTGAGCCGGTACTTCAGCCTCACACGACGGCGGGCGCCGACGGGATGTCCAACAGGACAGGTGGTTTGATATGCATTTCACGCGCAGCGCGTGGGAAATCATGGCAAGACCTCAATGGCTACGTCTTTGCAGTCTATGCATGCTCTGGTTGAGGCTGTCGGCGGGATCGCACTCAATTTTCGCGAGGGAAATCACGCAAGCCTGCATACGCTAGCTGGAGCCATACGAGCACGACTAGAAGTACTAATCATAGCAGCAGTGCAGGTCTGCACGGCGGTAGAAACGTGGAAGTGCTCTTGCGGCAGCTCCAGAGCCAACTGTCGGAAGGATTTTCGAGAGCGGCCACACGCAGCTGAGCGGGCTCGGTCTATCCTTGAGAAACATGCCACTCATAGACAAAATGCGCACCTGCTGTCGGCTGGCCGGGATGGCGATGCCGTTGAAGGTGATCGAGGCCGTCGGGGCGTTGGTTGATGTTTGGGAAGCCGCTGTTGTCAGCACCGTGACAGCAGCAGCTGGTGTCAGATCGTTGCCAACGTCGACAAGCGGCCGCGTCTGCGACGGGCTGGCTTCAGCCAGCATGCGGTGGCGGCTCAGCGACGCAGGCATGTGCTGCGGTGCATGCCGCGCGGCCACCGATACAGCACCCGCGACAGCCAAGAGCAACAGCAGCGAAACCGCCCTGCGGCCTGGATCGCCCCGCATACCTCACTCAACTCGATTACCGCGCTCGAGGCCAAAGTCAGCACTACGTCAGCTGCTGGCTGGACAGATCGGTTGGGCTCTGGTACAGGTTGTTGGTCGCTTCTGTGGCGCCGGCGGGTCCGGCCGCGACGATTGGGGATACGAAAGTTTGGTGGTGATCCGAGAAAGGGTGGTGCGGCCGAGCTACCGGTCGTTCATGGGCGCTGCACCACGGATGAGAGGTTGTGACAGCTATGTCTAGCGGCTGCAAGTTTGCATCTTTGTCAACTCGGCGACCACGTGGCGATGGGACTCTCGGCATTTCCTGCCAGCTGTGGCTTCCACTTGTTATTTATATATGTTTGTATTTCTCAGATTTGTTCATAGCTGTTGGGGTAGCAAGTTACCTAAGATTTTAGTTTGATCACCTTCGGTGATTCAAACTTATGCACTCGAGTTTTCCTCCTGGCCGTAGTAAACCCTAAGAGTCGTCGACGGGAAACCTCCTCCGCCTTCTGCCGGTGTTACCCTGCGTCTTCAGGTCTTCCCTGGTCAGTCAGCTGTTCCTTGGGCCATTCTGCAGACCTTGCGTCAGGCAGGCGCCTCGCGCTGCGGCTGGCCGTGCGAACGGTGCCCCGGCAGCCGGCGTTGTAAGATTCGGCGAGTTGATGTAAGAATCGTTTCCTCGCCCTTAGTACGATTTTCCATAGAACGGGGAAGCACACCGGGGCTTACCCCTCTGGTCCTTTAACGAGGGGGTTATTCGCGATTGCCAGACGCAGACTGTGATTCGGAAGCCTTCCGGCTGCAGAGCAGTCCGCAGGCAGGTTGCACGGCTGCTGCAGCTGGCAGCCGCTGCGCGCTGCAGCAATTTGCATAAGGGGCGTTTCGGAGAGATCAACGACGAGGGAAAAATTGGGCAAAGTGTAACTTTTGCTCGTGGGTAAGTTTACCCGCCCACCTCCCAAGTACGAGGGGGGGTGTTCACATCCAGGCTGGGGATGTTCGCGTCTGCATGCGGCAAATTGCGCCTGTTTGTTCCAGCAGATGTCAGAAAGGCTTCTGCAGTGATGTGCGAGCGCTTTCGGCGTGTAAACTTCACGTCGCCCTGATTCTCATGCACATTTCGTGAGTTTTTCCTTCACCCCGAGCCGAGAGTGTCCTGGAGCGTGCTGGTTTGCTGTCTGTATGAGTCCTGCGATCATACCAGGATGAGCATGCCACACCAGCTGCTGCATGTTGCGATGCGTCATTTTGCTGTGGCCGTTTTCGCTGCAGGGTGCTGCCCGGTGCTGTCATTCCTCGGCCGGCCTTATCAGCGACCTGGCTGCTCCCTTTTCGACTGCTCCCTTTTCGACAGACGACCTGATCAAACTAGCGTCTCGCCCCCGGCGAACGCCCATTGTTATGCTTGGCGTTGTGGGGTATCGGGGCATCGGTCTGCATGCTTCTGCTTGCAGCAGGAGGATCCTTCTCCTGAGGGTACTGTCTTGATGTAAAGCACTGCGCAATTCCTCGAGGCCGGCTTCGCTGGCCCCAGCTTAGCTGCGAGAATTGCAGTAAGTAAGGCCTGCCCCGTTGAAGACTTTGCCCCCTTACATGACGGACATCTCGCATTCCATCTTCCGGTCTGCCAGCAAGCTGGCTTGATCGGTTTGCTTAGCAGATAATCTCGGCTGGACGACCTTTGTGCCGATTCAGTGATAACATCAGGTGCGTCCTGCCGGTCAGGTGCACCCATACATTCCTTGCGCGAGACATTGGTGGACCGAGCCTGTGTATTGCTCTTTTTCTTTCGACTTCGAAGCAGCTGCAACAGACGCACCCTTGCCTGCAGCGTGGCGCGCAGCAACTCAAGCAAAGCGCCCGCACTGCCTGCAGCACGATGGACAGGGGCACGGCACTGAAACGCCTCAGCACGCTGCTGTTGCGAGGCGGGTGGAACAGCTTCGCCGCAGCGCCGGTGCAGCCGTCGGTCACTGCGGGACTACAGCATGCGCGCTGCATTGCCACATCTGCCACCGCCGCTGCCGGCACGCAGGCAGCGCCGCTGCAGCGACATTTAGTTGCACCGGCAACAACCGGAAATGCCGGGGCCAGGCAGGGCGGCGGCAGCGGCAATGGTAATGGCGGCGCCGGCGGCACGCGCAGCATGGGTCCTGTGCTGCTGCTGCCGGCGGGCGTGGCGGCAGGGCTGGGTGCCTGGCAGCTGGCGCGGCGCTCTGCGAAGGCACAGCAGCTGGAGGACCGCCTCGCCGCAATGCGGGTGGGTCCTTTGCATAGCACATGCCATCGTGCACATGACGGCAGGCTGCGATGCACGTGCGATCGCGCCGCCACTCGCCACCTACTACCGTTGAGGCTGCACTGCTACTGTTTGTGACACGTGTAACGTGTCAGCGCGATTCGTGTCGGGTCGCAGGCGGAGCCTGTGGACATCTTTGCCATGACAGAGCGCCTGCCGGAGTTTTCACCCGTGGCCGCTGAGGGCGAGTTTGACGAGGCAAACACCTTATTCGTCGGTGCGCTGGGCAGTGGGCACTATAATTCTAAAAACTTGTATTTTAGGGCTCGAGTTTCTTTGCATTCGTGATCGCTCCACTCTCCTTGGCTCCTAACGCCTTCGCAACGTCTCGTTTGCTAGGCTTGCAAGCAGCGCCGCTGCCTGAACAGAAGGGCCGTCTCCGCACTGCCAGTTCGGTCCTCACGGTGTCGCCTTTCCCATCGTCAATTTCGGTCGACACACCACACACGGTTCTGCTCGAGTGCCGCAGGCCCCAGGCCGCGCTCGGCGATGGGCGGCACCATCGCGGGCAACCTCGTGGTGACACCGCTTCGGGACGCGTCCCGTGGTGCGGCGGCGCTGGTGGTGCGTGGCTGGGCGCCTGCCGACTGGCAGCCCGACCGGACTGCCGCACCTGAGTGGGTGGGTCCTGCCATTCTCGCATGCTTGGCGGACGGTCACTGGTGGGGCTACCAGACTCCAGCTTCGGAGGTTCACCAGCCCTTGCAATGCTGTCACAGCGCCGGTCCAGCGAAGTGCCTTGGGCCTCCCGCAGCCCACAGGTGCAGCGCAGCGCTCTCCTCTGGCCAGCTCTCACGCCCCCAAGTGCTTTCAGTTCGCCCTCTCGCAGCAGAGTCCCATCGCACCGATGCGCGGCGTGTCTTAGAAAGCCCGCACGTGGCCTGCAGGTGCGGGTGGCGGGTGTGACGCGGTCCAGCGAGGCGCGCGGCGGCTTCGTGCCCGACAATGTCCCCGGCGCCGGGCCGSCCGACCCGGGCGCGCACTGGTACTGGCTGGAAGCCCCCGCGCTCGCACGCGCCGCGGGGCTGCCGCCAGACACGCCGCTTATGGAGGCCGTCGTCGACGCGCATGCCAGGTGCGCCGTATGAGTTGTCGCCGTCATGGGAAGAGACGGCAGAACCCTGTCCTGGCGCTGGCACGCGCTGCTGGGCTGCCAGACATGCCGCTGCTGGAGGCCAGGGCGACATCCACATGCTGGTGCTTGGTCCGTTCGCTCAGGCGTTTCCAGCGTTTCGACAGGCGCAGGAGTGCTCGCCTCCAGGCCCGATTGGCTCCCATGGTTGCGCTGCACGCTGACGGCGCAGATTGAACCAGCAGTGTTGCAGGACGCAGCGTGCAGTGCCGCCACGCACTCTGTTGCGATGCAAGCCGGTGATGCAGGATGGTTGGTGTCGTCGGCGAGATGCGACATGCGCTGCCGCTGCGCAGGGAGGCGGCACCAAGCGCGATGGAGGTCCTGGGTGGCCGCACCGCCAGCCTCGGCAATGCCCGTGTGTCCTACCCCGAGCCGCGGGTGAGCAACGTTTGGAAGTCAGAGCCACCTCTGGAAGTCAGAGCAACTTCGAGCGGCTGGTCGGCCAGGCTGTTGAGAGGCTTTTGCACATGCGGTCTCAGCTGCCAGATGGTGGTCTTCGACCAGGTGTCTGCAGCCTGCCACCTCATGTACCGAGGATCGCTTCAAAAAAGCTTGCGCCTTGCCTGGGACGCCTCACCAGATTGATCCGAGGCACAGGCCCATCAAGAGCCGCAAACCATTTCGTTGAGGCATCTTCCACTGGCTGCGGCGCAGACGCGGGAGGAGCTGCTGCAATTCCCCGTCATGCCGCAGGGCCACCTCAACTACGCGGCCACCTGGTTCACGCTGTCTGGTTGCATCGCTGCGGCCGCACTGGTGGCCATGCGCCGGCGGCGGCGGCCCATCAGGTAGCAAGGCGGCCTGCGGCGGGCGCAGCCCTTGCAGCCAAGCAACCACACGATAGCAGGCCTGCCAGCCAGTGCACTGCCGGCGCGGCAGCTGCTGGTCCGTCCAAGAAAGCACCCTGCTCGCGCGCCGTCAGCTACCGAAACATGCAGTGGCGCAGCAACGTTTAGACAGCAAATGCTGAAGCGCTGCTGCACCGGACTGCTTGTTTGCTCATCTCTGCATCGGCAGCTGAAATCAGGACAACAGGCTGAACATGAGAGGCGCCAGGCAAAGCGCAAATAACACCGAGAGCAGTTGGGAAGCTGTATGTTGTTCAGTGTTCAACGATGTGCGCGGCATGCATATATCGTGATGCGTGTGCTTCTCAGATGTCGTCCAATGAGTGAGATCATTCAGCAACAAGCTGTCACATGACACATGCCAAGCGAAGGGTGGTGCTTCAGCAACTGGCAACCAAGTGCTGCATCAACCGTAAACAGAGTTTGCACACGAGACACGTACAAAGGGAGGCCCTGCCCCACCTAGAAAACGATGCAGCCAGTTCATGCTGCAGAAAACAGGCCTGGGGGTCGGCATTGTAGTGAGCAGACATCCGGTCAGCAGCGACCCAAGACTTCAAGCCGCACGCGACGTAAAGCGCTTCTTGAGCGGCCCCACCAGGTAGGGCCCGTGGCCCACCCTGGCCGATCTCAGTGTGGCCTCCGCCAGCAGCTGCAGCTCGCTCAGCGGCGCCGGGAGCAGCGGGCGCCGGTGCAGGTAGCGGAACGCGCGCTTGTCGAACACGTAGAAGTCGCCAGGCCGGAACGGCTCCAATGCCGGCAGCACCAATGACGGCGGAGCGTCCACGCCGAGTGCAGATGATGCAGTGGTGTCGCTGCTGCCGCCGTCGGGCTTGGCAGCCGCCCCACCGCGGTTCAGACGCTGCAGCGTCTTCAGCATTGCTTCGGCGGAGCTGGCCTCGTTGGCGCTGCGGCTGAAGCCTGCGGCGCGAGTGGCCGCGGAGCCTGCGGCAGCACTGGCAGGGGCTGCATCGACTGCGGCTGCATCAAAACCGCCGCCAGTCCTGCGGCGCTTTAGGCGCGGCGGCACCACCGCCTGCAAAACGAGGCGTTATGGCAGCCATCTGTTTGCACACTTTGCACCCTGAGGTGTTCGGGGTCAAGAATGTGATCCATATGAGCTCAGTGCGGGTTGTCGGGACGCTGCTGCAATTCCAAGGCCTTGGAGGAGCTGCTGCTATGCAGCCTGTTGTATATGGCTGCATCAGTCCACCATGCCGCGAGTTCAAACCACTACAACCCGGAGTTGCTGCATGTATGGACGCCCTGCATGACCGACGAGGACGACAGAAGGCACAGCGCCCGCCTGGGGAAACCCTTGTTGCTGTGCCGCATCATGCTGGTGCGCCGCCTGCGCCCGCACCTGCGCCGCTGCTTCGTCCTCCCCACCGCTCAGGGCCTTGAGCTGCCTGCAGAGTCAGTGTCCGAAGGCCACGATAAGCCTCGTCGGCTGCAGCACCCGAGTCCCGACCTGAGACCGGCGGACCTGCCCTATGAGCTGGCTCAAGCCGCTGCCTAGCTGGAGGCAGCGGACCTAGTCGGCCACTGTGTGCTGGAGCTGGCGCTGGAGGCTACAAAGTGAGCAGCTTGGCAGGGCGGCCCGAACCAAGCAGGGCGCCAGACGTGCCATCGGCAGAAGCGACCCGTGCTGCCACCCAGCCCCTTATGGCGCCCCAGATGATAATTGCCACGCAACGTTACCGTCCACGACCCAGCAAAAAATGCTGAGAGCAGCTTGGTGTGCTTGGGCCATCATGCCAGAGGGTCCACGCTCCAACTCACATCCGGTCGTGTCGAAGATGGAGCATCGATATGCTACCTGGTCTGATGGTGGAAAGGGAGCCAGTGCGTGGCATTAACGTTGTGCTTGTCCATCCAGACGTGAATGCCATGATGCAGAGCCGTGGCTGCGCTGACGCCGCCATCAAAAAATGTATTGCCCTCCTCCTCTGCAGCGGCGGCCTCATCGAAGGCTTCACGTGCCAGCCTGCATACATGCAGAACCCTCATGCATGCTGCGCCAGAATCAGCACAAGGCCCGGCTCACGTACATGGCATCACCCCTGGGTGGCGGATGAGACACACCTCCAGGTCCCCATCATGAGTGCCGCGTTATGTGCATGCGCCGTCTTTACTGTCAGGTTTGCCGCTGCCGCACACTCCGCCAAGGAGGCTCGCTGCTGTTCGCTCGACAGCGAGTCGTGCGCACCTGGAGCGACCAGGCGAAAGCGGGTGCTCGTGAATCCACTGGTTCTGACTGAAAGCCAGCTCCTGCTGCATCGAAAATCCGCCACGAAAGAAGGCAAAGTCGCCAGCAGTTGGTTTCAGCCTGCATGCACGTTCGTGGCACATCAGACGAGGTTGTATGGTGTGTTGTTGTATTCAGACAATTAAGACATGAATCAACCGTCAGAACGTTACAGGACACAGCCGGTCTGGGCACTCTGCGAGCACCTCACCACCAAGCAGACGTGGGGTCATGCATATGAAACCACACAGTGCTGGCCCAATTTGTCGTCTCGTCCAAGTCGAAGGCGCCCATGACTTGTTTCTCAGGTGTTACTCCTGAGGTGCCCGACTGCAATGCTGCCATTGGCTGCGGCCTGCAACATGTACGCAGCAGCAAGGCCGTCAACGTGTGCATCCAACGATATTCAGTATCTGTCCTTGACAGCCTATGACGCCTCGACTGCTTCGCACCTTTCCTGCTTGGAGGGCGCATGCTGCTTGATCCAGTCAGCAGCAGCAGCCTCGATGACTCTGGCGAAATCTTGTGCGCCAAGGATGAACTCTGACGTGCTATGAGCTGCCGTGCTGCCGCCGGGTTGCAGGCCTGGCGCCAGCAGGGGGCCCTGAGCATCGAACGTCGCTGCTGAAGGCGTGAACGAGTGAGCGGCCGTGTCTGCAGTCCTGCCATGTGCAAAGGCAGCTGCCATCTTTGCCGCAAGCTGGCCGAGGCGCGCTGGCCAAGCTGCAGCCGAAACGACGGCGTGGCTGATAATGCGGCTCTGCAATTGCCGTTGACGCCACAGGTCATTGCCGTCACTGACCGCCACCGCGATTGAGTCCGCTGAGGGGCGGCGGCTGGCGGGTGCGGAGTCGCTGTGATGCACTGTCAAGCAGCCACAAAAACCATTATTGCTGATGCAGCAGCTGCCTGCACGCACCGTGTGCTAGAACATCATGGAAAGCATGTGTCATGCCGCCGCAGCAGGAGGCGTTACTGCGTCAGCTCAGCAAATGGACCCCGACTATTCTGCTGTGCATGACAACGCTAACGGTGTGAGGCCCGAAAGGACAGCGCGTGACGAGGGGCTGCGGATGGACAGCCCTCTTGAAAGCCGTTTAGCAAGTGCAAGCCTAAAGCAATGTATGTCAATTTGAGGGAAAACATTGCATAAACACCTGGAGGCGTTTCAGCCGGTCGCTTGGCATCGGCACTTGTTCCGCGCAGCATGGGTCGAGCCTGGATAAGCACCGCCGAAAATACCGCCACCATCAGAAACACGGCAGACCATTGACTCGAGCTGCATTTCATTGCTCCCAGTTTGTAGTATCAGTATATGACAATGCTGCCTCTACGAATACACACGCAGCATGAAGAAGTCTTTTGACCGAGAGATGATCCTTGCGGCTCAGAGATCGTCCCAGAAGCCCAGAAGGTCCTCGTGCAGGTTCATACGCTGTTCGTTGTACAGTTTCAGGGAGTCAACGGAACCCTTGCACCCAACAATTTCACAAAATGTGTTCTGTGCAGCCAGGTGACTCTAAGTTCCAGGTGTCAATGTGCTGCTGCAGAAATTGTTTGCTGACCGCCGACACCGCGCTCAAGCGCCGGTGTGGCGGTTTCCTCATTTCTGTTGCGAAACTCACTCCTAAATCAAAACCCACGCATCAGCATCTGTCAGCTCATGATCGTCTCGCCAGCACACGTCGTGTCAAAGCATGCCCACAGCAAGCCACTAGCGCGCACAGATGTTCGCCGGCGCATCTGCAACCTCCTTCCCTCAGGTGCCCCCAGCCGGCCGTCGCATCACGACCAGCTTGGCCTTCGCCACGATGCGCGCAACGGCGGTGCCCGCCCAATACTCAAACAGCAGCGACCTGCACAATGCACGGGGAGCCCTTCAGCAGGCGTCAGACACCTCCCGTCAGACACTTCCCAGGCCTGCCAGAGCTGCACCGACAATGCTGCCACCGATGTCCTAACACCAGCACACATGCTCACAGTCGGCAGCCTCGCGCACTTGGTTGTCCAGAGGGGCATGTGGCCTGCACCAGGCGGAGACTCGCACCTGGGGATGTCGGAAGGATCCAGGGTCCGGAAGCCCTGCGGGCTGTAGAAACTCGTTGTGGTGTCCAGCGTCGTCAGGAAGATGTCCGCGTTCCCGGCGCGGCGCACGAGCTCCGCCAGCAGCCGCCGCCCGATGCCGCCGCCCCTGCGCATGTGCCAGACGGGGCACGCAGTGGATGAGTGCCCCGCGCCGGCAGCTGGCCCGGCCAATGCCGCCGCCCCTGCACAAACACCGGGACCGCACGTCCGCCGCCAAGTGCGCAGTCCTTTGTGCCATGGCGCGGCAGTGAACCTGCTGCCCGCTGGACTCCCGCAATCGGTTCCCTTCTCGCACTGCCGCCGCCGCCGCCGCCGCCATTGTTGCTGCTGCGCCGCTGCCGCCGCCGCTGCCAACCTGCTGCCACGTCTGGTACGTCTATGTCTCTAGAAGGTTCTACTAGCCTGTGATCAGCGTCCACGATGAGCGACCGCAGTTCCAACCACGGCGGGCCGCCCCGCGGCGCGCCGGCCAGCGGCGCCAGCTGCCCAAAGCCCTGCACCACGCCGTCCGACTGCCGCGCCGCCACCACAAAGCGCTCCGCCTTCAGGCTCAGAGGGTTCATGCTGCATAGGAACGTAATGTGTGCAGGAGCATACGAATGGCTAGTTGCGGGATGCATCGGCCTGGTGCAACCCCGAGCATATGCAAGCCTTAGGGTGGCCCAGGCTGTGGCATTTTCCTCACTGCAATCTGTTATACAGACGCAAGTGCGCACGCTTCTCGCAGCACGGCCTTCGAGATGGCAGGCAGGTCTGCGTCGGTGGCTCGGCGAAACTCCAGGCCCGCAGTCTCGGAGCCAGCGGCAATTACGAGCAAGCTGTGCTCTGCTGAGAAGCGCGCCCTTGATGACCTTCTGATTGCATGGAATGTCTGCGGTGTCGCACGCCGCGTCCTGCACTCATGCGGAGCATTCCATGCTTCATAATGGTAGATCACGTGAGGAGCGAACCTGGATATTCAAGTCTTTTCCAGCGTCTCAGTCTACCTCAAGCCTTCATTGCTCACCTCTCGGTGAGTCGGGGAGCAGAAGCACCTGCCGCTGACCTGGACGTCGCAGGGGTGGGCATGCCGACAAGGTGCGCTTGAACCGCAATTCCAGCACTAGAAACCATAATGGATTGCTTTCAAACAACAGCCCTCAAGGACCTTGCTGCCTGCGAACTGCCGATGCACTCAAGCACGCACCGACCTATGGCAGAAACCGACTCGGAAACACTCTTGTCAGCTGTGCATGATATGCTGCCAGGCTAGAACAGGATCCAAGACCCTTATCGCTCAGCGATTTGTCAGTAGCTCAGACTGCGACGAGAAGTTTGCTCGAAAGGGCAGCCCAACAATCGTCTCGGCCACCCGTGCGCACACTTGTACAGAAGAGTTCCGGAAGCTAGCATCGCAACATGCTGACGGGGTCAAGTGAGCCGGCCAGCCAGTGTGCATCGATATTTGGAGCAGATCTTCACTGTCGTGCAAGCAGGGACTACCACCACACTTTCGAAATATTCCCCAACTGATTTCAAGAACGGAGTGGCTCAGCCCGCGTGTGCTCATCATATGCTGCACGTTGTCCGCAAGTGTCTGGGAATTCGCAGCGCGCTTGCTCTTCAGCCCATCGCGTGGTGGGCCACACGCTGCCACTCTTTGGACCTGCGTGATCACTTGAACAACGCATAGCACCAACACAGTGGCAGCGGCGATCGCCGGTCGCTGATCAGCGGTCGATCACACTGTGGTACAACAGCTCTCAATCAGCAGGAGTCTGCAAGCTTGCGAGCAGCGCTTGGAGCCAGCTGCAGGCGCACGGCGGTCTTTCCGGACTGCCCGCAATCATGCAGTGCTGCGGCAGCCAGATCGTGTTCCCGCCCCTCGAGAGCCCGGGTTTCCACTGTGGTCACTGCCTCAGCCCCGGTGCGAGGCGATCCATCTGGCAGCTCTTCTACAGCGAATCCTGCAAGCTGCACCGGTGTCGATCACCTGTTGTTCAACGTCTAGCATCAAGCTGCGGATATTGTTTGTCAATTCGGACCCGAGATCCATATCTCGGGATGCTCGATCTCTGATCAGGAAGGGTCCAAGCCCATTCTGCATGTGTGAGCTTAACGCCTGGCGCCTGAGTATTGTCAAATTTAACGTGCAGTCTGGGCCTGTTCGTGCGAGGGGCTCGGCCATGGTAAAGACTACGTCATTGTGGGGTGCGCCTGCTGCACCATCGTGCGAATTATCAATTCAGATGCCGCTGGTCCTGCGCGCCCCCACGGGTGCCCTGGTGTCGGATGGGCGCCGTGCGATGTCAACGTGTGCATGCACGGTCAAACTGGCCAGCCTACGACTGTCAGGCTGCACAAGGCTTCAGAGCGCTCAGGGCGTCCGCTGCCGCAGGAGCCCTGTGGCAACCCCTGGGTCTCCTCCCCCACCCGCAGGCTGCCGCCGCTGCCGAGCCAGCCAACCGCCGTGGAGCGCCTCGTGCGCTGGGCGTCCATCACGACCTTGCACCCGGGCACCGGCCACTTCGATGCGCGCCGCTTTGTGCGCGACATGGTGGACCGCAACATGCTGTTCACCCTCAGCCTGGTGGGTGATGCAAAGCTGGGTTACGGACCCATCTGCTGTGCCGCTTGACACGGTGCAGGCGGAAAGAAGGGGGAAGGGCAGGGAAGGGAGCCAGTATCATACACTCAGACTGCTGCGCAAAATTTCATATGCCGCTTTGGCCCTGATGAGCGGCGTCGCGGCTGCAGCACGTGCAGCGCTGTGTTCATGGAGACCAAGCCAGGCCTGTCATAGTTCCACACCATCGATTGAATCCACGAAATGCCATCTTTAAAACCCGCAGGAGCGCAGCCGGCTGTCGCACATGGCGGAGGACCACGCCCGGAAGCTCAGCGAGCCAGCAGAGGCGGTGCGGCTGCCGGCGCTGTTTGCCGCCGGCCGCCTGGACGGCACGCCCGCAGCCCAGCTGGCAGCGCTGCAGGTGCGCGATCTGCGCAGCCCTTTGCGCCTGCGGCTCGGTCGCTCAACCGCTCGATCAATCGATGCGGCGGAGACTTTGTGCAGGCGCTAGACGCTGCTGTGCGCACTGCTCTGCCAGCGTGCCCTGCTGCTGCCCAACTGGCTGCGCCGGAGCTGTGCGCACCGAGTCTCGGTCTGGTCAGCCTGGACACAGCCGACCAGTTGCGAGCTGCCTGCGTGTTCCGCGGTGCAGGCGATGTGTGAGGGCGCCATGGAGAAGCTGCTGATGTGCCACTGGGCGGGAATGAGCCCCCTCGAGGTAGCGCTGTGCCAGAACGCCTTCCAAACGTCGGACCCGTCCAGGTGGGACTGTTGCGCCGGTCGCCTGCGGCGCTGCGCCGCGCTGCGCATTGGAGTGCCGCATGAGAGTGCCGCCCGCTGTGGCCAGCCTGCTGGCTGCTCCATCAATCCCCATGCACAGGCACACAGCGCAGCGTGATCGCGCCTGAGAGCGACTCCCATTCTCTGCGCAATGTTGCTCGCAGGTACCCGCTGGGCGACCCGGGGCTGCAGCTGGTGTACGACGTCATCGGCGTGCTGACCACGGTGCACCGCTGGGCGTTCTCCACACGCGGGTGGCACCTGCGTCTTGAGGCGCCCAGCCAGTCGGGTGAGTGTGGGATTTGAGGCGCTGAAACCCCCGCGCTGCCTGACGACTCGGGCTGTTGAGCGCAGCCTCGCAGCCCGCTTCAGGGAGGGCTCCTCCTTCGGAAACGCCTGCGCCTTGCAGTCTTCATGGAGTGTTCAAGCAGACGGAGCCCAAGCGGCCGGCGCGGCCGAATGCAAGCGGCGCACTTGTGCCGCACCATGCTGGGAGCATGTCGCCTGACGCGCCTCAGGCGCCCCCGCAGGGCCGACAGGGCTGGGCGGCAGCGGCTGCTCCACCCCGCACGGCTGGGGCGCGGACAGCCCGCCGCGCTTCGTGCCCAGCCACTCCTCCGGCGACCTGAAGCACGCTGTGTCCCAGGTGCGGCGGCTTCCTGATGCCCCCTGATTGACGCTGCACAGACCCTGGCTTTGCCTCTTGGCTGCCGCGCCTTGCTGCCGCGCTGTCTCTGACGCCCAGTCACCGGCTGCCGCCTGCCTGCTGCAGAAGCAGCGGGCGCCTGCGACGAGGCCATCAGCAGCATGTGCATTTGAGCATGGAAACCCTCAGCGCAGCATCCTTGCTGTCACAGGCCTCTGTGACTGTCTCCTAGCGTCAGTGCCGTGTGTGTACCCCACCACCTGCGATCCGTCTGAGCCTCGCTCGCCGCTCCGCACGCAGGACATGAGCTCGCAGCATCTGCGGGAGGAGTCGATGCCCTCCACCCCCATGTGAGCAGCGTTGGGAGTAGCGCTTTGGCGTGGATGCGACTTCGCCTTGTGAGAATCTCTTCATCTCTTCCTGGGGTGGCGGCTGCTGGCGGCTGCACGCCTGTCCTAAGGGCGGCGGACGCCAGCAGCCAACCAGCCTCTTCGCGAAGTGGTTGATGGACTTTTGATTCTCTGATCCTCTGATCCTTTCATGCTTAGCCAGCAGCTGTGGTTTCGCACGTGGTTTCACACGTCGTTTCTAGAGGGCGCTGCGGCAGGGGCACCGGGGTAGCATAGCTGATCGTTTCTCGTTTCGTTACGGACGGTACCCTTCAACGAGCTTCGTTTCCGGCCATCTGGTTCCGAGGCCTGCGCTGCAGCAAGCGCGTCAAGCTTGAAGCGCTTGCTGCCGCCGCCGCCGCTGCGCTGTATGGCTGGACGCACAAGCCGCATTTGGGTAGCCTCACACCTTCGTCCTTAGGCATTCTGTAGGCAATACCAATTGCGTTGCCAGATCCTGTAAGCACCGATGACCGACCAACTGCTCGGTCTCCAGCTTGTGCAGAGAGCTTGTCTGGAGCTGCCTGTCTGGAGTTTCGAATTGACCAAGGGGCTTCGAAATCGTACAAGGGACGGGGTTCAGACGCGTTGGTGACTGTCGGTTCCCTTGCGACCGCGTCAGTGACACATTTGCGTGCGTTTAGGAGGTACAATAAGCAGACGTATCAGTGGCAGGCTATCTAGCAGTGTTCGGCAGGCCCTGGCCAAGTTGAGGCCGTCACACAGCTCAACTTCCGGAACATTTTGGCACGCCAATTTCCCCCTCGGCGGCAGTAGATTGCTTGCAAGCGATTACATGGATGCCCATTGATCTGACATCATCTGCGCTCGCGTGTGATCAGGCGTCGGTTCACATTTCAGTGGTCAGCGGAATCATGCAAGAGCTGCCAGCTTCGGTCGTCAGCCTGCTTCGGCAGAGCCTCGCCGCTCGCGGGTGCACCGGCTTCATGCAGTCCAGCCTATCGATACTGCGCTGCGCGGAGGCCGGCTGTCTTTCTGCGCCTTCGATGGAACACATGGTGCACCCGGCCACTTCCGCCATCAGGCCTTCATCGTTCCAGCACCCCCAGATGATGGCCGCCAGTGCCTACGGCTCTGGCGCAGTCCCTTTCGCCTGTTCATTGCACTCGGTGCCAGCGGCAGCTGGCATGCACTCCATGGCCGCAAACTGTGCGCCATGGTCTAGCGGATCCGGCGCGATGGCGGCGGCGGCGGCAGCAGCGGGCGCAGGTTTCATTCCATCTCGCCAGTATGCCACGGGTGGGACACCGGCTGCCAGACAAGCCGCGGCAAAGCAGCAAAAGGCGCCCCCACAGCAGCAGGAGGCGTCCCAGCAGCAGCAGCAGCAACAGCAGCAGCAACAGGGTGCCTCTCCAGCCCACTCTGTATGGTCGACAGGCACTTGTGGATGGTTTTTGTCTTGAAATAGTGCTGTCCTCCAGAACACCAGACATCGCCATTGCTGCGGGCCAGGACATGTTGACTGTCTGCTTGCTGCATTCTGCGCAGTGGCTGCCTGGCAGTGATCGAACTTGAGCGTGCATCCTTCTCCAGGCATCAGCGAGGTGACGGCTGTTAAGGTGGTCAAGTACCTCGTCATCGGCATGATCATTGTGCTGACCGTGCGCGTTATGCCCTACATGGGTGCGCCGCCCATTTGGCCGCATGCCCAGCAGCACTGCCCAATGTCGTCTGTTCCCGCCTGGGCCGAGGTTCCAGCCGTTCCCCGAAGATACGGGGCCAATCTGGATGATGCACAAGCCGTATTGCACTGACGAAGCACACGTCTTTCCAGGGCATGGCCATGGACAGCTGCCACACATGTGATTGGGGCGCCATGGTTGCAGAGCCATGCCGAAAGATACAAGAGTGCAACACATACTTCCCTGTGCACCTGGTTCTGTCCCCGACTTCCGCATCTAACCTTTCCTGTCTTGATCAGCCTCCCGCAGAGTGCTGAACCCTCCACTGCTAAACCCTCCTGCTTCCCGCGTGCAGGCCTGGGCACCGTGGAGTCTGCGCTGCAGCTGCTGAGCGCGGAGTCGCCGTTCCTGCAGAAGGCGGGTGCGCAGCGGCTGTCGTCCATTGCGGCCCTGTCGGATGCTGGGGCAGTCGCAGCCATCGAGGGCGAGGCCATCCCCAAGCTGCTGGACGTGCTCAAAAAGACGCGCGATCAAGGTCAGCACAACCCTGATGGAACCTGTCGCCACGTTGTGCTGGGACTTGGCGCTGCAGCCTGACGGCCCAGTCTCTACATGTCTGTACGCTGCAAGTCCAGCGGCTGAAGCGCAGTTGAACAGCAACGAGCGTTCCAGCTGTCCACAGCATGGCTGACACCTCTGACGGGCGCGCTGCCATGCCCCTGCATTGCGGCAGTGTTGGGACTGCTGAAACCCGCGCCAGTGCTGTGCCCTGATCAGGTTGTCACAGCACTCGCTGCATGTTTGCCCACATCGCCTGCACCTCTGGCGCAGGTACGAAGCGGGAGGTGGTCTCCGCGCTGCTGCGGTTGGCAAAGGTGCCGCCAGGCGAGCTGGCCCTGCTGCTATCAGAGGCCCCCCTCGTCCTGATGCTGGTGCGCCGCACACGCACCCCAGGCACTGTGCAAGCGAGCGGGCACATAGCGAGCATCTAACTCTGAGCTTGCAACGCTGTGTTGCAACGGTACGGCACGCCGCGCGGCACTGAACAGCCTTTGCATGTCTCGATGTAACGGCGAGTGTGTGGGCGCGACGCAATCAGGTCAGTGGAAAAACACAACCACATGTCGTATTGGTTTTGTCACGTGCGATGCGACAAACAGGTCATGGACAATGGCGACGTGGACGACGAGACGTCTTCCGGAATGCACGAGTTGCTGGAGCAACTGGAGGATGCTGCACAGCGGCGCGGGTGACCGCCGCACAGAGGGCATAGAGAGGAGCTTGCGGAGGAAAACAGCTGCGGAGTCAGTTCGGTTTCGATGGCGGTGTGAAGACGGATGTCCTGCAAGTGCATGCCTGAAAGAAAGTGTTTCCCCCGAATTGTAGCTGCTGGCGAGCCGGGGAAACACGTCAGAGCTGGTGACGATTGAGCACGTGTTGTGGCGAGCCACTGCAGAGGACCTCTTGCAGGTGGCGTTGACACGCTGTCTTTGGCTGAATTGGGTGATCGTATTGCTGGGTAACACAGCGCAAGACAAAGAATGGCCACGCAGGCCTGTTCATCAAATATTGCCACGTCAAAAGATATGCAAGTGTGACGTGGACCTTCGATGCTGATTGCAACCAAATTTCTGCATTGTGAGATCACCTTTGCGAGCGAGTGCGCGGTCTGCAAGTTCTCGCGGCTCAACTACTCGGCAAGTCCCTTGTCCACTATCGGAGCTTGCCGCCAAGCGCTGGCAGAGCTTGTCGAAGTACTATCCAAGAAAGTGGGGCACGGGACAAATTCAGCGCTTCTCCTCGTGCCGCGCTGTCGCTCATCCTACGGCTGCTGCGGCTGGTGATCTCCTGGGCAGCGGGCAGACTAGCCGGGGCTGGAGCTGGCGTTGCAGGCGGGGGACGGGGGCCTTCCGTGAACGCAGGCCTGCCACGACAGCGGTGTGCACTTTACGCACGAGGCGGTGGAGCAGCCTGGCGGCGCAAGGCGGAGGCAGGCTGGATCTCGGCTTCGATGTTTCTGCGGCCTGAACAGGCAAGTCCACACCGTCGCTCGACCGGCCGTCAGCCTCTATCTGCCGTGCCGCTCGCGGCCGGTCACAGACGGTCTACGGGCTCGTGAGCTCTGCGATGTGCCAGAATCTACATTGCTCATGGTGATCAGGGCTTGACTTGGCCTGCGGTCAGGCGACCCGCGGCGAGGTAGGGCCTCAGTCTGAGTAATTGCCAAACCTACTACCTCTCGAGAACAGCTCCGAGCGCAGGCCCGGCAAGCATGTCCGGCCGGACCTGATGCAGTGATGGCATGGTGCAAATCATGCTGTTCAGGACCCCGTCTAGCTGCATAGCAGTATCCCGGGCGCTCCGGTCGTCGCATACTTGATTTTTTTCGGACACGCAAAGGTCATACGTGGCCTGCTGACTGCGGCACCGATGCTGCGGCGACAGCCCCAGCCGCGACAATGCCTTTGAAGATGCCAGCTGCTAATTTTGGCAACGTTTCTGGCAGCGTTCCCGTGTTGCGATGGCGCCCCGGGCATTAGTGCCGACATGCCGTCACCTTCGGCAGATATTGTTGCAACCTCAGGCCACAACGCGCTGCTCATCGCTCGTACTATCGTTCGGTCACAAATTTGGAACGCAGCGCCTCAAACTTTATTTTCGAGCCTGATCCAGCGGCCCTCGCCGTCGGGTTTGGCTCTCAATTTGGCTCTCAATTTCATGCTCCCCCAACAGCTGGTTGAACTTACCGTCTACGTTCCTTCTGCAGGCCAAGCAAACCTCTGGACTACCGCACTCAGCTGGTTGCGACAGCAGTGAGTGCAGCGTGTGCCACTGGGAGCACATTGCCTGCGCGGGCCGACACAGCGCCAAGTCGGACGCAGCTTCGGCAGCGGTCACGCCGGTAGCGATACCCTCAAGGGACAGCAGCCTGCAGTCCAACTACACGCGCGGCGACGACATGGGCAACAGCACCCGCGAACGGACCATGGCGCAGCACGAAGCAGACAGCTGCACCAGCCTGGCAGCCGCAGCAGAGGCCTGCCCCCGCCTTGCAAAGCGACAACGGCTGGCCCACCGGCACAGCGGCGGCAGCAGCGGTGACGTGGCAGCAGCGCGGTGCGGCGAGCTGGACCTGGCCGAGTTCGCCTTTACCCAGGGCTCCCACGGCTCTCGAAGCTGCTCGCCGCCCGAGGACGACGCAATGGTGCCTTCAGCCTCGCGCCTCGCACGCGCTGAGGGCTCCCACAGCCAGCTGGCCACCCTGGACTGCTGCTGGGTGCCCTCAGAGCAGACGCTGCTCGCCCGGCGGGACAGTGGCGGACTTGCAGTGGCAGGCGATGGCGTGTCAGCCCACATCCTGCCGCAGATTGCCATGGCGCTGCTGTCAGACGAGGCGTCTGTGCCGCTGAAGCGGCAAAAGCCTCAGCCGGTCCAGTCGAACGTCTCAGACGCAGCATACTTGGAAGCCCTAGATAGCAGCAGCCGTGCTGGCGACAACCAAGGCGGCGCTCCCCGGCAACAACAGCAGCCGAGGCTCACAGAAGTGCGATCTTGGCTGCGCAGCTGTGTTGCAGCGGAAACGTCCGTGTGGACGAGAGCGCATGTTACCCTGTGCTCTCTGTGCCACCCACCAACCGCACTGGCGCCCTTTCCTTGTGCTGTTGCTACCCCCATGCGCCCTCCGGTGTGCACTCATCTCTTTGCTTCGGCTGTGGACTGCAGCACTCCGTCTGAGTCCCTGCCTATCCGCTGCACAGGTCGCAGCATTCCAGCGGCTGCAGCTGCCGCTGCACCGCCAGGAGCACGTCGACATCGTGTGCGGCGTCGACTTCAGCACCGACGGCTGGCACCTCGCCACCGCCGGCATTCGCAAGCAGGTACCATATAGATTGTCTGTCGAGTGAATCCTTGGTGTCCTTTCATTGCAGTATTATTTGCTTGTTTTCTAGTGCCCTCCCATTGATGGGCTTGACCGTGTGTCTGATCGTCCTTGCACACGCAGCAGTTCATTCTCTCGACCAGCCCCCGACTCGCTCGACACTCTGCAGTATATGTCCGTTGTGGCTTTGAGAGTTCTGCTGGCGACCTCAATTTCATTGTAGTATTGTAATAACCTTGCACCTGCCACACAGATCCGGCTGTACAGCCTGGCCAACGCGCTCGGCAGCGATGCACCGGCAGCGCCGCTGTCGGCGCACCGTATGCCCGCAAAGCTCAGCAGCCTGGCCTGGTGTCCGGATGCGAATGGCGTTGTGACCGTGGGCGACTACGATGGCGAGGTCTCCCAGATCGACCTGACAACTGGCCACCACGTTGCTGACGCCGACGGCCACTGTGGGCGCAGGTGTGACTTCTGTCGAGTTGCAGCTGGCAGCTCACCATGGATCGAAACTGATCTAATGTCTCTCACGATGCACCGCACAAACATGCACCTGACCTGTGCGGTGGCCTCGGAAAGCAACTAGTGGCCTCGCAGGCCTCACAAAGTACCTGCTGCATACATCCTGCACTGAGGAAAACGCCTCATGCAATCAAAATCAAGATGCAGTCAGGCAGTCAACACTGTCACTGTCCTGTGGGCGTTTACTTCAGCGGCACGTGCAGCTCGTCTGCTCATGCAAGGCAGCTGCACGACATGTGCTTGCCCCCATTCCTTACATACCTTGGCGCCCTGCTGCAGGATCTGGAGCGTCGCCCACTCGCACCTGCGGCCCCACCTCACCGCCACGGCGTCAGACGACGGCACTGCTGCCGTGTGGGGCGGCGCAGGCCTGGCGGAGCGGGCAGTGCCAGCGCTGGCACCTGCCCCTGGGTGGTCCGTCTGCGGCGTGGACTTCTGCCGGGAGGACGAGAACGCGCTGGTGCTGGCCTGCTCCGATGGCCGCGCCTATGTCTACGACCTGCGCAACAGGTGGGACACCTCGGCAGAAAAGCTGTTGCCGTGCTACAGTCCCGTCCTCGATGCTTTTGCACCAGCCTGACGGTCGTTGGTACCATGTGGAGCCTCCGCATGTCTCCGAGTCTTTGGTCGGTGTTGAAGACCCGCCAGCCAACATAACAACCCTCTGCCTGGCCACAAATGCTCGTCACCAATGACAACTCCCTCAAATCTGCTGATGCTGCTGTGTCTTGCCTGCAGCACGGCGCCACGTCAGACGCTCGACTGGCACACCGGCGCAGTGTCCAGCGCCCGCTTTTGCGGTCGCAACGGTGTCGCCACTGCCGCAACTGACGGCACCGTGGCCTGCTGGGACCTGGCCGKSGCCGGCGCCGGCACCCTGGCGACGCCGGCGCAGGTCATGCGCGGCCATGAGCACCGCCGCAACTTCGTGGGCCTGTCGGTGCTGCACCCCGGCGGCCTCGGCGGCCACATCCTGGCATGCGGCTCGGAGGATGCTGTCGTTTACACCTACCACACGGCGCAGGCGGCGCCATTTGCCACCTGGCCGCTGGTGCCGGCAGGCACCTCTGTCAGTGGGGCTGCCACCGACGCCCGCGCTTCTGGCAATGCCCCCTTCTCCGGCGGCAAAGACGAAGCAGTGGTGCCGCTACACGATCCGCAGCAACCGCCGCGGCCCGCACTGCAGCAGCAGAGCGGTCACGGGAGGGGCGTCGCTGGCAGTGATGGGCGGCGGCAGGAGTTCGTCAGCTCGGTGGCATGGGCGCCGCCGGGCGCTGCGGCGGCAGACACCCCGCTGCTGGCTGTTGCGGCCTCCAACAGCGAGCTGCGCGTGCTGTCGCTGCAGGCCTTCTGATTCAACCCCCCTGGCCGTTGGGCACGGCAACAGGACATCGAGCACAAACACTGGCAGCGCACTTCAGCCCCCGCAGGACTTTGGTGGGGAACATTTTCCATTAACAGGGCTTGAGGAGTGCTGGAGGGGGTCATGGCAGCCTTTGGCAGGAACGCTGGCTGCAGCCGCCAGACGAGGCTGCCGCCATAAGGAAGTTACAAGAGAAGGAATAAAATTGGTTGAGTGGCAGTTGGCATTTCCAGCACTCGGCTGCAGCTGCCGCCCACACTTAGCAGTGGGCGTGTATCTCGGGCAATTGCCGCAGAAGCAGCAGTCAGTCAGCGCAGGAGTTGTCTCGATGATTTACAGTGTAGATCTTCCTCAGGACCATTGGCATTGGCCTGTCAGCGTCTGATCTTTTTTGTTGTTATACCTCAGTGAGCGGATTGTGCTTCTCATCATCCAGGATTGAGGTGCCTAGTTAGTCCCTTGCATGTAAGGGTACGTTACAAACTCGCACATATGTTGTTGATACACTGATGATGGCAACCCTTGGATGAAGATGACAATACATATGTGACAAACCATCCAGAAGTACCCATACTTGTAGCACACACGTGGTGGTTCGATGCTTCAATGCTGTGCAGGTTGGTATCAACATCGACACTGCCTATCAACACTGCAGACGACCCTTTCCAGCGTGGCGAAAACGACCGCCAAGGAAATCACGGAACAAAACTTGTAGATGCCACTGAATTCGACAACAAAAATTAGTTGATGCTACCCCCCGGGTGCGACGCACAGCTGGAAACTTCACTGGCGGTAAGTTCAACCAACCTTCTGCCTGGTTCGCACCGATGCCGGACGTTACTTGCGTTTGTTGGTTCCGGCACTTCTGCAGCGTCCCTAATTTGGCGGCTCTGAAGCTGCTGTGATCGGGCATCTCTGTAGTAGTACAATAGTTGATGCGTCAATGGTGATTGGCCGCTGGCGGAGGTTGCGCTGCCAAAGTGCCTGCTGTCGGCATGCCTTTCGGCGGCTGCTTCACCTGTTTCGGAGGCGGTCGCCTGGCGACCCTAAGTGGCAGCCGCCTTGCCCTCTTTGGCGGCGGCGGCGGCCTGGCTGGGAGGTGGCGGGCTGGGTGGCGGCGGCCTGGGCGGCGGCGGCCTGGGCGGCGGCGGCCTGGGCGGCGGCGGCCTGGGCGGCGGAGGACTGGGAGGCGGCGGCCTGGGCGGCGGAGGACTGGGAGGCGGCGGCCTGGGCGGCGGTGGCCTGGGAGGCGGCGGGCTGGGTGGGCATGGAGGTGGGGGCCTGGGAGGCAGCGATTTGGGGCGCACWTACGGGGGTTCTGGCGGCGTTGGCGAGGGTGGTCTTGGGGGCGGCAGGGTCGAGGGCTCTCGCGGGGGCTTTGGCGGCGGAGGCAAGGGCGGCCTTGGGGGCGGCGCCTGCCGCTTAGGCACGGTAGATCTGGGTTCCGATTGCACCGTCAGGCTGGGCGTGCTGGCTGCGTGCGGCGCCGGCGCTTGGACCCTCGCAGCAGGAAGGGCCGCACGCGAGTCCGCATGCTTTGGGGTGGCGGCAGCCTGGCTGCGACGCGGCGTCGGCTGCTTGTGACTGGCGGGCCTGGGCTGCGCGGCACGCTTTGTCGGGCCCCTAGTGGACGAGCGGGCCGTCACCGGCCGCGGCACTGGCATAATAATGTGGTGCCGTCCAACAGTCGGCTTCTTGAATGCTGGTTGACTGCTTGACGCAACAGGCACCTGCGGGCCCTTCTTTTGCGTCGGCCTGGGCCCCTTGGTGTGGGTCGGAGCCTTCCTCTTCTGTGTTGGTCTTGCATGCGTAGGGCGGCGCGCAGTCGATTTGACACGTGCAATTGGCCTCCGGCGCCGGGCTGGTTTCGCCTGCCGACGGCTCCGCGTGGGCCGCTTGTGGCCTGCAGGCTTGCGACTGGCAGGAGCCCAGGTGGGCCGCTGCCTGGTCGGTCGCCGCTTCGTCGGCCGCTTCTTTGTTGGCCGCTTCTTTGTCGGCCGCTTCTTCGTTGGTCTAGCCTTTGTCGGAGGCCGCTTCCTGGTGGGAGAGGCTTTGGATGGCCGAGACTCGATGCCGCTAGCCTTCGGTGGCTTTCGCGCTATGGGCTTCCGCACGGGCGGCGGTTTCGGTGTTGGGCGCCTGGGCGGTGGCCCTCTGCGCAGCGGCGTCTGATGCAATGGAGGTCGGCCGTTTGGCGGGGACCGCGAAGGTGGCGGCGGCGGCGGCGCCGGGTGGCGCCACCAGGGAGTGCCGTTTTCATCCCCACCGCCGGCAGCGTAGCCCGCAATGGCGCTGAGTGACAGCGCGGGGCTCCCCTTGCTCAGCGTCAGACCAACACCCTGCCAGTGGAGCAACACATATTGGCTGCGATTGCGGCAGAGATGCACACGCTGCGGCCAATCAGGCCCACCATCACAGCTCAGCAAACCGCATGTTAAATCGTTGCTATGCAACCTTCAGGGCGGTCTGAGCATCAAACGGGCTTGGACAGCTGCTCTCGATGGCACGGCTGCAATTCAGCTGTGCCTTTGTGCAAACAGCGCCAAGGGCGTGCCATCAGAATGTGCAGCCATTCCCAGAGCACCTGCACTGGGTCTACGACCCCAGAGCTGCACCCATTTGCAGCCGCCCAGGAAAGAGCTTTGTGAGCGGATGGTGCCATGGGATCGCACGCACCTGGATGGCGATGGTGCCGCTTGAGGTGTCGCCAATGTCGAATTTCAAACTGGTCCAGTTGACCCACACCGGCTGCTGCACCGTCAGCCAGTCGCCAAAGGGCACCTGCAGCAATCGCGCATGGAACGCTGACTGCAACCATTTCTGCTGAAGTGGCCAAACGTCATCCATGCAGCTGCAGGCAGCGATTGCTCCCTGCGCAGTCCTGCGGCGCCTCTCATGTGCGAAGATTGCTGGGGGCCGAGTGCATTGTCGTTTTCAGCGGGGAAGACAGTGCTGCGGCACTCTGAGCGAATCCTATGCAGCAGTGCTGGTGTGACAGCAGACTCTGCCATGAATGGACCTTGGCCAAGTCAATGAGGATCGGCTTTAGTTCTAAACGAGTGGTTGGCTTGGCAGAGTTTTTCCCCCGCTGCTCAGGGCTCAGCAGGACGGCACCTTTACATAAGCATCCACGAGCCTGACGCGCATGCTGCTGCGGCTGCCCATGATGACCCACGTCAAGAAGGAGCCGATGGTGTTCACGACATCCTGCATGATGTGAATGCACAAGGTGAGACTGATACACTAGACGGTCAGGGCCGTCCAGGGCTGTAGACCAGATCATGCCCTATTGCCGGCAGTGGCTGTCAGAAATCCAGTGGTCTCAGCAACGCCTGGACCATCTCATCACGTCCGCGAAGCCGAAAGCAAATTGCCTCAGCAAATGCAGCGCACGCATGCAGCATGAGTTGCTACAGGCGCGGCTATATACGAGGCGGCTGGAGTGAGACCGACATGGTCCTGTGATGCCTCGGACGTGAGTATTGCACCAGCCGGCCGGCAGGGAGCGGAAATGGTACGAACAGACACGAAACGTGTGGAGAGCAGGGCACGCCTGCCGTGTCACGTCCCGGTACGCGCGCATTCTGACGGAGGCGGCGGTGCTTGACGCCTTGAGGTCCCTCCTGCCGACGGCCTTGGCGCCTGGGACGCCTGCCGCAGCATTGACCGCGGCAGAGTCAGACTTTCGGGGATGGTCTCCGCTGCAGTCTGACGCCAAGAGATATACCAGCAGATCTGCAGGAACCTAAACCCGCCGGCGCTGCAAGCGCAGCACCTCCTTCCGGGACCGCTGCCGGGGTTTTTGTCTGAAATCCTGCCCATCTCGCTGGATGAGTGTGTTGCGAAGTTTGTGCCCCTCACTGAAATGAGGCCCAACAACAACGTCTGCTGCATGCAAGGCTTGCACTGCTGGCAGCACCTAAAGCAGCTTCGAACGTCAGCGCACCCAGCAGCGTGATGGAGAAGTTTTGGACGAAAGCCTGGCTGCCGGCGACTTCCAGGCTGGTGGCAACTAGCTGGCCGCCGGTGGCGCCCCCGCCGCTCGGGATGACCAGCTGCAGCGGGCCGCCACCCGCCTCCTGTGGGCATGCGCAGAACCCTGGGAAATCAGAAGCAGTCAGGCCTGACGCAGACACCCATCAGCGGCATCAGGCAGCTGTGTTGGAACCTGTCATACACTCTGCTGAAGCAGCTCTCCATCTGACCGAATGCGCCATGCTGCCGTGCACTCATGAGACATATGCCTCTGACTGCGGAGGACAGGGCAGAAACCATTCGGAAGCACATGCATGCTCGCATCGAGGCAAGGTTGTGAATCGCCTGAGCACCTGCTCGAAACCAATTGCCAGCAGCTTTGACGTGGCGTTCATGGCCGAGTCTGTCAAGGTGATGGCGGTGCTGGCGAGCTGCTCGCTGTCGCCGGTCTGCGAGGGCGCCGCCATCGTGTCGGTGGTCTGCGCCTCGGACGCGCCGATCGGCTGGCCTGCGGAGGTCATGAACGTGGCCCAGAATGCGCGAGCGGACAGCAGCTGCGGCGGCGCGTCCAGCGAGGCGTCTGGGACGGGCGTCAGCATAGAGCCGGAAGGGTCAGCGGGCGCCGGAGCGGACTCTGTAGATGCTGTGTTAGGTGTTGGTGATGATGCGGCGTCTGGCTCGCTCGTCGAGGAGGGCTCGGGTGCTGCTGTCGGGTTTGTGATGCCGCCAGCATCACCGGCGGCTGCATCGGGCGTCGCTGTCGGGGATGTGGCGTCGCCAGGTCCACCGGGGCTGGCTTCGGTCGGCGACGCAGCAGCGCTGGGAGCAGGGATGGGTGTGCTGGGTGTATCAGTCGGGGACTCTGCAGCGCTGGGGGCAGCGGTGACAGAAATAGGAATGGCTGTCGGGGATGACACAGCGCTGGGAGCCGCGGTGGCTGTAGTGGGTGCATCCGTCGGTGTGCTCGGGTATGTGCCAGGGTTGGATGGGGCTGCTGCAGGAGCTTGGGTGGGCTGCTGGCCTGGCACTGCCGTAGGCGCTGCACTGGGCTCGATGGTTGTCGGCATCAGGGTGGGCACCGTCGGCGGCGCCGCACTGGGCCTCGTGCTCGGGCTTTGCATGACGCCAGTCGGAGCTCCTGTGGGGGGTGTGGTGGCGCCGCCTGTGCCGGGCCTTGGGGGCGGCTGAGCTGCTGCTGGCGGCCCTCCCTGCGGGCCTGGCAACACAGGCCCAGCAGCTGCGTCAGGTCCGCCAGGGGGCGGCTGCCTGGGCGGAGAGGCTGCGGGATCCAGGGTGGGCTTCAGGGTGGGCTCTGCCGCCGGACCACCTGTGGGAGCAGCCATCGGCCGCGCAGGCGATGGGTGCTGGGTGAGTGGCGCACCGGACGGCGGCACATGTGAAGGACCAGCGGACGGACGTTTTGGCGGCAGTAGCGGCGGCGTCCGTGGCAATCCCGGGGCGGCATGTCCAGCTGGAGGCGTGGCAGTCGGCAAGGTGWCACCGGGGGGCGATAACTCATCCGGCGATGGGGCGGCCGGCCATGGKGGAGCGGCGGGCATGCCAGCGGGACTGGGTGTGGAGACGGCGGTAGGATGTCCGGTCGGATCACCGGACGCTGAGCCGGGAGGTGGCCACAAGATTGACGACGACGGCATTGGCCCTGCCCCAGGGCTCGCCATGGGTGGCGCAGCCGCTGCAGGAATGCCTGCGGACCCTGTGCCGGGCGGCGGTGTCGGCATGCCTGGAGGCACACGAGAGTGGGTAGAAGGCGCCGGTGATGGAACTTGAGCAGGAGGCATAGGAGGCGGAAAAGGAGAGGGGATGGTTGTCGGGCTTGCTGGGGCACCAGTGTTTGGAGGCTGGGACGAGGGCGCCTGCGTCAGGTCGTTGGCTGGCGGTTCGAGTACAGCGGGCATCGGTCCTGAGGGGCCGGCCGGGGGTGTAGCACGGCTGGGGGCCACAGTGGCAGGGGGAGCAGCATTGACGGGAGGGCGGGATCTTGTGATGAGGGTGGGCGGTGTGAGCGGAGCGGGGGTGGGGGCTTGCGCGGTCGTTGGCGAGCTGGTGGCASGCGGCAACGGGGACTCAGGGGCAGTGCTGCTAGCAGGTGGCAATGGAGCTAGCCGAGGGGGTGCAGGCGGCGGCTGCTGTGTGTTTGGAATGGCAGGTGGAGGCGGCCAGGATACAGCTGCCGGGTTTGCTGCACCGCCAGGCGGCGCAAGTGGCGGCTGCCCGGCTGGAACGGTGGTCTCGCCATCCGGCGGCCCTTTGCCTGGCGGTGGGTTCGCAGGCGAGGGCGGCGGCAGCGATACCGCTGGTGGTTGAGGCGACGAGTTTGCAGCAGTCGGAGGATGGGAGGCCCCAGCGAAGGGAGGCGTCACATTGACGGTCAGAGGCGGCTGGGCAACGGGGGCCAAGACAGGCGATGGCGGCAGACTCCCTGCTGGCGGTGTCGAATTTCCTGGCGGAGGCTGCGGAGGAGGAAACATTGCCTCCGGCAGAGGCGGGAGCACCGGCAGCCAGCTCTCCTGCGGCTGATTGAAAGCAGGAGGCCGCAGCAGAGTCTGTTTGGAGGGGTCGTCAGGCGGCGATGCCTCAGCGAGTGGTGGCGGCTGCCCAGCCGGTCCAGAAATGGGCGGTGGCAGCAAGGCCCCGGCTGGCAGCGCAGGCGGCGGCATTGCGCCCCACATAGCTGGTGGTGTTGTTGTAGTCTCGGTTGGAAGTGCTGCCGGGGGTGGCGAGCCGGCAGAGCCACTTACTGATGGCCTCGGCGGTGACTGCATTCGTGTGGGTGGCAGCGGAGGCTGCGCAGCAAAGCTGTCCACTGGAGGCGGTGATGCGCCGGCTGGTGGTGGGCGAGCTGTTGTGTTAGGTCGAAGCTGCTGGGTCGGCAGCAGCGAGAAGTCTGGCGATGCTGGCGGTGGCTGTCTGAAGTCAGGAGGCAGCCAAAGAGTGCCCTGCGAGGCGTTGCCAGGAGGCAGAGCGTTGCCGAATTGTGGCGGCGAGCGGGCTGATGTACCAAAGACAGGCGGCGGCGGGAACACCAGCGCTTGCGGCATAGGCGGCAGACCCACAGCAGCCAGTGCTGGCGGCGGTGAAGTAGTGGATGGCGAGGGTGGTGTGGGCGGTGAAGGGCCCAGAGGTTTGGTAACTTTTGGGGGTGATTGGGCCAATGCGGGAGGCGGTGGGGCTGTTGCTGTGAAAGTGGGCGGCAGCGGAGGATCTGGTCGTGCAGGCGGCGTGCTGCCCGGTGCACCAGGAGGCGAGGCTGGTGATGCCTGTGMTGGCGGCGGCAGTGAGGTAGCGTCAGCAGCAGGCGGCGTGCTGCCAGGTGCACCAGGAGGCGAGGCTGGTGATGCCTGTGATGGCGGCAGTGATGAGGAAGCGCCAGCAGCAGGCGGCGTGCTGCCAGGTGCACCAGGAGGCGAGGCTGGCGAAGCTGGCGATGCTTGGGATGGCGGCGGCAGTGAGGTAGCGTCAGCAGCAGGCGGCGTGCTGCCAGGTGCACCAGGAGGCGAGGCTGGTGATGCCTGTGATGGCGGCGGCAGTGAGGTAGCGTCAGCAGCAGGCGGCGTGCTGCCAGGTGCACCAGGAGGCGAGGCTGGCGATGCCTGTGATGGCGGCGGCAGTGAGGTAGCGCCAGCAGCAGGCGGCGTGCTGCCAGGTGCACCAGGAGGCGAGGCTGGTGATGCCTGTGATGGCGGCGGCAGTGAGGTAGCATCAGCAGCAGGCGGCGTGCTGCCAGGTGCACCAGGAGGCGAGGCTGGCGATGCCTGTGATGGCGGCGGCAGTGAGGTAGCGCCAGCAGCAGGCGGCGTGCTGCCAGGTGCACCAGGAGGCGAGGCTGGCGATGCCTGTGATGGCGGCGGCAGTGAGGTAGCGCCAGCAGCAGGCGGCGTGCTGCCAGGTGCACCAGGAGTCGAGGCTGGTGATGCCTGTGCTGGCGGCGGCAGTGAGGTAGCGTCAGCCGCAGGCGGCGTGCTGCCAGGTGCACCAGGAGGCGAGGCTGGTGATGCCTGGGCTGGCGGCGGCAGTGAGGTTGCATCAGCAGCAGGCGACGTGCTGCCAGGTGCACCAGAAGGCGAGGCTGGCGAAGCTGGCGATGCTTGGGATGGCGGCGGCAGTGCGGTAGCATCAGCAGCAGGCGGCGTGCTGCCAGGTGCACCAGGAGGCGAGGCTGGCCATACTGGCGATGCTTGGGATGGCGGCGGCAGTGAGGTTGCATCAGACGCAGGCGGCGTGCTGCCAGGTGCACCAGGAGGCGAGGCTGGTGATGCCTGTGATGGCGGCGGCAGTGAGGTTGCATCAGCAGCAGGCGGCGTGCTGCCAGGTGCACCAGGAGGCGAGGCTGGCCAAACTGGCGATGCTTGGGATGGCGGCGGCAGTGAGGTAGTGTTAGCAGCAGGCGGCGTGCTGCCAGGTGCACCAGGAGGCGAGGCTGGCGAAGCTGGCGATGCTTGGGRTGGCGGCGGCAGTGAGGTAGCGTCAGCAGCAGGCGGCGTGCTGCCAGGTGCACCAGGAGGCGAGGCTGGTGATGACTGTGCTGGCGGCGGCAGTGAGGTTGCATCAGCAGCAGGCGGCGTGCTGCCAGGTGCACCAGGAGGCGAGGCTGGTGATGCCTGTGATGGCGGCGGCAGTGAGGTTGCATCAGAAGCAGGCGGCGTGCTGCCAGGTGCACCAGGAGGCGAGGCTGGCGATGCCTGTGATGGCGGCGGCAGTGAGGTTGCATCAGCAGCAGGCGGCGTGCTGCCAGGTGCACCAGGAGGCGAGGCTGGTGATGCCTGTGATGGCGGCGGCAGTGAGGTTGCATCAGCAGCAGGCGGCGTGCTGCCAGGTGCACCAGGAGGCGAGGCTGGCGATGCCTGTGATGGCGGCGGCAGTGAGGTTGCATCAGCAGCAGGCGGCGTGCTGCCAGGTGCACCAGGAGGCGAGGCTGGCGATGCCTGTGATGGCGGCGGCAGTGAGGTTGCATCAGCAGCAGGCGGCGTGCTGCCAGGTGCACCAGGAGGCGAGGCTGGTGATGCCTGTGATGGCGGCGGCAGTGAGGTTGCATCAGCAGCAGGCGGCGTGCTGCCAGGTGCACCAGGAGGCGAGGCTGGCCAAACTTGCGATGCTTGGGATGGCGGCGGCAGTGAGGTAGTGTTAGCAGCAGGCGGCGTGCTGCCAGGTGCACCAGGAGGCGAGGCTGGCGAAGCTGGCGATGCTTGAGGTGGCGGCGGCAGTGAGGTAGTGTCAGCAGCAGGCGGCGTGCTGCCAGGTGCACCAGGAGGCGAGGCTGGTGATGACTGTGCTGGCGGCGGCAGTGAGGTTGCATCAGCAGCAGGCGGCGTGCTGCCAGGTGCACCAGGAGGCGAGGCTGGCGATGCCTGTGCTGGCGGCGGCAGTGAGGTAGCATCAGAAGCAGGCGGCGTGCTGCCAGGTGCACCAGGAGGCGAGGCTGGTGATGCCTGTGATGGCGGCGGCAGTGAGGTTGCATCAGCAGCAGGCGGCGTGCTGCCAGGTGCACCAGGAGGCGAGGCTGGTGATGCCTGTGATGGCGGCGGCAGTGAGGTTGCATCAGCAGCAGGCGGCGTGCTGCCAGGTGCACCAGGAGGCGAGGCTGGCCAAACTGGCGATGCTTGGGATGGCGGCGGCAGTGAGGTAGCGTCAGCCGCAGGCGGCGTGCTGCCAGGTGCACCAGGAGGCGAGGCTGGTGATGCCTGTGATGGCGGCGGCAGTGAGGTTGCATCAGCAGCAGGCGGCGTGCTGCCAGGTGCACCAGGAGGCGAGGCTGGCCAAACTGGCGATGCTTGGGATGGCGGCGGCAGTGAGGTAGCGTCAGCCGCAGGCGGCGTGCTGCCAGGTGCACCAGGAGGCGAGGCTGGTGATGCCTGTGATGGCGGCGGCAGTGAGGTTGCATCAGCAGCAGGCGACGTGCTGCCAGGTGCACCAGGAGGCGAGGCTGGCCAAACTGGCGATGCTTGGGATGGCGGCGGCAGTGAGGTAGTGTTAGCAGCAGGCGGCGTGCTGCCAGGTGCACCTGGAGGCAAGGCTGGTGATGCCTGTGATGGCGGCGGCAGTGAGGTTGCATCAGCAGCAGGCGACGTGCTGCCAGGTGCACCAGGAGGCGAGGCTGGCCAAACTGGCGATGCTTGGGATGGCGGCGGCAGTGAGGTTGCATCAGCAGCAGGCGGCGTGCTGCCAGGTGCACCAGAAGGCGAGGCTGGCGAAGCTGGCGATGCTTGGTATGGCGGCGGCAGTGAGGTAGTGTCAGCCGCAGGCGGCGTGCTGCCAGGTGCACCAGGAGGCGAGGCTGGCCAAACTGGCGATGCTTGGGATGGCGGCGGCAGTGAGGTAGTGTCAGCAGCAGGCGGCGTGCTGCCAGGTGCACCAGGAGGCGAGGCTGGCGAAGCTGGCGATGCTTGGGATGGCGGCGGCAGTGAGGTAGTGTCAGCCGCAGGCGGCGTGCTGCCAGGTGCACCAGGAGGCGAGGCTGGCGAAGCTGGCGATGCTTGAGGTGGCGGCGGCAGTGAGGTAGTGTCAGCAGCAGGCGGCGTGCTGCCAGGTGCACCAGGAGGCGAGGCTGGTGATGACTGTGCTGGCGGCGGCAGTGAGGTTGCATCAGCAGCAGGCGGCGTGCTGCCAGGTGCACCAGGAGGCGAGGCTGGTGATGCCTGTGCTGGCGGCGGCAGTGAGGTAGCATCAGAAGCAGGCGGCGTGCTGCCAGGTGCACCAGGAGGCGAGGCTGGTGATGCCTGTGATGGCGGCGGCAGTGAGGTTGCATCAGCAGCAGGCGGCGTGCTGCCAGGTGCACCAGGAGGCGAGGCTGGTGATGCCTGTGATGGCGGCGGCAGTGAGGTTGCATCAGCAGCAGGCGGCGTGCTGCCAGGTGCACCAGGAGGCGAGGCTGGCCAAACTGGCGATGCTTGGGATGGCGGCGGCAGTGAGGTAGCGACAGCCGCAGGCGGCGTGCTGCCAGGTGCACCAGGAGGCGAGGCTGGTGATGCCTGTGCTGGCGGCGGCAGTGAGGTAGTGTCAGCAGCAGGCGGCGTGCTGCCAGGTGCACCAGGAGGCGAGGCTGGCGAAGCTGGCGATGCTTGGGATGGCGGCGGCAGTGAGGTAGCGTCAGCCGCAGGCGGCGTGCTGCCAGGTGCACCAGGAGGCGAGGCTGGCGAAGCTGGCGATGCTTGAGGTGGCGGCGGCAGTGAGGTAGTGTCAGCAGCAGGCGGCGTGCTGCCAGGTGCACCAGGAGGCGAGGCTGGTGATGACTGTGCTGGCGGCGGCAGTGAGGTTGCATCAGCAGCAGGCGGCGTGCTGCCAGGTGCACCAGGAGGCGAGGCTGGTGATGCCTGGGCTGGCGGCGGCAGTGAGGTAGCATCAGCAGCAGGCGGCGTGCTGCCAGGTGCACCAGGAGGCGAGGCTGGTGATGCCTGTGATGGCGGCGGCAGTGAGGTTGCATCAGCAGCAGGCGGCGTGCTGCCAGGTGCACCAGGAGGCGAGGCTGGTGATGCCTGTGATGGCGGCGGCAGTGAGGTTGCATCAGCAGCAGGCGGCGTGCTGCCAGGTGCACCAGGAGGCGAGGCTGGCCAAACTGGCGATGCTTGGGATGGCGGCGGCAGTGAGGTAGCGACAGCCGCAGGCGGCGTGCTGCCAGGTGCACCAGGAGGCGAGGCTGGTGATGCCTGTGCTGGCGGCGGCAGTGAGGTAGCGACAGCCGCAGGCGGCGTGCTGCCAGGTGCACCAGGAGGCGAGGCTGGTGATGCCTGTGATGGCGGCGGCAGTGAGGTTGCATCAGCAGCAGGCGGCGTGCTGCCAGGTGCACCAGGAGGCGAGGCTGGTGATGCCTGTGCTGGCGGCGGCAGTGAGGTTGCATCAGCAGCAGGCGGCGTGGTGCCAGGTGCACCAGGAGGCGAGGCTGGTGATGCCTGTGCTGGCGGCGGCAGTGAGGTAGCGTCAGCCGGAGGCGGCGTGCTGCCAGGTGCATCAGGAGGCGAGGCTGGTGATGCCTGTGATGGCGGCGGCAGTGTGGTTGCATCAGCAGCAGGCGGCGTGCTGCCAGGTGCACCAGGAGGCGAGGCTGGTGATGCCTGTGATGGCGGCAGCAGTGAGGTAGCGTCAGCCGCAGGCGGCGTGCTGCCAGGTGCACCAGGAGGCGAGGCTGGTGATGCCTGTGATGGCGGCAGCAGTGAGGTTGCATCAGCAGCAGGCGGCGTGCTGCCAGGTGCACCAGGAGGCGAGGCTGGTGATGCCTGTGATGGCGGCGGCAGTGAGGTAGTGTCAGCAGCAGGCGGCGTGCTGCCAGGTGCACCAGGAGGCGAGGCTGGTGATGCCTGTGATGGCGGCGGCAGTGAGGTTGCATCAGCAGCAGTCGGCGTGCTGCCAGGTGCACCAGGAAGCGAGGCTGGCCAAACTGGCGATGCTTGGGATGGCGGCGGCAGTGAGGTAGCATCAGCAGCAGGCGGCGTGCTGCCAGGTGCACCAGGAGGCGAGGCTGGTGATGCCTGTGATGGCGGCAGCAGTGAGGTAGCGTCAGCCGCAGGCGGCGTGCTGCCAGGTGCACCAGGAGGCGAGGCTGGTGATGCCTGTGATGGCGGCGGCAGTGAGGTTGCATCAGCAGCAGTCGGCGTGCTGCCAGGTGCACCAGGAGGCGAGGCTGGTGATGCCTGTGATGGCGGCGGCAGTGAGGTAGTGTCAGCAGCAGGCGGCGTGCTGCCAGGTGCACCAGGAGGCGAGGCTGGTGATGCCTGTGATGGCGGCGGCAGTGAGGTTGCATCAGCAGCAGTCGGCGTGCTGCCAGGTGCACCAGGAAGCGAGGCTGGCCAAACTGGCGATGCTTGGGATGGCGGCGGCAGTGAGGTAGCATCAGCAGCAGGCGGCGTGCTGCCAGGTGCACCAGGAGGCGAGGCTGGTGATGCCTGTGATGGCGGCAGCAGTGAGGTAGCGTCAGCCGCAGGCGGCGTGCTGCCAGGTGCACCAGGAGGCGAGGCTGGTGATGCCTGTGATGGCGGCGGCAGTGAGGTTGCATCAGCAGCAGTCGGCGTGCTGCCAGGTGCACCAGGAGGCAAGGCTGGCCAAAATGGCGATGCTTGGGATGGCGGCGGCAGTGAGGTAGCGACAGCCGCAGGCGGCGTGCTGCCAGGTGCACCAGGAGGCGAGGCTGGTGATGCCTGTGATGGCGGCGGCAGTGAGGTTGCATCAGCAGCAGTCGGCGTGCTGCCAGGTGCACCAGGAGGCGAGGCTGGTGATGCCTGTGCTGGCGGCGGCAGTGAGATTGCGTCAGCTGCAGGC
Source organism: Deuterostichococcus epilithicus (assembly GCA_033439295.1). Classification (NCBI taxonomy): domain Eukaryota; kingdom Viridiplantae; phylum Chlorophyta; class Trebouxiophyceae; order Prasiolales; family Stichococcaceae; genus Deuterostichococcus; species Deuterostichococcus epilithicus. Next base: position 2,248,170 of record JAVTLE010000007.1, read on the forward strand.
GGCGTGCTGCCAGATGCACCAGGAGTCGAGGCTGGCCAAACTGGTGATGCCTGGGCCGGCGGCGGCAGTGAGGTAGTGTCAGCAGCAGGCGGCGTGCTGCCAGGTGCACCAGGAGGCGAGGCTGGTGATGCCTGTGATGGCGGCGGCAGTGAGGTTGCATCAGCAGCAGGCGGCGTGCTGCCAGGTGCACCAGGAGGCGAGGCTGGTGATGCCTGTGCTGGCGGCGGCAGTGAGGTTGCGTCAGCAGCAGTCGGCGTGCTGGGTGCACCAGGAGGCAAGGCTGGCCAAACTGGCGGTGCTTGGGATGGCGGCGGCAGTGAGGTAGCGACAGCCGCAGGCGGCGTGCTGCCAGGTGCACCAGGAGGCGAGGCTGGTGATGCCTGTGATGGCGGCGGCAGTGAGGTTGCATCAGCAGCAGGCGGCGTGCTGCCAGGTGCACCAGGAGGCGAGGCTGGTGATGCCTGTGATGGCGGCGGCAGTGAGGTTGCATCAGCAGCAGGCGGCGTGCTGCCAGGTGCACCAGGAGGCGAGGTTGGTGATGCCTGTGATGGCGGCGGCAGTGAGGTTGCATCAGCAGCAGGCGGCGTGCTGCCAGGTGCACCAGGAGGCGAGGCTGGTGATGCCTGTGCTGGCGGCGGCAGTGAGGTTGCGTCAGCCGCAGGCGGCGTGCTGCCAGGTGCACCAGGAGGCGAGGCTGGTGATGCCTGTGATGGCGGCGGCAGTGAGGTAGCATCAGCAGCAGGCGGCGTGCTGCCAGGTGCACCAGGAGGCGAGGCTGGTGATGCCTGTGATGGCGGCGGCAGTGAGGTTGCATCAGCAGCAGGCGGCGTGCTGCCAGGTGCACCAGGAGGCGAGGCTGGCGAAGCTGGCGATGCTTGGGATGGCGGCGGCAGTGAGGTAGCGTCAGCAGCAGGCGGCGTGCTGCCAGGTGCACCAGGAGGCGAGGCTGGTGATGCCTGTGCTGGCGGCGGCAGTGAGGTTGCATCAGCAGCAGGCGGCGTGCTGCCAGGTGCACCAGGAGGCGAGGCTGGCGAAGCTGGCGATGCTTGGGATGGCGGCGGCAGTGAGGTAGTGTCAGCAGCAGGCGGCGTGCTGCCAGGTGCACCAGGAGGCGAGGCTGGTGATGCCTGTGATGGCGGCGGCAGTGAGGTTGCATCAGCAGCAGGCGGCGTGCTGCCAGGTGCACCAGGAGGCGAGGCTGGTGATGCCTGTGCTGGCGGCGGCAGTGAGGTTGCATCAGCAGCAGGCGGCGTGCTGCCAGGTGCACCAGGAGGCGAGGCTGGTGATGCCTGTGATGGCGGCGGCAGTGAGGTTGCATCAGCAGCAGGCGGCGTGCTGCCAGGTGCACCAGGAGGCGAGGCTGGTGATGCCTGTGCTGGCGGCGGCAGTGAGGTTGCATCAGCAGCAGTCGGCGTGCTGCCAGGTGCACCAGGAGGCGAGGCTGGTGATGCCTGTGCTGGCGGCGGCAGTGAGATTGCGTCAGCTGCAGGCGGCGTGCTGCCAGATGCACCAGGAGTCGAGGCTGGCCAAACTGGTGATGCCTGGGCCGGCGGCGGCAGTGAGGTTGCATCAGCAGCAGGCGGCGTGCTGCCAGGTGCACCAGGAGGCGAGGCTGGTGATGCCTGTGAGTGTGGCGGCAGTGAGGAAGCGCCAGCAGCAGGCGGCGTGCTGCCAGGTGCACCAGGAGGCGAGGCTGGCGAAGCTGATGATGCCTGTGATGGCGGCGGCAGTGAGGTAGCATCAGCAGCAGGCGGCGTGCTGCCCGGTGCACCAGGAGGCGAGGCTGGTGATGCCTGTGATGGCGGCGGCAGTGAGGTAGCGTCAGCAGCAGGCGGCGTGCTGCCAGGTGCACCAGGAGGCGAGGCTGGTGATGCCTGTGATGGCGGCGGCAGTGAGGTTGCATCAGCAGCAGTCGGCGTGCTGCCAGGTGCACCAGGAGGCGAGGCTGGCCAAACTGGCGATGCTTGGGATGGCGGCGGCAGTGAGGTAGCGACAGCCGCAGGCGGCGTGCTGCCAGGTGCACCAGGAGGCGAGGCTGGCCAAACTGGCGATGCCTGTGATGGCGGCGGCAGTGAGGTAGCATCAGCAGCAGGCGGCGTGCTGCCAGGTGCACCAGGAGGCGAGGCTGGTGATGCCTGTGCTGGCGGCGGCAGTGAGGTAGCATCAGCAGCAGGCGGCGTGCTGCCAGGTGCACCAGGAGGCGAGGCTGGTGATGCCTGGGCTGGCGGCGGCAGTGAGGTAGCATCAGCAGCAGGCGGCGTGCTGCCAGGTGCACCAGGAGGCGAGGTTGGTGATGCTTGTGATGGCGGCGGCAGTGAGGTTGCATCAGCAGCAGGCGGCGTGCTGCCAGGTGCACCAGGAGGCGAGGCTGGCCAAACTGGCGATGCTTGGGATGGCGGCGGCAGTGAGGTAGTGTTAGCAGCAGGCGGCGTGCTGCCAGGTGCACCAGGAGGCGAGGCTGGTGAAGCTGGCGATGCTTGGGATGGCGGCGGCAGTGAGGTAGCGACAGCCGCAGGCGGCGTGCTGCCAGGTGCACCAGGAGGCGAGGCTGGTGATGCCTGTGCTGGCGGCGGCAGTGAGGTTGCATCAGCAGCAGGCGGCGTGCTGCCAGGTGCACCAGGAGGCGAGGCTGGTGATGCCTGGGCTGGCGGCGGCAGTGAGGTAGCATCAGCAGCAGGCGGCGTGCTGCCAGGTGCACCAGGAGGCGAGGCTGGTGATGCCTGTGCTGGCGGCGGCAGTGAGGTAGCGTCAGCCGCAGGCGGCGTGCTGCCAGGTGCACCAGGAGGCGAGGCTGGTGATGCCTGTGCTGGCGGCGGCAGTGAGGTAGCGACAGCCGCAGGCGGCGTGCTGCCAGGTGCACCAGGAGGCGAGGCTGGTGAAGCTGGCGATGCTTGGGATGGCGGCGGCAGTGAGGTAGCGTCAGCCGCAGGCGGCGTGCTGCCAGGTGCACCAGGAGGCGAGGCTGGTGATGCCTGTGATGGCGGCGGCAGTGAGGTTGCATCAGCAGCAGGCGGCGTGCTGCCAGGTGCACCAGGAGGCGAGGCTGGTGAAGCCTGTGATGGCGGCGGCGGGGAGGTCAGTGMAGGAGCAGGCGGCGTGGGGGGAGGGGGGGGAGGGGGGGGGGGGGGGG